>JAKWJL010000007.1:0-1200000 GCA_023383405.1 Chaetomium cochliodes
TGTTTCACATGCCCTTGGCGAGTGGGCGCGAGACGCGCACCTGCGGCTCCTCGGGGTTACTACCGCGAGGTCATGGTCGATTTCGTGGGCGCCATGGCGTCACGGCCGCTCGTCGAAGCCGGCCACGACAAGGAAGAAATCGCCGATCTCGTCAAGGACATCAACGTGGCGCTCAGCAACAAACGCCTTCACGCGTATACACCGATACACTTTGTCTGGGCCCAGAAACCGCCAGCCTGAGCACACGACCAGACATTGCTATCACCCCCAAAAGATCACTTAGTCTCAGGCTCCCGCGCCCCGCCGTTCCACGACGCAGACAGAACAACACCCCGAACCCAGCAAGCCATGCACGAAGCTGCACGCGAGTCATCCCACTCCCACTCCACCCCGCGACTTACACCGCATACGAAGTACAGCAGCACCTGAGACCCACACCTCAAAAAGTCCCAAGGACCCCGAACCCGCCGCCGACGACCGACCGACCGACCGACCGACCCGACCGACCGACCGACCCTCTCAATTACCGAGAGCGAGAGAGCAGCAGAAGTACATACCACACCGGCTGGCTGCACGACACCGTTCCCGGCTCGGACCTTTCCAACCCCTTCGACGACCCCTCACCGGCGCGGCCCAGACAGAGAGCTTGTGGCGTTGCAATGCAGCTGCCTGCATCGATGCGGGTCTGGCCCGCCCGTCCGGCCCTGCCCACTCCCCCCTCTTTTGCTCTTTGTCCGCCCGCCGCCCGCCCTCATGGGCGTTTGGCTGTCCCACAACATGGCATGCGATGCATGCATGCCTGCATGTCTGCATGCCGGGAGAAAAGGAAGGGACCTCCGGTGCGATGGGGATGCTTGGTGGAGGGGGACTTTTTGTGTGCCGTTATTGCCGTCATTGCCGGGGCTTGGTGCGTGCAAGCGGGTGAGGGGGGTCGGGGTTGAGAATGAGAGAAGTCTAGATGTCGTGTGCGAGAATGGCTGCCGGCGTGGAAGGGCAGGGTTGGGAAAAGATTCCATGCATAAGGTACCTTCTCGTCGACTTTGATGAGGCGGATTGAATGCCGAGGTACCCATTCCCGGAACCACAGGTCGTTAACCAGGATGACCACGCCTTTTTGTGGAGGGACGCGAGGTTGTATTCGTATATCACTTACCAAATAAACTATGCCATCTATCTATGTCAAGTAGGACCCCCCCCCCCCCCAACCGGTCTCCATCCATTTTCTAGGGACATCACTTCTGCTCTAGTTTGTGGTTTTCGATCAGGAATTTCGTAGCGAGTTTCAAGGGTTCATGACTGCGTGGCTGCCAGAATAATCTTTTTAGATTTCCTATCATCTATCAATAGAATTACTCTAGGTGGGAAATGGCCGGGCAATGGTCGGCAGTATGTAAAACTTGATGAAAAGGGGATGGAAAAGAAAGGAAAACCCGAAGGAACAGCAACAGAAGGTGTGGCGCTGGAACGGCCCGCTGTTGATCGCTAGAGATCTGGGGACAGGCCCCGCATCCTTTTCTCTTCCCCCCTTTCCCCCAATCAACAACAACACACCACAACTACCGACAGTTGCTGTGCCCCTTTTCGCCGTTTCTCACACGGTACTTGAACGTTGGGCCTTATATCCGGCTGGCGAGATTTGCAAGAGTGAATTTGTTTGGAGTCCATCACAGATGCCGGATTGCTCGCCCGAAGAGTTGCTAAGACACATACAGGACTCACTCACTATTGATTTCTGCTCATCGCGCGCCCCAGAGGCATGTCAGGGGCCCATAGCCAACTGAAAGCTCAATGCTTGTCTGCCGCAGAGCAAATCATCTCTGAGTGTGCCGCTAGCTTGGAGGACGATGATGCCACCCCCTCAGGTCTGACAGGCTGCGGCGAACCCCTGGTTCAACTCCTCCAGCGGCAGGGATCACAGCTGCTTGCACTCGCCGAGACCCAATGGGTTGGGGATCTGGCCGTCCCATTGGAGCCGGAAACTAGGCATGGAAAGGCCCTGCTGCTTAAACGGCTGGACGACCTCATCTCTGCGTCGTACGCCAAGTTCTATGCCTACCTGTTCAAGGACCTGCCCGTCTGCTGGCGCCAGCTGTATACGGACGCGAGCATCCTCAAGTTTGCCCTGCTGTACATGTCGTGGCCGCCGGCGAGTGCCTCGGATGGAGTGCAGCATGACAGACGTGCGGCTGGGGGACAGCTGGATGATATGATCAAGACTCTGGATCTGGCCATCATACTTGCTGGCGCAGCCGGGGAGAGACGGGGGAGGGGGTGGATTGACAGCGCGTTTTCTCTCCTCGAGGAGGTCTGGCAGGCGTCGTCGCCCCCAAGTAATACCCCCACGGCTACTTCCGCAGACGAAAGGCCACAAAAGAGACCCAAGATATCAGAATCCTGGCACGACGCGCCTTCTTTCTCATCCGCCGAACCCTTCACACCCCCCGTCACCCGCCCCGTCCGCCGCGTCCACGACATCTCCTTCGAAGACTTCCAGACCTACCTCAGCACCCGCGAAGGCAACGCCCTCGGCCCTCTTCCGCTAGTGATCACCGGCCTGATCTCCAACTGGCCAGCGCTGAGCACCCGACCCTGGCGCAAGCCGAGCTACCTCCTCTCGCGCACTTTTGACGGCCGCCGCCTGGTCCCCGTCGAGCTCGGGCGCAGCTACGTCGACGACGGCTGGGGGCAGCAGATCATCCCGTTCGGCACTTTCCTCGCCCAGCACATCGCCGACCCCGCAGGCCAGCAACCCAACAACACCACGAAGCAAAGAAGGACAGGCTACCTCGCGCAGCACCCGCTCCTCACGCACCTGCCCGCCCTCCGCGAGGACATCCTCCTGCCCGACCTCGTCTTCACCACTCCACCACCGCACCCCCTCCTACCCCCAAGAACCAGCCCCAAACCAAAACCCACCCCACCCATCCCCCAGACCACCACCACCACCACCCCCGAGCCCAAACCCAAACCCAAACCCAAACCCAAACCCAACCCCCCCTCCCCAGAACCAGAACCCGAGGACTCGGAAGAGGACACAGAACCGCAACTCAACGCGTGGTTCGGCCCCCCCACGACCATCACACCCCTGCACACGGACCCACACCACAACCTCCTCGCACAGGTGGTCGGGCGGAAATACGTGCGGCTGTATTCCCCGTGGGCTGGAGGCGACGACGGCGACCAGCAGCAGCAACAACAGACGATGCGTGCGCGGGGGCGGGAGGGGGGCGTGGAGATGGGGAATACGAGTTTGTGGGATGTGGGTGTTTTGGAGGGGTGGGATGCGCCTTTGTCTTCTTCTTTTTCCGAGGGGGATGGTGCAGGGGAGGACGAGGGAGGTGATGATGATGATGACGATGGGCAGGAATCAGAGAAGGAATGGCAAGAGAAGTTCAAAAAGGTCGAGTATCTCGATTGTATACTTGGCGAGGGCGACGTGCTGTACATACCCGTCGGGTGGTGGCATTACGTGAGGGGGTTGAGTGTCAGTTTCAGCGTGAGCTTCTGGTGGAACTGAGACAAGACAGACACCCTGCACTGTCACAATCAACCCAATACGTGGAAGGCAATGCACTTTTATATTCGACCAACTAGCCCTCCGCCATGCATCATTCTCTGCAAAAAGTGCAAGAGATCGAACCAAGCACCAACCAAACGCACCGCCTCGCCCGGCAGCCCACTCAACGCAAAATCGGGACGTCATCATCCTAGGTATCATAACACATCCTCCCCCCCCACCACAAGCTCACCACTCCAACGGCTCCGTCTTCACATCCCCCCTGTTCGTCTTGGGCACGGGCGCCGCCTTGACGGCCAGCTTCCCGCCCGCCCCCTTGCGCTTCAGGTAGCCCGACCCGTCCAGCCACGGGGTCTCGCGCGTCATCTTGGCCTCAAACTCGGCAATCTTGTCCTCCATCTGCATGGTCAAGCCAATATCGTCGAGCCCGTTCACCAGGCAGTGCTTCCTGAACTCTTCAACATCGAACGCGCAGAGGGTGTTCCCGTCGGCGTCCTTGATGAGCTGGTTCGGCAGGTCGATCTCGACCTCCCGCCCGGCGACGGCCTCGGCGTGGACCTTGTCCAGGTCGTCCTTGTTCTTAATGGGGATCGGCAGCATCCCGTTCTTGAACGAGTTGTTGAAGAAGATGTCGGCAAACGAGGGGGCGATGACGCTCTTGATGCCAAAGTCGTTGAGCGCCCAGGGCGCGTGCTCGCGCGACGAGCCGCAGCCGAAGTTGGCGCCGGTGCAGACTAGGATCTTGGCGTTGCGGTAAGGCTCGCGGTTGAGAACAAAGTCCGGGTTCTCGACGCCCGGCTCGAGGAAGCGCAACTCGTAAAATAGGGCGGTGCCGAGACCCGTGCGCTTGATGGTCTTAAGGAACTGCTTGGGGATGATGGCGTCTGTGTCGATGTTGGCCTTCTCCATTGGTGCCGCGAGGCCCTTGAGGATGGTGAACTTGGGTAGGCCGGCCGCGGCCGCGGGGCTGCCACTGCTGTGCGTGACAGTGGTGTTAACTTGGGGGGACGAGTCTTGGGGCTGGTCGGCCAGGGCCTCCTTTTCCGTGTCGCTGGTTTCGATGCGCTCGTCGGGGTGGGCCTTCCCGGAGGCGGAGGAGCCGGAGAAGGTGGTGGATTCCGGGGCGACGGCGGCCTCGATGTGCGGGCTGCCGTTGAACTGGGAGATCTTCCGGACGTCGGCGAGTTTACCGGCGATGGCGGCAGCGGCGGCCATGACGGGGGACATAAGGTGGGTCCGGCCCTGGGCACCCTGCCGGCCCTCAAAGTTCCGGTTGCTCGTGCTGGCGCACCTCTCCTTGGGCGCAAGGATATCGGGGTTCATGCCCAGGCACATGCTGCATCCGGCCTCCCTCCACTCGAACCCGGCTTCGACAAAGATCTTGTCAAGCCCCTCCTCCTCGGCCTGGTCCTTGACGAGACCGGACCCGGGCACGACCAAGGCGCGCTTAATGTTGGAGGCAATCTTCTTGCCCTTGACAACAAGCGCGGCAGCGCGAAGATCCTCGATTCTCGAGTTGGTGCAAGACCCGATGAAGACCTTGTCGACTTCCACTTCCTGCATCGGGGTTCCGGGGACCAAGCCCATGTACTCGAGCATCCGGCGGCCGGCGGCCTTCTTAGCTTCGGTCGTGAAAGTCTCCGGGTCGGGTACGGCACCGGTAATGGGGACTACGTCCTCGGGGCTGGTACCCCAGGTGACGGTAGGGATGATGTCCTTGGCGTCAATGAAGACGTCAATGTCGTACTTGGCATCGGGGTCGGAACGCAGCGACTTCCAGTAAGCAGTGGCCCTCTCCCACTCCTCGCTACCGTACTTGGGAGCCAGGGGCTTCCCCTTGAGGTACTCGAAGGTGACCTCATCGGGGGCAACCATGCCGGCCCTCGCGCCACCCTCGATGGACATGTTGCAGATGGACATGCGGGCCTCCATGCTGAGGGCGCGGATGACGGAGCCGCAGAACTCGATGACGGCACCGTTGCCGCCGGCGGTGCCGATCTTGCCGATGGCGTGGAGGACTACGTCCTTGGAGCTGACGCCGGGGGCCAGCTCGCCGTCGACTTGTATCCTCATGTTCTTGCTGCGCTTGGTGATCAAGCATTGTGTGGCAAGGACGTGTTCCACCTCGCTGGTGCCGATGCCGAAGGCCAGAGACCCAAAAGCGCCATGGGTCGAGGTGTGGCTGTCACCGCAGACCACGGTGGTGCCTGGGAGAGTGAAGCCCTGCTCGGGGCCGATAACGTGGACAATTCCCTGCCTCTTGTCACTGAGGCCAAAGTATGTGATGCCAAACTTCTTGACGTTCTCCTCCAGGGTTACGCATTGTGTCCGGGAGTCGTCTTCCTGTATGAAGCTCGCAATGTCTTTGAGTGCTTTCCTGGAGGTGGTGGGGACATTCTAGATTGCGGTTAGTCGAGGTTTTATGGTTTTATGTCGATATATATGATGACGCTTGCTTACATGATCGGTGGTAGCGAGGGTGCAGTCCGGTCTCCTGACCTTACGGCCGGCAACTTCGAGACCCTCGAAAGCTTGCTGCGGCCGAGGTTAGTGGGAAGCTGTTAGAATAGCGAAATGGGAATGGTGGGGACCCACTGGTGATGTGACCTCGTGTACCAAGTGGCGGTCGATATAGAGGAGGATAGTGCCGTCGAGTCTCTCGTCGACAATGTGGGCCTGGAAGACCTTGTCGTAGAGCGTCTGCGGTGTGCTCTCGGCGGCCGGCATTTTGGCTGTGAGCTGTGCAACACAAACAAACTCCTCGTTGCGGAACAGGGCCAATTGGGGATTTCAACACGCGGCAGTGAGAAACGGGAAGGGGATAGGTAGTAGTAGTAGTAGTAGTAGTAGTAGTAGTAGTAGTAATAGTGTAGTAGTATGTAGTAGTAGGTAAGACAAAAAAAGACCCGGGGAGGGAGGGTCGATGTATGTCTTTTTTTGATTTATTTTAGACCACTGAATTCTTCCACGCAGTTGAGGCTGTGGCAAAGAACACTGGGGTCTCGGAAGGTTGAAATACGGAAAAAGAGGCAAAAGAGGTTGCGAGTCCACTCGGACTTAGAGAAATGATGCGGTATGGCACTTCCACTTATAAAACTCTCAGCGATGACGGCGACCTCCAACACCCCAACCCGGCGATGTTGGAGACCGCCGATGTTCGGAGAGCTGCCCTGCGCTCCGGTTCGCGGAATGCGGGGTGGCCACTGCAATTGCTAAAGAACGGCCTCCCATTTGCTGCGCAGAGCCGGCAGGGCAGGGCTTAGTGGGGCCGAAGCCTAAGGCGAGACCCCGCTGTGGGCAGTTGGCGTACCTAGTTGGGTCAAAGAAAGCCCCAGAAAGCGCCGCTTGCACCCGAAAAACAATTTTGACAACACACGTGCACTACGAGAACAAGTCCCGAATCACTGCCCGATGGCAGGAGGAATTAATGCCATGTTTGTTGGCTTGGGTACTTGTGGTTCCGAGCAGACCTCGGACTTATCCTCCATCTAGGCTCGTCTTGCCCATCGTGGGATCGAAGGCTGTTCTGCAAGACTATCAACAGCCTCCTCCCAGCAAGTACTGTGATATCGGGCATCGAAGCTGATTGATAGGCCGATGTTACGGAAAGATCCCGGTCGATCACAGATCCATTGAAACAGATTCTAGCACTCTGGCTCGCCGACATTTCCACGAAAACGTAACAGCATCCTCTTCGATTCGACCAAGGCTTCCAGAAGTCAAACAGTACGGGGCGGGAACACGCCAACCGAATCACGAGTGTTTACTGGACAGTCATCCTCCATGTCTGAACATCCATGCACAGTAATCTGTACATCGTACATACATGTACATACATACATGTACATACATGAGAGAAATGTCCGGTCGTACATGTACAGTACATACGCGACGAGCTGCCCTGTCTCCGACACTGCCTCCGGCCGATTCTACATGGACATACATATAGTCCCTACCTAGGGCTACCGGCCGACCCCACCTCTGATATGGACCGCCGGTTTCGACAAGCTGCAGGGCCAGCCCGCCTCGAGCCCGCCCAGAATTCCCCAATCGAGATCAGCCCCGGAACACGGAAGAAACACCGATCGTTGGTTCGGGCTTTAATGTCCCCCGGTCTTTGCAAGATGCATGTCTCGCCCGGTCTCACCTACATGTACCTGCCCCCCCCCCGGCCCCCCCATCCTCCCCGGGCATTATCATCCATTAGAGTCTTCTCTCCGGCTTTCGCTGCCTAGCTATCCACCGCTCGGCCCACATCGCCGATCTTATCGTACCATGAAGCAACGAGAAAGAGAATGGAACCTTGCAGGACGATGAGGCGGTCACGGTGCCGAGGAACGACGGAGACCTTGGTGCCAAACTGCTCCGGGCTCCCAAAGAGGCAGCCATATTATGCAGCTTTATCAACCGCGTCCAACCACGTCCGCTCGGATCACCATTTCCCGGCCCGACTGCAGGACACCCAGAGCTCGTCAGACGGGGGTGCCATTGCGCGGCAGACCGTCCTTCTCAGCTTGGTTGGACATCGGAGCCCGGCAGGTAGGAAGCTATCTTTCGTTGACTGTCCTACACAGTAATCTCATCGGGCATTTCTAAGCCGTACCATATCCTTTCCCCAGACCAGCGTCACATCCGAGTGGAAAGTGGAAAGTCCTCAGTCCTGCAACCCTGCCATGACTGCCAACACCCCTCCAAGCTTGCCTAGCCACTTCACAAACCAAACAATACCCCTGACTACCCATACTCCGCCGGACACCGCCATAAATACAAACACCAAGGCGAGCACACACACCACCACGTCGCCCCGCGTCGCCTGGGCTTTATCAATCCGTTTCCTGAGCTGCGAGTCTCCGTCAAACACAGGACTCACCACCTGCCAGTACGCTCTCACCACTTTGGCCAACATCAACGTGGCATTCCGCGCCCAGCGTTTGACCTCGATGTTGCCCAAGTCTGCCGTATCTGCCTTTCCCTTCTCTTTGTCCTTGTCCTTCTTCTTCTCCTTATCTTTCTCTTTATCCTTATCCTTCCCCGTCGCCTTCCCATTCTTTTCCTCCTTCCCCTGGTCTTGACTCTTCCCCTTCCCCTTCCCGTTTCCTTGGCCCTGCCCCGACCCCGTCTCCGCTCCCGCCCCGGGCTTGGCCGCGGCCTTGGCTCTCGCTCCCGCCGCCTGTACCCGTGCCCAGTGGGGCGGCTGCGAGCCGCGGGGGTCCGGCGCCGATACCGGCACCCGTGTCCGCACCACCCATCCCGAGCCTCCCCGGTGGTGCGCAAAGGCCGTCCGCGCTGCCCCACGCGCGATTGTCTCGGTTGCGGCTTGGTTTTGCTGCCATGTTGTTGCTGCTGTCCCTGAAGACGGAGACTGGGTTGTTGTTGTGAGGGACGTGGACGTGCGTGTGGACGTGCGTGATGACTTGTGGGTGTCGGTTTCGTCTTGGGGACTGGCGTTTCCCGAGGGCCTGCGCATCGTTTTTCGCATCGCCCAGTCCAGTTGCGTCTGCTGTGGTGGTTGGTTTTCGGTTTTGGCCGCGGTCTGGCCGGGCTTCGATGAGTGTTTCCCCCCCGGGCCGGGGGCTGTTTTCCCTTGGCCGGTTGACCGCGACGTAATATCGCTGTCTGCTCCTGGTTTGTGAAGCGGATGGGGGATAGACCTTCTTTTCTGCGGGCCTATCCCTACCATTTTCTGAACCGACATCGTTATCGCTGTCTGCGGACCCGGGCTGTTGGGACTCAGCCAGACGCTCAGTTGCATCTTGCCTGGGGAAGCCAGCTGGTTTGAACAAGCGGCCTTGGGCATCCCGGTCGACGACAGGGGCGATGTTGACCGTAAGAGCGCTTTGGGCATCATCGGGACTTGCCGACTCGGAGGAGCTTCGTGAGATCCGTCGAGCATCCCGTCGAAGGGATGGCCGACGGCGCGGTGGGGAGGCCGACTGCGTCCGAAGCCAGTAGTGGTGATGGTGCGTGTGCAGGCAGATTGGAATTCCGGACCCAGGCCACGATCTCTCTGCACCTTCAGCATCATGTTGGTTTGGCTGCGAAGGCTGTTCAAATCGCAAGTTTGGCTGCTTGCCCATGGCTCTGCCATATTCAGGCCGTCTAGCTCCAACACTCGGCCGGCGGGTGTCCGCTGGCCTCTGCGATCGTCCGAGAGCCTGTGGAGGTCCATGGGGATGACTTTGAGATTGCCTAGTTCCCATTCCGGCGGATATTCCATTGGGTAACCCGTGTCGCGCAGCAGAGACCGAGGACTCTCCTGGCGGAAGTCGAAGGATGGGAGACAAAACCGTAACATCACTTTTTTCGACGGACACAACCCTTTTCCCACGTTTCCCACCACTCCGAGTATCGTTTCTCCGGGCCGCCGCCACCCCGCCAGTATCATCCGCGTCTCTCCTTCCAAGTTCCCACAGCGGCGGCGGCGGCAGCTGTTCACCCCTCTCGCCACCGCCGCCATGCCTAAAAAAGGCTGCTGCTGTCTCTGCGGACTAACACCAACCCCCTCGCCCTGTACCGACGACTTCCCGCTCCCCTGCGGCGACTGCAAGATCGGACTCAGCTTCGGCTCGGCCACCGAACTCCAACCGCCCGGTTCCGGACGCCACTTCACACTGCCCTGCATCATCACCCGTAGCGCATCCTTCCTCTGCTCAGCCCGACTCAACCTCTCCGCCTCCCTCTGCATCCGCCTGCCCACCCTCTCTTCCCACTCCCTCTTCCTCCCCAACCTCACTCTCTCATCACCACCACCACCGCCGCCGCCGCCACCACCCATCACCCACCTCAGACCTCCCCCCTCTCCACCCCAACCCCAGTCCCACCAACCCCAGTCCCACCAACCCCAGTCCCACTAATCCCCAACCCATCACCACCCACAACCGCCAAAGCCGAACTCCCCGCAGCCGTAGCCGTAGTCGGCGACGACGACGACGTCACGATCGCGTCGTCGGAACTGGTCGGCGGCGTGATCAGGTCGGGCTCGCCCGTGTACGGGTTCACGCCCGTCACGCCGAGGAAGTCGCCGCTGGATATCAGCGTGTGCCGCTGTCGGCGCAGGGCGCGCTTGGCCAGGAAGAGGTTGCGGGTGCTTAAAGGCGTTGGGGCGGGGGTTGGTGTTGGTGTTGGTGGTGTTGGTGTGGGTGTGGGCGTTGGGGTGTAAGCGTGGGTTGGGGTGGAGGTTGGGTTTGGGTTTGGGTGGGTTTGGATTGTTGTTGGATGGGGGAGGTGGTGCGGTTGGGGGCGCGCTTGGAGGATGTCCTCGCCGGGGGCGGGTATCGGGCGCCTGCGAGGTGAGTTGGAGTTGGGCGGGAAAAGGGGTTGAGTGGTTAGCCTTCCCGCCCTGGCCCCAACGCTGTGCGCTCTTCGCGGCGGCGGCGTGATGGGCGTGTTCCAGCGACTCGCCGGGATCGTGTCCGGGCCGTAGCGGCCGAGGGAGCTTGACCGTCCCGTTTGGCGGCTTGTGGTCGGCCTCGGCGATGTGGGCTCTGCCGCCGACTCCAAGTGCTCCTCGTCACTGTCTGGTGGAGGCCGGATGGTGTTGCCACGCTCGGGGCGCTGGCTTGGTCTCAGCTTGCAGAAGAACTCGGTTACAGACTTCGAAAGGTTCTTCCTCCTTGCTGCATCGGGAGCCGCGGGAGGCCTGTCTATCCGGCGAGTTGGTGAGTCCCTGGTGGCCCCTGGATGCCGGTGTTGTCGCCGTGGTGACACGGGGTTAGCCTCTGGCCGAGAACTCCTCACGGGGAGTGACGCCATGCTTCCTAGCTACTTCGGCCTTTTTCTAGGAGGATTCGGCGACGACGAGTGTGCTGTTGAACGTGGAGAGAGAGGTTAAGAGCCCGTCGAGCAAGAAATTGGTGTTCGGCGAGATGAGTACGAGCGGTCCTTTCCAACACTTGTCCGAAGCATGAACGGCGCCCATCCCATCCCTTGGAAGGAACTATATGACGGTTTTTCTAAGCCCTTCATATCTGGACGGGCATCACCAGGACCCCGACGAGGCAAGTGGTCATTGACGAAGTTCCCCTGAGGAAGGAGTCAGTGACTCGATAGACTGCTCCAGGGCGCCTCACGCTTCCCCCCTTAGGAGCGGGCGGATCCCGCATTCTGAATTTAAACGACGCCCAGAGCCGACAGAGAGCACCCGCAACACGCAACCACCTCACTCCCTTAGATACTCCACCGTACCTGCATCGACACCCACACAACCGACCCGGTATCACCCTCCCCCTCCCCCTTCCTACAGACTCCACAACGACCCACCCGTAACACCCCATTGATAATGCCCAGTACCTACCCGAATTCCCACTCGACTTCCCCGGCTCCCTCCGAGTCCCGGACCCAAGTCAAAACAACCCGCGTCAGTGGTTTAGTGGTAAAATCCATCGTTGCCATCGATGGGCCCCGCGTTCGATTCGCGGCTGACGCATCCTTTTGCTTTTGTCTCATGGGCCCCATTTTGTTCAGTGTCCATTCTTTTTGTCTCGTTTCTGTTTCTATCCGTCTCGTTTGTTTCGTTCGAGTGAGTGGTTTTATCGCAACCGAGTCATCGACGTTGGCTTCGGAGAAGAACACAAATCGCAAACCAAACGCCAAAGGAGATGGATGGGTCAAAACTAGGGAGTATTCCCTTGGGATATCCACGCCCGTTCTTATAATTGAACAAATTAGGTATGATGCCCTTAACAACAAAAACAGCCATGTATTCCCCGCCGTCCCTAAACGCCAAAAGCCCCCGAAAATGCCTCACCAAAAGAAAAATGGTATGCAACCAAACCAACCCCCAATGACCGTCGCCGGCCGCCCAGCTCCCCTCCCTCTCGTCTCTTGTTTATGATACAAACTACTATCCAACTTCTCTTCTCTCTTTCTAAACCCCAACCCCTCTCAAAGCCTCCTCGAAGGAAACCTCTCCTGCGTCCACCGCCCCGCCCTCGCCCTCGCCAACTTCTCCGGCGAATGCGCCAAGCTGCCGCTACTACCACCACCAGTACTACTCCCCTGCCCAAAATCCAACTGCCTCCCCTCGTGCTGCAGCCCCGACTCCCCCGCCGCCGCCGCCGCCGGGCGCCTGTGCTCCTTGAACGGGCTGCTCTGGCGGATCATGCGGTCGGCGAGGTCGCGCTGCTCGAGGGCGGCCATCTCACGGTTGTTGCGCGGCGAGTTGGCGAAGCCGGCGCCGGCGCCGATGTCGCTGAGGCTGGTGGCTTTTTTCAGGGGGGAGTTCATGTGGGTGTACACGCCGAGGCTGCCGCCGTAGCCGGTGTTTGTTGGTGGTGGTAGGTTGTAGTTTGTCGTGTTGGGGCCGGTGCCGGTCGAGGTGGTCGTCGAGGTGGTGGTGGTTTTGGAGGCGGCGGATGGGGTTGAGGGGGGCCGTCTCCTCCTGAGCCGGTTGACATGGTGGTGGGTGGGAGGCTACGCCGGATAGCCGAGTGTCGTTGCTGCTGTACCTGAGCGGCGAAGGACGGGGGCACGGAGGCCCTTGGCTTGGCTGAGGGGGTGAATGGGTTGGCTGGCATGGCGGCCTTCACCTGCGGGGACATGGTGGTCCTCGCTTGGGGGGGCTTCCCGGCGTCAGGGTCGATATATCTGCTGTAGTTGGGGTTTGGGTGCGTCCGGAATGATCGCTGAATCATGGTTGTGGGGGTGCCGATGGTAATTTCCTCCTCGTCAATCTTCCCGTTGTTGATTGATACCTGCGTTGAGGCTTCACGGACTGTGGGGTGGAGCCGCGGATGGACGTATTTGACGTCGTATTCGTGCATCACCTCCTTCTGGATGACCGCCGTGTCCACGCTCTGCTGGGAGAAGCGGGAGTGCATGAGCAACAGCTGCGCCGAGAGGATGACCTGCAAAAGGAAGCACTTGAAGACGGTAACGCTAGGCCGCGGGTCGAGCATCGGTAGCGGGAGGAAGAGCATGTGGATGAGGACGTGTCCCGGGCTGAAGAGGCAGAACATCCGCAACGTCGCCGGGTACGGATCCCACACCTTCAACTCCCACACGTCACGAGTCTTATCCGGGTGTGCGCGTTGCTCGGCAGTTTCGGGGCTCAAAACCCCCTGCAGGAGCCGCAATGGGGTCGATGAGGCAGGCGATGAATCGACGCGGACGCGTTGCGCCGAGGGCGTGCCCGGGCCTGCCTGTTCGACATTCCTCTCGAAAAGCCGGTAGTAGCGCGATCGCGTCATGGCGTAGAACGCATTTAGGGCGGATATGGATATTAACGTCCATTGGAGGAAGTTGGCCTAATGGGATGGCGCGCGTTAGCAGAGATCCGAGAGCAATGCGTAGCGAGGGTCGCGCGGACTTACCATGAGGGTGAACCAGCCATTAGTAGGCGCGTCGCCGAACACGTCATCAACGGCCTCGCGCGCCGTACCGGCGTTGGCTCTGGCGACCAGGAAGATGAAATTGGCTACAAGTCCGAATCGCGTGCCGAATGTTTTGGAATCCCAGTTGAAGGTTTGTATTTCCTCAGATAGCCAGAGGTAGAAATCCATGGGATTGAGCATGGCGCGTAGCCTCTCAGTGAGCGGCTGCCGCCTCACAAGACGTTGCGGTCGAGGAGCCATGGCTGCCGCGCAAAATGCTTCCCCTAAACTTGGTGATGCGTTGTGCGATTTCGTTGTTTGGTTTGGCCTGGACTTTTTGCTTGTTTCGCAAGGAACTTTCGGCGGTGGAGGATGGAATCGAAGAGTCGTTTGTTGATAGACTCAACCACGGTGTTGGATCAGGAGAGTCATTTGTGGCGGCGCAAGTGGGCGATACACTTTGTCGATGGGAATCGCTTGCGAAGGTGCAAAAACTCAGGGTGCTTGTTAAGTTGTTTACGACATGAAAGAATTCAAGCCTAGCAACAGCTCCACTGGGCTGAAAACGGAAGGCTACTGAGATGGTGCCGGAACAGGGGTCGGGAGCGGCAAGCAGGCAGCGGGGTCACGGTGGGGCCCCGGCCGACTGTTGGTCCCAGCCCCGAGCGGCGTCACTTCAACGGCCCAGCACGGAACGGAGGATTGGAACCTACACAGGAAACCAGAGTGCTGCACAGCGCAACGAAACCTCCACCAACCTCTTTTTCGACGAAAGAACCACGAATCACTCCGGAGCTACCACGTCGATCAAAACCTTGCGAGTTCACTCGTTTCTCAATCGCTAATTGCTTGCTTCACTTTGTTGTCGCCGAGATGGCGTCGCAAGCAGACTTCCGCGATAGGCAGTTCCTGGCTGTGATCGGAGACGAGGCAAGCGACTTATGCGATACTGCAAGCGCTTGAGACCCTTTGCTAATTGGGACGTTGGAAAATAGGACTCTGTGACAGGACTGCTTCTAGCCGGCATTGGCGTACGTCTTGACTACCTACTTACCCTACCTCCCTAGATACCTCCTCCGTTCGGTTCGCGCGCACCCAACTGACACCTTGCTCAACAGCATGTTACCGCGCCGCCAGACAACCAAAAGAACTTTCTGGTAGTAGACGCAAAGACAGACAACGCTTCCATCGAGGCGGCCTTCGAGCGCTTTACAACGGAGAGGAAGGACATTGGGATAGTCTTGATCAACCAACATGTCAGTCACGTTTGGGCCTGCGCCATGGGTGCGCCGAGCTCCCGGTGAGACAGACGGTTTGCTAAGAAGTGCGCTGCAGATTGCCGATAGGATACGGAACCGGGTTGACACCTACACCCAAGCATTCCCCACCATTCTCGAGATCCCAAGCAAAGACCATCCCTACGACCCGGAGAAGGACAGCGTCTTGCGGAGAGTCCGCCGGTTGTTTGGCGAATAAGCGGGCTTGGGCTTGTGTCGAATAGAGCGGGGAGTTTAGAGAGCGGAGGCTCAGCCAGTCACGCGTGTGCAGCGAACCATAGTCCAATGTCCATACCGTCTTCGATTATCGCGAGCCTCGGGACTCCGTGTGCCTTCAGTATGCTATGAGAAAGATGCAGAACAGAATAAACCAACACAGACTCCTGATTGACAGAAACAAACACCATAACCCGTCCCGATCATGAAAATCACTATATGTACGCATGTCAAGTACAATCCCTATCTCCAAATCCCATCATCATGTTGGTAAAACGGCAATGCAATGATTCAAAGGTCAACCAGCTCGACCAGCGATTTGCCCCCGAAGACCACGGCGGCCGTCAAGCAGGTGATGTGCTCGTCATCGAAGTTGTAGACGTCGGCCTTGACGGTGTACTTGCCCTGTATCTGTTGTTAGCGACCTTGATCCACACACCGCTCAGTGTCACAGGGATTCGTACCGGAGGGATCTGCTTGGGCAGGTCGACCGACTTGGTAATGACAAGCTTGCCCGGCCCGATGGGGCACGCGAGGTCAACATTCCCCAGCTGTTCGCAGAGGTCGGATTCCAAGTTGACCAGTTTGATGTAGCCATATTTGACCTCGATGTGCACATAGGCACCCTGAGCGATCGTGTCCTTCACCGTGCCGCTGGCTTCGATGACGAGGGTTGTGCCACTGTAGAAATACAAAGCCTTGGTTAGTTTTTGGCCACGTTGGACTATCACAAAACCATTTCGGAAGTGACCTACGCTTGAGGCGGGTTCGGCGACAAGGTGACCTTGTCAATCGAGAGGATATCATCATCACGGTTGGCGTCACAGAACT
Organism: Chaetomium cochliodes; assembly: GCA_023383405.1. NCBI lineage: Eukaryota > Fungi > Ascomycota > Sordariomycetes > Sordariales > Chaetomiaceae > Chaetomium > Chaetomium cochliodes. The sequence continues at coordinate 16,152 of JAKWJL010000007.1, forward strand.
CGAGCGGGTTCTCGCCTGGAACCTTAGAACCGTTGTCGTCGCGTCTGACGAGGCTCTGGCCTCCGGTGCGGAAGACGTTGCGGGCGCTAGCGGTCGCCGCGAGGGCGAGGACAATCGGGGAGAACCTCATGTCGACGGCTTATCGGTGGGTTTGCGGGGGGTCGTGAGGGATCCGCTACTCCTCGCTGGGAACGAGGACAAAAACAGCAGGTTTTCTGCTGTCTAATGAGAAGGGGCGGGTTTAACAGTTGATGGATTTGAAGAGCTCGGTAGTTTGTTGATTGATGGCCGACGACAACGATGGCGAAACACCGACAGCGGATCGAAGCACGAGGCGGCACAAGGCGGCAGTGCTGACTGGTTCGGCCCCGGGCACAGACATTGGCTGGCAGCTCCCAACCGCACGTCATGGGGAGGCAGCACGGCCCTGATTTGCTGGAGTTCGGCTGCGCTTGACTTGATCCGACTTATCATGTGAGCGGGAGTGGGCCTGCTTGGAGAGACTCGGCCAACCATGACTGCGGAGGCCATAGCCGAAACAAGGGTCGAAGTTAGGTAAACACCACTGCGGCTCCGGGGGGTCTAGGGTGTCTTTGGCTTCACAATCAAGCGATTGGAAAAAATGGAGAATCACACAATTAAAAACCGGAGCCATTCGCTGATTTTCCTCGAGGGCGAACAACTTGGGATCTGACGAAGGCACCGCTTTCGGGACTGCCTTCGGCTTCGATTGTTGTGCCTGTCGGGTCTGTTACAACGCCAATGGAACCGACAGTGAAACGTCGACGTGATTTCAGCACAAACCGAGTCGCGCCCTGAGCTCAGCGAAGTGACGTCAAACCTCAGAATTCTGGATCACCGATCGAGAAAACACGGCTACTTCGTTGCTGGAATTTTACACAGTTGGCTGACGTCCTCCCCAGATATTTACCTCTGTACCAATCACTTTTGGTAGTCCCCTCGTAGGATTCAGTTTTCAACGTCTTCGATCCAACGCAGTCAGACGGGAGTTTCAGCGAGCCGCCAGCCAAATAACCAAATGGAGCTGATATTGACACCGTGCACCCGCAGAGTCCCCGCCTTCCTGCCTCCGGCTTCTTGAGTTTTCTTCTGCTTGCTGCGGGCTGCCGAAGAAACCGCAGCCATCCACCTCGGTTCAAGAATAGCAGTTCTCTCCTCTCATTCTAAAAGCCAGTTTCCATTCTCGCTGGCTTCCTCTACCCAATCATCCCACCAATATTCTCTCGCGACAAGTTTTGCGCCCTGCCTTTTCTTCCACCCGTACGTACACATTACACAGACATCATGAAACCATCATCTTGTTGTTATTTCGGCCCACTTTCGTTTCCCGTTTGGGTCATTTGAAAAAGTACTCTGACAATATCGTGCCGGTTTGTATTTTTCTTCATATCCTACCTTTTGACGATATCGTGGCCGGGGCGTGCAAGGCATCGACTACTGACAGTCAATCCGTGAGCCCCGAGTCTCTTCAAGCTGCGGTAGCTCGGCCGCCTGTCGCTCCGCTTCGTTTTGGTTTTAAATCCAGGCAGGCAGGCTGCGCGGTGCGCCCCAACCGACCTCCGTATAATCTCACCCGCGGTCGACCAATGACGAATGAGCTTCGAAACCACCGTTACCCACCGCCCTTGCTCCCCTGCTCCGTTCTGAGCCTAGTGCCTCAGGCTGCACTGCATCCAACCTGCCTCCACAGTGGACCATCCTGGGCGGACTGGCACACTGGGTACGACTTTCCCAAGGCCGCCCGCCGCGCCCCAGCGAACAGTTCCCTGCTGCTCATCAATTTTCTTTCCCTGGCGCTTGCGCTGCCCAGTGGAAGCTCACTGGGACAGAGGGAAACCGCCGCGCAAAAGTGAGCCCACCCGCCTTCTGCCTTCTGGTTCCCTTCTGGTTCCCTTCCCTCCCAAGACCGAGAGCCACCATGTTTTGCAGTACAAAGCTGTTCCTGATTGGCTGGTGCTTGCACATTCCCCGTTTCCCGTTTCCCTCTTAGCAGCACATCCTGGGCCTGGGCAAGTCCCCCAAGTCGCAGCAAGCCCGTCCTTCCGCTCTCACTCTCTAGTTATCGCATGGGGGGGGGGGGGGGGGTGGTCTCTGCCCGCTGCACTGAGAATGCTGCCATGCGCTGCGCTGCACCCGTCCAGTCTACCCATGTGGGCCCCCCTCCCTCTTGCACTTTCTTTCTACTCTGGCCCTCCTCTCCTTCAAACTCTGCCTTTCTTTATCCAATCCCCAATTTTTCGCGTCACCCATTCGTCCCTCGACGTCGACATTTCCGGTGTCCAAGACCGGATTCCCATCCTGCACTCGGCGACTCGATTCCCTCGATCCGAGTTCCTTTGTCCTCGAGGCGCATCACCTCTCCGCGTCTCGTCCATTGTGCATCTCCCGTCTCGAGACTGCCGCCACGGTCGCCACACTCGACCACAAGACAGCAGCACTCTCTACTTTCTCGCTTGCAACTCGACACCTGACGGTCCGCCCAACATTGTTCAAGAATCGAGACGGTCCGTCATTGCTCTCTTGCCGGCCCCATCCTCATCGCGACACCCGCACAACAACATAACCGTCACACGCCGACCGAGCCGACGAACCCACCGACACGAGCAGCATTGCTGCGGCCGGGTGCGCCGACGCAAGTAGCACAATCCGACCGACCCCGCGGATGACACTCTTGGTGTCTCTGCCGGTCCCTCCAACGCACACCGTTCGATCTCAATCGCGTCGAGACGCGCGACAAGCATGCCCTTCCAACCGGAGAGATAAACCATTCGCACAATACCTCCGCCGTTTGGCCGTCGCGAGGCTTTTCCAAGAGTATGACAGACAAGTTACCGCCGCTGTCGACGCCGATCGCGCTTCCGAGTCAGCCCACCTTCTCCCTTGCGAGTGCCGTCTCGAGTCGAGATGCCCCTCGGAAGCAAGAGACGGTAGAGGAGGAGCCGTACACCATCAAGTGTATCTGCGACTTCGCTGACGATGACGGAAATACGATCTACTGCGAGACGTGCGATACATGGCAGCACATTGAGTGCTATTACCCCGATACTATCGACGATGCCCTCAGTCCGAACTTTGCACATTCCTGCGCCGAGTGCGAACCGCGGACCCTGGATCGCCAACAGGCCATCGATCGCCAGAGGGCGAGGACCGTTGTGCCGGTCGTAGAAGCGGCCGCCGACAAAAAAACAAAACGGCCGCCGTCCAAGAGCCACAAGAAGAAGCCAAAACCGTCAGAGCTTCAAGTCAATGGTCTCCACAATGGGGCGCTCGACAACACGAAGCACACCAGCCCTCAGGACACCAACCCGCATCTCGCGAAGAAGACCAAGAGCTCGCATAAATCGAGCCAGTCAATCAGCTCTCAAGCACCGAAGCGCAGCCCCTCCCACGGGAACGCGAAAGCGGCCCAGAGCCATCCCTTGAGTCCCGCGACAACTCCACCCGATCTTCCAGACGATTTCGAACTTCACAACTACTCGTCCGCATTCCTGTCCCTGCACAACGACCGGGCTTTTCAAATCGTCAACACGAACTCGTTTGCCGGTCTGCATATCTCGAACACCATGTCGGCCTGGCTGCGCGACCAAGAAAAAATGAAGGACGAGACAGGTCGTTCTCATAATGACGTCTTCCAGAAACTCCCGTCCAATATGGACTCAATCAAGGTCACGCCCGAGATTGAGCGAAACAAAAAGATCATTGGTCCCAATACCGTCGTCCAGTGCCCGTGTCTCAAGGCGCCTTCGACAATTGAGAAGGACGTCCCGCTCATGGAAGTCAATGGTCAAATCGGCTTTCAAGCCGCTTACTGCGCCGATCCTGAGAATCGCTGGGCCGAGTTGACCGTGCCGCTCCCGTTTGTCTTGTTCCACCCCTCGCTCCCACTCTACATCGATACCAGGAGGGAAGGATCTGAGGCTCGGTTCGTTAGACGGAGCTGCAGGCCGAACGCGGTCATCGAAACATACCTCTCCGCCGGGAGTGAATACCGTTTCTGGCTGGTGAGCGACCGGCAGATCGAGGCGAAAGAGCAGGTCACGATCCCCTGGAATCCCGGGTTCCCGGCCGGGGAGAAAGCCCGCGTCCTCCAAATGCTCGGTCTCGGCGACGACACGACAGGGGCGCATGCCGACCAAATTGTCACCGAGGCCGACTATCAGAAATACGCCGGCTGGGTCCATCTGATACTCTCTGAGCATGGCGGTTGCGCATGCAACCTCGGTCCGGAATGTGCGTTTGCGCGTTTCCATAGGAACTACCTCGCCACGGCCCAGTCGCGGCCAAACCCACCAAAAACCAAGAAGCGCAAACCCAAAGCACAGCACGCCATCTCTCCTACAAGTACGGGCCACGCAACCAATAGCCGGGCGGCTAGTGAGGGTCATCTAGAAGACATTGCCGAGAATGGCCGGAGGTCCGTGTCCAGTTCCTCGCGGAGCAAGCCGCCTAGTCGAGACATGACGCCATCGGCGCGCCAGGGCTCGTTCGATACGCTGGGTATACTGACGGAGCCCACGGACCGCGATAAAAGGAAAGTGGCAATGGTTGAAGACACGTTCCGCAGGATGGAGCAGCAGCAGCAGCAGCAGCAGCACCAACCACCTCGCAAGAGGAAGCGCGTGTCCGATGGGACTGGCTCCTCTCAGATGAAGACATCAAAGCCCAGGTCGGCAACCCACACGCCCAATCTCCCCAGCGGGTTCCCAGAGCGCGGCTACGTCGATGCCGGGACTGGAACCTCGAGGAGCAAGTCTGGTTCACCGGGCGGGGTTAGCCCCACCCATGGCCATGCCGGAAACGGCCTGTTACCCAGGAATGCATCGCCCCCTGTTCGCTCTCGTCCCACTTCGGCCGTGCCGCGTCCACAATATTGCGATGCAGCGGTACAAACGGACTTCCCCGACGCCAGCGACACAGCGACTCCAAAACGGCGGGTGGGCTCTTCCTTGAGGAAGCGAATGTTGGAGAACTGGCGCCATGTCCGTCTGGAGGAGGAAGAGCGCGTCAAACGTCGCGCAGTGGAGCGGCCGCCATCTGCCATGAGTGTAGAAAGCCACGGTGACCAGGATGCCCTCCTATCGTCGCCAGCCTCCACGAAAGAAGCCGAAAAGGGGCCGGGGAGCGATGTTTTGACAAGCGGGCCGAAAGACCACCCAATGCCGGATGCTCGACCGTTGTCCCCGCTGCACACGGTCGCAACGGCGCCACCCCCGACAACTAGCCCCGTCAGCAACAAATCGCCCGACCTCCGAGTAGAACCGCCCCCCGTGCCGGTTTTCCAAAGTCCCACTTTGGCTACTTCTGCGGCATCAACGCCCGTCTCTGCTGGGCCCCGAGCGACTCAATCGCCGTTCTCAGCTACCGCTTTCACAAGTCCGTTTCCTGCGTTACCAATCAATAGTACCACAGCTACCCCAAGTCCCATGAAGAAAAAGCTCACGTTCAACGACTACAAGAGCAGGATGAGTAGAGCTGCCGGCTCTCGGCCGTCAATAGGGACAACAACGTTGAAACCCCTGGCGAACGCGGATGAGCCGAAGTCCGCTACGAGCGTGGATGGCGGCGCATTGGCTGGCTCGCCGGTACCTGAAAAGCCGGCCGAGCCAGTGGTGAAGACTGAGACGACAGCAAGGACGGTGACATGAACGGCCGACGTCCGACACACTATATATAAAGGGCGGCCCCCGCTGTCAAGCACGCGGGTTCCTGCCTTGACCTTCTCTTAATCCCGGCTGGCTACGGTATGGGACACGGTGACAAGACACGGTCTTCCTTTTCTCCTCTCTTCTCTCTTTCCAAAAGGATGGGCGGCGATATCGTTTTTTTAATTCGAATTGGGATGCGGTCGGCGTTGACGGAGGCCTGGTCGGGAATGACGTAAAGGCCGTCTGGGAAAGGGGAACGGGGGTAGCGAAATGGCGGTGTTTCTTTTGCTACGGCAGGCACGGTTTTAGCTATCGTTAGGTTTTGGCTTTGGTCGGCTTGGGGTTGGGAGTTTTTCTTTCAAGGCTGGGGTTGGGTGCCGGGAGTGCGCGGGTTTTTCTCTGATGGGTTTATTTATCCTTGGTTTTTGATGGCTTGTCAGGTTGATGTGGGATATGAGGTGTGTTGAAGATGAATTGCGCTGGGCACGACGGTTCCTAGCCAAGATGCGAGTTTTTCTTTTCTCTCTCCGCCGGCATTTCGAAGAGTTCGCCTTCTTCCGCGCTCTGTTCTGATGGAAGCTTCAGGGGCTGGGCTACGACAGACAGACAGATACAGACAGGCTCTTTTTTGGAGTCCATCTCCCTCTCTCGGGGAAGAGGCTGAAAAGACACCGCCCCAACCAGGGCTTTTATTCACACCGCTATATGATTGTTATGAGGGTCCGCCTATTTCGAGTTCTCAAGCCTTTTTTGATGAACGGCGGACGACAAGTAAAGGATATCGTGCAGGGTTCATTGAGAAGCAGCTGAAGGCGCTAGGCAAGGACGGTCGAGCACCCACAGCAAACTCACCTACATGTACATATATATTATCACCCAGCCATCGACCACGATCAACCCTCCCAGTACCTACAAGGTACTACCAGGAGAAACCCTCCCTAGTCAACCGAACAACTACCCAGTCAACCGAACAGCAACCCCGCGCAGCCCCAACCTTGTTACCGCGGCCCGGACTTGGTCGTTGGCTATAACCACGGGCTCGCCCACCACTACCGCCGACCGCATCGTCGACGTGGAGGGCCTTCTCTGGCCAACCCCGCTGTTACTCCAGGGAGTGGAGAGATGACGGCCCCGTAACGTGCAGCGGGCAAGCATCCGGCCCGTTAATAGACCGACTAGCTCTCGGTCATCGTCTACATGGTCAAGGTACATACAGAAATCAGCGGCGCGCTCCTAGGCTCGGGCGTACGTGCCAGGAGGCTGTCGATGGGCGGGTCCATGGTCAAGTTGACCCAGAGAAACTAAGGGGCGCTCTTCGCTGTTGGCGAAGGAGGGTTGAATGCACAGTTTGCTTGATCCACTGTCTAGGAATCCGGAGATCAGACGGTAGGTAGAGCACGGCCGCGATGACCCTTGCTCACGACTAGTACACGGTATAGTGACGTTGACGAGCGGGAATGGTGAGCCTTGCCCGTATCCCCCTGACGGCATTGTTTTTTCAGCTCGCCCACCTTTTGTTGCTAGATTCTGAAGTCTATATTGCCGGTAACAGCCCGCTTAGCAGTAGCAGCCCATTGACTTGTTCCATCACAGCCAAACTCCGAACCTCGGTTACTGTTAAAAAGACTCACACCACACAATTACAAAAAGTCCTCCCTCACGGCTTCACGATGGAACAAGTCGGGCCTACCGAAAAGCCCACTCCAGACCCTGCCCAATTCGTCATCCTCTCTGTATTTATCACGGTACCCGTACTCGGCTTCGTCTGCATACTGTATGTTGTTGACCGGGGTTGCCAAGTGTAATCAAGTTCAAACACTCACCACCTGGTTCATAAGCTGTTGCGTTAGGAATAGGAGAAGGATAGATGCCGCTAGGACCAACGTCAACCACCCGCTTCCGGGCCAGGACGTCGAAAGCAACGGCATCGAACTGCCCTCCAACCCGCCCGCGTCTTCCCCCAGCCCACCCGCGTCTTCTCCCAAACTGCCCCCGACATATACATATCTGCGGGCCTGTTGGGCCTGCGTTGCTGGCATAAAATCGATCCCAGACGAATGGCAAGTTGTCCCCAACGCCGTCCTGCTACCCCCAACGCCGTTCTACGCCCCCCCAGCGCCATTCTATCACCCCTAGCGCCGTCCTGTTACGCCTGGTGGCATAGCTAATACCCCGCCGCAGCATCATCTGCCTAGACGCCTTTAAAGACGAGAGCTTGATTCGTGTGCTGCCGTGCTACCATGTGTTTCACGCCCAGTGCATCACACACTGGTTCCTGGGTGACCACGATACCTGTCCGATATGCAATGCACATTGTCCAAGTGGTGGTGAGGTGGATTTCTTTCTTCCCACACCACCATTTAGGGCCTTGTTGCCAGCGTGATTCGCTGATGCTTGGTTGATGGGGGGTAGGGAAAGAGTTGAAATACCTACTTGTGCGGCAGTTTTGGCGGACATATATTCCTGATGCTATATAATTATAGTTTTAGACTAGAGGAGACCTGGTCTGTTGGCATGTCCAGTAGTTAGCCCATAAGACATAATCACTTAAACCCCGAATCGCGAGTTAGAGTAAGGCAAATGACAAAGTTTTCTAGTTCCAGCCCGTTACGAAATCAAACCCTTTTAATTACAGAGTCGATCTCCCTCTCTATCGAGAAAAGGGTAGAAAAAGACTGGCCCCAACCAGGATGCTTTTATTCCCAGCTGCTACACGCCTAGCTCTCTCTCGGTTCAGAATATAACTTCGATGGGGATACACTTGATCCAACCTCTCGAGTTTTGGCTTTATCTAACTACATACTTACTCCAAATAAAGGGTATCAATGCTGATTTGGAAACGGCCAAACACCTACAATCAATCTATATACACGCCCCAGATGTTGACCACACAAAAACCTCCGGACTCTCCGCATCCCAACGTCCTACCAAGAGAAGCTTTCCTCAATCAACCGCACAACAACCCCGCGCCGCCCCAACCTTGCCACCGCAACCCTAACTTCGTCAGCCATAGCGGCGGGCCCGCACACCATCACCGTCGTGCCCCCCGGGCCCATCCCCTCCACACCGCGGCCCTCTAATGAGGGGGGCAGCAGCTCCCGCGCCAGCAACGCGGCGATGTCAAACCGCCTGCCCGCCGAGATAGTCACCTCGGTGCTGCCCCACATCTCCGTCGTCTCCGTCGCCGCCGTCATCGTTTCCGCGCTCCCCAGCCCCCCTCCCCCCTTCTCTCCCCGCGCATCATCATCACAACCATCCTCACTACCACCACCACCACCGACCTCCCCAACAACAGCAGCAGCACCTAGCATACCGGGCGGCTGCCGCGGCCGCATCCCGACCACCGCACGCACCGCGCGCACCAACGCCGCAGACTCGGCGCGTACCCCCCAGAACAGCTTCGCCCTTCCCCCAACCCCAGCCCCAGTCGCACCCCGGCTCTGAAGGGCAAGGCTGGAGCCGGTTGGCAAGCAGGGCAGCACCCCTGTGATGCCCACGCCGCCGGCGATGCAGAGGAGGTTGTTGGGGTGGGTGAGGGAGGGGGGTTGGAGGGGGGAGGGGTGGGGGCCGCCGTAGGAGGTTTCGAGGAGGATGGGGATTCCGTGTGTGGTGGTGGGGGTGTGGTTGAGGAGGTGCTGGGTCAGGCCGTGGTGCCGGCGGATGAAGAAGGTTAAGCCGGGGCTGTTGTGGCGCGCAGGATGGTCAGGGGTTGTTGGTGAGGTGGTGGTGGGGGATGTGGTTGCGGGCTTGGTGTCGTCTTGGGGGGTTGCTGGGCTGTCGAGGATGCTGGTGTTGCTGTCGCCGCTGCCGATGTGCGTCTGGCGGTCTGGGGCTGGGGCTGGGGCGCAGACGGCGACCACGGAAAAGGGGTGGTTTTCCCACGCTCGCCATGTCAGGGTCGGGAAGTACAGATACGCGTGCCCTTCGCCCTCGATCCCGGGCACATCCACCTGCAGGTAGTCCTCGTCGAGGACAGTGACAAACGCCCGCTTGACACCGTTCCGCGCCAGCCGCAGCGGCCTAGCTAGGAAACGGTCAAACAACCAAAAGGCAAAGCTGATCCAGACCCAGGTCTGGTACCCCCATTGCCACTCGTACCGGTAGTAAATGTGCAGCATGCAGCCGATCACCGCCAACAAGGCGAGGACCACGTGGGTGACGAGGAAGAGCTCGTACAGCTTCCTGCGCAGCGGGAGAACGGACAACGGCATGAGCAGGGCCAGGGCGAGCGTGCCTACGATGCCCCAGATCCAGTAGTCCAGTTTGCTCTGCTCCGCGTGGGCACCCTCGCCGGCCAGGGGGTCGAGGTAGTACTGCAGATAGATGGCCGAGTGCAGACAGGCTTGCAGCATGCAGATGACGGAGATCCAGCGATGGACGAGGAGGAAGGTAGAGTGAGACCAGTTTGTGACGAACAGCAGGATGTTGTTGCGGCTGGAGAAGAGGACGGCAAGAGCGAGGTTGACAAAGCTAAAGACGCCCACGCGGTTGCTGATGTAGACGACGAGCTGCCGCTCCACCGTCGGGTACCACGACATCGGGTCTCGTACTTCGTATCCCACAGAGCATACGATGATGTTGATGATCCAGATGTAGGCGATGAAAAGCCCCTGCCCACGTGTCGGTACAAAACCGAGCCCCAGGACCGGGGTAGAGTGGTAGTGCCCGAATAAAGGGGGGTCGATGAAGGTGGCGTAGAATTTAGACACCAGGACTGGGCTCAGGGGTAGGGAGCGGAACCAGGAGAACACTATAGGGATGCCGACGCAGGTGACAAAAAGGACGAGTCTGCCACACTTGTTAGCGTTCGGTGAGTGCTCAGCAAACCCGGTGAGCTCACCCAAATGTCGAGGCCCTGATCTCCATCCTCTCAAACGCCTCGTCGCCATTGAAATTCCCCAGCCAGGCCTCCTCGTCAACCAAGGACGTCGTGTTTAGCGTGGCCCCGGAATCGAGGATAGACGTCGGCGGCGCCTGTGCTGCGCGGGAGAGCGCGACTTGGTACGAGTATGCTGGCACGGGCTGGACGGCCTTGCGGCCGACAATGTCCATTTCCCAGACCCTCTCCAGCGTGGAGTTGCTCACCCCGAGACAATGGGTGTAGAAACACCAGGCTAGAGTCTGGAGGAATGGGTCGCTGGTGGCTTTGCACTCAGGCGTTACGGAGCTCATGTGCATTCCACCCATGTCCATGCCGTCCATGTGCTCGTGGCCGCAGTCGAGGTTCCAGCTGCCAACCGTGTCGATGCACGCGTAGGCGCACGGCGGATCGTACATGGCGATGCCATAACCAATGACTCCATATCGCTCTCTTCCTGACGTGACGTGGGCTTGGGTGGAAGCTGTCAACAAGGAGATGGCGGCACCCAGAACTATCGAGGCGGTGATTTGCCGCATGTTGGGCAGTTTAAGTAGACTCAAGTCGCGAACTCGAGGGCCTCGATGTGTAACGAACACGTCCTGGTTTCAACGCTGCCCTCCAAGAAGTTGTGCATGGGTGACGACCGGCCCAGGAACCGGATATCAAAATCAAACTGCTGCAGAATTTCGCGGACTGTCAGTCACTTACTCGAGCCTTCGCGGCCCCGGCCGGCCCCCACGCCGAGGCAGCTCTTCCGGAACGGAGCGCGGGTTTGAGCAAGTTATTTTAATAAACAACGGCAGATACGGCTCCGGTCTTGTGGGGCTGCAAACTCGCATGTAACCTGTATCCATAGTACTTTGGTTCGTGAGACGGCGATATTGGATTGCCAAGGGTCCAAAACACGGATATCCCCCGACAGTTGTTGGTCTTTACTCGGGATATCTGGGTTAGAGCGAGCTATGGCTGCGAGTCCAACTTGAAACGAAGCAACCTTGGTGAACTCTTAGAGGAAACAGGCTGGGACAACAGGGAACCCGGACAAGCCATTTTGAAAGATTCGATACGGATACTACTCTCATCAAATACTGGAAGGTAGTGGTGGTGATAGTATCACTATCTAATACTGCTCCGTTATGATTTGATGATGGCCACCCATGAGGTACACCTAGATAATGTTACCACTACACTTGACTTGACAACAAACCAGGATTTTGCCCGAACCTATCTCGATACGCGCTCTGCCTATTTAGACACCGCCTTCTTCTAATAGGGTATCCATTCCCGGATTGTAGTTAGAAGTCAATAAGGTTGCTTTGATTCTAAAATCAAACAGCCCCTTGGCATCCAAGATACATTCCCAGCTTTCACATCCAGGGGTGGTGTTGTCCTCCGATATTATTTAAAGATTTTCCAACGTAGACACTAGGTCTTCTTTATTTTTTCAATTATTTAAGAATCTATACCCAAATTTTCATTCCTCCTGACCGCTAGAACAACAGGTCCGGCATATTTCCCCGAGCTCCAGCATGATGTAAAAACAGACGCCGAATCAGCCACTCAGCAGGGATGCCATGGGTTCCCCGGGTCATCTTCTTTTGGGTTACCGACTAAAAACATTCCAAGAAAGACGCCGCTCAGTACTGAGACAAAGTAGCCTGTGTTCATCGTCATCACCGCTATCATCCTGTGCTTCTGTCAGCCAAGAATCCAAGGGCCGCCCCTTACGTTGGGAAATCACGACTCCAGGAAGACTCACAGCAAGTATCCCAAAAACACCAGCACGACCTCGCAAACGGCCTTCCACAACCGCAATCCCAGCGCCGCACCACCCCACCACCGCCTCGCCCCTGACGTGGTAGCGCCGCCCTCCAACCCCGACGACACTATCTCAGGCCCCAGATCATCCCCCTCTCCCTCCACACCAACCTTCTCCTGGCCTGCCAACAACCGCCCACCATCGTGTTGCGGTTGCTGATAGCGATGACGAGACCGCGGTCGATGAGAAGAAATATGCCTACTCGCCCAAGCGTCTAGGGCGGGCTGCGCGGCGACAAACACGCGCGTGACCGCCGCGAGTCCGATCAGAAACACGCACGTCGCAGCGTACGCGGCTGCGCTGCGAGGCATCCACCAGTCCCAGAAGAGGGGCGTTGTGGTGGAGGGGAAGAAGGTCATGGCCATGGTGGACATGCCCATGAGCACCGTGTCGCCGTTCGCAGTGTTCGTTGTGGTTGTGGGGGCTGGCATGGGCATTGCCATGGTGGCGATCGCGGTGGGTATTGTGTTTGTGGGCTCCATGGTCGTCGTCGTCGTTGTCGTCATCGGGGGGTGTTGGCTGACGTGCCTGCTCAGTGCGTTGTAGGCGTCGCAATAAGGATGGATATGTGCAAGGTAACCCGGATTTTTTATTGAAAAAAAGGAAGGGCACAATCATGCAAACATTGAAAGACGTGATACGCGGTGGAGAACCTTGTTGAACGTTGCTGGAGGCGGTGGTGGCTGGAGAGCATGTTTGAGCAGGATAGTGATCCCATCAGCCCCATCTGTTGTCATCCGGGGCCAACATCCGACTTCACTCGGTCACAATTGCTCTCTCCACTCGTTACTTCGGACTGAATGCCCGAGAATGTAATTGACGGATGGCTGCATATCACCAGGCGCAAATCTGCTGCGTTGCTCATGGTCGAGAGGAAGGCATGGAAAGGTACGGAGTCCGACAAGTTAGCTTGCATGACGCGATATAAATACCGTCAGGGCATCACTATCTCGCGGGGTTTGTGAGCTTCAATGCAAAAGCTAAGTAAGTATATGGATACCGTCAAAACGTGTATCTTGGAGAATAACGAGATGCAATTGCTATCATATATAGACAGGAGTGCCAGTCGGTATACATTATTAGCACGTCCGCTGCCAGTTTAAACAACCCCCCACCAAATTACCTGGTAACCGGGACTTACTAAATAAGTAACCTGGCACTGCCGTAACCTGGAAAACGCCAGGCTGCCGGGGTAGGGTATCAACCGTTGCCCGACCCTGAGCAAGATCGGGGCATTGCGCGCAAGAACACCACATACTCGGCAGCTTCCCCTGCAAAGAGCATCCCCAGGAAGGAATGCCGCCACGGAATAAGGCGAAAACTACCTGGTCCGATCCGTGGGGTCCCAAGACCCAAACCTGGTGATGGATGGTTAGTATGAGCGAGTTTCCATTGGCCACAAGTACCGGCAGTGGAAGGATACCAGCTTTCTCTACTGCATGCCGCTCCATTGATCTGGACCTGGGATTGACAAGTATCCGTCTTGAAGGTTACTTGAATCTTGGCAGTCCCTCTTCCCCTTGATGCCCCGCGGTTCTCCATGCCACACCCTACTCCATACATCAACCCCAAACGTCAGACACCATGGGAGTTGTTGGTCTTGCCATCTTCTGGGTGAGCGCACTTGTGGCCTCCACCCACGGTAGCTATGTGCAGACACAAGCACTCACTGGCTATGGCTATTACCCGTACGACCCCCTGTGTGCGGCGGCATGCCTCCGCTCACTCCAAGGTTATATGCTCGGGTGTACCGATATGAGCGGCAGCGGCGACAGCATGATGGGTATGATGGCGACGTCCCCAGAGTGTTACGGCAAGGACATACCCTACTTGACCTCGGTGGCCTACTGCATGAGCACCAAATGCCCTCGGGGAAACGTTAAGTTCTCAAAGCTGCAGCTGTTCTGGGAGGAGCAGATCACCGGGCACCCCGATATCCCCCCTAAGTGGACCTACGAGCAGGCTCTCACCCACGCCAACCCTTCGCCGCCCACATATCAGCTCACTAGCAATGACACGAGCCTCAACACCACCTCCATAGTCAACCCCGTAACATATCTTGCCCAGTGGAATGTTCTTTCTGCTGTCTACCGAGAGTCAACTCTGGAGTCGACGTACAGGTATGTACGGTTATGAGACGTGCTGCTCCCAAGGCTCACTGAACCGGTAAAATAGCATTGCCATTGTCGTCCTCACGGTTGGCCTCCCGATCGTGCTCACATGTCTCAGCTACTTCCCTTTCGCGCCCATCATCCTGGACAAGATCAGGCCGTACCTCGTTTGGCCGAGCACTGTTGGCACTTACCAAGTTCAACCCCTGCCCTACTTACTGGGCAACGCTCCGACAGTCGGCCAAGGCATCTACATCGCCCTTTTCCTTATCATCAACATCATCCTCTCCGCCATCGAGTACGAGCCCCGACAGCCCAGTGCTTGGTTCGACACCGAACGGCGGGAGGTGATGGCCTACATTCTTTACCGTTGCGGCGCCTTCGCCTTCGCCCTCTTCCCCGTCGTCATCCTGTTTTCGTCGAGGAACAACGTCCTCCTCTGGCTAACCAACTGGTCTCACTCCACCTACCTCCTGCTTCACCGCTGGGTCGGTCGCCTGTTCACCCTTTACGCCATCCTCCACTCTATCCTCGGCCTCATGGTCTACGCGGACCAGCAACACACGGTGTGGTGGATCTGGGGCGCCGTTGCAACCGTCGCGTCGGTCCTCCTCGCGGTCGGCAGCGGCCTGTACGTGCGCAAGGCTCAGTACGAGCTGTTTCTGATCTCGCACATCCTGCTGACCGTCTTCACCATCGTCGGATGCTGGTACCACCTGATCGGCTGGTATAACTCGATGGGTCTGAACTGGCCCGAACACCACGCCGGAGGGTTTGAAGTGTGGCTTTACTTCACCTGCGCGCTGTGGTTCTTTGACCGCCTCGCCCGTGTTTTCCGCATCCTACGGCTGGGCATCCGCCACGCCCGCGTCACCGACCTCTGCGACGGCATCGTGCGCGTCGACATCCCGGGGGTGCACTTGGACGTGGAGCCAGGGACGCACGTTTACGTCTACTTCCCCACGGTGCGCCCGCTGCGACCGTGGGAGAACCACCCCTTTTCCGCCATCCCCACCGCCATGCTCGACACCCCCGCCCTAGCTTCCTCCAAGCCAAACTCCCTCCACCAAACCCCCAGCACCGACAACGACAACGACAACGACGACCTCGAAGCCCAAAAGCCCACCCCGACCACCACCACCACCACCACCACCAACCCCCGCACCAAGCCAGCCCCAGCCGCAGCCCCATCCCCAACCCCAGGCCTCACCCTCCTAATCCTCAAATCCCGCGGCCTCACCTCGCACCTGCACACCCAGCCCTCCCTCCCCACCCTCCTCGACGGGCCCTACCACTCCACCCCCAACAACACCCCAGCCCTCCCCCACCACTGCCACCGCATCCTCCTCATCGCCGGCGGCGTCGGCATCACCAGCCTGCTGCCCTGGCTCTACTACCCGCCTACCGCCGCTATCCCTACCCCTACCTCTGCAAGTAGTAGTAGTAGTAGTGGTAGTGGTAGTAAGCGCGCTCGTAAGAATATGAAGCTGGCTTGGAGTGTGCGGGCGGCGCAGGCGGGGTTGGTGGATGCGCTGAGGGGGGTGGTGGAGAGGGCTGGGCTGGGGCCCGGGGAGCGGGAGGTGAGGGTTGGGAGGCGGTTGGATGTGAGGGGGTTGGTGGCTGCGGAGGCGGAGGCGGGGGTGGTGGGAGGAGGGGAGGGGGGAGATGAAGGAGGATGTGGAGGGGGTCGGCCACACCCACACCCACAGCCGCGGCGGCGACGGGTCGGGGTGGTGGTGTCCGGCCCGGGAGGGTTGTGTGATGCGGTACGGGCGGCGGTGGTGGAGATGGGGAGGAAGGGGGCTGGGAGGGTGGTGTTTGAGTTGGTGGTGGATGCTTATTCGTGGTGAGTGAGAGTCGGGGGATGGGGGGTGGTTGGTATTTAGGGAAACGAGGGAGGGGAGAAGGGGAGGAGCCGACTCGATGCCGATTTGCGGGAACGTGAGGACGCCGCTTTCTTTAGCGGCGGGCTCGTACTTCTTGAATATCTTGGCCACAAAGGGGGCCTCGCCCGTCACGCCGAGGTGGTGCATCCCATGTTTCGGCGCAGGCGAGGATGAAGGTCTTCTTCGCGAGGAAGGCCAGATGTGAGTCTGTCAGGTTGCAGATCTCGATGCCCGGCTGCACGCGGCCGGCGTTGAGATTCTTGCATTCGGTAACCATATCTTTGAGCTTGAGTTGGGAGCGGCCTGCTGCTGCCCACTTGAAGTCACTCGGCAGGTGAGTGGTGATGTCCTGGACGGTGTACATTCAGGTGTAACCTAGACCGAGTCAGTGTCGTTGAATACCATATTCTAATGTATGCAGAATGAACTGACCGATCGCACCAAAGACAAGAAAGCGGTATTGACGGCGGTGTTGTTTGGATGTCATGGCGAAGGGTATCCACTCATTTGAAGCTATTCCGAGCTTGCAAAAGGGTGCCACTCTCAATAAGTCCCGTCTATGAAGTACAGAGGTCTCAATTTGACGCTTTTTTAAAATGTTTTTGAAACCAGGATTCATCAATATGATGTCTAGGTACGGAAGAGAATTGACCATCAACTCGAAAATGGAATCTCCCTTGACGACTTAATCGACAGCCCTTTTCACCGCCAAGAGTAGCTGAGGTCCAGGCCATGGCGAATTGTTACAATTGTCAACTTTGCTAGAGCGTTGACCGACTCGCAACACATATATTCATTCTTTACACCTTTACACAGTAGGTACATGTAGTTTTGGCGACTGGGCGAAAGGCCAATGTTTCCATTGAATTCTTGGATGCAGCTGCTTCACCGGCAGGCAATGCTCAAATCCACAAAGCGATGGGAGCCCCGCCCGCTGCCAAGCGATCCCACATATGGAGGAGCGAGCGTACACAGATAATCTGTAAAATGCTGGCTGCCCTGGCTTGGGCTGAAGCCCCGCCCCGCTTTAGTGACTGGCAACCTCTCGGGATAACGGTTCTGCCAGATCCCGCGTTTTGCACCCCCGGCCACACACCAGAAAATTGCAGTACACATTTCTCAAAATCGTCGACGCCCGCCAACACCCAGCGAGTCGCCCATTTGAAGTTCACGTACCACACCCTTCAAACCAGTCAAGATGTCTAAGCGCACGAAGAAGGTCGGCATCTCCGGCAAGGTAAGTCATCGCAATACTCCTAAACCCATTCTGTTGCTGTAATTCGAGTTCGCTGACGCTGGAAAATAGTACGGCACAAGGTTCGTGATCCAACATTTCCTAACTTAATTTTCCGATGCGCCTTCGACGACAATACTGTTTTCCGTGCCCGATCGGTCCCCAATGGAGGCGTGCTTGCAAAAGATTTGCCGCCCTAAAAACGGCAAGGGAATTCGTCGCGGGTTGAATTGTCCGGGGATAGCGGGGGGTTTGCGGATGAAGCGCCCAGCTTTCAGAGAGTCGTTGGTGCCTGGGTGGCCGAATTGCAAGGAAAAGAGCTTTGCGCAGTACCGCCGCCCGTTTTCCCCGGACTAAGCTGCGCAGCCCCAGCTGGTTGAATCGCCCCTACAGCGACTGGGCGGCTCATGACCGATCGGAGACTCTGTCGAAGGCGCAACAAGTTGTTTTGACCAGGACATGATGCTAACGCCATGGCAGATACGGTGCTTCGCTCCGTAAGCTCGTCAAGAGTAAGTTATACCGCTCCATCGCCCCGGCCGACATCGCTTGCTAACAACCCCACAGAGCAGGAAGTTTCCCAGCACGCCCGGTACACTTGCAGTATGTACCCCCAGGGATAGATATCAGCCGCGACGGCCACATCACCTCTTCGTAATGGCGCATACGCCGTCAGCGCCCATCTTGGACACTTTGACTAACATACGCTTCCCTTGCGCAGCATTCTGCGGAAAGAGTGAGTAAACCCGGTCTATCACATACAGAATTTGAGCTAATTCGACCACAGACACCGTCCGTCGTTCGGCCGTTGGCATCTGGGTAAGGCCCCCTGCTGTGGCGCGCCTTGGGTTACGGCTGCGGAAGACACGCCGCTCCGCAACACTAGGCCGCAGCAAAATTTGTCGCCGGCATAATACTGACTCGACCTCAACAGAACTGCAAGTCCTGCAAGAAGACCATGGCTGGTGGTGCTTACACTGTTGCGTGAGTCATTGTGGATTCCCGGTACCAGCTGAAACCAAGTCTAACCAGCGATTTAGGACCCCTGCGGCGGCTGCTATGCGGTCAACTCTCCGCCGTCTCCGCGAGATCACCGAGGTTTAGAGAAGCGTTGGGCGTGCTTTTGCTTTCGGGTTTGGTGTCAAGGAAAAGGACAACGGAGGCTCTGCGGTACACATTCAGCCGTTGGGTACGGCGGGTCGATCAATGACAATTCTTTGAGCAACGACGAGTCCCCGGATTCGAGTCACGATGTCACTTATATGATGCGGGCGAGAGCCAAACTGGCACCCCGGCCCCCCCTTTACGACGATAACTGGGGAGAGGCCGTCACGGTCGCCGGATTCTAGATCTTGCAGTTGTCAAATGTCCATGACACATTTTATTGGCTCCGCTCTTGGTAGCGCCCTCGGTGCCCTCTTGTGCCCTCTTGGTGAAGACCGGAGCTGACGAGCTTTGGTTCCCCACTTTAGCATCTGCCACGCCACCTGAGTCGCAATCGCCGAATGTGAATTCCTGCGGACGCAGTGCGGACGCAGTGATTGTCTTCTCTCCGCACCAGGGAAACATGTGCCTGCACAGTCACAGCAAAAATCCCCCACGCAGAGGCACGGGTTGTTGTGATTGGGGAGATGTTGTCTCGGGCTTGGATCGGGTTACCGGATCGACTGTGTTCAAATTCACCGACACCCAGTACCTGACATTCAGCAGGCCAGCTCGCAACCACGGGGATATTCTGTGCAAAAACGGATGACGGAATCAGATGCTCGGGGTCGGCTTGGCAAGCGGGAACTGTCTCAAACGTTCCGTCCTTCCGCACCCGATCTGGGCGAAGTGAGGCCGCGCATCCTAGTCCGGGCAAGGGAACAAATATCGGTTCGCTTCGACAAAGGACACTATTTCCAGGTAGTTTAGTATTCCAAACCCTGACAAGTGGTACCAAGAGTGAGGTTCATAGTCATTAAAATAGAGACACCTCGGTGTCGGGGGTTGACGGGCTGGAAATTTCGCATGGCATGCATACTGACGCCGAACGACGAGACATGCAAGAATCCAACGAGTGACAGTTGATGCAATGCAGGTTGATGGCGAAGCAGATGATTTACTTCGTATTGTAATTGTAATCCAACCCCACAAGCCAGCACATGGGTTGATTGAACTTATTCCTCGCTTGTAAGTAAATAACATGAATTCTTTCGTGCTCGCCGTTCACAACGGTACTTGGTGCACCTCGAGAACCAGGTACGTACATGACGTGCGACATCATCGCCATCATCGCCATCCCCTACTTTACCTACCTAGGCACTTATAGGATACAGCCCTCAAGTGGACGCAAGCTCCACCCCAAAATCCGAATGATCACTTATTCGCACTTGATTTTTCTCATTCATCCCAGCCCAGCCAGCCTAAGCTTGGTAGGTTTGTCCTGCCACATCCACATCCATCCTCCGGCCTTGTCTTGTGGAAGAGTCAGTCAGCTGGCCCCGGGAATTGCTCGCCAGCCTGGGTGCTGCCACGGGCGCTGCTACCTTGTGTTGGGGAAGACCGTTGATTGGCTGCCACCCCGAAGCTTGCGGGACGACGCAAAAGGGCGAGCACCTCTCTGGCCAGCACTCTTTCTCCCTTTCTCTCACTTTTCCCGCTGCGCTTCCCGCTGCACCCCAGTGGTCCACTTCTCGTCCCGCCGCCTGCACTGCAGTCGTTTTACTCAAACCCGCTACGGCCACCCACTCAGCACCTCCTACATGTATGTGCAAGCGCCCTATCGACCTACCTAAGCGCAACACAACGCTATTACGATCCGAGACGGGGGAGAGCAGCACGTATCGACACAGCTGTCAATTTCGAGCCAAAATCGATACTGGCAAAATTCAATTTTCAAATCCTTTTCTATCGATTTGACTTCCTAGTTATTTGGGTTGCCCACGATTCGCCGTCAGCCATGGCTGATCAGTGCATCGTCTGTCTCGACCCCCTGGAGGTCGAGGCCAGCGCCGCTATCTCGACCCCGCTAGACCCTGCAGAAGAGCAGCTGTTGAAAGACCACCACGAACGCCTCGCCATTGAAGATGCCGATGCACTCGCCAAACCAAACCAAGAAAACGGCCCAGAACACATCAACCACGAGAATGTAGCCAAAATCGAGGTCTGCGGCCACATGCTGCACGACGCCTGTCTTCGGGAATGGACCGAAAAGGCAAACAGCTGCCCTATCTGCCGCCAGACATTCCATACCGTCACTGTTTACGACAAGGTTGGAGGTAAGTTCGCCACCCAACGCCCACCCGGGTCCCCCCAACCTCCCCCTAGGCAATTGTTGCGGGACGCTATCGACTAACATATTCGGCTACAGGCAAGACCCTATCCACCCGTAAAGTCGAGGACAAAAAGCAGGCTCCCGTGGTGCCCGATTACGATCCGCGAGAATGGATGGAGGAGATGGTGGACCAGCCAGAAATTCCAGGGAGGCGCTGTCCCGTCTGCAACTCGGCCGGAGACGAGGAGGTGCTCCTGCTTTGCGACGGCTGCGATGCCGCCTACCACACCCAATGCGTGGATCTCGACGACGTCCCACGGGGGCCCTGGTTTTGCATGGAGTGCGAGCACGCCCTCGGCCCAGACGTGATGCAGCCTGTCGACAATGTCCCTAACGGGGACGGTGGCTTCTCCGGCCGGGGCTATTACTTCCCGCGTACCCAAGCGAGCATGCGGCGCGCGCGGCAACGAGCACGGTCCGACGAATGGCAGGGGGCGTGGGGCCGCATCACAGGCCGCGTCTGGGATGCACTCGAGTTGGACCTCGACTACCAGGATGAGGATGACTCGGCCGTGTTTGAGGGCCTCCATCGGTCTCGCCAACTACGCGAGCGGGAACGGGAGGAACACGAGCGTTGGCAACAGCGCCTGAACATCGCTGCCCGCTTGGGGGCGAGGGACGTCTTTTTGAACAACATGGCGCGGTGGGTGGAACGCCCCCAACCCAGCCCACCGACCCGCGAGGAACGGCTTGCCTGGGGCGCCTTGGAGAAAGCTAGGGATATGGACTCGCGGAAGCGCAAATCACGTTCTGCCACGGCCGAGCCAAACGAAGAGGAACCACACCACGAACCCGAGAGGAAGTTGAAGCGGCCGCGCACCAGGCGGTTGCCACTCACGAATGGCGAGTCATCCTCGTCTGCGGCCCGCGATCCCGGTTCATCAAGTCGACAACAACAACAAATCCAACAACAACAACAAGTAGAGCAACAAGTACAGCAGCCACAACAACAGGGTAGCTCAGCATCAAGCAGTGCGGCCGGTGCGGGCAGCGCGCCACCCTCATTTTGTCGTCATTGCTTAAAGAGGTGGAAATGAGCACGCCGTCGGACGAAGACACCCTATTGCAAATGTTTGGGCCGATTCCGGGTGTTAATGACGCCCCATCGCCTGCGCATAGCCGCCATGGGTCCATCACGCCGCCCCCAAACCGTGCCAGCTCTCCAGTTATGACGCTCAGCTCGCACATCGCACCCCTATACGCCGCGCCGTCTTACACCCCGACAAGAGGGTTATCGCTGGACACAGCGGAGCAATCACGATCATCGTCGCCCCAGCGAGCAACCCGACGAGAGCCCCAGTCGTCGCCTGACAACAGCGACTCGGAGCACCGGGGCCGTAGGCAGCATTCATCTCGCCGACACGGCGCGCTGGAGCTCCGGCAACCGCAGCCTCGACGGACGCACAACAGCATCCTGCCGTCCCGGTCGCACAACACATCACCCGCACGACCCCTACCTTTTGAGATGAAGGAGAATATCAGCAAAATCGTGCGAGGCGCCCTGAAACCACACTGGCGCTCCAAGCAGTTGACGGCGGAGCAATACGAAACCATCAATCGCGACATCTCTCGCAAGATCTACGACGAGGTCAAGAACCCGGAAATCAACGAGGACATGCAACAAAGCTGGGAGAGGCTGGCGACGCAGGAGGTTGCGCGTGCGGTCGCCTCCCTCAAGGCCTAGAGAGTCCGGACGGCGCGCACGCGGCTGCCCGGCTTTCACTGCCAAACAACGGAACACAGCACACAGAGCATGATCATGACACAGCCATGACCGGGATTGATTGACGGTTGACGATGGGATGATTTCTTATCTCGAGTGGGCCTTTCAGCGGCGGCGTTTCAGGGCATCGGGTCCGGCTGGTTTGTTCTTTACGAGAGACAAAGGGACCTGGATATGGGGATACCCAACGGACAATATCTGGATGGGGTTCAATGGACGGGGCGGGGTCATGAGGGGGGCACCAGCGATTCGTATCTTTTTTTTATTCTTCTTATTTTTGTGTGTTTCAACCAAAGGCGTCGGCGGTGGTTGGAGTCTGGGCATATGAGTTTAGCTTAGCTATCTGGTAAACATGCATATTAGCAGGTGCGGAATAGCTTCGGAGTGTTTAGTCGGGGTGGCGAATGTGTGGATGCCTGCAAAAGGGGCGGCTTTGTATATGTATCATACCTACTTTGAGGTCACGGTTCTGTAGTGGCAGGCGGGTGGTTGGCCATGCCATTCCGAGTACTCGGATGGGAATAGCACAATTGCGTGTCATGCCCATCAGGCCGTATTGTCATCGTCCTCTTGATGCTTCCCTGTGATGTGTTCTTGCTGGGAGTTGTTGAATCGGAAGCACACGCCGCCAAAGAAGATCACTCTCCTCTTGTCACCCTCGCCATCCAAAGCCATGTTGCCGGTGAAGGTCTCACATACTGCATGCTAACCTGATTGGCGTCAATGGACCCTGATGATAACCGTGACGCTTTCTCAGCCTGCTGAGCAAGGCACACGGCGAACCCGTTGTTGAGCTTCCCTTGACATCCCCCTCGTGTCCAACTCTAAGTACACACTCCGGAGGCCACTCCACGCACGGCACCACGGAAGAACACGTGGTAGCTAGGCTCTACCGAGATTCAAGAAGCCTATAAATACCGAAGGGAATGCGATGTTAGCTTCTCACTTGGAACAGCCACCTTCACGGGAAACACCTCGAGACCTCTACATTCTATACGAACACCCCTTTACCACCCACCACTCCGTTTTAAACACCGATCAATATCAGACCCGGCCTCAAGCATATCACCCAAGACGCAATCCAAGCCCGACAAACGTCCGCCGCTTCATAAAAACCAACCCCACCTCTACCACCAAAGGACCTGACAAGGGGTTCGAAGTTCGAGCTTTGGCAGGCAGACCGACTACTTCGTACCCACGGAGAAACAGACAGACATCCAAGATGCCGTGTCCCAGCTTAGCCCGCGAGGGTGAGAGGGTGCCGCCGAAAACGGCCAAAATAGAGACTGTCTATATGTGCGCTTGTGACACGTGCAGCTGTGATAAGCCGGTTAGCAAGAAGGGGGGTGTTTGTGGTGAGTGTGAGGATAACTGCTGAACTGGGGGGGGGGGGGGGGGGGGGTGCATGGGGGTTGGTTGGGGGAGGTGGACGTGGATGGACGTACATGGCACTGGTTGCTTGATATCGTTTAGTTCGACTTATATAGAGTGGAGTTGAAAGATATGAATACTGAACGGACTCTTCGCCTTCGTGCCGTAGTGTGATGTTGGACCGGTCTACTATGCAATCTTACTTTCTGAGCACAAGTCATGGTCATTATGGAATCGGCTTGACTGCCGGCAAGCCAACATTGAGAATCCAGGAGTGGGAGGACCCGTGAATTAGTCACCGGGAAACTAGGTGCTGTTCCAGTTCGTAAACACGCGTGTGTTCCTCCCCTCTCATCGCATGTGCTACTCAAGGAACAGTTCGGATCGACTCGACCCGAGCATCGGCTTTCAAGGCAAAGGAATTTGGAGCAACTGTTTACGAGTAACCCGGTGAAAGCAAGCCTCGTGGCCACGCAAACCAACGCCGCCCGAACTTTCAGAAGCCACCCGTGATGTTTTACATGCTTCACACACACAGCAAGAACCTACGTGGGCAAGGTAACACACCCACCCGACTTTCCACGAACATGGTTATAAAGGCCGGTTTGCGAAGTGATGCCCCCCGGTGTTAGCTAGGCAATGACAGTGCACTCCAACGCCGCCAACCACCAACAGTTCACTATTCAGAACACCAACGACCATGGACGACTTCGAGCGGCGCGTACCGCGCGGTGGGAGGCCCATCGTGCTCACCATCAAGGAGTTCACCGCCGGCGCGCCAGGGCTGGACACATGTATCTGCAGAAAGTGCGGTCCCTGCTACGAAGACGCCGAGGTTGGCCGCGAGTGGTGCAGAATGTGCCTTTCCAAGGGATGCGGGAGGCGGAAACGGGCATGGGAGAAGTTGCGCAGTTGGCTCGGTGCGGGGGAGAAGAAGTAGGGAGCTACTTGGCTTGATTCATCCGCCCACAATGAGGAGCCGTCATGGTGAAGAGGTGGGGAGTTGCTGAGGTTGGTTGGCGCAAGGTCTGACTGGGCCCATGGTCTCAAGCCCACAATCAAAGGCCGCCAAAAATACCAAAAAATACCCGACGGTTACACAACGTCGGGGCCAGGACACGATCGATCAAAGCATGGAGCATTGCATTTCCCCGGGCAAGACAAGACCTTGCAACAATGGTGCTGGAATATGTGTCGTTGGACCGACCCGACTCGGAATAACGGCATCACGATATTCTACCAATTGGCATGTTCACGGCAACTATCTAACAGCGACCCGGTAGGAGTATAGCCTCTCGGCACAGGCACCGCTAGCGAATCAGCCGCAAAATCCCTCTGGGCACCTGTAAATGGTCAGGACGTTTTGGAGGTGAGAAACAGTCTTGATGATAAGGATTGGTGCCGTGAAGAGAAAAGAAGAAGAAAAAAGTTTTTGGGGCTGCGAAATCGACAAAAATCAACATGGCAAGTGGGCGCGGGCCCGTGCGTCAGATCAGACGCTAGGCGGGATACAGCAGGCGGTGTGTGCTTCAGTGCCAGGGAAAAGATGGGTCACCGGCCCGGCATGGAAAAAGTTCACGATTCGGTGCCGCGATTTGAAGAGGGACGGAGAGGTCCATGCCTGGGAATTGTCCAAGAAACGGGATTATAGCAGCTGATCGCGTGGGTGTTCGACCAAGTCACAACACCACCACCATGATGTCGGCGCCAGGTAGAGGGTCAGCCCTGCTGAGGGGTAAGCTTCTGTTCCTGTTAAAAGGCATCAATTGGAAATGTTGACTGACAACTAACCACCCCACCCCCCAGGCTCATACCGAGTCTGCACCCAGTGTGCTCGCCCCGCGCCCCGGCCCAGGATAGCAACGACGACAAGCACAACCCCGCGGGCTTCCGCCGTCCTCCCCCTAGCCGCTCGCCGCTACTACTCCGCCGAACCGGCCGCCGCACAGCAAACCACCCCTACCCCCGAATCAACACCACCAACCCCTCCCACCACCATAGCCCCCTCAACAGACCCCAACCCAGAAACGGCCCTCTACCGCATCAAAGCCTCTCTCATCCTCTCGCGAGCCCCGCTCCTAACACGGGAACAAACCCCCTTCGAATCCGCCTACTACTTCTACCAGAAGCGGCTCAACGAGCGCCTGACCGCGCCCTTCCGCCGCCAGTTCTTCTTCAAGCAGGACACGGCCGCCGACCTCGACTTCCGCATCAAGCTGGCCGAGCGCCACGGGGTGCCCGCCAAGGACATCGGCCGCTACAACCCGCGAGGGCGCATGGCCTGGAACGACGAGCTGCTGACGGGCAGCACCACCTCCGACCCGGCCGAGCTGGTGAACAGGCTGCTGGCCGACGCCGAGGTGCGCGTGAGCGAGGACGGCGAGCCCATCGCCCCCGAGGAGCGCGTGCCCGTGGAGAGACCCGCGCCCAGGAGGAGCGAGGCCGATGAGAAGGGGGATGTGAAGAGGTTGGATCGCGCGATGGACAGGACGCTGTATTTGGTGGTAAGGCGGGAGGGGGGGAAGGGGGAGGAGGCGGTGTGGGAGTTCCCGACGGGGCTGGTGCCGACTGAGGAGACGCTGCATGAGGTTTGTTTTGCCCCGTCCCCTTTTTTACCCCCCTTTCTTGTTCTTTTTCCGCTTTTTCATCCCTACCCTGCATGAACTCAACCACGATATAACGCCGGTACTAACCAACCCCAGACTGCCGCCCGGGTCCTCACCGAATCCGCCGGCCCCAACATGAACACGTGGATCGTCGGGCGCGTGCCCGTCGCCCACCACGTCGTCAAGCCCGTGGTCGGCGAGGACGGCACTACCGTCGTCGAGCGCGGCGAGAAGACCTTCTTCCTCAAGGGCCGCATCATGACGGGCCAGGCCGACCTCACGGGCAACAAGCACGGCCTGACTGACTTCAAGTGGCTGACCCGCGAGGAGCTGCAGGAGGTGCTGCCGGAGGACTACTACCACAGCGTGCGCGGCATGATGGACCTGAGGTAGAGACGGTGGAGGAAGGGGGGGGGCAAGGGGGAGAGAAAGAAGGGGGTTAGACGTTGGCAAGACATAGCAAGCGGGGCCACACTTCTCGCTCTGTGTTGTGTATTGTAATCTAGAAATGTACGCTATGTATCAACTGTCCATTTCTGTTCAGTCGCCGCTGCCAGGACAGTATGCGGGCGGGACCGTCACACCCAAACACCGCCGAAGAGAAGGCGAACGCAGATATGAACAAGGCCACCCACCACACATCCACCCCTTTCCGCCTCTACCTCAACTCTCTTTCCGCGCCAGATCCATCTCCCCCGCAGCCCCCATCCGCAACTTGTTGCCATACTTCCTCCACACCTCACCCTCCCATTGCTGCGGCCGCGGCTCAACAACCCCCTTCCCCACCCCCGGCGACTTCGCACCCACCTCCAAACTACTACCACCACCACCACCAAACGGACAAAGCTCCCGAAACAACTCATCCCCCTTCCCCGATGCTAGCACCCCCCCACTCACCCCTACCCCCTGCCCCCCATCCCGACACAACCCACGCAACACCGACGACGACGACGACGAGGGTGGCGGAAGCAGAGCGCCCGTCCCCAAAACCCGCTCCCACAAGGCCACAAACACCGCCGCCGTCATCCAGCTGTCGAACCCCGCGCTGTGGGCGGCGCCACGCGCGCGGGCGTCGAAGCCTGGTTCCAGGACGATGGGGGGCGGTAGCGGTAGTGGTGGCGGCGGTGGTGATGGTGGCTGGTGGCGGTTATGGTGGCGGTTATGGTGGCGGTCATGGTTATGATGGTAAAGGTGCGGGTGGGGGTGCGGGCGTCGGGGATGCTGGGGATGGTGGCTGACTTGGTGGCTGTCGTCCCTCTCCACCAGATCGCTGTACAGCTGCGCCAGGTTGCGGCTCGGTTGCCAGCCGAGCTGGCAGGCTAGGTGCTTGGTGTCGAGGACGCGCGGGAAGAAGCGGTGGGTGGCGCGGCGGAAGCTGGCGGCGTCGGCGGGGAGGGGCTGGAGGAAGGTCTGGTGGAGGAAGCAGAGGTCGAGAAAGGGGTTGTGGCCGATGAGGATGGGGCGGTGGGTTCGGAGGCGGGCTTCGTAGAGGTGGAGGTTTTGGCAAAGTTCCTTGGAGGTGGCGGGCGGGAGGTGGCTGTTGTCGAGGAGTAGCTCTGGGTTGAGGGCTTCCGCGAATGAGCCGCCAACGAGGGCTTCGATGATGTAGCGGAAGCCTGGTTCGGGTGTTAGCTCGCGGTGTGGGGTTGAGTGTTGATGTGAGGACTTACCGGTCTGTCTCACGACGGAGTCATGCCGCTTTTTATATTCACTGTCCCATGACTTCTGCCACCGGGTTTCTTTGCCTGCGGCGTTCCGATACTTGGGCTTGGTCAGGTACAGACTGTTGGCGAGTGTCCCTTCGGAACGGCTAAGGTATGGGACACCCTGTGAGAAGGTCTGTTCGAAAGAAAAGTTGTTTTCCTTAAGGAACAAAAAGCTGCGGTATGAAAGAACCAGTTTTCGGTCGATGAGCTTCGCCAATGCTGTGTTGGGTGGGAAGAACTCAGGGGTGAGTTGGAAGGTAAAGGTTCGGCTTCGGTATTCTGTTTTGAGGTTAGCCATCTTGAACGGAGAGCAGTTCCATTCGAAAGCGGACCTTTGTGCTTGCAATCGTAGGACAGACAGGTCAGGCCAACCTGCAGAATCTGGAATGTCCTAGCTGCTTCAGCTGCGAGGTGGTAGAAGGTTGACTCAGTGGGTTGAGAGGCCCCGACTAAGTTGGGAATTCCGCTCATTTCCAAATCAAATGCAACATAGTCAGCCAGAGAAATTGCCTCTAGGACGGTCGGGAGAGTCTGCCAGAAGTTAAAGCGGTCTACATCCATGGTGAGCTGGCAACACTCAGTCACAGTCACCACGCGGGATATCCGTGTAGGGGGCCGGCTAAGGGAGCAGGTCAGTGTAGGTTGTTTTGAGTCATCCGGGTACACCACGAGTGGGCGGTGGGATAGTCAAAGAGGACGAGACTAGCGCTTTGTAGGAGGTTGAGTTGTTGTAATTTAGGTCCGGAAGAGGTTTCAATGAGAGGGGGTTATTGTGATAGTATGAACTGCAGAGATCAGCGAGAAGACACCTTATTTGCTCAACATAAAGGCGTTGAGGCGCCTGGGCTTGCATGGCAAACCTGGGGGCAGGAGAGCCCCATCCGGCTTTTGTGGCAAATGCATCCGCTGGATAGAGTGTTTGCCAGCAAATAGCTTAGACAGGATGTAACTAAGGAAGGTGCTTGGTGTTACGCGAGGGCTGTTGTTGCTTGTTTGTTACTTCAGGGGGCCATCACTACCTTCTAAGAAGAGGATATTAGAACGCTCGGTAGGCTGGCACATTACAAACAAGCAACTCGGTAACCCACAAATTTGAGTAAACCTCCGTGGCAAGAAGAAGGGAAGAACAAACCGAGCTAGAAACATGGCGCATTATACCCTTTCATCTCGAGACACACGCAAACGCAATGGCCCCCCTTTACCTCCATTAACCGACACTCTTCCTTCACTTTCTCTTCTCCTCTTTTTAGCTTACGGCTGTTCAAATTTTTCTATTCCCTCATCCAACGAATCGATCACCTAAAGCATCCGGTTATCCGCCATCTAAGACCCCTAAGTCGTATCACCCCCCAGGATTAGCATCGAGGCACCTTAGCACCCTCCACGTCCGTGATACCTACAAAGCATGTAATGGATAGCCCAATCTGGCCTTTTCTGGGGTCGCCAGATAGCGGGTCGCCGCCATATTGCAGCACTTGTTGGGGTTCAGACGTGCGGACCCTCCGAGACTGTAAGTCTCCTTCATAATGTCGAAGCAGCTACCGACTACCACTAACATGACCATAACGCCAGCCGACTCCGACGACGCTAATCATCGAGAACGACAAGATAACAATGCCCCGCCCCGTCTGTCTATAGACCGTGGCGGTGACAGAGAAGCTGATCGTCCGTCCCGCGTCAGACCGACCAGCCGTCCGGACGCCGAAGCGGGAAATCAACAACCTCCTGAAGAAGGCCGCCCATGGGGCCCGGACAATATTCGCGGGGTCTTCCCTTGGAAATACATTACCGGCGAAAGCAGAGCGTGGATCCGCTATGTCGAGGGCAGCTACGTATGCCCCCCCTTAAACGACCCATCTCGTATGCTCGGCGCTTACAGAGAGTCTAGGGCGCCAGCTACAGATGGTGCCGGCCGCGGCCCCCTACCAACGAGCCTCACTGCCGCGCCATGTCCGCCTCCTCGACGTTCAAGAAAGGCCTCTTCTACGACCGGGCCGGCCCTCCGCTACGGCCTGCTTATCTCGGCCACAGCCCAGGTTCCACCGTCACCTTGCCTGGGAATCCCGAGTGGTTCGTGCTGCCGTTCTTTTGCACTCCCGGCCGGTCATTTTCCGACTTCATCGAACCCTACACCCCTTTCGATCCCCGATTCATAATGTCCAGACCCCGCGATGATCTCAACCAAGACCAACTCCGCCTCCACTACCGCAACGCCTCGCTTGCAACCATGGTCTACCTCTGCGGGCAGGTGCGGCTGGGCGACAAGCAATGCCAGCGGTGCCAGCAGCGGCGGATCACGACGAACATGCCGGGCGAGGCGATCCCGGTGTGTGCGACCGCCGGGCGCTATTTCCATGGCGTCTGCGCCAACTGCCTGGCCAAGGGCGGCACGCTGAGCGAGATGCTGGAGCGCTGCAGCGTGTCCAGCGGGTTGAGCTTCCAGGACTACGACCAGCTGAGCCGGGGACGGGGCGACCCGGGCTGGGTAGGCCGTTCCCCGTTTATTGGGGACAACGCCACGGACCTAGCCTTTGCCAGGAATCTGCTGTGGAGGAAAGCGCTGCCGTCCGTGCCTCGCAGTAGTCCGGGGACAGCGACAGCCAGCGGCCAGAACTCTACAGCAGAGGGGAATCGAGACAATGTTATTGCCGGTAGCTCGACTACGGCAGAAGTTGGCGGCCCAATGGCGCCATTTAGAAGACCAAGCGGCGCGGGGGGTAGGAGTCTGGATAATGCCGTTGCCAGTAGCTCAACTACGGCAGAAGCCAACAGTTCAACGGCAGCACCCAGAAGACTCAGCGGCGCAAGGGATGGAAATCGGAGCACAGCAACAACTAGTAGCCCGGCCATGGGAACATCTAGAAGCCAGATTACTGGAACGGCCGCCAGCGAGAACACAGCAGTAGCGAGAACTCCAGGTACGGCAGTTGGGAGAAGCCAAAACGCTGGAATGGCTAGAACCTCTGCAACGGCTAGCAGCCCGAGCATAATAACACCTGGCAAGCGAAGCACGGTAATACCCAGAAGACCAAGCGAGACACGATAGCGTGGAGTAGGATAGACAGCAAGCGGGAAGCAAACTTTAGCGAATTGACAGCTAAGTGACCATAATAAACACATCATCAAGTCATTACCATACCGCGAGCCAACACACAACTAATAGTCATCCAACCTGACATGCATGCCCGTCCCCGCGCCTGTCCGCTTCCCAAACCCGGGCTGAGGCACAAACGGATTCGAGTCTCCGAACGGCGGGCCGATGTCAATGCCCGAATCTCTCCGTCGAATGAAATCGTCTCTAACCCTTTCCTCTTCATCCCGCTTCAATCTCTCCTCGTCACGCCGAAGCAACTCAGCGCGGATGTCTCTCTCTCTATCCCCGTCCCTATCAACAACCCCCCTCACCCAGGCCCTGGTAGGTGCACCGTAGGCTGGCACGTTCCTGCCCTGCCTATAGAACACTTCATCTTGCAGACCGAGGTCATCTCGCTCATCGAGCCGCAGCCGATCCATATCCCGGCCCAGCCCCTTCCTAACCATGCCATCCCGCGGCCCGGCATACCCGTTTGAGGGGCGGACAATCCTGAAACCAGAGTGAGGGCCACGGTAGACACGGTCGAGACTTCGGCTTCGGCTTCGGCTCCGGTCTTCTCTTCCCCGCTCTCTGCGCCGCCCCTTTTGCCGATCACTATCCCAATCCCGCTCGTTGTGACGATAGCGGTCTCCGCTCCGGTGCCGATGCCGAGCGCCGCCCCGATCCATACTTCTGCTCCTAGTCCGGCCCTTCCGCCCCGCTGCCGATCGCCGCCCCAGGGGAGACTTCTGCTCCTGGTCCGGCCCCTTCCGCCTCGTTGCCTATCCAGACTTCGGGATCTACTCCTAGTCCGGCCCCGTTGCCTATCTAGACTCCGGGTCTTGCTCCGGGCATTGTCCCGGCGCCGTTCCCTGTCCAGGCTTCGTGACCTCTCTCGGCCATGACCATGGTAGCGGTATTGGCGTTGATCATGTTTCCTACCCCTCTCGCCCTCACGATCCCGGCGCCTGTCCAAACTGCGGCTCTCCTCCCGGTGCCGATTTTGATCATGACGACCCCTATCCAGGCTACGAGAGCGAGAGCGCGGTCGGGACACAAACCGAGAACGAGGCTGTTCTACCTCGCTATCGTCGTAATCGTCACTGTCACGGCCATGGTCGCGGTCACGCCCAGAACGCCCCCGACCGCGATCCTGCTGGATTACGACTGGCGACGCCCCTCGCCTTCTTCCTTCGGGCTTGAGCGGCACGGCGGCGGCGACGACACGCTCAGCTACCCGTTCGGCCATATGCAAGGCTTCCTCGTGGGTGTCTGCACGACCTTTGGCGTAGGCTTTGGCGTAGAGGACATTGGGGTTTTGAGGTGGGTTTTGGGATGGGTTGCCCTCTGAGTTTCCCGGATTCCCTGGATTTCCTGGATTTCCTTGATTTCCCGGGGGCCTTTGGTTCATTGCCGGGTTTGAGCCGTTTACTAGGTTGCCGGCCTGGTTCCCCGGATGATTGGGGTTCATCGGGTTTGCTTGAGTTCTGGGGTCCATCCCGTTCATCACGTTCATGGGTCCGGGACCGCGCGGAGTCATGTTCGGAGGTGGGTGGGAGCCGGGGCCCCCAGAAAACCCTTGCCATTGCTGCCTCGGCATAGGTTCGGGGTTGTGTTGACCTGGAGTAGGGGTTGGAACCGTTGGATTAGGTTGGCTTGGGAAAGCCGCTGGGTTAGGTCCTGGGTGGGCCTGTCCTGGCGGCCGCCCTTGCGACTGGGCTCCCGGCGGCGGTGCCGGAAACTGGGCTGGCCCCGCTGGCCTTGGTCCAGTTGGTACCTGGACCGGAGGTGATTGTGAGGGCGCAGAAGGTGGCCCGGCACTGGCCATGTTTGCGTTGCCCGGCCTCGGCTGAGGAAAACCTTGTCCCGGCGCTGGATCCGACATGTGCCGAGGGAGGGGCTGCTGGTTGAGGATCGGAACTGTTTGTTG
Source organism: Chaetomium cochliodes (assembly GCA_023383405.1). Lineage (NCBI taxonomy): Eukaryota > Fungi > Ascomycota > Sordariomycetes > Sordariales > Chaetomiaceae > Chaetomium > Chaetomium cochliodes. Next base: position 49,454 of record JAKWJL010000007.1, read on the forward strand.
ACGGGCCCCTAGCTCTGGTCGCCGCTCATGCGAGCGATGTGGCTGAATATGGACCTCTCCCTGGGGCTTTCCGCGACCGAATTTGGGTTGGATACCGTAGTGTGCTGGGCTCTCCATGTAGCGTGAATTTCGCCTTGGCCGGTCAAAGAAGTCGCGGTTAGAGACATATGAGGGGGTCGAGGGATCCGTGTAATCCGTGTCGTCATCTGCGTCGGAGAACACTTTGGAGTAGGCCGACTCGTCTGTGCTGAGCGGGCTATGGGCATCATCACGGATGGGAGGCGATGGGCGACGGCGGTACGGTGAGCGCTGACGGGAAGAAGCTCGCCTGGCGGCAGCGTTGGGGGGTCTCCGAGGCACAGGCTGGGCTGGGGTCGTTCTGGGACCGTGGGCGTAGGCCTGGGCGCTGTGGGCCGGATTGGGGCCTCTGCTATCGGTAGGCCTCGGGGCAGGCTGGGGCGGCGGGTTGTTTGACTGAGGTGGTGGGATATGCTGCTGTGGCGGCGGGATGTTTTGTTGTGGCGGCGGGATGTTTTGTTGTGGCGGCGGGGGATAGTATACGTTCACAGGCTGGGTTGCCACCGGAGAATACGCTTGCTTCATATCCGCAATGTGGACACTGTGTTGGGCGTTGAGTGATTGGGGGATAGAAAAGGGGTCGATTTCAGGCCGGGGTGCCCGTTTGAAATAAGCCGTGATGCTAACTCGCTCCGTGGCGACCTTCTTTGGTTGATTTGACTTGGAGTGTAACTTGGAGGCAGCGCCAAACCGGCCGACGTCCTCCTTGCGGTGCCTATCCTTCCTCCGCTCCCTCTCCGTTCCCCCCTCCCGTTCGCTTTCCTTGGGCTTCTGCTCAACTTCATCTTCCAGCTGGACAAGCGCCGTGTAAAAGGTCTCGTCATCCCACTTCTGCTGCAGGCTAAAGGCACGCTCGACCTGGCGTCTCTGGTCCTCGGTAAGATCCCTCTTTTTCTCTGTCGCTGAGGGGGTCGTCTGGTCGAGCTTGCGGACCGCGCGTGTCGCTTCCTTTTTTGTGATGCTCGGGTCTGGAATAAACTGCACACGGGCCCAAGAGGGTTTTCGTTTTGTGCCGTCACTAGCTCGGCTCCCTTCGTCTCTCACGATGCGAATTATGGAATACTGGGAGAATTCCTCGCGTTTCTTTTTGCGAGCTTCCTCCTCCGTCAGGGGTCTATCCTTATGGAGATCGGAAATCTCGACTTTAGCATCAGGCTGCACTGGAGCATACTGCGGTTGCCGCCACTGCGGCGTTGATGCGGTAACTAGCCCCGGGTAATACTGCTGTCTGATTGGCGACTGGGGGTGGTATTGTTGCCCACTGACATTCACGGCCCGAGGTGGTTGTTGGCCAACCTGGCCTTGATAACCAGGTGTTGTTGCAGGAACGGCAGGCTGGTTGACTGCCGGGTTGTAAGGAGGCCGCTGAGGCCGGGCCTCGTGGAGGGTGATGAATTCTTCTCCGGGCATTCTGACTGTGGTATTGGCAGGGCTAGACCAAGATGATGTCTCAAACCCCGGGGCCTGGTAAAGATTGCCTTGAGGGAAGGGAAATTTCTTCTGCCCCTTTTGGCAAAAGGGTCTAGGGCGGAGTGGGAGTGACTTATACCGGGTGGATGGTAGGTGAATAAGTGGCCCTGATATTGGAACCCCTGAAACACAACGAAGCAATGATAGATGTATGGGGTAGATCGAGGCGCAGCAGGAACTGTCGCATTTGAGAACGCGGAGAAAAAAAGGCATAGAAACCGGGCGGCTTCTGGGGAGCTAGATATGTTGCCCGTCTTGAGGGAAACGAGGGGCGAGCCTCCGAGGTGAGGTTACGCAACCCGATCGCCAGTCCCGGTGAGAAAAAGGGTGTGCCATCATGCCCCGTTCTGTGGGCGATCGTTAGACTCGGCGTGCACGGCAGGAAGGGACTTGGGAGGGATGGAGTGACGAGGCAACCAGACATCTCAATCACGGTGAGTGATAGTATATTCAACAACTGCTGCAGATGGTGTGTTGTGGCGTAAGCGGCCAGCGAGGCTGCAGATCGAGACTATCGTCTCTCGATTCTTGGAAGCCGGGCAAAAGCAGGCGCATGAAACATGGTGGGCGGACCATTTTTCAAGAGCTCCCGGTGGTTGCCTCTTCTTGTTCCTCTGCTTGGCCGGGCAACGTCGAGGCAAACACTGAAAGAGCAAGGCTTGCCCGGGTGCATCGGGCGTAGAAGCACTCGATGCAGCAGGCTGGGATTGGCTGGGATTGGCTGACCTGGGCTGTGCCTACCAAACTCCAGTCTATCAATGATATCGGGATCGGATATGGTTGGGAAGGCTCTGGAAAGCTGATGGAAGGAGCCACTGTTCTCGTCAACCCCGCATTCTCGGCTTCTTCTCCTCTTCATGCCACTGCCACCCCCCATCGAAAACTCCGACTGTGATATGTTCCAGACCCAGGCCTGCAGTCGGTCAAGTCCGGCTGTCAAAAACTTGCCAAACCTCGCTTGGTCATACCCACGATTCCTTACTCATTATTCCAGCGGTGCGGCTCTGCAGGATGATGCGGGATGGTTTCCTCTTCTGGCTTGTCTTGGGCTCTCCTCGGTGATACATGCGATACATGTTGCGTAGCAGAGCAATTGCATAAGGTAGTTGCGGGTAGCAGGGTGGGAATGTTTGACGAACTGGCACTGATATGGTGCTTACAATTCAATTCTTCCGACAGCCTTGCTTTTCTCTGTATCTTCGTTGTCGAGTGGCCAGTCTCAGACGAAGCCTCAACACGGGCTGTGTTGGTGACCGAGGTGAGGGGAAACACCTCAAGCCCGAGAGCCAAACCCGCATGGCCCTCACCCTCCTCCAGCGACAGCTTCACTCTTCGCCACACCCCTTGCTGTCCCCTGCTTCCATCCCGTACACCGCCCGCTCCTTTGCCACCTTCCAAATTACCAATGCAGATAGCCGCAGTCCAGTTCACAGACTAGTGTACCCAACGGTACATCCAGTGGCTTCTTGCTCCGAGGTTGGATACGCCTTAGCATGCGTAAGCCAGCATAAGGGATCACGGGATGTAGCGCCCAGCGGACGCACCCAAGAAGGCGCTAGAGTATCTGTACCGCACCGGCTTCCCATCCGTTTGTTGCCCGGCTACCAGTGCTTGCCGCTCGGCGGCGGAGCCGCCCTCTTCGAACGTTACATCTCCTCATGGCAGCTAAGGGTGAAAACTAGCTACCGCATTAAGGGAGTGACGCCACGTTGTTTAGGGTTCCCTTTTATTCTAGCTCGCGCCCGCGATGGCTCGGTTAAGCTAACGCTGGAACGCCGAAAGGGTGCAGAATCAAGGACGGAGCGGCAAGACGGGAGCCTCGACTGAGTGGCTGGGAGGAGTAGGCTGCCTCATCTGTGAGGCTTGGGGCATTTCATGTGTCATAACGCAGGAGGAAAATCAGTCTTGATTGTATGTATCGTAGCATTCTTGGGACGCCACCAAGGCAACTACGTTAGGCTTTCCTTCGACCTCTTCTTCGTCTCCTAGATCAGGAAACGCGGCCAACATGGCGGCTGCACTGATTGTGTTGCCTTCCTCCAGCAACGAGTTCTCCAATTACTCTGCACTGGGTAAGCAATGCGTGCCGCGAGGATCGCTCCTGTTACCCAACCACAATAAACTCTTCGAAGCGGCCCAGTGCTCGTTCTTGACACCGCATCGATGCCGTCATCAGCTCTCCAGCTAGACAAGCTGCTTGTGGCTACTTATCGGCTAACCATCATGCCCGGCATTTTAATGCTATCTTTCCGGGTACCCCGATAAGTTTTACATGAGCGTGTCAGCCCCATAACTCGTGGTTCGCGGTCAACACAAAGAAAAGAATTGAGATGGATGCAGGCCTTCGTTGGGAATCGAGCTAACCAAGCTGATCAAGGTGTGTGTTGTTTTGTGAAACACCAACTCAACAGTTCCACCACATCCATCCATTCAGGCATGAGAATGCCAGAACAGTGTTCTCCGGCCAGACAACATCTAACCGGAGAGAAGACGGCCACCGGGTTATCACGCGGACGAAGGAGCCCAGCAGAGGATCCCAACGCAGTGCAACAACAAATAGGCTTAAACAGGGTCTCTTCCAACCTGTACCACCTTAGGTACAGATCGGATTCGAACAGAGATCGCCCGAGTATCACAGATGTGACCCGAATCCCAAACCACCCCTTACCCCTTTCAGACCGGTGACGACGGGGACGGACCCAAGCTCCGCGATCAACTCCTGCATCATCTCCACGATGACACTCCAAATGCTGAGGCACTCGACAAGAACCAAGGGGTCGATCGGTGCAAGGAGCCCGTCAAATGGCGATGCTGTCCAACCGCCCCCTCCCCGCCCCCCCTCGACTTCCGTCAACACACAGCTACAGCATCAAGGGGGGGTAGTGCAAGAAAGTAACTACACCTACCTAACCAACACGAATCAAACTAGCCGCATAGCATCACCGACAAACAACCCAACCCCATCCTCACACACGACGGCCAAGCGAGCCCAAGCCCAACACCAACAAACCAATTTCGGTGCAAGTCACACCGACCGAAGTTCTCGGCACGAACTTCTAGTCGTCGTAAAACATACAGCCTACGAAGTAGAACAACTAACGTGGGCAGCCTCCAATGGACCAAGTTCCCCTCCTCTCATCCCACACCACACTCAATGTCCAAGAGTACTCCCCTGCAAAACACAACGCTGTGCGTCAACTCGCCCGAGCCCGTTACACACCTACCCCTGACGCCCTGATCCCGATGGGTTGCCATGCAACAAGCCTAAGCCCGGCTGGGCTTACCGACCCGTTGTGCACCCATAGAGCCAACATCGACGGTTAACACCGACAGAGAAGAAGCTGAGAGACAAAAGGTGGTCGCACGGGCGAACAACCACAGTATGGTCAATTGTCGGGCAATGTTGAGGGGAAAACTCAAACATAACGAACAAAGCGTCTGATTCCTAATCCTAGACCCCTATCCGATGAACGCCTACCCCTTACCCATAATAACAATAACCTAAGCATTCCAAACTCTGTACATGCTCATGGTCAAACATCCTCATTAATGCTGGCCCTTGCTACGACAAGCCTTCTCACATTTGGATTCGCCATCCGAATCGGAACCGTCGTCAGAACCATCGTCCGAGTCGCTGTTGTCACCACAATCACGCTGGCAATCGTCGTCTGAGCCCGAGTCATTGCCCGAGCCAGAGCCGTCATGACAAGACTGTGGCTTGCAAGCCTCATTGTTCCGGTCGTTGGCAACATGCTCACAGGAACTGCTGTGGCAGCTGTTTTCCTCCTTTTTCTTGTCGTCGCAGGAGGTAGCGTTGCAGTCATCGACCACCTTGGGACCCTCGTTGCATGACTCTTGATGGCAATTGTTTTGTTTCAACTCGCAAGAGTCACCCGTACAATCATCCTGCTTTGAGCCGCAAGAATCGTCGTGGCATTCCTTCTCACAAGGGGCTGGGGGGGGAATTTGCGGCTCGCAGATTGACCAGCTGGGCTGGTGGAAAGGAATAACCGGAGCCGCCACGATTTCATCATTGTGCCCCTTGTGGTGTCCGTGGTGCTTCTTCTTCTCCGGGGTGACCTGGCGCGAGCTGACGTGGTACTTCTCAAAGACCCAGCAGGAATGCAGAGACTTGGTGTTGTAGTGTCCGCCAAACTTGCGATGGTCTTTGCCTACAGAAGTTCGAGGCACTTCCTTGTCCTTGTGGGCGCGCTTGCCAATCTTGCCGGGCTCACCAAACTTGCCGAGTTCACCAAACTTGCCGAGCTCGCCAATCTTGCCGATGTCGCCAAACTCGTTGTGCCCCTCATCCTGGTGGTCGCCGTGCTCGCCGTGCTCGCCGGGCTCGCCGAGTCTAAGATGTTCGTCGTGGGACCATGCGTGAGCAAAGTCGTTGCCATGGCCACTGTGGATCTGGAGACGCATAGTTAGTGGGGGTTGATCAAGGCAAAGGATGATCAAAACTCACTTCAAGCTTGTTCACGTCACCAGGGTTAGCCACCTCGTACTTGGCGCCCAACTGTCCCGACCCGGTGAACTGGTCGGGGCGCTCGAAGCCCGCGTGTAAAGGCCACTCCATCTTGGCGGGCAAAGACAGCCAGTCGATATGGCCATGGCCAGCGTACCCCCACTGCCCGTGTGACTGGTTCCCAGAGGCACCATAGGGCTGTTCGATGGCGCCGTTATAAGAGCTGCCGGAGGCTGAATCGTGCGATTGCTCGGGTGCGCCATGCTCAGGGGCCCAGCCGACCTCTACTGTGCACCTTACCCCGTGGTGAGTGTTGGCAAGGAGGGGAAGAATGGTTGACAGGTGTGCCGTGGTCTTGGGGCAGTCATCCTTGGCGACCCAGTTCCAGAAGAATGACCAGCTGTAGAGGCTGATCGTACGTGTGGTCTCGAGCTTCTTCTTGTGGCCGTGCCCGTGATGGCCGTGGCCCTCCTCGTGGACCTCGGTGTGGTCAACCTCGGTGAAGCAGGTAACACGGTGTGAGCCGCGTGCTGTCTTTGGACATGTCGAGCCTGCGATGACAACCGTGGGGCAGAGAAGGGCGGCGACGAGGCCGGCCGAGAGTGCCGACTTCATGGTGCCGGCTGGTAATTTGAGAATGTAAAAAAGTTGACGAGAGCAAAGTTAAGCAAAGAAAACGATGAGGTGATGTGATGCTCAGATGACCAAAAGGCGGGATTGATGTTGTGGCCTAGACGAAGATTATTGGGATGGAAAAGGAAGAGATCCAGGAATGAGATCAGAGAAGAGATTAAATGCCCGCCTCTTTTATGCATAGAACTCCTTCCAGGATACAATGTGCTTTGAGGCTTGGAAGGAGCAACCTCACGAGAGAGGGTGGTCTGTAAAAGCCCCGGGCCCAGGAAGGAACACAACATAGACCCGAGCCCTGAGAGACGTCTCGAACCGAGCTTTCCCTGAAAATGAACCCAAATAAAGGTCCCGAATGCATTCACAATGGGCCGGGTGTATCGATCGTTGTTGAGCCATCAGAAATGGAAGGTAGTCGCGAGGCACCGGGTTGCCCCAAGCTAAAATCCTAAGAAGGCTCGGAAACACCCATGTGCGACTTTTGCAATAGATACTTGAAAAGAGCAGTTGCCGTTTATTCTGTGTTCAAATCTGAAATAGAAAGCTCTCTGGATAGGTACCTTCTCGGATATCCCGGGCTTTTCTTGCCTCGGGAACGTATGCCACCACGGTCAGCACTTGCACTTCAAGTTCACATAATTTCAGAGCAACCACGGACGGAAAGAACTCAATTCGGAAGCCGGGCGGCTCGCAAGATACTGACCAGTCGTAAGGTGCCTGCTTCTCCTCCATTTAGGACATCATCTCATAGTTGACCGGCGCCCCCAGTTCGACGGCTTGCCCCTTACTCCCCTTCTCCCGCACAAAATACCACGTATCCAAAATCCTATCCTCATCTTGCCCTGTCCGCTGCACAAAAGTCCCGTACAGCCTCCACCCATGCCCCTCGGTCAACTCGAGCAGCCGCATCAGCATGATGCGGACTCTGTTGCTCGCTTCTCCCCTCGACCGCCACGGCTTGCCCTTGAGCTCAAACTCAAACGAATCATGACCCCAGTCACCCTTCTCAAAGCACCCCATCTCCTGCAGCACCTTCTTCACCCCCGCCACTAACACCCCAAGATAATCATGGTCATGCCGGCCACCATCATCTCCCTCCCCCGCCGCGCCACGCCAACACCCCACCCCATCCACATCATACACCACACGCAGCTTGTCGTTCCGCATGGGGGCCATCACCAGCCACTCCACGGCGGGCCGCATACCCGCCGCCGCCGCCGCCGCCGCCGCCCCGGCCCGGCACCGAAAAAACAGCGTATCCTTAGCCGTGTACCGCTTGCTGCACAGCACCGAGGTAACCAGCTCCCAGCCGTGGCGGTAGAGCACGGCGAGCACGTCGCGCACCAGCCGGATGCCGCCGACGTGCTGCTGGGTGCCGTAGTAGCCGAAGGGCCGGCCCTTGCATTTGTATTCGAAGGACGAGCTGGCGCCGGGGCTGGACGACGAGTCGAGCCCCGGCGGCCAGGCGGCGAGGATGGCGGCCTCGAGAGCGGCGGCCAGGGAGGCGGGGAAGTTGAGGAAGCGGAGGGTGTCGGATTTGTGGAGGGAGAGGGTTGCGTAGCTGCTGGAGGGGAAGGTGGTTGTGGAGGTGGGGGAGAAGGGTGAGAAGGGGGAGGTGGGTGATGAGTGTGGTGAGGACATGGCTGGGTATTGTGAGTTGTGGTGTTGTAAAGCCAGTTCGATAAGTAACTAACTAAATAGTTATGGGATGAATGGCGCGAGATGGGGAGACGGGATGGAAGGTGAGTGGTGGGACTAAATACTCTCAAACCCAAGGTATGAGGCTGATGGCTCAACTCGAATTATCCTATCATGCTCAACCTTGTAGAAGCCCTGCTAAGCACTCGCTGCGAGGTTTGAGGCTCATAGTCGGTCACTAACGCGGAATAGGAGCTCGGTTATGTGTAGCTCCTATACGAAGGACATACCGATGGATCACAAACAGCTCTATGAGCCTTCAAAGACCCAGTTATTGCCGAATCAAGTTATACATCGACAGCACGAGTTTGTGGTGGGGGCAGCGCTGCGCAAGAACGCCAAGAAGGCTGCTCCCCGTATCTCGGTCCAACCGTTCATTGGATGGCCCCAGCCCACGAAAACTTGATCTGAAAGCAAGCCACCCAAGCCACTCAAGCTTCGGATAGACCCACATTTGATGCCCCGCAAATGGTGACATCCATGGTGGAGGCCCGAGCTTCCGAGTTTGGTTCCCCGGCAACCAGTTGTTGGCCTTGGCATCCCCAGCTGACGGCAGAGCCAGCGCATCGAAGGGTCCAAGGGCAGGGCACCAAGCTTCTCACTTTTTGGAGTGCTGCTCCGACATGGGCAAGATGACGATGCAAATCCGCACCACGGCCAGCCTCTCTTTCTAAGACAACCTAGAGACGATTTCCCCACGAGCACTATCCATGTGCAAGACAGGAGGAGCACAATTGCGTCCAATCACTTATACGCCCGATAGTTAGCCCGATTGCCCCGCCATTCCTTCCACCGCCAGATTGACCGCATTTATTGCCGGGGGTTGTCGTCGAGGAGGGTCAGGATAAAAAAAAACCAGCATTCCACAACACCACACAATCTTTTGACAGCTCGGAGGCCCGACTACGGAGCCCTTCTGCTTCGCGCAACGCCCCAGCCCGCCCGCTCTGGGCTCCATCGCCGCGCATCGCCGCAATGGCGCCGGCAGACAGTCTCTCCCCGCCGGGGTCGAGTTCCTACTCGTCCGACACCCTGACGGTGGGCGATGGAACATGGGACTTCACCAAGAACACATTCCTGCTACCCAACCTTGTAGGGCTGAATTTTGACACTATGCGGTACAATGGTATGTGGCGGGAACCTGCCGAGACAACTTTACCTGGGCAGCCAGCGCCACTAACACCTGGGCCACACAGGAATGGGGAACCGCTTTGCGACACTGACGGAATACCACTCGCTAATTCTCGGCCACGGCGTTCTTGCTGCGATAACGTTCCTCTTCATCGTCCCCATAGCTGTCTTGCTCGCTAGGTTCTACACCCACCAGCCAGGGAGTGCCGTCCGCTATCACGCATACTTGCAAATCCTCGCCGTCGGCCTCAGCACCGTTATTTTTGTCCTTGGATTTATTGCCGTTGGCCCGCCACGCAACCTGACAAACCCTCACCATGGCATTGGCGTCGCCATCTACGTCCTCATCCTGCTCCAGGCCTTTGGCGGTCGCCTAGTTAGCAAGATCACCGGCCGCTCGTTTCGGCTGCACATCCACCGCTGGTCTGGCCGCGCTATCACTTTGATGGGTATCGTGCAGGTGCCCCTGGGTCTAACGCTGTACGGATCCCCCAAGCACCTGTTCATCCTTTACGCCGTTTGGATGGGTTTTCTGCTTGTGCTCTACTTCATCCTGGACTACCGCGACTACGGCCGTCGGGATTACAACAGGGGCCGTGCTCACAGCAGCCATGTTGGTGCCGGAGATGGAAGCAGCCGCGTCACCGAGAAGTCTGGCGGCATGATGAAGTGGCTTGGTCCACTTGCCGCTGGTGCCGGCGCATTGGCACTACTCCGGGGCCGTAAGAAGAACAAAGACACCGAGCGAGCCTTGAGTCGGAGCCCTAGCCCAGTTGGCCGGCCACACCGCGCGACTGTTATTTCCTCGCGACGGGAATCGGATAGCTATTACGACGAAAAACATCCGGACCAACGGCGCGTGAGTGGCGTAAGCGGCGGAGGGGGCGGAGGTGGCTTCATGAATAAGATTTTTGGAGCTGGCGCTGCCTTAGGTGCTGGAGCGTTGGTCGCCAAGATGATGAACCGCGGAGACAAGCGCCACGATGATGAGTATTCGGCCGTCGCGACCGACACGCCAAGCCGCGTACGCAGACACCCGCCGCCGAGGAGCGAGTTCACCGAAAGCGAGTTTACCGACTTGACGGAGGACACCCGAAGATACCCGAGCCGCCGTGACGCCGAATCATCCATCCTCCCGCCCCCTCGCCCGCCCCCGGGCGGCGGTAGACCAGGGAGACCTATGACTCCACAGCGTTCGCACGCGGCTACGTCCAGATTTGACAGCACCATCGATGGCTCAGATTACTCGTCTTATGTTAGCCCCTCCCGGAGAACCTCCGAACCGGCACGAAAGAGCGGTGGTGGTGGTGGTGGTGGTGGTGGTGGTGGTGTCGGAAAGGGGCTCCTTGCCGGAATGGGACTAGGATTCCTGGCCAAGATGGGCAAGGACAAGCGGGATAGGAGAGAAGAGGAGCGGTTGAGAGACGAGGAAGACAGGCGGAGGGAAGAGGAGGAGGACAGGCGGGCGGGTCGCCGGAACTCGAAGTACACGGGTGACGGATATCCCACCCCGACCAGGAGGGAGAGTTCAAGAAGGCGACCACCCAGGCCCCCGCCGTCAGGGGTCACCATGACCGAGACCATGACTGGGACTTCGGTTTTCTCAGAGGAAGAGTCCTCGATTGAGCCGCGCGGTAGTACACCTTATGACCCAGCGCCGCCGGGCATGCGGCCTCCCCCACCAGGCCAAAACACAGTCTCTGGCGCCCCTCCTGTGCCAGGAGCTTACTCTGGAGGACCGCCCCCGGCCCCCCTGCCAGTGCCTATTCCAGTTGCAGGCACCATGCCAGGGCCTCCTCCGCGATACGACGCGGCCGGCCCAGTGTCGATGCCACCAATCCCGGCAGACCCGCATGGGATCTTCCACCGCGACTCGGATGGCAGCGAAGCCTACGGCTCCACCGTCCCTGCCCGCAGCCGTAGCAGCCGCAGACGTCGAGAAGCCGACCCGGCCGTGGCCGCCGCCAACGCCTCTGCCAGCGCCCTAGCCCTCGAGGAAGAAGAGCGCCGCCGCCGAGGCGAGCGTTCCCACCAAAGCCCCGTCAGCGTAAACCTACGCATGGACAACAACGACCCGGGCCGATTCACATTCCGCCGCGTCCCCGAGGGGGAAGCCGCCCGGCACTCGGGCGGCAGCAGCAGCCGCCGCCGCCGCCGCGCCGACTCGGTCAGCAGCCAATCGGGCAACGAAACCCCCACCGCCGCCAGCACCAGCAGGCGGTATCGCCGCCGTGACTCCTCCAGCCGCGGCCGCGCGGAAACCGCCGCCGAGCAGCGCGTCGAAGCAGCAGGAGGAGGCGGAGGCAACACCACCGCCACATCCGCCGACGAGCTCGACCCGCCCAACCCCGCCTTCGCCCGACGCGCCGGCGGGAAGGACTCCGCCTACTACTCCGGCGGCGCCGGCGCTGCTGCCGGCGGTGGTGCCAGCGGCGGTGGGCCGCCGGGTGCGAGAGCGGGACCGTCGGGCGCCGTGCCTGCTGCCGGCGCCACCGTGTCCACGCTGGACAGCCCTGCTGCCGCTGGCCTGATGAGCCCGGGCGGGAGCCATGCCACGTTCACGAGCGTGCCCATGACGGATGCGGGCGCCGCGGCGGATCGGAGGAGGAGGAGGCGCTTGGAGCGCAGGGATGGCAGTCGCCAGGGGACAAATAGTGTTGATTATTCCTGATTGAGTGGGTAGGTAGGTAGCTTGTTGGTGGGGGTAGGGTAGAGTGGTTGGAGGGTTGGTTGGAGGAGTGGCTGGAGGGAGGAGGGGGTGGTTTGTTTGTTGGGGGTGGTTGTGATTGGGTTGGTATGGCGTTCTTTTTTTGAGGAGGGGGATGAAGGACTGTGTTGTCCTGATGAGGGAATGAATGAGGGGGATGCGAACTATTTTCTTTTGTTGTGTGTGTATAGTTGACGAGATGGGCACAGTGAGGAAGATGGGGCTGGGTATGATCTGATGAGGGGGGGTGGGATATAAACGTGCTTCATGTCATGTCGAGATTGAAATGATATTTTCTAATACCCGCGATGTAAATATGTATATGACTTTCGTTGTGTTTAAGCGGGGAATCAAAATTGGGGGTTAAGATAATTGAGATGTTCGAGATGTTCATGTTCGAGATGTTCAAGATGTTCGTGTCTGGGCTTCAATTACTTTTTTTCAAGGAGAGGTGCTTTTTGCAACGTGCCTCTTTTGAAAGCACCAAGAATAAAAAAGACAAAAAAGCTCACCGAACAGCTTCCTGGTAAACCAGGCCGGTGGTCGGCTAGGAAAAACCGCGCTCGCACTTTTGCTATTCTTAGCGGGCGTCCTTAGACTCCCGTAGATTATGCAGGTCATTGAGGCTAAGTTTTTACGACAACAGCGTATCTCGAACCCACGACCTTTCGACCGGTAAACCGGCGGAGCTCAGAAGTGGGCCTTGATTTCTTTAGGCTGGTTACCACAGTACATCCCTTAACCGCTAGGCCATTAGGGAAGTCGGTGATATTTGGGAGTGCGAAACTGGTTTATCTACTGGGGGCGGGGGAAGGAACTTGGTCAGTGGACGGGAAACCTTGGAAGCGCGAGTTTGGCGTTTTTATCTCATGATTCAGGGTCGGATGGTGGTTTATAGGGCCCGTGCGCACCCGCCTTGCTGCAGGGCCAACCAAGCGAGGGGCTGCCGCTGTGCCCCGCGTTTTGCTGGGTCCCCTGTCGCTGCACCCCGCCGCCAAGGGAGGGCGAAACGCGCCGCATGAAATGGATTCCAGGCGCGACGCGACAACCACCCAAGCATTTTGACTCCAACTGGGTCAGGTCGGCGCAGTCAACATCCGGCCAAGAACTGCGCAATTGCTGTCCGCGGTCAATCGCAACGCTACGCATTCAGTGGCGGTCGCAGTATCTGAAAATGGCCTCCGAACAAGACCCCCCTCCAGCCTCGGCGCAACCCCAGCACCAACCGCAACCGCAGGACCCCGACACCGAGATGGCCGACCACCAGCAACCACCAGCACCGCCCGCCCAACCCGACTCGTCTGCCGCCACAACCGCTAATGAAAACGAGAGCACACCCCAAAACCAACCAGACCAAACCCAAGAACAAGACCAACCCGACCTTCAACCCCAAGCCGAAAATCAACCCCAAGAAAAACAACCGCCACCACCACCCCCACCACCAGGCCCCCGCGCCGCCCGCCTCCAGGCGCTGTTTGCGTCGACGGCGAAACACACGCTTGACAAGATCAACAAAGAGAACTTTGGGGCGTGTTTCCCGACCATTTCGGACAAGGCGCCGGGGACGCTGGAATTTGTGCAGAGGCAGATGGTCGAGCGGTTGGGAGGGTTGTGGAATGTACGTCTTTTTTTTATTTTCTTCTCTGAGGCTCGAGTGGGGAGGGGGTTGGGGGTTATGGGTTGTGTTCGGTTCTGGGGTTGGGGGGCTAGAGGGGGATGAATGGGGTTGTTTACCTCTGAGGGGTTGGAAGGGTGGAGAGGGTTGTTGGGTTATTGGAGTGTTGGCTTTACATTTCAGGATAACAGCCAAACTAACAAGGACCACAGAAAGAATTCGAGACAATCATGGCCAACCGGCAGGTGGTGGCACGACTAAACGAGCTGGAAGAGCTAGTCGGCGACGCCGCCCGGCGGAGAATGGAGTCTGACGACCCCAGCTCACCACCGGTCCCGTATGTTTGTTTACTCACCCCTTTCCCCCCTCTGACCGACCCCCTTCACCCCCTCTACCCCTTCACCCCCTCTACCCCTTCACCCCCTCTACCCCTTCACCCCCTCTACCCCTTCACCCCCTCCACCCCCCCCAACCCACCAAACCAAACAAAAACAGCACCCAAACCTAACCCCCTCGCAGACCACACACCCTCCCCGCAGCCACCATCTTGCACGCGCACCTCACCCCCCACCTGGCCTCGCACCAATCGCAGCTCAACGCCAAGCTGCAGAACACGCAGGCGTCCAACGCGCGGCTGTGGGACGAGATCCGGGCGCAGCGGGCCGAGATGGAGGCGCTGCTGGGCAGCGTGGAGAAGGCGGTGCGCGACACGGAGGGGGCCAACAGCCTCCTGGCGCCGCTGGCAGACGAGCTGGCGGCGGAGACGAGGGCGGCGGAGAAGGATGTGAGGGGGGTTAGTGTTGCTGGTGGTGGCGGTGGTGGTGGTGTGAATAGATAGGGCGCTGGATAGGGGGCTGCGAGTGAGGGGGCTGATGATGTTGAAGAAGAGGAGAACGGCGGATGGTGGATGACTGACTGAAAGGTGTGAGACGAGGTGGATAAAATGTGGGATGGCTCTAATTGCGGAATCAAGGGCTGAGCGAAGAAAGAAAGCATGGGATTGGCGTTGTGGGCTGGGTTTTATGTTGGATACCTATCTAGGCGTTCACTGAGGGCGTTGTCGCGTTCACATATGGCAAAGTGCCAACCATGAGTCTCACATCAAATCAAATCAAACCAAATTGGTATCAATTATTGCTCCAATAGCTCCCGTATATACTGGTATGTCCATCACACGAGAACCCCCCAGCCTCCGCGGGATTCCGTCTTACATGCAAGAAAAGTGGTATATAATGCTCGACCCGCCCACCGGTCCGCGACTTCCGAGTGCCCTGCCTAGGGATATGCAAAAGAAAAGCTCGCCAGATGCTCCGCCTGTACCCCAAGAACGCCACGCCGCTGGTATGACAAAAAGAAAGCAAAGGTATATCGCAGGGAGTTGCTCGTAGCGCAACCAAAGTGGCAACGCAGCCTCAGCAACCGCACCCTTAAATCAGCCTGTTCTCCGGCATAATGATCTGCCACGGCCCCATGACATCCACCTCGCCGTACGCGGGCGGCAGCACGCGGACCATGCGCCCGGTGCCCCAGTCCACGTACCAGCGCTTGCCCCGCGCAATCACATAGTTGCTCTTGCGCGGACTCTTGAAGAGCAGCACGCTGTAGCACAGCCGCGCGTACAGCAGGTCGTGTGTCGTGCTCCAGCCGTGCTGCGGCTTCCACTTGCCCGTTTCGGGGTCGATGCTCTCGTTCGGATACGATGTCGTCGATAGGCGCCCCACGATCGGGTGGTCGGTCCGCGGGCCGTACACACCACCTACGTCGTCGTCCCCTCCGTAGTCGAGATCTGGCGGTTCGCCGCCTCCACCTCCTCCATCGCCGTCCTCGTCTTCGTCGCTGCCGTCTTGCCTCCGCTGCTCGGTCAGCCGGTGAAAGCCGATGCTGTCTTCGGGCTGTGGCCGTTGCCCGCGCAGCCATCGTATCCGTTGGATCCGCGGTACGCTAAAGTCTCGGGGGAAGTCGCGCTCGTCGATCGGTGGCGACACGTTGATGGCGGCGAATATCCCATCTAGCCATGAGACAAACGTCCCGAGTTCGACACACGACAGTAAGAACTGGTCTGTTTCTACTCTCATCCGGATGACGTATCGTCGCCTGGTTTTTGGTCAGCCTTTAGTCCCTCAAGTCGGCCCCCTACTCTGAGCGTACGCACTTTCTGTAGTCGGCGGCTATCCCCGCATCCGCATGGAGCAGGCTGTAGCTCTTCTCCAACGTCGACTTCTTCACCCACGGCGGGTTGTCGGGCAAGATGTCGGGCCCGTCCTGCTTCGACGACGACCACCACCCGCGCTCCTTCTTGACCGAATAGACGTTGAGCGCAGTACCCCGCAGCTCGACGTACACCATCCTCCAGTCGCGGTACTCGGCCCGCTTTGTCGTCTCCTCGATCTCCATCTTGCGCATAAACACCCCCTCCATATGCACAGCGCACGAGTACTGCGGCAGCACGTCCTCGGCGATGTGCCTGGCAGCGCCCTGCCCGGAAGCAGCCTGCGCCGCCCTCCTCTGCGCGGCGACGGCCGCCTTGACGGCCGAGTCATAGCTCGGCGGCTTGGCGGGCCGCGACGTCATGAGCTCCCGGTAGAACATGTCCTCCTCCATCGACATGCGGCGCGGGCGCCCCGACGGCGCGTCGCTGCCGACGCTGTGCTGGGAGAAGGCATCGCTGGGTCTTCGCGCCATGGGACGGGGACGGGTGCCTCCTCTCGACTTGGTGTTGGTGGGCGGGGGGTGCTGCTGTGGCCTGGCGCACTACGGCGGCGGCGGCGGCTTTGTCGAAAATGGGGACCAAGCCCGTTCCGTCTCCCCCTCCCCCTCCCCTCCTCCCTTTGGGCGTGTTGGTGTTGGTGTTGGTGTTGTTGTTGTGAGCCCTGACTCACTCGGTTGCTGGCCCGGTCCTCTCCGGCATGACATGCCCGGCTCCGGCACAGCGTCGAGTGGAGTCCTCCGGAGGCGCTGGACAGGCGCTGCAGGAATGCCACGTTCACGGTTCTTGGGTGCGGTTTTCTGATTCGGTGTTGCACTCCTTGGCTCGAACAAGCCCTCTCCCCCTCCTGCGCAAAGCCCGGCTTACACGAGATGCCCAGAGATATTGATCGTTCAGATGAGGTGATTGCCAAGGCCGCGAAGCTTGTCATCCAGAATTACCCACAACGTCTGAAAAAGAGGCTGTAGTGTCGTCTGGGGTATGCAGCAGTAGCGTGGTGGTGTTTAGGCGAAAGTGTGGTGAATGCAGGGCTTCGAGAATGCGTCCTTAGGAGTCGGGATGCCCAGATCGGATGACTGACTGCAAAAAAGGCGCCTCAGGGAAGGAAAGGTGAAGAGGGCACAAAGTAACGAGCGGAATGCGACCGGAACTGGCGCTAACGTTGTGGACAAGAGCGGAACACGGAAAGCGGAATGGACAGTCACTTTGACGAGGCCCGCAAGGTAGGTGCCAGTTGAAACTACCAAATTGGCAGAAGTGGAACGACGATAGAGAACGGGCGAAGTGACGGGATGCGGAAGCTGTGCCAATTATCCTAGGGGGATCGATCAGTGACTGCTTGGCGACTGGTTGAGGGGCTGAAAGCCACCCCGGCCCGTCAGCATTTCAGTGGGTTGGAAGGCGCCCGGATCCCTGGAGCCGTGCCAAGTGCCCTGGCTCTCCTCAAGAACGGAGACCTGACTTTCATCATATTCAATGACTATCGATCTCCCATTCCGTGTCTACCATTGAGGAAGGCGGGTGAGGTTTCCAGTATTACCGGATGTTGGCTAGTGTAGACCAGAGGCCAACAGTGCCATCGAAAGCATCTAGATTCGCAGGTAGTCACTGTGTAGAGTCGCCCGCGGTGATGGGATTGTCGAGCGAATGGGCGAATGGCCGATCTGGATTACACGAAAGAGCAGCTCTCGCCGCCTTCCATGTCCTGTCCTGTGCAAGGTGTGACAGCTTGCCCAAATGCTGTGCCGGGTTGCTCTCTTTTACCCGACTGGGCTTCCAGGAGCCGTTGGCGTTCAGCAATTGCATTCCATCAAATTTCATTTGGCTCTGCATCTCTCTGCGACGCTGAGAATAGCTCTTCTCGGTTCCCGCCTCATGTCTGGCATATAGTAGATTACGAATAACAGCATGGTGTGATTTTGTTTCTTCCCAAAACGATGCGGCCTCCACGTCAGGGAGGTGCTTGCGCAACTTCATCCCAACCCGGCCCCGCCGTGTCGGTCCACGGGCGAACCAGGCGTGCAAGCGCCAATCAGAAGGCGTGGGCGCTGCCTCACACAAATCTGGGCTAGGCTGTTCCAGGTAGGTGGTTGAGGGTCCGCATGGAGTCGGACAGCAGGGTTCACGAGAGTCGAGGCCGAAGTTGGACCCGTTTTGGTCAAGAATTCAGTTTTCGCGTTTCTTTTCGCAGACCGAACTTGTTTCAAAGAGTCGAGACACACAGCACGATTCATCGCTTCTCTCTTTCATGGGAGGCCCTCCGAATCCATCTCTGCCCAAAACATCTAGCACCTTCGTGCAGCTGGCCGCATCGGGTTGAGCTGGAGCCTGTGCCGTGAACTGGCGCCCCCGGCTTGTCCTCCCTCGTCGTTTCTAGAAGGCAGTCAAACCAAGCACTTCTCCGTCGCTTGTCGCTTGTCGCTCGTCGCCACTCCACGGCAGGGTCCATTTCCCCAAGCTCCGTGCAGCAGCTGAACTTGGCAGGTAGGAGCCGCGATGTGGGAGCTGACGAAGAACCTTTCTGGTTCGGTCCCGGCGTCCCCTTGTGCCGGCGTTTCTTTGACGGAGAGTCCGACTGGTATCCAGTGTAGACCAACAAGAAACAAGCCAGGCTGTTCATGAAACCACACCTTCCTCTCCCATCCGTGGGCTTCTCGGCAACCGCGCCGTCATCTCCCCCTCGAGGCTGAACCGTCTGGTGGGGTCCCGGTGGGTCCAGACCATCGATTTCCGTTATTCGTAGTTAGAGTGCGGTCGACCTTTCGGGAAGGTGGGAGCAAAGCGCTTGCTGCCAGGCCGGACGTGATCTTCGGCAAGGGCGAGGAAACGATTTGCCCTTGCCGTTTTCTTCCACGAGTGGCTGGCCCGAGTTGATCGTCTCCGGACAAGGAAGGCGAGAAGCTGTGTGCAGTGAAAACCCATTCTCCATTCGAGCCCTTCTCTCAAATACAATGGTGCAAGTGGAGAGAGTTAGGGTACGTGGCCGTCGCCACTCTGCCACTCTGCCACAGATGTGATGGCTCGGTGTTTTTTGCGGTTGTTTTTGCGAACGTTTTACCGCCCGATGGATGCGGGAAATGTTGCTTCGAGGAGCTGGCGCCCAACACTGATGCTTCAAGCCTCCCGGCGCGAGCAGCCGGCCTCGCTCGTGCGTGCCCGGAACTCGGCATCGGGTCGAGTTGATATCCGCATCCTCTCGAGCTTACTCTGCACCGACCGCCTTACAGACGATCCCAACGGTGTTTGACAGACGCGCCCTTCGACTACCCATTCCCGAACCGGCCTGGCGGACGCGGGGGTAGACAGGGCTACGATCGACCCCATGGAGCCCCGTGGTTTCTGCCCTCCACCAGCCCTCCGGAGCCGGCGAGGAGCGGAGCTGCGGACCACGTGGAAAGCGCTATCGGACGTCAGCACGGGGGAGACTTCCCAATGGGAAACAACTGATGAGTTTGCCGTCTCCGAAAACCTTGTTTCAGTTATCCATGCCCCGTGCGGCTGGTGAGGCAGTCGACAATGCCTCGGAACGAGCTGTCGGCACTCGAGGGCCGATCCCCAGACGCTGGCGGACGATCACCCAAGCCGATCCAGTGACGTGATTGCCCTGACCGTTCACCGGTTGAACCGGGTCGTGGCATGTTCCGTGGGGAGCGGCCCAGCATTACCTGGTCTCGACTCGGCAAGCGGTGGAGTTGTCGATCTCCAGGGCAGGCCTGGGACCTCGGGGACCTGTCTGCGATCGACGGCAACATAATCCCCCAGTTGAAAGACAAACCCCGCCTTCCGGCTCTTATCAAGGTGATCTTGCCCTCGTGAACATGAAGAGCGCTCGATCGTCTCGGAGCATATCATGAAATCCGAGATATTGTGAAACAAGACCGCCGTTCAAGATCGCCGTCATAACGGCCCTTCCCTATCCCATGCTGCTCTGCCATCAGCAGCCAGCCAATTCCCCGAAACCCCCGAGAGAATCCATCAATCAGCTCTCCCGGGTGACAGCTCCTTTGATAATTCCAGAAGGATCATCTCGCCTAACTACTGGAATCAGCCCTGGTTATTTCCAGGACTTTGTAGACTGCGGTTTTCGTTCGAGCCCAATTCGAAGGCTCAATGATTAACCTTTATCGACGGCACAACAAAACAGAAAGTGACCATCCAGAAGAGTGACTTCACTCATCTTCGATACTCTTTGGCTGTGGCTTTTACGATATCTTGCAAACATAGTCTGTTATCAGAAGCTAAGCCACATACTCCCTATTTAATAAGTGAAGTTGCAAAATGTGGGTTAGAGGTCAACTTGTAGTGAACATATCCAACTTCCCAGGGCAACAGGGTAAAATGAAACCAGCCAAACATAAGAACCTGTCTAAGATGTACCGGTGGCCATTATTCTCCTATTCTGAAACTACGTCAGCGCGTTGTAAATGCGGAGTGACGAGGCCACATTTTGACACTTTATGACCATGTAATAACTACCCGTACCCACCACGTAAAAAGAACCACAACTCCAAAAACGACTACGGCGACTACTTAGGTATGTACTAAATCGATTTATTTCCTTTTTCTCTAGTCCCTTCTACTTGGATTCATTGGGTGGCTATATTGGGCTAGGTAGTGGCACCTCTTCAGTTACCAAGCACTCACAGTCAGTTGTTAGAGGACACTTACCCACTCCGCGTAAGGAAAACATTCTCATATTAGTCCGCCCCGAGGAAGTTGTAGCCAGATCCCATGGTTATCCACAACCAGTAAACACCGACAAAAACCATTCAACGCAAAACAGTCCATACCACAACATCCAAACCAAACCGTCCCGAACCCACCAGCCGACTGACACCTCCATCACACACACGCACACAAGAAGTAGGATTACGTGCCGTAGCTATCATTACACACCACGTCTAAGCCTGGCAAGCAAGTTACGTTGGTCTGCCCGTACTACCTACTAATAATGTATGTATGCCTGTCTGTCCCGTGCCTCTCTGTCGTACCGCCTCCGTCTGCCCCATGCCGTGGGGGATGGGACAGCCCAAAGAAAGGTCGAGGCAGGGGAAATCCCCGTTCTTCATCTCACGGCCAGCCAGCCGGCTCAACCAGACGTTCCCATTCTTCTTGATACAAGCCACCCCAGTACTGCTGTGCCTATGCTTTCCGACTTCCAACACGAACGACGGGGAAACCGAGCGTTAGTTTGAAAGACGGGAAAGCCAGGGAGGGAGATAGCGAGGCAGCAAAAAAAAGCAAAGACAAGAGCCCGTCGGACCCAGCAACCCCCTCCAGCACACAATACACGTCCCTAAGTCATAGAAAGCACAACCTTTGCATCGAAAAGAGACATCCATAAGTGATTCTTTTGGCCGGTTTTCCTGTCCTAACCTCATCCATAATACCCCGTTACTCCATGACGCACCAATGAATGCCCTCCCCACCCAACTCATAAAAACCCCGCCGTGATGTCGATACGATATAACGAAATGTCCAGTGATAGTCACTCGCTGCGGAGACCGGCTTTTGGTTTCCGCAGGCAAGACAGCGACAGCTCAGACGTTTAGGCCGTGGTTGCCAACTAAGCAGCACCAGCCTGGGGAGCGCCCCGTCCGCGCGGGCCGCCGCCGCCGCGACCCCGGGACTGGCCGGGGAAACCGCCGCGGCCACCACCCTGAGAACCGGTCCGGGAAGGCTCGAACCCACCACGGCCACCGCGGCCGGAACCACCCCGAGTAGCGTTGTAGTTAGCGCCGCCGTAGGCGTTAGCTTTGGGGCGGCGTTGTTCAACGATAATGTTCTCGCCGTTCACCGTGTGGGGATTGGCGGCGATAGCAGCGTTGTAACCGGTCTGGGTCTTGAACTCGACGAAAGCGCAGTTCTGGGAAAAGGTTAGTCAAGGTTCGCTCATAATGCGCATGGACTTCGAACTCGTACCTTTTGGCGATTAATATCGAAATAGGCGAGCTCGCCAAAGCCGGTAAGAGTAGCCTTCAGATCCTCCTCCTTGACCTTATCAGTGACGTACTTGATGTACGCCATGGCGCCCTCTTTCTCGGGCGGGGTGGCAGTGACAGGCTGGACACGACTCTGGCGCTTGGTTTCCGCGGTTTGCCATTCGCTACCTTGGTCCTTGGGGGCGGCGGGCGCAGCGGCCTCCTGTGGCTGGGCGGCCGGTGCGGCTTGTTGGGGAGCGGCAGGGACTGGAGCGCGCACCTGAGCCGGAGCCGGAGGCGTGGCGGCCTTAGGAATGGGGACAACGGGCCGCGCGGCTCCCGCGGCCACTCGGCTGGCCCAGGACATGGGCTTGGGGGGCTCCTTGGGCTTCTCTGGCTGAGCGGGAGCGGGGGCGGGGACTGGAGTACGGGCCGGAGCGGGGGCGGCGGCGGGCGTAGGGGCGGGGTCCTTGGGTTCCTCCGGCTTCTCGACGTCCTCCTCAGCAATCTCCTCGACCGTCTTCTCAACGTCGGCTTGGGGCTGCACCTCCTCCTCCACGGTAGTAGGCTCCTCCACCTCGGCGGCAGGCTCGGAGACAGAGGGGGCCGCAGCGGCGGGGGTCTCCTCAGCAGCCTCCTCCAGCTTCTCGTCAGCAACCTCGGGTTCCAAGGGGGCTTCCTCTTGGGCGGCATCCTCGGGAGCGGGGGCCTCGGTCTTAGCCTCGGCCTCGGGGGCGGCGGGCATCTCGACACGGGCCGAGGACTCCTCAGCGGCCGTCTCGGTCTCCTCCTCCACATCGTCGTTCAGGAACCGAAGCATGTCGTTGAGAACGAAGTAGCCGGAAGGTTGTTGGGCAAGAACGAATGTCTGCACAAACTTCTTAGGTTCCGCTTCCTTGTTGGCCATCTCGCCGATGACGGTGATGAGAATGTTCTCCTCGGAGCCCTGGGTGTCAACGTTGGAGATCCGGACCTTGCAGTCCTGGAAATCCATGCTCTTAATACGGTCCTGGA
This sequence comes from Chaetomium cochliodes, assembly GCA_023383405.1. Taxonomy (NCBI): domain Eukaryota; kingdom Fungi; phylum Ascomycota; class Sordariomycetes; order Sordariales; family Chaetomiaceae; genus Chaetomium; species Chaetomium cochliodes. The sequence continues at coordinate 72,392 of JAKWJL010000007.1, forward strand.
TGGGCTGTTTCGAAGGGGTCAACATGGGCTCCCATCATTTGGTGACCTTGCAGCCGGCACCTACCTGTCTACCGAAAGAAACGTTCACGACCTGTGCCTCGCGACCGCAAACGAACTGAGCCTTCTTGCCATAGTACAGCTGCCGGGATGGTCAATTCGATTCCATGTCGGAATTGGCGAGGTGTCAAACTCACATGCAGTCTCTCAGGCGACCTGCTCATCGTGGTATAGTATTGCTCCACGAAGTACCAGCCGACCTCGTCCTTGGGAAGGTTGTTGTTGGCGCCCTCCGAGCTGGTGCTGGCCGGGGCCTCTGTTGTCTGGACCGGAGCAGCATACTGGTCGTGATTAATATTACCGTTGGTCGCCATGGTTGCTATATGGTCCTAGGATGGAGTGAAATAGCTGTCCAAAGCGAATGCCAAAATTCGGCGTGTGTGTGGGGGGTGCGTCGACGGGCGCAAAGGTCTTTGGCAATCGGGGGAGGAGGAACGATATGGCTAGCAAAAGAAGCTAGGTCAGTACGAGGTCGATGAAAGGGTTTGTCGGGTCATTGAGGGCCGTACGGTTCCAGAGAGTGAAGCTCGATGCTCGGTTTAGAAAGCACCAGCCAGATACGTCAGGTTCCAGTTACCTAATCTCGCGCGCAGCTTCGATTTGATATCGGGCAAGGGCGCGGGAGGGGGAAAGAGATGGTTCGGGAGAACAGGAACGGGGAGAATCCGTGTGTGAAAGGGAATGCGGGGAAGAGAAAAAAAGACTGCTCCGGCGGAGTGGGAGATGGAGGAAGGAGACGCTCGTTTGCAGCTTGTTGCGCAACTTCTAAAATCGCAAAACTGCGGTGGTGGTCTCCGAAAATTGGTTTGGGCGAGTTCGGGCCCGGCCCACAAGAACAGAGCACGGAACTTCCAGGCTTGGCAATCTGGAACCTCACAACGACACACTCGCTGCCCTGGGTTTGCCACCACCTGCTGTGCAGCCTCCACACTTGGCTCACCAGCATGCCTGGCCCCTCACAACATAACAGGCTGCTGAAACAATGCGATCAGCAGAGGGGAGAAATGACTTCATCATCGACCTTTGTTTTCTTTTTTGTTTACTATCAGCATGCCACATGACTAATACATGGCAGTTTCGCAACTCAACCCAGGCGATCGTTACATCGTAGACTTGTCCCACTGAGATAACAAGGTGCCTTCCCTACATACGAGTTGAGCGAGCTTACTTCTGCATCCTGTCAGCTGAACTCGCAGCCTCAGGATGGTAAGGCTATCCGGGTCCGGGCCCGGGCCAGGCCGTTCGCATCTCCCGAGGGCCACAAATCTCCGGGCGGGCTGCCGAATGCTATTCAAACCTTGTCATCTAAGTCAACTTTGTTGGCCAAGCGATTCAATATCCGTTAGGAAGGGTATACAGGCACGCACCCTCTGGCCAAGAAGTCGCACCTCAAAGGACAAGAAGAGGTGGGGGAAAGGGATAAGAAAAGAAATGTAAATCGAGTAAAAAAGGCCTTCTTTAGATTTCCGGAGCTGTCGTTTCGCTCCTATAACTCGAATTTCTAGGCTTGAAGTCCTGCTGTTTTTTACCCATGGGGCGGCAGGTAAATCGATCCGTCCTCAGTTCTTAAGCACGATTCTCGAAGTTCCCCTTTTTACATCCACCCCGCACTCAAATGTTTTGGGGTTTTGGTTCCCCTACCTAATTCCAGGTTTACCTAAGTTGGTCGCCATCTTAGAAAAAAGAATCTCTTAGATACTTGAAGCTTATGAGGGTGACTAGAGGTGAGTCCGGTGCAAGCCCTTAACGACATGCTTTCCTCTGATGATCAACAGTCCTGTTACGACTGAAACCCATGAGCAGGTTGGATTTATACTAAGCCAAAGGGCAAAAATAGTACTAGTGATGCTGGGCCGGTGAATTTCCGAAACTGAACCTATCTCGAGGCCTAGTCACATTTGCACACACAGTAAACCTGCAGAACAGCTGTGTTTTGTGTGGAGGAGGAGGAGTGGTCGTGGTCGTGGGCGTGGTCGGAGTCGTTTCCTGCGTCTTCCCAGTATTCTTGTTTTTCTTGTTGTTCTTCGGCGGCATGGAAAGGTTTGGTGTTGGGGGCCGAGGCAGTTCAAATTTGCCGGACGAGGCAACACACCTTTCATTTCCCGTCAGCCCGGTTGCCTGCCGCGTTCTGCTTAGGTAGCCAAAGGGTGGCTGGGCGGCCATGCCGGCAGGCAAAGCGCTGGCGGAGATGGTCCGTGCTTACCTAGGATGTCACGACTCAGCGGCTTTTCTCCTCCTTCCTGTCTTGGCCCGGAAATCTCAGTCATTGGCCGGGCCACAGGGAAACCAGCGCCCACTGGGTAACTGCCCTGAGTGTGCTGCTTGTCTCTTGTAGTCCTGAGCTGGTTAAAACTGTCGTCGAGGCGGGTTTTGATTTTATGGATTCTTGGCCGAGAGAAGCCCGTAGCAGATGGTTCCCGACACAGTACTTATGCGATGTCTGGTAGTTAACTAATTTGTACATGTAATTTGTAGGTCCCCGGGTGAACTAAACCCCACCACCAGTCAGGCCTAGCATCAGGGGAAACGGGAGCTAACTACTCTCTGTTACAGGCCAGGGTCGTATTCGTTGTACCTAGCCCAGCGCACGAACGTCTTCTTACCTAAAGTCTTGCCATGGACATGGAAGAACGGTTAACGGTGTCTAGCGTCAATCACTAGTTTCCCGTTGCGGTTGCGATAATTAGTTATGGGGGTTTCGGGTTGGCGATCTTGTTGAGATTTATTTCTGGAGCTTCTGCAAGGTTCTCCTTGTTCATCACCCACATTGCCTCACCCGGCGCCGATCCTGGACCCCTTCGCCCGCTCTTGTCATTCTTTTTCCAACGCCCCGTCAGCCCGTTTACAGCTGGTCACTCGCCTTGCGCCTTGCATCGAGAACCGGACACCGTTTGCCGGCATCCTTCCTCTGCGCTAGTCGGCGAACCCTCGCCAAAGTAGCAGCGCCATTGGTGAGAAGCAAGGAACAAAGGACCGGAGCTGCCCCCGCCATCGCAGAGGAGCCACACTACTTCAGGTAGTTGACTGCAACCTCATCCACCGCGGAAGCCAGGCTAGGCTTCCGTCTCCATCTGGCTCGGTTTCGGAGAGGTCTAAAGTTGGTGGGTGGCCATCACTGAGCGATGCTGGGATACGTATCTACGTAACTAGTATGCTTTGTTCCCTGCCGAAGCGAATCCGAATCGCCGAAACGACACACGGCATGCAGGAGTGGACTGCCGCTCATTTACTGCCATCTCTTAGGTCGCCGACGGTCTGGGTCCCCTGCCCGGTCAGGTCTCCGACTTCCCGCTATTACCTGAGTAGCATCCCGGACTCTCCGTGTGAGCTGGGACACACGTCTGGTCTGGCGAACTGAATACCCCTTCTGGGCCTTGCTTTTCCCACGGGTGCGAGTGATATCAACCATGGTATATTGTGGCAAGGCATCCCAGGGCTGCCAGAGTTGCCGAACGAGACGCATCAAGGTAAGGTTCCGTGTTGGGTGCTTATTTCTCTTTTAAATGTTGGAGAGTTATTGGACAAAAGCCGAGCTGGTCAGGTCGTGTTTCACAAACCCTTCCAAACCTGCCGTCTCTACCTGCCCATCTATTCACTCACTTTTCGACAATCCTCAAGGACAACGACTGCGAGATGTCCCATGCTGACCCGAATTAGTGCGACAAAGTCCAACCGCAATGCACGCAATGTGTACGGGTTCGCAAACAATGCCCGGGGTATCGAGATCAACTCTCGTTGATGTTCCGGGATGAAAGCAACAAGGTCATGAAGAAAGCGCATGCTCAGTGGGGAGGAGCATCCGAGATATTAGAACAGGGAGACTCGTCCGGCTCGTCGCCAACCTCGGCGTCGCCCTCCTCAGCAAGAAGCCGATCATCGGCGCCAGAAGCGGCCACTCCGCCACCATCTACCACTGTCACTACCAGCAGTCGAAAGACCAGAGCAGGAAAACGGCTAATAAAGGAGATATGTGCTACTCCCGTCGACAAAGGCATCCAGTTCTATATTGAACACTACGTAATCGGGCTTCCGGACGAGCCGAGGGCAGGCCACGAGCTTCAAGGGGTAAGATGGGTCCACTCGCGGGCGACACGGGACATCATAGCCGCCGTGGGGATGGCCGGGCTATCGAATCTCACTGGCGATGAAGAGATGGGCACGTTGTCGAGGCATCATTACGGGCTCGCCCTGCACCATGTGGCATCCTCCGTTCGAGACCCGAAAAGTTTCGACCTGGACCTTATAATGCGAACCGTGGTGATGATGGCCATGTATGAGGTGAGCTACCGCCGCCAGGAGTGGTATTTTGAGGACGCACTAGGTTGTGTCGAAGACAGTAGTGAGCTAACTCACCACCGTTAGGTCATACGTGGCGGAAACGAACCTTCCAGCCCCGCGCGAACACACGTCATGGGTGGTGCTGCCATCCTGAACAATTCTCTTCCCCTGCCACAGACGCCAGCGGATGGCCCTCGAGGGCTCCTACAGCTGTGCTTCTCCATGGTATCTTCGAAACAGGGTTCCTTCCAATACACCTCGCCAGAACCGAACGTCGTGATCCCCACCCACATCGACCGTCAATGTGAGGTGGCTCTCCCCGACACTTTCTTCAACTGGATCGAGACCATCGACAAGAGGGTATCAGAACACGACCGACCATCCGCCGAACTCATCAAAGTCATCGCACGCTTCGTCCAGTTGTCAGCTCTTGTCCGCAGCCAACCGCACATCGACGGGCATCCCAAAACAGCCGCCCTGATCCGCGAGGCACTAGCGATCAACCGGGACCTCGACGCCTGGGAGGAACGACAAGAGGGAATATGGACGGTAATCGAAGAGCGGGCTGCTGACGACGGTTTCTTCCCCCCGGATGCCGTCCTGGACGGCTGCTACCACGTCTATGACAACACCTACATCGCCCGAGTCTGGAACCACTACCGCTGGGCCCACACGCTCGTCAACCAGCTCCTCCTCGAGAGCGTGACGCGCTTCCCAACCAGCAGCGCGGCCCTCATCCCCGCGGACCAGCAGACCCGCTCCCTCGCCCGCATCCGCCAGCTCGCGCGCGACATCCTGGTCTCCGTCCCGACGCACTACCGACATCCCAGACTCCAACCCACGCACTGGGATTGCTTCGACAAGACGAAGCGCGGCGCCGTGATCGGCCTCTCGGGCGTGCCGACCCTGCTGTTCGAGGTCAAGGTCGCCGGGTGTGCGCCGGGCGTGCCGGCCCGCCATCGCGCGTGGGCCCTGGCCATGCTCGACACCGCGTACAGGGATACGGGCATCTTTCGGGCCAAGACGCTGGCGGAGTTTTTGGAGAGGGCGGTTGAGCGCGAGCGGTTGGGGGGATCGTCTTCTCCGGCGAGTGTTGGGAGGGGGGAGGGGCCGTCGAATGTTTCTTTTGAGGGAGATGCTGGGAAGGGGGAGGGCGAGGGGGTGGGGGTAGTGAGGTGACCCGGAGGCGCTGGCGCATCTGGGGTGGGGTGGTGATTTAAGGTATGCTGGGTGGTGGATGTTGGATAGCCCGATGGTTTCTGTTTGTGGCTGGCCGAGAGTGTTGGTTCTGCAAGGTAAGGGACAGAGTTGGCCGGGGATGCAAGGTTTTGTGACGGTGGACTGGGGGATTGCATTCTAGAGGAGACACCGAGGTGTTCACTAGGTCCTTCTGCAAAGAAGACCGCGGAGTTAAATGGGTTCTTTCATACAAATCTCTCATCAATACAGCCCTACCCGTTTCGGCTAGGATTTCAAGTTTTCATAAACACATCCATTCGCCTTCTATCCGTCCCACTAAACCGTCTACAGCTTAACCAGGTCAACAGTTTTTATCTACACCGTCATAGCACACGTCCCAAATTAGCCCAACATAATGCCCCCCGCTCTAATCCTGGTTGATATTGCTCCCGTCAACCCGGCTCTTGTACTTCTTGGCATCAATATCGTCGTCCAGCCGCCACGTCTCAGCCAACCCAAACGTCGGCTCCGGCTCAGGATACCCGCCCAGCGCCTTCCGGACCTTGAGAATCTCCGCCCTCATCCGCAGCGCCACCTCTATCCTGATCTCCTGCGCCTCCTTCCCATACATCAACTCCTCCGTCGGCAAAACCCCCGGCGCCAACACTGCCGTGTCAGCAGCCGCCGCCGCCGCCGCCGCCGCCGCCCCTCTCCCACCTCCCACCTCCACCTCCCTCCGCACCAGCCCATCCCACCGCCTCTTCAAATCCCCAAACGTCCGCTCATAATCCAACACCTCCCCAAACGCCACGCGCACCGTCTTGCCCACCCGCGGCAGGAACCGCGGAAACCCCCGGTCCTCCGGCATCAGCCGCTGCGTGCCGTCGATGAACATGGGCAGCACGTCCGGCACGGGGTCCGCCTCCAGGATCAGCCGCGCCAGCCCCCACTTGAAGTACCGCATGTCGGTCGCGCTGTGCTGGTGCACGCAGCCCTCCGGGAACACGTGCACCCAGCTGTGGCGGCGCAGCGCCGCGTGCACCAGCGGGGACGGGTGCGCGTCGCGCCCCGTCGTGGTGTAGGTTTGTTGGGAGGGCGGGAGGGGGAGGGGGGTGCTGAGGAGCCGGATCGCTTGGCCTAGGGATGGTTGGAAGGGGCCGCCGAAGGGGGAGTGCTTGAGCCGGTGGCAGGGCAGTACTTGGCCGTGCGTGAAGAAGGTGGTGAGGAATCTGCGGGGGAGGGGGTTGGTGAGTGACATGTAACTAGGGAGGAGGCCGGGCGGTAAAGGGGAAGGTGGTTTACTTGTTTGCGAAGCAAATGTCGGCGGCGCCGAGAGTCCAGCGGAGGTTGGAGGGGTCAAAGGTGTAGCGGAGGGGGAGGATGCCCCATACTACTGGATCGTCGAGGCTGGAAACGGCGGTATGAGTTACATGTACTGTATATACGGGTTCCTGACTCGAGACAGAAACTCACACGCTGACATGGTTTGAGACTACGGTGTGTCAGCGTGTGCATGAGGTAACAAATGGGCTAACTGATTGATATCCCACCGGTCAGGAGGCCGCGCTGGCGATTTGCAGGATCTCTACGGCTGTCTAGGATATCGAGAAAGCGGGAGAGCCCCGTCACTTCGACCCTGTTAAACCCGTATAAGAAACATTTTGAGAGAACGCCCGTCATTCCCATAATCATGGCCGATTTCAGGCGCATCGAGAGGCTCGGCCCCTGGGGTTTCGGCATGGGTGTCGCCATGGTCGGATCACGAAGGGGAAAAGAAAAAAAAGAAAAAGCCAATTATTCCAGAATTGCCGACTTGAGATTTCACATCATCTCATGGCCTCCCGTCGCGCACCGAGTCGGGCTCATCGGCATGGCCTGATGAAACAGGAAAAATAAATCAAGATGGAAGGAAACACAGCCTTTCAACCGATTCGCCGCAGGTTCCACAATGGCCTGTAATTGTTGGGAATGGCAATTCCCTCAGGGCCTGAAAGAGTCGGGTTGCCGAGACGAACCTGGAACCCAACTGGCATTTTTGGCACGTGGAAAATACAGGGGGCTTATTCCCCCACAAACCGCCAAGAGCTTGGCTCCGCTTGTGGGCTGGTTTGTGGTTTGTGCAGCGTGCTGGGTGGTGAGTGGATCCAAGGTCGAGGCCTGCAGTCCAGTTCATGAAGGTCGGTCTGCAGCTACAGCTTCGCTTCGAGTTACTCCGTCGCGATCACCTCTTGCTCGGCAACATCAACCCATCCACAGCTCACCATGGCACACAGTAAGTATCACGTCAGGCCAACCGGCCACTTAACAAGCCAGTCTAACCTTTTAGGCAAAAGAAACACCAGCCGGCCCATCTTCACGTCCCACGAACGGGCCATGGCCCGCGTGGCCTGGGGCACGTCGACAGCTCGCCTTTCGCGGGAATCCTTCTTGCCCTTCGCCTCGTGTTGGCTGTGTCTCGAACCTGCCATAGACCCCGTTGCATGCGCCCACGGCGACATATTCTGCCGCGAGTGTGCCCTCAGCAACATTCTGGCCCAGAAGAAGGAGATCAAACGAGCCGAGAAGGCCCGCGAGCAGGAGGAACGCGAGGCATTGGAGGAAAAGACACGACGGGACGCCGAGGCTCAGGAAAGATCCATACGAGAGTTTGAGTTGACGCAGGCTGGGCTGAGCATCAAGAGAGGGAGTAGTGCAAGTAATGGGAGGGAAAAGACGGAGCCATCGGGACGGGATACCCAAGCCGAGAATGGGAAAAACGGGCAGGACAGTGGCCCGAAAGCGGGCGAGAAGCGCAAGTTCTCGCTGGACCCGGACGAGGTTGCGCGAATTGCCGACGAAGAGCGGACGAAGGCGAGGAGAGCCATTGACGACGAAAAGGTGGGTTGAAGGAGTGACAGTGGGCTACTGGACGTGGAGCTAACCTGATATGATAGGCGTCAAAGCCTACCCTGCCGTCATTCTGGTCGCCTACGGTAACTCCGACATCAAATAGTAGCAACACGTTGCATGAGGTGAAGAAGAAGGTCAAGTCGCAGCCGACCTGCCCGGCATCAGCAGAGGATAAACCACACCACTACTCACTACACAGCCTCATCACCGTCAACTTTTCCGAGGAGACGGATTCAAACAGCAAAATGCCCCAGAGGATATGCCCGGCCTGCAATAAGGGGCTTACAAATTCTTCCCGCGCTACACTGGCCAAGCCTTGTGGACATGTGCTTTGCAAGAGCTGCGTGGACCAGTTCATGAAACCAACCGATGGGGATTCAATGCGTTGTTATGTTTGCGAAGCTGACCTGACAGAGAAGGAGTCTGCGAAGAAAGAGGGCAAGGAGAAGATCCGGCCGGGCTTGGTGGAGCTGCGTCGCGAAGGCACGGGGTTCTCGGCCGGTGGCAGTAACCAGGTCAAGAAAGATGCGGTGATGTTCCGGTGCTGAGAGGAACCAGATTTAAAGGGGCCTCTTTTGGATTAACTGCCTCTCAGCCATTGGTCTTCTTCTGAACCGCACTCACTCAACTCGTCGGAGTGTGCTGCCCCGAATCAACCGCGTTCTTGACATAGCGTGCTCCCCGGCGTATTTCGGCTGCCCCTGATGACGAAGCCCGAAGGTACCGTTCCCGCGCCTCTTCGCGGGCTTTCCTTATTCTCGCAGATAGCCTCGCCCTGAAGTGAGGATTCCGTTTCAAGACGGCCAAGATAGCGAAATAAAGCTGCACAATAAAACGGTGGATAACGTCCTTGGACAGCATGGTCGTGCCGTGGCTGAAGAATCCCTTCAGCAGCTCGCCACCTATCCCGTCATACACCGCCCTCCCTCCTTCAGCCCTCGCTATCCTCAACACCGTCGCGAAGATGTTGTCCCGCCCGACCGGCCGCCCGTCCTCTCCTTTATCGTCTGGCGCCGCCGACACCTGCACCCGCGCCTTGGCGATCTGGAAGGGATACGTCACGCTCGTCGCAACGACCTTGCTCGCCGCCGCCAAGAGGAACGTTGTCGAGGCGCCCGGCTCGTCCCACCGTTCTCTCGCCACCAGCGCCCTCTTTAGCACTTGCTGCAAGAAGAAGGTGATGCTCGGGTTCAGCGTCAGCACCAAGCTGGCCGAGTAGCCCGCCCACAGCCCAAGCACCCCGCGCTCCCGCCGCATCTCGGAGATGATCTCGCCGAAGCTCAGGTCCCGCGCCGCCGTCTCCGTCTCTTCCCCCCCAGCCGTGCTGCTGCTATCGAGCAAGCTAGCCGTCTGCCGCCTCGTCACCACGTTGCTCACCGGCGTCGTGAACAGCTTCGCGCACGCCCCCGCCGCCGCGCCCACCGCCAGCTCCTCGATCCCCCGCAGATGGGGCACATCCCTATGCATCGCCAACCGCCGCGCGCGGAACCACTACCCCCCCAGTCAGCCAGCTCCCCTCAACCGGCACACAACCATAAAACGGGGGGGTGGGGGAGGAGCGGGGGTGGAGTGCGTGTAAGTAAGCCCACTCACAGTATAAAACGCGAAAAACAAAAACGAGTCCGCCGCGGCCTTGGCCAGATCCGCACCTAGGCCCGCGAAGAAGGCTGGCGCGCCGCCCTCGCGCGTGTAGATGGCGTGGAAGGCGTCCAGCACGCCCCGGTAGGTGTCCGCGGGCTGGATGCTGCCGTCCAGCCGCAGCTGCCGCTGCACCTTGAGCCGCGTGTTGACGAGGTCCAGCGGGTACGTGGCGAGCGTGGAGAGCGCCGTGCCGGCGGCGCCCGAGGCGGCGTGGCCTAGGGCGGGGAGCAGGGTTGGGGGGAAGGGCATTGTGGTGGTGGTGTGGGTGGTGTGGGTAGTGGGCTCTGGTTTGGGGGTTATGTGGTGTTTTGGGTTGGTTCGGTTCGGTTGGGGGATGGGGGGTGATGGGGATTATGTTACGGTTGGGGATGAACTGTAGATGGTAGATGGTCACTTGGGGTGGAGGTATCGAGGGAATGTAAGCCAAGAACTCCAACAGTATGTATACGCGTTAACTATGTTAGACCGATGCTAGACAACTAGCCGAGTATATATCTCTCTGTCTTGTTCATGGATCCTTGCTGGGTGGTGTGCCGAGGTGTGTAATGCCCAGCCGCAACGACGTCATCCCGTGTGCTAGCGCCGGATATGCCAAAAAGAGCCTCATGTGAAAGAGATTAAAAACAACCACCAAAAAAAAAGATAAAAATTGGGTAAAAGAAATAAAAATTGAGAAAAAAAGTCCTTCTTTAGACTTCGGGAACCGTTGTTTCGTCCCTACAACTCAAGCCATTTGGCTTTTGTTACCCATGCGGTGACTAGCAGGTTGAAGCAACCAATGCAGGTGACACTAGGTATGTATGTACATGTACATACATCGTACAACCCAGTCTTGTGAACCCTTCCAAAGCTAGGAGCAGAGTTCACACTCGCTCATGTTTGTATGTAGTTAATTTCGTTAAGCTGGTTATTTCAACTCCATCTTCTCAATGCGAATGCCCCACGAACTTTGGGCGCGACCTTGGCTGTCGTCAACAGCAGCAATGGCTTTTCGAATCATCTCCGTTTTGTCGCCTTTGTCGGCATCGCTTGCCTTTTTTGAGGATGAGCGTAACAATGACGCGGTGTGTATTTCACAATTTCCGTTGTTTTGAATCGTTTGTGCAAACAGCCATTCCTAACGTCTCGGAGGTTTGGGTGGAGGGGTATTCCACGGTTGACGAAGTCCTCGACGATATTGTCACCTCTCACCAAATCGGCATCAAGTCGATTATCGGTTTCGAATGGCCCGCGAGCCAATTCGACCATCTTTCTTAGCAGCTGAGCACCCGGTTGATCGAACTCGAGCAGCCGAAGATCTGGGAACTCGGATACGATTACAGCACTGCGGCGGTGTATCTCGAGATAGGCGAATCGAGCTTTCATTACAACGTTCGGATGAGTCTTCGAGATCATATCAAGTCTCATATCCAAACCTTGTTTGCTGCGGCGGATGATCCGATAACTCAAGCCCGGCTACAATCTGTCGGCGAACCAGACGCGGCAGATATCAAGCCTGGGGGCGAAATTCCCAAGCAACCCGATGCCTCTTTCGGTCAGTCGGATAGCCTGCTATCTCTAGTTTGCAAGGTCTCGTAGAGCGAGTCCCGCCAACATGTGCAAAGCAAGGCACGACAACGTATCCATTCGCCCGACGGCAAGATCCAGGCTGTTCTCATCATTGATCTTCAATACCCCGATATGAAGAAGGCATGGGTGAGCTTGCGGACGGGGAGCGGCCCTTCAAGCCACTGGGCCAAGGACCAGGAGCTCTTTTACGATGATGCTCTTGGTCAACAGCCTGCTGGGGAAATCGGGCTTTACCTCTCCGACCTCGTTGGCTTCACTGGTTTACCGGCCGCCGCCTACCGCCCTTCTCCCACGGAGTTGGCGTCGGGAATCGCAAGGTTTACTGACCCTTCTGCCTGGCGAGAGATAATATAACTGACCTTCTATTAGAACGCCGTCGATCACTTTTTCATACGAGCAACTGGTGGCCATGTTGTGCAGAGTTTGCCATTCATAGAATCCCACTAAGTTTACCCAAGTTTCCCCCGGACATCAGTGATAAGCAGGAAAACCCAAACGAGAAAACGGAGCGAAGGGTGGTAAACCGTGCAACGAGGGGCGCATTGAGGCCGAGCGCCGTTTGGCTGAAGCCTAGCATCTCCAGGCCCCTTCGTCCTCCAGGACGAAAATGACGGGATCGTCCCCCAAGATGCTCAACCTCTCCTACCCATGAGATATCTTATACTAGCCGATGGTGCTATCCGGGTATACTTTCTACTACTTCGTGAATGTGAATATCGTTTAGGAAACTACCGAGCACCTTGTTCCTCAGTCTATATTTTTGCATACGTGAACACCACGAGTACGCGTTCACCGACCAAGTCCGAGCGCAAGACGGGCGTTGCGTTGCGACAAAGGAAGAAAACCTCAACAAAAAGTTTGGCATCTGGGCAGGTTCCCAGGCTGCGCACATCTTCCCTCTTGGGCTCCAGTCGCCGTACCAGCTGGCCCGACGTTATGTGTACCCCCAAGCCCAACTTCCTACACCACATACCTAGGCCATTACACATACGAGACCTCAACAAGCAAAAAAAAACCACGAACCCCCCCTTTGCCTAGCCCAACCCACCAACACCCACCGTAAATTCCCTCCTTAACAAAAAACAACCCCCCCTTTCCCTCTCCCCTAAAAAAAATAGGACAACCCCTCTTCTCAAGCCACCTCTGGACGAGCTGGGAATCGAACCCAGGACCTTTCGCACAACCGGAACGGGCCCTCACAAGGGAGAGACGCAAGGAAATGCTAAGCGAACGCTCTACCAACTGAGCCACACGCCCTGTCGAGTGGAAGTGGAGTGTCACCAGTCAGGGGAGTGGAGCCCCCTCTGTGATGGGGAGGAGAGGGCCGAGGGTGGGTTTATCAAGGGCGGTGGTGGAGGGTGTGGAGGTTACGTTATGGTGTGTCTTGTCAACTGGAGCGTGGGATGGTGATGGGGTGATGAGTAGAATGTTACACGAGATAGATGGAGATTGTTGAACGGACATTGATACACACAAAATATAGGCTAGCGAGTAGCCTGGCTCGAACGCGATCATTTCCCTTCATACACGTATGCTCAGACAGGATATAGAATGAACTAAACAACAAACCGCCGACCCAACGCCTTGATATGAATCCCTTAAAAGCCAAGCCAAACCGGGCCCGAGACCCAATCCCAGCCCAAGCCAAGTCCGAGTTGCACCTGATCATAAACGCCGTTGATGCCGTGTACCATAACCGTGTAAGAATCTGATGCTTCAGAAGGAAACTTGGGATATCCCTAAAACCAAGGAAGAAAAGGGATGGTGGGGGTGCTCCGAAAGAGAGGCTGCCCCAGATGAGTCCCCAAAGGAAAAAGAAGAAAGAGAAACCGGGTGGGGTAGGGTATAATATACATCACCTCAACGCCAATGCCCCAGAAAAAGAAAAGGCAGCTGTGCAATAAACGCCGTCTCGTAGTCATGGACCTATCGCCCAGTCTCCGACTTGGGGCCACCCTAAGCCGGTCTCTTAACATGTCCTTGAGCCTGCAGCTGATTATGTCCCTGCATCTGTGACGGCGGGCCAGCGGCAGCGGCAGACCCAGATGTATATGGGAACGCAGATGCAGACGCAGAAGCGGAATCATTAGAGACAGGCGTAGACGAAAACGTGGACGCAAACGCGGGTATATCCGGGGTCGCACCCGCGGTCGCAGTCGCAGACGCCGCCGCGACGGACAACTGTGGCGAGGCTATCATGGGTCTGAGGTTGTGGGCGCCGGTCATCGCGACGGCGGCGGCCACGGCGGCTGTCATCGACTCGGACGGGTACGTAGCTAGCGGGTTCGGAGCCTGGGTCGCGGCGAGGAGCTGGACCTGCGCCCGACGATGCCTTACAGCCGCAATCTGGTGTTGCGCTTGTCCCAGTGTCTGCGCCATGAATCCTTGGTTATAAGCTCCGGTCCGCGCTTGCTGGTAGCCCAGCCGCCCTCCGTTGAGATCCTGTCCCCGGCTCATGGCTGCGGCGGATTGTTGCGATGCGGTAGCCCATTGTGATTGGGCTTGCTGCCGTCCGGTTTGTTGCCGTTGGACCTGCTGCCGCCGCTGTTGCTGCTGCCGCTGTTGCTGCTCCAGCAGCTGCTGATACTGAGTCACTCGATTCACTGGCTGGTTCGGCTGCGACTGTCTCTGCCTCTCAACATCCGCCGCGGTCCGAGTCCCCATCGCCTGCGTAGCATGTATATCGGGGAGGGAAGTATGGCGCGGAACCAAACCGCCATCTCCGAAGCTGACACTTGGGTACGGCCACCCGTACAGAGCAGACGTCGGCACACTGAAGGCTCGAGCACCCTAGGCTCGGCCTGTAACCGACGGTTGCCGTTGCAGTGGCCCACCAAGGCTGAAGCTGGACGAGCGGCGCGAGAAGTCCCCGCCCATGGGGGCCGGCTCCGGTTCGCCCGGCGCGTCCTCGTTTTCGAGTAGACCCGGATGGCCCTCGGGAAGCCGCTGGGCGCCGTAGCCGACGACCTGGAAAATGTTGACGCGACCGCCGTTCGTTGCGGTATGGAGCTGTTCATGGAGGCGAGCAAGCTGATACTGGCGCTTAGTGGGCGCAAACACGGGTTGTGGGACGACCGGTTGCGGGTTCCAGTTGGCCAAGGCATTCATTACGGCAGCCGTCTCCTCGTCGCTGTCGACCGCTGCCTGGTTCGCTTCGTCTTCATCTTCCAGAGGCGCGTTCGCATCAATAGCGGCCTTCTGCTGTTTGGCCTGGTTCTTCTTTTGGTACGCAGCCAAAAGCATATCGTATGGGAGTGATCGGCCAGGCACAGCCCTCTTTGCGCTCATGCTGTGGCTCTTGCACGTCAGTGATCGGGCACAGGGCTGCCCATTAGGCAGAAGTACACCGCACTGTCTCTCCACATCGACAGGCCCCTTTGGTTTCGCAGCCTTTGGCTTGGGTTCGTCCTTCTTCTTCTTCGCTTTGCCCTTGTCGAGCTCGCCCTCGGCCTTCCTCTTCTTGCCGGCGACGTTGGTCTTTTTTGCTTTGCCGGTCGTTTTGCCGGCATTTCCGTCCTTTATCTCGTCGTCGTCATCGCTATCGTCGTCGCCTCGGCCGCCGCCGTCGCCCTCCGCCTTGCGCGCCTCCTCTTCCCTGGCAGCCTCCTTCAATCGCTCGCGGGCCTCGCGGGCCTCTTTCTTCCGCTGAGCCTTCTCCTTCTTGATTTTCAAGCACCGGGCAACGTGTTCCCCGCCGGCGGATCGAGTGATGACCTTCTTGCAGTGCTTGCATTGGAACATGTCAAGCTGGTCTTCGAGCGGGCGGCCGGTCTGGAAGTTCTCGCGGGAGGCGTCGTCGAGCTGGATGGTGACGGGGCTGGGGGAGGCGGCGGTGATCGCATTGTCTTTTGATTTTTTCTTGTCCTCTGCCATCGAGCGCAAGAATTAGCGGGCCGATAGGGAAAAAAAGACAGCGAGACCGTAAAAATATCAAAATAAAATGCGGCCAACCTTCAATGACATTGGCCTCTTTCCAGTTCCCGGGTTTGGCCTGCTTTGGTGGGGCTTTCTTCAACTTGATTTTGCCGAATGCCTGGGGCCGTGAGGGAGTGACAGATTTTTTGATCGAGGCAACCTTAATGGTGGCTTCCTCGTCTGTTGCGGCCGAGCACAGTGGTTAGCAAGAAGCACGTGAAGTGGAAGAGCGCGTGTCGCGGCCGCAATCGTACCCTTTCGAGAATCCATCGTGGCCAGGTTGGAGCAGCGGCCGTGCTATCAAAAAGATGGTTGCATTCACAAAATTGAGCTATGAAAATCCCGGGGGAGTGTGGTTTTGGGTGACAAATTGATGTTGCCCATTCCCGCGCGTCCTTGTTGCTGATGGGTATTGCCTTGGTGGTTGCACGTTGCAAGGAGAGGCATCAATGAAGCTGCGCGCACCAATCAAATGGGGTCAACTTTCAAAGAGGCTCGGAGGCCCACTCCGATGTTTAAAGGTGGGGCCGGTCATGCATTCAGCGACCGGGGCACAAATGGATCCGATATCGTCCCTCTTGACACTGTACCCTGGTGATATCTACATACAGAATGGGTACATGTAAATGCAACTATAGGCGCACATTAGAGTAGTCAACTGCAACCAAAGAGCAGACTGAAGCGTATCAAAAAATATTCCACTTGCCATTTTCCCTCTAGAGCTAGAAAATGCCTCCTTTGTTCATCGCCGCTTCATGACCTATCACGCCCTGCCCATCCGGTTCCGATTATTACCGACTCCTCTTTTCGCTGTCGCCCTATTGAGCCAAGAAGACCTCCCAAAAACTGATAACTGCCCGTGGCCTTTCTTAGGCCCCCTTTTGCTGCCGCCGACCCGATAACGTTATAAGAAGGTCGGTACGAGCTATCACCTCCATCTACCCTACGTGCCGCCATCGATCGCTGGGAGCAAACTATCATGAGCATGCTGTCCCAAGAGCGCCCCGTTCGGTCATCCTGCATCCAGTTGTCTCTCCTGAAGGGGGGCCCGTTCATTGATACCTCCCGGGATCACGTCAGCTTCAGTAAGAGTGTTGCCATAATAGGTCCGTGTTGATAACCAAAATGGTCGCCAATGCCTCCTGGTCCAATCCATGCTGCCGTATCCGCCGGTGTGCGCGGTTGTGTAATAGTGCCATCTTGCAGGCATCCATGGTTGCTAATACTAGTAGCCGCCGTAGTTGCTCTGGCTCGGGACTGTCTGCTGGTAACCCCCGTGCGGGTGCATCATCTGTTGTGCCTGGAGGTGTTGCTGGTGCTGCTTAGGCCCGATCAGGTCGTTGAACCATGGGTGGACCAGTGCCTCGGCTGCCGAAATGCGCAACTCGGGCCGGACCTGCAGCATGCGCTGGAGGAGGTCGATACCGAGGTGGTCGATCTGGGGCAGGATGCTGCCGAGTGGCTGCGTGGCGTACATTTGCCAGGTCGTCTTGTACTCGGGGAACTGCGACAGGCCTGGCCAAGTGCGCTCCGTCGGCGTGCCCATGATGCGGAAGATGCGGATGATCTGGTCCTCGTTGGTGGTTCCGGGGAACAAGGGTCTGCCCGAGAACATTTCCGCCATGATACAACCAGCCGACCAGATGTCGATGCTAGTGTTGTAGGTCCGGCTGCCGAGAAGAACGTCAGGAGCGCGGTACCAGAGCGTCACGACCTCATTCGAGAAGGTGTTGACCGGGATACCGAACGCCCTGGCGAGGCCGAAGTCACCGAGCTTGAGCTGTCCCTTGCCGTTGATCAGGAGATTCTGGGGCTTCAGGTCACGGTGAAGGACACGGTTCTTGTGGCAGAAGTCAATCCCCTTCAGCAGCTGGTACATGAAGGATTTGATGACTGGGGGCTTCAGGGCGCCCCTCTCGCCTTGCGTGTCCATGTACTTCTTGAGATCGCCGTCCATGAACTCAAAGACGAGCATCAACTTGTTCTCGGTGTGGATAACATCGTGGAGGGCAACAATGTTCTCGTGCTTGAGCTCCTTCATAAGTGAGATCTCGCGGATCGCGGTACTAGGCGTGCCCTCCTCCGAGTCCAGGTGAATCTCCTTCAGCGCCACCAACTCGCCTGTCTGGCGGTTACGGCCCTTGAAAACCTTGGCTAAATTAGTATGTTGGGGGGCCAGGATTGAAGTCATGAAAATATCCACTCACTGTAGCATATGTTCCCTCGCCGAGCTTCTCCAGCTGCTGGAAGGACGCAGCATGCCTTTTGCCGTCCATGTTCCTGGTAGCGAGATGAGCGCTCGTGGTTTGGGGGGACGAATTATTCGTTGGGTGGAGGCCGCCGGTGATAGCGAAACGGGCGATGGGTGGCGGTCGAAAAGAGGTCGAATGAGGAGGGCTGAAAAGAAGGCTGCCAGCAGTAACTGTGTGGTGAAGAGAATTTTGTTGCGGTTCGGAAGGTATCCCCGGCGAGGATCCGTGAGAGGCCGTGATGGAGGGAGAGAGTTTGCCTGCACCTTTTGAAGGGGAAGGCGAGAGTGACTCTTCTGGTGAAATGTTCAGGTTATGAGCAACGGCTGACCGCTTAGTGGCGAATTCTGCGCGCGTTGGTGTGGCCAGGTACAGCAAGCAGACAGGGCAGTAATGATTAGACGGAATGAAGGAGAGAGTTGTTGCTCCTGGGTGTTCCGCTTTTTGTTTCCTGGGCTGAAGATGGGGATGAATGGGTGCGAAGTGAGGGTGAGATGGATGTTTCAAGCCAACCGAAACACATGTCAGGTCGCAAGGCCGGCCGCCTCAATACCCCGCCCCCACTAGTCGCTCAGCTCGTTGGGGGATTGGGGGACAGACAGTGTGGGTTAGCCGTGTGGGTACATGAATAGACTGTGTAAGTTGCGATGGATAGGTTGGGCGGAGAGGCACAGCTAAGCTGGGATTGAGATGGACTAAAAAAAGAAGCGGATACGATTAAAGAAAAGTGATAGTAATAATATAGCCCCAAAGGTCAATGTAATAGTCTTGGGGTCGAGATGGCAGAGTCTTGAAGACCAGGTTACGGGACGGCGAAAGAGTACATCTCGCACGCTCTATCCGCACGGTGTACGTACCCTCTTAAGCTAAGGTACGCTCTCGCCGCCCTACCCCTTTATGGCATCGGTTTGCACTGCCGAAAAGTAGTTGGGGTATTGGGTGTGTCGGTAATCGATATTGAATTGTAATAAGGCTTAGGCCTTCAAACCCAACCAAGGAAGGCATAGGGTCAGACTCGCTGTACTTGACAGTGGTCTTACTATCCAACCAACCCAACCGAGACAGCCCCTGGCGAAGCTTCCGTTATAAAGTTGCCCTTCATTCAGAGCGTTGTGTCGAGTGCTGTCCTCCTCAACGGGCCATCTCCGAGGGTATAAGTGCCCAAAACACGTGTATGTGTCACCCACGGCTTCATCAAAAACCAAGCTAAGCCGTCCCACCCACAGCCTGCATAGCTCGTCAAAGCAACCCGGTCCGTAAGAATCCCGTCTATAGAATCATGGCTGTCCATCCCCCTTAGGCTCCGTATTCTGCACATCCATCCACTCCAACGTAAACGCGGTAACAATCCTTGCCCAGTCCTTGATGGTCGGGACATCTAAATGCGCCCCATCGTCGTCCATGGTATGCCATACATGCGGGAACGGCGAGGGAATCAAATGTAGCACGGGGGCACCCCTCATCATAAACGGCACATGGTCGTCGCCCACAAAACCACCCCCGCTAAACTGCGTGGACATCTTCCCGCTCTCGTGCAGGAACTGGCCGCCGCTAGGCTTGCTCTCTAGCAAGCCCATCTGCCGTAACCGACCCTCAAGGGCCGCCATCCGCTTGTATGCCCAGTGCGTGCCTTGGAAGTACGACGGTACCTCCGGGTTGGCGGCGCCAAGCAGGTCGAGTAACACAAATAGACTGATCTGTTGAAGCGGGTTCCTGAACGTCGACTTGGCGGGATGCATGGTGTTCTCCCACTCCTCCGCGAGCGCCCTATCCACCATGGTCAGCAAAACCCCCCTATCAATCACCCTCCCTCCACAACCCCAACCCCAACCCCCACACAAGCAAACAAACCAAACAAAACCATCACTCACCTCGACCCATACAAACTATCCGTATCCGTCCACCTCACGAACGCCTCCTCCCCATCCAACAACAAAATCTGCACGCCCTGCCCGCCCAACCCCTTCCTCCCCTCCCCCTCCCCCTCTTCCATCCCCGCCCACATCCTCCCCAAAAACCCCTCCACCGCCCTCGCCACATCCATCAGCACCGCGCAGGGCGCCGCGCTATCCGTCGCGCCGACAAACCCCTCCGGCTCGATCTTGCTATCATAGTGCGCGACGAGCGTCAGATACCCCGCGGCGCCCGGCCGGCCTTTCGTCCACGGCGGCTCGCGCCGCAGCACCAGGTTCGCGAACGGCAGCCGGCGGTCGCCCGTCGCCGGGGTGGTGGCGGACGAGTTCTGCCACGAGAGGTCCCACTGCGGGAGGTGGGTGCGGAAGAAGGACGCCAGGTGGTGCTGCGCCGTTTGCTGGCCCGGCGTGCCGGGCACGCGCGGGATGAGGAGGGGTGCGAGGAGTGTGCCGGTGGTGGGGTCGTAGTCGGTGTCGGAGGGTGCGGGGAGGGATTGCAGGAGGGCGGTGGAGAGGGGGGTGTAGGCTTGGGTGAGGGGGAGGGCCGCGAGGAGGGTGAGGAGGAGGTGTGTTGGGCGCATGGTGGGTGGTTGTGGGTTGGGTGTGTGTGTGTGTGTGTGTGTGTTTGTGTTGTTCGTCTGGCTCAGTTGTCGCCGTCGAGGGCAAGGAGCCCGTCGGGGGCTTGGGGATGGGATCTCGTGCGACTCGCCCGTGGTTAGCTAGCTTTTGGTGTTTTAGGGTGAGTCGAATGTCATGCGCATGCTCGGGCGTGTATCACGGAGGACGAGTCCGGATGGATGGTGCGGCCGGGCCGCATTGGAGCTGTTGATCGCTGGACAATTGATCGCGCCGTCGAAATTGCAACAAAAAAAGAGCAACGCTCAGCAACAAAGTCTGATGTACGTGGTGTTTGTCGCTGTTCGGAGGACAAGCTCCCGAGTCTCTTGACACGGTCGCTTGTACGCTGATTGGTCGGTTTCACATTCCCACGAGGCCCCGCCTGAATCGGCCGGCCGGCAAGGCAAGCCACCAGCACGGTGATCGGCGATCCAGGCACGCCGGCTGCCAACCCCTGCCGGGCCTGGCCCACAAGTCGGCTTTGGTTGATGTCAACTTGCATCGCGGGAATGCAAGAATCAAACTTTCCGCTTTCGTTTAAGAGGCCAGATCAGAGTCACAACAGAGTACTAAGAATCACAAGACAACAGGGTCTTTCATTCCCTAGTGCAGGATCATCTCACTCTAGCTATAACCCAAGCCACCGGCACAAGCCCAAGCACACACAACTCCAACCATGCACACCCCCTACATGCAACCCAATATGGTACATACAGAACATAGAAAGTCAGAAAGTCACACCTGTATATGGGTTCGCCCCCCCAATCAGCCAGTCTATCCGAACCACAACCTCGCTGATAGTACCCGACCCCGTCTTGTCCAATGCTCGCTGCAAATTGCAAATCCAAAGCAAAGCAAATCCACTCCCCCGCTATCCCCCCATCAATGCCTCACCCACACCTCATCCTCTCCCAACCCCCCACCCCGGCTAAACCCCGTCCTCCTTACCCCCCTCTCAGCAATGCGCCGCTCCATCTCATCCTCCAGCGCCAACCTCTCCGAAAAGCTCCTCGGCACGCCGCCCCTCGCCAGACTCGACGCCCGGTAACTCGTGCCCATGCTCGCAGCCTGGGTCGCCGACAGGTCCTTGATGCTCCCCACATACAGCTGCACGTCGTCCATGCCCGCAATCTCGTCGTACAACTGCGCGTCCTTGACCGGGGGCATCACCACGGACCGGCCCATGTAGGAGCCGACGCTGTGGCTGAACAGCACCGCCGAGGGGGACATGGGCGGGATATTCGTGGCAGCAGCGGCGCGGGCGCCGGTAGGGGTGGAGGCTGTTGCTGCGGTTGGTTGCTGTGGTTGTTCGCGGCCTTCGTTACGGAGGCGGCCGGGCGGGGTGGTGCTCTCGTCGTCGGAAGATTCGGGGTCGGGGAGGTATTTCTGGGCTTTTTGTGACTGGGATGCGGCGGGCCCGCCGGCTTCGTCGTCGAAGTCGAAGAGCGGGTTGAGGCCATCGTCGTCTGCACCGTGATTTTGGTTGGCTTCGGATGCTGTGGTTTGGGACACGGGAGCTGGGGCGTTTGGGAGCCGGGTACGGGGGGCGGCCGTGGAGGGTGGTGGCGTAGAAGGGGATGGTGTGGAGGAGGAAGACTTTCGCTTGATCGGTATTGAGAGAAACTCCTCGTCGGATGCGCTCTCGTCCTCGTCGTCATAGATCGCTGAGTCCTCGAGCGGTGATCCGGGCTTCGGCCGATGCGCAAAGTACCCGGTGCCATTTGCCCGGATGGTCGTCTGCGAGTCCGTCTTCGCCGGCTGATCCGATGCCTCTGCTGGTTGTTTTGTACCGTTCATCTTGGCGGGCTCTTCTGTATCTGGATCGACTACTCTCCACGTCGTCCCTTCTTCCAGCGGACTCCGGGTGAGAGCCTGTAGTGCTTGTGTCGAAGACACCTTTCTTGGTCTTGGGAGGGAGTCCTCCTCCCCTACAGCGTCGAGAAGTGACGTCCCCGAGTAGGCAGTTGACTCATCCTCGGCTGCCACGGCCGGTGCCTCCGCCTCGGGCTGTGGTTCAGCCCCACTTTCCTCAACCGGGGCGATAGTCGGTGCCTTGGGTGACGAAGATGCGGGAAACACCTCCTCGCCCTCAAACTCAAAACGCACTCGACGTGGGCTACCCTTAACTGAGCTGGACGACCGCCGCAGCGCGCTTCGTCGAGTTTTGGAGTCGCTGCTGGAGGAGTCAAGCGATGACGTAGACTGATCAGTCAGCCTTCGAATCGCACTCGGCCTATCCTCCTGGTCCTGGAAAATTGCCTGCTTGGACTCCGCCACCTTCTTCACATTATCCGCCGACAGCGCGAGCGCTGCTCCTCCAGAAGTCGGCGGCGGTGACATTGGCGGCGATTGCAGCGCGCGGCTGTTCTCGAGCAGCGGCAGGTAAGTTGGCGTGAACAGTCCCTGAAATTCCTTCTCCCTCGCGTGCGGGTCCCTCGGGCTCTCCTTCGGGATGCCCGAGGTGTGGCGGAGGACGGGTGGCGGCGATTTCCGACCGTCCCAGGCGGTGCGGTCGATTACCGGCGAGTCCGATGCCTCACGACTTGGGCAGTTCAATGCTGGGTATCTGCCTGAGGACATGGATGCGGCGATGGCTCTCGAAACCTCCCCAGAGACGTGATCCGGATACTTCTTGAGACACTCGTCCATGTGCTTGTGGAATTCTGTTAGCATGTCGCGTTGATATGCAGCGACCTTGCCATCGAGCTCGGCGAGCTGGTCTTGCAACTCGCCCACGAGCCGGGCAGCGTCCTCCATTGTGTTGTTGTGTTGCGGACGAGCGATGCCGGAGCCCGAGGCAACCCCGCGGACGTGAGTTAATGATGCGCGTGACTCGATTGATTGGCGATCGGCAGGCTGCAAAACATGACCTGCGCCGCTGTTACACTCGGGATGGTTATGTGAGCCTAACAAGTGGCCGTGAAGGAAGGATTGGACGTAAAAGCAGGAAACGGAAGCTGTGGGAGGGACCGGGGATGATGCGTGTTTTGTGGAAGAAGTTGTGCCTCCTGATCAGGCTAGGGCTGTGTCTCTTTTGCTAGCATGTGGTGGTGAGGTAAGGTAACGTCAATGAGGGACAAACCGCTGGGACTCTTGGGTTCCAGAACCTCCATGCAAGTCCCGCCTTGACTTTCACGCCCACACGCCTTGGCCAGTGGAGGGAGGCTCCGCTTCTTCGCGGGATGGGGCTCCTGGGGCGCTGCTGTGGACCCCTAGAACCGGCACCAGTCGGCAACGGGTGTCCTCGATTGGCGATGCAGCACCCGAACAACGCTCCTTCATCGCCTGCACGGCTGCACGCAATCTATCCATGCAGCCCGCTAGATGAAAATCTCTACCGGTCAACCCCGGCGATACCAAATTCAGCACCCCGATTGGCACGGCACCCCCGTGGTCTGCTGCGGGTCAGAGTAGCCTCAGAACGGCTGCTCCAACAGCCTTACCATGAGCGGGCAGCCAGTCACTGGGCCCTGGCGTTGGTGAGGAGGTCGAGGCAACGTCTGCGGCTCCTTTATCGAAATCTGGTAGTGGGCGGGGTCATCACGAACCGTGGCCTAGATCTTACTTCCCATTGCTTTCAATCCCACGAATACGACTTCCCGGAACTACGGCCGAAGCACCAGCCAATTCCGCCCCTCTTCCATCAAAAATAGATATTAACTAGGAACCGGCTCGGTTCTCCAGTAAGCCTAACTCGTGATCTCGGCCCATCTACAGATGCATGTCCTGAGTACGAGGTTGGCCCCCCGTCAGCCTTGGTGCGCCCGTGAATACGGGACTCGTCAGCACGATTGAAGTACTTGTATTTGAGTACAGCCCATTGGTACATACCTAGCTAAGGTATGTATGTACATTGACCCGCTCATCATCAACGGCTTTCTCCGGATTGAATCGTCGAATATTCGGAACATGGAAACCCTCTCCACCAGGTTGACCATCCCAAGCCAATGGCAATGTGAGAACAAAAATGCAATACATAAACAACAAGTAGAGCCAGACATTGGCAAGGCGCGACGGCCATTAAACTAACAACATATGCAACCTTCAAGCCCAGGCAGAGATCGGCCAGCCATTCATATGACATCCTACCACCTGGGCCAGTTCCGAGAAATAGAGGCATTCAGGCATTCCCCATACCAATATCCTTGTCAGTGTTCTCGACAGATGGTTCCTTTTTGATCTGAAGGTTGCCAGCGGCAGCCCCAGGGGATATGCTCAATCGGCGCTAGCAGGAACCAGAACTTCAGACCCTGAATCCGAGGCCTTCACTCATGTTCCAGGGACCTGTATGGTCCCTGGTGCTTCGATGTCGGCATCCATGGCCGCTGTATGTTCGTGTCTCGTTGGACGCAGCACCTGTTCGAATTGTTCATCAACCTGGGAGATTATATCCCGAACATCATCCCGAGAGCTTGACAGAGCCCTGAAGATGTTCTGATCCACGAGCAAAGAGCTATACCCGTTGTTGATCAGGCCAACAACCTCCTCGACCTTCTTGATCATCTCTAACTCGACGCCTTCGAGCGTGTGTTTGAGAGCGTTTTCCACATCCTGCGCGGCGGCCTTGAACATGGTGCCTCGCACACTATCAACATGACAACCCCGGCAAGGCCATCCAAGTTCTGCTTTACTTACCGGCGTTGAAGTCCACCGCCCTTTTCGAACCCTTGAACGCACCACTACATGAAACGTCGGGAACGATGACTTGGAGGGATAAAGTAGCAAGGACCTACTCTCGGACGCAAGTCGCGCGGAAGGTTTCGTATGCCAACCCTCCCTTATTCCTATGACAAAACCCATGAATCGACGGTGGGGATGGCGGCGTGTGAGGCTTCTCTAGCCGCCGAATCAAATCTCCGGGAAATGTAAGCATCCACGACCTCCCGAGAGCGGACAAATGACTGCTGGACCGTCAAGACGAGCTCCTGCATGAATGCAATACGGTTAGTTCATGGATCTGTTTCCAACAAAACACGAAGTTCTGTCCAGTACCGAGGGTTCCTACCAGCTGGAGAGCGTCCACGGCCTTGGCGAGGGATTGAAGCTCTTTCTTTCTTATGTTCTCGGCCAGCTTTAAGGGCTGGTCGGACTGGACGACTTGGAGATGGAGCGAAGTCAACAATCGACTAAGCTCGTTGAGGAAGCGGCGGCCGGTTGCTGTCCTTGCCTCTTGAACAATTCCCCACGCATGTCTCTGCAGGGCCGGAATTTCAGTTTCCTCGAGGCGAGTGAACCCTGAAACCCTCTCATCGTTCTCGAGTCTCCCAGAGATCTTTTGATATGCCTTGCTTGATACACAAAAAACGGGGAGGTTTTTGGCGATATCGCCGTAATCACGGCGGACGTCAGAAGGGTTGAAGTTGTCCTCGTCATCAGCCGCATTTTCCTGGTCCAACCTGGTACCTCGTCAGTGCCACCATGAAAGTTGGGTGAAACTGATAGAAACTTACTTCCGAACACCGTCCGCAAACTGCGCCTTCATGGCGAGCCGAGAATAGTTATTGCGATACCTTATGCAAGCTTGTTTTGTCTCGGACTTGAGGGACCTGATTTCCCTCTTCACCTCCTTCAGGGCCTTCTGTGTCGAAGAACACAGTCGCCTTAACTCATTGCGCTCAGCATACATCTCAGTCTGATGAGACTCGTTTTCCCGCAATCGCTGCGTTGCCTCATCGCGCGCAATATGCTCCTTTTCGGCTTCATCTTCCGAAGCAGTCGGCTCCTCACCCTAGGTGGAGCACGAATCTTCCGAGTCGTCATCGTTCTGGCGGCGCATGCGCTTGCTAGCCTTCGACGCTGCTTCCCGGGTCAACCTCTTGCGTGAGCCCCCCGGAGAAAACCAAATCTGATCATCTTCGTCGCTCGGGTCTTCGAGGGCTGATCGAAGACTGTTGATATCTGCCTGGCCTTGTTCGATCTCGCTGGTAAGCTCAGATAGACGCTTCTTCAAACCATCGGATTTCTCTTGAAGCTCATCGCGTTCCGTCTCCAGGAGCCCGGTGCGAGCATGAAGCTGCGTGGCCTCGGCGTCCTCGGGTAAGAGTTTTAGAATCTCTGTCACTGAGATGTCGTCGGCCTTGGAACAGATGACGCTGATGCTTGAGTAACTTCCATCCAATTGCAGTTGGCGTTTAAAAGTGTCTCCGAGGAGATTTTTGGCGACCTTGTCGTCGGCTGCCCGTGCGATGGGCGCAACGACCCAGAGTCCCGAGCATCTCTTGATATACTTCGCAGCCACTACAGATCGAGCGGCGTTTGAGTCATGGACGTCAGGCTGTACAACGCGTTAGGATCTCACAATTATATGGAAGTATCGGAATCGCTTACCAGGTCCACTAAGACCAAACCTGATTCAAGAATTGGTGACCGCACAAAAACCTTGACAACCTTGATCAGGGGCCAGTACTCGAGGTTGCTGGGCTCCTTCTCCCCACCGCGCACCTTTTTCTTGGAATCGACGAAGCGCTTTAGAAGCGCGAGGAACTCCTCGGAGGTGCAGCCGGTGACCTGCTTGACGGTACCAAGCAGATCCTTGACTGAGGGATCTGCTACCAGTGTATCGATGTCAAACTTTCCCTTGTTGAGCTCCTCGCTTTTCAGAAACGGGTAGACGGCGCGCATTTTGTCGTAAGCAATGGCCGTCTCACTCTCGCTGTTTGTGAGTTCTGTACTGAGAGCATCCTGACTATCCCGTATATCGGCCAACATCACCCGCAATTCCTTAACCCAGTCGTCTTCGGAGATGAAATGTACCTCTGCGCAGTACTTCTGATCTTCTCGCTCCGACTCGTTGTAAGAATTTCTGTGATAACAGCCGTGCATGCGCGCATGCAGTTGGTCGGAACGAGGCACTCCTCATCCAGAATTGCATTTATCACCGAGCTTTTGCCAGCACCGGTACTTCCAACGACGCCCACCACTGAAGGCTGAGGGGCGGCTTGGGCCTGAAGTTTATCGCATGATTTAACCCATTTGGTGATCTCGGGCACAGTCTTTGCAAGTGCAAAGACCTTCTTGATGTTGCTGAGAATGCGAAATCCGGTTTGGATGCCGCCCTCCAACTTGGATGGGGACTTGCCCAAGATCAGTTCTTGAAGCTGGGTGAGGTTCATGAAGCTCGTTGGATCCGAGTCATCCATGATGTTCCTACTAGGTATGTTAGCTCCAGATCATCAAAGTCTCTACACATCGTACAATGCTGGTGGTAAATGTGGAGGTAACAGGTAGAGATGAAATGCCAGAAAATCGCAATTGTGGCTAGGTGTTCGAGTGGAAGACAATAATATCGCTAGTGACAAAAACAACTGAGTTGGGATCCGACTCACTTGTAGAAAACGCCTGCCTACCGTGGTCGTGATGCCGCGAGATGGGGTTTTCGAGCAGGTGGTGTGAGCTGCTTCAGCCGCGCAAAACAAGACGGCGATAGGTGGATTTGAAGTCGATTATCGCAGGAGAGAAAGAGTTAGGATAGCTCGACGAGTTTAGCTCAGTTGCGATGAAACTCGCTTGTAGACCGGGTTGAGGTTTGTTGTTTTGGATGGAATAGATTTGAAGTTTTGCAGGGAAATGTGAGTTGGGAGCGACTCAGTTACCGAGAAGAAGGAGAGGACATTGGCAGGAAAGGGTGAAAGAGAAAACAATCAGAATATGGCGGAAATATTGGGTTCAACAAAGAGGGGTATTGTTGAGAGCTGCTTTGGTTCCTGCTGGAGAGAGTTGGGCAAGAAGGGGGTTACCTGGGAAGACGGGAGAAGATGGAAAGAGGCTTCGGAGAGGAAGTTTGAACAGGGTTGCAGTTTTGAACCGCTCCAGAGACATGCGGTGTTTTAATGGAAGTTAGGTGGTTTACAAGATTCAAATCTACAATGCGCTCATACCTATCACAACCAACAGGAAACTGGGCTTCTCAGCGCCAACCACAACTAACCGAGTATTGGATGTCGAAGCATGAAGACAACTGTGTCATCCCAAGTATTGGACTGGGTGGAAATGACAGTAGTGTTTGCCTTCTGATATTTGTGAACAATAAACTCTCATGAAATGAATACATACCAGGCAGGTAGAAATCAATACCAGAAGATTAACGGCCACCACCATAGTTTTTTCCGCTGTTTGACCCCAGGAGCAAACTGTTGTGAATCTTCGTCGGGAAGGAGCGATGTCTGGATGATGCGGCTCAAATCGGTTAGTGCCTGCCAAGATCGAATATACCCACAATAACTCACGCTAAAAGTTGACCGCCTTCCCTTTTCCATTCTTTTGCCATTGTTTTGCCAGGCTGAGCACTTGTCGCATCCAGAACCCACACTCACTGGACGAGACGTGGTTTCACTCGACAAACCCCGTCTCATTCTGCCGTGATTCGGCTCTAACAAAGTGATTTGCCTTCATCGCATCGCTAGTTTGTTTCTTCCCACAACATTGCAGCGACAAGCTTCAAAATGTCGACCATTACCCCGACGGCGCTGCAAAGCTCGCAGCCGCCCATCATCCCGCTGAGCTTCAATGGGAACCAGCCCGAGACCATCCGCTTGTACCCTCTCTCCAACTACACCTTCGGTGTCAAGGAAACCCAACCGGAAGAGGACCCGAGTGTGTTGGCTCGCCTGAAGCGGCTGGAGGAGCACTACCAGGCCCACGGCATGCGGCGCACTTGCGAGGGCATCCTAGTCTGCCACGAGCACAATCACCCGCACATCCTGATGCTGCAGATCGCCAACGCTTTCTTCAAACTTCCCGGCGACTATCTGCGGCCTGAGGACGACGAGGTTGAGGGCTTCAAGGCGCGTCTGGACGAGCGGCTTGCCCCTGTTGGCAGTCTCGGCGAGGGCAACAAGGCGGCCGACTGGCAGGTCGGCGACTGCCTCGCGCAGTGGTGGCGCCCGAACTTTGAGACTTTCATGTACCCCTTCGTTCCGGCGCATATTACGCGCCCCAAGGAGTGCAAGAAGCTGTACTTCATTCAGCTGCCGCACTCAAGTACGTCCATGTTTTCCATGTCTAGGGTTGCTATGATGCTAACTTGCCGTCTACAGAGGTCCTGAGCGTCCCCAAGAACATGAAGCTTCTCGCTGTCCCCCTCTTCGAGCTTTACGAAAACACACAGAGATACGGCCCCCAGCTCTCGGCTATTCCCCATTTGCTCAGCCGCTACAACTTCGAGTTCGTCAACGAGGACGGGGAGGTGGTTGCCATGACCCCAGGCTCTGGCCCGACCGACGGCGAGGTCCCCAAGACCAAAGTCTTGGCTGGTGGCGACGACGTTGACATGAAGACGGAAAACGGGACACACTGATTGGTAAACGGCATCACTCATGAGTTTGCTTTTCGGCGGGCGTCCGGCGTTAGGGTCAGGCATATGGGATGGCGATTTACGGGTTGGCCTCAGTGGCTGGAAAGCAGTGCTGAGCCCGTCATTTAGATAGGCAAAATGGGGGTATACCCGAGATCTGAATGTGAATTCATGCCTTCTCACCCTGGATGGTGGCTACTATCTTGCGTGTGTGCTTCGCGGCACGGAACTCGAGGTACCAGATGCCTTGCCATGTTCCAGTAGCCTGGTCTTGTCAGCGGTGTCTCCTTAAACGTTTCTTGACATCAGGTTTAGCTTACCAACTTTCCATCCTTGATGGGAATCGTTACGCTCGCCCCGATCAACGCAGACTTGACATGCGCAGGGAGATCATCGGGCCCTATCCTCCGCGTCAGCTACACCCGGCTTTGAAATCCAACCAGGGTTGAAGTAAGAAAGGAACGTACCTTCGGCATCATGGCGATACAACGCCTCCCCATTCGGCCCAGCCTCGGGCACAATCTTATCCAGCGTATCGCTCATATCGGCTCGGACATCCTACAGCACACCACCCAAGTCAACATTCCACACCCCATTACGTCATAAGCTAACCCCCGAAACGCCAGCGAGGCCCAAACTAGACACGCCGAAGCCGAAATGCCTAAATAAACTGTAAGACGGGAGAACGTACCTCATCCCAATTCTCGTTCAGGCTCAGCGCGCAGCTGGTGTGCTGGATGAACAGGTGCAGCAGTCCCACCTTGTACGACCGCAGCTCCGGCAGCTCCTTGAGCACCGTGTCGGTGATGAGGTAGGAGCCGCGCGCCCGCGCCGGGAGCGTGAATTGCTTTTGGGACCACATCGTTTGCTGTGTTGGGGCGTTAACGGTTGGTGGTGGTGGTGGTTGTTGGGATGGTTTATGGGACGGGAAGAGCAGGGCGAGGGGTGCGGTCCAGAGGAGGTGGAAGAGGCTGGGGAAGAGGCAGATGAGGAGGAGCAGGAAGAGAACTAGGGTTGTGGTTGTTGATGATGATGACGCTGTTCTGTTGCTGCTGTCCTTGTTGGTGGCGGTGGTGGTGGTGATGGTGGGGCCTGCTCCCGTTGACGGTTTTGCTGGTGATGGTGAGCGTTTCGGAGACATGGTATTTCAATTCGGAAATGGCACGGAGAAGGAGGGGCAGATTGGCCTCCACATCTCCTGCGAGATGTAAGAGGTGGAGGCAAAAAAGGCCGGACAGCTTGGAATAAATTTCAGGTGGAGAGCCCATATAATTCTGTTAGTATGTACGAAACTAACGTACATACATTCGCGCAGTATTATTTCTATCAAAGTAAAAATAAGCACATAGACTTTTGAGAAAAGATGAATCTCGATCCTGAACAAGATTTTTCTTCAATCTGTCAAGAAGATTGGTTTGATAAGCGGGGAGATATGAAGAAGCTAATCTTCTTTTTCTACTTCATATCTAAGGTACAGATTAACTAAGACCAACTCTCTTAAACTCTTCTCTTTAACTCACTGTTGGTTGCCTAGTTCCTGTTAGCCTAGCTGACTAAACCATCTCACCCAGACAATGCAACACGCGGTCGTACCATGACACACGCCGAAAATAAAAGGAAAGGTTTTTCTTACAAAGCAACGAGGCAGGCGTTGTTGGCGTCACTCTTCAGCGCCTGGCACGGCAAACGAGGAATTGGGTGTGCGGCCCGGTCGATGCATGGATCGACTGTGGGGTTGACTTCCGAAGTCGGGTGGGGTAGCTGCTCAGGGCCCTGGATTTGATGGTACGCGCTCTTGGCAGCCTTTGCAGCCATGTTTTGCAGTGGTTGGGGCAGCTGGAGA
Source organism: Chaetomium cochliodes (assembly GCA_023383405.1). Lineage (NCBI taxonomy): Eukaryota > Fungi > Ascomycota > Sordariomycetes > Sordariales > Chaetomiaceae > Chaetomium > Chaetomium cochliodes. The sequence goes on from JAKWJL010000007.1 coordinate 103,835, forward strand.
AGTCTTCCGGGCTCGGTTCAGGCTGTTTTTGGTGGGGCACCCCTGCTGAATCTGCATGCAGGCTGGCTGCCCCTGTCGACCAGAGGCCCATCGCCCCGGGCTGCTGACAATTGCACGACACCGACGGGGCAAAGAGCTCTCTTTTTTTCTTCTGAAAGATGCTTCCTAGCTCGGCGCGATCTCTTAAATCCGTAACCGCCGCGAGTCTCTATTAACGAGAGCAATTGAAACCAATGTATTAACTTCGCACCTGAGCACCACGTAGCTCCGTCCACGTGTATATCACCTTCTCATTCCCGCTGATCGTCGTTCAGCGGTGGACGTCATACCCGAGCCAAACGAATCGTCCAAGCTCCCGTTTCGCCGTAAATCGCTTCTCCGACATCCGACGCCAGAAACCGTCAAACCTCAAAATCCACGGTTTCATCTGATATGTCACTTCTGCACACTAACCCGAAGTCATGATATCTGTGCCAATGGGGCCGGCCGACTACGACGATGGCCTGCAACAGGCGCAAAAGGTCATCTTCGAAACGGGGTCATTTACCGGTTACCGCCATGTCGTGTCGGAACTCGGGAGCGGCTATCTAAGTGCCGAGCGCGTCTTCGCCCAGCCCTTATGTGGGAACGAGGAGGGATGGGGCCCGATGAGCCCGTTTCGATATGACTTCACACCATGCTTTATCGACGTGTGGGTGGCTACGGTGGCCGCGTTTGGTATCTTCATCGGCTCAATTGCCGTCTGGTGGCTGATCAAGAGAAAGCAACCGACACATGTGGCGAAGGATTGGCATTTCTGGACGAAGCAGGTGGGTGATGTTTTGCGATTGTTATGGAAGTGGTGGTGATTATCATGTTCTGACTTTACGCCTAGACGCTCCTCGGACTCATCATCGCCGATGTCGCCGTCCAACTAGGCTTTCAGATCGCCAGCTACCCGGACATCTGGTATGGCGACTTCAGGGTCTACACCACCGCCGCCACCGTCCTCTCCCTTTTCGTCATCTTCACGATCCAATGGCTCGAGCACTCGCGACTCCGAAACGCAAACGGCGTTGTTCTGTTCTACTGGCTGTTCCTCCTGATTGCGCTTGCAGTCAAGCTTCGGTCTTTGATTTCGCAGCAAATATACGCCAAGAGCCTACCATACTTTGTCACATACACCGTTGGCTTCGGCCTTTCCCTGACCGAGTTCTTCTTGGAGTGGCTATGGCCAAAGAAGAACAGCGCGTACGATGCGCTGGTCGATGAGGAGGAATGCCCCGAGGAATACGCCACCGTCTTCTCCCGCCTCACATTTTCGTGGATGACGCCCATGATGAAGTACGGCTACTCGGCGTTTCTGACGGAGGAGGACCTGTGGGGGCTGTCAAAGGACGACACTACCAAGGCAACTGGTGACGCCTTTGACAAGAGGTGGCAGCACGAGCTGGCACACCGGAAGCACCCTTCGCTCTGGCGAGCGCTCTTTGGTGCTTACGGCGGCCCTTATATGCTTGCGGCTGTTTTTAAGATTGGAAACGATGTTTCTCAGTTCATGCAGCCGCAGCTCCTGAGGTTTCTAATCGCGTTTGTGACTTCCTACCGCCACGGGAACGAGCCCCAGCCGGTCATCAAGGGCGCTGCTATCGCACTCGCCATGTTTGCCGTTGCCGTTTTCCAGACAACCATGGTCCATCAGTACTTCCAGTTGGCGTTTGTCACCGGAATGAGAATCAAGGGTGGCTTGACTTCCTCCATCTACAAGAAGGCCCTGAAGCTTTCGAACGAGGGCCGGGCCTCCAAGTCCACTGGAGACATCGTCAACTTCATGGCGGTTGATGCCCAGCGGTTGCAAGACCTTACTCAGTTCGCCCAACAGATATGGTCAGCCCCCTTTCAGATCGTCATTTGCATGGTCTCGCTCTACCACCTAGTCGGGTGGTCCATGTTGGCGGGTATTGGCGTGATGATCTTTATGATCCCCATCAACGGCCTGATTGCTCGCATCATGAAGAACTTGCAGAAAAAGCAGATGAAGAACAAGGATGCCAGAAGCCGACTGGTTGCCGAAATCATCAACAACATGAAGAGCATCAAGCTCTACGCCTGGGGCGCGGCTTTTATGAACAAGCTGAACTACATCAGGAACGACCAGGAGCTGAAAAACCTGCGCAAGATTGGAGCCGGCCAGGCCTTTGCCAACTTCACCTGGTCTAGCACTCCGTTCCTGGTTTCCTGTTCCACCTTCGCCGTATTTGTGCTTACCGACGACCGCCCCCTGACGACGGACATCGTCTTCCCTGCTCTAGGTACGAGCCCTTCTTTACTAACCATTACCTACGCTCTTCTGGCTAACCTTGGCTTCGCTCAGCTTTGTTCAACCTCCTCACCTTCCCACTCGCGGTTCTCCCCATGGTAATCACCTCGTTCATCGAGGCCAGCGTTGCCGTTGGCCGCCTCACTTCGTACCTTGTTGCCGAAGAAATCCAGCCCGAGGCTATCGTTGTAAAGCCGCCTGTTGAGATTGTGGGAGAGGAATCGGTCTTGATCCGCAACGGCACTTTCTCCTGGAACCGCCACGAGGACAAGACCGTGCTGAGGGACATCAACTTCAGTGCTCACAAGGGTGATCTGTCCTGCATTGTCGGCGTCGTCGGCGCAGGCAAGAGCTCTCTCCTGCAGAGTATCCTCGGTGATCTGTGGAAGATCAAGGGCGACGTCGAAGTCCATGGAATGGTGGCCTATGTCAGCCAGTCGCCATGGATTATGAACGCTACTGTCCGGGAAAACATCGTCTTCGGTTACCGGTACGACTCCAATTTCTACGAAAAGACCGTGAAGGCTTGCGCCCTTCTGGATGACTTCGCCCAACTCCCTGATGGTGACGAGACGGTCGTCGGAGAGCGTGGTATCTCGCTCAGCGGCGGCCAAAAGGCTCGCGTTGCTCTAGCAAGAGCTGTCTACGCGAGAGCCGACATCTACCTCATGGACGACTGCCTCTCTGCTGTTGATTCCCACGTTGGACGTCACATTATCGACAACGTTCTCGGCCCCAAGGGCCTGCTCAGCTCCAAGACAAGAATCCTTGCCACGAACTCAATCCCTGTTCTTGTTGAGTCGGACTACATTTGCTTGATCAAAGAGGGCGAAATCACCGAGAGGGGCACCTACCGGCAGCTCACGGCAATGAGAGGTGCCGTCTTCGATCTGATCAAGACCGCTGGGCAAAACGACTCGGGTTCGAGTTCTCCCGTTTCATCCCCCAGTGATAGCGACAGCGAGACATCGACTGTCATCGAGGCAGGGTGCAGCAGCCAGGACAAGGAAGAGCTAGCGGAAGCTCAGGAAGGATTGGGTGCACTGCAGGCCATCAAACCTGGTCCTGGCAGCTCCTCTTACCATGGCCAAAAACCGCGGACTGGCAGCATGGCTACCTTGAGGCGCGCTAGTGCCGCCAGCTTCAAGGGACCCCGGGGCAAACTTCACGACGAGGAAAACCCCAGCAAGACTAGGCAGGCCAAGGAGCACTTGGAACAAGGCAAGGTCAAGTGGTCAGGTATGTGACTCGAGGCTATCGGAGACGCCGGTCCACTATGCTAACCCAACGCCAGTCTACGGTGAATACGCGAAGGCAAACAATCTTGCAGCCGTTGCTGTCTACCTCATTGCTCTCATTGCTGCTCAAACGGCACAGATCGGTAAGTTGCTCACTCTTTTGCCTCGGCCGTAGACCTGCCTGGGCTGTGTCCACGAGCCACATCGCGTTGCCCTCCCTTTGCTTCCCTTTGCCTCCTTGTTCACCGCCTCTTCAACCACCATCATCGACCTTGTTTGTTTGTGACACGGATCGCTAACTCGGCACATAGCCGGGAGCGTTTGGCTCAAAAACTGGGCCGACAGAAACACCGAGGCCGGCAGTAACCCCGAGGTGGGCAAGTATATCGGCATCTATTTCGTGTTCGGCATCGGCGCTGCCGTCCTGACGGTCGTACAGACCCTCATTCTCTGGATCTTCTGTTCCATCGAGGTATGTCTAACCAAACAAGCGGACCGGGTTTTGGGCTCACATGTGGTTCGCATAGGCATCCCGCAAGTTACACGAGAAAATGGCCACCGCCATCTTCAGATCGCCCATGTCCTTCTTTGACGTTACACCGGCCGGCCGCATTCTAAACCGGTTCTCGAGGTGCGTACTTATGGCTCTACTCCAACCATCTCTCCCTCTCCTAGCCTCTTCACGGGGTAGGACGAGCCAGCTGCTGTGAAAGGGGGCTTGAGCCAAGTGGCTCCAACGGTGCGGGAACCACCGGCGCCAGCGATGCCGTGCATCCGTGTCACGTAACGCCCATCGAACTCCCAATCCAGCACAGTGCAGACAGCCTCAAACCTCCGCGGTTTACTAACCGTTTCACAGTGACATCTACCGTGTCGATGAGGTACTTGCCCGGACCTTTAACATGTTGTTCAACAACCTCGCTAGGTCACTGTTCACCCTTGTCGTCATCTCGGTCACAGTCCCTGCCTTTACCGCCTTCATCGTTCCGTTAGGTCTCATGTACATGTGGATCCAGCGGTACTACCTCCGGTCATCCCGAGAACTCAAGAGATTGGACAGCGTGAGCCGCAGCCCAATCTATGCTCATTTCCAGGAGTCTTTGGGCGGCATCTCCACCATCCGTGCATATCGCCAGCAGGACAGGTTTGAGCTCGAGAATGAGTGGCGGGTGGATGCCAACCTTCGCGCTTACTACCCTTCTATCAGCGCTAATCGATGGCTGGCCGTGAGGCTTGAGTTCATTGGTGGGATTGTCATTCTGGCTGCCGCTGGGCTCGCTGTGACCGCGGTGGCCAGCGGCGTCGATCTCAGCCCCGGGATGGTCGGCTTGGCCCTATCGTACGGCTTGCAAATCACCACGTCTCTCAACTGGATCGTTCGCCAAACGGTCGAGGTGGAGACCAACATCGTGTCTGTGGAGCGTGTGCTCGAGTACGCGCGGCTGCCGAGCGAGGCACCCGAGATCATCCACCGCAGCCGGCCGGCCGTGAGCTGGCCGTCGCGTGGCGAGGTCGAGTTCAACAACTTCAGTACGCGGTACCGGGAGGGCCTCGATCTTGTGCTCAAGAATATCAACCTGGATATCAAATCACACGAGAAGATTGGCGTCGTGGGACGCACGGGAGCCGGGAAATCTTCCTTGACTCTTGCCCTGTTCAGGATTATTGAGCCTGATACGGGCAATATCAGCCTTGACGGTCTCAACACATCAACTATTGGCCTGCTGGATCTTCGGAGGCGTCTTGCTATCATCCCGCAGGATGCGGCTCTCTTCGAGGGCACCGTTCGGGACAATCTGGACCCCGGACATGTCCATGATGACACGGAGCTTTGGAGCGTTCTCGGTATGTTCACCCCGTTACACTTGCAACCCGAATCAGTCTACCCCCCACTACGGTGCTCACATGGCCCTGCCGCTTTGTCGGATACACGAGACTAATCTGTTTGGTGCACAGAACACGCCCGGCTAAAAGACCACGTCGCCTCGATGGAGGGTGGGTTGGAGGCTAAGATCCACGAAGGAGGTAAGCAGTGCATATTCCCACGTGCTATTTTCCGTCTCGTCCCGTTCGTTTCGCGCTTTCTGTCGGCTTTCTCATGTGCTTGTCGTGTCATGTCGCGCCAGTTGCGTCATCGTGGACTGCTTGCTCCTCGACAGCATCGCGGCGCGACACGGCTAGCTGCATTACACGTTGACCACGGAGCGTTTGATACGAGTAGCCCTTGACCGCAACTGTTCGGATTCGGACTGCCAGGCGAGTGGGTAGAAGGCCATGCCATGGCTCGGAGACGGGGAAGGGGTGAAAGTTGAGGTGCTCCGCGAGCCGAGGCGCCGTTTCTGTCCTACCTCTTGCCTCGCCATGTGCGCCACCGCACTCTCCCATCTAGTTGGATGCGCGCCCGTACACAACGCAGGTCCTTACAGGATCTCCGATACCATGGACGTGGCTGCGACACTGGATGAGCCGGATTCCGAGTGTGGCCTACCCCCCCATCATTCACCCTTACCCTGTGTGCTCTACTCGCTTACGGACATTACTTGTCATCCATACCCTTGGTTACCGCTGCGGCACATAAACTCCCGGAACCAAGTGGTCCGCTGCTGTTCGGCTGCTGCCAGTCGGCGCAAAGGAACGTCACTTCTCAGACCCGGCAAGGTTCGGGATCGAGATGAGCGGCTGTGATGGAACCAAACCTCTCAAGAACCATGCATCTCACATACACACCCACACCCTTCTCCCGCATTACACCCCCCCCCCCCCCTTCCACCAGGGAATTACGATACGATACAACCCCCAACTAAAACAACTCACTAACAAACCCCTTCTACACCCACACACAGGCTCCAACCTCTCCCAAGGCCAACGCCAGCTCGTCTCACTCGCGCGCGCCATGCTCACGCCCTCCAACATCCTCGTCCTCGACGAGGCTACCGCCGCCGTCGACGTCCAGACCGACGCCATGCTGCAGACCACGCTACGCGGGCCGCTGTTCGCCAACCGCACCATCATCACCGTCGCCCACCGCATCAACACCATCCTGGACAGCGATCGTGTCGTGGTCCTGGATAAGGGCGAGGTGGCCGAGTTTGATACGCCCGCCGAGCTGATAAGGAAGAGAGGGTTGTTTTATGGGTTGGTGAGGGAGGCGGGGCTGTTGGAGGAGTAAGGTTTTTTTTATTTTGGTTTTTTGGCTTTTTATCTGAAGGAAGGGGTGCTTGGTGCTTACTGTTGTCTGTGAAAGGGGGGGGGGGGGGGGTGTGCTGTGTGTAAAAATGGGTTGGTTGTTGAAAGTTGGGGGGAGGGTTGCATTGGGGTCTGAAGAAAAAAAGGAAAATAGGGAAAAGAACGAAAATGTTCTGTCATCATCATCATGCTACCTTGGGGGCACAAGATGGGCTCTGGACCTGTCTGTGTCGGTGTGTGCGTGTGTGTAGTCTAGCTGCTGCTGCTGCTGCTGCTACTGCTGCAAAACAAATGCTGTGTAATGTACATCTGGGAGCGGTATTGTTCCGCGCGAAATCAGAATGCATGGAGTCGGACGTGTTTGTCTAGTGCGCATTGAGAACGTCTGCACGACCGCGCAGATGGGAAGCAGTTGGCGATTTGGTGTTGGTGATGATGATGTTGGCGTGTCATGAACGTTGCTGCTGCTGTTGACATGCTGGTTGTATCACACATCACCTGCCTGGATTTCTTTTTCATCTTCACCGCTACTCCCTCTCTCTCTCTCTTTCTATCCCGTCGATGCCCTCGGTGTCGCCCCGTGGTCGGTCTGTCGCTGCTGCTGCAGTGGCAGGTGTGGGGGGAGGAGGGTATCACCAACAAGTTTGCCTGCGGGCCTGGCTGGATGGGAAAGCCAAGCCAAGCTAACGGAATGGGAGGGTGGGTTTTGGGATAGATAACTGGATTACTGGGTGGAAGGATGGAAGGATGGATAACTAGATGGGCGAAAGATCGGGTCGAAAGAAAAGAAACAAATATGGTCGAGTAACTGGAGGAGGCAAGCAGACAGACACACAGGCAGACAAAGAGGCAGAAAAAGAGGCAGACAAAAAAGATAAAAACTCGCCCATCGCCATCAACGGGCATTCCAGCACATGCCCGGCCCAGCACAACACAGCACAGCACAGCACAGCACAGCACAGCACAACCAACACAGCGCGCATAACCTACCAGCGGACCGAACAGATGTTCCATGCCTCCCACGCCTGCCTGCGGTGTGGCCTGGCCGTGACCAACCGCGTGACCGAATCTTCCTGTCGTGTCAGTCTGAGCAGGGCCAGCCACACCGGCAGTCAGTTAGTGTTTGTTTGGGTTGCGTGCGTCTGTCTGGGCTGCGTGTCTCGCATCGGTACGGAGGCGCGAGACATGCCTGTTCAAGAGACTAGGACCAGAGACCAGACGCGTTTCCTCGGGGGGTAACGAAACTGACACACAGCCAGTCGGCGCCTTGTTTGTGATGTGATGATGTGCGTTGCGGTTTGGTTTTGTTGGTTGGCGGGGGATGATGGGGGAACTCCAGATCATGCAAGCTGCCGGCTGGTCGGCTGGGTGGGGAGGTGTTGCAAGTGGTGATGGAGTGGTTCGAGTTGGTACATAGTGGTGTGCTACAGTTACCTTGTTGGGAATTACCTTGTTTGGAAATACCTTGTTGGTGATGCCGAACGGGAGACGCCCAGGAGGGGAAGGGATTGCCATGCTGGAAGTTGAGCCGTTTCCGAATGGGGGATGTCGGGTTGCGGCTCAGCGAAGCGGTTGAGTTATGGAGATGGTTCTGGCCTGCTCTGCTTTGCATGATCCACCCACACGAACACCACAGGAGGTGTGAGATAAGTCTAAGATATGGAGATGAGATAGTTAAGGGGTGAAATCTGGGGTTGGCCCAAAGGAGCCTGTGGAGAGCCGTCTCTGGATGGTGTGATCTTACTGTTCTGACCTTGCGTGGCTGATAAGGACGGCTCAAACATCTCCGTTCCTTGACCTCGCTGGGCCCCCTCCGGTCCTTGCTTCTCGGTCCCACTCTGGGTACCGTTCCCTTTCATGCTCCCCTAGTCCGCGCCTCATGGACGCAGGGTGTCAAAATCAGGAGCAGAAACAGGGGGCGGAGGTTCCAAGGCGAGGTTCGTGTAACCCGTTCATTCGTCCAACCATATTAATGTCCGCATTACACGCTTGATGACCGCGTCTGCGGCGACGAACACGGCCTAGTCGGATCATGCTTGGGACTCGGGAAATATGAGAGAGAGAGGTGCGGTTCCATAAGGGTGAGGCAAAGGGTGTCGTACCATGTGTAGTTATGAGCAAGGTGGGTGGGGCAAAAAAGACGTTGGCAAGTCTGAGACTGAGATCCTGCGGTGTTCGCTGAGTTACACCGGCCCAAGCCACTGCCGTGGTCGAATGGTTACGCAAGGGCAGCCCCGTGGTACACGTGGTGATCGCAATGCCTAAAATGCAGGTTCAGGCGGTGAGGATGAGGGTGAGAGAACCCTGCAGACGACATCCAAACCTCCACAATATGAGCATGAAATCGACCAAAAGAGTCCTGTGCCTGGACTCAACGATGGGGCATCACCCGCGGAGACCGATGGTAGCGGAACATCCACGGTCCATCCACGGCCCCTTCCCCGCTGAATAACGAGTTACCGGCTCGGTGAGGCGAGATGCAGTTCTGGCAGTGTCCGCTGCTGGTGTGAACACTGTGGTGAAGCTTGTCAGGCACCGAAACAAAAAGTCCCAAGAAGATCAGGGCGGCATGACAAGTTGACAAGGATGGCGAGGCGGCACAGTTACTGGAAGGGGTGGTCTCCGCATATCTCAAGCGATAAAGTTGCCAATAAGACCCGGTGTGGGTCCAATGCCGCAGGAGGGAGAGAACATGTGAGCGGGCCCAGACCCTTGAAGACTCGCACATCTAATCTGTGGAGTTAACGAATACTGTGGATGGCCGGTCGATCTGCTGCTCTTGGGCTCGGGCCAGCTTTGGCAACGCGTGGTTGTCTTGGTCGGTTGGCAAACCGTCAACGTCTGTTAGCGAAGTTAGAGAGGTCAAGGCGTCGATCCGGATACTTTGCAGTACTGTGTAAGACCGGGCGCGCCGCCTTGGCTACAGCATCGAGAGACGCGTTGGTCTGAACGGATTAGAGTGGCAAGAGGGGAGAACGCCTCCATCGCTTCGGGCTGGCGATGGGTGCCCCGAAATGCAAGGGAATCTGGAAACGGTTTAGAGCGGGGGGGGCTAGTATACTGTTGTACCACCTCAAGTCACTGGCAGCTCCCAGAGCTGCCGCCCGCCGAGCCCACTCCCCCTCCATCGTTATCGTTGATCCGGCAGGCTTTTGATTTGAGACAAGCGGAAAGGCCAGCCTTGTGGGACGGAACTGCGGGTTGTGGAGAGGATGGCCTTGGCAGTTGGCTTGGGGTCCAGCGCGGGATCTCAGACAAAATCAGTCGCGGCTCACTGGTTCTGAACCCCGTTGCTGTTGAGGTCGGCGACCATGGCCACCTGAAGGCAAACATGTCCTCTATCCCGAGCTTTCACCGATGCCCAAACAGATGATTCCAAGCGCAAACATCGTGTACCTTGACACTTGGCACTTATGGTGTCGAGTACGGGCGCTCCCATAGGTCATGTCCTGGTCATCTTGGAGGACGCGGGGGTTTGTGCAACGGCACAGCGAAAGATCCTGGGGAGGTTACTATTATTATTACGGGGGTTCTCGGGGTACCTGACTGATTCTGGAGAAGCCATGGTAACTCGGCGCGGGGCTGATGACGATTCTGGCGTCGGGCCCGTCCCTGGAGGAAGGTTATCGACGGCCTGACGCGGATGATGCTGTGCGAAGTACGCTCGGTGTCCTCTTCTCACATCACGGACACTGCCATGGATGGATACTGTAGTAGAGTCTTGTAGGATGAGGATGGCGGTGAGAGATTGCGTCACCCCCTCGTCTTGATGAAAGAGAGAAAACGGTGACGGTGTTACGTCAGTACAGTCTGGATGCTAGACGAGGACAAATGCCGAAGTCCCGGGAGGACGGTTGTCATTTTCCTTCTTTTCGACCAAGATAAGCTCGCGGCAACCCGCCCAGTCGCTGATGGCGTGCATGTCGTCGGAGTTCCTTGCCACCGGTCCGGACCAACTCCAAACCGACCACTCGGGTCAGGTGTGCTCGGCGCAATGATGGATAGGTCGACCTGGGTCAACTTGCCCTTGGCATGTCGGATTGATGGTGCAGACGATGTTTGCATTTCTAGATTTCCAGGATTTCTAGACTTTTGAATGGGGGCGAGACCATCGCTAATATCCCCGTTTCCCGTTCATTCCATCGCGCTTGTTGTGTTAGGAGAGCCCAGTTCAATCGTGATGATCGACGATTACTGTTTATCGCACCATCCATCATCCCGAGTTAGCGTGCGGATGCCGCGGCGCGGGATTGAAGGCAGCTAAGGGCCGTTCCGCGAACCTGGTGCCGTATCGACAGGGCAAATGTGATGGAAAATGAGATGTTATTGTTGTTTGCAGTGTGGAACTGTGGAACTGTGGATAACTCAAACCAACCTGCGAGTTATCCACGGCGGTGCTCGGCATTTCGAGGGGCCGGCCGCAGATCCAGCCAGGGTCAGAAATCGTGGCCCCACCACGATTGTACGTACCTTATGTATGTACAGTGGTTACATTGAATACAGTCATGAGGTCTGGCATACAAAGTAACTCACTCCTTTCAGATCGTTCTGTCAAAATGACCAACGGAGGACAGCGTGCCAGCCCGAGACATTCTGTCGGCCTCTTCATGCGTTTTATTGGTGGCCAGCTGGTGGTTGCTTATTTGGGCCATTCCGCTTGACAAATCATCCATCCACTAGCATGGTGCATCTCCGGGGTTGCACTTCCTCTCTTCTCGACATTCAGGTACCTGTACGAAGGAGGCGCATTATCAACAAATCAATAGTAGCCCATTGGTTGTTTGCTGCCATGGGGCGTGAGATTGAGCTCGTTTCCTATCGCCCAATCTGCGAATTTGGGCAGCTCTGGGCCCCTCCCGGGTACGGTACCTGCTGGCCCGCGTCCCAATCTTTTCAACCTCTCGCCCCCCCCCCCGGATGTCGCATCCAGGCCCGAAAAGGCTCCCCGAGGTCGAGGGTGTTCGTTGGCTGTGGGAGAATGCATGGAACACAGTAGGCGACTTGGATCAACTTCCATTTTCGCATTTTCAACGCAATGCTTGCGAGCTGCCTCTCACCGCGTTCAATCGGGAGCGATCCGGACCATCGGGCGCTTCTGCAGCCAAGGTGACGATGACCCGAACTTGCAGCTTGTTGGCCATGCAGTGGCTCTCTGGAGTTGGTTTTTTGCTCAGCTCATGCAGGGATTCCGATCGATGGCCCCTCGCTGCGCATCAGTGGGGAGTGGGGTTTCGTATTGTCGGAAAGAGTTACATACAGTACAAGGATGCGGGAGGGAGATCTCCAGACCGATGAACCCACAAAGTCCACTTGCCCGCCCATTTCTCAACTTCACGATTTGTCTCCCGCCCACAACGGATTTTCCCGTGAATTCAAGGATAGGCTGGGGCAAATGGTCCGGGGGAAGCACGTTTCTTGGCGCTCACGTTGCGAATTGGTCCATTTATAATCTGTACTTGGTGCTGCAGTGTAATAACGGTTATCATCTTGCCGGTCGAACTTTGACGGCGGAACGATTGATTGCGCAGCGCAGAATGGCGGCCGACGACCACGGGCAGCGGCCGAACCGCCAAAGTCAGAAAGGCCGAGACCCACCCTCGAACTCGATAGGAAGGCTCTGCACGTCGGTCGCCTGAATGTAGTTATGTATGTACGACATTGCATTCTGGGCTAAGTGGGATGTGGGCGCACGAAAAGGGAAGCGCAAACAAGAATCACCGCTCCTGTTGGTTCCTGCTGTTCGCCGGTTCCTCTCCTACTGTTCGCCCGTCTGGCTGCTTGACGCCTGATCGAGATGATCAATTGTCCCGGCAGCGTCCGGCATGCATGCAGCGTCCCGGTACTTTCGAGTTGTCCGGCTTGCTCGAGTTGGGGAGAAAGATGGGCTCGGCTGGGCAGCATCGGCAGATATTGGCCCTTTGTCGTCATTGTGCCCTGCCATCGCGTGTAGCTTGCCGTCTTCGCCGTCGTCGTCCCTGTTGTCAAGGTCGTGGAATGTTTCGCTTGCTGTCTTGGTTTGTCATATTCGGGCCCAATCCGGGAATAACTAACGGATTGGCTGATGGGGAGACGTCATCTTGTGCTCTTGAAACTAGCCAAGACGGTGGCTGCCGTAGAGCTACTGATTGCGTCCGGCCAGCCAGCCTCGCTCAGACGGTGATGATGTTCGTGGAAGGCAGTACCAAGTACATATGTATGTATGTAAATACATAGGTAGCTCTATACCTGGTATGTATGCATGAGATTACCGGAAATTGACCCTGAGATAATGTATGTACTGTGATATTTCGTAATATCCACCTGCCCCCTTCCCAGCCGATGACTGCCACGCCAAGACCTGGGGACCCATCGCACCCGTCAATTCTGTCTAATAAGTGGGGCACCATCCGAACCCAAGCTCCCGTCGATGTTTAGTCTCCATTCGCGATGGATCCAGCACCAAGCTTTTTTTAGGGACTTCGTTAAACTTACCCCAGTTCACGAAACGGCCTCTTATTTTTTTTTCCTCCGCGAGGAGAAAAGGGACGTCTCTTTCCAGAAGCCCCGCGTCGCGTTGCAATCATGGCGCCATTCGAGACAGTCAATCCGGTCAATCCAGTTCAATCCAGTCCGATCCAGCCAATTCAGTCAATTGGCTGGTTCCTTGATTCAATTAATTCGATTCCTGCTCTCGAGCTGTCTGCATCCCCCAGCACCCACCATCCATCGTCACTAGTCTCGACATCACTTGGCTGTTGGGACGGAGCAGTGCAACCTTAACCTCCGTTCTGGATAAGCCCGAATGATGGCCGATGGGGTGGAAGAAAGAAGGTGGTAACCGAGCGCAGGTAGATAACCGAGACACGGTGCAGCAGGACGAGGACGATGTGGCGAGCCCTACCGTACCCGGCCCTGCCCTGCCCTGCCCTGCTTTCCTGCCCTGCAGGGTGGTGACGAGCGTCTTGTCCTCCCCCAGCTCCAACGACTCCGTTTCGGCACCAAAACCCCCGCCCGGTCAGGTCAGCCCTCTCACCTCCACCCACGGCCGCCGTAATATGTACTTGCAACTACGTAGAGTACAGTGCGAGCTGCTCGCCAACGCCCCTCATGCCTGTCGCTCCGCAAAGTCTTGCTTGTTCTGCCAGCCCAACGGAGATACTGACCAGTCTTGGGTCCGCCTGCCTCCAATGTGGCGCCTCCCTCCGTGCTGTGTCTCCATCTCGACGGCAGAAACAACCAAACACAGTAGACATGCACGGGCATGGGCATGAAGCTCGATTACATAGCACACGAGAAGCTGTGCGACGGCATGCTGTTGAAGGAATTGGAGAGAGAAACTAAGTTCACCCATCTGTATTCGTATAACTATTTCCTCGCCTCGCCGCTCGCTCCCGTCGTCGCCTTCTCCCTCCGCCTCTAGACTCCACCGTCACCAAAAGTCACCAGGCTCTCCCGTCCTCGTTCTACATCTCTCTTTGACATATGAACCGTCACATCTCGCTAGTCTAGTCCGGCTACCATCCCGTGTCTCGGAGCACATCTTCATCTGCACCCGGTCAATCGTTGTCTTGGCTCCCAACCAGTCTCAACCAGGCCTAGATACAACTTCCTCAGAGTCAGTTTTATGCTCAGACAAGCCTACTTTTTCCCTGGGAGCCAGCAATTGAGCTCGGACAATTTAAGAGCCAGTCATAATCGACGGAGACGGCGCCGAACATACATAGACCAAACCCAACGGTTCTCGTCATTACCGTGGAGCCGTCCTAGCTTCCCGATTAGCAACCAAGGCCTGGCTGGTTCACCAGAGTCCGGCTCCCCGACAAGCTCAAGTCGGCCCTAGACCGTCTCCACTTCACCTGCGCGTTTCCGTGGCCCCCGAGACCTCGACTGAAGAGGAGTCACAACCTGCTCGGTATTTCAGGTACTTACTTATTACTCACCTTGCCTCCTGAGATACCACTCCCCAGGACCAGCCGCCTTCCCTCACAGTAGACTCTCCTCCCCCGTTGGCCCCCGCTATTCCTTGACCTTGTCACCTCAGAGGTGACCCTGTCAGCCGCCTCTCACCTGTGATCCTTGCGCCCAAGGATCCTGGCCATTGAACCAAGTCAGCTTCTCAAGCAGGCCGGTCCTTTGGCTCCTTCAAAGGTAGGGGGCGCCCTCCACAACAAGAAACCACATCCCCACACCGACCCATCACACCACGCAAGCACCCACTTCCATACCTCCCCAGGACGGCACAGCTGGAAAGGAGCCTACTATTCCCACCCTATTATCCTCGAGTGGTCAGTTGGCCCCTCCCCCCTGTCTCACAGCCGCACGAACAGACAAAGAATACTGACTGCAGGGTCCCGCGCCCCCAGGCCATACTATCTCCAAAACTGATATCACTGTTTGAGACTGGCACCCCTTTCCGTATCTACCGTCTTGATAATCAGCAAACGCCTCCAGTACCAACCTCTGACAGCCACTGTCGACGCGCGTCGTTGACCCGTGTTCCGCCGGTCCACTTCATCTGGCACTATCCGCAAACTCGGCTACTTCCGCCATCAAGTAACGTTGTTGGCACCGTCTTCATCTTTGGCCCGCACACCTGTAGCCTGTCGACATACCGTTTAACCATTTGCCGTCTTTTTTTTTCACCGAGCTACTTAGAAGGATATCAGTTGCCATCCTTCTCACAGTCCTGTCCCCGGGACGAGCGGATCGACGGAACCGAACGGTGTTGACGCCAAATCATCTTTTGAGTTTTGCCCACTTCGTGCCGTCTCGAAGTCCTGGAATAGCAAGATTTGGGTACCTGCTTCCCGACCCTACCCCCCTTGGCCGAGCTCATCAACGAGGACCCACCACGGCAGCCCTCCGTGTCTCATGAGCCCGCGCCCCTACTCAACCTGGTTCCACTCGTCCTGTGACAACAAGATATATCTGCATGTCCCCTCCTGTGCTTGTCCGGCAGACCGTATCCCCATCGCTCTTCGACGCACCAGGTCCCCTTGAACGTCGACACTTGTTGCAACCTCTCACGACCGTCTCGCTCGCATATCGCCCCCCCTTATACACCCCGAAGGCCGATCTAGCCGCCGCCATGGTCACTGCCCACAGTGACTGCTGTCATGCCTGCTCTCGGCCATGGGATGCAAACCGGTCCGCCCCGGAGGATGCTCGATCTGGGGAAGCAAAGAACACTCCGCCTCTGGTACGCGCTCCCACCCAGCCCTGACTCTCTTCACTGTCTGGGCCCCGGGGTTACTGGGCATAACTCTGATACCAAACTAACTCCAACGCAGACGGTTGCCAGGGCGTTACGGGAGCACTGCAATATCCCTTTCGAGAGCTTCTTTCTTGCCACCCACCTTGGCCATGGCAACTTTGCCTATTTCTCCGGCCCCAGTCCCATTGCGGAGGAAAACATCCGCAAGATGTTCATGAGGGATAAATATCTCAAGTTCCAGGAACGGGCGTCACTAAGTAAGTTTAAAGAATGCCACATTCCGTCCTAGGGGTTGCTGATTGGGGACCTAGGAGACGGCGTACAAGAAGGGTACGAGGATGATTATGGGTATTATTCTACTCGCACCTCCGCTCTCTCCGACGACCGCTGGCCGGTCGAATCCAGCCGTAGAAAACGACCGAGGAGGCAGGGCCCGATGCGCCGTGAGTTAGACGACGACGCACCGCCCGTCGTTGCCAGCTCGAGGAAGACGCTTGTGATTGGCGACTCGGAGGCCGTAATGGAGTTCTACGACCGCGGGTTCAAGGCCATCCAGCAAACGGCCTGCAAGGAGATCGCCAAAGCCTTCATCAAGATTTTTTGCCCCAAGAAGCAGGCCAGGCATCCGTACGTGGAAGGCGACAAGTCAGCCCCGGACTGGTGGCCCTTACGATATGGCCCGGGCGAGAAGGACAGGGTCCGGCATGTCGAGCCTGACCATATGTGGAAGATTGGTGGGTGCTTGTTTATCGAAGCGGGTTTCGTGTCCTTGACTGACTCTGAAATAGAACGCGTCTACATCCTGAAGTACATGCTGAGGATGATCATCCAGCCCGAGGTCCGGTCACCCAGCGTCCAGAAGCTAGGCGTGCTCGCCATGGATAGGTTCGAAGCCGTAGCCATGGACTCGCTCTCGTCCTGGTTTGTGGATCCCAAAAAGCCCAAGAACGCAAGGAAGAAGCCCATCTTGAAAGAGATCTTCAGGGTCGCCAAGATGGAGGAGAGGTACCGGAAGAACGAGATCGGTAGGTTGCTGTCGCCCGGCCATGTTTGGGAGTTATCTTGTGCTAACCTCGAGCCGCAGATGCCACCACGCAGATTCTTGTCACGGCCGATGACATGGTCATGAATCACTGCTTCGACCCGGAGG
The DNA here is from genome assembly GCA_023383405.1 of Chaetomium cochliodes. Lineage (NCBI taxonomy): Eukaryota > Fungi > Ascomycota > Sordariomycetes > Sordariales > Chaetomiaceae > Chaetomium > Chaetomium cochliodes. The sequence continues at coordinate 120,901 of JAKWJL010000007.1, forward strand.
AGGAAATGGCCGACGATCTGGCAGAGTCGGCTGCCATGGAAGCCGAGCGCTGCCGCCTCGACCCGCTCATGGCTCGCATCACACCGACCCGGACCCCCACCGTGCCGATGCTCCCATCAATGTCGTCTACAAGCCCCTCGGTCCAGACACTGACTACCCAATTCCAAGCCACGCCATTCCTCCACGAGCTACCGGTCCGCACCCACGCGTACAGCGCCCCCGCCATGCTGCCCGCCGAGCTCACCGCAGATCAGTACCCGTACGCCGACGGCCATAGCTTGGCTGCCGCCCATCCCGTGGCTGCTATGCAAATGCACGCCCTGATGACCGGCAGCCCGCACCACCACCAGGGCCCCCACACCCCCCAGCACGACACGAGTCGGCGCTCATCCCTCTTCGTGCCAACCACTGAGTTCGGCAGCCCATCCCCGTCAGCCATCTACCACCACCCAAGCCCGTGGCCCCAATCGCCCCAAACCCAGGGCCCCGCCACGCCCAGCACGACAGGGGCATCCTCGCCGGGCTCGTCCCCTCTGTTTGCCTACGCACACGCGCACGGCCTCCCGAGCCATCACCACCATCAGCCGCCGTCGCAGCAGCAGCATCATCACCACCACGGCCACGTTCAGCAGCAACAGCAGCAGCAACAACATATCCAGCAGCAGCAGCAGCAGCAACACCAGCAGCAACAGGCTACCAGCATCCCCGCACTACCGCGCCCGATGCCCCTGGTGCAGCTGGCACACCAACAGCACCCGCAGCACCCGCACACCAGCACATACGGCACCAACGCCTACTACACCACCGCTGCGGCCCATGGGTTAGAGCCCCTCGCCGAGATGTCGCTGCCGTCGCAACACCAGCACCAACAGCAACAACATCATCACGCCCCTGGTCTGCCTACGGCCTACCATCACCACCAACACCACCAACACCATGTCCAGCAACAGCAGCAGCAGCAACAACAACAGCAGCAGCAGTTGATGAGCCAAGCCCAAGCCCAAGGTCAGGCTCAGGCCCAGGCCCAGGCGCAGACGCAGCGGGCCCTGGAAGCAGCCGACATGGGCGCGGCGCGCGCTTAGTGCCTGCTTAACCCCCATCCACCCCACCCACCTACCTACTTTGTGGTCGGGTTGGTGTGCCTGGGTTCTTTTTCTTCTTGGCTTCAAACGCGTTGCTTGCTGTGCGGGTTTCCTATTGCTTCGTCTATGTTGGTTTTCCTTTACACATTACTGCGTGGGTCGCTCTGCCGTCGCTGTTTTCCTTCCTTTTTCGTAGGGGGGGCGGGTGGTGGGTTTGTGATAAAACGGAGCGTGGTGGTAGTGGTGTCATCGGATGGGCTGCAAAGACTGGATACGGACTATGCCCTGGTGCTTTTTCCGGCCGAGTCCGGAGGGTTGCCTTGCTTTTCTCTGTTCTGTCTGTCGGTTGGTCCTGTTTTGGTGAGAGGGGGAGGGTAATATTGGGGAAATGGTTGGCTGATGTTTTGGACGACTCTGGAAGCTCTTCTCTTTTTTTTTTTCTCCTTGGTTGTGTTTGTGGTCATCTTCAATAACATAGTAAACTATCTACTCAGACTGGCATCAAATCACAGAACATACAACTCCCATCACCATCACTAGCTAAGGCTGTAGATCTTGTCTTGAATATTGTGCCGCTAAAAAAGTGTATCTATGTTTGGTCTCATAGCAAGACCCATTCCCAACTTGCTCGCCGGCTTTCTTCGTATAGAATATCTCGGAAGAAGTCATGGGATAATGCCCCATAACTTTTGTCTGCTCGAATACCACCCCTCTCATCCCAAAGACATCCCGTGCCCTACACCGCAATATGGGAAGGGTGTCATGCTGTGAGTCTATGCCCCGATGACATTCGCACTCAGCAGCACCGCTCACACGCCACCCCCCCCCCCTCCTGTGTTTACATGCCCACACACTTAAACACGCCCACTACCCCAACATCAGACACCCTTAATTCCAAAATAGAACTGCGGCAGAACCGCCAAATTGGAGAAAACACAGCACATGAAAGGTCCAGTGGGGATCGTCACCCGAACAAGGGGCAAAAGACCAACATGTAGCATCTCATTTCGTCTTCAGCAACATGACATGCCATCAACATGTCGCCAGCATCAGCCAGCATCGGCCAGCATCAGCCGGCATCAGCCGGCATCAGCCAAGCGATAGATTGCGCGATTTACCCTTGTCGTGCTGCAGAATATTGACTTCAAGGGGGTGGTGGGTGCCGAGCTGTGACGAGGCTTGCCCTCCTGCCTTGGTGTGTTTGGGGTTTTCTTTGTTCTCTGCCTAGCAGTGCAGCGCAGCGCAGCGTGGCGGAAAGGGGGAGGCGCTGCCGACCGTCGGGGATAGGCTGTCTCTGGAGTGGTCACATTCACATTGCGCCAGCAGGCTCGGTGTCACTTTTTTTCTTTGATGTGTTTTGTTTTGCGCGTCGGATTGAGAAGGACCGTACATATTTCATTTCTCGTCTTGGTTGCCTCGTTGGGAAGTTGGAGAAGCCCATCATCTCCTGTCGCTGTCGTATTCGGGGGGTTCGTGTGTTGGGTGTGTACCTCGGTAGGCTTGTGTTGATTTGATGGTAGTCAGGCTTCCTCTTCCTCGGGCCACACCCGTCCTCCGTTTTGTGCGCCCCGAGCTGCGGCGACGGTCAGTTCGGGCAGTAGCTTGCTTCCTCGGGCCGAAACCAACGGGGGCTGTCGATCCATGCGCGTAATGGCCTGCATAATGCTATCGACCGCGGGGGGACGTGGGGAGGAAGAAGGGTTTAAGGTACGCTTGGGCGTCTCGGCGAGCAAACAGAGATGCTAACAGGTCGGCGTCAGTGGAAGTTGATGTAGAAATCGTACCAGTTGTGCCGAACGCGCGGATCTTTTTCCGTTTCCTCTGCCATTTCACGGCTACGCGGTGGAGTGTATCTGCGCGACGGGTGTGTCAGGTGGCGTCCATCCTGCCTCGGCCTCCTCCCTACCCGGGAGGCCTACAGACAAACCCGCAGTGTGGGTGAGAGAGATGCTCTAGAGGTGTGGGCGGCGGCGGCGGCGGCAGGCTCCCCTCACCCCCTCGTCGCCCCCTCGTACGTATCGTGTCATGACATGTATGTATGTACGTAGGGACGCCACGCCAATCGCGGGCCCCGGACCACCTCGGTTTTCGTTGGCAATGCACGTACTACATGCATATGCGCATCGCTGGGTCCGCTCCGATGCGATGGGCCGTCAAGCCATCGTCAACGCCAGGCTTGGCGTGCGTTCTGCAACGAAAACAGAGGTGAGACGAGGGGCTTATCCTCCTGGGAGGGGGGAGGTTTTGCCGTGTTCGGGGCCGGCCCGGGCGGATCACTTGCCCTGCTAGGGCGGGCCTGTGGGATTCACGATGGGGTAGAGACATGGGTCGGAGCGGGTGGGTGCAGGAGGCTACGGCAGCTGAGGAAGCTAAGGGGCCTGGTGCATGTGCACTGTGCTGTCGGTGTATCCTTCTCTCTGTGGGTATTTTGTTTGTATCTAGCCGTAACGGTGGTGATGGCACGAAACGGCGGGCCAGGCGGGTGTTGTACTGGGCCGACCTCATGCCACATCGTATCATGACCGTTTGTCCTTCCCAAGGCATCTTGAAGATGATGTATGTAACGTGGCAGGGCTGGTTTTGTCCCCCCTAAGATCCTGCACTCTTCGAGTCACTTTACACAGCTTGCTGGCTGGTGCCGGCTTTTTTTGGCAACAATATTTCTCTAGTAGAGACTCGATCATATGCCCGTAAGACGCCGCTTTGCCGGGGCTGCAATCATGCCGCGGAGAGCGCGCTCCGGAGAAATTCGGGCCTCGAGTAGAGAAGTGACTGGCCCGGAATACACCGCCGGCAGCTGGACTAGTACTGATTGAATGTGCTACTTAATAACTTGCGTGGCACTCGCGGCCACGGGTCCCATCGAGCTTCCTCGGAGACAAACCCCGTTCCAGAAGACGACAGCGATATGTACGCCCACATATATCGGGTATCTCGAGTCACGGCTGCTGTGGGGTCCCACGGGTATAGTGATTCTGTTATTTCGCTGCTCACGCCGTTTGTCGTCCGGTTTGATGCCGCCAACCAAGCGGGGTAGATGCACTCGGATATTCCAAACAACCTGAAGCTCTTAGAGTTGGGTTTGGTTACGGTGACACAGGTAGGTACCTAGTTATCACAACCGCCGCGTTTGTCGAGTTTGCGCCCAGCTTATCACAGACAAGGAGCGGCGAGAATAACCGAGCATCGCCCCGAGAGCCAACAGGCAGAGCATTGGTTGAGGACGTTGGTGGTAAGACGCTGGGTTAGAAGTGGTACCGCGAGCGAATTCTCCCCTGGGAAGCCCGTAGGGAGTGCCAGAGCAGAGGGCATCTGATCACAAGTATTCTGGGTCAACTTAGCTCAGCGAGTCCCCCACCAGTTAGTATCGGTGGTAGCTCCAGCGTGTCGGAGTCCTGACGAAATGTTGGGGGCGTGCTGGTGATGGTATAACAGGGCAAGAACCGCGCCTCAGTCCCCGTCTCTCGAACGATCCGCATCCTCACTCCTATTTCCAGGCTCATTCTCGCTCCTGTCGCCGCCCTCCTCATCCTCCTCTTCATCATTATTTTCCTCTTCCTCTTCCTCTTCCTCATCCTCTCCCCAACTTTCTCCCCCATCACCCTCCCCATAACCCTCTTCATAGCCATCCTCCTCCTCCTCCTCCTCCTCTTCCCCCTCGTCACTACTCTCCGCCCCCCTCTTCCTCTTCCCCACACCAGCACCAGCACCACCCTCCCCCTCCCCCTCCCCCCTCCTCACAAACACAAAACTCCTCGCCGCCCTCTCCCCCCCCTTCCACGCGCCCACCGCCACCCCGCCCCTCCGATTCCTCACGACCCCCAGCGTCCGCGCATGCTCATACCCAGGGTACACCCCGGCGACGAAGCGGAAACTGCGCTCGACCTGCAGCCCCGCGTGGCGGGCGAGGTCGCGCACGTTCCACAGCGTGTAGGGCTCGCCCTCGAAGAGCGTGACGACGATGGTGCCGCCCGGCGCGAGCGAGGGCTGGGCGCGCTGGAAGAAGGCGACCAGCAGCTCTTGGTTGTGCCGCACCTGCCGATTGACGTCGGTGGATTTGCCGCCGGTGTGGGGGAAGTTGAAGAGGATGCGTTTCATGGTGCCGGTTGGGCTGGGAGTGGCGCTGTGGGTGTGGTTGTGAGAGGGGGTGGGTTTGGAGGGGGGTTTGGTGGTGAAGGCGGGGAGTTTGCGGGCGTCGATGCCGTAGAGGAGGCGGTTGTTGGGTTGGGAGGGGTCTTCGATCGTGGAGATGTTGGCGGGCACGTGGGGGTACTTGGCGGAGAGCTCGGCGAGGTCTTTCTCGAGGACGGTGGCGGTGACGTTGGTGCAGCGGTGGTGGGTTATGAGGGAGGCGGCGAACGAGAGGTCGCCTTCGCCGATGAGGAGGATGGAGTCGGAGGGGGAGAAGGGGATGGTTGGTTTTTGGTTCTGCTGCTGGGGGCCATTGCTGGTTTTATTAGGAGTAGTGGTGTGATTGCCCGACTTCTGCTTCTTCGCTGCTGGATGTCCAGATCCAGGCCCAGGCCGTGTCCCCGGCTTCTTTGATGCGGGTGCCGACTTAGACCCGGGCACCGTCTTTTCTGTCTTTTTTGTCTTATCCGTCTTTTTCTGCTGCTTGACAGCCTTGACGGCGTTCTGCAGCAGACCGCGGCCTTTGGCCATGGCCAGCCAGTTCTAATCAAAGATGACGTTGCTGTCGATGAACAAAAATAAAAATAAACTGGGCCGGAAGCGAGGTCGGAGGGCTCGGCTCGGGCGGCGGCGGCAAGTGTTCGCAGTGGTCGGGATCGGTTCGGTATGACCAAGGCCAGCGCCGGACGGCCGGAAATTCGGGAATTGGCCGCAAAAAAAACAAAAAAACCCCCCCCCCAAAAAAAACCCAGACATTGAGTTGCCGTTTGCTCGGCCCCAGCCGCCGCTGACCTGAGTGGTCGGTTGTGGAGCCTGATTCAGGGCGGTCCGGGGGTAGTATTGGATAGGAAATGCCAAGGCGGCTCCGGAGTTAAAGCTGTGGGTTTCCAATGCCTGTTTGAGGTTCGGCCAGTCACGAGAGAGGACAACACAGCAGCAACTGCAAAGCATTGCATAGGTGAAGAAATCGACGATTGCCAGCCTGGCACCGTGGGTTTTAATGAGCACATCGCCGACGTCTATTGTATTTTCTGGCTGTTCGCTGTTCTCGTAGAATCTTGTCCACCCGGAAGCTAATTAACTGCCTTTTGAGTCCTAACGGCTTCTCGGGCTACCTATCTACTATCTACCTACCCGACCTCAGCAGGCAGGTACCCGTATGTGCACAACAGTCAGTTACCCCGGATTCGTCGGCTTCAGTTCGTCCTGTCCATAATCCGTCATGACGGTGCAGGCTAGTGCAACTGGGAGCGGTAAGCCCAGGAACAGGTTCTTTAGGCAGGGGGAACGAACGCAGACTCGGGCTCTGTCGCAGTACATCACGAGGCGGAATCTAGCAGGATAACTACCTACCTTAGCCATCTATAATTCGGTATATAATTGGTATTATGTCGAGCATCCATCAATGCTAGTAGTAACAGCAGTAACAGCAGTAACAACATTTGCAATACTTATCCTGATGCTGTGCCTGAGCCTAGCCTTGGCTTGGTTGGGGGGCACAAACATGAATCCGGCGATGCAAAGTGGTGGCCCATCGCCACGCCACATGTGGCTGGTTTTGCCAGGTAGGGCATTTGGCTAAACAACAGAACGAACAGCACAATAGCTAACCGAGAATGCGATGCACAGACGATAGCATAGCGCCATAGGAACAATGACATAGCCTGGGACCCTCCATCCATTTTACAAAGCCCACTTTCTGCCCATTTGCGGCCACAATCCCAACATTCAAGACCAGAAAAGGCAGCGACGAAAAAAAGGGCTCCTTTGCTCCTGTCCTGATTTGGAAGGGGTCCATGCTCTATGATTGGCCCGTGACTCGGTTAAGCCTCAGTGGGGCCAGGCTGGTGCCATGGGCGTGCCAGGGTGGGTTAGGTAACGGGGGGCCCGGTTGGTCTGGCTGATCCGCCCGGCTGCCAGTGTGGAAAACCAGCGCCAGCCGGGGCAGTCGTCTCTTATTGTCAAGTCCTTCAACACGGCGCACAATACCCCATACATTAAGGCGATGCCGCAAGCGAGGAACAACAATTGCTGAGGGCCATCTCATTGCAAGGTCCTCCGGTATATTGTGTCCATCTCTGGCATCTGCCCCCCTTAGTTTAATCGTCGTCGGTCTTGTTGATCAACCTCTTCCGACTGCTTTCTTTCTTCGCTTTTTTGCACCCGATGCAGTGGCCGTCGTCGACCTCGTCCTCGACCTCCTCCTCGGATGCCCGACCATACACCTGCATCTTCTTCTTCTTCCTCCTTACCTCCATACCCTTCTCCTCCATCGAGGTCCTCGTGGAATTCCATCATTCATTCACGTCTGCGCTGCCTCTACTTAACCATCACCCGCTCCTCCCGTGAGCACATCTTGGCGTTCGGCTTCCATCCTTCAAGACGGCACGCCTCACTCACCTCTTGTTTGATCGCAACCTCTTTCTACTCCCTTGTCTTTTTCCCGTCTGGTCCCCGGCTTTGACCACGCCGCTTTACCAACCCGGTGGGACTTTGCACCGGACCTTTATTCCTGCAGCCAGCAGGGAGCAGGTAGCCGCCTGAGAGACGGCGCTTTGACAAGTCACCCGCATCTCAAATCAGACCGGCCGAGAGATCATTCCCTCGTCACTACATCGGCACACGGGCATGGAACACTCGGATAGTCACCTGCAGGTAGAATCCGCACGTGCTCCCACTTACACCTTCATAAACAGCAACGCCAGTACCCGGCCACCCTCAAACTTCCCATCCCTTCCATCACTCCCCATCAACCTCAAATCTCACATCAACCCACCCTCAAATCACATGATGAGCCAGTACAGTCTCCAAGCGGCTGCCAACGACCCGGAAATGGACGACACCATTCCCGAGGAGGTGGCCGTCACCCAGAACGTCACCGCGTCAAGAGCCACCGCCGTCCCCAGCAACAGAGGCAGAGGACGTGGTCGATGGACTCGCCCCAGGAACACCAAAGTCACCAAGCCCGCTCAGCAAAAAGCACCTTCCGGCCGAGGGCGTCGCCAAAAGGTATACGACAATCTCCGGGTCCAGGCCGCCCATGAGCGCACCCAAGAGCTTAAGCAGGCTTTTCTGGCCATCAGCAAGTTGGTCAAGCCAGCGGCCCAGGAGGTCGCTGACCGCTCCATCAACGAGCTGCTCGAGGACCCCGCTCTCTACAAGCAGGTGCCCCAATACGGTGCCACCAAGAAGTTCCTGCGGGACCGCCACCACGAGACCATTCAGCAGTGCGATGACCGCCTCCAGCATGGCCTCGCCATGGCAGAGCATGTCTGGCAGGCCCAGCATCAAAAGGTCATAGAAGAGTACACCGTAGGTCATACTATTCCCTCATTGTTGTCGTGTTTTCTGCTGACGTATCAACTTTTATAGACCAAGGTCGCCGAGCTCTGCGAGGACCGATATGGCCAGCTCCTCCGCCAACTGGATATCCTCGAGACTCTCTTTGAGAACGGCCTGCCTGCTGATGTGAGTCTTTTTTATTGAGAAACTTTTTCGTGCATTATTTACTGACCCGGCCTCCCTCAAGTTGCCCGCTGCCGACGACGACAGGTATCTCTTCAAGGAGATCACCCAGGAGGATGCCGACTGCCAGGGCGTCTTTCACGAGACCGAAGGCGGCGTCGAGGTGCCACATTCCGGCAAGACCATCTCCCAGCTGATGGTCAAGCCGCAGACGCTCCCCCTGGAGCCGAAACGGAAGGCAGATGGCCAGCCGGAGGGCTTGCCTGCGGCGAAGGTGGCTGCTGTCGCCAAGGGGGACGAGACGGCACCCCAGATGCCCAGGCACCCGGCTGGCCTCCTCGGCGCCGCCGACGCCATCGAAGAGAGCGGGGCGACGACCCCAGACTCGGGCTCCGGCGCTCCCACCCCGACCCCCGTCCCCGAGCCGGCAGAGGAAGTGGCCCCCGAGCCGGTCAACCAGCGCGTCTTCAGCGGCGTCGCAACCCCGGACGACGGGCCGGAACTCCCCATTCCCCGCGGCGCGACGGACCCAGACGAGTTTGGTGTTCGTCTCATCTCGAGACGACCCACTCGCATGGACATCCCGAACAACCGCATCATGGTGCCCAACCTGTTCGAGTGGGACGACCTGGACATCGGTTTCCGGGACTCGACCAACTGCGTCCAGAAGGGCGCCACGAAGCAGCGCCGCGGGAAGTACTTGGGCCGGCCTGGGTCGAACTGCATGTTCATCGACCGCCGAGCCGGCATCTGGGATTCCACCCTGGCCGCCGGGGAGCTGGACGAGGACCTGGTGAGGAAGCACAAGCTTCATCCGACCCTCGGCATCCCCCTGCCCGACTCCGTCAACGAGTGGGAGCCCCCCAAGCCCACCGCCGACGGCTGGAAGTCTGTCGTCCTTGTGCCACCCAACGGCAACCAGATCCACGCCTCGCGGACCATCGAGGCCGCGAGAATGGACGCCGAGACGGAGGCTGCCGAGGGTCGAATGAGGGTTGCGCAGCTGGTGCGCGCTGCCTGCGAGCAGGAGGACGTCTCGCAAGAAGACGTCACCCCAGACGCCGAGCTGGTGGAGAGGAACCGAACCGAGGTGTTGGTCGCTCGGGGCCTCGACCCCGCCCAAGTCGCCCAAGTCGCCCTGCCCGAGCCATCGCCGTCGCCCACCCCCGAACCCGTCATTGAGGACACGCTGGCCTTCGACCAGTTCGCCAACGATGCGCTCGACGCAGCTGCCACCCTCGAGGCAGAGGAAGAGGCGGCTCGCATGGCCGCGGCAAAGCGAGCCCAGCAGCCCCGCCCCTACGACGCCATCCGGGACGTCTTCACTGAGAGCCCCTCCGCCCGGCAGCCTTCTCCTCCCGCCGTGCAAGAGGCACCCCTTCCTGCTCCTCCCATGCCCGCCGACACCACCGGGCTCTCCTACCTTGCCGATGTCGCGTTGCACCCGGAGCCTCCCATGATGCAACCCGCCGCAACCGAGCAGCCGCATTACGGCCAACCCCCGCTCGAGTTGATGATGGCCCTCGGCGAGTACGATCAGCAGCAGGCAGAGTACGCTCGGTCGGCCGAATATCCGCTACCCGAACCCCACTTTGCCCGGCAGGATGGCCTGTCGGCATCGATGGAGCCTGCCAGGACCAACACCAACGACTTCCTCCGGACCGCCCTCAACCCCCAACCGGCGTCCCCTCCCCCGCACATGTCGTCGGTTCAGGAATACGGCGGCGTGCCCCTCGCTCCGGCACACGGCCCGATGGCCAACCAAGGACCGCAACCGTCGGCTGGACGAACCCCCTTCTCCAACACTGGGGCTGCCAAGGCCCTTCCGGCCCTGCGGCCGATGCGAAGTCTTTTGAATGAGGCCCCGGCGTTCCAGGAGCCACAGGGCGGCCCAGCCCTGCATCACAACATGGTGCCCTCGAACAGCGGCGCATACTTCCCGCCCGCAGCTAACCGCCCATTTCACAACTCCTACTCCGTCCAGGGGCAGCCGCAGCCCATGCAGCCCATGATGCCTCAGATGCAGATGGGAAACCCCCACCAGCCGCCGTCTCACGCTGGTCCGCCCATGGGGCCGGCACCCATTCGGCGAATGAGCACACCTCCACCTTATCACCAACCGGTTAACCCTTCGCTCGGCCCCGCGCCAGGATCCACTCTCGGTAGCCAGGCGCCCATTCACTACCAAGGAGGACAGCAACCCCTCGCACCGGCTGGGGCCTCAGCGCCTCGGTCCCGCCCGGGAAGCTCCTCGGCTGCGAACGCAGCGGCCGCTTCTAAATACCGCAAGCTCGAGCCGGCACCGACTCCTCCCCACCGCCTATCGTACTCGGGCAACGGCCAGGAACTACGCACCGTCCAGTTCGACTATCGCGAGGCCATCAAGGACTACAGTGCCGTCGAGGCCCCGCCGAGGCACGGCCCAACCCAGATTAGGGGCTGGACGCATAATAATATCAGAAAAGTCGCGAGGCCAACCTCGTCTTCTTCCAGGGGCGATGCACATGCTGGTCCCGGCGCTAACTCCGACGAGCCGTCCGCTTAGAAGGCAGGTGGTGGAGGCGGTGCCAGGAGTGGTGGCAGCTCTACAAACAAAAAGGGCGGCGACAGGAAGCGCACAAGGGACGACCTCAACGAGGGGCCGCCGGGGAAGAAGGTGAAAGCCGCGGGTCCTACTTTTGCTCCCACTGCGGGCCATGGCCACGACTTTACCGCCACGTCTTCAGCTCCCTTCCCTTCACCTCCCTCTCCTTTTGTGCCTATCGCGCCGCGCGAGGAGAATCACGCGGGATTCCCTACACCACCCACATCGGCGTCAACAACGGCATCTGTGCCGCCGATGGGTCACTTCCCTCCTATTTCTGCGGCAGACACGATTCCTACTGTCACAAATAGCCTGCCCGTGCCAAAGAGCAACACCAAAAAACCAAGAGCGCGGGCAGCTGCTCGCACCCCGCGGCCTCGGAGCCCTTACAATTTGCGGGGCCGTGGAGATGCGACGAACACCAATGCCAATATAAACACAGGCCCTTACGATCCTCCTGTCTCAAGGGCTTAAATACTAATACTGGGGATGGATGGAAAGAGGTGGAGGATAACGGGCTGGTCGGAATATCCACCCAGGGCTGGGGTTATCACAGGTTTTAAAGCGTTTCAAGCAGCAGAGCGAGGTGGAGTTTGAAAAGCGTTTCAAGCAGCAGAGTGAGATGGGGTTTGAATCATACATTCATCATGACAGAGCAAGAGCGAGAGATTCGGGTAGGATATGGGTGGCATGGATGGATGAACATATGACGCAAGGTTTCTCTGTGGTTTGGTTCAGGGCTGGAAAGACAAACCATGAGTTGCATTTTTGGGAGTGTTGCATGGCTGGCCGGCAAGGTTTTCACTCGGACATGGTATTAACTTTGGCATTTGCGTTGGCGGATGATACCAAGACAGCATGGTTGTTACAGAGCCCGGGGAGGTAGAAAAACGTATGTCCCTGGCGTGGTTTTGCCCATAAAAGTTATTTGTCTACTCAGAAGGGTCTAGTACCGGTAGCTTTAAAGACAAGAAACCGTAATCTTTGAGCAACAAGACCAGAACCTATCACTATTGCCTGGCGGGTGAAAACGTGTTTCGACTTAGCACATGTAGGTATGTATGTAGTTCTCAGTTCTTTTCGGTTGGATTGCTGACTCAGCAGAGCTCGGGTTACGTGCCCCTGATCCCGGCTCCCTTTGCGGGCCTCTCCTCCGACTACAAGCGGCTACCAACCACGGCGGTAGGCGTCGGCAACTTCCTCGCCTCCGGTAGATGGGAGGATTTGGTGTTGGAATTCGGCGTGCGAGGGCCCACCTTCGACCGCGACTTGTTCGAGCCATACAACTGCATCTACAGACTACGACAACATGCCTCTGAAGGGTTGGTGGCCGTAGCCGGGAGATGATTGGGTGGAGGATGGGGGGAGCTGGAAGGTTGAAGGGCCTGCCTGTGATTAGGATTGTGAACGGACGGGATTTTGAACAAACGCGTGGATGGGAAGCTGCCAACAACATATGGTCAATAATACCTCAGTACCTAGGTAGTTACTTCGGACGGCCACGGTGCTTCGTTTGAAAATTCTTCGTCGGGCTGCTCGCTTTGGAGGGAAAACAATCTTAGAGGGATACCTGACCCGATAAAACCAATGCCCGATGACCGAACTCAGATCGACCATTTGCGTGCGAGTCTAATCGAGCCTTGAGACGAATGCAGGAAGGGCGATGTCGGCACCACCAGGCCGTTTTCTATGGCTGGTTTGTGACATCAGAGGATCCTTAGGGGATTCGTACATATTGAGAGGAGCACGTCTTCCGTATTTGTGAGGCAAGCCACGCGAGAACTTTTTAATAAATGCTAAACCAGCGCCAGGAAACAAGCACGTCCAAGCTGGAAAAAGGAAAAAAAAAACGCTAAAACATGCCAACATCTGTCTTCCAAGAAAAAGGTGCCTTTGTATCGGCGTCGCTCCTGGCCGAGTGCCTCTCATTGTCGCCCACCCGAAACATGTACCGCCCAGTGAGCACCGTGGTGGGCCAGTCCGCGTATTCGAGAGCCCCCTGTCCTACATCGAGCAGCGTCAAATCGGAGCGCGGGGCACCGACGATGGTGGTGAAGATGGGGGGCGAACTCCTGCCGTCCCGAGACCCTGGACTGGTACGGGTTTTGGCCAACTGTGACGGGGCACACGAGGTGTTATTAGCAAACGGTCACGCCACGCGGGGGGGTGTCGCCGAGATGGTTTCGCCGGGGGGCCAGACACTTACTCGGAATCAGAAGCTGGGGAGTGCCCATCGCCGAGACTGTGTACACTGCATCCAGGGTCAGAGGTGTTGTGCTGGGTCCGCTGCTTGATCATGTTAGATCCGTCGTCGGTCTGCATGCCTGTCCTGGGCTCTATGGAGAGACATGGGGGGCAGTCATACCTTGCAGGAGGTGCCGCGGCGTCGCGGTAGTTTGCACCCGGCCGGCCATGCGGGACGAGGAGGATGGTGCCAGAGCTTCCGTCTTCTCGAAGCGAGAAGAGGGTTTTTCGCGCCCACTCTCTGAAGAGCTCGACTTCTTCGAGAGCTCGATCCCGCTGCTCCCGTGTCTTGTTGATATTCACCGCCCTAGTGAGACCCCTGGTTAGATACCGTGCCGTGTACCGCTGAGCTTTGGCCGAGCTGGTGAATGACAACGAGAGAAAAGCGGGGGGGGGGGGGGGACCATACCATCTTGACAGGTGTGAAGGGCTGATATACGCCGACTTTCCGAATTTCTCTTGGTACTCAGCCCTGAAATTGTCAAAATTGCGTTCGTTGTCGTAGTAGTTGAGGTCCTCGGCTGCCTGTAGCCACATCACTCAGTCCAAGTCCTGGAGGGGTCTACTGTCTAGAAGAAGATCGTGGCGTACCTTGACCAGATCAAACAGCGTCTTGTTCCGCAATGCCGCCGGCGCCGTTCGAGCCCACTCTTCCCGGAGCGATATCTTCTCGTGTTTGAGACCGAGATATCGTTCGAGGGAGGCCAGGAATGTGTCGGTCATGCGCTGCTGAGCTTCGTGCGCGACGGGGAGCCACTCGGTCGGGTACAAAAGCCTCGTTGGCCACTGGAGAATGAACTGTAAGCTATTGTCGTAGAAAGGTTGAGGGTGGACGTTTGAGGCAAAACGGCAATGCGAGTCAGGGAGGAAGAGGAAACAACTTGCGTTGTTCGGACCCAGGCGAAGCCCGGACGCGGCCAGAATATCTCGGATCGACCATGGCGTCCTCCCGAGTAAACCAAAGGTGTCAAATGTCCTGTATACAGTTAGTTAAGCCTTGATAATTCAATCGTTTCGGGCGCCCAAGGACTTGCCGGCAGGCAGGAACGAGCCCCTCAACCGGAAGGCCGTTCCAAGTGGATCTAAGACCCCATACTCCATGACTTGTTGCCGGAAAGCGTATGCCTCCGGTCGCTGTTGAGTTTGAATAGCGTCAAAGGCTGGTCCAGAAATATGGGAAGACAGACAAGGGAGCTGAAACGTTAAGATATGCAAGGGTGAGGGATCGGGTACATACTATCGGTCCCGATGCTGAAATCCAGCCAGTCATATCCGCCTGCTGCCGATTCAGCGCCGCTCGAGCTACCCGAAGGGCCTTGGTAGCCGTCTCCACGAGCGTTCCATGGGGGGAAGTAGTCGATACATTGGCAGGGGGGAACCTCAGAGCCAGCGAGGGCCGAGAGCTTCGTTTTCCCCACCACGATAGCACCTTTTCCCAACAGAAGTTGGATGAACTTTGCCGACTCAGTTCGCTCGCGGTAAAGTTCGGCGTACGCCTTGTTGCCCATGCCGGTCACGACGCCGCTGAGGTCTATGTTGTCTTTGATGGCGATGCGCCGTCCGTTCAGCGGCTTGTCAGGGGTCTCTTTGAAATAGAGGCGAGACGGAACCGCAACGGTGGCATCGCTTCCTGTAAAGGCGGAGCTTTGCAGCGGCTGGAAATGCCTGCAGTGCGTAATAGGAAACATGTCAGATCGTCCGGTTCTATTTGGTAATTGGGTAATTGAGCTAACCACGAGCTTCCCTCTCCTGGGACAGACGGAACTGAGTCGTTGGGAACCACTGTGGTTGCAAAGGCTGCGAGATGGTCGGGGTAGAGGCGCCAGGCCTGGT
Organism: Chaetomium cochliodes; assembly: GCA_023383405.1. Taxonomy (NCBI): domain Eukaryota; kingdom Fungi; phylum Ascomycota; class Sordariomycetes; order Sordariales; family Chaetomiaceae; genus Chaetomium; species Chaetomium cochliodes. Next base: position 136,240 of record JAKWJL010000007.1, read on the forward strand.
GAAGCTCACGATCGGCGATGAAGTAAGGACCCTCGGGGACTGGCAACTGCTCGATGAAGCACAGAGTGAGGGACCGTGACTTGAGGTATTCTGCAAGGTCCGACGGAACCCGTTGGTCAGAGTTATCGCCGCTGCCACTAGCGTAGCCTCCAAGGTACCGCTCCTCCCCGTCCGTTTGGGGAAAAAGAGCACTTGATGAGGACGGCCCGACGAGCAGGAAGGACTCTCTAGTGAAGCTGTCTTGGAACACATCGTCCGTCCGCAGGAACCTGTCGAAAGAGTCCCGGACTGTGTCCAAAGAAAGGATGCGGTCGTGATAATACAGAACGACTGCAGGGACGATACGCCCAGAAGAAGGTTTCGGGAACCATGAAGGTAGTGTCGCCTGGAGGAAGTGGGGTTAGATTCAGGCCAAAGCTAACATGGAATTCCAAAAAGAAAATAGAGCAATGGCAGAAGGAAAGCAAAGAGAATTTGGCTTGCCTCAACGCGACGTCGAACTTAGTAGAAATCGGTCTGGATAGGAAGCACGGCGGTGTGCAGATACCCCGCTGGTGCCCCCGAATTAAAAGATTCGCCCATGATATGCGAAAATGGATCTCGTTCAGGAGGCGCCGAGGCAGGCTCAGAGGGGACCTTCCTGACTGAAAACCCGGAGAAGATCAGATGGGCTCGCCGGATGACCTTTCGGGGCGTTGGACGACCCCAAGGTTGAGGATCGGGCGTCGAACTAGATGGTCGGGGGTCTTGGGGGTGGCAGGTGTGTGTGTGTGGAAGCGAGTACCGATGTGACTATGGCACCGTTTAACCTTTTTACGAGGTGGGATGGGCTGCACAAAGCTTGAGAGGGTCAGGCAGGAACGCACACTGTATGGCGGCCAAAGCAATGCTTTGCACACAAGTTGAGCCTTGCAGGAGTTGGGGGATGGCTCGGGTTCGCAACTCATCACATACCAGCCACACAAATAGACGCCCGCCCTCCTGCTGCAGGCAAAACACAAACAGCTCGCAAGTTCGCGGCTCAGGAGCAAACGAGGAAAACAAACTGATTGTCACATATGCTAAGTTCGCAGTCCGTCTGTGCCTCGTGGACGGGACCACTGACTTCTTCAAGACCACTGACTTCTTCAAGGCGAGCGAAAAGCTACGTCAGTGGTTTGCGGTCGTGGGTAAGTCCAACTCTACACATACCTAAAATTCACGTTGTGCTACTAGTACGTAGACCGAGTCCAGCCAACACACACTCAGCCAAACCGTACTTGGTCATCTTCGACAACGCCCAGGACCCCGTTCTGACCAACCCCTGGTGGCCGTTTAGCGCCATGGGCTCTGTCTTAGTGACGACGCTCGACCTGTTCTTTAAGACGAACAACGTGGCCGAAAACGGGATGGCGCTGCCGACCATCGACGAGGAGGATGCCGTCAAGATGGCTTTCGACGAGGTCCATCCCGAGGCTTTCAGCAGCAACACGGACGGCGACCGGCGAGAGGCAGAAACCATTGTGAAACGAGTGGGCTGCCCGCCCCTTGCCGTCCAAAACTGCGTCGGCGCGATCAACGCAGTCAAGCGGACGCTCAAGAAATACTCCGCGCGATATACCCAGCCCGGCCCCATCCTCGAGCAGTGGTCGGTAGGCGATGTCTCCCGGTCCTGGGCGCCTTATGACCAAGCCTGAAGGAGAGCATGCAAGACTGTCCGGACCCGCTGGAAGATGCTTCGAGGGGGTTGCTTGACGTGTTCTCGCTGTTGGACCCCAGTCAGATCCCCGAGTGGCCCTTTGGCTTTGTGGGCCGCACGATACCCGCTGATCTTAAACGGATTGACTTCGTCTAGCCTCTTATCTTCGAGGGATGTATCAAGAAGGTGTCGGGGGAGACACTCTTCTCACCTTCCGTGTATTGATATCAACATTGTACTCACCCGCCCAGAGACCCGGCACACCAAGACTCTCAAACAGATACGCCTACCTCGGTAATCTTCACCTCGCCCTCGAGATACAGGCCCCCGTTCCTGCCCACTCCATCTCCCCAACCCTCTCCCACCTCGCCGCCTCCCAGCTTGCCCATCTTCCCGTCGCCTCCCCCAGAAACGAAAAGCCCGAGTAGCTCATCAAGCTCTCTAGCTCCAACGGCCCCGTCCCAGACAACCCTTCTCTTTCTACCAATACAGGTCCCTCCAAAACTTCAGGCCCAACGCCACCTGCGCTTCAGCAAACAGCTCACACATAACCAAAAACCCCGCGCCCATCTCCGCAACTGGCCCGGTCCAGACCGCGTAGTACCCGCACACGATCATCGCGCAGCGCGCCGTACACCTCGTGCCACCGCAGCCCCAAGAACCGGTGGGCTAGGGTGAGGTAGGTCTCGGCGCGGGCTTGGCGGGGGTACCGGTACCGGACCTGGTAGGGCAGGTCGTCGTTATCGTCGTCGTCGTCGTTGTTGTTGTTGTTGTTGTTGTTGTCGTTACCGGTGGGGTCAAGGTTGAGATCGTTCATGCACACGAGAGGTCGTCGTCCATGGTCAGGCGCGCGTAGCGGTCCGTGTCGCCGCCTTCATTACGTTCTTGTTTGTTCCCTATTGTGACGGTTAACTGCGAGCTTCTTTGCTGAGAACTAAACGGCCAGGTGTTGGGCATAGCAATGGCACTGCGTCGGTAACTGGTGTGTTAACTTTCCAACCGTTGCTGAAAGGTTTATAACAATAAAGTGTACGTAAAACGGAGCTACCTCTTCTCTCCCTTCGTTGGTTTATGCAATTTAATATAACCACCACGAGATCTAATCTCATGTGCTCGGTTGGGTTCTCCCCAAGCATGTCACACCACAACGTCAAGGTTCCAACACGTAGTATTCTTGCATGTTCATCCATGTCAGAATCTATTATCTATCTGCGTTGCAATCCTGCCACCCAAGGCGAAACTACCCAATGTTTATCTTCGAAGCGCAGCGCTATCCATTTGCGAACCCATCCGTCCGTCTTCTCACCCGTGCCGTCGCCATCGTTCTAGTGTCTCCCCCTCGAAATCTCTGAGTATCAACCCCCCGAGAAGCCCACAAGCTAAAAGAACACCAACGGCAGCGACTGGAGAAAGATCGGATTGCTCATACTCTTTTCTTTCTTACAGAACTCCACATAACTCATCACCGACACCAACCCAACCCAACCCAACCACACACCCCTATCTCACTCCCCCGTCCCCATCCCCCCCTCAACGACCCCCCCACAGACACCCACCAGCCCCGGCGCGGGCCCCGCACTCACCAGCAACCCCCTCCCAAGCTCGCCCTCGGGATGCAAGGCATACACGCCGGCCTCCATGGCCTCGCCGTCAAAGATGACAAAGTTCTGGATCGGCTGCTGCGTGCAGCCCAGCACGTTGATGACGTCCTGGGCCAGCTGCCCGCCGAGCACGGCCGCCACGGGCGCGACCTCGCTCGCGGCGCCGCTCACAGCGCCACCGCCATTCCCACCGCCGTTACCGTTCCCACCGTTCCCACCATTATTAACAGCCGCCGAGGGAGGGGCAACGTTCTGCAGAAACGCCCTCAGCACATCACTCCTCAGCGTCTCGGACGGCAGGCCCAGAGCCTTATGCTGGTCGCTACAGAGGCGCGTGAACTCAGCGAGGTGGCTGCGGTCCGCCGTCTGCGGCGCCTGGCCGGCGTGGTTGGCGGCAAACTCCCAGGCGGCGCGGAAACAGGACAGCAGCGGCGTGACGGCGCGGCGGCGGCGCGGCGAGCGCAGGATGTCGGTGGGCAGCTGGGACGCGCCGGAGGCCAGGTACCAGGTGGAGTAGAGCTCGCGCTTGGTGACGAGTTCCTCGGTGGCTTCGGCGCCGGGTTTTGGGGAGACGGCGAGGACGGAGCGGGTGCGGGATTCTGGACCGAGGGGGGTGGGCAGGTTGGATTTGGCGCGCGAGATGACAAAGGTGTGCTCGATCAGGTCGGCGAAGAGGAAGCCGTAAAGGCCGTGCGAGTTGGCGGCGTAGAAGGGTTTGTCGTGGAGGCGGGTGGCTGTGTTGATGATGTTGAGGGTGGGGGAGTCGAGGTCGGTGGCGATGATGATGTCGAAGGGGGCGAAGAAGGAGGGGGGCTTGAAGCGGACGTCGACGGTGTCGATGTGGATGCGCACGCGCGGGTTGAGGCGCTGGAGGGCGACGGCCGCGGCGGCGGCGCGGTTGGTGCCGAGGGGTGTGGTCTCTTCTGAGAGGAGAAATTGCGCGCCTAGGTCGGAGGGGGTGACGGGGTCCGGGTCGAGGATGGTCAGGGAGCCGATGCCGGCGAGGACGAGGTTCTTTGCAATCTCGTTGGCCAGGGCTTTCATGGTGATGAGGAGGATGTTGGCGTTGCGGATCTTCTCCTGGGCCTTCATCCCCCAGAGGCGGATTTGGCGATCATAGAGGGCAATCTCATCTGGGGGGTGGTTAGAGGATGCGATATGGTGAGCTGTGTATTGAGGACCGCTTACCGGCGCTGATGGCGTTTCCCGGCGCCGGCACCGACCCGTTGCTATCGGCCGGCATGGCTGGAGTCGCCGTTTGAATGCCAAAGTTGGCGGCTGGCTCGGCTTGTTGATGATCCATCGAAAAGACTTGGAAACTTGGGAGTTGTGATCGTCTTCTGAGTGGAAGAAATTAAAGTTCAATTGTGTTGATTAATAAGAAGAGGCTGCCCGGTTGAGGTTGGCGGGATGAGTTCAGGTGGTTTGACTTTTAGTTGTTCCCTAGAGACACAGGGAGTTCCAGAGCTTCTTGCCGAAAGAAAATACCGAAATCCGTTTGTTTTCAAGCGCAAACGTAGCCGGAGCGAGTCGCAACTGTTGGCTGCCCGATGCAAAGCAGTTGCCCGGTCTTAAACAACCTCGGCCTGTAACTCGTGAAACTGGCCCGGCTGCCTGCAATGGACGTTAGGTACGAGCCCGAAACCTCAGTTTGGAGCTGAGCCTGAATCCAGCTTGGTAGGTGAGCCCAGAAGCGAGGCCCCGTAGTGTCTTGGGGCGTACTCTACTCAAACTAAAGGTTCAAATGAACAAGAAACAAGAAACTGGAGCGCTGCAGTCACTCGTTCCTGCATCTGGTTGTGTGTCGTTGCAACCCGTCGCGACCTGTTGCAGCTTGGCGAGGTCGCGTTAAGAGGTACACGGTTCAGATGATGGCAGCAACTGGGATGGGGGTATCTGCTAGCAATTCGTCTGATCCACTATTTTAAGCTACCCCACAGTTCACTCGGAAAGCTGAGTGTTCGCTCACCCTCTGTTCCCTGCAGGTTACATACATCAGGTACCTATTGCATACTGTGCATTATTTCTCCTTTTGCTCTTATTTCCTTACTTTCCGTGTGGATTCTGATACAAATATATCTTGAATTTGTTCCTTCTTGTTTTCTATGCCCATGACGAAAGCGACGAAAACGAAACCCAGAATTCAATCTGTAATTTATCCTCGTACCTAATTGGCTGACCTGCATGCCGTGACCTTGCGTTTCACGCCACAAGTGTCAGCCACGGACCCTGACTGGTCCCCCTCCATCACTCCAGCTTTCCCGTCTTGCATGTTAACGAACAACTTGGTACTTCGTACTTGCGCTCATTCGACTGAGGGCCTCAAATCTCCACCTCAAGCTGCACTCCGATAACCGACTGGTCGGCTAGTTCTTCAACTACCTTGCATAGGTTCTAACAATTTCCACCTACGGCGAGTCGACGTCAATTCCCGCTCTCACACTTCCTGTCACTCGAACTTCTCATCAGGCTGCGGCTTTGTTGTCCCATGGTCAGTCGTCCCTCAGGAATTCGGTACGGTCTGCCTGATAGCGTGGCCTCCGTGTCACCTGTATTTGCTGCCATTTCCCGCACCCCCAAGTGTTGCCTGCTGGTTCGGAAACTGGCCGCATTTACCTCCGTCCACAATTTTAACACATAACTCAGTCCGGCGACCGTCCCCTGCTTCCACCGTTGGAACCCGGTACATTTCGAGGCGCCGACGGTACCATCCGCCGCTTTCTCGTCAACCCCACCGGGTCCGCCTCCGCCTCCGATGACCGATCGACGGACAGCGCCTCCGAGAGGTTGTACTCAGTAATCCAGCAATTCCACCACGACTTCCGCAGGCTCAACCAGCACTTGTCTGCCAATACCCAAAGTACAGGCCCGGCCGTCGCCAGAATGGCTTCGGGCTCAAACGGCGACTTGCGACCGAGATTCAACCGAGACCCGCAACCGCCAAACGCCCCCCCTCCCGCCACTGCCGCCTCGCCCGGCTCTCCTTCTCTTCCGCCGCTACGGTTCCTCGATCCGAGAGCGCGGGCCCCTCCTACCACGTTTACCGGATCGGGGTCCCGGTCCAGCCGCTACCGCCCCACCGGCCGGTACTTGGATAGGGTTCGCTCGCACCTGGGGGCTACCCTTGATGACCTCAACCGAAACATCCACGACACTGACGCACAGCTACGGGCATTGGTGGATTTTACCAATAATCCTGTCATGCCGCGTTCATCTTCCGCCGTGTCGGACAACCCGAACGACGTGGATATCGCCGATGCGAACCGCCGTATCAAGCGCCGAAAGCTGGATACGGAGAGGACCGCCTCGAGTTTCAAGGGCTTCCGTTATGGCAGATACGGCCAGATCGAGCCCGGCCAGCTCAACATGGAAATCGTGAGCTGTGACGGGGGGCTGTACTCTGACGAGCACTCGTACCCGCCCGAGAACATCCTCAAGAACGATTCTTCTGTCTACTGCACCAAGAGCAACCGCTGCAACATTGTCCTAAAGCATCAGGGTGGGACCGTGTTCAGCCTGCAGGAACTCGTCATCAAAGCCCCAGGGTCGAAATTCTCATGCCCGTACGTTCCACTACTCACTCTGCGGGAATCTGCCGTGCTCATTGTTGCCCATTAGTATTCGAGAAGGCATGGTGTTTGTGTCAATGGAGTTGGACGACCTGCTCAACCGCACCGCACAATATCAGATCCAGTATCTCCCTTCCCGCAGCCACCGACGCGGAACGGTCTACTTCCGCCACGAGGAGGACGGCCTTCCCCGGATACAGCGCCGGTCCTTGCGGGCGTACAGCTACGGCGCGGATGACGACGACGAGGACGGCGGCGGCGGCGACGGCAGGACTGCACAGATCCCGCCCGAGTTCACCGCTTCTCCGCCCCCCTTTCACGTCACCACCGTATGCAGCGAAGACGAAAGCGACGGCGAAGACCACTCCTCCAATCTGCCTGCCGCTCGCCAGCCAGCTCGCCAGCCGGCCCGCGCCTTGCCCTTTGAAAGCGACAGCGACGACGAGGAAGAAAGCATCCAAATCTTTGGCGGCCCGCGCCAGCCCTGGCCCCCCGTGGACGAGGATGAACTCGATTACGGCACTGGCGCCGCGGCCGTTCTTCGGCGGCGCTACCGTGCCTCTCGCCTCCATCAGAGCAGCGTGCCTCCCGGTAGCAGCAACCAAACTAACAACAACGACAACAACAATAGCAACAACAACAACCGAAGCGTCAGCGGCACCGCTAACGCCGGTAGGAGCAACATCGGCATGACGCTCGAGGAGGCGCAGGAGGCATCGCAGATTGCGACGCAGGAGGCCGTGCGGGCGGTCGGCGGCGAGCTGATGGCGCCGCTGGCGCATTTCTTCATCGAGAAGGACAAGAACAAGTGCACGGTGCGCTTCGACCCGCCTGTGAGCGGCCGCTTCATCCTACTCAAGATGTGGAGTACGCATCAGGACCCGCAGAAGAATATTGATATTCAGGCTGTGGTGGCGAAGGGGTTTGCGGGGCCGAGGTATTGTCCGGCGGTCGAGCTGGCTTAGGATGCATGGGCTGGGGGGGTTGGATGGGTTTTTCGGGTGGGAAACGTTTCCGCATTGTCCTGTTTAGAGGTAAAGGTGAGGGTTGGGATGGACGGACGGGGCTGGGCGGGCGTCTCGGATGGGTTCATGAGGGTTCGGCATGCATGGAGGATAATATTATATCTGCCCCGGGCATGGGTTCATCGGTATGGCATAGTTACGGGTTTGAGGTGCGAGAGAGCCTGATCTGTTTGTTCAGTTTTGTTTTTTGGCCCATTTTGGGATTGGTAGCGTTGATCGATGGCGTGGTAGCTCCCTACCTACCTACACTGTTTTGTCTTGTACGAAGTACTCTGTCGAGTAGACTCGGTGGTTGAGTGGAGATACATATTCTATGTTACTGGTGAAGCCCAGGGCCAATGAGGCGGTTCCCGGATGATTCATAGTGAATTTGGACGGGGCGGTTTTTTAGCTGCTGCTGAGTCACTGCAGGAGGCAATGCTTTTCGGACTTGAAGCTCTTGGCGAGCGTGGCGCTTGAGTCATCCGGCAGGGGCGAGAATTGGTTCGGCTGTGGTGAGAGGCAGACGGATGGTCGAGAGCCTTGTTAATGTTTGATGTTTGAGATACCTCGGCCTCCAGTATGGGAAAGGGTGATTCTTGGGCAATTACGGTAGGTATTTGAGAAGAGAATGGGCAATTGAGGTTGGATCCAAATGTCTGATAATTGTAAGATACTGTAATATGCGTATCTGCTAAGCTTATCGTGGTATTCTATGTAACATTTAGCACCACCTTCCAAGCAGTAGGTAGGTACACCCCAGGGTAGTTTACAAACAGTTTGGCATAGCAAGGCTCAGTACTTCTATGCATGCATTCATTTTCCTGCCAGGGGTCAAACTAATCATTCTGGGGAGTCACGAGCTTCACATTGGGCCGCAGGACGCAGGCCCTTGAGATGCGGGCTACCTGCCCCACTTAGATTTCTGCCCAGTATCATATATATCTGCCGTTTTCTCTCGCCTCCACACCTTCAGCATTAGCAAGCAAAACAGCAACACTAAGACGACAGACCTCAAGGTCCCCAAGCGAGAACAACAAAAGACCCTTTTACCTCCCCTTACCACACCAGACACATATACAGCGACCATCAGATATTTGCAACCATGGCTGTCCGAGCACAATTCGAGAACTCCAACGAGTAAGCCACACCCAGTTTTGTTTGCCCCGCGTTCCGACGAACCCCGCGATCAGATGCAATTGTGCGACAGCACACACGCGACCAGCTTCTTCTCGCATGACCTTGGAACTATGGCTGACCACAATGTAGGGTTGGCGTCTTTGCGACATTAACAAACTCATTCGCCCTCGTGGCGGTCGGCGGGAGCGAGAACTTCTACAGCGTGTTCGAGGCCGAGCTACAGGATGTGATTCCCATCTGCAGGACAACAATTGCGGGCATGCGCATCGTCGGGCGGTTAACGGCTGGGTATGTCTCGCCCAGATTTCCTCTGAAATGGGACAATGTCCCGAACAAGAATAAAGACGAACAGTATACTGACACTTCCTGCGCTCCAGCAACCGGAAAGGCCTGCTCGTCCCCACCACCACAACCGACCAGGAGCTGCAGCATCTACGCAATAGTTTGCCAGACGAAATCAAAATCCAGCGCATCGAGGAACGGCTGTCGGCGCTGGGCAACGTGATCGTGACCAACGACCACACGGCGCTGGTGCACCCCGACCTGGAGCGCGAGACGGAGGAGATCATCGCCGACGTGCTGGGGGTGGAAGTTTTCCGGCAGACGGTGGCGGACCACGTGCTGGTGGGCTCGTACATGACGCTCAGCAACCAGGGCGGGCTAGTGCACCCCAAGACCAGCATCCAGGACCAGGACGAGCTGAGCAGCCTGCTGCAGGTGCCGCTCGTCGCGGGCAGCGTGAACCGCGGGAGCAACGTCATCGGCGGCGGCATGGTGGTCAACGACTGGATGTCGGTCACCGGGCTGGATACCACCGCCCCCGAGCTCAGCGTCATCGAGAGCGTCTTCCGCCTCGGCGAGGGCGCCGCGCCCGGGAAGGTCAATACCACCATGAAGGACACGATAGTGGAGTCGTTTTACTGAGCGGCGAGGCGCGAGTGGGGACCGGTCTTGGTTAATTTTAAACCTCTCAGGTCTGCGCGACGCGGGCATGACAAGGTTGGATTCGCGCCAGTTCGGGCGCGTTTTGGTGGTCGAATAACGGGCGTGTACGAAGTACCTACGTCGGGCTCGTTGACTACCTTGGTGGGGGTATTATTAGTAGATCGAATAGATCACTTCCCCTCCCACTCCTTTCCATCAAGACGTCTTGGTTGTCTTACCCAACTGTCGGTGCGAAGGCTATTGTGGGGGTTAGGGTTATAATATGTACTGACTGCCATATCTGATTTCCGCCATGATTGCCGGATCGACACCAAACACGTTCTGTGAATCTTCTGTTTCTGTTCCTGGTTGCCAATATCCCATTGTGGATTACAGATCAGCGTGGAGCTGGCCTATGGTGCTGGGGCATTCCTCTCGCTTGAAACCAAGCCAATCGAGACCCTCCAGATGCACTCTGAGACTCTCTCTGACCACGTAAGGGTACCACATTGGTGCAGCATTTGATACCTCACCAGATACGGACATCGGGAATGGACATCCTGTCTCTTGAAACATGCGGGCCTGACGTCAAAGCCAAATTAAGTACATGTACATACCTAACTCGAGAAAGATGGGACATCGAGCCCATGTACTGCCTTCGAGGTTTAAGTTAGCGGCAGTTTGTTAAGTGGAGCCTGCCGCGCAAGATCAACTGAGGACCCTGGAGACTGCGGAACTTGGAAGGCCCTTGCCGTTCTTGTAAACAGAGCATGTCCTCGGTTCCCACCTGGCGTTTTCCCCTGTTCACCGGCCTCTTCTTTTTTTTTGTTGACCTTTGATGCCAGCATCGGCATGGTGTTGATGCGCATAGAATATATTTGGAATCGATAGTCATCTCCTATCGCGTTCCCTTGGCAGCTTGTCTGCACACAACTACCGGCCTGCAGGTTTGCGGGGATCTGGGGTGGTGTTGACCTGCACGAGGGAGCTCCCATTCGCTCACCGTTGCCGTGTCACCTTCTTATCCCCGACCTTCAACTCTCACCCCGTTCATCAACTCGCTAGCAGAACTCGATTGGAGCTCAGTCCTTAACGACATTGGGCTTGTTTAGGCTTCCAAATCCCGCCTGGATATGAACTGACGCTGCGCTCCCGTTGGTGGTTCTGCGCACAGAAACGGCAAGGATAACTTGGGAACCTATCGTCACGGTTTTGACTATTGGAATGTCCAGCTGCCAGCAGACAACTCATCCAGTTACAACAACTTGAAGCTTTCGAATCAGCCCCGCCAAACGAAACTACACTACATAGTGGAGGCCAACAGGAATCGAGATCAGATTGCTGTGGCCGATCCAGGGATACCCACGGAGCTCCCGAAACATTAACGCATCATGCTAAGCTCCGACCCTGCCTTGTCCTCCCCGCCGCCCTTGGACCGACGCCCGCCATCTCACACTACGCCCGCACGCGCATTACAATCACGGGTGGCTACCCCGGATAATGGATACGTTTCCCCACGGCAGCAACTCGAGAGACACACACCCACACGCGGTTCACCACTTCAGCCAAGCCAGCCGCAGCCGCAGCATGGTCTGAACGCGCCACACCAGTCGCTCTCGCCGCTGTCAGAATACCACAGCGGCTTCGGGGACGAGGACCTCGGCTCTCCCTTCAATCCGACCAACCACCGCCGACAACACTCCTTCCCCAACCTGCTGCCATTAGCCTTCAAGAGTAGGACGCCGTCGCCAACTAGGAAAACGCACAGCAGGTCGCCCTCGGAACAAATGCCCTACACCGGCGACGGGAGGAGTAAGGGCGGGGGAGGTGGAGGCCTGGTTAGCTGGTTGAGCGGCAGCGCGGGGGCAGCAGACGCGCTGGGTCTATCCCCCAACCCAGAGACCCGCAGCGCCCCCGGGCCCGAGGGCTCGAAGGACGCCACAACACCAAACATGACGCCCACCCGGCCCCAGCAAACCCGAGCCGTGCAGAGTACTGCCGCCTCGAACGTAACGACCCCCAAAAGCACCACCACCAACACCACAGCCGCGTCCCGCTTCATGTCGGCCCTCTCCTCCCGCTTCAACCCTACCACGCCCTCGACCAGCCCCCTCCCTAGCGCCACCGCCAACCCACAAGACGAGCTATGCACCCTCAACATCGAAGCCGCTCTCTTTCCCTCGACCCCCTCTTCGCCCGCCGGAGCGACACGGGACACCTTCTCGCCCTCGGCCTTCAAAAACCTACACATCAACGCCGTCGGTCTGCTGAATAAAATGCAAAGCGCCTACCGCGAGCAGGCTACCACGTTACGCGACCTCCAGGCGGAACGCTCTGCGCAGAAAGATGAGCTCGAGGAGGCGGTCACGCGCGCAGAGCACCTCAAGATACAATTGGAGGGTATGGCACAGAAGGTGGCCGAGCAAGAGCGGGTAATGGGGGCGCTTGGGGCGGAGTTGGAAGCGGAACGGAAAGCAAGAGCGAGGGCAGAGGCGGTTTCGGTTGGGACAACGAGGCGGGCTCCTTCGTCGGTGGGGGAAGGGGCGTCGATGGTGTCGGAGGACTTGGGCGTCGAGGAGGAGGAGAGGAGAAGGCGAAGGAGGGAAAGGAGGAACCAGAAGAGCGGTGCTGACGGTTTGTCGGAGGAAGATACTACGACGGACGACGAAAACGAGAGTGCCGGGAGCGAAAGCGTGTTTTCAAGGTCTCGGAGCCCGGCCCTGCCTTTGCAGTCGCCGCTACAACAAGCGCACACCGTCAGCAGTATGTCAGATGCAGCATCGATCGTGGGGGTGGCGGATGCGTCCGGCCCCCCGCACGTCACGAGAACCCCCAGGAGCGGATCAGTGAATGCGACACCGAAGCAGCGGCCGATGAGCGCGTTTCAGAAGATTTTCAAGGGCATCTCGCGCGAGGATGCGGGGTGCTTGAACTGCAAGGGGCAGGACGCGAGCGTCGCGTGGGATACGGTCGGCTTGCTGAGGGACGAGAATAGGCATTTGAAAACGAGGGTTGGAGAGCTGGAAGTTGCTGTGGAAGGGGCCTTGGATCTGGTCAACGGGATTGGGTTATAGGTTGCTCAACTTGTCTGGTTTGGGTCTCGGCGTTTGGGCACCAGTGTTCGTACTTCATCCACATGGTGCCGTGTTTAAACTGGGTTTTTGGCGTTGACGGCGGTTCTGCATAAACGGCCTGTTGGCACGTTGGACATATAGACTGGGCAATGCTCATTGGGATAATAGAAAAGAGCACATGGGGCCCTCGTCAGAAATGCATATCGCTTCTTGCTGAACGCTCTATGTGGCATAACCATATTTTCGTCTTACCAACCTGCACTTTACGTTGCTTTCAGCAGTTTTCATGTATGTTACTCATCTGCCGCTGGCGGAATCCGGCATCGGGCCGGCGTTCACGATCCCAAAGTCAGTGCATCCCAGATCAACAACGCCTCAAAATGTACAATGCTATTCCATCTGACGTGCAGGAGGCACGGATTCGCAGATTTTACGAGTCGAGCTCTCTTTCGGAGCATCAACAACCCATCCCATCTGTCGACCTCTTTACTCCCGTCTTCCACGGCCACCCCATCCATTCCATGGATATACATCGCCCGCGGTCCACCACGCCGCATCCTCCCCCCATCCTTCTCGCACCCATCTCTCCCACCCAAACGAGGTCACGATTCCACCCCCACCTCCGCCTTGGATCCCGTTCATCCCATCCATACCCCCTTCAACCATCCAGCCCAGTAATCCCGCGCCCAATCCGTCTCAGTGGTGCTCCTCCCCGCCCGCAGCGTGGTGGTGGTGGTCGTCCTGCAAAAAGAAGTGCTCGTACGCGCAGTAGCCCGCAAAGGCCACCGTCGCGATCCCCAGCCCGGGGAACGCGCTCCGGAACCGGTTGAACCGTGTGAAGCGGCCCGTGTAGCGCCATGCTTCGCTGTGGTCGGGGGGTGGGGTTGTTAGTTAATGGTTTGAGGTTGGGTGGGGGGTTGTGGAGGGGGTGGAGGGGGTGGAGGATGGAGGGGACGGGGGGGTTGTTGCGAGGGGTGGTATGGGACGGGATGGACGGGTAGGGTGGATGATGTGTGGCGAGAGGAGGAGGAGAGGAAGGGTGACGTACGCCCTTTCCCACGGATCGTAGCGCGGGTTGCTGGTGGCGGCGAGGAACTTGCGCATCTCGAAGCCCGTGATGTTGGGCTTCGAGTCGCCGCCGTTGTAGCGTAGTATTCTGTGGAGGGGAGTCGAGGTTAGTCAATTGAAAAACGGCTGTAGAGCAAGTCAAATTGGCCGTACCTGGAGGGCTGCATTGTGGCGCTGGCAATTGCTCGTCGGGTCGGGCTACCGCTCAGCAACTGGAAGCTGGAGATGGGGAGCTCAATGACAAGAGGTCGCATCACCGAAAGCACCGCAAGTGGTAGTTTCCAGGTCGCTGCGGGCCGACAGCGCCAAGCGCTTAGTCAACCAAGAAGTGGCCCGTGCACTCAAGGAGGCGGGCCTGTGCCTTGCCTTGGCTGGGGCCATCGCCAACCTTGCAGCGCTGCTGCTGGCTGCATTTGGGGCATGGACAAACCTGCCGCTTTCACTTCAGCCCCCCGCGAAACCCAAACTCGTCAAAACCACCTGCCACTTCCTCACATCAAAACCCGTCTCGACCTGCACGACTCGCACTCACCAGATTTCCGCTCCCTAGCATTTTCTAGGCCACGTTTTACGACAGCGTTCCGATCCATCAGCAACAAACTGAACCAACCTGAATAGGAGGAGGGTCTATCTAGTCTCGTCTCGCGATCGCCCAGCATCGCCCAGCATTCGGATTACCGCCAACGAGAGGGACGGGAATGGTCCCTTCAAGACCCGATCTTGACACGGCTATTAGGATACGGCCTTCACGATAGGAAATAGTAGAGGCAACCCACACTACGGGCGCCGCCACCACGCGATGCCTCCGCCGCTCAACCGGTTCCCGAGTGGGCCCAACACCATCTCGCCTTACCACCAACAATTCCCCTCCCATGCCCAGCACGCGACGAGCCACCCGCCGCCCATGGGCGCTACCGCAGCCTACCTCAACGCCCAGGTAGGCGGCGGGAATCCCTTCGCCGGCAATAGCAACTTATTAGGCCTAGCCGGGGGGCTCAATGCCGGCGCCGGCTTCGGCGTAGGCGCTGAGTCGGGCCTTGCCAGCCACGCCGCCCGCATGGGCTTCGCACACGCCGGCAACTTGCAGCAACACCAACAATCGCAGCAGCAGGCTCTCCAGCAACAACAGTCACAGCATTCTCAACATGCACCGCCCGTCCAGCATCCACAACATGCACAGCAGCAGGGCCACGGCTTGGTGGAACACGCGACACGGGCTGCACAGAAGGGGCGGATAAGAGAAGTGTGGAAACATAATTTGGCAGAGGAGATAGGGCACCTGCGGACGCTGATTGAAAGTTATCCGTACATTGCTATGGTGGGTTGGTTCCGGAACAAAACCAGGGGGTTGGGTGTGTTGGGTGGTAACGGGCTGCTAACACGAACCCCTGACAGGACACCGAGTTTCCGGGCGTCGTCGCGAGACCGATGGGGGGCTTCCGAGGGAAGAGCGACTACCATTACCAATGTCTGCGCACCAACGTAGACCTGTTGAAAGTGATACAGATCGGCATCGCCCTCTTCAACGAAGACGGCGAACAACCCCCGGCCCGCCCAACCTCGACCGACTCGGCAGAGCTACGGAGGGCTGGCAACCAGGCGCCCCTACCTTACGCCTGGCAATTCAACTTCAAGTTTTCCCTTAAGGAGGACATGTACAACCAGACGTCCATCGAGTCCCTGCAGCAGGCCGGCATCGACTTTGCCCTCCTCGAACGGGACGGCATCGACCCGCACGAGTTCGCATCCCTCGTGATCCCGTCCGGCCTCGTCTGCTTCGAAGATGTCCGCTGGATAAGCTTCCACGGCGGTTACGACTTCGGATACCTCACTAAGCTGCTGTTTTGCAAGCCGCTACCCTGCGACGAGTTCGAGTTCGACCAGAACATGAAGCTTTATTTCCCCTCGACTTACGATGTTAAGCACCTCATGAAGCACGCTATCAAGCTGCACAACAGCGGCATGCTAACCCCCACCGACCCAAGCGCGATCGAGATCATGCAAAAATTCGAGCAAAAGTCGGGCCTGGAGCACATCGCGGAGACGCTCAAGCTCAAGCGCGTCGGCAGCGCCCACCAGGCCGGCTCCGACAGCCTGCTAACGGGCCGCGTCTTCTTCGAGCTGCGCAAGCGCATCTTCAACGGCGACATCTCGGATGACCACCTCGGTAAGGTCTGGGGCCTCGGCATCCCCGATTTCTCCATCGGCGGCGGCGGCATCTCCGTCCCTTCCAACAACCCCTCCGGCGGCGGCAGCCACGTCGAGCACACCCCGCCCAGCCACCACCAACACCCCAACGGCGGCGGCGGCGGCAACCTACAAAACGGCGGCGGCACCCCGAGCACCCCCAACACGGGCAGTGTCGGGCTGGCCGGAACGCCGGCGGCCTCGTCGCACAACACCAACGGCACCGCCAACGTCGGCAACAGCGGCGGCATGGGCCCCATGACCCCCGGCGGGGGAGGCGGCGTCTTTGGGGCCTTTGCCTTTGCGGGGAATGCGCGGTGAGGAGGTCGGTAGTTGAATAGAGATAGGAGAGGGGGGGATATATGACGGACGGGAACCTTTTTTCGCGCGCGTGTGTCTGGTCTTTTGGTCTTCGTGCAGCAAGCAAGCAGCAGTGTGTGCGGTGAGCGCTAAAGACCCCTTCCTTGTATCTCGAAAATCGGGTGGACGGTTAGTCGGTCGGTCGGTCGGTCGGTCGGTTGGTCGCATGCACGGCGGCGGGCAAGGGAAAGGGAAAGAAAGGCTGGGCTTGGGCTGGGGATGGGCTGGGCTTCATATCGTTTTTGGCGGGGGTGTGTGTGTGTATGTCCCTTTGTGTGGGTTCTGCTGCTGCTGCTGCTGCTGCTGCTCTCTCTCTTCCTCTCGTTTTTCTACTTTATCACTTCTTGGGAAGGCTGCTGCTGCTGCGGGTGGGAAGGACGGGATGGGAGCGGGGGGTAACGGCGAGGGGCTACAGATACCCCAGAAATAACATATGCGTCTTTCTCGCTCTCTTCTGTCTTTTTTGATCGTTGACGTGTCCTGCTTGCTGACTACCTACCTATGCATGTGTGCGTTCGTTTGGGACGGGCTGAAATCGAAAAGAGTTCAGGTAGAATGGACGGGTTTGTTTTCTTCAAGTACAGTGCAGTGGCTTTAGAAGTACCATATTCCCATAGCCGAGTCCAACACTACTTTAGCTATTTCCATCCTCATTATGCTTGGGCATGTCCAGAAGCATTGTTATCAAGGGATCAGTTTCATTCAACTTCTTCTAGAGGACTTAATCGCTCATGTTTCTTAGGTACCTATCTAGGCACTAAACTGCCGGCCCTGTTCGCCTGCATCCTCGCTGATCCCTTTCACCAAACCAACCAGAGTAGAGATAGAAACTTGTGTACGCCGCCGTGTCCCATCCACGCCCATGCCCAAACTGCCGACCGCCCGAGCCATATCCCCTAGTTACCGTATGAACCAATCCAAAGAGCCACCCAAAATCAACGCCGATAATGCACCCCCAACCTTCCCTACCACCCCAAATAAAAACACCCACCCTGTCCCCCCATCACATCAAGTCACAAAGACCTTCCTGCCCTCCTCCCCCGAAAACACCTCGCCCGTAACCAAATCCTTAATCTGCCCCGCGGGCAGGCCCGACTTGGCCGCGTACTCGTCCAGCCGGGCCTTGCCGTAGACCCGGCCGTTGGGCAGCAGCACGAGGTCCTGCTCGAGCAGGCGGCTCTTGCCGTGGTGGGCGTAGCGCACGCTGCGGGCGAGGGCGTTGAGCTCGGTCGAGCAGATCGGGCAGACGCGCGTTGTGAGCGAGGCCGTGCCGTGGTGGTGGTGGTGGTGCGCTGGGACGGCGGTGGATGTGGTACTGGTACTAGGGGCGGTGGCGGCGGTGTCGGTGGTGGTGGTGGTGGGGTTGGTAGTGTTCCCGTTGACGGGCTGGGATTCTTCGGGTTGGGCTGGTACCTGAAGCTGGGTGCTGTGGCAGGCGGGGGTTTTGAGAGCGGATAGGCCCGATGAGAGGGCGATGTGTAGGAGGGGAGTCATAGGTAGACCGAGAAGTTTCAGGTGAGCCTCGACGAATGTCTCGGCAAGTTTCTGCCAGCGGGAGGCGCTATAGAGGGAGGCATATGGTTCGGAGATGGTGTCGGGGCGATAGGCGAGAAGGCCAGCGATGCTGCTTATCTCAACCGGGTAGGTCTCGGTGAACGGGGTGATGTACTTCCTGGCGTGGTGAATAGCCTCCGCCATCTTGACTGGGGAATCAGTGCGCATCATTTCTATGTACTGCTGGCATCGCAGCAAAAACTCGAGGTTGGACTGCATCTTGCGGAGCTCCTTCTTGTTCTCGTTGCACCAGTTCAGCGCCTCCTGGACGCTGCCGCCCTCGAGAGACTTGCGGATCCTGCTCATGACCACGAACGTATCGATATCGACGAGATCGCGCATCCCCCGCTCTTCCGCCAGCGCTATTGCGGATGAATCATAACCGTGCCGGAGCATGTAGTCGACCAAGAGGCGGTCGAGGCGTTGGCGGGACCAGGCCTCGTACCGAACGTCGTCGACCGTGTTCAGATCGGCGAGCTCGCGCAGGTGAGCAACGCGAGAGTCCATTTGGCGATAGAGACGGTCCTCCTCCTCAGCTGCGGCCGTCAGCTTGCGCTTCAGGCCTCGCATCTTGACCAGCATCTGGTCCAGGTTCTTAACGGCATCTTGCGGTGAGGACTTCCCGCTGATCAAGCCGTTGGCTGTTTCTTTGACCACATTCTTGACCGAGGTCGAGTCCCACTCGAAGGGATAGTGGACTGAGCGAAAGTTCTTGCGCAGGAGTTCGTATGGCAGTCGCAAGCACGGTTGATCCTGGAGGAGAGTCGGGGGTTAGCAAAGATGGGCATGCAGCAGCAGAGATGGATAGGATGACGTCGTTCGTACAAGAAGCAAGTGATTATCGTGGTTGATTTTGGCCGCTTCAAGGTCCGCCATGGCTGCAATTCTGCTCCCAGCCACTTAGGGGGCTGAAGATGTCATGCGGATAATGTTTTTGTACAAAAGGTGTTGTTGGACTGCTTTGGGTACGAGCATGCGACAGCCCAGAGAGGAGTTGAAGCGGATGAAGTTGGCCCAAAAGCCAACTTAACGCCGATTGGGAAAGTTCCCCAGTGGCCAGGAAGGCATGAGGGCAACCATCCGATTTGCTCTTGGCATTTTCGACGGAGAAGTGGGACAACCAGACTATGAACCCTAACCCGCTACGAAGTGGCTCCCTGTAACCCCCACCTTTTCATTTTGGGGTGGCAGTTATTGGTTCCACAGGAGGGGATGGCACCCCCTTCAGCCCCCCGTTGTTGCGGTTGCTCGTAAAACTTACGGACAAAACAAGGGTGCCAGGCGAGCCAGGCGAGCCAGGCAGAGAGAAGAGGGAGAGCGAAAGCGCTGGGGCGATGGTTTAGTGGCTCGTGACATGTCCATCAGGTCCAATCATGTGCCAGCCTGTCTCACTGCCTTCGCGTCATGAGGGGTTGTTGCCAGGTGGGGCAGTGAGATGAGGAGAGAAGCATGATGATGGTGTCGAGGAATAATGCGCGGCTACTGGAGGGGGAGGCGTCGCATCGTCCTGCCGTCGGCCTGTTGGGGTTGGAATTCTGAGATGGTGTGAAGGGCGTGTCCGGGGGGCAAGTACTTTGTGCGAGGGCTGGGAAGGAAAACAAGCTCATGATATTCTAGCTGTCAGAAAATAACAGGAAAATATACGAATGATCCAAGGCCACGGCCTTGGGCAATATTAACTATTACCAAAAAAGACCCTTTAAAAAACTGTCAAGTTTGTCCAAGTCCATTCCAACAACGTTCGAAGGTTGGTTGGTGTTTTTCTCGCGTCTCTCCAAGGGTCCAACCATTTGGCGCGGGCGCGGGAGAAGAATAAAAAGGCGCCAGTGGAAAGTCGAACCGGGGTGGGTCGTGGTGCTGATCGCTGGTGCATGCAGGCCGAGAAAGTGTGTTTCGGCAAAGGTGTTGGACCGTGCACCCGATCCCTCCCTGACCCTCGACTTTGATTAACCTTGACCTCCAGCCTCAGCTCACATGATCTCCCTTCTCTCTCGCGACTCCTCAAACAGCAACCATCAACAGGCGCCGGGAAACCAAGACAAATCCATCATTCAAGAATAGGTATGTTTCTATCTCTAGCTACCCCTTATTTGTTTTTTTATCGACTCGTACCCATTTTTGTATCGGTTTTCCCATTCTCCAAGGCCTAGGCTAACCTCCCCCAGCTCTCGTCACGTTTTCGGGCACGTTCTTCACATGACCTCGCTCTCCGACCCAACCACAGAGAGTAAGGAAACCCATCCGCAGGTTCACATCTCCATCAAGAATGAGCAGGGGCCATATCAATCCACCCGCAACACAGTCATGTTTGGTGTATAACCACCATGGAACGAGTGCCTGTGGACGCCCTCGATGCGACAAGCCCTGTGCAATAGCTGCCTCTCGAGTGAGAGGATGGATGCGCGTGGAGTGAAGCAAAGTATGGCTTTCACCGGGCCCGTGATTGTCGAGACCGACATACCGTTGCAGACTCAAGAATGCACTTGATGCACATGCGTCCAAAGCCGAAATCAGACTGTTTTCCAAAGCCTTTTGCTGCACACGGCTTTCATTTCGTCGATTGCGCGTTACGCGACATTTCGCGATGAGTGGGCGCCTCTAGCAGGCAACCCGGGGTGCGACCTCCCCTTGTAGCATCGCAACAGGATATGGCAAGGCTTCATTGTCGCTGGATAGCCCCAACCAAGTGCCGGGTTACCAACATGACGCTCAATAAAGGCACTTGTTGTGTTGAAATGTTCGGTTATATCATCCCGTGAAAGCTGACCCCCTCTCTAGGACCACCAAACCTCCAGTTCGCAATGGCCGCGACAGTTGGTGTTCCGCATCCTGATCTACCCGAGGCCTCAACGAGCCCCAGTCAGAAGCGGAAACGCATGACGGAATCTGCCTCGCCTGACTCGCGCCGCAGCAAGCGCGGTGCCCCCGCTGCAGCCATGTCGGTGCCGGACTCCGACACCCAGACTTTCCTAGGCGACACGGTCAGCATCGCTCAGGCCGCCCAGGCTGCCCATGACCATGTCAACGTGGACGACTTCAGCGCTCTTGCCCAGGCTACCGCCTCTGACCACAACGACACCACTGATACCTCCAACGCGTCCAGTACAGCTGCCGCGGCGCTGAACATGTACCCATCACTCCACGTTCCTCAATCAACCGAAGAGGCGTTCGCAAATCAGGCAACGCCCGAGACGCACCATGAAGATAATACCTTCAGCAACCATTCAGTCAACCAGGCACCTCCGGATGGCCTCCCATTGCCACCGCCTCCTTCGACCATCCAGCAACCCCCATCGAACGGAGTGCAGCAGGACCAGCGGTACAGCGCCCCCCCCAATGCCAAGCCCGCGGTAGGCTCCGAAGAGTGGCATAAGATGAGGAAAGATAACCATAAGGAAGGCAAGTTGGCATCCTTCCCTGCTATACCGAGACAGCCCTTTCTGACAGCTTTGCAGTCGAGCGCCGTCGTCGGGAGACAATTAATGAGGGCATCAACGAGTTGGCGAAGATCGTGCCAGGTTGCGAGAAGAACAAGGGGTCCATTCTCCAACGGGCCGTGTCTTTCATCACGCAGTTGAAAGAGAACGAGACTCAGAACATCGAGAAATGGACTCTGGAAAAGCTGCTCACGGAGCAAGCGATCGCCGAGCTAAGTCAATCAAACGACAAGCTTAAGCAGGAGTGCGACCGCCTCTACCGGGAGCTCGACACATGGAAGCAAATCGCGCAGAGCGCCGGCCTACAGTTACCACAGCAGAAAGAGGAGGCCGGATCCAGCAGTTAGGCACTTGATGGTGCCCTTGCTCATTCGACTGCGGAAGCTGATTCCTGGCTAGCGGACGTCTCCCTGGCCGCCCTAGAAGAGACGCTCCGCCAGGAGGAGACCAAGGTGAAGGCCGAGTAGACACGGACCTGGGTGTTTTTAGCTCGCCAGGCCTAGAAATCCTTGCCTGGTCGTTCGGTCGACCGGTGGGGTTACGGTGGGGCTACCCTTCGGGGCGTACGGAGCCGTTATCTCAGCCGGTGATTTCCACGGCCGGCGGCGATGCTCAACTGAATACGGCGCCGCGTCGAACCCGCCTTCGAAGGCTCGAACTTTGGCGATTCTTGAGGGTATACCCGGTGCTGCCCCTCACCGTTTCTTATTGTCTCTGTATGGATACTGAAATTCGTTTGCTTTCGTCTTTCGGCGGCTGGCCTTTAGACCATTGTTGCCGATAGCGCGTTGGTATGTGCTAGCCTTCCAGTTCGGTAGATTAGCGCTTGGCTGTTTTCTACTTACTCGGTTTTGCGGGCGGCCTTTTTGGCAGCTCTTTTCTCTTTTGTCGGGAACCAACGACGGTAGCTAGGCGTCGATCGGCCGTGGGCGTTGGAGGTTTGGCTGGTTGCAGTTGGTGTACACTCTCGTCCGTGGTCTACATGGGACGGACGTTGGGGGGGTTGGCCGGGTTTTGACGGGAGGAAGACTCCCCTCCTCTACACGAGCGTAATGAGAAATATTATTCATGTTGACGCACATACACCGCTCGTTTCAACCCTGGCCCATCCGGGATTCTCATCTGGGCAATCCGTAGCATTCTTTCGGTCTCCTTCGGGATTGCGTGGTCGGTCTCAGACCCTTAGAGTTAGGCGCATGTCGGGGCTGGGCGGTGGAGCGCCGAAGTGGGCTGATCTCTTCCGATCGCGGGCCGGCCTTTGTCTGTGGCCGCTTCGGATGCAACTGCGCCCTGATAAGAGCGGCGTCCAGACCCCGCCGGACCCCCCCGGTGGTGGAGGGCACCTGACTTCTGCGATGCTTTCCGACTGGTTGGGCCCGCATCAAGCCCAAACATCCCGATCCGTCATCGTTGGTCCCTGGCTCCTGAAGTTGGAGTTGGAGTGATGGGAGGAAGTGTTAAGAATCATAAATACAGTATAAGGCCATGAGTTTAGGCACTTACCTATGCACTGTGGTAACTATAGTAAATTGTGGATTTTATTAATGACCACTTCTATGTCATTTTGGATGAAACGCTGGCTGTTTTCGTGACATGACCACCTCCATTCTTTCCATCCTACTGACGTAATTGACACGCAGAAGCAGCTTCCTGGAGCTCTCCCTGTTGCACTGCAGCTTTCCCCGCACCCGAAGCATGGCAACTGTTGAACCCTTGACAAGGCCTAGCCAGGGCCAACGCACTGCAATGCACTGAAATCTAAGCCGGCGATATCCATCAGAGCGCTCCATTGGCCTTCCTCCCATGTCGTGACTCCTGCAGCCCCCGAGCAACTTGAAATAAAAGAAGGGCGACATCCCGCGGATGCGTCTTGATCGATTGGCTCATCCGATTACACGTCGTCCCCCCCTCAATTGAGCGACAGTCGAGCATATAAGTGTGTGGGACGGCACTTACCCCCGAGGTGCTATATAAAAGACGACACCACCACCATGTCGGCGTGTAGAGCGCTCCGGAGCAGCAACGCCCTCTTGCGCGCCGTGTCCTCGCCCCGAATCACCAGGCCCGTTATTGGATCCCTTGAATCCCGTCGCCGGTTCACTGCCTCAACCCGCGCCATGTCGTCCTTCTACCCCTCCTGGGAGCCCGAGGGCCCCTCCGTTAAGACCAACATCCCCGGCCCCAAGTCCAAGGCTGCCATCGCCGAGCTCGACGAGGTCTTTGATACCCGCAGCCTGAACATGCTCACCGACTACACCAAGAGCGTGGGCAACTACATTGCCGACCCAGACGGCAATGTGCTGTTGGATGTGTACGCCCAGATCGCCTCCATCCCGTTGGGGTACAACAACCCGGCTCTCCGCAAGGCCGCCCAGAGCGATGACATGATCAACGGCATCATCAACCGGCCCGCCCTAGGCAACTTCCCCCCCGTCGAGTGGGCCGACATCCTCAAGACCGGCATCCTCAAGGTCGCCCCGAAGGGACTCAACCAGGTGTTCACCGCCATGGCCGGCTCCGACGCCAACGAGACCGCCTACAAAGCCGCCTTCATGTATCGCCGCCAGCGTGACCGGGGCGGGCCCAACGTCGAGTTCACCGAAGAAGAGATGAACTCGGCCATGAACAACCAAGCCCCCGGCGCCTCCCAGCTCTCCATCCTCTCCTTCAAATCCGGCTTCCACGGCCGCCTCTTCGGCTCCCTCTCCACCACGCGCTCCAAACCCATTCACAAGCTCGACATCCCCGCCTTCGACTGGCCGCAAGCCACCTTCCCCCAGCTCAAATACCCACTCGACCAACACGCCGCCGAAAACGCCGCCGCCGAGCGCGCCGCCCTCGCCGAGGTCGAGCACCTGCTGACCAGCTACCACGTGCCGCCCTGCGCGGTCGTCGTCGAGCCGATCCAGTCCGAGGGCGGCGACAACCACGCGACGCCGGCCTTCTTCCGCGGCCTGCGCGAGGTGACCCGCAAGCACGGCGTATTGCTGATCGTCGACGAGGTGCAGACGGGCGTGGGCGCGACGGGCCGCTTCTGGGCCCACGACCACTGGGACCTGCCCCACCCGCCCGACATGGTCACCTTCAGCAAGAAGGCCCAGACGGCGGGGTACTATTTCGGGGATCCGGCTCTAAGGCCCAACAAGCCGTACCGGCAGTTCAATACCTGGATGGGTGACCCGGCGCGGGCGTTGTTGTTTAGGGCGATCGTGGATGAGGTGGAGAAGCATGATTTGGTGAGGCATACGGAGAGGGTGGGGGAATATTTGTTTGGCAAGTTGGAGGGGCTGGCGAGGAAGTATCCGGGGGAGTTCCAGAATTTGAGGGGGAAGGGGATGGGCACTTTCATTGCGTTTGATAACCCGCGGAGGGACCAGTTCTTGGCGGTGGCTAAGAAGCTGGGGGTGAATATTGGTGGGAGTGGTCAGAGTGCGGTGAGGTTGAGGCCGATGTTGATCTTTGAGGAGAAGCATGCGGATATCTTGGTGGGGGTCCTGGAGAAGATTGTTACGTCGTGGTAGGAGGGTGTTGTGGTGCCGTTGTGGGAGAATGGGAGGAATGGGCTGGTATTAGGTGATTTGTAGATGTATGCTCCAGTGGCGGTTATCCAGAGGTTGAGCCAAAGTGTTTCATGCACCTACTTCCTGACCTATATTCATCAAGTTTCCCCATCCATCCTTATATACACATACACACGTTGAGGATAGATCCTCACGGGCATCCGCAAGGTCTCCTAATTATCACCTGCGTGTGTGCCATTTTGTCCCCGAGATGCCAACCAAATGCTCAGCTCCTCCTCCCCTCCCCCGGGCTCTCATACACATCCATCCAGCCACACTGGCTAGGATAGACGGGCACAGGCGGTGGTTGGAACGATATACACGACAAAAACCAACCCACTCACACCAAGCAATGCAACAACAACAACAACAACAACAACAACAACCACAGATGCGACGCCCCAAAATGCCCCCACATGAATGCCAATGCCATTTGCTGCTGGTAACAAGCCACCCCCCTGCCCAGGCACCGCCATCAACGACGGGCCAGAACCAGCCATCAGCCACCACCCCTCGGACCGAGACAAAGAGAGAAAGAAGAATGCCACGATATTTTGGAAAGGAAAGAAGAGGCAAGTCAGATATAAGACCTCCCCCACCCTGTGAGACCTGGGGAGAAAGAGAAAGATAGAGAAGAAAAGCCTCCGTCTAAAGAGAGAGAAAAACTAGAATATGTAGTAGGTATCGTATCGTATCCCTCAATATCCCGCCATCGTATGAAACAAATCTTCTCCTCCGTCCGTCCAATAACTAGTAGTAGGTTGCCCGCCTGCTTCTCTTGCCCTGCGTGGCATGATGATCTTGGAGTTCGACTCCGAACCTGCTTGCCTGATTGCTCTGATGCCATTAAAGGATCCCGCGATAAGATTAAATATATGTTTTATGGGCACGACTCCCCCGACAGATGCAATCAATCCACTCCCGCCGCACCCGCCCTCTACGACGAAGCAAAGCAAGCGAGGTTTTAGTGACCTAGCACTGCCTGCTGCTGTGGTTGCTGCCGGTCTTGCTGCGGTGGCTCGTCCGTATCCATTTCCATGGCACCCATTTCCAACGCACCGCTCGACCGCCCGTTCACTGCCGCATTGACGGCGACTGCCGCGCCATTGGTGCGGACTTTGCCGTCCTCTTCAGCCTGCGCTTCATCCTCCAGCCTCTGGGCCTCCTCGTTCTCGCGCATCAGCGCCTCCTCCTGCTCACGCATGGACCGGTCCTCCTCGGTCGGCGGGGTATCTACCGGCGGAGGCGGCGGTGTGGGCGGGGATGGTATCGTGGTGGGTTCACCCTCGGCCTCGGCATCGTATTCTTTAACACGCTTGATCGACGGTGTCTCGGATGGAGGCGCTCCGGGCGACTCGGCTTGGTGGTCATCGTGCTCGTCGTCGCCGTCGCGTTTGCGCTTGCGGCCTGCGGAACTGCCCGGGCTGGTGTCGGCTTCCACGTCGGACATTGTTACGTCGTCCTTGGCCGGGGTGGCCGCTGAGCTCGCGGCGCCGGCCGGTTGGGACGGTACCCCCCCGGAGGTGCTCGTCTTGCCTGGGTTACGGGCCGTCTTCTTCTCGTGCTCGGTGTACTTGGCTACAGCGCGGTCGAAAAAGTCGTGGGCATACTTCCGGACCTTCTTCGCCTGCTTGGATGGGATGGACGTCGGGTCCTCGACCCGGTTGTTCTTGTAATCTGAGGAGACAAGCTTCTTGTTGACCTCACGGGCGAACTTTTTCAGTTCCTCCTTGGGCAGTTTGCCGTGGAACTTGTCCACCACATGCTTGACGTGAGGGAAAAGCTGGTTTGGTCAGCACGACATAGTCACCTAGGTCAGCACGACAAACTCACAGTGTTCTCATAGATCTTCATCTGCTTCTCGAGGGGTAGGGAACGCCATTTGTCCTTCTTGGGCTCGGTCGCCGGCGTGGTTGACCGCTGTGGTGTGTGACCTGCCGAGTGCCTCGGCGTTGGCTCCTTGGTCAAACTGTCAATAATGCTCTGCAGTGCCTTTTGGTCCTGCTGCGCTTTGGCGGACGCCTTTGGAGTTTCGATGGCGGGTGTGAGGGGACGCTGCCATTGCGTCTTGCCGGTTGCATCGTAAAAGTAATAGCGGCCGGTCTTGTCGGTGTTGACAAACCAGCCGGCCGGCAGATTGGTTGGTGGTTTCCGGGGCCGCTGTTGGCCGGTGAAGAAATTGGCGTTCCGCTGCGGGATGGTACTGCGGGGTCCTGTCGGGATCACGACGTTGGCAAAGGGGTCTGTGGGCTTTGCCGGCTCCTCGCGGTCCTTGTTGCGCCGCTCTTCCTCAAACGAGTTGCCGCCTGGGATTGGTCCTGCGTGGTCGTGCTTCTTGCGCGGGATCCGGTAGGCCGTCTCCAATTTGCTCCATTCGTCAAGCAATCGTTTTGCAGCGAACGCAACCTCTTCGTGCTCTGCCGAGGCCAGTGGCTGGACTGCCCCCTCGACCTTGGAATCCGAGATCTTGTTCTTCGTGATCCTCGGAAGCTGGTATAAAATGTCGAGAATTTGCAGGACGACGTTGGTGTCATCCTTGAAGGTGTTGAGCGTGGTCTTCAGGATCTGGTAACCGTGCATCCTCACGACTCTATGGCGGAGATGCTCATCCTCGGTGGCCTGAAGTCGGGAAAGCAACTTGACAGCAATCCACTTCTCCTTGCACTGCATGAGCGTGGCCATGACCTTGTTGACGCCGTCCTCGTCCAGAGCGCGGGGTTGCACGCTGTTGACATACTCCTCATCGTCCTCGTGGGCCTTCTTCTTGCGGGGCTTCTTGGCAACCGCCGTATCCCAGCTGTCGCCATCGTCGATGCCGAGCGCCTCGATCGTCGCAAGTGGCAGTTTGGTCGCCCGTTCTGTCTGGGTCTTGCCGCCGATGAAGCCGACGCAATTTGACTCCCCGCAGTAGCAGGGTTGCGGGTCGGCGCCGTACCGGTCGACGTTGTAGTTAAAGACCAACTCCTCACCAGCCCGGATGGCGCGGGTGGCAAAAATGCCCATGCGCAGCTTGTCACCAACCACCCATTTGTCCACGTAGCAGTTCGGATTGCACGAGTGGTTGCAAAACCTACCCAGATTCCCCTTTTTGGTGGCATCGACAAACTCGCTCTTGGTTAGCGACATGAAATAGAAGTGCTTGATGCCCTCCTTGTCGTACTTGACCGTCCGGTTGCGGAAAGTCGGCTCGTTGATAACTTCGCCGACATACTCAAACACAAAGTCGTTTGGCTGCAAGTCAGCATCTGTCCGTAGACCGAACCCTTTCTTTTCCGTCTTGATGACCGAGACGTTGGCATACTGCTTGCGCTGGAACCGCTGGTTCTGGCAGCCCTCTCCGCAATTGCAGTCGCCGCTGACACACTCGATTTTCGTCGCCCGATTGATGCAATCCGAATCTTCGCCGCAAGCATGGTTCTGGCCGTCATCTGCGAGGTGGGGGAAGTCAGGATGTTAGCAGACGGCACGCCGCCCAGTGGAGGGCCATTAGGGCGCCAACTTACGCCATTCTTCAGCACAATCACAGTCCAGCGCGTCGTGATCCGATGAACCCATATTCTTAGAGCCATAGAGACAATCGTTGATCACCTGGAAAGTACTGCAGGCGTTCTCGGTGGCGTTCGGGAGATGGTCGAATAGCGGAGGCGGGCTTCGGGACAGCTTCTGTGACGGCTTGCGCGACAGCTTCGGCGCGGTTCCGTTCTCCGGGATCGATGTGCCGTCAGCGGCAGACTTTTCGTCGTCAGGCGACATGCTGGACGGTCGGGTGTCGGTTTTGGTGCCGTTTAGGGTGGTTGAATCGCTCGTGTCCTCCCTTTTTAACCTGACCCCATTGGATTTTGGCTTCTCTTCCGTCCCTGACCCCGCCACCGTGCCCGAAGCACGATTGCTTCCCTCCATAGCAACCAAAGGGCGAGCGTAACGCGCGGAGCGGCGAATCGAGAATTAGGGTCGGAACGAGGGCGCTGGCGCGGGCAAAAATGAGCGCTTTGCACGGGAACGAAAAGGGGTGTTGTCGGTGGTGCGGAAAACGAAGCACATGGGGGCAGCGCGAAATGCCGGAAAGAGGTTGTGGAAGAGAGTTGGGGGAGGTTCGCGGGAGAAGAAAGACGGAGGCGATAGCGTGATGGGAGGAAGAAGCTATTCTGCTGCGCGCCTCTGAACATGCGACATGGCACTGGCAACGCCAAAATCGACAGGCGGGTCCAAAGCGATCTAGGGCGCAAACAGAGGCAACCGGTTCCACCGCATCCCGAGACTAGGCAGTCTGATGCTTCTTGTCCTTCATAGCAGGACGAGTCTCTATCCCACGGCCGATTAGCAATTGAAGTTGTGGTGCTCGTTCTGCCGTATTCTCAAAGATGGCGTCCCCAAGTCTGGGCTTCCGACATGGGTCCAGCGCGACGCCAATCCCACTTACCTCCGATATTCAGAGGTGGAGCCAAACCCGCGGGCAGGAGCCCCACACCCATTAGACAAAGAAAGCCGAACTCCAAGTGTAGATGCCGACCAAACTTTTGATTATAGGAACGGAACGAAAACCCTCTCGAAGCCTAAAGCAACTGTGTTTACTCCATTTGCTTCTCAACTTACTCTGATTATTTTATGTTATTTTATTTTGCTGATTTCCATTTACTTATCTCTCTCTTCTCAACTCACTGTTTTCATTTCGTGTTCGGTTTTTTTGGCTGGAGGGTGCCCCACTAAGACCGGTCCGATCATGTTCCGCCTCGGCATCCCGACATGAGGCACTGTTCATCCGCAGCATCGAAACCCTGAGAGAAAGTGTAACTCAAGCATCGGGTTGCACAGTATGTCCTCCGCTTACCATTTACCAAAGGCATGGAAATTCTCAACTGATCCCATGCTTTCAACTTCTTGGGATGCACCTACCCTTGGGTTGTTCGGCTTCTGCTGCGGCTAATGGGCTTATTCAAATTACCAACATAATGCTTTTCTTTGTCTCAGCAAGTCCCCGTCAAGCCCAAGCCACAAAAGCAATCTGTCTAGCTCCCAGTAAAGTACGAACAGCGGGTTCCTGAACCACCTTGCTTGGTCGGGAGAAAATTCCACGGTGGTTCCGTCATTCATGCCATCTCCCCTCGGAACCTTGCAGGCGGATCGGAGCGGTGTGCATGGATTGGCAACCCAGGAACGATGTCTGGCATAACGGCATGACGGTCCAGTCCAAAACAGCCCTTTATATAGCTTGTAACCCGAAGGAACCTGGAAATAGTCGCCGTGGTCCCGGTGCCAGCTCATCGTGCAGGAGGCGGGTGGAGCGGAGCCCAAGGCAGAGCCCAAAGACATTTAAAGACCTGAGAGGACTCCTTGTTGTCGACGATTTCAGGAAAACTCCACACGTTTCATACAGCATACATACAATGATGCTAGTGAAAAAACATCCCCAAGCCACTTAAACAACATGGACCCACCGAGATCAAGCGTTGCGGCTCTTCGACGAGAACGAATCGATCTCTCAAGGCCTGTCTGATGCTCGACTGGCAGCTCCGGTTCCAGTTGCTATCATTGGTGAGGAATCCTCACCGATGCGGCCAATGGGCCGCCTGAACGGGCCGCTCCCACCTTCAGGCCTGGTGGGTACCCCTTCTGACCTCCAGCGCCGGCAGAGCCAATTGCGCTGAGTCTTTGAAAAAGCATCGACTTCACCTCTAGTCTCTTGGTGCAACAGCCAGAGATTCCCCAGCCGAGGCCCGCGGGCGATGTCTCGGCCGTCTGCTAGGAGATGTCAACAACCAAAGGCAGGTGCGGACCGAGATTGGGCTCTTGATCAGGCCGAAATCTGAGGGGGCACCTTCCCCAGACTGCCGCACCCTATCATGACAGGGCAGGCGCGCTGGGGGGTCACATGTGCAGCTGCACGTCGCTTCAGGGTGCAGATGGTGCAGATGGGTGCAGATGGCCCGCCCATTCATCAACCGACGCCGTCTGCAGAGCTGCATGGATCTAGCAAGTCGCGAGCCGCTGATGCCCTCCTTCCGGCCTGCAGCAGAGCTGGGCAGTGGCTTGCCGTGCTTTGGAGGACGAAATCGGACAGGCCTCTCCAACGCACGTCTCCAGTCTCGGAAGGCGTCTTGTTTCAGTCCGGATTACCCGCGGTGCCTCGCGTCAACGGTCGGTGGAAACAAGTCGCATTCGAGATGGAGGTTGCGGAGGTTTGGCCGTCCGTCGTGGATGGAACCGGAAAGCTTGCGGGCGAGGTCGCCGAGAGCCGTGCGGAGGGATCCATCCATTCCCAGCATCCATCCATGGATGTCGGTGGTGCTGTTTTCAGGTTGACCAAGTCAGGAAGGACAGCAATCGCTTCCATCCCTCACATCGGGCACCATAATGTGCTTGACGGACGACTGGTCTTTTCTTGTCTTTGGCTCGCCGACCATTTTCTCACGCACAAAGACAGGCTGCGTTGATGTCCACACCACCTCGCCCCGGCCCGGCCGCACGCTATTAGCCACCTGAGCAGTCAAGTGATCTTCTGGCTGCAGCTGCATGGCCTGTGAGACACCCAAACGGACCCAAAAAAATCCAGAGGGGCAGAAATACGCGACCACCATGGCGGGCCAAAGACATGGGAGTTTTGGGGCGGCTGATCATATGCCCCATCTGGGGTGTTGATTCAAGAGAAAGCGTGGCGATGATTCAGGGTTGCCTCGTGCATCTCTTGTCCTGATGCAGGAGCGAAAAAAAAAAGGGGGGGGGGGAAGGGGGACAGTGAGTGCTCAGATCGCTGCTCAGGATTCAAACACCCGGACCCGACTCGATTCGACTGAGGTGTGGGCCGGGCTCCGAAAGCTTGGGGCAAGCCACCAAAGAGTGCAGTGCAGGGCAGGGTCAGTGGGTTTCGGTGGGACACTGGTCGCTTGTTTGCAACGTTCAGGCCTCTCCGCCCCCGGAAGACGCGCGCTTCGGACGGCTCGCGTGTCTTTGCCGCCCTCTGTCAGATCCGCCCATGACTTGTCAACCACTCGAATTCCCGGCCTGCGAGCTTCCTGAAGTTTGACCCCCGATGTTGTCTTTACCCCGGGCGGCACTCCTGCGCTGACGGTCTCGCCTTGGGCGGATCTCGACATTCGTTTATTCCCTAGTTAGTCCGTCTTTCAGTCATTCCAGCTTTCCTTTCGCCGATGCAGCACGCGCGCGCTGTGGGCAATCAGCAGACTCGTTCCAAGCTTCTCCCGTCATAAACAGTGGCCTTGCCTTGTTCTACCTACTACAGCTTCGCCACTGCACCTGCTACTACTACCACCACTGCTACTGCTACGACTGGACCTGAAGCCCGAATCACGAGCGGCCTCCTCTTTTTCGCCGACTCATCTCATCCGCACCTTCTCAAATGATCACTTACCACCACCAGCTTATGACGGCACGCTTCAAGTTCTTTACTTTCTCGTCTTCTTTCCCTCCCGCGGCACTGGGGAGCCGATCCTAGCCATGGCGTCTGTCCTTAATGATACCGAAAAGGTACGTTACCACACGTCGTTCAACCCCCGCTTCTGCTCTTCACGAATCTTACCGGTGACGTGCAGCGCTTCATTCTCGCCGAGATGATCAAGCTCAGCGATGTTGATGTCGGCGTTCTCATTCACTTGGTCAAGTCGCACGATATTCAACCAAATTGGCTGCATATGCAACTCCCAGCAGGTAAGCGGTACTGTGACTGCCATGTCGAGATACCGAGCTCGGTAAAAGAAGCGGCCCCTCCCTAACACGCGATCGCAGGACGCAATATGAGTCAATGTCTCCAGGCGGCAGAGGTCATGTTCAACACGCCGATGCAACCCCCGTTGATATCACCACTAAAGCGGCAGTCACTGGGCGAGCTTTCTGATTACGGCCCAAACAAAAGGCAGGCTATTGCGTCCCCGGGTGACGTGTCGCCACGCGGGTTTCCGATGGGGCCCAACAGCCAGCCTGCCCCAGGAACGCAGCCAGTGAATATCCAGCCGCGACCTAACGGTTTTCCAGGGGGCCTTCCAGCTCCTACCCCGTCTATCTCAGCCTCGCCGTACAATCCAGCCCCGACAACCCGCAAACGCGGACGCCCTCCAAAGTCGGCGCAGAGCGCGTGGCAGGTGTCGACGTATCAGAACATCACACCCGCCCCGCACCCGTCTTCCCCCGCGTTCGCTCCTCAGCCGAACAGCCCGCGCTTGCAACCTCCAGCAGCGCAGCAGTCTCCGGTTCAAGGACAGCCCGAGGCAAAGCGAGCCAAGAAAGGGCTGCCCGAGATTGCGCCCCGGCCACCACAGGGTGCGCCAGCCGCAGAGCCTCCCGCGTTACCGCCAGCAGTTCCAGGGGCCGCAGCAGAATACCAAAAATGGCGGGAGGAGACGGCCCGCCGAGACTATTACCAGGTCCATGCTACCGAGCCTTCGCCGCGGGAACGTCCCTCATCATTCGCTCCGATCTTACCTCGACCACGGAGCCCACTCCCGCCCCCGAGAGAGCTGGTACGCGGTGCGTCTACAGAACCGCGACACTTTACGGCGACCCCTCCACCGAGCGCCACGGAACCGGTGAAGAACGAAAGCCAGCCAGCGACGACGGGATCCATGACGGGGCCGATTCAGACATGATCCAACCTACCCGAAACGGCCACTCGTCGACAAACCCGCAGCAGCACCTGCTTCTCTTTCCTTCCGTTTGACCGACCTATACCCACAGTATACAAAGACCGGTGTCTTTTTGTTCGACCTTTCATTCCACACCGGAGCCATACACTGCGTTTTCCCTTGCATATCGGAGATTTTACTTGACAGCTTGACGCCTGGGAGCACCCGAGGCACGACGGCACGGCGGCACGACAGAACGACAGCACGAGCACGACAAAACGTAACGGCCGAGTAACCACCATCTACGAATTCTCCAACGTACCTTATGCCGTACGACACGGACGAGCGGCTGGGGACATTACATGGCACAACACAACACGGCATGTTTTTTTGACGAATCGACCACGATTTAGACGGCCTGAGAGAAGGACCATCGACCTACTTCTTCTTTTCCTTGACTGTTATTCCTTTCTTGGCAGGCATGGCCTCTTGCCATTGCCGACGTTGGAACTGCTCTACTTTTTCTTACCAAACGGGGATTTCTTCACACTTTTTATGATTGGTGTATAATGACACGAGTTGGTGTTCAGCATCGGTGCTAGATATAGTGTGGCTGTCTTACCAGGGGCCAGAGCAGCCGGAAAAGTGTGCGTGTTGCGGGTTGTAAGATAACTGTACCGAGATCAAGGGGGGGTTGGATGATCAGGGGTTAGGGAGGTAGTGTTGTAATTGTAATGCATATTGGCAGAGACCTTTCGAAGTCTCATATTGGTGCACCGGTCCATGCTACGTCAATACTTGGGGAGTTGCTTATTCTGACCTATCACACCCGATATTGTCTCGACCTATGGTTGTTGCGGTTCACCTATAAGGTGGCTCCTATATAAAAACTGGTTATTTAGGAGGAACAAATGACAATCATAATCTTCACAGCCAGTAAGGAGCCTTCGAAAGATCATATAGACGCCGCTAGTTGCTCATCGCCACCGATCACCGAGCTTCCTTGGAGATATCGATCTGAAATTCAATATTCGTCCAGTGCTTATCCGATAAATGTTTCCAAGCCGTCCGTTTCGCATATCGACTGTCTCCTGTAAACCTCAACGGCTGCTTTGCATCCCATTTCTTTCATGTCGGCTTTCCACTATTGTTAGCTTTCTCGTCTTAAAAGTATATACCATATCTGGATTACGGAACGCTCACCGGGCAATGCAACCGAACCTCAAGAGCTACCCGTGATAGTGGGACGGCAAGAAGTCCAACCGAGGGAATAGAGCAAAGAAAACCAGATCAAGTGACACTAGATAACAAAGTTATACATGTGTGCCTCAGTACCTACAGCACTCCCTTTGGAATGCCGGAGGTTTAATTAGACATTCACAGCAGCTGGGCGTCAGTTTTGATCACATGACTTGACCCGTGAATGGCTGCCTTTAAGCATTGGTCACCTTTCCTCAACGCATCGTTAACAACTCCCCAGCGGATAGATGAGAACTTAGCAAGCCTGCCTGGCTATATCAGAAGAAACTATACTAAGGTGCCGGCGAGCCGGCGTTGCCAGGCCACTGATATGCCTGCTGTTTTGCTTCCGCCGGCAACTTCCCTCCGAGATTGACGACGGAGATGAACGTGGACTTGGCTCAACCCAGGACTTCGGCGACGGTTCTTGTCGCTGAGTCGACGGAACAACACTCCTCAATCTCACTCACCGGGCAACACTGCCACTGGCAGTGGAGTTTTAAATTTAGTTCGAACCGGGCCCGCTGCCAGCACACAAGCTTGACACCTTGAGGCCGCAAAACCCAGCCAAAAAGAAAATTGAAACCTGCGCTAGGGGAAGCCGAAGCCGAAGCCGCGAGCAATGACCACCTCACGCCCAAGGCTGAAGAAGCCCAATATGGGAGCGTTGCGTCTGCTTCGGAGCATCACAAATCCGTCACTTATTTTTTCGAACCTGATCGCAACGGCGGCCCGAGACCGGACCCCATCCGCGCGCTCTCCTTCCCAAAGGAGAGATGCGATTCCGCGCGAACAGATCTCTAGTCCCGCCGCCAGCCGGTGGTGATGTAATGTAACGATGATGAGAAATAGCCCTCACAGAAAGCTCCACGGAGAATCATGGTTCGGACCACGACCGCGCAGGTTCCGGCGACGTCCAGACCGCGGGAGAGCGGAGCCAGGTGCAAGGTGAGCAACTCCAGCGAGAGAGAAACCGAAAGAAATGCCTCAGGCCGGCCGGCAGGCAGGCAGGCTCAAGCAATGACAAGCAGCCATGCTGTCGTCAGCAGCTGACAGCGACAAGGACCTGGCCTGTCAACAGCTGCAGGGCCGGGAAATGAATTGTGGGAGGGGAGGAGGGGGCGTGTCTGCACGTCAGACCACCGACAGAAAGAAAAAAAACTCTGCGTGAAAGAAAGCCGACGGAGGCCATCATTGGTAGCTTGAGGTCTGTGTGTACCCCGGAAACACTCCGACCAAGGGTTGCGAAATTGCCTCCTTCGCACTGGACTCCCGACGGGAGGGAAGGCGGGCGGTTCGGAAGAGGATTTCTTTCTTGGATGCGGGAGAGGGGTGAATTGGCGAATCAAGACTGATGCTGGTGCGGCTGAGTCACTGCTGCGCTGCTGCTGCTGCGGCGTCGTTGTCTGAACCTTGGGACGCGTTGAATTCCCCGCAACTGTTGTTTGGGTGTCTGCCTACCTTGGCTTCCTACCAGGTTTCCTGGCGAGATGGGGGTTTTGGTGTCTTCTCCCCAAGTGCCGTCCAACCTTTTTTTTTGCAACTGCCGTGAAGAGAACCTCGAGCCGAGCGCCAAAGCTGTGAAACTTGAGGGGTCGCTATTCTTGGAAGGTTGAGCCGTTGGATCTGCCCTAACCAGGTGGCAGTCAGCCCGGTGTGGGGCCGCACCGGCAAACGTTTGGTACCTGCGTCAGCGTAACCGACGCTAAGCCCGAGCGGGCAGTGTACAGTTGGCTTTGTTTCACCATTCGCCGGGTCGCACTGTGGTGAGAGGAGAGGTCGGTTCTCAGACCTCCTTTCCATGATCCCAGGTTCCTATACCCGACACGTGCCCGGCCATATTCACTGATGCCCGAGCTCGAGCTAGGGAATGCTCTTTGCCAGAGTAGCAAGTTTGAGTTTTCGTCTCTCTCTCTCGGATCTCCCGAGATCATCCCATTTTGCGATTACAGATCAAGGTTGTTTACACGGTACGCTACTGGTGTAGTGTACTGTTTCGGATTAGGCTCTCCACATCGATCGAGTTCGCCGCTTGGCATCGCTTGACCGGTGTTTCTGGAAGAAAAGAGGGAAGATCCATGAATCGAGGCCATTGTTGACGGAGCTGTTTCCAAATCGGGTTGCGGGATGTTGGGGCGGCTCAAAGCATGTTTGTGAGCAGTTGAGACCCAACTGGCGAAATCAAAACAATCACATGTCTGAAGGGTCAACTCGGGACTGATCCGGTCAATGCCAGAGAATGAGTTGCGAGTCAACAGCGTCGAGCTGGGTGATGGTACTTCCGAAGCAGTGGAGCTGAGGCAGCCATGCTTTCAAAGAAGAAAAATCGAGCTTCAGATTCTGCGCGCATTGGAGAGCGACGAATGGAGAAGGAGGGGGTTCCAGTTAATATACGCGCAGTATCCGACAGGTGGGAGCTGACGCAGAGCACCTACTGTGCACCCACTACCACTTGTTTCTTGCATGAAAATGAGATGGTTTGTCCAACGCGGCGTCGGTAGTCAATGGAGAGTTGATGGTGCGGCTTCGTCTTTCGTTGGCTATGTTTTGTGTAACTGTTGGACGTGTGGTATCCAATCTTGTCCGCCAGTCGCCAAGTGATGGATAGATAACGTCACCAACTGGTCAGAAATCCGCCGGTCGTGGTCGGGACAAACCAGGCACACCTCGGCGCTGATTGGAGTGATGAGGGCAATTTGATCCAACTCCTCCCTTGGACAATCGAGATCAGAACTAACCACTAGCACACAAACAAATAACTGTTTGAAGCACATGTTGAGTGTCAAGGTGACTCGTGACTCGCATGCGATAGCGACATATCGCCGTCGACAACAAACATTGTGCTCGCATCGTGGTGGATCGGGACCGATCTGCCCTCCCTTGCTTCTTTCCGACCAAGCCCCCTCGCTTCGCCGGACGCCTGGAATCCCCTTGTCTCGGTCGGGGCCCGAGCGGGATTTGAGCACGCAACCCAAACAAGGGGTCACCCCTGTCTTGGAGCCCGCCGCTCCGTCCAATGTCACTCACACCCCTTCCCAAGCGTCCACAACCATGCTGTCCAGCACGCCCTGCAGGGCACCGCATCCCAACCTGCAGGTTCGGGGCTGGACGAACAACACTGGCCCCCAGAGGAAGGCTCCACGCGATCCGGACGCGTCGTTTCTTGTGTGCCGTTGCTACATTTAGCCGGGGAGCCCACATCCAGGCCACTGGGTGAACCCCAGTATTTGTTTTTGTCGAAATCTCATCATTGTTATTCTCCTCCAGGTCATTCGTTTCTTCACTCCTCTCTGAACAAGCAGCAAGGGAAAAGGTATCCTTCGTTTTAGCCTCATTCCTTAACCTAAGAGAGGCTGTCTGTCAGCTGTCAGCATAACGCCGCACACACATCAGACGGAATACACAACCCCGAAATATTGGACGGCCTGATAACACGGCCACCATAGCCTTACCTTCTTTCGTCTTCGGCCTTCCCCATCCAACCGTTCGTTTAGGAACTACCGTGTGTAGTAAGCCAACGCCGGGTTTCCTCCGCTTTACAAGACGGGATAAGTCTTGGAATGCCATTGTCTCGGCGCTAGACCCAGTGACCCAGTCGCATGAACACGGCTGCTAAACAGCAACTCGCATATATCGGCGAAGCCCAGCAACACTCGTTGACCTGGGAGCTTCCTTCTCATCACACGCCATTATTGGAACCATCTGGACGCCTCTCTTTCACCATCGACCAGAGTGACGTCGGATCTCAGCACGTTGCCGGCCCTGCGGATCAGGAGCTCGAAGTCCCCTTTCCGGCCGGCGAAAGACAGCAGAGCGCGAGCCGGTACTTCCAGGTACCGGAATCTTAGGACGGATAACCGAAGTCCGGAGAAAGAGCATTGTTGTTGTTTGGGTCTCTTCAGGGAAAACAACAGGTGGAACAGTCGGCGTTGGGGCGAACATTCCAGACGGGTTGCTAAAATCCGGTGTCACTCGTATCTCGGCACCCCAGGTTTTTCGGCGTTCTGGCAACCCCGGGGATATGGCGATTCCCCGCATAGTCCCAGCCGCGCTGGGCGCGGTTGCATTCCTCCCAACAACCGCCATCCTCGGCATCCACATCATCCTGGCTCGGTCACCCGCGGATCGAGCGTCGTCAGTGAGGGCCACGGGTATCGTTGCCGCGCTTTTCGAGGCCGTCATATTTCTTGCCGTGCCATTCCTCAGTCTCTCACATGTCGTGCCATGGGCTCCGAGCGCGCAATGGAAAGGGTGTAGGAGGGTATGGTTTGACGCGGGCTTGGCGTTGTGCACAGTTGCCACCGTTGTATCGGTGTCGAACATCGTCTGCCTCAGCAAAGTTGTCGATGACCCTCTGAGCACCATTTTGGGGTGGGGTGTAGGGGATTTCTTGGTGGGGGCTTCGGTCGCGCTGGGGTTGGCGTTTGCGACACAGCTTGTCTTTTTCATTTTCCACTTTCTCGCTGGGAGAGCACTCGGGAATCTCTCTGAGGGATCGGCCCAAGCCGAATTGGGCAACAAGCTAGGCCCCCGTATCAAAACGGTCCCGTATCACGAGACAACCCCGACCTCGGCCAAGGACCGCGGGAGTGCCTCCTTCGATTCTCCGACGCCTCCCGGGTCAAGCGGCGACCGTTCAGGGGTGGATACCATGAACTCGGCCCGGTCTTCCCTCTCGCACGCCATCCGACCCATCACATCCAAGACACGCTTGTTGTCTCTCAGCCGTCGGTCCTCCCACCGGCCTACTTCTCTCGATTTACCTGCCGCGCAAGACCGCCAATCTCGCTCGACCGAAGCGGGCTTCGACTCCTGGGACACGTCAGCCGTGGACCCGGAGACCCGTCAGACAGTCCTAGAATCCTCGTCACCTCCGCACAGCCGCTTCCTCGAGACCATCCCCGCCAGCCCGACGACCAGCCGGAGCCCCAGCCCCGGCATGGCGCTGGACATCCTCGAACCTCCACGCGCCGCGAAGCGGAGGAGCCGCAGCTACAGCCCCGTCTCGACGCGGGCGATCCAGGCGCAGCGGGTGGCCTTCACGCAGCAGGAGTCGCACAGCGAAGCGCACATCCACCCGCTCTTCCGGTCCGACTCTCCGGCGCCGCCGAGCGCCACCCCGGGCACGGTGGTCGTCGCGGCGCCCAACGCGGGCCAGGTCATCTCCGACAAGCAGAGCATCCGCAGCATCCAGAGTAT
The DNA here is from genome assembly GCA_023383405.1 of Chaetomium cochliodes. Classification (NCBI taxonomy): domain Eukaryota; kingdom Fungi; phylum Ascomycota; class Sordariomycetes; order Sordariales; family Chaetomiaceae; genus Chaetomium; species Chaetomium cochliodes. The sequence continues at coordinate 176,407 of JAKWJL010000007.1, forward strand.
TCGTCGGCTGCGCAGCGAGAGCCTCCCACCCGTCCAGCCGAGCCCGCTCAGCCGCGCGGGCTCGTGCGAGTCGTTCGGTCGTCGGAGGGCCGATAGTAGCTCGCCGGAGCTGCGCGAAGAGGATGAGGCCGTGGTGGTCGGTGCTGCTACAGCTGCCGCGGCGGCAGACACGGAGCGGAAGATGACGCCGCCGATTCCGGATTACATCCTCAATGCTGGCTCGACTTCGAGCTTAACTGCCCGAACCTGAGCGGCGGGCTTAGACTTCATTTTGACATCAAGTCTCGCTGGAATATGATGAGTCATGACCATGATGCTATGGGACCGGCACAAGGTCTATAGACATCTGCTTTTCTTTTGTCTTTGAGTTTGGGGTGATCGGTCGAGCCAAGGCCTCGAGGTTTGGGAGAAGATACCAAATGATGATTGATACTTAGCGACGGCGTTGGATTAAGACGGGAAAACGGGAAGGGGTGGGGACGGAGAGGAAGTTTCGTCACTGGACAACATCCTGGGGTTTGAAGGTTAGAATAGACAACTTGGGTTAAACCAACCAACCACCGCCAATCGGGCAATGACAAATATCATGTCGATACCCGTATGCATGCATCTCGGCTTGAACCTGTGATACAAAGATGGAGAGCGAAGACAGTGAAGAAAGCGAGAAGGGAAGTAAAAACGCAGGTTATCCGGGAGTCCGTGCCACCCATGGATGCCATTGGTCACTTTGGGCTGTCTCAAAACACAGCGAATCATCTCGAATCCGTCCCGAGTCTATTGGTGAACGGCGATGTTTTGTTGGTGTTGAGAAATAGGGTTGGCTTGGCGAAACCATCAGCTCGAACCCAAGCAAGGCTCGCCTCGGGAGAGTGGGGCAAGTGCACAGCTGCTAGGCGACAGCGGCCGCGTGCCCCCCAATTCCCCACCTTGCTCCAACCTAACTTGGCTTCCCTCTGCGGTTTCGTCTGCTGCCTCCCTCTTGCCACAGAATCACACAACAGCCCGAGCTCTGCAATATCGTAGAACCATCGGCGACGGCCCTTGAAATCCGTCGATCAACCACCATCGCAAGCCATCCATCGAACGAACTATAGGATTTCGGCTGCCGGTGTCACTACGTTGCCCATCATGAAGGTGACGTTCAAGGTTTGTTTGACCCGACTCGAGCTGGCGGCTCTTGCACGAACCCCAACTCCCCGCGTTTTCTTTTTCAGTTCCTTATCGCATGACGATGATCGCTCTATGCCGATGCTAATGCATGGCCGCCCGCATTCAGGATCTCAAACAACAGAAGTTCGTGCTCGATGTTGAGCCGACCGACCTTGTAGGTTACCCCTCATCATCCCTCGATCCGAGTCCTCGCCCCGCCGCCGCTATGACGCTACCCAGCCGACAACCACTTTCGCGACTGCATATGACGGCGCCTCTCAGTCAGCTCGGCGGATCCTCATAATTTTGGGCCTACATTCTCGAGCTGGATACTAACAGAACTTAGGTTTCTGCTGTCAAGCAGAGGATTTCTGAACAGCGGGGTTGGGATCCTAAGCTCCAGAAGCTGATCTACAGCGGTATGCAACGAGTTCCCGTGCCCTGCTTTTGGCATGAGCTGTCGGCTGACTTTGTGTTTCAGGCAAAATTCTAAAGGATGATGACACCGTGGAAACCTACAATATTGAGGAAAAGGGTTTCGTGGTTTGCGTCGTGAACAAAGTAAGTGCGAATAACCATCGACCCCAGCAGTTGACCGAAGCTGACTGCACTCAACGCAGCCCAAGCCTACACCGGCGCCCGAGGCTTCCTCATCCGCAGTCCCGGCCACCCCTGCCCCCGCACAAAGCTCTACTCCAGCACCCCCGGCTGCCCCTACGCAGAGTTCCGGCACCGCTGCGGCCGTTCCGGCTACCCCGACCCCGAACCGGACTGCCGCCCCCGAAGCGGCTCCCGGCGATGCCAATGCTCTGGCTACGGGCGAACAGCGTGCTGAGGCCATTGCTAACATGGAGGCCATGGGCTTCGAGCGGGCACAGATCGACGCTGCTATGCGCGCCGCGTTTTACAACCCCGACCGCGCCGTGGAGTACCTTTTGACCGTATGTTCCATCTTGGTTCGAGCTGGCATCGCTACAAGGGCTAGGGGCTAACTATTATAAGGGCATTCCCGACCACCTCCAACAGCCCGCCGCTGCAGCTCGCCAGGCTGCCCCAGCTGCCGCCTCCCCCGCGCCGGCAGCTGCTGCTGCTGGTGCGGCCGCCGAGGATGATGCCAACGTAAATTTATTCGATCTCGCCGCTCAACAAGGTCGTGGTAGCTCTGGCGCACGCAGTGGTAGTGGTGCTGGCGCAGGTGCTGCTGCGGGTGCAGGCGCCGCCGCTGCCGCCGCCGCTGCGGCAGCGGCGGGTGGCCAGGGCCTGGGTAACCTCGAATGGCTCCGTGCCAATGCACAGTTCCAACAGCTTCGTCAGGTGGTGCAGCAACAACCTCAGATGCTAGAACCCATTCTCCAGCAACTTGGTGCCGGCAACCCCCAGCTCGCCCAGTTGATCGCCCAGAACCCCGAGCAGTTCCTGTCCCTTCTTAGCGAGCAGGGCGGAGACGATGACGCGCCGCTCCCTCCTGGAGCTCACCAGATCTCCGTGACAGAAGAGGAGCGCGACGCCATCGAGAGGCTCACTCGACTTGGTTTCACACAAGACCAAGCGATCCAGGCCTACTTTGCTTGCGACAAGAATGAAGAACTGGCGGCAAATTTCCTCTTCGACCAGCCTGATGACGACGAGGACGTTAACATGCCTTGATTTTTTCTCTCATCATTTCGGAGTTCTTGGTGGAAGGGTTGTGATTCCCGTCCTTTGCGGTTTCTCGTGGAGATCTGGATGCGATATGGAAATTTGGGCTAGACGTCCTAGCTAGGGTTCGGTTCTCATGGCGAGATGAGTTGGGGATCGGTTGGCATGAGCATACGGAAATGGGGCTTCGTTGATGATGGCTACGAAACGATGCACCCTTTAAACACCTATCCCTTGCAAACGTATGGCGGTAGTTACTAGATCGATGGATGGCTGCCGTAGGTTTGCTCCCTCATACTAGATGGGGATAATAACGCCCAGTTCGCAGTGCGGGAGAGAGATGGAGTGGCTGAAGTGGCGGCCCGGATGATGCTTGTGAACCTCAGTTGCTCTGCTCCGGCATCTGGTTTGCGGCAGGCGCGGAAGGGATGGGTCAGAAACCGGAGGATTTAGCCCTCGGGACATACTAGGAATCAATCGATGGATTTGAAACTCAACAAGCGAGTTTGAGACAATGATATGTTGTTGGGCATGTATCGAGGTAGTTTTCACAGACCACAGTACGGAATTGCTGTGTTTTGTACCCTATATAACGGGTAAGCCCATGACTGACCAACACGACTTCTCGTTTTTGTTTTATGTTGGATCGCTGGCCCGTTTGACTCGGCCTTTAAGTCCTCCTTCTGTATGATGTGAAAAGGGTATCAATATAATCCATCGCCGTCAGATTCCATTTCCTGCCAACCAACCTCTCGACCCCAGAATGCACCGCGCCCCGGCCTATCTCTCTTTCGCTCTCTCGCGCGCGCGAAGAAAGGCTCAAACGAAAAAAAAAAAAAAAAAAAAAAGCCGAGTGATGAGCAACCCCAAGCCCAATCAAAGCCCCATCGGAACAAACCCCTTCTTCTTCTTGCCCTTGCGCCCGCCCTTCTTGGGCCCCTCCCCATCAACGGCGCTGTTGAGCTGGGCCAGCACCTCCTCCTTCTTGCGGCGGAGCTCCTCGGCCTTCTCGTCCTCGAGGGCCTTCTGGCGGGCCTCGAACTCCTCCTCGGCCTTCTTTTGCTCGGCGTAGATGGCCTCGGCCGTCTCATACTCCTGGCCCGTCGCGCGCTGGTACTGCTCCAAGTCAAACGAGACGGTTTTCTGCCCCACCAGCGCGGCGGTGATGCGCTGCGGGTTGACGCGCTCCTCGCGGTTGAACTTGAGTTTGATGTGCTTGCGCGTCTTGCCCCGGAACATGCGGCAGATGGTGTCGAAGTCGGTCCCGAACGCTTGGAGGGCCTGGTAGAAGAGGTCGGTTTCCTCGTCTGTCCACTGCTGTGGTTTGAGGTTGCGCCGTAGGTAGGTGGCTGAGGTGGTGTGGTGCGTGAAGTCGTTCTCTTCAATCTCGACGAGGTCGCCTGCTTCTTCGCGTGCGCGCGCATGTCGGTCGACTTGCAGGGAGCGGTGGTCGAGCACGATCTCGCCGTCGATGATTTGGTAGGTTTCGCCGATCGGGGCGCGCGTGTTGCTGTCGGTGGGGGTTTCGGCGGTAGCGTCGTCGTCGGCGGCGGGAGTGGGTTGAGTGCTGCTGTTGAGGTCGGAGGATGGGGTCGCGTTGGGGGCTTCGCCAATTTCCGCGGTTTCGTCGCCTTCTTCGCCGCTTTGCTGTCGCTTCCTTCGCTCGTTGTATCGAAGACGCTTAGCACGCTCGCGCTCCATAAGCTCGTCGTGCAGGCTGAACTTCTTTCCGATGTGCATATCCTTCGCTAGGTCGGCCATCTTGACTTGAGTGATGTCGATCTCGACGGCCTCCGCATCGGGCGGCGTGGCTTCCCGTTGCGGCCTCAATGGCTTCTTCTTGTTCTGCTCTGAGTTCTCCTCACCATCTTCTTCAGCCTCCTCATCCTCTACCGCGGACGCGCTGCGCTTTCGGCTCCGTGTTTCTCTGCGGGTCGTAGGTTGGTATCCTTCCTCACCTGGGAGAGGAGCGGCCCTCTTCCGTGGTCGTTTCCTCGAGGCAGGGGGTTCTTGTTCGCCGGCATCTTCAACAGAGGCAGCGGTTGTTGTGCGTTTACGGCCACGCTTTGATTTCGCCGCCTGAGAAGAGCCCGTTGCGGGCTCGGGCGCCGTTTCAACAATTGGTTGCGCCTGTTCGCTGGTGGGGGTTTCGACAGGTGTTGATGCGACCTGCGATGATTGGTCCTCTGGGGTAGTTTCCGGGCTATCGGGGGTTGAGATCTGGACGGTAGTCGGGGCTGGCACAGCTGCCGTAGTAGTGCTTTGAGTTTGTGCCGTGGATGGAACCTGTGCGGAGGAAAGAGAGCTGTTGATTGAGGGAGCAACAGTAGCGGTAACCGAAACGGCCGGCGACCGATCATCTGCGCGAGATTCAATACTACTATCTCCATCTACTGCTGGCGAGCGTGATTGGGAAAGTTCTTGAGCAGTGTGTGAACCCTGGCTTGTGGTTTTCTCGAGTTGGCCGACGGCCGGCTCACTCGTCGGCTTCTCCCTAGAAGCGGCCGCAGCAGGAACGGGTATCCTGCTATCCAGAACAGCCTCCGTGGCCGGAAGTGCCGACTCCGCATCACTCAATTCTATCTGCTTCTCCGTCCTCTGCAAAGACGTTCCGATATCCTCAAGGGCGTCATCGGTCGAGATGGGAGTGCCGACTTCGATAGGCGTGCCGGGGGCCGGGTGCGGGGCAGATTGGGTTTTCGAGGACGACGATTCCTGAGGGACAGGTGTGCTGTTGGATGACCGGTCTGTTGTCGGAGGACGCGAAGCGTTCTGTGACCCTCCCTTACCAGGCGGGCGGCGGATAGCGGCCTTTGGCTTGAAGGCAGATTTCTTATTCAACATCTTTTCAGTTTACTGCCCCGCAGTCGTCTTTCTTTGCTATCGCTGGAAACGTGCGCAACTGCGCATTGCCCGGAATAGTGCCAGGGCGGATCTAAACCTCTCGACTTCGGCCTGAGGGTGGTCGGTGATGGGCGTGGCCGGTTGTGGAAACTGGCCGGGTCGAGGTGGGTTGGCAAAATGTGAAAGTCGAATTGAATGAGTCTTCTTTGCTGCAACAAGAAGTGCAGGGCATTTCAGATCGAAAGATGGCTCCATGTCACTGAAAAAGCGGGCGCGACGTGGGGCGGAGAGTGATAAGACAATGGGCTGCTGAGCGCTAGCATCAAACAGGGCTAGCGCAATGCCGCAGCATTCGAAAATGACCCTTCCTTGGTAGAACATGCATGCAACTCGGCGGCCCGTTCTTTCTCTCGTTCCCTTTCCATTCCCAAACCGCACGCTCCTTTTCACCACCAGGCTCTTGCCTTTCAGCTTCATTTTTTTCAGGGCGCCGCCCAAGGCTGAGGACGACAGAACACATCTCGCCCTTTCCCGTTATCCGGCTGCGCTTTCAATCCTTTTCTTCTTCTTTTCCTGCTTTGTTCATCACGTCGCTGCGCTTTTTCTGATGCCGATTGCCACCTCTCCATCCGTGTTGCCCCGTCCTGCCACCTTCGCCAAGATGGAGGACAGGAAGAGACCCGCGTCTGGCGCGGTCGATGACTACGCTCCGCCGAGCAAGCGACAAGCTGTTAACGGCAGCGGCAAGTCGAAAGATGACTCCGGCGACATGAAGGAAGAGGCTTGGATCGAGGTAAGTGTGTCACACGACAGCCCCTGCGTCGTCATCCTTTGGCCATCCCTCACCCCCTTCCCCTCCGAAGACCGGGCCTATGCCGCCGTCGCGCTGATGCCGCGTCCATCCTGCGGCGACAGCTGGCATCAAACGCGGCGGTTTTGCTGCGTTTCCTTGCCTTGACTGTGGCTAATGCGCGGCTGGCTGGCAACAGCACGCCTGGCTCCTCTCAGGCCTCTCCCTGACTCCAGTGCCCTCCTCACACCTCCACAATCATTCCGCTGCCTCTTCGCTACGATGTACATGAAGACTCTTTGCATGGCTATGGGCGACAGGTTGGCTGACATGGGCGTCTGCAGGAATACCAAAAGGGCGCTATATATCGCCAAATGCTCGAGTACAAGAGGGAGAAGATAAATTTAGAAAGCCGCGTCCAAGAGCTCGAGAAGGGTTCGACAGATCACGACGACCATATCCGGGTAATCGACTCATGGGTGCTCCAGGTACGTCCCGACGTCGGACCGCCCCGTGGACCCCCGCTGACCACGCCTAGTTGCTGCAAGAAATCGAGGTGTTAGTTGACGGCGCAATATCATCTCGCAGCTCGGCAGATTTAGCACCCGGATCCGCCCTCTCCTTCAAAGATAGCAAAGAATTCCAGAGGCACCTCAACGACAAAGGGAAGACCTTCAGGTCGAAGACCGACGCCATCCTGCAGCGCCTAGCTGGCGCGCGAGGTGAGGTCAAGCCGGAAGTAACGCAGCTCGAGTCCCAGGTCAACTCTTTACTGGCGCAGCAAAAAGAATTGCTTGTCAAGGTCGACCGACTCGAGGCACAAAATGCGGCACTCTCGGAACAGTACGACAAGACCACCCTGAAAGTCATCAAGGCGGAACGGAAGCTGGACCGGACGAAGAGTGCGCAAGTACAAAAACTGGAGCAACAAGCCTTAGCTGGTGCCACGGCTCATCCGGCCATGAAGGACGAAAACGGCGCCAATTCCGGTACCGCTAATGGTGATAGCGGGGCGCTCAAGCTGCAGTATCAGGAAGCGATGGCTGTTGTGGCCAAGCAGAAGCAGCAGCTCGAAACCGCGTTATCCGAGAATAAGTCCCTGATCGATGAAAACTCGACTTTCAAGATCAAGAAGGAAGCCGCGACCGACGAGGAGTACGCCCGGACAGAGGTTTTCAAGCATTTCAAGGGACAAAACGAGGACCTAATCAAACGCATAAACCACCTGGAGGCAACAAATAAGCACCTGCGCGAAGAAGCGGAGAAGCTGCGCGGGGAAAGGACCGAATGGAAATCCAAGCTGGAAACCGAGGCTCAGGTGGCTGCGCTGGAACTGGAAGATCAGCTGCAGCAAAAAGACCAGGACCTCACCCGCATCCGCTCCGCCCGCGACGAGCTCCTGGCCGAAGTCGCAATGCGCAAGGCTAGCCAGGATCAGGAGAAGACGGCTCTGACACAGATCAAGGAGCTCGCGGAGGCCCAGGGAGATCGCATAGCCGAGCTCGAGTCGGAACTCGAACGATTACGACCAAGCGAGGACTCTGCCATGTCGGATCCGCGGCCAGATCTCGAGGCGCTAGCTGTTGAGGACCTACGACAAAGATATGTGAAGCTGGAGAAGGATTTCGAGGCCATCAACAAAGAATTACCACTTCTGGAGAAGTCGTATAAGAAATCAATGGCGCTGGCGCACAAGAAGGTCATGGATTTCCAACACCTCGAGGACCGAGTTGCGACGCTTACGGCCGAGAAGAGCAAGGCGGACCAGAAATACTTTGCTGCGCGAAAAGACATGGATATCCGAACGGCCGAGATCCGGACGCTTCGGGCGCAAAACGGGAAGAGCTCTGAAATTATCTCCCAGCTCAAAGACGTGGAGATGCAGAACCGGGCTCTTATTGGCAGCCTTGAAAAGCAGATCGCAGCGTTGAAGCAGGACATCTCGACGGCCATGGCGGAGCGGAAGAGGCTGGAGCAGCTGAGTGCTGAGGCGACACGAAGGGCGGACTCGTGCAAGTCTCAGATATCCAACCTTGGCGATCTTGTGAAAGCGAAGGATATGGCGGTTGCTGGCATGAAGGAGCAGCTCCTGAAGGTCGAGACGGAGTTGGAAAAGGCTAAAGTTGATGTCAAGGAGATCGGCAAGGACTGCAACAAGTGGAAGCTCAAGTGCCAGAGCAATTCGTCCGAGGAAGAGGAAGCGTTGAGGGTGAGTTGGCCTGCCCTCGTTATGTCTACTTGTCTAGTCGCTGTTACTAACAATGTACAGAATTTGGTGATTTGCTCTGTTTGCCGGAGCAACTTCAAGAACACGATCCTGAAGGGGTGCGGCCACGTATTCTGCAGCGGCTGCGTCGACGACCGGCTGGCGAACCGCATGAGGAAGTGCCCAAGTTGCAACAAGGCCTTTGACCGATCCGACGCCATGGCCGCTCATCTATGAGTGAAGTCTGACACAAGGCTCGACAAAGAGCAGAGCACGATTTCCACCGAGGCGCAAACGCGCCCAGGGATATGACACAGCCCCGCCGTTTCCGCTCCATGGCCACGACGGTGTTGGCTCACAAACGCGGCGCCGAGCGCAGGATTAACGACAAGATGCTTGTACGAGCACGGTGTTGTATCTCTACCAATGTAATTTAGTGGTGTGTGATTAAGATCCGGGATGCGTTGATCAAGTGAGGTTAAGGTTGGGCAAACGCAGAAGGGTCTGCAAGCGGTGATTTATCGTTCACGTGGAGAGCAGGCAGGATATAGAAGCGGGGTTACGAGGGGAGCTACGATATTGTACAAAGCGAGCTATTGATACCTATCAAGTCTTAATTTTTCTCTGTTGCGCCTTAACGGCGGCTGGTCGATCCGTAGCCGGTGCTTTCGTGACGTGCGCCAGACCCCGAGCTGCTCGCGCTGGACGAACTCTCGCCGTTCCCACCACCATAGCCGGAACCAGACCCGGATCTGGATCCCCAAGAGGGCCGGGCGTAGTCGCGATCATATCGGTCATTGTTCCGCTGTCCGCGGCTGCCGGCCGTGTACCCAGCCGCCGCACCGCTCGCCAGGCCAGTCCAGAAACCCGGAGACCAACCCTCACCCGACGACGACGGCTTCGGCCCCGAGCCGGAATACGGCGGCGGCGGGTCATCGCCACGTCCCCAACCCCAACCACCACCACCACCGCCGCCGCCCCAACCCGGTCCGCCACCACCACCACCACCATTACCTAGAGCCCTCCAAACATCCCCATCAACCATCGACACCAGAATCCACCCCAACACCCCAAAGAACACCACCCAAAACAAGAACGCTACCCAACCACCACCCGACTCCCCATCCCGCTCACCACCCTTAACAACCCGCAGCGTATACTCCACGCCACAGCTGCCCCGCAGCACGTACGCGTCGTCCGCGTCCGCGTACCCTTCGCAGATCACCTCGGTGCGGTCCAGCTGCATGTCGGACGGCACCGCCGCCGTGCACGCCCACTCGATGTCCTGCGATGTGTACGACGAGCCCTCGTTCGTGCACCGCATCGTCTGGATCCCCGCGCGCTTGCACAGGGAGCGCGGGGAGAGGCATTTGAGTTGGGGGATGGGGGCGAGGCGGCGAGAGGTGGTCTGTTGGGGGGAGTGGAGGGTTAGGGATTGGACCTGCGGAGGGGGGGGGTTAGTACCTGATATGGGTGGGGTTGGGTTGGAGGGGGCGAGGGTTTGGGGGAAAAGTTGTGGTGAGAGTTTGGTGGTGGAAGGGAGAGGGAAAGGGTTGACATACCTCGGAGAGCAGGATTGCATTCTTGGGGCGCGCGGCGAGGACGGTCGAGGGGAGGGTCAGGGCGAGGAGGGCGAGGATGGATGAGGTTGCTGCAGTGAGTCGCATGTTGACTGAGGCCCACGGGCAATGTGTGATGTGTGTGATTATTGTTAATCTTTTGGTTGAGATGGTGGTTGATGTCGATTCTCAAGACTGAGTCTCTAGAGTCGGCGGTTGCGGATCGAGGACCGGAACCTTGAAGGGTTGGCACTGTATACACTTGGTCGCAGATGAATGCGGCTTTGTTGCCGGAAGCCAGCCTCGCCTCAAAGGCCGGGCGAGAAGCGGAGAAAAAGGCAAATGTCAGAATCTATTTCAAGATGCCCCTTGTTTGCCTTTCTTTCACAAGGTTGAGGAGAGGTACGACAAGCGGTGTTTGTCGCAGTTGGTTCGGTGTGAGTTATGAGTGGTGGTTTGATGTGTGGTGGGGAGTTTGGAGGCCTTTTGAAGTAGAAAACCAGTGGTGGCAAAGCGCAATTGCACCTTGCTGGCTTTGTTGACACGTCAGTCAATCTGCATTCGAAACAAGCCACATAGGTCGTTATTTGAGCATCCAGGGATGAGCCAGCCCAGGCAAGGCTGAAGTGAAAGAAGTTCGGATTGAATATTGAATGAGGAGCCCCACAAAGAGCTGAAGCTCAGGGGAAGAGGGGTGATTAAGGTGGCTTGCTGGGCTTTCTTACATGTCACTTTCACCGCAAAAACCTCATCAATACCTAGGTAGTTGTCACATATCACATTCCAAACTAGTGATTACACGTTTGTACATACTTTAGTCATATTAAGAGAAGCCGACTAATGCTACCCGTAGTGTGATGCGGAGATGGTAATGTCTTCGTACACATCATACACATGCTGGATCCCTCCCCGTTTCCAATTCCCAGAGGTTGCCACCCCGTCTCCGTCTATCAACTTCCATGTGTGTGACACATATGCCCGCCCGCTACCCAAACGCCCTCCCAAAAAAAAAACAAAATGATATCTCGCTCGACATTGATTACCCACCATAGTCTACCACCCCTCATGTTTTATCCACCCCCTCCTCACTGATGCTTCTCCAAACTCTGCAAGTTCACCAGCTCCGCATAGCGGCCATTCCGCTTCATCAACTCGCCATGCGTGCCCTGCTCCACCACCCGCCCCTGGTCAAACACGTAGATAATATCCGCCTTCTGGATGGTACTCAACCGATGCGCGACCGCGATCGTCGTCCTGCCCTTGGCCGCCTTATCCAGCGCGGCCTGCACGACGTGCTCGCTCTCCGAGTCGAGCGCGCTGGTGGCCTCGTCCAGCAACAGGATCTTGGGATCACGGATCAGCGCGCGCGCGATGGCGATGCGCTGCTTCTGGCCGCCGCTGAGCAGCGCGCCCTTGGAGCCGACGACGGTGTTGAAGCCGTCCGGCATGGAGAGGATGAAGTCGTAGATGTTGGCTTCCTGGCACGCGAACTTGATCTGCTCCTCGGTGACCTCGCCCGCCGCGCCGAGCACGATGTTGTCGCGGATCGTGCCCTGGTAGAGCGTGGGTTCCTGCGAGACCAGCGCGATGAAGCTGCGGTACTCGTTGACGTTGAGGCTGCTGATCTCCTTGCCGTCGATGAAGATGCCGCCCGCGAGCGGGTCGTAGAAGCGCTCGAGCAGGGCGATGGTGGTGGACTTGCCGCAGCCCGATGCGCCGACGAGGGCGACGTATTGGCCGGCGGAGACGGAGAGGTTGAGGCCGCGGAGGACGGGCTGCTCGGGCCGGGTCGGGTAGCGGAAGTGCACGTCGCGGAACTCGATGTTGCCTTCGGTGGATTCGAGCTTCTCGCCGGTGGCGGCCCAGGTGTCGACTACGGGCTTGCGGTCGAAGAGGGTCTTGAGCTCGCGCGTGGCTTCGACGGCCTTGCCCATGTCCGGGGCGAAGCTGAAGACGGAGCCGGCGGACTGCGCGCCGAAGATGACGGACGAGAAGACGATGAAGAACTGGAACATGTTGTACTCGTAGCGCGCGATCAGGGTGCCGCCGTACCAGAAGCCGAGCGCGAAAGCCAAGAACATGAAGGACTGCGACGCCGCGTACAGCAAGCTCGACTTGAGCACCGAGATGAGGCTGGCGCGCTGCTGGACGGCAAGGTTGGCCTTGTACTGGTTGAGCACGTCCTCCTCGCGCGTCAACGCCGCCACGGTGCGCATCGCCGTGATGGCCTCGGAGGCGTAGCTGGCCGAGCCGGAGTAGGCCCGCTTGGCGCGCCGCTGGTAGTGCGCCAGCATCCAGAAGCGGAAGAAGCCGCAGCCGATGAGGATGGGCATGGTGGCGATGCACACGAGCGCCAGCTTCCACCCGATCGCGAGCGCGACGGTGCACGCGGCGATCAGCGTCGTAGACACCAAGATCAGAGTCCCGAGCGTGGCACCGCTGAGGCCGGCGACGTGGGTGGTCTCGGTGCTGAGGAACGAGGTGAGCGCGCCGGCTGAGTTCTCGTCGCGGTCGAAGTACTCGACGTCCTGGCGCAGCATGGACCGGAACGACCTGTCGCGGACCCTGTGGATCAGACGCTCGCTGCACTTGGCAAAGACGACACCCTGGGCGGAGAAGGAGATGAACATGACGATGGCGAGCATCAGGTACATGAGGGACCAGAAGGAGGCCTCAGACTGGATATGGGGAATCGACTCGGGGGTGACCGGTACAGAGCTGGTGGTTTCGGTTAGTTATTCCATGTTCCACGAACGAGTTCGCCAGTGACGACGGGGATGGCAAGAAAATAACACTTACAGAGCGCTGATGAGCTTGGCGAAAAAGACGGCCTGGGTGGGGTTACCGCAACCACAGATGGCCGAGAAGAAGAGACCAATCATCATGAGCTTCCACTCCTCCTTGTTGAAGCTAGCAATCACCTTGATGAGCGTCCCGAGGCTGTACTGCTTCTTGGCCTCGCCAGACTTGCGGTTCGCCAGGGCCATGGAGCTGGCACTCTGCTGCGACTGGGTGCGGTTGAGCCTGGCCTGGATGTCGTCCTCGGGGTCCTCGGGAACACCAGCGCCGCTCGCGCTCTTGTGGGTCGACGTTTTGCGGATGAGGGCCTCCTCCTCGACCTTCTCCAGCGCCTCCTCCTCCTCGACCGTCATCTCGTTGACGGCCGCGATAGCCTGGGCCGTGACCAGGTTGTAGTAGGCCGCGCGCTTCTCCAGCAGCTCGTCGTGCGTGCCCTGCTCGACGATCTGGCCAGCCGACATGACGACGATGTTGTGCGCGTCCTTGATGGTGGATAGACGATGGGCGATGGTGATGGTGGTGCGGCCCTCGGCGGCGACTTCGAGAGCAGCCTGCACGACGCCTTCCGACTTGGTGTCCAGAGCGCTGGTGGCTTCGTCCAGAAGGAGGATCTTGGGGTCTGAGACTACGGCGCGGGCGATGGCGATACGCTGCTTCTGGCCACCGCTGAGCAGGAAACCGCGCTCGCCGACGTTGGTCTCGTAGCCTTCGGGGAGCGAAGTGATGAAGTCGTGGGCGTTGGCCTTCCTGGCGGCGTCCTCGATCAGCTGCTTCTGCTTCTCAGCACCCTCGTTCTCCCACTTCGTACCGATCAGGCCGTGGCGAATATTTTCGTAGATGGTGGTGCCGAAGAGGGTGGGTTCCTGAGAGACCAGGGCGATCTGTTGGCGCAACCAGCGGAGGTTGAGAGTCGAGATGTCCACGTCATCAAGATAGACAGCGCCCTCGAGGGGCGAGTAGAACCTCTCGACCAATCCGATAATCGTCGACTTGCCGCTTCCCGAGGCGCCCACAAGTGCTGTCGTCTTGCCGGCGGGGATGGTGAGCGAGACGCCGTCCATGACCACGACGTCGGGACGCGAGGGGTAGACGTGCTTGACGCCCTCCAGACGGATGGTGCCGGCCACGTTCTCCAGCTTGGTGCCCTCGCTGCTCGAGGGGTCGATCGGGGACTGCCGGTCGATGGTGCTGTAGATCTTGGCGGCGGCGCCAAGGGCGGTGGTGAAGGCCTGGATGTTGGGCGCAACGTTGCCGAGGTTGAAAGCGCCGATCATGACACTCATCATGACGATGAGAACCTTGCTGAGAGCGACCTCGCCGTTGACAAGGAAGCGGGAGCCCATCCAGAAGGCCAGGCCGTAGTTGAGGTAGAGGATGGTCATCATACCGGCAATCATGACGCCGATCGTGCCCTTGAGCTTGAAACCGAAGCCCTCGGCGCGGATGAGATGGGTGTCGTACTGCTTGGCCAAGCGGTCCTGCGTGCCAAAGGCGATGGCGTTGCGGACACTGCTGATGACCTCCTCGGCAATGGAACCGCCCGCGGCGTACGAGGCGATGTTTTGCTTGGAATGCCGGACGATGAACCGCGAGCCCGTTCCCATGCAAAGCATCAGCGCCACCACGGTGCTGAGCAGGATGAGCGTCAACTTCCAGAAACTGATGAAGCCGATGACGAAGGCAGCCACAAAGGTCGCGACAGCCGCGAGAGTGAGGCCGACCTTCTCCGAGATACCCTCCTGGATCAGGTTGGTGTCGGCCGTGATGCGCGTGGTGACCTCGCCGGCGCCAAGCTTGTCGAAGAAGCCAATGTTCTGCTTCATGCAGCTCTCGAGGTAGTGCTCTCGGATCTTGGCGCTGATGTGTTCGCCCGTGTAGATGAAGCCGACGGTGGCGACGTACGAGGTGACGAACTCGCCGATAGCCAGGTAGACAAAGTAGAGAACCAACCTCCCCAGCTCGCCGGTAAACTCGCTTTCTGTCATGGCGCTCCCCGGGGTGAAATAGGTCTGGAAGGTGCCTTGGAGGTTGCCGAAGATGATGGTCATCAGGGGTAGGGCGGCACCGGAAGCGATGGCGCAGATGGCGGACACGAAGATGATGATCAGGTCATTGCGTGATGAGTAGCGGTAGAGCGTGGCTATCCCGACCTTGGCGTCGGGTGTGTAGACCTGGTCCTTGAGGATCTTGGCCTCCCTCTCGGGGAGGTGGGCGAAGGGGTCAGCCTCGACTTCTTCATCTTTGGGCGCGACAACTTTGCTATCGGCTTTGGAGAGGTCTATCGCAGCATCCTTGTGGTTTCCGTTGCTGTTTTCCGTCGAATCCCCGTTGCTCGAGCCGTGTGCTGATGGGACACGGTCCGGCGTGGGAGCCGCGCTCTTCTCGTTCAAGTCGGCGGCGGCCATGGTGTGGGAGTGAGAGAGGGGTTGCCCTCGGGGCGCTCTCAAACGGCTTTCGCTTAGAACTATGTCGAAAGCAAAGACGCGTTTGGAAAGTAGGTAACGCTGGGCTCAGGTCGAGCGGCTCGCTCGACTTTACACAATGCGTTGCATCAGCCGACGGATGTATTCGTATGATGGATGATGCTTGATGGGGGGGAAGGTTTAATAAATAGCTAAACAGAGGCAAGGCGTTGAAAAGTCAGAGCATGCATGGGAACAAGAGACAGACAAGCGGGCTAGTCAACGCGCCTCGGGTCCGATGTGAACTTATTTGAAGTTAAGCCGGCCCCCTCGAGTCTAATCCCTCCACCACCGATCCCCCGTCCCCATCCCTCCACACCCCCCGAACAACCGAACCCATCGCCTTGTTCAAAAACAGAATGGCGCCCCAATGGTAGGGTCTCAGACGGGAGCTTGACAAAGCTGACTGCACTGGGATCCTGCCGATCCAACCGGACAAATCCGGCATGCACCGACTGTCCAGGGAGTCATTGCCGGTGTTCGCAATTGCCACCAGGCCGATGTTGCTTTCGAGAAGTCACCGGAGGAATGAGAAGAAAGCAGCGGAAACAATTGCGTGCGGCTTGCTCTCGCTTCCGCTTCCAGGGCAATTGCTGACCAGCCAAACCGCACACCCTCGCCAGGCGCCCCACCACGCAAATTACAGGGTCCCGTCGCCGATGCCCGATAGGGGACTTTTACGATATTTCACCGCTCCAACAGAACTTTCCCACTGAACCCATGGCTTTCCCCCAGGCTTTCACACGAACCAACAACATAACAAACTGCCTATCGTGAACGGTTCGGACTCAGGCCCGGCTGCACCTAAGAACGAATCACTCAATACCCGGGCACCTCGAATAGATTGCATCCCCTCCATGTTGCCCAAGTTGGGTAGATGTCTGTACAACGGTCGGAGGGCAGCCTGTCAAGGCACCCATCAAAAATACACATCGACCCCTCCATCTTCGTTTTCCGGATGACGCATTCCATCGGCAAGGCTAGAAGGGAGGATTCTCGAATGTTGTGCAACCATGCGACCATCCATCCACTCGGCGAACCAAGAGAACGTGGGCCAAGGCTCCCGGTAAGCTGGAGGAGCCCGGGGCCCCGGGGTTTAACAACCTCCGAGATGATTCAGTCGGAGACCGTGCCTTTGCCGCATTCGGGGGTGAGATCGAAGAGACGTTGCAATTCCTTCGCAAACGGGCAACGGGATGACCCAGCAATACGAAATACGTGCATACACAGTAGTACTGTGATGACACATTACTCGACTCGAGCCAATCCGACATGGGAAAGGAAGGGAAAAAAAGATCGGAAAAGATCTGGAACAAACCGCTTTCCCCGAAGCCCTCGATAAGCTCCCGTAACTTGGCACTTGGCGATGCATGGCGCCCGGGCCGCCTCGAGGCCAGTTGCCCGACACCTGGGATTTCCGTCATGGAAATACAGTGTATGTCGGAGCCTAACTAACTAAATGGTACCTTGTGTCACGATGCGGCTCAAAAGCAGCTCACCAGGATAAGCATGTTCTGTACCAAGGTGAATGTTCTATCGCGGTGAGGCTCGGCCCTCTCCCTGTTTCACTCTGCCCCACGACGAAGGAAGCACTTCCGGCACAGATTACACTCATCTGTTGTATGCTCGGATATAAACGGACTTTGAATTTTTTACGCGTCTTCAATCATTGAATACGCAAGACGCATCTCGGTTGGGATTCCGGCCGGGTGCCCCCTGACGACTCAGCCCTGCCTCAGTGGCTGTTGAATCCTTCGAAAAGAGATGGGATGATTGAAAATGAATGAAGTGGCCGGGTCCACGGCGGTAAGGCCGCGACTATCTCCGCTATCAATCGGGGGACGGCAGCTCCCAGGCCCTTTGCCCAGACGCCCAGAACAACGGCCGACATTGGCATGGACCAACCAACCACTCGTCGCGGCGTCGGTTACCCGTGGATCCGATGGCCGGCTTGGGAAAAACAAGACGCCTATCGTAGCGGGGCTGTTCTAATCGGTAGCTTCTGGCGGGGACCCAGCGACACCGCCCAAAAATTCCCATGGCAGAAAAAAATCCCCAGTCGAGATTGACCCTGACTGCAAGTCGGTGGTTGCTAGAGACCAGAGTACCTGAAGCTCTGTTGACAGTTTTACACAACACAACACCACCACCTCAAAACCAACCCTTCCCTTGCCGTCGCCCGACATTAATCGAAACCCACCATCACTGTAATACCAATCTAATCACAAAACCGCCGCCACTATGCCCAAATCAAAACGCACCAAGGTCTTCCACCTCACCCAGGTGACCAAGAAGACACGCGAGCAAAAGGACAAGCTCTTCTCCAACATCCGCGAGTGCGTCCCGCAGTACCAGCACTGCTTCGCCTTTAGCATCGACAACATGCGCAACAACCACCTCAAGGAAGTCCGGCACGAGCTGTCCGACTGCCGGTAATTCTACCTCCCCCACATCCACCCCACCACCACCACCACCCCAAAGAAAAGAAACCCCAAACTAACAACCCCCCCCCCTCCTCCCCTCTCAGCATCTTCTTCGGCAAAACCAAACTCACCGCCCGCGCGCTGGGCACGACCCCCGAAGACGCGCAAGCGGACGGCATCGACCAACTGACGCGCTACCTCGCCGGCTCGGTGGGGCTACTCTTCACCAACCGCGCCCCCGAAGCCATCGTGGCCTACTTCTCGTCGCTCACGCACGTCGACTTCGCGCGGGCGGGGACGGTGGCCAGCCGCACGGTGACGGTGCCTCCCGGGCTGGTGTACTCGACGGGCGGGGAGGTCCCCGCCGAGCACGACGTGCCCGTGGCGCACACGCTCGAGCCCGAGCTCCGGCGGCTGGGCATGCCGACGCGCATGGTGAAGGGGAAGGTGTGCTTGGGTGGGGATGAGAGCGGGGAGGGCAGCGCGGAGGGGTACACGATTTGCCGGGAGGGGGAGGTGCTGGATTCGCGGCAGACGCGGTTGTTGAAGCTGTTTAGTGTGTGCATGAGTGAGTTTCGGGTGGGATTGTTGGCGTATTGGAGCGCGGCGAGTGGGGAGGTGACGGAGTTGGAGGGGGCGAAGGAGAGGTTGGCCATGTTGCAGCAGCAGCAGCAGGCTGGGAAGGGGAGTGGGAAGGGGAAGGCGAAGGAGGGGGATGATGAGATGGAGGAGGATGACGAGGAGGATGAGGAGTAGGCTTAACTTTGACGCAAGAAGAGCAGGGAGGAGGCGATCTGTTTGTTTCATTGTGCATATAGGGGTACTTTTGCATGATACCATAGCTTTTTCTGGGCTTGGGTTTTCGGGTACTGGCGTCTGGGAAGGCGGGTAAAAGAAAAAGCAGGGCGGAAATAGAAGAGCACGCCATTGCCGTCAGTCAGTCACTTGTGTCCGCTGCACTACTAGTTCGTCGTCGACTACCTATCTAAACATTCTGCTGCTTCTTCCAGCCACACAGCACAGGTCCGCAAAGCTAGACTGAGGCAAGGAAATGGGATGCCACCGAAAATACAGCAAGGAACTTACACATCGGAGGCCATCGCATCATATATATATACACACATCCCGGGCTCGAAGCTCGCTCGCTCGCCCGCCATCCTCCTCCACCAGGCCAGTAGTAGGAAACAAAAGAGTCCCTTACCTCTGACCTACCTTCACGTCGTTCTCATTTTCGCAAATCGATTATTACCTAACACACCGCTTCCTTGCTCCGTTTTGTTACAGGCATCAAGAAGTAAATAAATACAAGACGAAGAATGGTTACCTTCCCGCGAACTCTTTGTTCGTACTCGTGGCACAAAGGCATTGTAGCAGTTTCGGCCATTGCACGGCTGGCTTGGCTTTTTGGGTTTGGATGGTTTTCTTTGGACGGCAAGAAAGTTCCGGGCAGTCTGAGTGGTCGGTTCCGTGTGATTTAGAAGCCTCCTGAAGTGGTAGGCGCGGCCTTGCTCCAATGGATGAAGAGAGGTTACCTTGCCTGTCCGCCGACGACTGGACGGCATCTGCTGACTGCTCGCCAAAAATTGCCTTTCCTTAGGTTGTCGGCGAGTGGATGTTTTGGCGGGACGGCTTACCCTCATTGTCGGGACGGGACGAATCAGGGAGACGAGGAAAACGACAGTGAAGAAAGTGATACCCACCACAAGACATGGGCCAGTCTTGTTAGTAGCGTCGCAACTTCCTGGGGTCTTCGTAGCCGCCGTCGAAGCCGCGCTTCCGGGAGTCGTCGTGGTCTCTGGGCCGGTCGTAATCTCTGCCACCGCTGCCGCTGTACCCACCATTCTCGCCGCCGCCGCGCGGCCGGATAGGCTCCATGTTGCTGCCAGACTGCCGGGGGTTGCGGTCGCCGCGGAAGCCTCCGCCGCCAGATCTGTCATCATATGAGCGTGAGCCGCCACCGTCACGGCCATACCCACCACCTCCTCCTCCTCTGGGGCCGTCCCGATAGCTGTCGCGGCCGCCGTAGCCGCCGCCGCCGCCAGGTCCGCTAGGAGCGTTAGGGGGGCCGCCGAAACCACGATCGCGGTTTCCATACCCGCCGCCGCCGGGACCGCCGGGACCACCGGGCCCACCGGGGCCGGAGCGGAACCCACCACGGTCTCCAAAGCCGCCGCCGCCGCCACGGAATCCGCGATCGCGTCCTCCCCTGAAGCCGCCGCCAAAGCCGCCCCGGAACCCGCCACCGAAACCGCCGGGGCCCATGGGTCTGGCCATGGATGCCTTGGTGTAGCCGCGACCACCGAGGCCGCCTCCCAAGCGGCGGGGCTTCCACCCTTTGACGGTTCTACCCCTCTCAACATCAACCTTGATGCGGCGGTCCTTGATGCGGATACCGTCACATCCATCCAGAGCAGCTACTCGCGCACGCGCCAGATGCGCAGTTGTCAGTAACGCCTTACCATGAGATGAACTTGTTACCTTTGCGGTAGGAGGGTGGGGTGGAGGAAGGGAGAAGAAGGGAGGACTGGCAAGCTTGAGGGCCGTGATTGTCCTGGGGTAGGTTCCGGCAAGCGGCGGGATGGCAGTGTCAGAATCAAAGTGGCAGCATTACCTCTCATGTCCTTCTCGCGCTCGAATACTACGAAGCCGTAGCCGCGGTGGGGTTTCTTTTTCTTGTTTCCCTTCTCGTGGGCATGTGTATCACGAATGATGCGGATCTGTTGAGGTCAGCCTGTCGTCCACGGTAACAGAGAAAAGGGAGGCACGTACGCGTTCAATAGGCCCAAACCGTCCAAATTCGCGCTCCAGATCCTTCTCGTCGGCGCTGTAGTCAAGACGCGCCACAATCAATGTCTTGAAAGCATCACCGCGAATGTTGGGGTCATCATGGGGCGAGTCTATCCCAGCAAAAAACGCATTAGCACCACGATCAACCAACACATCCCCCAAACCCCAGAAGCAAAAAAAAAAAAAAAAAACACCCACAATTCTTCGGCCCCTCCGTAACAACCTCCTCCACCTGCTGCAACTTCTCGCGCTTCTTGCGGTCGCGCGCCTCGAGCCAGCTCTCGGTCGGATGGTACTCGTGCTCGCGCTCGTACTCGGCCAGGGCCGGCAAGAACTGGGCGACGCCGGATACGGCGGCCGTCTTGCGCTGCTCGGGGGCGTGGTCGGAGGGCGGCACCCAGCGCAGCGGCGGGCGCGGCGCGAAGAGCGCGAGGAGGTTGGGCGGGAGCCGGTCCGTCATTGTTGCGAGGGCTGTGACTGCGCTATGCCTTTTCGACGCGGGTTGGTGGTGGTGGTCGTGGTCAAGGGACGGTATTTGTAGAGGTTGTTATCGAGGGCAAAATTCGAAGCGGCAGTCTGATGCCGGGTGCTGGTTGTTGATTAGTATAGTGCCCGATGATGAGTGCGCGACCCGGTTGATTTCCTCGCGATGGGCATCGGCGAGGTGTTGGTTAGAGACGAAGAAAATGTACTCGCTAGAAAATGCGAAGCTCGCGATGGAAAGCATGCCTGGCCTGTTGCGCGCGGCCTGGATTGGACCGTGCACGCTCTGAAGGGGACCTCGAGTTGCACCAATAATGTGGGCTTAGACCCGCTTATTTTTCTGCCGCGGGCCCTGGCCATTTTCTGTCACTGCAACTCGCGATATTAGGCCATGCTCTCCGGACGACGACGGCGACGATGACGGTTAGGGCGTTACAACAAATATCTACCGGCCGGGTAAGACAGTCTAGGGATTTTAATCTGCCCCCTTGACAAGTGCTGACCATGGTCTAGAATGGCGTCGGATCCTTCATCTTGCAATGCAAGAAGATGGACTTCCACTACTGTGACTGGGCGGGCAGTTCCAAGGGCATGAAGTATGTTGTTCTTCGTAACTTTTCTGGAGATACTGGCAATCAGTCGTACTGACAAATTTCCAGTGGCTTCATCAAGTCCCTCCTCCCCAAGTTCGCCGCCGCCAACAGCCAAGTCGAGTTCGCCATATCCCCCCGGCCGTCCAAGCACCCCGTCATTATCGCACAGTACATCAACGGCCGCGAAAAGGCCATCTGTGTGCGCAACATGGAACCGTACGAGATTCTCAAGAAAGCCGAGATCCTCCGCGACGGTAGCGGCGAGAAGAACCGCAGGACCGCCAAGCCCGTGCAGAGTATCAACGAGTCCGTCAGAGGCGTATGGTCCCCGTACCACGGGAATGGGTTGAAGGTATAAGGGGTTGGGTTTATGGAGATGACTGTATGAAAGAGTGTGGCTATGGCGACATGTTTTGTAACAATACGAATACTCATACTTCAATGCTTGCTCGGGCTGGAGTAATGGTGCATTTACCGCACGGTCCAGGAAAGGATAGAAGGCACCACTGCGGGTTTGGGTTCATTAAGTTTCTTGCTCATCTCTATATCCTCGCGGGCGTGATCCCGTTCTTTGCTTTTTTAATTGCCCTAGGCGGCTTACATGAGCTGGCCCTACGTTGCCCCTTGTTCAAGGAAGACGCTTACAGGTTGGAGTTGATGATGTCGACGACTGGTTTCGTTAGCTTTCGCACACAATAGCTTTTGATATTGGGTGGGTGGGCATACACTCGGGCTTCAAGCTGGCACCGCCAACGAGGAAACCGTCAATGTCCTTCTCCTTGGCCAGATCCTTGCAGTTCTTGCCGTTGACGCTGCCGCCGTAGAGAATGCGGGTCTCCTCAGCAACAGTGGCGCTGACCTTGGCCTTAAGCCAGTTGCGGATGGCCTCGTGCACCTCCTGGGCCTGCTGAACGGTGGCGACCTTGCCGGTGCCGATGGCCCAGATGGGCTCGTAGGCGATGACAATCTTCTTCCAGTCATCGCCCGAGACCTTGGCGGCGAGGGCGGCCAGCTGGCGCTCGACGACAGCGACCGTGTTGCCGGCCTCGCGCTCCTCGAGCGACTCGCCGCAGCACCAGACGACGCTGACGCCGCCGTCGATAGCGAACTTGGTCTTGGAGGCCACCACCTCGTCCGTCTCGCCTAGGATGGTCCGGCGCTCCGAGTGGCCCAGGATGGTCCAGTGGACCTCGCTGTCCTTGAGCTGGGCCACGCTGATCTCGCCCGTGAAGGCGCCGTTGGGCTTATCGTAGACGTTCTGCGCCGACACCTGGACGTTGGGCTGCTTGATCTGCTCCTGCGCGAGCTGGAGGTAGAGGGCCGGGGGGGGCGATCACGACCTCTGCAGGCAAAGGGGTCAGCTATGTTGATTTCTACTCCCACTTCAACAGCTCCCTTCACGCACAGGGGCCAACATACCAACATTGGAATCCAATTGCGCTTCGTTCAGGCCCTTGACGATGCTCTTGATGGACTCCTTGGTCCCGTTCCTAGTTATAGTGGTCGCCGGGTCAGCTCGCCAGAGCTTCAACGCGGGGTTTTGTACACCGTAGAGCCATGGCGGGGTAATGCGCCTACGTACATCTTGAAGTTACCGCCGACAAAGAACTTGCGAGCCATAATGGGCGGTTGTTTCTGGTGGTATGATAATAGGATTTAAGAAGGGAGGAACAAGGGTGTCAGAATCAAAGTCTGGTTGAGTGTTGGAGGTGCTTGACGGGAGTTATCTGGAAGTGGAAGTGGGATGGGGAGCTGCGGGACTAAAAAGTGGTGCTCAGCTCGGGACTGGATTTGGCGCAGCCTTGGAACACCCCACGGAATGGAGCACCTGCACGGCAGTCTTGGGCTCTCCATACTAGGTACTCGGGCACTTCAAAAGGGTGGTATTTTGCCGTACTAGGTAGGTAGTATTTGTTACTTTGTGTAGTTTAAACCTCCTAATCCGGAAATAAGTAAACATTGAGCTCTTTGACATTTGCGCGGTTAACAGATTCGTTTCGGTGTTCCGGAAACTACCTGGTACCATCCAAATGCCCATCCCAAAAAGGGTCAACGCCACATTTCTCAATGTTCCCACACGTCGGTCTCCGTCCTGGAGGTTTCGGCTCAGACCGGCTATTGATACTCCACAAGAAGCCGGGCACGTCCGGCCCGGCCCGGCCCATCAACTCCCGGACCATCAACTCTCGGCTTCACCCTCGCCTTTCGTCACCCCAGACATGCTTAGCGGCTCCTAACAAAGAACCCGCCTCTTGGCTTCGCTATCCGGTCTCTTCGGAGAAGTGTCTCCTTCAGATTAACCGCCTGCTTCTTCACCTTGGGAGCCAACCTCGCATCACCGGCGCGCTTCACCACCCGATAAGCTGCCGAACCCAACCGTTTGTCCTTCGGAAACTTCGGCTCGCGGAGCAAAGCCTGTTCGGCGGCCCCAAGTTTCCTCCGCTTGTGCTGTCCATTGGCGTCAGGGTCGGCTTGCTGAGGAACGTCGTCCTCATCGTCCGACTCGAGGAGTTCAAGAGGTAGGAGTTTCGGCACCTCCCTCTTCCTCTTCTCCGTCTCCAACGCAGGCTCCTCAACGCCCGGAGTGTCCTCCTCATCCTCGTCATCCCGCCTGATCGGCTTCTTCTGAGTCCGTTTCCTCTCCTCTGCCTGCTGCCTGAGGAACGTATCACGCTCCTGCCGTTTCCGCTTCAAAGCAGCAGCTTGTCTGCGTAAAATTAGTGACCGCCGTCAACTTGATGAATATTTGGGATACTCACTGCTCAGCCGCCTTCGCAGCAGCCCCGGCAGCTTTTAGAGTCTCTGCTTCCGCGACACGAGTAGAAACGGCTTCGGGTGGCGCCTCATCATCGGACTCTTCCTCCTCCTCTTCCTCGTCGTCTTTCTCATCCTTTCCGGTGGTGATTGTTTCCAGGGGGTCCCTAGACGGCCCCTCTCTCGGGGTCACAAACTCATCGTGGTCACTGTCATCGAATGTGATGTGTTTTCTGCTCTCCCTCGGCGTCTTGAACACATCCTCGTCATTCCCCTCCTGGCTCTCTGAAGCTGAGGCTTCAGTTTTCTTCCGCCGTAACTCCGCCGATGTTGGTAGCGGGATCTCAATGCTGACATGTCTGTGCTTAGCAGTCCCAGCCTCCTTGTTCCGAACAGCCAACTTTGCGCTTGAGGCGGAGTGCGGTTCATCCTGCTGCAGCTCTTCCTCTTCTTGGGGTTCCGGTTTGTATTTGATGCCAGCTGCTCTGAGCAGTGGCTGATCATTGATGTCTTCGCTGTCGTGGGTTGGTTCCGGGACATCATCCTCGACGTCGGGTGCCTCTGGCTCGGAATCTGATGAGAGAATCTCAATCACATCCTGGGCTTTTTGGCTCTGCTCAGGCAGCTTCTGAGACCTGCGAGTGACCATGCTGTTGAACCACTACAGGAAGGATTAATTTTTTTTTGAGAAGAAAAGGATCAAGCAAACCACCCCAATTTTGAAGGGCTGTATTGAACGTCGTCGTGTAAATTATGTTCTTTTTTAAAGGTCGCTTCAATTCATGAATGATGAATGGGAGAAGTCTCCAATACGTCGTTTTCCTTAAACTGAACTTTTTTTTGGTTGCAACGGTTCGAGTTTCTGAAGATTGATTGGACCGTTTGCTTTGAATGGACCCATCGGCCGTCCTGCCTGCGGTGCTGCGCTGCGTACCCCTGCAGCCCTCAGCCCACTCGCTCAAAACTTGCAGCACTGTGCCAGTGAGGTTCCAGCGAGCTGAGACGGTCGTTTGCGGCTTGTTTGTTCAACACCATCACCAACCGCCGCTTACACCGTCTAATGTCAACACAAAATACTCAAGAATCCAATTCCAATCTCAAAGACCTCGTAATATCGGCCAATAAGTCAATTATCTGGATACTCAATCAAAAAAAAAAAAATTGTCCTCACACCAAACAAACCATCACTCAATTCCATCCTAGAGAACTTCAGCCATGTTGTCACTACCGGCCTCAGTCCCAGCAAGACGGGTTGCTTGTGCTATCGTCCAATCAAATGTGTTGACTTCACAACACTTGGTCTCTTTGCATTATGGACATCCTCTACAACAATTGCAGCAACAACAACGACGACAATATGCGATGCGTGCCCCTTCACTCTCAAGGCGCACCAAACCTGGACCTGCTACACCAGTTGCTCTGCCTGATTTTCCCTTCAAGAACGTCCCTCTCCCACCTATCGAAGTATGGCGAGAGTTCAAAGACAAACGGGGGCTCGGTGACTTAGCTCCAGAAACTTGCCTTCAAGCATTCATGCAATACTGCCTCATTGCTCCCAAAGACCTTCTAAGCGTCGAGCCGGCTCATATTTTGGAAAGGGGTACGTTTGAGACGTCGGACCAACCTGTGGCTACTACCCCAGGAACTAAAAGCTTCCAGACTTCAACATCGACCTCTACACTCTGTACTACACTGCCCTTCCGCTGATCAACGAGACGGACCAGAGCCTCAGCAGAATTGGGTACCGCATGCTCATCACGGCTTCCAGCTTGGGTTATGAACCTTCCACGCTCACGGTCATGGGCCTTATTGTGCAATCAGGCCGACTACCCGACTTTGCAAAGTCCCCGGCGTGGCGCCTATTTGATACGGGCTTCAAGCGGCTCCTTCGAACCGAGAATAGCCCAGACGTCTTCACCGTGCAAGGCGTTCTACTCCAGCGTCAAGGCCAGGCAGATAACTACGCGATGAGCTTTTTTGACAAAGCCATCCAAGCAGCAAGCAGCATCCCACTGAGCACCGCAGACCAGCCGGAGCCAAAGAACCACGGCACCCCG
This sequence comes from Chaetomium cochliodes, assembly GCA_023383405.1. Taxonomy (NCBI): domain Eukaryota; kingdom Fungi; phylum Ascomycota; class Sordariomycetes; order Sordariales; family Chaetomiaceae; genus Chaetomium; species Chaetomium cochliodes. The sequence goes on from JAKWJL010000007.1 coordinate 202,951, forward strand.
GCAGTCCGCAAACCGAGATGGACTTATGAAACCCTCTGCCACCTGGGCCGCGGGAATCTCTTGCTAAAACACAACCGCACGGAGAAAGCCCTGGCGGCGTTCAAAATCGCCGCGTTAGAGCTGGGCCACCCTGACGGCTATGTCGGGCTGGCCAAGCTGCTGCCCCAGGACGCGCCGGAACGAGAGACGCACCTCCTCATGGCCGCCCAGGCCGGTAATTTTGAGGCCTGCCGGCTGCTTGCCCTCCTCATGGCCGATCGGGCTGCAGACCCGGCGCTTCCACGGGATGAACGCGTCCGCGCTTCAAAAATGGCCCACGAATGGGCAGCGATTGAGCCGGACGCTGAAATGAGGGAGCAGGTGGGGGCTCAGGTGACTGAGAGGTTGTTGAGTGCGGCTTCGCTGGGTTGAGGGAGCAAGGTGTTCTCGGGCCGAAGTCCGTGGGGTGATCTGATAACACGAAACATCGCTGTATATTCGGGTCTGTGGCAACCACTTGGTCAAAGGCCTGGCCGCCGACGCAGTCTGGAGGGGCATTGTTGGCTGGCGGTCGATTAATCCTAATATTTGCTACCGGTTTGTATATATAACCTTACATTACTAGACTTGGATCAAAAAAAGAACAACTACACCACATCTTACAACCTCGTTATGATATGATATGCTCTTCGAAACAGGTCCTGTACGCTTTGCCGTGATGACTGGGGGCGGTGAATAACAACGCTACATTCTCCGTACCAGCCTACAGCAGTCCTGCCACCAGTTGGTAAACCAGCTACCTCCCTCGAAAATGGGGTTAGCCGACGAGCGTTTCTCTGTTTTTCGAACTCATATGTTCATCCTGTTTCCCTTCTCGGAGCTTTTGACCTTTTTCTTCTGTTTTTCTTTTTGTTAACTTACATGCTCATCCTGCTTTTTCTCGGAGGTTTTGCCAGGTTTTTGTCCCCATCAACTCCAATGTACAATGGGGGAACGTGTATGGAAGGGGACAAGATGCTTACAAGTTCTTAACAGATGCTATAAATTTGAGAGATGCCCCTTTGGAATGCTTTCTAAAACCAGGCTTTTTGTTTATTCCTCTATCTTCTCTAATACCACAAACCAGGGATGGCTTCAGTTGAAGAATCAACTCCGAGGCGTGGCGATATACCTTTTATAGGCCTTCAAAACTCGGCGCTTTTTGGCCACGCAAGAATGGGAACCTAGGTTAATCGGGCCAAAGGCAAAGTAATAAGTATGCTAATGCGGGCCATTCACTTCCCAAATAGCATCACCAGCGACCAAGTAATCATAAAACTAGACGAACATGCTGTTGTATTGCTATCTGCGAAACCAAAACCAACCCGCTACCCAAGAAACGCGCAACCATGTGTATAACTCCGATCCATTGCCGAGTCGCTCATTGAAATAGGTATCAGTATCCGAGGCCGTTACCCAGTGCTCAAAACGCCGGGCTGAACCGAACCCTTCGCCAACCCAAGTGAAACCCTTTTCATAACCAGGTGCCAGGCAGGTAGGTAAGTAAGCAACCCGACGCCTACCTCTTCACCCTCTTCCTCCCCCTACCTCTTCACCCTCTTCCTCCCCCTCCCTTTTCCCTCCCCAAGACCGCCACCACCACCACCATCACCCCCTTCCTCCCCCTCTCCCTCCTCATCATCCTCATCCTCCTCCCCCCTCCCACTACCCCCCGCACCACCCACCTCCCTCTTCTCATTCCCCTTCTTAATACTAATCAAACACCCCTGCTCCTTCAACCTCTTCGTCAGCAACGTACTCGCCTGCATCCCCGGAAAATCCTTCGCATTATACACCTGAAAGCTCTCGCTCATCGCCGTCGCGACGATCGCCGACCGGTCCCCGGTACACATCCTCGCGGGGTCCAGCACCACCAGCGCAAACTTGAGCCTAAAAACCCCCGGCGTGCGGCAGCTCAAGTCGGGAAAACAGAAAAAACACCCCTCCTCCCCCTTCTCATCGAGCCCCACAAACGGGCTCGCCACCAGCGTGCCCATCAACCGCCGCTGCTGCCGGAAATCCTCCGGCATACTGCTCATGTCCTTGGCGCCCTTCTCGTCCCAGATGCTGCAGTGCACGACCGAGAACTGGTGCCGCAGCCGCCGTGCCACCTCGTCCTGGCTGAGCGCGGGGTCGTGGATGGTTAGCTGCACGATGGGGGGTGGATCGATCACGCGCCGGTCGCGCTCGCCGAAGCCGCAGCTGCGGGCCGCGGAGGGCTGTTGGCGGACGCTGATGCGGTGCTCGGAGGTCGGGGTGCGCGGGGGTGCTGAGGGGGGGAGCGGGTGTGGGTGGTGCTGGTGCTGGTGGGAGGTGCTGCTACTGCTGCTGCCGTTGGTGGTGGAGGTGGAGATGGAGGTGGCGGCGGTGCTGCTGCTGCTGTTGTTGGTGTTGGTGTTGGTGTTGGTGTTGGTGTTGTTGCCCCCGCCGCTGAGGAGGTTGGATATGCTCATGGATTTGGGTTCTTGCCGTGGGGAGGTGGATGGCTGCGTGCTTGGTGGGCTACGCGGGAGTTGGGGTGCCGGGGGGCGGCCGTTGGGTATTATGGATGGGGAGGAATAGGATGTTGCCGAGGGGGCTTTGGCCAGGACTGGTGGAAGAGACATGTCGTGCTGGAGGGAGCCTCCCCTTGACCGCGGCGATGGGTAGTGGATGGGCTGGCGTGGTACTGGGCCTTGGCCGTGGGGGTCGTGCAGGCTACCCATATGCCTTAGACGCAGCTCCTGGGCCATTTCGTCGTTTGACCTATCGCTGGCTGCCGACGAGAGGGATGGGGAGTGCCGGATGTCCACCGCCCGCTTCGACATCGGGTGAGGATCGCTGTTTGGGATGGGGAGCAGTGGTGGTGTCTGGCCAACCGGTGAAGGGGTCGCGTAGTCGGAGTAGTAGCTGGATCGTCCGCCATGATACGGGCCATCGCGGCCGTTGTTGGAGAGCACAGGAGAAGGATTTGATACCGCTGCTGGAATCATGGTGGACATGGGCGGCAGCCGCGGGAGTTGTCTTTCTTGTGACGGCTGCTGAAACGGTTGCTGTTCCTGGCCATAGTGCCCGTTCCCAGGAGCGTATGGCTCGTGATAGCTGTGGTGTTGAGCCATACCATCCAAATGGGCACGGCGGCCAAAGTTGTGATGAGCAAAGTCGACCGCTGCAGACATTTGGGGGGCGGTCCACAGACGACAGGCAGGTGTCGCTCTGTCCCTCGCAATCCTTGGTCAGCCTGTGTTGCTTGAAACCGGCCGTTGGTTTGACCAGAGCCGGGCAGCCTTACAGAATGGGCGGCGACTTCCAGCAGCACAGGCACGAATCCGGCAGCCGGGTCCTGGGCCGGGCGCGAGAGTGTCTCACCGCGGGACACGAACAGGCGGGGAGGTCTCGTCTAGGCGGCGCAGCTCCGGGCAGAAGCTACCTAGGTTGGATCCCTGGTCCAGATCTCCAACGGCGATTGTTCCGATGCTGGTGGAACTGAGACTCGTTCCGCGGCTATGGAGAACCGGCCAGTTCGTCTCATGCAGATGCGGGAAGCCACGTCGAGTCCGGCACGAGTATGCTTAACCGCCACCGTCGGGAAGTTGTGTCACGCGTGCTTTGGCGTAGAGGTCGATGATCGTCTCTTGCCACGACTGTGGAAGTGGTCCGAGAATTTTTTGTTATTATGAGAACTGCGGAGGTGTGTGATGTGATGGTTCTGGGTGGCTTGGAAGAGGAAGAGCCAAGCAATAGATCCGATCTCGTGTTGCTACACAATGTCGAGGGTTTGCAGGGCATTCGCTGTTTATCAACCGTTCAGGAGCGCTCAGGAGTTGCCAAGGCCCGGCTCTTGATAGATGGGTCCGACGGGGCGTCTCCGACAAGTCTGGGGAAACGGTGCAGCGAACTAGGATGCTAGCAGGATGCCTTGGGTTGCAGTCGGTCGGGATGTGTCAGAACAATATGGCAAAGCCGGGCTGGTGGGCCATGACGGGAGATTTGGGGGGGGAGGGGGGGACGGCGTTAATATCAAGGGACCGTATCGGCATCCTGCTGCCCACACAGGGCGGAGGAGCCAACCAGTTCTCTTAAGTATTGCTCGCTTTCCTGACTGGACGGGATCATCTCTGCAGATTGCTCGGCAGGGATCTCAGGGGCTGATCATGGCAGTCAACCAGGCGGGTCAACGGGTCGTGGTCAGGGCCGGGGCCGGGGCCCTAGACGGAAGTGCCGTGGTTTGAGTTCCCGGGGGCGCATCACTCGAGGACGGACTTACCAAACCCACGATTTCTGGGCATGGAAGGTGATGTGCTCTTGGAGCGCCTGAGGAAGAAACCACGGAAAACCAATAACAGCTGGGGTTCGAGCTAACGATGCGCACCTGGAGACGGCTGAGCCCGGCTTGGGAGATGTCCATGCTCGAGCCATGTCGGTGTGTACATAGTATGTAGCTACATCCACGGTACCTCCGTCGAACACACCTCATTTGCAGACGCAACCAAGGCAGCCGGATCCGGTACTTCTGGGGGAGCCAGGACCAGCCAGGCGGCATCGTTCTTGTCCGATGCGACCCCCGCCAACTCACCACGACTGCACAACGTCTGGTAGCGGCGGAGTAAGGGAGCAAGAGTGGTTCACTGGTGTCAAAAAGTCAAACCGACCGGGGTACGAGGCAGCTCCAGTTCGCTGAGATATGCCAAGTCGCGGCCGTTGCAGCAACCCAAGACCTCGACTTGGGTGCGCCAGAATGCCACATGGAGGCGAGACCTATGTGCTGTGCGCCGGTGATTGCGATTACGGGAGCCCACGAGCCCAAGGCATGGCAGGCATGGCAGGCAGCCACGGCGCTGAGGATGAACCGCGAACCGCGAACCGGCTGAACTCGAGATCCAGCAACCCTCGACAAAGTGAAACCCACAACAATAACCCCGGGCCATCTCGGTCGTTGGACCACGCAAGTCGACGCAAGTGCATGAGTCCACGGGCCGGGTGCGCGGTTTCCTCCAGCTTAGGATGTCATCGCGCAGCTCGTCTCAGACATAGCCGAATTATTCCACAAACCCGGCATTCGAGAGAATAAGCTTGTTGGCTGCGACGAAGGGGGTGGGGTGCAAGGCGATGATCTTGGATTGTTGCGTGGCCGATCTCGCCCACAAAACCATCAATTCCAGGTTCAACGGAGGCAGCGCTTCCATGGGGCGGGTCCTGCCTGACTGGGCAGGTCTGTATGTTTGTACGCAGCCCGTATACAGGCTCACAGGCTGCCACTGTCATTGACAGCCTCAGACAGCCCACTGGCACTGGCATTGGCACTGGCAAGCAACCAAGCAACCTCCCCAAACAATGGAACTTAGTAGGTAACCACCTCACAAGGCAGAACCGAATTTTTACAGTTCCTTCCGTCTGGGGGAAGGGACGTTGTGTTCCATGGGATGGTGTGGGTGGGCGGGTACCCCAACCCCCGGTTACGGCAGTCGCAGCACGTTCCCCATTGGCGCGAGAAAGTCTGTGAAAGGAGCTTGAGTGGAGCGGAACAGAACCCCCAAAGAAGTCCGTTGTTTGGCTGGCGCCCCTCTGTACCTCAGGTCTCTCTCACTTTTCAATTGTCTCGCTCCGCTTGAAAATAACCGTGCCGTCCCTCTCTGACTTTCTGTAACACTCCTCATTTTCACCAGCCTCGAGTGACTTCCCTCTCCGCCTTAGCGTCTATCGGGGTCATTTAACATTCTTCGGTTAGCCAAGCCTTTAACGGTCGGTTCTATCAACAAACCAACCTCTTTCCTCTGGGAATATATTGGCCAATGTTTGTATTAGACGAATTACCTGCCGGATTCACTGTGTACATTGCACTCGAACATGGAGGACCGGAGTCCAATCAGCTTAGGCAATGAACCGCGGATTCGATTCCTCAATACGGGAGGAGTATTGGAAAAAAGAAACGTCTCCAGTCTGGCCAGCCTGGCGTGCGCGGACCAAGAGTCACGCCTCAAGCCACCTCAACGCCATCGCGTGGTCGGTCGGCGATTTCCTGACCTAGCTTCGCCTCGATCCTCCATCTTGCAGGAGCCTTAGGCAGATATTCCCGGGCGGGCAAGCAAACAACCACCCCTGGAGTTGCTTTTGACACCAAGCCTCGCAACGGTCGTCCGAAATGGCGTTCCGATTGCTGATCATTGACGCCGACCACGCCCCGCGGGCGGCTAACTCAACACTCGCGGCTTCTTTTCTGTGTTCCGCAAAGCCAGTGGGGAGGCGGGTTTTTGGGGGGTGCTTCAGAAAATACGTTGACTCGTGATGCGCCACCTTTGTGCATCGACAACAACTGCCGTTTCTCATCGCCGAAACGACTCAAGAAACAAAGGCTCCCGTTGAAACTCGCTCAAGCGTGGGCTTACATCACCGAGTCCAGACCAAGAACGCGTCACAAACGGACCTCGATGTTAAAAAGGAATTTGCCTCTGCTGTGGCACGCTCCACCACGACAAGCCAGCAGACTCGACGTTACAGAGGATTTGCAGAGGCGCCAATGAAACAATGGCGTGTGAGTGCCGCCAAGGGTCCTGGTCTGACACGGCAAGACATGGTTCGCCAGCACCCGTGGTTGGATGGATGTGACCCTGATTCCCGGTTTCCCTCTCTGTGCCCCATGGGAGATGGCGGGGAAGAGGTTGAATGCCGCTTAAACTGTGAGGCTAATCCGCCAGACGTGCTGGCTCGTTTCGAGAAGCTTATCGGCATTTGGCCCGTTCTCCGCATGGACGCCAGAGGCGCTGATGAAAAGACAAATCAACAAGCACCACAAGACATACGCCCAGCCGCGAGCCTAGCACAAAGACAACAATGGACATCCTGCTTCTCGCGTTGTGCAGCTGTCGTGGACCCGCAAGGGCCGCCGTGGTGCACAAATACCACCACGGGGGAACAGTCAGCAGAGCCAGGCTTCGAACACCGGAGCCAGTTCCGCTATCCCATGCTTCCAGTCCAGCTGGCTGTTCCTTTTGCTCTCCGTCCATACTGGCGAGGCGGTGAGCTGACCTTGTCTGCTGCTCTCATTGAGACCTCTTAGGGGCAGTTTCGGTGCCGAGGGCCAGCCCGTAACCTGCTGATGGTTCTGGTACATGCAAAGTGTGAGAGGGATGGTAGCGGAATGGAACCCCGAGGTCAATATGTTCGTCAGAAATTGAACCGACATCAATGCGGCTAGCTATGCTTCTTTCGGGAAGACGTTCCCAGTGGAGCATGATCGTCCCGTCCAAGTGGGGACTCGGCAACCGGCGAGAACTTGGCGTTTTCCGTCTTGGCCCAGCTTGGCTCGCCCCGAGCTGAGTGTGCTGGGGCCACGACTCTGGTTCGCATTCGTGACGCCTTGGCAAAGTCACAGGAAACCCGAGAATGGAACGACACCGGGGTTGAGCGGGTAGACCAGCGTCTTTACCACCTCAACGCTTCACGGGACGATAACCACATAACCTTCAATCGTATTGTTCGTTTCCTTACGTAGGCCTTCAGCAGGATACCGAGGAACCACCAACCCATACAACGAGTGGTGTCTGTTTTGAAACGCCACACACGACGCAGCTTCGAGCACAAGTAGGGTCCCGAAGCTCACTCGGCATCCTTGGCTGCGTCCAACGCCGAATTCAATATCGATGTCTACTTTTCTAGACCACGACGGACCGCCGCAATAGACGCCGCTTCTATCCCAACGCGTGGCACCCCAAAAGGAACCAGTGGATGGCTGCATAAACGAACCCCTCGCGAGACGGTGTTCGGCCGCCTATACCCCTCTATCAAGCTAGGGGTTGAACACCGCCAAGAAATACGGGCAAACTGGGCTTCTCGACGAACGACACCGGCCCAGTCAAACCCCGGAACTCCCAACCGCCCTCCCAACCGCCCGCTCTGACTAGACACGGCACGGGATCAAGCCATGCTCGGCGCCGCAACGGCCTCATAATCATCTCATAAGCAGCCATGGAACTGGCACGGCCCGCGAAGTTCTGCGCCCAGTGCCATCGTCGCCCCCAAAGTTGACAAATCTAGCCGCTCGAATGTGTTATGTGAGCTGAACAATAGGCGGCATCATGTCGCTCGCTATCTCTCGTGTCGGTCCCGAGGCCGCTCGCTGGGGGAAGCTTGCAGCTTACCAAGGCTGACCGAAGCGGTGGTGCATAACACTCAAAGAGTGCAGTTCACACGCCCCTAGTGGTCAAGGCGCATGTGCTTTATTCCTCAGACTCACTGCAGCGAGAATCAGTGCCCAGGGCCGCTGCCGATATTCACAAGCCGCTGCATTGCTTCCTCGAATGCTCCGCATCCAACCACACACATAACACGGGGAAAACCATCCCCTACCTGGAGTCAAGCCTTTCCCGGCCTTGCTGGTCTGTTTTGCGGTAATCGACTGTAATCCTAGATCTGAGAAGGCCGTTCGAGTCAAGAGGGGGGACAAGCTTTGAAGGGCATAGCCGAAGTGCCGAATCAAAGGAAAAATGTCCGAATGGTCGATGGCCTTTTCCTTGGCGCCCCAGACGGCTCCAAGAACCCGGACACCGTCTAGTGTTGCTCCACGCACGGGTTCAGCGTTGGTTTCGGGTAAAGGATATGCAGGGCTCAATATCAAGACCTGGCAGCTCGCAATCCACGCCTCCGGCCCACCAGCCGACACGAGTCAGACCTTCGGGAAGGCGGTTGGTACGCAGAGAGCAGGCTGTCTCGTCGTCCATCGACTTGTCTGCGCTGTGCATTAACTGCTTTATTGCCAGCCGTGCGCTCGAACATCCTCGCAACCCACGAGTTGGGACAGCTTCCCCGCGTCAAATGCAATACTACCCAACCTTCCGCATATCGCGGTCGAGAGGACGTGGTCCTCGGTTGGTGGTCGGCGATTCAGCCAACCTCGTTCGCCTTACTGTCGCTTTCTCGCTGCCGCGTCAGCCTGCATATCTCCCGCGGCTGGCCACCGCCGGTAGTTGCGGGCGTTTCCTGGAAAGCCATCTCAGGAGACATCCACGGATGATGCCGTCTCGTCCAGCACCCTAGGCCGACCCTCTCCTCAGTCCCGTTTGTTCCAGCCTACGCCCACCCTCTTAACTCCCAACTCGGCATCTGTTATTCTACCTTGGAGTGTCCGTCGGTGCATCGGGGAGGTAGTTACCTGTTAACTGATCGCAGCATCCAACCCGTCTTCATGCACTCCCACCCTCAAATCGTTCTTCGGCTGCTCGACACGGTCGCCTCGTCTTTGTTCCGATGAAGCGCGGGCTGGTGGCAACGGGCTGCTCGGCCGTTGAGAAGGTAGTGGTTTCGAAAGAAAGAGAAAGTACGTCTCGCGTATCTCTCGGGACGCCCTCAGCATGTTTTCGTCGCCGCTGTTCGGTCAAGTCCCGGTCGTTGCACACCACATAGAATCATCGACAAATCGACTTCCTAAAATGGATGAGCAAGAGCCGAGATGTTGCGCTGCAGGATACTACCCTCCCGCATGCGCAAGAGACTTGAAACTGCGGCTAATTCTACCCCGGACCCAATCACCAAGGAATGGTTCCCCCCGCTTGTCGACCAATATCCGGCCGCGGATAATTAATCTGACGGGCCTTCTCGAAATCTGCGAGTGAAGATCATGGAGCCACGCTGTCAGCACCGAAGCCACGGCATGCAAGCACGGATTGACAACCAAGAGTCCGTCCGGTTTGAGCTCGGAGCATCGCCCCCTCCCGCCTTCTTCGATCCATCCCACGACGATCACGCGATCTCGTGCCCGGCTGCCGATCAGTTCAAGACATCAGATGGACTCTTCTCTCTGGAGCCGATCGAGCGCTTGGGCGGTGGAAGCCTACTCATCAAATCTTTCTGGCGCCCATCTCACCGTTTCGGTTGCGATCCCATCTTCCGATAGTGGGACAAGACCAGGGGGGTCCGATAGACGAGAGTGAAAATCCGGGTAAAATCTACTCTCTCCAGATTCGGCTGCCACTTCATATACGCTTGCCTTTCCTGGCCGGCTACGGAATGCCTTTTCGGCTTCATATCGGGTCTTCCGAGCAAAACCAAGGACCGGATCGTCATGCCAGCTGCTTAATCTGAGCTCCCCCAGGTTCCGGGAAAGAGTGAAGCCTCGCTACAACTACCCCGCGGGCCGGCTGCGGGAGTTGTTCCAGGCCAGCTCACACACCTGTCATATTTGTCGGCTTCGCAACCGGGAACGACTTTGATTGCCTTTCCAGCCGCCTGGAGACTTCATTCATTCATGAAGGGCCCTTTCCGTGCTGGAGAATGGGATCTGCAACGTTACGACTGCTGCCATAGTACTCCCGCACCAAGGAAGGGACTCGGCACGCCGCTATTCCCACGAACTGACACGCACACAGTCCCTCTCCAGCGACCCCGTGACCCGGAGCCCACTGGAGTACCGCGATATCCTTTTGAGGGCACGCCTAAGCAATTATTGCTCTCACTAATTGCCGCATACAGCTTTGTTCGATCCTTACCCGGAAAGTCTGCTAGTGCAGCCACGGCAGCAGCCTGATGCACTCGTCGGCTCGCCATTGGCGAACCCACATCGACAGCTTCCAGATGAAGGATCAGCCGGGAGAGAAAAAAATGGCCGTTCTTCTCTGACGTGGTTCCCCGACCGGGAGGATGTACGACAGCCTCGGAACCCCAAAGCTGCTTTTTTGGCATGCCGCCACAGGTCTTCATGGTGCTGGTAGAATACACCCGGGACACTTGGCGTCTGCGGGCTTTTGGCTGCCCCGTGACGGGCCGGGAAAACCCACCACGTTTGGGATGACGAAGAGGCTCTATTCCTCCCCGTGCCGCCGCTGTCTCATGAGCCCCAGGTTTCTGCTAACCGCCGGAAATCAGGGTCACCGCGAATGAAATACCGAGCCGTCTCGCTCGGCTATCCTTATTTCCTGGATAGTGTCTTGCTGGCGGGCGGTGGCGGGATTGTGGGTTTGATCATCGATCGTGTACATGGCATCGCTTGCCGCGGGATGGTTGATATCGTCCGGTTCGACATGACGCTCCCGGCCTAAGCGGGGACTCCCCTTCCCGGTGTAGCTCAAGTGAGTCACGAGCATGGCTGGTTGCTTTCTCCGGGCATCGGGCATGGTGTCGGGCTGGTCGCCTCACTCGCTGAACCACTTCACGGGTGTGTCAGACTGCGGCCAGCCTGGAACACCCGAGACGAGTAAACCCGGCCACGGCGCTATTCCATGCAGAGATTCAAGGTCCTACCTGTCTCGCGTTGGCCGCGCTCAATGCTAGTTGGGGCTGCTATAGGAGGGGAGCCAACATCAAAGTTGATGCTATGACCCTGGCTGCGTTGGTTGCCAGTTTGGCCCAAAACATGGTAAGGCATCGAATGGACGGATGAAAGGCGCGCCGGGTGTCTTTTATCCAGCTCAGCTATACCCCTATAGCCCATCCTTGGGAGGCCATGAATGGACGCCACTTGCCGTGGCGGCGCGCTAGCCATGCGAGGGTGTCTGGGCTGTCATGCCCTGGGAGTGGCTGGATGGGTCCTAGATGGACAGTCATGGTCGTCGTCCGCTTCTCTAAACTCGTGGCTGGCCACCCTAAATGTGGCTACGAGGGCAAGTGTTCATTACGAGTGGCTTGAAGGCGTCGTATGACTGTCAGTAGCTTACCGGGCGAAGAGGGGTGTATGTCCTTGGGATCACGCAGGCTACGCTGAAGCACCGCTATGGATCCGTTCATGTTTCTCTGCCATTGTTACGGGATAAGCTAGAAAGGCATTTCAAATGGTCATCCGAACTCGTCGGTCCCCGGTTTACCCACTTCGACCGCGCTCTGGGGCCGCGCTGTACTGTTTATAAAAGATGGCTCTTTGGCTTCTCGCCATTGAATGGTAAGCAGGCAGTGAAATTGTTGTTCTAAGCGGAAGGAAGCTTATGCTCTGCATACCTGACTATGTTTTCACGTGGCTGACGGTGCCTTGATTGCAAAGCTCCGGGATAACAGCGCATACGCATGACCCTGCAAGGTCCTGTAGGGAGGTACAAGGGCTACCATAGAGGAGATTCCTACGTTCTGTGAGTCAAAATGAATGGCCTGGGGTGGAAGGTTGAACTTGGACTGCACCGTACGTCCGTTTTGGAACAGACTTGCGGGTCTCGTCGTGGGTTTGATAAAGATACGGAAGTTCCACACTCCAACTTCGGCACTATCTACGCTCAACACGATACTAGAGGAACAGCAAGCCATCTACCTTTTCTCAGTATAATCTGCTACGATGTGAGGCATTCCCAGACTGCCGTCGAGGCGCTGAAAGAAGATCACCACGGGCTTGAGTCTTACTTCTGGCGAGGGTCATCCAACCTTCTCCTGTAGAGTCCGGGCGTTGACTGGTGTTACGGCGATGGATAACAGAATGATGGCTAACAAGGAAAGACTGGGTTCATTTCTAGTATCTATTCTTGCATCTACCATCGGTCTTTGTGGGATCTTGAAGCTTGACAAACGCCAGCGTCCGCTGCACGAGAAAGCTCGCTCCAAAAACAGGGGGTCGATCGTGAGGCAATGGTGAGATGGTTTATCGTGTGATGGACGACTGTGCCTGGATTAGCATACTGGTAGATTAAGAGAGAGTAATGCATAGTTTGTTGTTGAGTGCCCAGTTAACATCAATACGCTCTGTAATGCAGGGAGTATGTTGTGATGCTTGGAGTTGGGCTACGAGCTGAGCTTGGAAGTGGAGTGGGCTCGGTCTTGACAGCATGGCCTGTAGGAAAGCGTCGAGATCGCATGGCGCATTTTGGAATACGAGAAGAACCTGAGTCTATGTGAGTATGTGTAGTCAAGCAGCATTGCTTGGCTGCATGTTTTTGCTAAGATTCTAAGGTTGGAACGAGTGGAAAATGTGTCAGAAACTCGGCGTTTCCTGTCTTGCTACATACCTACTCTATAACGAGTCTATAAGAGGTCGGACTTGGCTATAAGCCCAAGATAGCTTTAGTTCTGCTCGAGCCTTGGATATGGAGTTCCGCCATCGGGTAACGTCATCATCCTAGGGGGAGGATGGGCCGCATACCAATGAACTATCTATAACTGTCAACACCCGAAAGTCCCACTTTCTCGTGCAGTACAATAGGCATCCAACATCAATCGCAAATGGCCTAAAATAGCCGTATATTCGCAAACATTTACCATCGCCACCCGATACGGCGCCGCCGCGCTACAACTCGGTAGTGTCTCGGTGACCGCTACACATACATACTATCACCATCCAGTCAGTAAAAATTAAACCTAGAATTGGTGTACATACTCCATACTACGTACGGAGTATTTTTACATGCTCGAGTATCCACATATACCGAACTATTGGTGAACAGTGGCGGTGACAAGTGCAGACGATGGGGCTCCCGGAAAGTAAACAAACCCCTGAGCTCCATCCGAAGCACGGCCCATCACACCACACAACAAACCACCATTCAGTAATGGCCAAAGCTCCCAGGCAGAAAGCAGTATCAAGAATCCAACTAACGAGTATTAGTAGAATTAAGAGCATTCCGAGGAAAGGATGGCTAGGAGGCGATAAATCAACGGTTAAGCGTTCAGAATCTCGGCTCGAAGCCAGAATATACGTCGGTCGAAGCCGCCCAAACACCAAGCAACAATATCACACCAAGAACTGCCAAGCATGTTAAACATTACATTTCCTACCAACTAGCCAACTACCGACTAGCAGATTCGCGCTGCCAGCCAGCGTGCAGACCACGCGGTCCGAAATATATACAGGAAGGTATCATAATTCCAAGCCAAGCCGCCAATGCACCGACCAACCAAGCCAAAAACCAATACCGCCGCTCGTTCCGACTCCTCGCTGCGAAGCTCGCTGCTACCGAAGAGGCCCCATAAGTTTCCGAGCCTCATAACCATATAAAGCAGCCCAGTTAACCAGAACAAGCACCCATAACACCATGCTCGCTCGACTAGTAACCCCCCCAAAAAGACAGAAGCCTGCAAAACGCCAACCTCCAGATGCAGCCGGCCGGCCGCTTTTTATCTTGCCCTAACCGACCAAAGGAAGTAGCCGAAAATAGTGTAAAAAAAAAGTCCAAGGAAAAGGTTCTTGGAAGAAGGAAGTCAAAGACCAAAAAGCTAATTGCACCCCGACCGCGCTCAAACAAGCCACACGATGGAGCCCAACAGCAACGGCATTGCCGCGCCCAGCCACGTCACAGACCGGCCCAGGGCGGCTGCAGAGGGCACGGTGGCCTCGGCCAGGGTCTTGTTCACGTAGTCCGGGCCGCAGACGGCGTTGACCTGCTCGGCAGCGCTGGCGTAGGTGCGGGAGATGGGCTGGGTGCGGTCGGCGGTGGCGGCCTGGTACAGGTCCATGGTCTGCTGCAGGCAGGGGCCGCAGTTCGGGATGGTGGTGCCGGGCAGGGTCTTGTTGAGCGGCAGGAAATAGAAGTGGGCGCTGCTCGGGTTGCTGGCGTTCGTGATGACGTTGGCGTAGCAGTAGGCGCCCGTTCCTGGGTCGCGCAGGCACGTGGCGCCGTAGACGGGCGCGTAGGCGAGCATGGCGAGGTGGGCATCTACGACGGAGGCGAAGCCACGGTTGTATTCGGCTTGGCAGTTCTCGGGAGCGGTGAGGTTCTGCGCGAGCCGCGTCAGGTACGAGGTGCAGAAGGTCACGTCGGCGGCGCAGGTTGCGTCCAGCGTGCGTGTAATACCGACAAGCGATTGCTGGGCTCGGAAGAAGGAGCCGGATGTCTGTCGCGGGGGTTAGTCATGGGCGGGGGTCTAGGTTCTGGGGTTACACTCACCTGGATGAGCATTGATATGGGGTAGCACCGTTTGAAGTCGGGGTTATCGAGGAAAGAATTGATAAAGATCGGACAGGGCGCGGGACCGTTGTTGGGGCCCGGTGAGAAGAACCCCGAGGGCACGTTGTCGAGGATGCTAGGAAGAGGGCTCGCGGCCACGGTGGTGCTGGTAGTGGACGTCTTCGGTGAGCCCGCGCCAATGGTGAATGTCGTCGTCACAGAATGGGATGCAGACGTCTTGGAAGGCTCTGAAGATTCTGTCGAGTCTGCTTCCTCCGGCTCGTCCGATTCCGTTGAGTCTCCTTCCTCCGGCTCGTCCAACGTGGCCCTTTTCTGCACCTGCCTCCTCCGAATTTCGTGCTCCGGTGACACGGCCCATCTTTGGTCCTCATGGTGTGGCGGTCTGTGGTAGATAACTAGGGTCTCGACGGGTGCGGCAGCGTCTGGGGAGGCTGCTAGCGCGTGTGAAACGAGACAAAGGAAGACGACGAGAATCATGGCCCACGGTGCCGTCAGTCGTTTGTTCACCGCCGGGAAGCGGCAGTCCGGCCGAGACGACGTGCGAGAGGCATGGCCGCCGGCGGATGACACTGCGGTGGAGGTCATTATGTTGTAGGTGCAGAAGTGATCCGGTGCAACATCACTGTGCAACGGTTCGAGGTAGTATAACGAGTGACTGCCCGGGTATCCAATTGCCCGGGTCCGACAGGGAGATCGGCGTCCGGGGGGTGCAGGACTGCAACACTGAGTTCCAAGCCGTCGAGATGTCGTTGACGGGAGTTGCAACCGAGCCTTGCCAACGAACGCAGCAGTCGTCCGTATTATATCGGATGGTCCAGACCTTCGGCCGTGGGTAGGGCGGGCGGAAGACCCGACCAACAGGTTTCGAGTAACAAGAAACTGGGAAACCCAAAAACGACGCGACGCTCGTGAGTGATAGTGGGTTGTCCAATATGGGCGATCCGGGTAAATATACGCAGTGCCGGATGGGAGGTGGGCGACACCAATGGGGCGGGCAATCGAATTTGGGTGGTAATGCCGCCGCCAAGTTGGGCAAGCGGGCTGCTGCTGACCGACCGACGCGTGCAGGGCGGAAAGGAAGGTGTGCTTCGTATGCTTCGTGTCCTTCGTGTGCTTCGTGTCCTTCGTGTGCTTCTCAGCCGGCCTGTTTATTGTCTGTTTCGAGGAGATGTTGAGGGCCAATCGTGTCCGTAGTCCGGTATGGTGTTCGTTCACGGACCGGAGAGGCTTGTCGACCGACGTCGTTTTCAGGGCGGCGGAGGGCGTTGGGAGGCTCGGAGCAGCAAGCAATGATAAAATAGGAACAAAAGCACGGCACAGCGCATGGGCGAGAACGCTTTCCCACGATCTGCTCCAGGGGTCGAGCTGCTGGACCACCCACCCATCCGCCGGGGACCCTTGGCAGAAGCCACGATCGGGGTTTCTGAACCAATGGTGAGCAACACCGGGGCTCCAAGTTCAGGGGAGCTGTGGGCTGGGCCGGTTGGGGCAGCTGGGGGCCTCGTCTATTGAGCAGGCTTTTCCTCTTTCGGCGGCACACCAACGCCTCTCAGATCTTGGCGATGAACGAGGACGGCACGGATGGTGGGCTGGGCTGCTCTTTCATTCTTTCAGGCCAACAACAGAGCAGTGGTGTGTTGATTTATTGGTAGCCCGCAGATATTATCGATGCGATGGTATTTCAACGCGTGACGGACGCTGACCTGCCTGAAGCGGCGCTGGCCTTGCTTGTGAAGGCATCC
Organism: Chaetomium cochliodes; assembly: GCA_023383405.1. NCBI lineage: Eukaryota > Fungi > Ascomycota > Sordariomycetes > Sordariales > Chaetomiaceae > Chaetomium > Chaetomium cochliodes. The sequence continues at coordinate 219,500 of JAKWJL010000007.1, forward strand.
ACGAGAATGCTGGGAACAGTGGAGACTGCGTGCATCGATGGGGGAGGCGTTTGCGGCACCATCTGATGTCGCATAGGAACTGTGCCGACTTTGGCCGCCCCCTAAGCTTCATCCAACGTGTCAGAGAGAAGGACCGCATCACGGGATGATGGATGGATGGATGGCTGAATGGTATCAAGCCGAGATGAAGCAATGAAGCAATCATCGGATGGCGGGCCGGACGCTGTGCTCTGGTCAACCCGTGCGGGGACGCAGGTACAGATTGAATCCAAATAGAAAACAAGTTGGGACTGGCCTGGAAATGAATTGGCACATGGAGAGGGAGAAATGGTTCGTGTCCGTCATTTTCGAAAACCAGAAGGGAGTTTGTGGGAAACAAGAAACAAAATATCGGGCTTAAGCGAAATTTCATGCGCGCTCGTTGAATTCTCCATCCGGCCCCAACATTCGTGGGCGAGACCTTAGAAATGCCTGCCTATAGAAGGCATGGCATGCATGATAGAGTCACCAAACCGGCAGGCACAGCCCCACAATCTCTTTTTATCTGAGAGGTTTTCTGTGAGATTCTCATGATGGGTTTACATACGTATAACCGGTATAACCAGCTACACAGAATCCAGAGGTGCAAACAAACAATCGCCCGTTGATCGGCGGTCTTCCACGTGGGTTTTCCGGTTGTCGTGGGGGGAGCAGCCGGATCGGCGAGGTCAGAAAATCGGTGCCGAGGAGGGGACAGTAAAGTGGGTCATATCGATTGCGTTTTTGCAGTCTTGCGTCTTTTTGCTGATGTTAATTGACTCCACCACCTGAGCTCTTTGTTGGACCATTGGTACCTCTAAATTAGACCCACCGACGGAATGTAACCTGGGGATCGGTCTGGACTCGGTCTAGACCAAAGGTATCTGGAGCTGAAGCTGGCCCTACGGGTTCCCATGGGTGAGATTGGATTCCATCCGTCATCACACACCAGCTCACTCATCCTTCGCGTATTTCCACGCGCCTTGGCATATCGAACGGCTAACCTGCAAAAAGCCACGAAGATGACTTGGGGGGTCGGTTCTGTGCGGGCAACCGCTGGCCTAGAAACGATCCATGCAGCTGTCCGGAACCTTCGATAGCACTTGGGAGCGCTCAGCCAATCTCTCGACGGTTATCAACCGTTAGACGCCGAGACAGACACAGGCACCGCGTCGCGTGGTGCGAGTTACACAGTGCACAACCTCCACACCCACCACCCACATCAGTACAGTAACATACTGTACCTTAGCCCCAACCTCCAGTGGCACACCGCGGTAGGACAACAAGACGGCAACATGTTTCCGAGTGAATCAGGCCAGGCCAGGCCGCATATGCAAGGTCCCGAATGGCGTCCGCCTCCAGAGCCATCCATCAGGCTGTGTATGTATGTAGTCCAACCCCAGTTTCACGGCCGGCTGCTTGGCCGCACCGTCACTGCGGTGCCAGGTGGTGCTCAGTCATGGCGATTTGCCTGCCCGTTCAACGCACGCCCAAGGTGGCGCGGGACACCACAAATTCCAGCTGAGCTGCGCGGACCTAATGTATGTACATCTATACGTACCACTTAGTTTTGGCCTCCACGATGCACCGCCCCGAACAACACAGACTAGATCACTCCGGGTTGGCGCGTAGGCGGAGCAGGTGCAGGTGTGTGCCGCCGCCGGTCTCCGCATCCGCCGCTGAGATGGTGCGTGTGTTGTCGAACTTGGAGTACGACGTTGAAACCGTTTATGCGGTGCCAACACGGAGAATCCGGAGATGCCGGGCCGGCAAGACTGTTTGCGACTGTTTTCGTCTTTGATGGGCGAGACGGGAGAGTGTGCTCATTTTAGGTTCCATGTATTCCCTCATCCTGGTGGCTCATTACGGTTGAGTCCTTGAACGCTGCGAGTGAGATGCGTTGCTTATCTGTTGATGAATACATCAGTCACACACGGGACGCAGATTACGAGGTGACAATAACCAGATGATGAATACACCACGCAACTCCTACTCTGCAGCTCATCTAGGCGAGAAGCCTTATGGTGCAGTCGCTGACAGCACCAACGACCTTCCAACACAAGCCCTTGCATGAGAAAGCCATATCTGAGTTGTTGTGAGGATCTACCTAACCCTGAATCCTTAATAATGCTCTATTGAGCCTCTGCTGCCAAGAACCGCTCATCATGCCCCGATGGATATCGAGCGAAAGAACATCATGCGCTTCCCAACACGCCCGCTTCTGTATCAATACCACCCCAAAACAACAACACATGGACACAACCTCGAAGAGGTCGTCTACGCCAAGTACGTGTACGATCCGTCCTCACGTTCTAGGTAGTCCTTCTCAATGAGCCTATCAAACCACGTTAGCACTGCACCACCCACACACATCAGCCACTCAAGTAAAAATAGACAACTCACTTCTCAATGTTCGCCTTAATATCAGCGGGATCCACCGACCCCCTACTCTTCGTCTGGTCGATGACCTCGGCGACCAACTGCGAATGCGTCATCTTCTTCCGGCTCTTCATGATGCGGACGATAGCAGCCTGCGTCTCAAACTGCCGATCGGCCGCAACACGCTGGTGGGTCTCGCGGTTCTCCTCCTTAGTCTCCTTCATCTGGATCTGGTTTATCTTGATGCGGAACTTGGGATCCGTAAAGGCCTTGTTGACGGTGAAGGTGTCGGTCGGGGACACCTCGCGGCCCTTGGGGTGCTTGGTCAGCACGCGGACCTTGCCGCAGGCGAGCGACTGCAGGGTGCGGTCGAGCTCGCCGCCCTGGAGGCCGGTGGACTGGGCGATCTGGTCGTACGAGAGCACGCCGGCGGTCTTGCTCTTGGGGTCATCGTCCTCGACTTCGTTGAAGAGCATCAGCACGGTGGCCTGCGGCGCGCTGACGAGGAGGTCCTTGGAGCCGCGGTTGAACCGGGCTCCCACGACGCAGTGCGCCATGTTGTGCATCCAGGTGAGCCGCCTGCCGGTGTGCTTGGACTTGTAGTAGCCGTCGAAGGTGTTGACCTGCTCGAGCACCTCCTTGGGGAGGAGGACCTTCACCTCGGGGAAGGTTGGCCATGCCGCAGCCGAGAGAATGTTGACCGTCAGGTCGACGCCACCGTCGCTCTTGCCCGTGCCCTTAAACCACTGCTTGTAGGATACCATCTCTTCCTTTGCCAGAGCCTGGTCTTTGAACATCTGTTCCAGGTTGTGGGTGAAGCCAGACCCGCACTCAACCTTGAGCTTTGCGAGCATACTCCGCTCGGCATCTTGACTAGCACTACGACCAAGGAGCAGCCTCCGCGCCAGGTCTCTCTTGTAAAAGGCCTCGAAGACGTCCTTGCCCTCGATGAAGCGGAACAGCTCGAGGCCGTAGTCCAGCTGCCGGTCCAGCTCGGAATCTTCGTCGCCCGTGCTCGCCACGCCGCTCATCTCAGCATCTGCCCTATCCTTGTTGTCTGATAAGAGCGACTTCGGAAGCGTCTTAAGACCTCCGCGCAGGAGCATATCGATGTATTTAGCGATCATCTCACCGACCTTGGACGTGCCCGTGCCCCACGCCGATGTATTCTTCCTGCTGTTGATGAAGTTGCCGAACGACTCCCTTAGGGCGTAGTAAAAGACGTCGTCCCTGGAGAAAGCGTCCCGGATCATGGTATCCAAGGACCGCCTCAGCTCAAGCAGGCGAATAACCATATCGTCTCCCCGCGCGGTATCGCTGACGATTGCAGAGCCCGTTTCCCGGATGTACTGCTCCCAGGGGCCCTTCAGCCGTTTCTGCAGGCCGGAAAGCTTCAGCAGCTCGTAGAGTGCCTTTGTAGATTCGACATCCTGGGCGTCTAGCAGCTTCGCTACGCTGCCAGTGTCGAGCAGCTTTTCGGCGTATTTCTCGATAAGAACGTGGTGAGCATCGCCTAGCAGCTGCCGCTTGGTGGTGCTCTCGAAGTTGAAGCCATCGCATCTAGCGCCCTCCCTTTCCAGCAATGCCGCAACCGCACTGATATAGTCCTTAAGGCCGTACGAGGCGCTGACATCGCTGGCGAACTGTTCGTAGTAGCGATGCGACATGACCAGAAACATGGGCTCAAACGACTTGCCGTAGACACCACAAATTCTCAGCATCTTGATGGCCTGTCTCAGCAGGTCCTCGTCGGCCCGCTCATCGCCATACCGTGAATAGTCCACCAGCCGACACACCCCCTCCAACACCGCCTTCCCGTACGGCGAGGCGGTCGCCCCCTTGGACGATGACGAGCTGCCAAACACAGCCTTCCGGAACAGGGTGATCCCCATCTCATTGATCCCCTGTTTCCCCTTATTCCCCTCCCCGCCACCCAACAACAACAAATACCCCCGATCCAAAAAGCTATACAGCCCCCGAATCACAAAAATAACCTTATTCCACCGCGTCCACCTCCCCACAACCCCCCTCAACAACACATCCCCGGCCCCCTCATTCCCACCACCACCCTCACCCCCACTCACACCACCACTACCCACCCCAGAAGAAACACCATCGAACCCCTCCCACAGCCCGCCCAGCATCTCCCTCCCGGCCAACCACGCCCCGCAGCGCTCGCGCAGCCGGTCGGTCAGCGCGGCGGCGTCGCCCTTGCGGCAGACGTCCTCAACGCCGCGGTACAGGCGCTCCATGGAGACGGCGACGGGCCGGCCGGCACAGACACAGTCGAGGGCGGCGTCGAGGTCGGCGAGGATGCGCGCGTAGTGCGTCTGCACGGCGGTGGTAGTGGTGGTGGTGGTGGTGTCGGAGAGGGGAGGAGGGCTTGTGGGTGCTGATGAGGGGGATGATGGTGCTGTTGCGGGTTGTTGGGATGCGGATGCGGATGCGGGGCGGAGGTTCTTGATGACGAAGCGGCGGGAGCCGAGGTGTGGTTGGAGGGCGGGGCGGGGTTGGTGGTGGTAGGGCGACTGGCGCGATGCGGGACTGTGGGTGAGGTCGATGACCTCGGGGCGCTTGCCCTGGACTTTGGCGGACATTGTGGTGGCGTATGGGTTGGGTGCGCCGGTTGCGGCGGGGGGGTTGTAGTGCTCGGAGCGTGGGCGCTTCGAGTTTGGGTTCGAGTTCAAGTGGAATGAGGTAGGGCGGGGCGTGGTCGAGTCGGAATCGGAATCGACTCGGCGTCTCCGCCTGGGAGGGTTTGCGGTGGTGGATGATGGAGGTTGAAAGGGTGTTGTGTTCGGGTTAGACGGGCCAGAAGCGGGTGGCATGTACGCCGGTGGAGGCATGGACCGAGAAGTCCCGGCAGATCGGGTGTCGTGCTGGGATCTTTCTTCTTGCGGGATGGAGCTTGGCTTTAGCTATGTTTGGCCAGTGTAAGTGGTTGTTATTGTAATGTCGATTTTCCGAGTATTCGAATGCCTGGTAGTTCAGCTTAATTGTTGCTCCTTTCTATTCCACATGTGGCACGAAGTAGACTTACGGCTTCCGATGTCTGTTCGAGAGCGGAGAGAGATGATCGTGGATGCGAGTAGCGGAGTTAAGGTCCGGCGCTGGCCATACCGTGGGTCACGTTATCGATAAGATAATGGCACTGTGCTCTGTGGGGAGAGCGAGAATGAAATTACGCCTTATGTATTGATGTATCTGGTTTCTGAACGGAGTTTTCCGGCTTAAACGTAAAGCGTCGTCCATACCAGTGATTTTATAGCCATAGACGGAAATCTCTACTAAATTCTAGACGAGCGAATGACTTTTTTTCAAGAGGTGAGCAAGCTTACCAAGTACAGATTACACACATAGCCCTGCCAGAGTTTCGGGGAATTTCGTGTGATACAAAAGCAAGGATGGAGACGGAGGTCCCATAACGGTAATTACGTCATATCGAGCCAGCTCCGCTCAATCCACTTTCTCCACAAAAAGAAACCTTCGAATGCAACCCCCAAGCTGTGATTGGGAAATGCACATCCATGACTCGACTTGGACCACCCGACACTTTTCCTCCTACAACACCCATCAGACCATATCTTTTCTCAATTGCTGGCAACGGGGCTCAGATGACAAGGTCCAACTTGGAGATAACCTTTTGGTGTCGAAATCCGCTGTTTTTTGTTCGCTTTGATGACAATTTCCTCTGTCTTGTCTTGAGACAAAACCCGTTGCCACTAGTTTAACCATTCCACCTCTCCCTGACAGGGACCGTCGGCATCTGAATTCAGCTTCTTCCCAATGGCGCCGCCCACCGAGAATCTGAACCTCGACGTTGAGGCCATCTCGGGCATTTGCGGGTATGCATAACATAACTATCGCACATGCACTCTTTGTTCCACTGACGACACACTCCCCCACAAACTCCCGGACAAGAGCACCCTGTATTAACAAACAAGCTACAGCTCCATATCAATCGCATGCTGGGTTGTCGTCTTCTCACCCCAGATCATCGAGAACTTCCGCCGCGGCAGCGCCGAGGGCCTCTCGATCCAGTTTGTCGTCGTTTGGCTGCTCGGCGATGTCTTCAACATCCTTGGCGCCGTGCTACAGGGCGTGTTGCCGACCATGCTCATCCTCGCCGTCTACTATACCATCGCCGACGTCGTGCTGATGGTGCAGTGTTTCTATTACCGTGGTTTCACCCTGCGAGATGACATTGCCCCACCCGCCGCGCCGCCGCCAAAACCGAAGCGCAACGGTAACAGTAACGGCAACGGGCATTATCATGCTGGCGAGCCGAGTGAACGGACGGGTTTACTCGCCGGCGGCCGTGGTGAAGAGGTTGCGTCTTCTACTTACCCGGAACGGTCGCCGTACTACGGTATTGAGGATCATGAACGGAGGGGATCCTGGACCCATCTCTCGCCGGCGGTGCCGTTTGTGAGCGAGGAGCCCGAGACGGCGCCCGCGCCAGTGCCGACAACCTGGGCGCAAGCGGTCGCCTTCAACAGCCTAGCCGTCTTTATGGTGTGCGCCGCGGGTGTTGCCGGGTGGTGGCTGAGCCGGACGTACGGGCGAGGCGGTAATGGTGATGGCGACGGGAACCCACCGAGCGACGGCCAGCAGGATCCGCTCGAGTTCAACACGCTGGGGCAGGTCTTTGGGTGGCTCTGTGCCGTGCTTTACCTGGGCTCGCGGCTGCCCCAGCTGCTGCTGAACTGGCGCCGCAAGTCGACTGAAGGCGTGTCTGTGCTGTTCTTCCTGTTTGCCTGTCTCGGCAACCTGACATATGTGCTTTCCATTCTGGCGTTTGAACCCAAGTGCGCAGGGGACGAAGGATGCCAACGCGGTGAAGCGGCACAAATCTTTTGGCAGTACATTCTTGTCAACCTCTCATGGTTGGCGGGCAGCGCGGGTACGCTGCTGCTGGATATGGGCATTTTCGTACAATTTTTCGTATACAGCAAGACCGAGGACGACCAGAGTATCGATGATGAGGAAAGCACAGACGAGGAGGAAAGCATTGAGGGTCCGGACGCTTGGGATCCGCGGCCTTTACTGCAAAGGAACAATACCGGGTACTAATTGGGTGTTTGGGATAGTCAAGGGCTCGGGAGCAAGGCGTTGGAAAAAAAAGGTCTTCAAAATATTTGTAATGTAACATGAGCCGTTGGTTCAAAACCTCACATCTCGGTTGTCTTAGATATAAGGGGACGGCCCCACGGTATACGGAAAAGGGGCAACCCAAAAATATAGCTCACAGTTCTTTTACTACCCTTCGGTCACTACCAAGTGCTGTCTGCAACGGCTTACAGCCACCCTAGCTTCTTCCAGAGATAGCTTCCGCCACCAAAGAAAGCAGAGGCACCGGTAAAGACGATCAGCCCCCCATAGCCGCTACCATAACCGCCAAACGCCTGCCCCTGCCACGGCATCCCCTTGACCAAGGCCTCGCTCAAGGGGCCCGAAATCACGTTGCCAACGCCGCGGCCCATAGCCAAGAAGGCAAACACCATGCTCGGATCAGCCAACTTTCCAGCGTCATCCCCACTCCCCTCCCTTTCATCCGAGCCCTCCGACACCGCCGGCCTCCCCTTCGTAATCTCGTTCATCACACCCGGCCACGCCGACGTGTACGAACCCGCAAACAGACCATACACCACGCAGAACACATACAGCACCGGCAGATTCACCGACAGCCCCCACAGCAGAAACGTGCCCACCGCCGCGCCAACGGCCGACACCATCAAACACCTCGTCACCTCCAACCGATCAATCAACCACCCCATAGCCACACACCCCGCCCAGCTCGCCACATTCACCAACATCATCGCCACGACCGACGGCACCGGGCTCGCCCCCAACACCGCGCGCGCATACGACGGCAGATAAATGCCCGGCAAAAAGAACCCCACCGCCTCCACCACATTAAACACCTGATACAGCACAAACGGGCGCTGCACCACGAACCTCAACGAAAACGGCCTCGCCGCACCCACCCTCGCCACCGGCACCCTGGGCCTGACAAAATAGCTCAGCGGCGCGGTCAGCGCAAACACCAGACAGGCAAACACGCGCAGCGTCGTCTGGTACCCTTTCGTCGCCAGCAGCCACTCCAGCAGCAGCGGCAGCACGACGCCCGACAGGCCCGTCGCCGACCACATGATGCCGAACGCCAGTCCGCGGCGCGCCACGAACCACTGCTCCAGGTACACGATGCAGGAGGCGTAGGCGATGGAGCCGCCGACCGCGTAGAAGACGCCTTGGGTGATGATCAGGTGGGTGACGGTGGTGGAGAAGGAGGAGAGGGCCAGGGCCAGGCACATGATGAGCAGGCCGGCGATGGTGGAGTAGCGTGCTTGGCGCGGGAAGCGCCGGTGGGAGTACATTACGAGGGGCGTAGAGAGGTACATGATCCCCTAGGGGGGGTGGGGGTTAGATGGGGAGATGGTGGGTGGATTGGGGGTCGGGGGGTGCGTACCATGGCGCAGGTGCCGATTGTGGGCAGGTTGGAGGCGCCGATGAAGGGCTCGTGGGTGCTGTAGTAGTTTTGGAAGACGCCGAAGCAGTAGCTGAAGCCTGAATGGGGCGGTTAGCTGTGGCTCTGGAGGGTGCTTTGGGGCATTTGCTTGGAATTCTCACCCCATACTAGCGCCTCGATCATAAAGCAGGCGGCGAGAAAGAGGTAGGCGTCCTTGCCGCCGTCTACTGCGGGCAGACTGGGCATCTCCTGGCCGGTTCCATCCTCCGCTCGGCGTTCCGGGCTGGCGGTGCGCGGCAAGTGGTCGGAGCTCTGCAGCTCGATGGCCGTTGTGCTTCCTACTTCCGATCTCATGGTGTGAGAGGTATGTGGAGGTAAATATGAAGGATATATCTCAACACCAGCAAGACCGACACTTCTTGAGAGTTTTATAAACCGCGCTCACCGATGTAAAGGAATCAAGCCCGCTTTCACGAAGCATGGCTCCACCAACGCCCTTGACAGGACATCGGAAGTGGTCCGAATTGGCCAATAGGCACAGTTGCCGCCCCGGTAGCCCTGCTCCGGCCAGGAACGGCTTTGATGCTCGATGAGTTGGACGATATCCGGCAGGTTAGTATGATGTCGTTGACGACCTACCTAGGTATGGATACACTACCAGTAGCCCCACGAGTTTGAGACAGAGTTTATTTCCTCCTTTTTTCCTTTCTTTTCCTTTCTTTCCAACGTAAAAAAACTCTTCCGTACAGCTCTTACCCTAAGAATTGCACACGCCCGGAAGAGCCATGGCAGGCATAATCTATATCCAACAATCCCTAGCCCTATCCCTATCCTCTCCGTCTTTTTTGGCATCTTATCAAATGTGAGAAAGGACGAGAAGGTCCCCTAGTCGCGAACTACAAGTTCCTTGGCCGCCCCTCCCCCGCTTACCTGCGCAAGGGGGTTGGGTTAGCCGGGTCGGGTGGGAGGGGGTGCGACCTGAAAAAGAAACCCCGGCTCGGGGGGCGCCAAGTGCAATTGAACCTCCTGGGTCGACGCGGGAAAGGTGCGACTACATCTCTGCGGTATGCGAAAGCAATCTTTTCAGAGAGGAAGATATAGGCGTTTATGACGAAGCTGGAACACACGATCGCCGGGTTTACCATTGCCCGAAATATGAGTCAAATGAAGCCGGGCCCCCAGGCAAACTTCGAGCCTGTTCTTCGGCCATTCAAAAATCTGGACCTTCGCGGCGGAATCCTCTGTCGATTGGCTCACCAACCTTGCTTGTGCAATAAGGTAGGTATGCATATATACACCCGTGCGCCTATTGGGCGTCCGCCAAGTGATGGGAGGGAGTTAGGAACGCCCAATTGAGCTTTGTCCGTCAGGCATCGATGATCGATTCATTCCCCAGACTCATGTTTTAACCCCCTGGGAATTGACGTTCCAGCCGACCCCGTACGGAATAGATACTTTCAACATGTATACACTCAAGAAGTGGACAGCCTATCTTCAGGCGGACCAGGCCCGGGATATCTATCCCACAACTCCACTGGCACCCAACACAACCCGCATGATCCGGCTATTACCACAGCAGGAGGAGCACAGCAGCAACACCCCCATAAAATGCGAGCTATTCGAGTACCCCCTCTCCGAGCCCAGCGGGGGCGAGAAGCACATTTACGAAGCGCTATCGTACGTCTGGGACAGCGACCTGCCCTCCCAGTCCATCACGCTCAACGGGCACGCCTTCTCGGTGACGGGCAACCTGCACGCGGCCCTCTGGCACCTCCGGGACCGGCAGCTGGAGCGTGTGCTGTGGGTCGACGCCCTCTGCATGAACCAGGCGGATAGCGGGGAGAAGGAGCGGCAGCTCCCGCTCATGCGCACCATCTACGCGCAGGCGGCGCGCGTCGTCGTGTGGCTGGGCCCGCCGTTGGATCTGTGCGGCGACGAGGCCCTGCGGAATATTCGGCTTCTGGCGCGGGCGCGGGCTCGTGGGAGGAGACCGGCGCCTTGGGATGTTGTTGGGAAGGAGTATGAGGGGTGTGTGATGGTGTTGCGGAGGGATTGGTTTCGCCGCATATGGGTAAGGGTGTCTGGTTTCTTCTCATGCAATCAAGGTTGTGGCGATGCATATGTATGTACAACACTAACCTGCGGGAACGGTCCGTCTAGGTACTCCAGGAAGTGGGCGTTGCACGATCTGTGGTCGTCATGTGCGGATCGGTCCAGATAGACGGGCACGTGTTCTGTGAGGGCCTCGCTGGGCTGGAGCTCTCGATTGACTTGCAGGCCGTTGTCAACCCCGTCGTCCAGCTGATCCGGGATGCACCCTATCGACCGAAACATGAGCTCAGTTCGCGGGGTGTTTTTTCCATGGGCGAGTTGTTGGATACGTACCGCTCATGCCGGGCTACTCTCCAGCATGACAAGATATATGCATTGCTGGGCCTGAGTGCGGAGGGCCTCGATGCTCCCGCATTACAGCCGGATTACGGCCTGCCGTGGCATGAAGTATTCCGGCGGGTTACTGCGCATACTTTTGGCACGTTATGCACTGTCAAGACGTGGCCGGACAGCCATACGGCAGTCATCACGGGGAAGTGTCTGTTCTTGGGACAAATCACGTCGGTTTACCAAGTCAGTTCTGGGGACGACCAAGTGCGCGTCTGGGTCCGATGCACTACGGTTGCAAAGTCACTCGGATACGGCGATCAGGGATGGGATTGGGCATTCCCGCGTTTTCCCGAGTCCGTCCGGGAGGGTGATATTGTATGCCATCTTCAGGGTGCGGCAAAGCCAAGCATCGTTCGACTGTGCCAGGATCACTTTACGACTATCAAAACCACGGCACCGTCCGTACCAAGCAGAGAAGCCGGGAAACGGGACGGGGAATTCTATCGACGATCTGGCTCGCTGGAGGATCATTTCTGCAATATAGCTCTCACATTCACAATCTCCCCGGGGACTTTGAATGACTGTGATGGGGTAGATGAATCGGCAGAACTGCTCAATGTGACGCCAGGATATCACGAGGAGCCCGTGGAGGAGAGGAAGAGATTAGACGACACAACAGCTCTGCTGGGAGATTGTTTTGCTCGCTCGTTCAAACACAGTGGCGATATGTCTCCGGCTTGGAAACGACTCATTGAGCAACGTGGACCTGAATTCGCCATCTCCGAACGGGTGGTACAGGTCGTCGTCGGACACCCCGCGGAGAATTCGGTCGAAGTCTTGCGATTTCTCTTCGAGAAAGGCGGGGACAAGCTCACCATAACGGAAAAGATAGTTGGAGCGGCGGCGGCAAACTATCGAATGGGGTACAGGCTTATACAGCTGCTCTTAGAAAAGCGAGGGGAACCCCTCCCAGTCTCAGAACATGTAATGGTGGCCGCCGCAAAAAACGATTGGCAAGGATACGAGATTATGAAGCTTCTCTTTGAACACCCGGGGCGAGAGCTTGTAATCTCGGAAGAAGTGGTCGTGGCAGCCGCAGACAACTGTGGGTCTGGATATCGAATAATGCCCCTTCTCTTTGAACAGCGAGGAGAGGACCTCCCAATCTCTGAGCGCGTGGTCAAGGCAGTGGCGGCAAACACTCAATACGGATATGAAACCATGAGGCTTCTCTTCGAAAAGCGAGGGGAACACCTCCCCGTCTCGGAACATGTAATGGTGGCCGCCGCAGGAAACAATCAGCAAGGATACAGTATTGTCGAGCTTCTCTTTGAACACCGGGGGCGAGAGCTTGTAATCTCGGAAGAAGTGGCCGTGGCCGCTGCAGGAAACTATAGGAAAGCATACGAGATTATGGAGCTTCTCTTTGAACATCGGGGGCGAGAGATTGTAATCTCGGAAGAAGTGGTCGTGGCAGCCGCAGACAACTGTTTGTATGGATATGGAATAATACGCCTTCTTTTTGAACAGAGAGGAGAGGTCCTCCCAATCTCTGAGCGCGTGATCAAGGCAGCGGCGGCAAACACTGGATGCGGAGTTAAAACTATGAAGGTTCTCTTCCAGCAACGAGAGAGTTTACGACCATCAGGAGAGGTGGTGGCGGAAGCAGCGGGAAACTCCAATGGCCTTAGAATTATGCGCCTTCTTTTCGGGCGAGAAGAGGATCTGGTCGTATCTGAAAACGCGATCACGGCCGCCGCAGGGAATAAAGGAAACGGATATAATATTATGCGATTCCTCCTTGGGAAGCGAGGGAGGGAGGGCCTGACAATCTCTGAGGCGGTCGTGAAGGCGGCACAGGACAATCCCCGGCAGGGACGTGTTATCATGAAACTTTTTGAAGAGGAAGGGCTGCTGTAGGGAAAATCTCGGGAGCCTGTAGGAGCTTTATGTCATTTGATGCACTTTTTACAGCCGGTGCATCACGCACTTGGTTTTGTTCTCAGAAAGCCCATGCGAGGCGTAAAATAAAAATATGATCCGCCCTCTCTGCCTTCGAATCTCACCGATGGCCTCCACGGCCTTCTCCCATCCACTACGTCGTACGATGTGATGTAGTGTAGTGGATACCTGTCGTTCCATATACCACTCCTATGGCGTCTGCTACGATCTACCTAGGTACCTTATGTAGTAGGATACCTAAACATTCAACCATTAGGACCCAAGGGTCTTTCGTCTTTCTTCTTTTTGATCCAATCAAAAATTTATTGCCTGTACGTATTTTAGTCAAGCCAGTAGTTTAATTGATTCTTTTTCACCTCTTCATATGTACCCTCTGTTCGATGAGTGCAGCGGCGGGCGTTGTTTTCTCGGGCGGGCATATTAGCCGAAGCGCCTCTGGGGGGTCGTTAGTGTGTTGTTAGCTATTTTTATGATGATGGAGATGCTCATTTTTTGCGGGGGGATATATGGTTGCTTTAAGTTGAAAGTGATGATATTCTACTTGGTGAGGAGGTGTAACAACCGGAGAGCTATACGGTGGGTTTGGCTACCTAATGTGTGTGGTGCAACATGACCGTGGGGTGTTTTCTCCGTATTAGACCCCTGTTCGCAGGCTATTCGGCGGACCTCGGCTCCCCTCCCCCGCATCGGTTTTAGCAGTGTTGCATTGCCCCTTTCTGGCAAACAATAGCCGAGGGCAGGATGGCACGGATGGGGAAGGATGACCTTCTTGTTTGTACCAGATCGGCTTACATCTCGAATTTGCGTGTCTTTCATTTCATGTCAAATCAACATTCACTGTGCATCCTGACCTCATTTAAGTGGTCTTGCCTCACCCTCTCTATTTTGATGAAATAGTAAAAACACAAGAGCAATCTCAGTCTCCCTATCACAATGGCTTCCCCCATCAAAGTCGAGTACCAGGGCCGTGTCGCCATCATAAGCATAGACAATGACAAGAAGCTAAACGCCCTCAGCCAGCCCGGGTACTACGACCTCGCCCAGGCCATGCGCGAGGTTGCCACCCACGACGAGGTGTTCATCACCCTGCTCATCGGCAAGGGCCGCTACTTCTCCGCGTAGGCATCCTCCCTCCACCCTAACCCCCCCCTAATCATCCACACACTACTTAGTCGACCCTAACATAAACACCCCAGCGGCGCGGACGTCTCCATCTCGCGCACCTCCCCATCCCAAACAGCCACCGACGAGACCACCCCCACCCACCAGCACCACCAGCAGCAGGAGCACCATCGCTGGCTGCAAACCTTCGTGGCCTTCAACCTAAACCTCACCCAAGCCTTCTACACGCACCCCAAGATCCTCGTCGTGGGCCTCAACGGCCCCGTGGTGGGCCTGTCGGCGGCGCTGGTGGGGTTCGCGGACTTTGTGTACGCGGCGCCGCACGCCTTCCTGCTGACGCCTTTCAGCTCGCTGGGCCTGGTGACGGAGGGCGCGGCGTCGCGCGCGCTGGTGCAGCGGCTGGGGATTGCGAAAGCGAATGAGGCGCTGATTATGAGTAAGAGGATTAGTTGTGAGGAGTTGGTTGCGGTGGGGTTCGTGAATAAGGTGATGGAGGGGTGTGGGAAGGGGGAGAGTGAGAAGTTTAGGGGGTTGGTGTTGCAGGAGATTGAGGAGCGGTTGGGGGGGCATTTGGTTGGGGAGAGTTTGCTGGGGATTAAGAAGTTGATTAGGAAGCCGGAGAGGGACGTGATGGATGTGCAGAATGTGAGGGAGGTGTTTGCGGGATTGGATAGGTTTGTTAGTGGCGTGCCGCAGGAGATGTTTAGGCAGATAGCGACGGGGGAGAAGAAGCACAAGTTGTAGGAGGGGTCATGATGTGTATTTTTGTATTGTAATAGCGAGATAGTGCCTTGTGAGGTGCCAGTTCGGGTATCATGTCAGCAAGCCAAATAGTAGGCTCGTCTTCTTAAAGTAGTCCTGTGATGCCTTCGCCAGTCTCTCCTTCGCGGCAGTATCGAGGCCAGACTCCTTGGATACCGTCTCCTCCAGCTCCCTCAACGTGTCCTGGGACCCGAGGAATAACCCGAGGTAGGAGATGTCCATGAGCCATTGCACAAGCAGATCTTGCTTCTCGGGGCTGGCTTTGACCTTTTGGTCCGCATCCTCCTCGGCTGGCTCTTCGGCCTTAGTCTCCTGACCCGCGTCTTCCTCCGTTAGCTCTTTAGCCTCGGTCTCTGCCTCGTCGTTTGCCTCGTCCTGCATATCGTCATTTGCTTCTTTCTCTTCTACCCCATCCAACGCGCCAAGCGCCTCCAGCCAGGCCGCAGAGAGTTGCTTGCTCAATTGGCCCTTCAACACACCGACAGCCGCGGGACTCCACAGGTCCCCGCCCGCATCACCCATCACCATAGCCAGAGTTTTCAGGAACTTGAAAGCGCCTGGGGATGGCGACGCCGGGAGGGCCGGCTCCCCCTCCCAAAGGCTCCGGCCGACGACCATCTTGCGCGCCAAGGCCCCGGTAGCGAACTCGTCGAGCGGCGAGACAATCACTGCCTTTACTATCGCCTCGTGGAGTGAAGGCACCGAAGCCAAGCCGAAGCCCTTGACCACCTCCAGATCTGGCAGCCTCGCGCGGATGCCCCTGAGTAACCGGGTAAAATACATGGCAACCGCGCCATTGTTCGGGCCGTCCTGCTGTGAGGCCCACAGGGTCGTGAGCTGGTCGTCTAGTCGTTTGAATGCCTCAACCAACAGGCGGTTCAGATGCTCATTTAGTGTCAGCGGGTCGTCCTTAGACAGCAGTTTCTGGCGCTCCTCGATAGTCTCTTCATCCTCGATCTCCTCGACATCATTGTCCCACCGCTGCCGCTTGAGTTGGTCCACCACCTGGGCCACATCGTCGATAACGTGGAACCAGCTGCTATAACTGCTGCCCGCCTTGGATACGGCATCGCTTTTCCCGTACAACCGCGAGATGACGTCCTGCGTGAACTGGGCGGCGCCGTTTGAGAGGCCCGTGTCGAACGAGCGGACGTCCCAGAGGCTCTGGTGCCGGTCGGTGGTGCCCTCGCGCCAGGTGTCGAGGGTGGCCGCCACTTCGGACCCAACGAGGCGCAGCTTGGACACCTTGGTTTCGAGAACCCGTAGCATGTGCTTGTTAATGGCGTCGCGAAGCTGGTCGAGCATCTCAGACGGGTCGAAGCCGCGCGCCTTACCACCCTCGGCGATCCACAACTTCAGAATGCTCGTGCGCAGCTCGACGATGGCCTTGAACTCGGTCATGACCTCTAGCGTCTTCTCCAGGCCCTGAAGAAGGATCCCAGCCCCCTTCTTCGCCCAGGTTGAAAGCATCGTCCTGGCCTGTCCCCCATCCAGATCGTCATGGCGGATGAAAGGTGTGTAAAACTGAATCTCGTCCCCGCACCACCTCTTGTAGATATCCAGCCTGAGCCCCTCCATCTCTTTGAGAGATGCGTTCTCCAACAACCGGCTCTGCGTCAGCGCAACCAACGCCTCGGTGAGTTTATGTGGGACCAACGTCTGAACGTCCAGCAGCGTCTTGGTGTACAGGCCCAAAGCTTTGAGGACCTCCTTCGGGTTCCTCGCCGCCCTCTCCTCCCCATCCAGCTCCAGCGCTACAGCAATCGCCTCGGCCCTCACTCGCAGAAAGTGCGCCAGCACATCTCTCGCGCCGGAGCTCGTCGCCAGGCTGTACGCCACCAGCGCCTTGAGCACGTCCCCCTGTTTCATGGGTTTGTCGCTCCCCGTCCGCAGCACAGCATCAATACTTCTCGTCAACCGCCCGCGATGCACACCCTCCAAACTCTTCCTCGCGGCCTCCACCTTCCCATCCTTCCCCGGCACAGCACCCAAACTCTTGACCAGCAACCTCCCCAGCACATACAACCTGGCCCCCAAAACCAGTCTCTCCCCTCTCCCCTCCGCACTTCTCCCCCCCTCCCCCCCCTTCCCCTTCCCATCCCCCTTCCTCCCCAACCCCAACCCCAACCCCTCCCTCAACCCCAACAAAACCCCCTCCAACAACCTCCCCCTCGCCACCCCCCCCTTATCCTTCCCACCACCATCCCCCTCCACCTCCTCCACAAACCCCCTCAACCCCCCAACCTTCCCCCCCACCACCCCGCGCCCACACCTAGCCCCCATCCCCCCCAGCCCCAGCAGCACCCTGTCCATGTCCGCGCGCATGGCCACGATCGTGTCAGCCGTGCCGAGCAGCTCGCGGTAGGACCCGCCGACCTGCGTGCGCAGCCGGCCGGCGGCGTCGGCGGCTTGGGATTGCAGGGCGCGGTGGATTGCGCGGATCTGTGGGAGGGTGTAGGAGGTTGCTGCTGGGGAATGTGGCGGTGCGGGGGAGGGGGTTGGGGAGGATATTGTTGTGGTTGTTGTGGTTGTTGTTGGGCGGGGGGATTGGTGGTGGTTGGTGGAGGGGGCGGAGGAGAAGAGCGCGGCGGAGGAGGGGATGGCGGTGAGGTCGATGTTGGGGGGGAGTTGGGTCGCCATGTTTTTGGGGGTCTTCGTTTTCTCGGCTAGGTGTTTAGTCGAAGGATTTATTTTGAGGTGGAAGGATAGGTGTACGTTTCGGCGTGGTTGAGGTGAAAGTTGCAATTGGAGCAGCTCGGGGAGAATTATGTTGTCGGGTATGCCATTGGGAGTGGCAGCTATGCAAAAGAGGTATCGCAATGGGTCGTGGTGGTGGTTGAGGTGAGCAGTGTCGCTTGCAATTATCTCGAAGTTGGCCACACTCAGCGGATGGTTCAAGTGTTGCTGGAGCTTAGTCGACCGCGCTTCCTCACCGTGGCATCCACTAATCATAGACCAGCGCACGGACCCCATCTGATTTGTCCCTGAATCCAATCCTGGTGGTCAACTCTTGACGATAACTGAATCGATAAATCGAGAAATAACTACAATCAATAATGGAATAATTTCATGCTCCGGTCCCTCACCACCATTCTGCTTTTCCTCCTCCCTCTTTCTTATTCTCTTGCTCCGGCTTTGCGTACTCTAGACAATGGAAAATTCAGGCTTTTTTCCCACTTCCATCTTTCCAATTCCACATCTGTTATGCTCGAAGTGAGGTACCTACCTAGCTGTCCTTCATACTTCATATGTATGTATGTACATGCAGTCCTGCGACCCCAAGACTACCTACCTACCTTAGGTACCTAATTGGGCTAGCCGCAATGTAGCTGCGTTTTCCGCCGCTTTATCAGCGTTCCATTGACGTTGTCGTGTTGCAACAAAGTACCTTTAGGAGCTGATGATGTTGCAAAACGTTAATCAGTGACTGACAGAACCAAAGGCGGTCACAGTGAAAACGAGTCATCATCCTGCCCGCTATTACCAAGAGCAACTAGAAATCCAGCGTCTAGACGATGCTGGGGCTGAGAACTGCGCGTCAAGTACCCGCGAAGAGACCCCGCGTTGGGCACCCGAGCATGGAGGTCTCCGCGCCCAGTCAAAGACGCCCGGTTATCGCGAACCGGAAGTCCAGACAAAAAATGGATCATGCCCGTTGTTTCTTATCCATTCGTTGGTGACATTCGGCAAGTCTGCACTCACGGCGTCTTGGGTCTTTATCCTTTGGGGAGTTGCAACTTTATACGCGACGGGAGTGAAATACTCCAGTTCAACTCCCTCCCAAAGTCAAAGGTCGACCGACAGAGGGGCAAGCTTGATCATACTTCATTCATCCTTTGACTTAAATCCCTGAAACCAACCTTTGCCATGGATATCGACCACGAAGCTCGAAAGGTCCTAGCCAAGGAGCTTGCCTACCACCTGAGCTGGGAATTCTGGATGACCGACCACGCCACCGCCGCCCAGTCCGCGCTCGAAACGATCTATCCAAACAATATAGTTCCCGACCAGCCAACAGCAGCAATTGGTTCCAGGATCGAGACCGGGCTCCGATCATGGTGGAAGAAGTACTTCAAAGAACGGAGAATGGACACTGTGGCCGTCGGCATCTCGCAGGACGGCAAACACATTGTCATCGCCGCCAACATCAAGAAGCGCACAGAGCAGGGGATCCGAAAGCCCCTCAA
Organism: Chaetomium cochliodes; assembly: GCA_023383405.1. Taxonomy (NCBI): domain Eukaryota; kingdom Fungi; phylum Ascomycota; class Sordariomycetes; order Sordariales; family Chaetomiaceae; genus Chaetomium; species Chaetomium cochliodes. The sequence continues at coordinate 238,781 of JAKWJL010000007.1, forward strand.
GGGTACCTTCAAGAACGACGAGTTCGGCCTGCACGACGGGCGTCACGAGGCGGCCATCCAGAGGTCGGTTGCGACGTTCTGGCACACGCGCGGCTGCATCATCAGCGTGCTCACGCCCAAGGATCCGCCGCAGAACAAGGAGGAAAATGGGCGCTTGCATGCCGAGATGCAGATTGTCAACTACATGCAAACGAGTGGTATGGCGATTGGCGTCATCGGCATCTCCAAGATAGCCTGCGCGGGCTGCAAGGACGTTCTCGACACACATGGCATCGATCATGTGTACAACGAAAACGGCCATTTAGCCTTTCCTGAGGGACCTATGGAAGGCCAGTCGTTCGCCAACTGGGGTGATCCGTCTTCGCAAGATTTCGGCGTCATCGTACGGCGTCGGGTCGACCGCCGTCGGATCAGACGTATCACGGTCTAGAGCTCCTCTTCGTTGGGTGAACCCTGTTGATAGAGAAGGAGGCAAGGTGGGAAGGTACTGGTTCTGCGCCCCAGGAATCGAGAAATAAACGTTGGCTGGAGGAGGGTTTGGTGACGGCTGTGCGGAAATACCAACCACTTTCGACAGAGAATAAAGACTGAACTGGCCGAGTCAAAGAAAGAGAAGCTCGCCTCTGAGGGGCGGTCGTGTTGCCGTCGAATCGTCCCATAACTTTCTAGCATTGAGAAGATTGGCGTCCAACCTAAATTCCGGGTCGCTCTTTTGCCACAACTCCACGCTCCCCACGCTACCTACCCAAACATCCCTACCTTGAACCCCCTCCTCTTGCATCCCCTCAACCACTTCGCTGTGATGAGAACCGATCTGGAGCTGGCAGGTTGTGGTTGGAAAGCCAGGCTGACCTTAACCTTGAATCTCAAAGCAAGCAGCGCAGTGGTCACCTCGAGGTCAAGATGGAAAGGGAATGATCATACATGATAGTCAAGAGATAGTTCTCTTATTATTAGTGGTGCAGAATACGAGCGGTACACTTTACTACTACCTATCTACTATAAGCTATACCCAACCATAACCCGGAAGCCCGCTTGTGCGCTTACCACCATAACCCCCCTCCCCCCGCCTCGATGACGGATCGGATGATCAACTGACGCCAACGATGAGGGGGAATGTTCGGATGTGTACTCATTACTCATACGCCCGGACCTGCCCGACCCTCCCAACCGCGCACGGTTCCGGAGCAACAGCTGACCTACAACTCACCGAGCCGCCATGACGCTATACTGGCGTACGTGCGCAGACGGCTGCACTTCTTTTAGAGCTCGAGTACGACGGCCTTGTCCCATACTTCTCTCTTCTCTTTCCACAACAACACCTCCGGATTCTCAACGCACTTTGTTCCCCTCCTACACTCAGGCGTTGCACCCGTGCCGAAAAACCTCACAATGTCCGGCTTTCCATCTCCTTCCTCTTCCCCTGGGATCCCAACCCCCACATCCCCCGTCGTGGTCAACCGCTCCTGGGCTGACAGATTGGCGGCCCTGCAGCTACCCTACCTCGGCAATCTGTCTTCCCTGGGCCCCGCGTCCCTCCGCGTGCCACCAAGTCCGCTGGCCCCTGAATTCCACCCCCGGCAGCCGCATTCCACCGTGGTGCCATCACCCACGGGTTCCGGGACCCATTACCTGCCGCCACAGTCCCCGGCACAGGTTCCAGCTTCCGGTCCCTTTCACGGGGTACCACCGCCCTCTGTTCCCGTGTGCGCCAAACTCCATCGCGTGCCACTCGCACCTCGCGGCTACCACTGGTTCAAACTCCCAACAGCTCAGGAGAACCAGCCACAGCCACAGCCACAACCACAGGTTCCGCGCGTGCCGGCGCCCACCCTCACCCCCCAACCGGCCACCATCCCCCAACCGGCCACCACCGAGACTTCACTGTCTTGGGGGTTTTCCCTGCCAACAGGCCCTCCGCTCGCCCTGTGGTGTCCCGTCGATCTGGTGTGGTACACGGCCCGCCACGGCTCGTGCACCTGCCCTCTGCTGCCGACCGGAGGGGGGCAAGACACAAACTGGACACGCCGCAGCAGGGGGCTGCCGCCACACGAGTGGCTTCTTCGCCCGGCGGGCTATGCTCCGTTCCCGGCCTCCTACCCGCCGGCGGACTGCATGCTCTGCCGGGACATTGGGAGGCTTGGGCTGGTGAGGAATGGTTGCCCGTTGCATGATCTCCCGTTTGAGAATTGAGAGGGGGCGATTGAGTAGGGAAGGTTAGAATTGATGTTTGTAACTTTATTCTGTTTTTTTTGTCAGTGTCGGTACCTAGACAGCATTCACAAAATCGAGCAACTATCTAATCAAACCATACACAGTAACTATACCAGCACCTTAGTCCCGGGATACACGGGATTTTCCTTGACCCATGCCGATGGCATTGCTAAGCAGAAGTTGCTGGTGGGTGAATTACTCATCAGGCTCGCCCACTGTCACTGGTGGACGACGAGGCGACATCGGTGGAGAGCCGGCCCCGATGCCGCGGCCCTGGACCCCGCCCCCGCGCACTCCGGAAATTCCGCCATGATGAATCCATACCACAGAACAGGATTGTATCACAAGCTGGCCAGATATAAAAAGAGACTCCCCAGATTTCACTCCCTTCTCCCACCCAACTCCCCCCCAACTCGCCCCCAACCCACCACGAACTCAGCCCTAACCTTTCCAACAACCCTCCAACATCCTCCATCTTCCCCTTCAACTTCCACCAACTCCCATCTCCCAACTCCCATACACCCGACTCCCATACCCACAACCCCCTTTCCCCAGCGGATACCACCAACCCACCTCCCCCTCCAACAACAACAACCCACCACAACCACCCCCACCCCCACAATGCCCGCCCCCTCCCTGCCCACCCTCCCCCAAACCCCAACCTCCCACCTAACCCTCAAACACGGCCCCGAAACAGCCAACTACTTCTCCGGCTCGCCGCTCAACCGGCTCTCCTTCCTGCGGGCCGACACGGCCTTCCTGCGGGCGGCGTTCGCGCACGGGGACGCCCGGTATCTGTTGCTGAATGGGCTCGCGCCGTTGACGCTTCATTTTGAGGGGGGTAGTGCTGGTGGTGGTGGTAATCGTGGTGGTGGTAATGGTGGGGGCAGCAGTCGGTTGGTGTTTGTAAGGGGGGAGGATGTGCTCCCCCTGACGGGGAGGGGGAAGGTGGGCCGTTTTGGGGGACGGAGGAGGAGATGGTGAAGGGGTTTGATTCGGGGGTGGAGGCGGGGAGGGTGACGGTGGTGTTTTTGGGGGTGGATGAGAAAGGGGTTTTGGGTTTGGCGGGGGTCTCCGGGGATGCTGGGGAAGGGAAGCAGGGGGTGGAGGAGCTGCAGAAGGAAGGGTTTGTGTATAAGGATTTTAAGGGCGCGCCGTACTTTGCCGTGGATGTCACGCCGAGGGGGGAGAAGAAGGGTGTGGCGGAGGAGTTGGTCAGGAGGGTGACGGAGAGGGGGTTTACGTTCAAGGAGGCTACGCTAAGGAATATGGGGTTGCAGGCGGGGGAAGGTCAGTTTACCTTTTCTTACTACTACACACACACACACTCTCTCTCTCTCTCTCGATAAGCTAGGGATGGGACTGACACTCCACCAGCCGCCATATATGGCCAAGCACGCGCCCTGATCGACTGGAACGCGCGCACGCCCTTCTGCGCGCAGTGCGGGCAGCCGACGCTCTCAGTGCACGCGGGCACGAAGCGGGTGTGCCCACCGACGGACCGCGCCGGGGTCCCCGACGGCGAGCCGGCGCGGGAGCGGCGCCCCTGCGCGACGCGCGGCACGGTCTCCAACCACAGCTTCCCGCGCACCGACCCGACCGTCATCATGGCCATCATCAGCGCCGACGGCACCAAGGTCCTGCTCGGCCGCCAGCGCCGCTGGCCCCAGTACTGGTACAGCACCCTCGCGGGATTCCAGGAGCCCGGCGAGTCCATCGAGGAGGCGGTCCGCCGCGAGGTGTGGGAGGAGAGCGGTGTCACCGTGGGCCGCGTTGTTTTGCACAGCTCGCAGCCGTGGCCGTTCCCCGCGAGCCTGATGATTGGCGCCATCGGCCAGGCGATGCCGGGAGATGGGGAGAAGATCTTTTTGGGCCACGACGCCGAGTTGGAGAGTGCCAAGTGGTTCCCGCTGGAGGAGGTGAAGGAGGCGTTGGTGACGGGGACGAGCAACATGGGCGAGGGCCCACCCGCGAGGTATGTCGAGGGCGCCCTGAAGCTGCCGCCGCAGACGGCCATTGCGAATCGCTTGATAACTGCTGTGGTTGAGCAGTGGTGGGTTCAGCCGAGGATGTAGGAAGCAGGAAGCATGGAGGGAGGTCATTATAGAATGGATAGAAGATGATAGAGCATAATGGATATGGAGTAGCTGTGAGAAGTGCGGGGGTACATGGATCCATTCATGCCACCTGCGAAACAATTTTAAGCCTTCAACATCGCAACTTGTATATGCATTTCGAAACTGGCCAGCTCAGTTTGAGCTGCTGCGGAGCTGTTTACTGCTCGTCGTATGGAAGAGAAAAAAGAAGAGAAAATCAGAAAAAAAAAAAAAAAAAAAAGAAAAGATAAAGGAACTGTGAAAAATTGAGACTTAATGATGAGGAAAAGAGAGAGAAAAGAAACACTTCAAGATGTCAACCTGCAAACTCGATGGTGTTGCGGAATCGACATCGATCCACAGGCTCAAACTCCAGATTACCAGCAGCAGCCTCAGCCAGGCGGGCCCCACCAAGCTCCTCCTCCAGCCAAACCCTAACCAGACCCTCCACCAATCACACCTCCGCCTCCCACACCCCACCCAGCAGACCCCCGCCCCACCCTCCAACGCCCATAAAAAAACTTCACGCCCCTCCCCAACTTCCTCTCCCTTTCCCTTTCCTTCCTCATCAGCAACACCACCATTCACCCGGCGCGGAACCCGTCCGTCTCCCCTGCACCGCCACGTGAAGCGGAAGATAGACGGGCAATTCCTCGTTTTGGGTTGTTTGGTGGCTGTTGTTGGTGCGGCGGCTCCACACAGTGGCTTGCTGAGGGTTAGTCTCTTTCCTCGATGATTCTTCCTCCGTTCCCGGCCTCCAACAAAAACGTTCTGCAAGGGACGCGTTAGACCATCTCTCCCTTAATACATAGCTGCGGACGGCGACTCGCCGAGGTCCGTGGCCGTGGGGTGGTCTCGACATATCTTTTCGTGTGCTTTTTTTGTATCTTTGTTGAGTTTTGTTGTTTGTGTGTGTGTGTGCCTGTCAAGATTGGTAGAGTCGGGTGGGTTGAGCAAACGAGCGACTGGGCCCATCGCGCAGCGCAATCGGTCGACGAGCTCGTAATTATGGAGTGCGAGCGCTTCGTCGGTAGGAGTGAAATGTTGTCCTCATTGCGTCCCCTTCTCTGGTTGCTACATGCCCCACGCGTTAATAGGCCCAGAAGGGGAGGGGTTCATCGTGAAAGGCACGAAGCGTCATAACGGGAGATATGTGATGCCCGGTCATTCGATCCGCCAGGCCGCCCATCGAGCCTGTTTTGCGGAAAAGAGGCCATGCTTCTCGAGCTCGAGAGAGATAACCGTCACATCGGCAGCAGAAAAAATCAGAGCAACATTGATTCATTAACTATGATATCGAGCTTTCGCCCGCGAGTCCAAACCATGCTATGAATTATGCTCTGTGGCCTGAGAGACCCCAAACCCTTTGCATTCCCCCAATGGTCGATGCACACGGCATCCCCGCGCTTAGTAGATGCGCTTGGGAGGCGACATGGTAGCCTTGATGGTCAGGCTACCAACGTTCTGCCAGCCCTTCTTGAGCAGCGAGACCAGGTAGTTGATGGCCAACATGATGTTGGCGATCAGCTGGTCCGAGGTCATGCCGACGTTGCCGACAGCGACACCCATGCACAGAACCTTCTTGAGCTGGAACTTGACGGTCGACTTGACCTCGGTAATCTTGGCGCTGAGGTCGTCGGCGTGCGAGACGGGGGTAGGGAACTTGCCAGCTATTGGGCGGTTAGTCTGCTGTTGCCGGTGAGGTTGCGGGGAGCCGATTGAACATACCCTTGGAAAGACCGGGGCCAAGCAGACGGGGGATCTGCTTGATCAGGGTGTCGGAGGCGACGAAGGCATCGTACTTGCGAGCCAGCTTCTTGATGAGCTTCTTGTTCTTGTTGAGCTTCTTCAAGTCGTCGGCGCTCATGGCATCGACACCGCCGTGCTTGGCCCTGTCAATATCGTGCTGGTCACCGAGAATGCAGATGGCCATGTTCGGGCGGGGGACCGAGGGCAGCTTGACAGTGCCGGAGAAACGCTTGTCACGCTGGGGGTCATAGTTCTTGAGGCCGATCTGGAGTCTTTGCGGTCGTTAGCTGACGATTCCCAAGTCGCTCCATTTATTTGCGCGGGCGGCTTACTCGACGGTCTCCAGAAAGTTACGCTTCTTGGTCTCGTTGCTGTACTCCAGGAGCTCAGCAACGTTCTGACGCACACCGGCTGCAAACTGGTCAGTTCGGGAATCGTAAAGTCGGAGGTGGCTGTGATCGCATACCGACGGTAATTTTAGACATGATGGCCGTCTTCCAGTAGAATTTCTTCTATAGGTGAGGTTTATTGCGTCGTAGACGAGAAAGTTGCGGAGTTCGAAGTCGAGGGAAGGAATTTGCGAGTTCACTAGGGCATTTTCAAGTGTGGGACAGCGGGGTGCGTGCGAGAGTAACATATTACGCTAGTCCATATCGGGCTGGCCGTGACTTCGTGGGACAGGTGGCTACAGGTGATGACCAGCTGTGCGTCAAGCATCACTCTGACAGCACCGGACATCGCTGCCTGCACCCCACGGACGATAGTGAGACCCAGGATGTGTGTTTTCTCGAGTTGAACAATCGGGTCCTCTTCCGTGCCTTCCAGGAACTTCATTTCGGCCCGATCATCTCAGTGTTTGACTTGCTCGGACTCATTTACCAGCGGACTTCAACACTGAGGCTGCCACAACCTGAAAGGGTTATTTTGACTCATCTCGGCCTGCCTCAGGATGGCCAGCGAACCTCTCCACTCCACCCTGCTAGCTCAATAAGTGCTTGAGGAGGGGAATCTGTGAACCAACTGCATACCTGCCTAGGTAGGGAGTGTGCCTTGGACAAACAATGATAGCTCACATCCTTTGTCACCCCTCATTGCAAATGCCCTCAGTTAACGCCTTGTTAATGAATCTCAGTCTGAGGCCCGCCTCCGTTGGAAAGAAGTTGAGAATACCAGCTACCTTATGGGTGGCGATTTCCGTATACTCAACGTCGCTCCGGCGGGGTATGGCTCCTGAATAAAACCACCATCATGAAGTGCCTCATGTTGGTTAAACAAGTAGGGAGCTGCTGCCTTCTGGGAGCCTCGCCAGCCTCAGGAATCGCTAGTGGGCTTCTGCGGTCACTTCTGTTAGTCTCGGTCACCCGCCCCCCTCCCTCCGCCTCGCCTTCACCCCTTTAATTTCCGCTCCCCTTTGCCCTCTCCTCTCCCCTCCGCCCTCTACTCCGCCTTCCACTCCCCCCTTCCGAGCTCTCCTCTCCCCCTCTGCCCATGGGCCGAGTTCAACTACGAGACGCTGGTGTCCATGTACGGGGACGTGCTCGCAACCCCCTGGGTAGGAGCGCTGCCTCGTCCGACGGCCTCAAGCTTCGATGCCGAGATCTTTGCTGAAGATACGTTCGAGGACATACTGCGCAGATTCCTTTCACCGACCGTGAACGAAGCTCTCCGCCTCGCATGTGCCGCCATAGCGCAGAGCACTGTCCATCTCGGTCGGTGGTCTCGATGCCAATCCGACCACTTTATGCCGGACTGGTCTGTCGTTTCCAGCGACTACAAAACTAGCAACGGAAAGTATCTCAACCTTCTGCCGGGGGACACCAAGCTGCACAGCAAGTGGTCGCCGGGGTTACTCTCTCGCAACTACGAGGAGTGGCGGAAGCCGGTGAGCCAGATAATGGGGTATATGGTCGACAACGGGACTCGGTACGGTTTTCTTCTCAGCAATGAGAGCCTTGTCGTCTTCCGCGTCACACGCGAACCCATCGATCCGGGCTCCGCTGCAGCCCGTCGCCAGCGAGCAATGGGGGCCAGGCGTTTCGGCTCTGCCGGCGCCGACTTTTCTCTGGAATCCCTGACCTTGGACGATACATCCTCCTTTTTGGATATCGACCCCTTCGACCGGGAATACAGAGATTCCCAATTCGCCGTGATTCCCTGGAGCGCCCACGGCAACTGCTTGACCATCAAACTCGCGCTGTGGTGCCTGTCTATGATGGTCTTTGATGACAAGAGCCTCGGCGAAGAGTACCCCCCTCTCGATAGCTGGAGACGGGTGGGAGGGAGGGTATACGCACAACACGTCAGGCAAGGGTTCGAAGCGCCTACCGCGAGGTGCCACCGTTTGGGAGCCGTCCGACGCTTCCCAATACCATGGTTCGCAGCAAGACGATGGCTCGGCGGGGGGGTACGATGACCAGGCTGACGCGTATGACGCGCATGACGAGACCCAAGACGTGATCTACGTTGGCCAGAGCGACGCCGGGGGTTTTGCGGACGAAGGTGGCGACGGAATGGCGACGCCTCGGGCGGGTTCCGACGGGGAGGTGGACGAGGGCCAAAGCCTTGCCCCTGAGGCCGGGTCCAGCCGCGGTAAGAGAAAGGTGCGGGTTGTCGAGCTTAGCAAAGTTGGTCGTGGTAAATACACCTTCGCCAACTCGAAGGGCAAGCTGGTGGAGACAGCAAAGTCTGAGTGGGAGAAAGTCGATGGGGGATACGAATTCACTGGAGGCAAACACGTGTATTTCGCTAAGAAGCTGCCCTGATGTCGTCGGTAAAGATGTACGTGCAACCCCGGACTATTAGGTAGGTAGGTACTTGGAAAGAAGGGCAGGACAGAAAACCCGTAGCAACACAAAGCCATATCCACTGCTATTCGGCGAGTGCAGACTCAGGCTTCGATAACAAGCCGATTTCTCCCCCTACTCGCGGAACCTGCGCGCCCCCTCAAAGTCCGCTGCCCAGCCTGTATCTGTTGGTATCCATAGCCTTTGACGGACAAGGAAGTGACAAAAGTCAGTAAGAGAGCGGTAACAGCAAAGACAAAATATCCACGGGGGTTTCCTCCGTTCCGGTGGTCCGAAGGGACGACGACTAGATGTACACATACCTGGATCGAATGGGACCCCTTCGGGTTCGCTAGAAGGCCCACTACTTGGTTTGACCGGGGCGGGATTATGGCTCGGTGTCGGTCTGATGCTCAGCCCTACGAAACTCATGGTGCGTCGTGGGGGTCGTTGTCGTTACTGCTGGTTTCTGCTCAATGAGGCCCGGATATTGCGTTGGAAAAAGGCTGGGAGCCGAATACGGTCGAAGGTTTGATGTTCAACTCGGTCCTTGACATGCCTTCCTTTTGGTGTCGGTTTAATCCCCTCTTATAGCGTAGGATCCATTGTTAATGACGGCCACGACGCTACTAGAGAGGGAATGTTTGATGCTCAGGCGCCCCCCCCCGACTCAGAGTGTTTCGAAGAACCAAGGTGGCAGCCATCGCACAAATCGCCGCCGTCCAACCATGTTGCTGAGCACACAGAATCACTCCCGTCGCCAGCGGTAGATAGCAGCCGCATCTGTACGGGACTCAGGCCATGCAACGGGACGTTTTACAGTCCAAGTTCCTTTGAACGCCTAGTCTCTCTGGCTCTCGAGCGACGGCCAAGCATTACATCTCCTATCAATCTTCTCCTACAAGTCGAGCAACCTTCACGGCGAAGGGAAGCTACTACGCCATCTGCGAGAATCGTACACGACAGGGACCGGATGGGCTGACGATACGATACAGCGTGAGAAGGTGGCCACGCGGGGCAGGTCGCAGATCGAGAGCCGAGTGGTCTCGAACCGAAACGGACAGTCAGATCGCAAACCCGCGCCAAAACAGGAACAGAAGGCTTGGTAAGGTGCGGGTGAACCACGAGTCTTTCCCAGACAGGACGATCCCGTCGGGTGCCAGAGTCTCCTGACGGGAACCAACGCCTGCTTGTTCATGAGCACGACGGCGGGCAGTTCAGCATCTGCAAGAACCCACCAACCTAGATACCTACTCTTTTTGTGAAGGTGCAGTGTCAGTATCCCCAAACCCCTTGGTGGGCCTTTTGGATACCATGACCAGATGCAGCCTGCCGCCACGCCTGGACCCAAGCTCGATTTGACCGGGGCAAGGCCGGGCGATGGAGGATATGCCGAGCCCTTTTAAAACGGACGTCGCGACCGCGCAGACAAAAAACAACCGAATGGCGAGATCCTGTCAAATCCTGGCAGTGTAACCCGTCGCCAACAGCGGGCACACATGGCACCTTGCACGCGCGCACAGGCTGTGGATAGCCGCGAGACACGCCGTCATATGGACACATACAAAGAGGATGAAGCTAGTTTGGTGGAATCTTGGGATGCTGGCAGCTTCCAGCAGTTCCAGCATATCGAGCTCGCGATGAAAGAAAGAATGTCGGGAACCCCCGCCACCAGAACCTGGGCCATCGAGGCTCGAATTCTGGTTCCCGAAGGGAATCGTGGCAGGGAGACCCAGAATTCTCTGGCACGCAATATGACCGATGGCGAGTGATAAGTGTCAAAACCGGTTGATTTATGGTGCTAAAGTGTATAAAGAAAAAAAAGAAGAAGAAAAGGAAACGACGTCGAGATTGAGCCACTAACTATTATTATCGATTAGTTATCTGGGCTCAAAAAACGCTGCATGGGCGGGGCCAGGTGTAGCCGGCAAGACTCGGGCCGGCAGCTCGAGGCACGGGCCATGCAAATTTCGGCGCCTGGCCCCACCATCCTCGCTAATAAAAATCTCGAGCTCTGAGAAATTCGTTTCCTGGACTGACAACTTCCAGTTCCAACCAAAAGCTCTGGACCTGGAAACGCCGAAAAGTGTGCAACGCTTCACGCTCTTGCCTGAGCGACCGCGATTTTTATGCTGCGGTGTGCTCTGTCACTTGATCGGAGCACAATCAGTTACACCAAGGGTTTCCTCGTTACCGCGCTGCCTGGCGGTCTCGCCCTGCGCATCGCTGCTTTTTGAAAGCACGAAGCATTTCCGTTCCGAACAGCTTCGGAATTTCCCAGCTCTCGACTTGACCAGAGTCGAGAGACACCCTTAAGCGAAACCACGATTTGCCTACCTTTGTGCCTTTCAGTACACAACAGGTCAACTTATTTATCGTTCGCAGTGGAAGAACAAACCAACGGCCTAGACAGCCAGTCCTATCCACCCTGCTCCCGGGCGTACCCGTACGGTAGCAGGACTAAAACGGACACACATCTCATGACCAACACGTGCTGTGCATTCTGATGTGTACAAACAAGCAAGCCCTGGATGCGCTCCAGGCTGCATTCTATTCATCGTCTCATCGTATCAACATGAACTTGTTCCGTGTGCCCCTGGGAATCTCTCTCACCCAATCCCACCAAAGCTCCAAAACGCCGGAAAATATCGAAACTGTAACAACCTCTCTACGTCTTCCCGTCAAAGATGTACTTCTCGTCGGTAAAGGAGAGCAAGAACTTGGCGACCAGCCGGCCGGTGTAGTTGTAGGCCACGTTCCGAGGGTACGGGTGGTCCTCGATGTTGGGCAGGATGGGGTCAGCCGTCAAGTAGTCCAGCTCAGACCCTGTCTTGGTTAGCATCGTACTTTGCAAGCATCCAAAAATGGCAGACTTACAATCGTCGTCAAGGAAGCGCCTCAACTTCCGCACCATGTCGCCCGCCTCGCGGTCCAGCTCGCCCAGCTCAAAGCAGGCATCGTCGACCAGGGGGTTGAAGCTGCGAGCAGCGGCGTCGCGGGAATGCGTCTGGTAGATTTGGTGGAACTGGAAGGCGAACTGCTTGAAGGGCATGTTCTCGATTTCCCTATTGATCCCGAGCACAAACGACCGCTGCCAGGCCGGGGCGTAGTGGCGCCGCAGGTTGATCTCGTTGTCCGAGATGACGAACAGGTCGGCCGCCATCTCGACCGACTCCATGAACAGGCACAGCACCAAGAACGAGGCCAGACATGGCGCCCACTCCCTGCGCAGCTTGGGCTTGAGCGACTTGCTGAAGTTCTCAAAGAGCAGCTGCATCTCGCGGCACAGCATCTCGTCGACCACGGCCTTGATCTGCCGGTTCAGCACCCGCGGCGTCACCCACGGCACCCCCTGAGGCACCAGCCCCGTCGACTGGAGGTCCACGATGTTCTCCTGCGTCAGACACAGGTGCCTGGTCATGACAAAGTGCATGGCGTAGATGGACAGCGCCCGGCGGACCATGGGCACGTCACAGCGGTTCGCGTAGTCGTGCACAATCCGCAACACCTTCCGCGGCAGCTCCGTATGCTGCGGCGCCGGCGTGACCAGCTCCGCAAACCTCGGCTCGTCCACCAACGCCTGGATATACTCCTTCAACTTCCTCTTCAACTCCCCCTTCTGCCCATCACCCCCTTCCTTCCCGCCCTCCCCCTCGGTATCTCCAACCCAATCGGCGCGGCCCCCCGCGACGCCAAATCCATCCCATTCCTCCCCATCTGCCCATGCCAATGCTGCAGCACATCCGGCGTCCTCGCCGTAAAGAACTTGGCCCTCACCTCCAAAACACTCCTCCTCCCAAACCCCACCCCGCTCACCAACGCCACCGTACACGGCACCTCGACCCCGCCGACCCTAAAACACTCCACATTCCCCTCCACAAACCTAACCACCTCCTCCCTCTTCAAATGGCCCCTGATAAACCCCGGAAACAGCACCGGCGTAAAGTCCCCAAACTGCCAGCACACCACCTGCGGCACGGTCCCCGCCAGCCGCACGCAGTTCCGGCACGGCCGCTCCTTGTCGCACCGCACCTTGCGCGCGTGGCAGCTGAAGCAGGCGCCCATGCGCCGCACGACGAGGGCGGATTGCTTGGTGTCGGTGGCGAGGGGGCCCTTGCGCCCGCGCTGGGTCGGGCCGCGCGCGAGCGCGTCGACGCAGTCGAAGGGGTTGAGGTTGGGTTGCGTGGCCGTGTTGAGGGTTATGGAGGAGGGGGTGACGATGAGGAATTTGGAGGCCGCGGCGGATGCTGAGGAGGAGGAGGTGGTGGATGAGGTTGGGGAGGCGGAGGTGGGGAGGGGTGCGGGGCGGTTGGGGCGCGGCGGGTTTTTTGGATGCGGTTGGTGGTGTTGAGTTTGCGCGGGGCGGGGATGGTTTTCGGGGCGGAGGAGGAGGTGGAGGAGGAGGAGGGGGTTTTGCGCCGCTCGGGGAGGCCCGGCTCGAACTTGATCTGCTGGACGGGGGAGCGCGGGCTGGCGCTGGCGGGCGGGCTGACTGATACCGAGTGGAGGGAGGGAGAGTAGGAGTGCGAGTGGGAGGGGGATCGCGACATGAAGCTGGGGTCTTCGATGATGAAGATCGGGGAGGCTTCGTTGGCGGGCGGGGGGGTGTTGTTGGTGCTGATGTTGCTGTTGCTGTTGCTGGCGTGGGAGTGGGAGTGGGAGTGGGAATGTGAGTGGGCGTGCGCTTGGGCGTTCATCTCATGGTTACCCCTGAGGTTTATTGGTTCCCATGGCGGCACGTTGATGGCCGACTGCGGGTTCTCAAAGCCACTCGTCTCTAGCGGCTGCTGCTCCTCGAGTATGCTGGCGGAGGAAAAATGGTTGAATACGGGATCGTACTCTACAGCAATCGTTAGCATACCGCCCTCGAGAAACCAGCCAGACATCCACACACCCTCACCATTGAACTGGTCGAACACAAGCTCGGCTGGCGCCTCAACCGGTGCCATAAAATCCAGTCCATGGTTCTCCAGTCCGTGATTCTCCAACCCATGGCTGTCCAGCCCGTGAAAGAAGCTCACGTCCCCATATACGCCACTCCTGCTCTGCTCGACAGCCGTCGAATAAGGGCTCAGCTGATCAAACTCTCCATGTAACGGCGATGGCAAGGCTGCTGGCGAAGGTTGTTGCAGCTCCACAAGTTGACCATTTTGTAAGACGGCCCACGAACTCCCCAAGCTATGTGCCGGGCTCGACAAAAGCCCGAGTGACCCGGAACTGGGGTTGCTGATGGCCGTCCAGAAGGCCTCGTCCTGTTCGGCCGTCGAATCCTGGGGAAATTCAAATTCGAGGCCCGAAAGCGGCGATGTACCCGACGAGACTGATGCCGATGCCATGGCTGCTGAGGTTACGGTGGTGCCGGTTGCACCGATCCAGCGATGCTGTACTGTGTTTGCCTGTCTTTGGTCGTGTGTTCTGTTCGAGCCTGTGTCGTAGCTGTCCACCACCATCTGCCGTCAACCGTGGCTAGAGCGCACCGAAAGATGCTGTTTGTCCTCGGTCAGGGGCGGCGAAACGTAGCGCGGGGGTGGTGGATGGTGTTCGTCCGGTCTGACGGGGGCTGTGTGAGAGAGGGGGATCGAAGCACAGGTTTCCCGTGTGCGCGAGACACTGGGTTTGGATACACAACGGGTGAATATCACAGTAAAAACCGGTAGACGCAAGATGAATTTTCCTCGATGGGAAACAGACACAAGAGAAACCCTTGTCGTCGTCGCATGCGGGGCGGCGGTTGATCTTAAAGGCAGGCGGCCATGGCAATCCCCATGCTCAGCCTCGAGGGGCTAAACTGGAACGAGCGACCGAATGGGAGTTCAGGCGGGCAGAACGTGGATGGGGGGACGGGAGACAGGGATTGCCGATCGCCCTCTCGGCGTAAGCTAGCCCCTTTTCGATCACCGAGGCCACTCTGCCGGGCCAGCTTGCATCTGCAGTGCACACCGAGGCCCTGGAAGAGCGAGAATATAAAAGGGGCCATGCTCCTTGCTCGGTGACGAGGCAGAGTGACCTGATCTTTCTTGCCAATCGGCGCTTTGCCCTGTTACCGTGGGTTGAACAAACCTTATGTATGTTGTGACCCATACCATACGTATACTGCAAAGTGGCGAATGGTCGGGCCCCTCGCTCTCTCTACTTGTCAGCCAGCATGTGTAAGTGTAACACAGCAGGGAAGCAAAGTTGCTGTTCTCAGGAGTTGGCGACGTGTTACTACTGAGTTTAGTTAAACTGACACCGATGCATTTCACAACAAGCATCGTCGATGCAGTTCAGACCAAGAGATCACTTAGCCGGGACCGAATCGCAATCAACAGCACGCAAAACATAAGTACTAACTAAAAAGCAGAGTGCCTACCCAAAACAACACAGATCTTGCCGTCCCAGCAACCTTCTAGCAAACGTGTTCGAACAGATAACCTCCCACCCAGTGATCATCAGATTGTCTCGGCTTCGCTCCAAAGCGTGTGCGAAAAGCCGAGTGAAAAGGAAATAAAAGTCATCAGAAGCCAGCCGCGCGCATGTCCCTCGAGTAAGCGAGCGTCGGATGCCAAACCACATAACCAAAATCATAAAACAAGCCATAAAACCCAAAGTCATGAGCCAGAGAGCAATGTGTATCCATCGACCCAGCCCAACCCGTAGATACCATCATCAGGGCAGTGCTCATCACACTCCGCAATAATGAGAGGAATGAATGCTCGGCCAAAAAACAGAAGGCTCACGCTTCCTCCGAAAGGAAAGGCCCATCTATTGTCGCAAGGCCATCTCTCATAAACAAAAAACCTGCAGTGGTCGAGTCACCGTCGGCATAAATCGTATCGTGCATACATGGCAGCAGCAGCAGCAACCCCCTAGGGCAGGGGCCAAAAAAACGTAATGGGGGGTTGTTTATCCTTCCGGTAAGCCGTCCATTCCTAGGAAGCGGCAGAAAACGTATAAAACGTGAGCGTATGAGTGCGAGCGTGAGCGTGAGCGTGTTGGTCGCAAAAGACCGGGCCCGTACGGCCGGCAAGAGACAGATCCGGATCATCATAAGAGTTGTCCAAAAATAAAATAAGGGAAAAACGTTGTGGGGTTGGTGTCCATGTTGCCAACCATGCCGTAGAGAGAACGGCAAAAGAGTCATGGAGAAGGAGGCTCATGAGAGCGAGCGTCCCTCTCTCTCTTAACGGAATCTCATGGCGCCAGAAGCCGCGGCGGCTGCCGCGACTCGCTCCTGGATCCGTTGTTCCGTGGAAACGTATAGTCTGTCAAGATAGTCCTGGTACGATGTTAGTCTTTGCGATGAAGGGGCAAGACAACAGAGGAAAGCAAGGGAGCCTCAGCCCAACATACCATAGCTTGTGCATCCTTGACAATCTTAGCCACCTGTATCCCCGCCGAGATCAGCTGCAAGATATTCCTATCATCCTTGAGCGGGCGGCTCTGGTGCTTCGCGGCATGGCGCATCTCAAGCGAATTCTCCAGGATCGTCACGAACTGCTTGATCTGGCCATTGTACAGCACGCGGGCAGGGATGCGGCGCTTCGTGGCCAGCCGCTTCAGCAGGTACACCCACTCGGTCCACTCGCGGTCCTGGGGGCGCTCGACGGGCCGCATGTCCTGGGTCAGCGGGATGGGGAACTGGTACTTGGCCACGAAGTCGTACGCGCACTGCGACAGGCGGTCGTTGACCTGGTTCAGGACACTATCCTGCTCCTGCACCAGCAGGTGCGTCGGCAGCCGCGGCAGCTCCCGCTCCTGCATCGCCACGTACTCGGCCGGCGGCCGCTTGAGGAACTGGTGCGGGCCGTCAAACTCGTCCCGGTTCGACGGCCGCCTCTGCGCTCGCGCCTTGGTTCCGTTGCTCCCACCACCGCTTCCGCCGACGGCCCCGTTCATGGCCCCACTTCCGCCGACGGCGCCGGCTCCGGCTCCGGCTCCGGCTCCAGCTCCGTTCATTCGGCCACTGGTCTTGCCGCCGCCGCCCGGTGCCGCGGAACCGAGCATGGCATTATCCAAAGAGTAGTCCGAAAGGCTCGGGGAGGCCAGGTCATCCATGGAATCCGAAGGCGAGTATCTGCTCGGGTAGGGCACCTGGTTGTTCACCGGGTAGCTCGGCGGCTGGTCCCATCCCCACGAGCTCTTGAAAGAAACCTGTCCCGGTGCCGGGCTGGTATAGGGCCCCTGGGCCGCCACCCGGGGATTGCATGCTGGGATAGGAGAAAACGAGGGCTCGACGGTGGTTCGCCTGAGCTGGGGAAGGCCTCCCGGCGAGAAGTTGGCCGGCAGGTTATGGGTGGATGCAGCAGCGCCTTGTGTGTATGTCACGCTTTTGAGAGAAAGACGCTGTTATTCTCATGATCCTGAAAAAAAAAAAAAGAGAAGGAGGAGAAAGGGGTTTCGTTCGGTGTTGGGCAATCTTACCTCTGCGAAAGAGACGGGGTGCTCCCCGTCTCGAACTTGGCACTATAAAACGGATTATTGTAAATGGGGCTTGGGAGAGCCGTTAGCTGCCATGCATTCCTCCCCTGCCGGACGGTTTCGAGGTTTTGTCCACACCTTCGTGAAGAAAGCCACCGCTCGTTGGTCATGGGAGCGGTCGGGCGGTAGGCAAAGTCTGCCATGATTCCTCCTGTCTCTCTCACTCTTTCACTCTGTCTCACAAGCTTGTGGATCCTATCCTGTCCCGGCTGGGTTCTGTTTTTTTTTTTCTTTCTTTTCTCTGTATTTTTCCTTTCTCCAAAATGGTATCCTCGGGAACGGTAGGGGGGGGAGTCTCCTTGAATGGCGCGATCGATCACTGCAGCAATGTCCTCTGGTCCTTGGAATTTGGCTGAAAAAAGAAAACAGCAGACGTAGAACAGAAAAGAGAACGGCTCCGGATAGTACGACTGTTCAAGGTGCTAAGTCTTGATCCGAAGGGCAACCGAAGAAAAACCTGCGACCGGGATGTCCTGGGATAACGGCCACCAAACTCAAAATTTCAGGGGATCCACGGGGGCGGCGAGAGCTTCACCGGGATGTGTCCTTTGGCGGTGGTAGCAGTTGGTAACCCGGGGGAACGGTCGACCAGACTGGCGGAGTCCACCGAACGGAATTTGTATGTGTGCCTCTCTCTGGGCGGGAGACAACGTGGCTCTGTTTCAAAGTCAAAGAATGTTGTCAAGCCCAGACAGGGTTTGGGAGAGGCTAGGAGAAGGGTCCCAAGATGGAGACATATATGCCCCCGCTAGGGCTAGGTGGCAAGGTTGACGCTGTCAGGGCTGCAGGGCAGGGCAGGGCAGGCGGCAGCAGACCGAGCAGCCGAACAAACCTAACAACAGCTAGGGCGGCACAGCCAGTCCAGTCGTCCGCATCGAGGAGGGGAGAGAGAGGAGAGAGGAGAGAGAGGCTTAGGTTCCTTTCCGCTCAAGCCTGTTCGCCCGCCAGCTGGACAATAACCGGGGAGGAGACCCAAGGTCCCAAGGTAGCTTCACTAGAGGGACGGAGGCGTCAGAGTGGGCAAACGAAGAGGAAGGGCGTTGTTGCCCGGTGTGAAGTCGCGCATGCACAAGGAGCTTCGTGACCTCCTTGGCGCCCGGGAGGTGGAGAAACCGGGAACCAAGCAAGCCAAGTTGGGCCATGACGAGTGGGCGGCGAGCGATGATCACCAAGAGGGAGAAAGCGGGCGAAGATCAGATGCAAGGGCAGTCCAATGGGTGAATGGCCGGGCAGCACTTCACAGCAACTCGGATCCGCTCCTCCGTCGCAAAAACCTCCCACCACACCACAAAACCCACCACAACCCACCATAGCCCACCATATGGGCAGTCGTCGCAAGCGCCATGCTGAATGCCGTCGGGGGAAATCAATGGCACAATGCGCTCGATTCGATGCACACACGATGCACAACGATGCGCACAATGAGGGGATGATGGTAAGGTACCGTTGGGCGCCGATGGACTTCCGAAGCAGGCTTGCGCTGTCGCCCAACGCCCAGACATTCAGACGCCCCGGCAGTCGCGATTGGTGCCAGGACACACACTCCGTCCCGAACAATGGCGGTGACGGTACGATATGATTCGGGGGAGGAGGGGAGCGTTGGGCAGGGACGCGCTTCGCTGGGCGTGCCCAACCATGCCGCAACCGTCCGCATCTTGATCTGGTGCCACGCATCATGCGCCTGATGCTCTATGCTCTTCCGGGCCAGGGTGGGTTCGACGAGGGACTGCCGTCTCGAACCTGCGAACCTGCCGCATGTTGACACGCGGTGCGCTTCTTCGCCAACACCCCTGACAGCCGGCTGTCTTTAAGAAGCGAGAGGGACGGCCGTGATGCGCCGCCCCGATTGCCATCCCTGGTGTTCTTGCAGAGCGAATTCGGCATGGCGGACTGCAGGGTGCCAAACACGGCGCGGCCCTGGCCGAGAAGAGACCCATTGATAAAGACTCGACGCAGCGCACAACTGCCTTTCTTACACTTTCACGTGCGCTCACCCTAACACACTGTAACCGATCCCCCGATTCCCTCAGCTTCGACGCGGCCCGATCTCCGCTTTTCTCGGCACCCTTCCCGGCTCTAAAGCACCAACTCCCGGAACTGATCCCAGGCCTCGCAAATTCAATCCTCCTGGCTTTGCGGATATTGAAGCTGCGGCGACCGCCGCGGCGCAACCATTTTCTAAGCGCATGGCTCGAACTGCCATGGCATCCCAGCCGCGGACTTGTCTTGCTCCCCCCCAAGACTGGACTGGACTGAACTGCTCCTTTTCTCAAGAACACACAACATGGTAAGGTAGATGGCCAGCCACGGAGCCGTCCTCGGATCATAACTTAACTTCCCTTCGGTGTAAGCCCCAACCATTTTGGGTGCATCATGCCAAGTCCAGCCGGACAGGACACTGAAAGCTGGTAAACGCTGCCCGGGAGTTAGTGCTGTTCGGTTTGGCCGTTCATCCCGACGTGCGACGTTTGGACATCACGATGTCGGTCGCTGATGTCATCATCGCCCCTTGGGCCGGAGAACAAAAGTTGAAACCGTCAAGTACCACAACAACCCAACCGGCCATAACAGTTCCGCAGGACATCTTTTCAACCCCAAAAGACGACCGTCAGTTCTCGGCTCGCTTGCCGAAACTAAGCGCCTCTCTCTTCTTTCTCGGACGGACTCCATCAAAGCCGAGGCTGCATGACACTGCAAGCCACTGCACCGCATCTGCATAATGCCCGCATGAGGCTACACCTTGACCTTCACCTTCGGCAGTTGCGCCCCAAAATGCTCCTTCGGGAGATGCCCGAGCAGTCTCTGAAGGCGGCGGCAGAGCTGTCAAGCGCCAACATGGTGGAATTATTCCGCCCAGAGAGCCACACCAAGGTCAGCGACTTGGTTAGCATCTGTTGTTGTCTGTGAGTGCTGCGCCTTCCGAGGAACGACCTGGACCGATAGAGGATCAATTTCTAACAGTGAGGCAGTGACATACATACCCTTGCAAATTGTTCATGACTTGTCACGTCACGTCCCGGGTCACGTCCCGGGGCTCACTCACGACACTTGGTCGGCATGGAGAATGAGATATCGAACGTTTGGACGTGATGTCCATGCTCACCCTCTTTGTGTGAACTGGTCGTTGCTTCATTCCCAATGGGCGCTCGTCGAAACATCTCTTGGGAACCCCAAGGCTGGGGAATGCTCTCCTTCGTGTAACGTTCATGCCCCTGAGCCCCTTCTTGAAGCGGTTGTTAACAAACGCCTCCGGATCTCCCGTATCACCTCATCTTCGACGTACGATTCTGAATCTGTTCTTTTGTTCAGTAAACAAGCCTCTTCAATGAAGAGTGACGTCTTCATCGACTGCCATGCGGTTCTTGGGACCCCGGGACCCCGGGACCCCTGAAGGAGTCGGGTCATGGGTTGGATCTTGATCTTTCGAGGCCTGGGTTGAGGTAAGTCCCCAGAAGTTTCGCGATACAAGATGCTGAAGCCATGCTTTATGCTTCAGCAGGATTTGCTGGTGCTGTCGGTGCCCCTTACCACATCTTGAACTCGAGTTCATGCTGAGCCCCCTCTGCCATGTGTCGATATGTCTCATGAGACTTGAGTCATGATCAGCATGTTCCTGAGGGATAGCTCGCCTTGGAAGGGGGTGAGTTGGCCGGCAGCTTTGTCGTGCTTTGTCGTTTGCTGGCATGCTGGCATGCTGGACGATTTGTAACGGAGCGAGGATCAACCGGACCAAGTCCTATGAGTCAACGCTCCATCGGGCTCCTATCAGTGGAAGTCTTCCATCCATTGGTTTGCCCAAGGTTGGCGCGGCAAACGCGCAAAAGGTTGGAGGTCGGCAGAGCCCCTCATCGACGCACGCAACCGGATCCGGCCCCCTTGCCCCTCTGCCTCTCGTCCGGCACACATCTTCAGGTAAGTTGGCTAGACCATGAGACGTTACCTCTCGATGCAGGAGATAAGCGACAACGCGAGCCTCAGCAATCACGACATGCCACACATGCCGCCCCTCATCAACATTGCCAGCCAGGTTGGCATCGACTCAACTTGACTCGCATGGGGAACGGGGCAAACTGTCTCGGCATCAACTTGCCTTGGAGGCTCGAGGCTGGACAGGGCGAACAGGGCGAACACGACGATCAGTCACCTGGTCGGAATCCCCAGCAGTCTCCCCTCGCCCCGAGGCTGCGTTGACCACCAACACATCTGGGGCACGATGCTCCTCGGGCCGACCGGCCACCCCGTGTTTGAGTGGCCAGGCACCGTCCACTCAGACGTCAAAGCTCGTGCCAGAGGGCATGGTCTTCCCACATTGGTCGACGCGCATCTTTGCTCTGCATCGTCTTGCAGACCACTCGACACACACACACACAGCGCGACGGGCGGCGACAGCGATGGAGGGACAGCTGGCTCCCGTGGATCAGATGCGGCTCCATGCCGCAGGGACTGCATGATAGCGGGGGAGCTCAAACGTCGAGCGTGGTGTGAGCAAGCAGCGAGGTCATGGTTCCCACGAGGCTCGCGTATCTCGCCGACTGCCTGCGTCTGCACAAGCAGAGGCGGCTGATCTCGACGGCGCCGCAGCCCAGAGCATCGCAGTCGGCGGCACGCGCGGATTCTGGGATTCTGGGATTCTGGAGGCGCGTGCCATTGCGAGCTGGCAGTTTGCGCTGGCCATGCCAATGCTGCCGTCAATTGAGCCCGCATGAAGAGCCGGCGAATGCGGAAGCAGAATCGGCTTGCTCCCCTCACGAGATGGCCGGAGGAGTGGGCTAGCCTGTCTGCAGTGATGCGTTGGCACTCTGTCTGCTGCTCCATGGGCCCCTGTAAATGTTGCAGGCTAGCCATGGTTGGAGGTTGTTGGGGGTCGTGATAGGTCCGAATGCCCTCGTCTGCCCCGCCGAGACCCCCCATCAAGCAGCAGAAACAAGAAAGCGGCACCAGTCAACAGCGGTGTGCGACGCAGGCGTGCGGGTCTGGCCTATGAGAGAGCCCGAAGGTCTCTGCCAGCTCAGCGCCGCCTTAATGTGACAGGTCGTGAACAGGCCGGCCGGCGCTGCATCGTGAGAATTCGCGCGCGGATTGGTGAGTGAAAGTGCAGGAAAACGCGGGAGAAGCGGGCGGAAACATTGTGATGAGCAAGCGCCGAGAAGGAAGCGGGGCTCATGCTCATTTGCAAAAAGTTCGTGGAATTGCAAGGGGAAGGGAAGCGTCGACCGGGGAGAGAATGCCCCAGGATTAAAACCTGACTGCCCCGTCTCTTGCCCAACTGGCTGCTTCTCTTCCTCTAATTTTCCAACCAGAGCCCAACGACCCGCACACATTTCGGCCCAACACGAAAACCCCCTCGACCCGGACTATCCTCTCCCAAACTGTTGCTCTCTTGACACCCCCTCTTGGCCTTGTTGCCCTTCTTATACGCCAATTCTCCGCCACCTGTCATCTGTTCTTGCTTCCTGATCCAGGCCACGCATACCAGACCCCAGACTTTCTGCTTCATCACGCCCCAAAGGATCCCTCTGTTGTACGGCAGCATTCCTTGCAGCACGACCTCAGTTCAGTCCACAGGATTTCATCTGCCACAAGGATTCGGACACGCGGGAGCCCCCGTTGCTGTCTGCCTCTCGGAATCGAGCAATCAGCTTGCTCTTGAATGCCTCCAGGAATGTCTTCCATGGTTATGCCCCGGACTGAGACCATGCCTGGCTACAACCACATTGAACTGGACGAGGTTCACACCCCCTCGAGGTATTTTGCTTTGCTTTCATACTGTTGTCCTGGGAGGTCCATTGTGCATTTTCGGCGTTCTGCTTTTTCATGTTGCGAACCAAATCATGTCTTTTCCTATCTGTCGACCCGGATGGTCCCCTCAGTGAGGCGAGCCTGAACGGTCATCTGGCGACAAATTCACCGAGGACAGCCACAAGGAGCCATTGAGGATCATGCGCTGCATTTCACCAGGAGCCCACACATGCCCGGACGCTTGTTTCCATGGACTGCCATGCGCACACTACCCATACTGGATCCGACTCGTCCGAGTCGCGGAACAAGAACAGCCAACCGGGTCTCTGACTTGGAAGGTTGCTTCTAAAAACGTTATTGTCATCACACAAGCTCTTTGAGCTCTCACATAGTAAGTCTCATCAACAACTTGGCCGCACTTGAGGACCTCGACAACCATCTCAGCTTCCTGGTTTTCTTTTCTTTCATGGACACCGCAATCAGTGCGTTCAAACCACAACAGCCTTGGTCAAAGGACAGGACGCCAAATGGATTTTCATTGCTCACCGGTCTTCCTGTGGATATCGCTTTCTGTCAGCTTAACTGGAGAGAGGACTGGTACCAGACAACTCGACACAGTGGACATGGCCTCACTTCCTGATGGACTTTCTTTCGACACTTGGGATTTCTCCTTTTCTCATGGACGCCTTGACAGCCACATGACTGGATACACTCGGCACAACATGACTGGATACACTCGGCACAACATGACGGCAATGTTTACCTTGTTTCGATCTCCTGGACGCTGTCCATCCATGCACGGATTGATGCCTCTGTATTGACGACCTCACGACACTCTCACCTTGCTGGAGTTTGAGCCGAGAGCTCGGTTGAGCTAGTCGACCTCGCTCGATCATGCCCCCCCCCCCCCCCCCCCCCCCCAAATCACAAGCCCAGGAACGGAATTATTGCCCTTGATCATGACCGGATTTTTCTTTTCTGGCTTCTAGCCCGCCAATGCGTTGTTTTTTTTCCATGCCGGAACTCGACACCTCGCTCAGTTTGGTTTGTGACCATCCCCTGTGACTCGCCGTAGTACTCTCCACTAACACTCCGCGCCGCAGGAACAAAGTTGTGACCATCTGATGCCATTTCCTTGGTCTTTCCTCAGACTTGCATCATGCCAAAGAGTGGTTGAACAGCACACTAACTCTACCCAGCGAATACAGCTTTGCTCAACCCAACATGCTCCCCTCCAATGCTTCCGGGATGTTTTCCTTTTGTCAAACAGGACCAGCGGACCTGGCGGGTTCGTCCTGGGACGCGACAGTTGAAGGATCACAGAACTTCCCTGAGCTCGCAGATACTGCGGACTACTACACTGGAGAAACCGAGGATTTTGTTCTTCCCTTTGGCCAGAACACCCCCAAACCGGACCACCTGGATGCCGCGGATGACTTTCAGGCCAGGTGGGCTCCTTCCGTCGCAGTCGAGAGCAAGGCTCTGAAGGCGGAGCCCATGCGGAGAGGGACTTCGCGCAGCTCCGCGGGGAGCCACAAGAACAGGAGCACCAAGATCTCCGCCCAGTCAGTCAAGAAGAACCGCTCAAGGGTCCAGACCATCCTGTCACAGACGTCTTCGCAGATGTCCAAGCTTGACATGTCAGGTAATGCCTCGGCCTACGCCCAGGGCCGCATCATGGACGTTCAGCAGTACCTTGCTCAGGACCTGGACACTCTCTCTGTCTCGCCTCAGGTGAACGGCGCTGCCTTCTACCAGGGGCTCGTGGGTTTCGCGGATGGACTTCCCTATGCTGGAGACCTCGGCGCTGCCATGGCCCAGCACGTGAACCCCCAGATCTTCGATGCCGGCCTCATCGCCGCTTCCCCGCACTCGTGGGGCTCGCTGAGCCCTGTCGACTCGCGCTTGTCTTCTCCCGGACTGCAGGACGGCTCAGACGATGTCTGGTCCGCCGCACACTCCGCCTCTTCGCCCGCAGACAGCCAGAGCTCGAACTCGCCTGCGCTACAAGGCCAGTCACCTAGGTAAGTTTTTGGTTCTTCGACTTCGGGTTAACGCAGTATTTCTTACGCATTCGGTGCCTCAGGTTGAACCGCAAGCTGGATGCCTCGCAATATGTCACCACTGAGGACCTGCACGGAAACATGGTCCCCGCCATGGGCGAGGATGGCTTTGCCCTGCCCCACTCTGCCTTCGGCTCCCGCCGGATGAGCGGCGAGGGCGAGTCCGCCCGGGACCACTACCTCTACAAGAACGCCTTCCCCCACGCGGACGGCCTCTTTCACTGCCCGTGGGAGGGCCAGGCCAGCTGCAACCACAAGCCCGAGAAGCTCAAGTGCAACTACGAGTAAGAAGGATTGCCTTTTCCTAACCCATGACTTCAGAGACTGACCTCCATTGCAGCAAATTTGTCGACTCTCACCTCAAGCCTTACCGCTGCAAGGTTGAGGGTTGCCAGAATGCCCGATTTTCTTCTACTGCCTGCCTTCTCCGCCATGAGCGTGAGGCCCACGCCATGCACGGCCACGGGGAGAAGCCTTACTTGTGCACCTACGAGGGCTGCGAGCGCTCCATCGCCGGCCACGGCTTCCCCCGGCAATGGAACCTCCGGGACCACATGAGGCGCGTGCACAACGACAACGGCACCGCTGCCCAGCCCGCCTCTCCTCCCCCTTCGGGCGCTACCGCGTCGAGGGGCCGCAAGAGGAAGAGCGACGCCGGCGAGAAGCAGTCCAGCCAGGAGAAGCCCAGCTCTCGGAAGTCGTCCAAGGCTGCGGTGGAGGCGGTCGCCCATGTCCAGAAGCAGCCCGAGCCCGTCGCCCACCCCGAGCTCGACCAGTGGTACGAGCACCAGAAGTCGCTCCAGACTTTCATCCAGGGATGCGTCCAGCCGGACGACGCCCAGACGCTCCAGTACATCAAGGATGCCCAGGAGCACCTCAACGCCATGGGGAAGATCTCGCACGGCCTCATCCAGGGATCGCGCCGCTCGTGGAGGGGTTGAATACCGTAAGCTCTATTCTTCTTCTATGGCTCGCATGACATTTCGCTAACGCACGCTTGCAGTATGAACCCATTTACCATCTAGACACGCTGTGTTGGAGGATGTGACGGTCTGCAAGCGCAGATTCCCTCGCTACCTAGGCGTCTCCAGGACGCCATTTGGACAGTAAGGAGACACTATCTCGCGGCCTACCATGGCCGCGTCCCAACAAACACGACAGCAGCCGTGCCCCGGATGGGATGTCGAGCCGAGGCCGACACCCGGGACTTGCTTGTCTGGCCCTGAACGTGGATGGGTCGAGACTGGAGAGTATGCCACTTGGAGACTTGCACAGCGAGCTACCGTAACTGTGCTGCTCTTGTTGCATTTTGGTCAGTTGGACCGAGAGGAATGAATGGGTGGAAGCGGAGGAGAGGAACAAAAAAAAAGGGAGAGACAGAAAGAAAGGTACAAAAAAGTAAACGGGGCCATAAATTGGTTTCCTGAGGGTACAGCCACGTCTACGATGCGGGGCAATTGGGAGGAAGGCTATGGGTTACGACTTCACACGAATGATGACTTTGCTTTGTTCGGGTTTTTGGGTTTGGGTTTTTGGGTTTCGGTTTAGGATATCGGGGTGCAGATAGAATATTTGGAATTTTGGTTCTTGAATTATTGGACACTTGGAGTTTTGGTGGGAGAAGACATTGTAGCCTCAAGGCAGCACATAACAAAACATGAGCAATTCTGACAATTATTCTGAGACTCTACATGGGTTTTGGGTTGATGTGTTGGTGTGATGCGTTTGTATGTGATGCGTTAGTGATGTGGGATGTGTTTGATGTGGGAGATAACTATGGGAGATGCCGGTGGATAGGAGTCGAACAGCCCCTAACGGAGACTGGATGCGCGGTAAAATTAGCGGCTTCTTAACGGGGACACTGGAGGGTTAGTGGTGGAGTGGTTGGTGGTCATTGATATAGAAGTTTTGCGTTGCCCAACATCACGGACCACCCCCGCCCCAAATGGCCGAGCGGTCATAGGGGGTGGTCCAAGGGCCTCGGGCCGGAATTCGCTGGAACATCTCTCGAGAGGTTACCAGTTTGAGTCGGCCCGGGGTTGTAGGGTCGAAATGGGAAAGGATTCGACCCTCCCGATAAACGGGATTGACCACCACCACAGTAAACCCCAAGGGGTTTCGTAGCCGCTACCTCCCTCAGAAGGGGTAGCGGTGAGCTTTCGCTATCCTCTTGCGAGTTGTTGCCTGCTCGCTGTGTTGCCCGTGTTTGTTTTTCGTGTTTATTCAACACCTCGGTCAGAATGTGTTATGGGACGGAAGTGTTTACCTAGCTACCTGGTAGGTAGGTATCTCTCAGCGGTAGTTACCTAGACCAGACATTCTTGAGCTTCACATTACGAGCAGAATCAAGCTGCTTGAGAAACTTACAGATGACAAACAGCGAAAAGAGTTCGGGGGGGTGGCTGTGAAGTACGCTTCTGTCAATGAGAAGTCCCGTTACCAACAGCAATGGGCTCAGCTGTTGATATGTAGCCATGATAAACCAAAAATGGTCACTCCAAGTCCGACCCTGTAGCCGACCTGCAAACGATGTCTAAAACTAAACCAGGTCCCGGGGTTTGATGATTGTCGGAAGCGTTCCGACGGCTGTTGGCAGTGGGTTCACCATGTCACTGCCAACACCAACCATCTGAAAAGAAAACTCAGGTCAGGATCTGCCCTAACATTATCCTATTTATCTATCTACTTTTCCTCCTCTAACAAACCCCCTTTTCAAGCACCAAACACACCACCAAACCCCCGCTCCCCATCACCGGACAAGAAGCAACAAAGAACTGAATCCCCTTCTTCATCCACCCTTCCACCACATCACTCCCCTCCTCAGGCCCTGGGCTGGCTCCTCCCCCCCCTCCCCTCAGCTCGACAAGCAGACCCCCCTACCAGCTCAGCTCAACGAAACAGGCAGTTGACCATGCATGCCCTCAACGAGGCAAAAGATCCTCCCCAGTAAGGATCTTCCCCCCCTCGATCGCAGCGCGGTGCGCGCGCGCCACCATGCCGTACGCCGGCATGTAGCGGTCGATGAAGGGGAAGACCTCGGCGGCGCCGGGGGTGTGGCGCCAGTCGCGCATCAGGTCGCAGATGATGGCGAAGAGCGACACCACGTTCACGCCGGCGCGCAGCATCTGGTCGTTGGAGATGTCGCGGATCTGTGGTTTTTTTGAAGGGGGGGGGGTTAGTTTGGGGCCTTTTTTTTTGGCTTTCGGGGGGTTGGTTGGGGGGTTGGTTTAAGGGGGGTGATTAGGGGTGGGGGGTTGGTTGGGCGTTGGTTGGGGTGGGGGGTGGTTAGGGGTGATTAAGGGGGGAGGCGTTGTTCTAAAAGGAGATGGGAGAGGGAAAAGGGGGCAAGGGCAAGGAGGAAGAAGCTAGTGTGGGAATGGGACTGGTACTGACCTCCTTGGTGGTGGTGCCGCTGGCCTCGAGGTTCGCCCAGACGGAGTAGCCCTCAGCGCGGAGCGAGCGGGCCAGGAAAGCAGTGCCTTATCCACAGTCAGTACATTGCTCAGATGGCGAACGGGGCCAGAGTGCACATACAAACATCGGTCACAATGCCGGCAACGATAATCTGCGTCCGGTTGGTCGCCTTGATGGCGTTGCGGAAATCCTCATTGTCCCACGCATTGACCTCGCCCTCCCGCTTGATGAGAGGGGCGTCAGGGTACATCTCGAGGATCTCCTGGGGCAGGACGCCGTTGGGGCCTGGGCGCAAGGTTAGCGGGCCCCGGAAGCCACAGAATGGCAGGGTGACACAAACCAATCTCGGTCGAGGTCGTCATGATAACGGGCAGATCCTTGAAGAGAGTGCCGAGGCTGGCGTGGGCGAGCATGCTGTCACGGTACAGGGTGGCATCTGGGGCAATGTCAGCAGCGGATCAGCGAAGTCTCGAGCGAGCTGCTGCGTACCCCAGTCGCGGGCCACGCTGTAGAGACCCTCCTGCATGTCGAGGATCACGAGCACCTGGGCAAGTCAGCGAGAGTGTCTCGGAAGGGTGGCGGCAGCCATACGGAGTTGTTCTTGTCGAGCCTCTCGAACGGGAAGCCTGTGCTTGGGTCAGCCATGTGCTTGCCACGAGCTGGCGTGGCATTTCTCACTGTCAGCGATGGCGGTGCCGGCCATGAGGCCGGCAGAGAGCAGGGCGGAGGTGAACTTCATGTTGGCTAGTCGAGGAAGTGTCTTGTGGTTGACTTGAGCTCTGGTGCTGATGGATGGCTGCTGTGACCTGATTCTGGGAAGTAGAAGTGCGTCGTCGATGGCCTCTTATATACACAATCTTCTTCCAGTCCCCTTCCGGTTCCCCTCCAGCCCACATCCGGGCCTATCCACATTCACATCACAGGTGATGGCGGTCGAAAACTCTGCCGTCCCTTAGCTGCATCGCGAACCCCGTCGGATCCAGGCATCCAATCCGTCCAGACCATCCAGGCCATCCCACAAGCAGAGATCGCCGCCGAAGAATCGCCTTCACCCCCTTCTTCCTTGCCGTCCCGCCGTATTCCCGCCGCCGCCTCCCCCCATCACCCCAGCCAGACCACCCGAGCCTTGACGACGAGCATGCCGTGAACAGCAGTTCAGCATTGGCTAATCACTGCTCATCCAAGTCATCCATCACAAATGGGGGCCATGGCCGTGGTGATGTCGCAGTGACTATGGAGCACTGGCTGCAGGTGTACGGAAGCGAGCCCGCCATGATCGCCGGTGCAAACCCCCCGAGTTGGGCGAGGCTGGCGATGTTTTCCCCTATTTTCCCCTATTTCCCACCAAGCATTACGCAAGTTTGGCGCTGCAAAAGGCGGCGACGACGTTGTGAGGAGCGGGGCCCGACATGAAGTGCATGACTAAGGCAGCCGTTTGTTTCTCCACGAAACAGGGCTTGGCGTATTGCTGGCGGTGGGGTTTTATGTCAGCGATTGCTAGTGATTGCTAGTGATTGCCAGCGATTGCCAGCGATTGCCAAAGGTTGCCAAGCGCCCTCCGCAACGCTCAACTGCTGTCCAAGCGCTGATGGAACGTGCTTCCAGATGGCTGATTCAGCGCCCTGGTTGCGTTTTGGGGGTGTTTTTCCCTGCATCCTCTTGGCACTTCGTATTACACAAATCTTTGCAATGCTCGAGATATCTTAGCCTTGCTGGGTCGAAGAACAACGTTTATATTGTTTTGATTAGCCGGTGCATATCCGTACGAGGAGGCCCAGTGAAGATGATGACCAGCTCTACCCCTCCGATTACGATGATCTTATCAAGGCATGCTGCTCCCTAGAACCGAAACCGACAGCCAACCCCCCACTAACTCATGCTCCCCCACTTCCCGTTGAACCATCCTCGCCAAGAGTTGCCCTCGATGAGAACGGTCGAGGTTGAGAATCGCACCTTGATCTATCTACCTTCTTTCTTTAAACAATTTTTTATTTTTATTTTTATTTTAAACTGTTCTTGATGCCATTGACAAGCATCGCTCGAAAGCGTCGCCAAGCTGGGCTGCGCAGGAGATGCGACATGTGTGAAAGCTCCCTGAAACGCAGCCAGCTCCTGTCTTGACTGAGTGGCTGCTTCAGCTTTCAGCTGAATGTTTCGCCCTGCGCCAACCCGCAGTGAATGCGCCGATCGGCGTGAATTCCCTGGGATGATATCCTTGCCACTGTTTTGGACGGCGGCAGCTTCGAAACAAACACGCTCGGGGCAAACGTTCGTTGGGACATGTAGGACAGTTGGGACGGTTGGAACGGCGCCGAGTCAGTTCGCCAAAGGATCCAACTTGGCTGTCGCTTGTCGCCACTAGACTCGGTTGGACTTAGCCTTAAATTGACAACACTTGTCGAAGTCTTTCAATCTCGCGATTCTTTGAATCAGTCAATAATAGTTTTTGGATATCGTCAAGCAAGAATGCGCCCCTGCTTTTGTCTTTTCAGCGCTGCTCGGTGAGCTCTCTCATCCCAACTGCCGGGCACATTGGCCTCTTGTCTCAACCTCACCATTCATTCACCATGAGGAGGATATCATTGCATCTTCTTGTTTTTGCCAGATCACTGCTGGCCCACAGTGATTTAGGTCAGACTGAAATATGTGGACTTGGGGCTTCCTTGATGTCTCCGGGTAACCCGGCCTGCTTTGCTGGTTTAAAAGATAATGAAGTGGTAAGGCCAAAACACGCACTCTCGCGTTGGAATTCTGTCTGACCAGATACAGCAGTACCAGGACGAGGACAGCGGCAGCCCAAAACTACATGTCTGGACACACTCAACGCCATGCTTCCAGGGCGACCACGCACAACAGCCCATCTGCGTCTTCACCGACACACGCTTCGCCGGCGGCAGGGGCATCTCGCTGGTCACCACACCCAAGCGCGCCGCTTACCTCGCGACGACCCGGGCCTTCACCCACCCGGAATCCGTCCACAGCATCAACCAGGACCTCGTCTACACCACCCCGCCCAAGTACGAGATGCGCCACATCCCCGGCAAGGGCATGGGCCTGATCGCCACCGCCCCGATCCCGCGCGGCGAGCAGATCATGGCCAATACGGCCTCACTCATGATCGACTATCGCGCCTTCAACGAGCTCACCCGGGAGCAATACACCGCCCTGCAAGCCCACGCGGTAACCCACCTCCCACCCGACCACGCCGCCCTCATCCTCGCCCTCTCCCCCGACGCCGCCAACCCCAACACCACCACCAATATCACCCGCGCCGACCTCATCGACGCGATAGCAACAACCAACAGCTTCGACATCGACCCCGCCCCCTCCGACCCCATCGACCAGCACCACTCGCTCTTCACTCTCTTCCCCACCATCGCCCGCATGAACCACGACTGCCGGCCCAACGCCGAGTACCGCTACTCCCCGTCCCACCTCGCCCAATACATCACCGCGGCGCGGGACATTGCGGCGGGCGAGGAGGTCGCGATTAGTTATATCAACCCTGTGATGGTGCGGGAGAGGAGGGTGGGGAGGTTAAGGAAGAATTGGGGGTTTGAGTGTGGGTGTAAGTTGTGTGGGTTGGAAGGGGGGAGGTTGGGGGAGGCGGATAGGCGGGTGGAGAGGATTGGGGAGGTGAGGCGGGAGTTGGAGGTTTGGCCCGAGGAGGGGGATGGGGAGGAGTTGAGGGGGAGGACGGGGAAGGCGGGGCCGGGGATGGGGGAGTTGTTGGTGGGATTGTATGAGATGGAGGGGTTGTGGGGGGTGGTGCATGAGGCGTATGCGATGGCGGCGCTGGAGTGGAGTGGGGTGGGGGATGCGGCAAGGGCGGAGAGGTGGGCGAGGCTGGCGCTGGAGTGGGGGGTGCCGATGCTGGGGGAGGAGGACGAGGAGGTGGAGGAGTTGAGGGGGTTGGCGGAGGATCCGGAGCGGCATTGGAGCTGGAGGAGGCGGTTGGTGGGTGTGGAGGGGGAGGGCTCGGAGGGGGAGTAGGAGGGTTGGATAGGGGACTTTGATATGGGACTTGGATACATGTACCTAAGAGGGTAGATGGATCTAGTATATATTTCGTAGGCTTATACATATCTTGGATGTTGTTCCGTATGTAACTCCAACACATGTGTGTCGTTGAACGTCGTGTTCCCCCCGGGTTTAGCGCCCTTCCCAGCCTGGTAGGTATGGCGCACATCGCACTGCCTATTCGGGCAACTCTTCCTCTGATCGACAGCCTCATTTCTCCAACTCCACGCGGCGATGGAATTCATCGACAACGGCCACCTTCTGAAACGCTGGTTCTTTGGAAAACCGGTTAGTCCCCTAGCGAGCTGCTTGACTTGATGGACATGGCTTGTAACTGCAACAACTGCCAGGACCTTAATGATATTAGCTTGCCGCGTCTGTACCAGCAGCAGCACCGCTCCAGTTGCCTGGCTGCCTGCACCATTCAGTCAGCTTCCACAGCTTTTCCCGGTATTCCAGGCGCACATGTGCTTATTGCAGGGCAGCGATTAAGATGGAATGTAAAAAATAAATAGAGAGCCCGGGGTTGACTCCCCAATGCTATTTCTCATGTTATTTCTAATGCCCCTCCCTCTGTCAAAATGTTGAGAAATCCAAGGCCTACCCGTTTGGAGGAAGCGAAAGTGGAGTGCGGGGTACAGTGATGTCAGTGCCTAGAACCGCCCACGCTCCTCCATCCCACTGAATCCAGCCCCCGTTGTCCCACCCATCGACTTCCCGTCTCCCTTCCAAGTGCAGCCTCATCAGACTGCATCGCATACCATATACCCGTGGCCACCCCAAAAGCCACCACCATGGCTGCCGAAACCCCCAAACCCGATCCTGCAAAGGCCATCGAAGCCATCCGCGAAGCTCGCCCGCCCGCGACCGACCGATTTACCTACCTGACCATCGTCGAGACGAACCTCTGCCCCGAAGTGCTCCCGACCCTCAATGAGGTCCTCCAGGACCCGGGGCTCACCCAGGAAATAGGATGGGATCTGGTGTTCCATCTCGTCAGCCTGCCCGGCGCTGAGGCATGTCTCGAGACAGTCGCCCGGCTGGGGAACCCCCGGGAGGTGATACTCAAAGTGCTCGAGACGCTCGAACTGCTAGAGAGCGAAGAACGGGAGGACGAGGAAGACGGCGACGAACAAAGGAAACCTACGCCAGCCGTTTCGCCAACCGACAAGTTCATCACCCTCCTCGGCATGCTCGCCATCCTGCACAAGCGCATCCAGACCAAGTACCCCAGCCGCTTCCTGGCGCAGACGCTGCTGACCGTCTACCGCACCTACCGCCCCAACCAGGAGATGACGGCGTCGGTCCTCAACCTGGTGCACAGCCTGTCCGGCCAGCGGCGGCCCCCGCTGCCGAGCCGCAAGTCCAGCGTGAACGTGGCCAACCCGGACCAGACCGGCGACGCCTCCAAGAACGCCCCGGACCCGGAGGCCGACCGCGACGACCGCGAGGACCCGGACGAGACCGACCTGCAGCAGAGGCTGCTGCTGAGCTTCGCGACCTGCATCCTGGAGGCCTACGCCAACGGGAACGAGATGGCCTGGGCCGCCCGCCTGCTCGAGTTCTACAACCCGGAGAAGATCGTGCCGGGGCGGCGGACCCTGATGGCGGCCTTTAGGGAAGAGCAAGAGCTGTTGTCGAGGGATTCGATTGTTGGGAAGTTGGTCGTAAGTATTTTGGTTCCTCTCCCACACTCTCCCATCGGGATACAAGTCCTAACTTTTACAGGCACTCATAGGCGATCTCGGTCTCGACTCGTGCTCCAAGGCATTCATCCACCAGGTCTGCGACGGCCCGATGCACAGCGAGCCCCTCGAAGAGCCAGACCTATCCAGCCCAGACAAGATTGCCCTCTCGACCGGTGGCTGCGTCTGCCTGGTGGCCTACTGGGCCTTCTCGTCGACCGTCTTCGACGCCAGCCACCCGCAGCCCGAGATGCACGTCTTCCCCGAGCACTTTGCCGTGCTCGACAAGTTCCTCCAAGACGACGCGCACTCGCAGATCCAAAACTCGGTCGGCACCATCGAGGCCCTCATCACCATCGGCCTCTGGCTCGAGTCCAACAACCTCGTCTCCACGAACCCGTCCTCCCCGCTCGCCAACCCGACCGCGTCGCCAGAGGA
Organism: Chaetomium cochliodes; assembly: GCA_023383405.1. Taxonomy (NCBI): domain Eukaryota; kingdom Fungi; phylum Ascomycota; class Sordariomycetes; order Sordariales; family Chaetomiaceae; genus Chaetomium; species Chaetomium cochliodes. The sequence continues at coordinate 273,442 of JAKWJL010000007.1, forward strand.
CCCCACGTCAGACTTTATGCGCTACATCCACCTGACCACGCTCATCGCGCTCTACCACCCCTCCATCCAGGTCCGCAACGCAGCGAGCGTGCTGGCCGGTCTGGTGCTGCACGCCAACCCCGAAGACGACGACCGCCTCAAGATTTTGGAAGACCTGCTCGAGAACTGCATGTTTGCGACCCTCAAAGCGCGCGCCGTCGCCTGGCTGCGCGAGGAGCTGCTGGCGGCGGCGAAGCAACAGCAACAGCAGCAACAACAGAACCAACAGACACAACAACAACAGAACCAACAACAACAAAAACAACCCTCCACCCAACAAAAACAACCACCACCGCCACAGCAAACCAACCTCTTCGCCACCCCGCTCGCCCTCGAAACAGTGCAATACGTCGTCTTCCCCCCGCTCGCCTCCCTCCTCGACCTGCCCACCCTGGGCCTCGTCGAGTACCTTACCGCCAACGCGCCCTTCCTCCTGCAGGCCGTCAACTTTGCCCTGTTCCTGTGGGGGTCTGCCGCCGAGGGGGGGACGGAGAGTGAGAGTGGAAGAAGCAGCGGGTGGAAGCAGGTCCTGCCGGCGAACATGGAGGCGACGGTGAGGGAGCGGTGGCTGGAGCCGCTGCGCGAGGTGGTGGAGAGGGTGGGGAAAGAGAAAGAGAGTGGCGAGCTGGAGAGGGAGGGCGTGGAGCTGGGGCCGTTGGGCGGGGAGTTGGAGGTGCTGGGGGAGAGGGTGCGTAGGTTGGGGGTTTGGCGGGGGGATTAGTCTAGTAGATTTGGGTTAGGGGGTTAGGTGGATAAGGGGGTGGTTGTCTAGGTGGTGGGTTGTGAGTTGAGTTGTGTGTGTTTGTTAAGGGGGTTGAGCATAAGGTTTCTTTCTCTGTGTATGTGGATGGTTTAGGGGGGAAGGTTAGCTATGGAGGGGTTGAGGGAGGTGAATTAGTCCCGTTTAGTCCAGAAGCAGTGGGTTAGTTGACACAGAGATGTGATATATCGCCGTTCGAAGGGGCAATCAAAATAACAAGATGGTCTTGACATAGGCAGGCCTTGAAAATTTGAGTTGGTGCCATGTGGGCCATCCTAGTATATGTACATGTACCTGGCAAGGTAGAAGGGGGTTTGGTGGGAGTGGAGTGGGAGAATTGGAGGGGTGCAAGGTTGGAAGGCTGAAAGTTTGATGCGAGTTTGGCGCTCCAAGACATGCAAACACAACGGCATGGCCGAGTGGACAAAGGCGCCATGTAATGGGCGATAAGAGAGGAAATGGTTGATAAGATAGCGATAGGGGGCTTGGCAAGGCATTCTTGGCAACGGCTTGTGTCCGATACCGCCAAGCCATTAGAGAGCCAGGGTGTCAGGAGAGACTGTTCCGGCCACTGAACCCCTGTCGCTCGGCACTGGCTGATGATGTCATGGCAACTTACAAGCTGCAACACGCAAAGACAATGCCATTCCTGCTATTCAAGCTTTGTCTTTTGGGTTCCAATCGCCAGGCACGCCAAGCGAAAGAAAGGGCCTAGACCATCTCTGAATTTAGGGATCGGGCAGACGGGATAGGCTCAGCCAGGGTTGGCCTCAAGGTGACCGCCACAACAACCGCACTTGGCGCGAAACATGGCCGACTCGGCACTACGTCAGGGACACACGAGAATTCTAGTATAGATTGTATTCCGTCCGTTCGAATGCATCTCTGCCTGTCACACTTCCGCACTTCTCACTCAAAGATTAACCTCGCGTTAGCTGGAGATCACACCCGCCCATCTCCAACTCTAACCCCCAACCCCAACCCAACAAAACACAACCCCATCACAACCATCATCACCACCACCATCCACCCACCCCCCAGATAAATAATAATAATACCACCACCACCAACCAACCATGTCAACACCACCCCCTCCCCCCTCAAAGGAGGAGGACAAACGCAGCCCCGTCCGCGTCGAAACAGTCACCCACCCCGCCGGCCGCCAGGCCGCTGTGGTGCTCCGCGACCAGCACGGCAACATCATCTACCCGTCCTATGTGCCGCCGGAGACGCAACCGCCGGGGCCTGTCCATGGCGCGTCATTGCCAATACACCAACACCCACACCCACACCCACAGCAATCACCACATGAAAACGTAGCGGGGCCTAGCCACCGGCAGGATGTCGCGCCCCAAGATGTGAGCGACGGAATCGCGCTTGATGTAGACGGTCCCCGGCCGCCGCAGGTAAATAGGGGTATGTCGGGGTTGGCGGGGCGGCGAGAGGGGGCGGGGGTTGATGGGGTGGCCGGGGCGGCGGCTGGTGTTGGTGCTCGGGCTGGAACTGGATATGGGGAGAGGGGCAGTGAATCATCCTCGTCCGATTCTTCGTCGTCCGAGTCCGATGATGACGACGACAACGAGGGAGCGACGGGATCTCAGCGGGGGACTAAGAAAAAGCAAAAGAAAGCGCACCACAAAAAGAACGACGACGACGACGACGACGACGACGACGACAGCCGCTTCCGCCGGTTCCACTTCAGCAACGAGCACTACCGCACCCGCGGCAAGGTCTCGAAGCGCGACGGCCGCCTCGCCATCTCGCTCACCGACCTGAGCAGCACAGGCTACCTGGCCAAGGCGCTGGGCACGGCCGCGCGCAAGATGGCGCCCCTGGCCAAACTCACCGAGGAGGCAGCGGCGGCGGCGGCGGCAGCGGGCAAGGAAGACAAGGACAAACACAAGGACAAACACAAACACACAGACGAACACCCAGCCGCCGACCAGCCCAAATCCCCCCAAACAACAACCCCCACCCCAACCCCCACCCCAACCCCCACCCCAACCCCCCGGCCCCCGCGCCTCAACATAGTAATCATGGTCGTCGGCTCGCGCGGCGACGCCCAACCCTTCCTGCGCCTCGCCGCCCTGCTCCACACGCAGCACGGGCACCGCGTGCGGCTGGCGACGCACCCGGCCTTCCGCTCCTTTGTGCGCGACGAGTGCCCCGGGGTCGAGTTTTTCAGCGTGGGGGGCGACCCGGCAGAGCTGATGGCGTTCATGGTGAAGAACCCGGGGTTGATACCGACGCTGGAGACGGTGCGGGCTGGGGAGGTGGGGAGGAGGAGGGTGGCTATGGCGGGGATGATGAGGGGGTTTTGGAGGGCTTGTGTGGATGATTTTGTGGTGGAAGGGGATGGGCGGGAGGGGAGGGTGGTGGGGGAAAGGGAGCCGTTCGTGGCGGATGCGATTATTGCGAATCCGCCTAGCTTTGCGCATATTCATTGCGCCGAGGCGCTGGGGATTCCGGTGCATCTAATGTTTACGTTTCCGTATACCCCGACGCAGGCGTTTCCCCATCCGTTGGCGAGCGTGAAGCGGTCGAATGTGGATCCGGGGTATACGAATTGGATTTCGTATCCGTTGGTCGAGATGATGGTGTGGCAGGGCTTGGGTGATTTGGTGAATGAGTTTCGGGTGCACACGCTGGGGCTGGATCCGGTGGTATGTATTTCTTTTTTACCTTCCTCTCCCCGTTGCTTTGTTGGTAGCCCTAAAACGACGTCCCTGCTCCCCAATCTCCCTCCAAGTACACAACTGACATGGGGTTTAGTCCACGCTATGGGCGCCGGGCACGGCCTACCGGCTGCATGTGCCGTTCACCTACCTCTGGAGCCCCGGGTTGGTCCCAAAGCCGCCAGACTGGGGCGACGAGGTCGACGTGGCGGGGTTTGTATTCCTAGACCTGGCATCATCGTTCGACCCGCCTAAAGAACTAGTAAAGTTCCTCGACGAAGGGGACGAGCCGCCGATTTACATCGGGTTCGGGTCGATCGTGGTGGACGACGCAGACCGGTTCACCAACATGATCTTCGAAGCCGTCGAGAAAGCCGGGGTGCGGGCGCTCGTGTCCAAGGGATGGGGAGGGCTGGGCGGCGACAGCCTCGACGTCCCCGACGGCATCTTCATGCTCGACAACACCCCGCACGACTGGCTGTTTCCGCGGGTCCGGGCCTGCGTGATCCACGGTGGGGCCGGCACGACGGCCATCGCGCTCAAGTGCGGCAAGCCGACCATGGTGGTGCCCTTCTTCGGCGACCAGCATTTCTGGGGCAGCATGGTCGGGAGTGCGGGTGCGGGGCCGGATCCGGTGCCGTACAAGCACTTGACGGCGGACAAGCTGGCTGAGGGGATCAAGTACTGTATTACCGACGACGCGAGGAAGGCGGCCGAGAAGATCGCCAAGGATATTGCGGAAGAGGGGGACGGGGCCGAGAACGCGTGTCGGGCGTTTCATAGGGGGTTGGTGCTGCAGGGGCCTCGGTCGATGAGGTGCTCCATCCTACCAGACCGGGTGGCTGTTTGGCAGATGAAGAACACGAAGCTGAGGCTGAGCGCGGTGGCGGCCGAGATGCTGGTGGAAAAGGGGCTGTTGTCGTGGAAGAAGTTGCACTTGCTAAGGCACAACGAGTGGAACGACTTTGAGGGGCCCGGAGAACCGCTGACAGGGGCGGCCGGATCGTTGATGAGTTCGGTAGGGAATGTTTTCGGTGGGGTTGGGAAGGTGCCGTATCGGATTGGGAAGCGCGCGAAGAAGAGGAGGGAAAAGAAGAAGCAGAAAAGGGAGAAACGAGAAGGAAAGGACACAGACTCGGGGGAGCATAAACGGAATTCGGAGGATCATGGACGAAACTCGGAGGAGGGTAAACACAACTCGCAAGATCCAAAGCTTGACGGTTCTCAACAAGGCGACTCCAACGAGGAAGTTCCTCACATCGAAACAACAACAATGCATACCATAAACCGGCAAACGACAGCTTCAACAACCGGCACTGGCGGTATGGAAGACGCGGCTCGGCAGGTGGGCCGCGGAGCAGCCAAATCGGCATCTGCCCTCGCACGCACTCCGGTTGACTTAATACAAAGCCTTGCGCAGGGCTTCCACAACGCGCCGCGGCTCTACGGGGACGACACGGTCCGCCGGCCGACGCGGGTAACGGGCATCAAGTCCGGGTTGCGGGCGGCCCGGCGCGAGTTTGGGTACGGGATATACGACGGATGGACTGGCGTCGTTCGTCTCCCGGTGCGGGGCGCCCGCGACGACGGCCTACGGGGGTTCGTCCCGGGCTTGGGCATGGGGCTTACGGGGTTTGTTCTAAAGAATATCGCTGCCGTTATTGGGCCGGTGGGTTATACCTTGAAGGGGGTTGTGAAACAGGCCGAGCGGCGGCGGCAGCCTATCAAGTACATCAGGAGAGCAAGAGTGGTGCAGGGGAAAAGAGAAGGGGCGCTCCTATCGGAGGACGAGAGAAGACAAAAGGCGGAGGAGGTTGTTGCCGGGTGGAGGCTGATGAGGCAGCTATGGCAAGAGATGAAGCGGGCGGAGAGCAAGAGACAGAAGGGTTTCAGGGGAAGGTTCAGCGGCAGCGCGACAAGGCTGAGGAAGAACCCAGAGTGGGATGCCGTGTTTGAGAATGTGGACGTTGCGCAGAGGGCCATGGATGGTTTGAAGAGGGGGGATGGGCTTGACAGTGTCCTGGGAAAGGGAGATGTTGCGATGGTTGACTCAAACCTGGCCCCGTCGAAGGAAGTAAACGACAACGACAATGGTTCTTCCACACTTGCGGACAAGGACGCGCCCAGCTCGCCGCACGACTCGGGGCACGGAATCCCAGCGGAGGAGGTTCTGGCTAAGCTGGCAGCAGACGATAAGGGGACCGAGGACGAGAATCCCTTTGCAGCCACCCCGCCCGCCATAGCGGTGAACAAGGCTGAGAACAGACAGATGACGGGGGCGCTCGAGATACAAGCGTCAACTTGACTTGATCATCAGCTCGCGGCCCAGCCAAGCCATGTGTTCCTGTGCCGTTCCATCCTGTCTTAAGATGGCCGGCATCATAGCTGGGGTTGCTGTGCCTCCCTCAGCCGAAACACCAGGGGTGCCACATGGAGAGTGTTGACACCACATGGCGGGAGGGGCAACTGCAGCGGCGAGGCCGACGGGGTTTTGCATTCGAGTTTTGGAAATCCGGAGGGGGGTTGCAGAATATGTAGAGTCGGTGTTCGGGACGGAATACCGATCTGTGCAACCAACCCAAAAAGTGCACAAGTTGGGAGCCGAGTTGTGCGTGCCGTTGAAGAGAAATAAGAGAAATAGAGAAATTAATATTTCCAGGTTGTGTTCGTTTCCGCGCACCTGCCGAATGCAGCTACAAGAATCGAAATGATTTCCCAGGCTGAAAAGCCTGACATTCCGTAAAAACAGGGGACGTGTTTTGGGTTTGGCTGAGAAACGGCTTTCATATCTTTTGAATTTTTTGAAGACGGTCAGGTTTGTCATTTTTCGAATGTCGATGCGCAACCAGGTTTCCCTTGATCCTTGATGGGATGAGATGATCTGCGTCCTGATCTTTCCCGGTTCGGACGGAAACAAAAAGCTGTGGGCTATAGGGCCATCGCTGTGGGTCCGATGTGCTTCTCGCTTGTTAGCCTTGTTAGCGGGTAGCCTAAAATGGTGCCTTGGCAGGAACTGAGGATGCTGTCTAGAGGCTATCTTCGTATCGTTGAGGCCTGGGGAGAGGAATTCCACGATTGGCAACTCCAGTACCACCATTTCTTCGCATCCCATACTCGCCCAATTTTCCATCTTTCTTCTCATCCGACGAGATCCGAGTCCACAACTGGAGGCGTTTTACCCCACGCAACCCTTCATATGTACATACATATATTTCCTTCTTTTGTCTTAAATCACTGCCGTCATCTCTTTCCGCTCACCGGGATTCGCCAGTCAAGAGGTCTGGACGCCGTCAGCATGCGGGACGCTAGTGAAGATGAGCGCTAGTGATGACGCGAAAAGAGAAAACCCCCGTCAGCTCCGCCGCTGCCAATTCATGGGGGCCGGCGGCGTGGCAGCTTGTTGAGGGGTGTTGCCTTGGGCGGAGGGATAATTTCAGGCTCTTGCCAGCTTGTTTCCATCAAAATGAACGGAGCTGGGCTCGAGACTAGCCCCAACAAGCCGTTGCTGAGTGATGATCGCATCTGCTGAGTTACCGACTCTGCGACCCTGCACCACTACCTAGACTCCTGTGTACCCCGGAACTATATGCATGCAGCTGTTCCCAGGGCCACGTTCGCGTCGTGCAGTCGAGAAAGCTTGGTGCCCGAGATAGACCCCGATCTCACCCTCGCTGACGTTGAATTTATTCTCGTATCCCCGCTAACTACCGCCGCGTCAAATTCTATTCCCCTTCTCACATTCTCGCTTCCTCGCCGAACCGACGGAACACCACCAAGGAGAACGAACATGTCCTTCTCACAACAACACCCACCACAATCCGGATAGCACACCACCGCCGCCACCACTCAGGTCTCTGGCCTCGCCTCGCTTCAATCACCATATACCTTCACATTCATCAAAAATGGACAGCCCCATCCACCCCGACCTGCAACCCACCCCGCGGCCCCATCCCAGCACCATCCCCATGCCCTTCCCCCTGCGCAACGACCCGCTGATCCAAGGCCACGACATCGAGCTCGCCCCGCGGCCCTTCGAAGAGACCACGCGCAACCCCACCCCGGAGGTCCTCCCGCCGTCCCACCCCGAGCTCGCCGTCGGCGGCGGCGACCACAAGCCCGCACAGCCCCATCCCTACGCCCTCGCCCTTGAGGAGCACGACGTCCTGCCCAAGGCGTGGGCGGACGCCAAAAGTCTGGGGTACGGCGGTGGTGGGAGCAGGCCCGGGTCGCCGCATAGCCAGAGCGTGAGCCAGTATACCGGCCACGGGCATGGGCACGGGCATGGGCATGCCTATTCCGTGGCGACGACGGCGCCGATGTCGGCGGGTTCGGCGGTCGGCGTGCTGCCGCCGCACCTCGCTCGCCACCACTCGGGGCAGGGCGGGCGGTATAGTTATACGGATTTCAGCAGTCCGTTTGATCGCAGCCCGTTGGTGGAGCCCCCGCCGCCTGGCGGTGGTGGTGGGCAGGGGGGAGGCGGTGGGAAGAGGGGGGTTGCTGGGTTGCTGGGCGGGGGGGAGGGGTCTCCGATCTGTGGGGTGAGGAGGCAGTTGTTTTGGGTTGGGTTGGCGATTGGGGTGTTTTTGGTGGTTGTTGCGGTTGCCGTGGGGGTGGGGGTGGGGGTTGGACTGTCGGGCGGTGGTGACAGGTGAGTTCTGGGTTTTGGTCTTTGGTCGCTGGTGGTTGTGTTTAGGGTGGGCGGTTGTAAGGGCAGGCCCGGGAACGGGGGGAGGGGTCGTCCTCCGGGATGTTTGGATTTACCCCTTTCGGCCTTCTTCCGCTCCACCAACCCAACCACCACTCCTCCCGTACATACCAGATCAACTAACTGACCTCCCACTTACAGCGAAACAACACCATCCGCCTCACCGACCAGGACTCTCCCTCTCCCCACCGCCAGCGCCGGCCCATCCACAGGCCTCATATCATGTCCCGTCGCCAACCTCACCCTCTACACACCCCCAGAGAATCCCCAAAAGAGCTATCTTCTCCTTTGCGGGCGAGGTATGTACATACATCCATCCCCCTTTCTCCTACCCCCTCCCCTACCCAACCCATCAACACCCCTCTCCCCTCCGCCCCAACTCCCACGCCCCCCAAGCTAACCACCACCCCTCAGACTACAACTCCAACCTAGGCACCACCGAAGACCTGTACCACACCCCGACCGACACGCTCAACGAGTGCATGGACCTCTGCGCATCACAGGACGGCTGCGTGGGCGCCGGCTGGGGCGCCGGCGATTTCAACGACGGCCGGGCCACCTGCTGGCTGAAGAGCGAGCTGGGGGAGCCGAACGACGCGCCGGGGTGGAGTTTTGCGGTGGAGGATACGGGGAAGTTGAGGTTTTGATATGTAAATGTACTATTTGGGGGTTATTGCGGGTTGTTTTTGGGAGGGATACCAGGTGGCGGAACTTGCTGGGCAGGGACTTGCTGGGTTAGCCGGAGGGCGGAGGGTAATTTGGGGGTTTGGGATGGGCGCCTCTAGGAAAATGGCGGTGGACGGGCGGGCATTGGGACAGGCGTAATGGGCATTGTATATTTTATGGAGTTGGGCCCCTGGTTTGACGGGGCCGTAACCGACAATGTAATATTTATATTCACGTTGAACTCCGACATCTAAACAGCCATTGTAAGCTTATATTACGCGGGCACAAGCAGTTACAATATTAAATGCTCATCTCGCAAGCCGCCTGCCTCACCTCCTCAAGCGCCCCTATTTCTTCACAAAATAATCCAACCCCAATCCCAAGCCCTCACACTGCTCCAGCTCCCTAAACCCGCTCTGCTTCGGCTTAGGCCAGTCCAGCACCCTCATCGTCAGTTTCCCCTTCCTGCTCGGTTCCCTGTTCGTAATAAAACGTCAGCCAGCACTCCCCACCAAGAAAGCAGCCACCAAAACGGCGCAAGCAAGGAGTTAGATATTCCAATGTCAGAGAAAAGTAAAAAAAAAAAAAAAAAAAGAAAAGGACTCACCACCCGCCCCACGCCCCCTCCTCCCCCCACCCCCTGGCCCTCAACCACCCCCCCTCCGGATTCGGCTCCCCCCTCCTCACAAACGCCGCAAACCCATCCAGCACCGCCCTCGAAAACCCCAGATCCCCCTCCCCATCCCTCAGCGGCAGGCCCTGCCGCCCCAAATTCCCAAACACATAATACAGCTCCCCCGAATGACACTTCAGATACGGCGCCGCTCCCTCGGGATCGCCATACGGCCGGTCGGCCGTCGGCCGTGGATCACAGACATCCGTGCCCGGCCAGCCTTTCGTCTGGTACGAGCGGTCGAACTCGTAGTAGTACAGCTTATCGAGGCGCCCACCGTGGGTGGATAGCAGGCCGGCGGCGGTGGCCTGCGCGGCGCAGCGGAAGATGCCGTCGGTGGCGAGGCGGGCGGCGGCGGTGTACAGGTCGAGGGAGGCGTTGCCGCCGGCCGGGGTGGCGGGGAGGGGGAAGAGGGAGGGGGGCGGGACGGCGAAGCCCTGGGACGCGAGGTACGTGGATTGGTTGATGGGCGGGGTGGTGGTGGGCGGGAAGGAGATGAAGGGGGCGCCGTCGTCGTGCGTGATGCCCATCATGAGGTTGAGGGGGAGGTGAGGGCCGGTGAGCGGGAGGGTGGTGGAGGTGAGGTAGGTGCCGTCGACGACGAGGTAGCGCGCCGAGCTGAGGGTGCTGAGGGTCGATGCGGGGATGGCGCGCAGGCAGTCGACTTGGGAGGGGGCGTTGGTGCAGTTGGTGGCGGTGAGGATCGGGGTGGCGGCGATGGTGGCTTGTTCGTCGATGGTGTAGTACTCCGAGTAGGTCGTGCCGTAGTTGATGCCGCCGAGGCCGCTGAGCATGATGGCGCCCGAGAACTTGCCGGCGGCTTTTGGTGACGCGATCAGGGCGCGGACCGAGGCGGCGCCCGCGGACTGGCCAAAGACGGTGATGCGGTCCTTGTCGCCGCCAAAGTTGTGGATGTGTTCGCGGACCCAGTCCAAGGCGGTGATCTGGTCGGCCAAGCCGTAGTTTCCGTTCGTCTTGCCGTCCTTCAAGGCTAGGTAGCCAAACGCCAGGAGACGGTAGTTGATGGCCACCAAGACCATGTCTCCTCTCGAGACAATGTTTGCGCCATCAAAGGTCGCATCATTGGCCGTCCCCCCGGTGAAAGCACCCCCGTGAATCCACACGCCAACCGGGCGGAGGTTCTTCTTTTTGGGTTTCGAGTTGGGATTCGGCAGGTAAGGAGTCCACACGTTGAGAAACAAACAGTCCTCGCTGCCACCGCCCCCCTGGATGCACTGAGAGCCGTATTTCAAGGCCGAAGCCGCCTCCCCGGATCCCTTGAACAGCGAAGGATAGGTAAACCTCTGCGGCTGCGGCGCATAGCGGATGCCCAGGAAGCGAAAAGAGAGGCGATCCCGAAACCTGAAGGAGTTAGCTGAGTCTCTCCCGTACTTGTTATATCCGGCTCACCCTGTGAGAGTCTGGTTGTTGACGTCCAGGCTGATCTGCCACTTGTCGTCCGTGTCTTGGGAGCTCTGCGTCGAGAATGGCGCAGTGTTAGTACACAGCCCTAGAAACCGCGACCTCGCCGGGCTGGCTTTGCTATAACGCCCGGCTAGATCCACGGCCTTGGAGTCGGAACCCGAAACCCAGAACTTGGACGAGGCATCGACAACCCCGTCATATTTCAAAGACTCGGCGAACGGCACGGCAATGGTGTTTCTTTTGCATTGCCCCTGGCCTGGCCCCCATAGCCGTTCACCTAGCTTGGAACACACGCTCGATACATCCTGATGGGGGCGGGCATCCGTAAGGATCACGGCCTTGTCTGCGTCGGGGCTTGATTCTCCTGCAGCAGCAATGTTAGTCTAATTCACGAGGCCTGAGAGAAAAAGTATTGGCCTGTACCTTGAAGATCATTGTTGGTCAAGATCGTCAAGCTGGTGTCCAGCCGTTTGAGGGATTCGCCTGCCGCGAAGGAGGCTAGAGCCAGCGTCACACCGACAAAACGCATATTGTGAAGCTGGGTCCGGATGCGACGGGAACGAGGACGAGACCCGGGGAGAAGGCATTGCAACGAGGGTAATTCTGGGTCTCTTAATATGAAGGCGCCGGCCCCATTTGGCCGATGGGCATGTAGCCCGTCCCGTTCCTGGCGACATCGCAACTACTAGCATGTTCCTGCCGCCTTTTCCATTTTTGTTTTCGGTTATGTCCAGCAGCGTGGTTCCGAGATTAGACCCAACCCGCGTTGTGGCCGGTAAAGTTTATCCGCCGCTCCAGCCTCCCGCCCAAGCTGGATTTTGGCCCAGGGACGATCTCCGTCTATCGTGGGGTTGAGCGGAGCGAGAGAGCTAAGCTTCTTCAACCCGGGTGCGGCGACAGATCATGGGGTGTGAGTGACATCGTGCCTGCATATAAATAGGCTAAATGGGGGTCCTCCCCGGGCGGAGAGCGCTCACAGTGAGAATGTGAAGCTGCAGTGGGTGGTTCTCGAACATTTCCTCCACCAAACGCACGGTCACAGCTGCTCCGGTCAACCGAAGCCACGAGAGTGACCGGGGCCAGACCCGGTCCGTGGTAAGGAGCGGGTCGTCGGGCAGGGATGGGACTGCAGAAAACATGTCATGTCGGCCATCTAATAGCCTGCATCCCTAGCCCAAGGACCTCACTGAGCTTGCATTGCATTGAAAGGTTGGAGGACCCCCAGGGGAAGAAAAGCTTCGAGTTCCTTAGATTCGGATATCTCCGAGCGGCTTAACCACATCCTCGTGGAGGACCATAGAAAGTCGGGCGGCCACAGAATCATTTGTTTCATCATCACCCTCGGACAAACCCAGTTCTTTCCCGCCTGTTATGCACTTTCGGGAAGCAGTCTCGTAGACGGCACCCATGGAAGCCCCCAAGTCGGCGATCTGCTCATCGGCCAGGAGTTTCTCACGAACTTTCAGGGCGATGGACGGCCGCCCCCTCGCGGCGTTCATGTCGATGCCGAGAACCTGTTCGACGCTCGCCCAGTGTGCGATCTCGACTAGCAGCACGCCCAGGCTGTAGATGTCGAAGCTCTTCTTGAAGCGCTCGCGTTCTTCTGGATTCGTCGACTGTGCAAGGGGGTGTCGGTAGAGATTGTACTCGGCATCGTCGCCGGGGCCGGGGATATCCGTCATCTCGTCGGCCCGGGCAGGCCTGGAGAAGTCAAAGCCCGAAAGGTACGGTTTTGCGTAATCGACTTGGCCGTCGGTGGTCCGGAAGAAGATGATGTTGTGGCTGCGGAGCCCCTTGTGTAGCCAGTTCACTGCGTGCAGGTATAGCAGACAGTTGCTGATGGCATGGGCGAGCTTGACCCGGTCTGTAACACGGGGTTTGCGAGCAGAACGGAGCAGATCTCGAAGAGAGACGGGCGGAAGGGAGGTATGCAGGCCATCGTCGAGGGGTCTCTCAAAGACAAGCCCAAGGCGCATGTTCAGTATGTCTTCCTCCTCGTCTTCCACCCCGCCGGCGCTCGCCTTGTCGAAGAAACCCAAGCAATGAGGCGTCCTAAATGCCTCGGGCTTGGGGGAATGGCTCAAGAGGGCCGCCAGTTTCCGAACTCGCTCGCAAATGACGGTCTTAGGTGGCGAGAGGTCTTCTGGCCTCTGTGGTTCGTAGTCCTTCCATTCCACCCACACCTTTTTACTTGTTCCGTCAGGAAGACGGAGCGTGGCCTCGCACCTCGGCTCGTCAGACTCCTCGGCAGCCGGGTCAACGTGCACCATAGACCGGTCAAGCAGGAGATGTTTTTGGCGGTCCGGGCTACCCAACTCCAAGCACATGGCCGTGGCGTCGTCCCATGGGGTCTTCTTCGTGGACTCGATCGACTCGTTGAAAGCCTTGAACTTGGCCAGCTGGGACAGCATTTGGAGGCCATCGGCATTGGCACGCTTTTGCGCGACTGACATTTGTGACGCCGGCAGAGGGGAGCTAGCTTCCAATTTAACGTTTAGGGCCATGACAAGGCGGGACAGGTCAGTAATTTTGTGGTGCAGCTGGAGGATTCCGCGGTTCGAGTCTTGAACGGTGTGGTGGATTTCGACCTGCATCCGGGCGTCCAGAATATTGGTCATGCTGTCGTTGAGAGTAGAAAACCTCGAGAGGAGGAGTTCGAATGCAGCCTTGTCAAAGGACACCCATTTCAGCCTCTGCACGGCATCTTCCGATGTCGCCTTTAGACTCTCCATGGCCTTCTTGACGAAATCCCTCCGCCGCTGCGGCAAGGGAAAGTTGGCGTTGGCAGCATCCTTCTCAGGATTTAGTACGACTCCGTCTTGATCGGGCGCCGGTTGGAGACGCTTGTTCCGGGCCTGGTGCTCCTTGAACTCCTTAAACAAGCACTCCACCTGGACCAGCAGATCGAGTACTGTCTGGCGATGCAGGACGAACGTGTTGGATTCGAGCACTCTCTGCCTGTTCTTGGCGTCCAAGTCTAGAAGTCCCGATGTCTCGCTCCATGCAAACAGCCGCTGCTGCTCCATCCGCAGACGAAGGTTGAGATACTTGCAATCGTTTGGGAAATTGGAGGCGGTGATGAGCATTTGGATTCCCTGTACGGCGCCAGTGTACACCTGAAGTCCTATCGACGCCACGCCGATGGCGAGGCCTGCAAGCGACACGGGGTCCATGGTTGGCGTCAGGGGTTGCAGTCTGGACTCTGTCTGTACTGTGCAGTGTGTATTTTGAATGGAAAAAGGGGTGGGGAGAGTGGGGGAGAGTGGTGCTGAGTACAAAGTCAGCCCCTGGCCCAAGACATATCCATTCGGGAGGGGTTGTGGTGGTGGGAAGCTGTCGTTCTCTACATACAGGCTCAGGTAACCTTCTCTCTGGCTATCTCACCAACTACTGGTCTCTCAAGCGTGTTGTCTGACGTCGGATGCCGATCTGGTCGCCCGGGATATGGAGGGGGGAAGCTTGGTGGCTTGGTAATCGGGCCCTAACCCTGCCAAGGACAATTAATGTGGACAAACCCGACAAACCAATTGTCCTCGACCATGTTCGGGGACGCTGCTTGACTGGCACGTTGAGTTGTATCGCTGTCTCAGTTGCGGACCGTGACGCAACACAAGCACGCATGCGCCATGCTGCCACCGCCATTTTGGAGAGGGTAATGGCCGATATCAGAAATATCAATCGAATGTCGATTGCGGCGATCCTAGTTGTTGAAGAGACTCATTCGTTGGAAACGAGAGAGAGAGAGAGAGAGAGAAGTGCAGAGTATGGGCTCAGTTCACCAGATGATGGAGGAAAAGATGAAGGTGGGCAAGCAGCTTGAAATCTGTGCGAGCCGCTGTCCCGATATGCACCAGGCCACGGAAGGTGCAAAGGGAACCAACTGTTTGAGCCTCGACGAACGATTACGTTGAACAGAACCGCAATGGGCCCTAACCCTGGTGGATGCAAGGGAGATGACAAACAACACCAAGAGACTTGTCGAATGCGGATAGCGCCAGGTATTCTTTCCAGGGGAAATCCCCTCGGGCGTAGCTTACTTCTCTCGGGCTGGGCTGGTTCATCTCATCGTCTCTTGGCGCAAAGACACGATACCAAAGTATGTACTTCGTAGACATGTTGTTATTAAAGTGAACGGTGTCTTGCGTCAAAGGACGATGATGAGGATGGAACATTCTCAGAGTTCCTGCCCTGTCAGACGGCGGAGAAATGGATGGATATGTTTCCGCCCCACACCACTCGGAACTTCTCAACCAATAACTAAGGCTAACTAACTCAATCCTTCGATTGGGTGGGGCTACCGTTGAAGCCGCCGTTGAATATCCAATCGATCCAATCGACCAAGCCAATCGTGCCAATCTCGAATTGCGGCATTCATTCTTCTTTTTGCCTTTTCCAGAAGCCCGGCTTGGCATCTTCCTGCTGTCCTTCTTTTTTTCTGAAGGATTCGTCGACTCCTGGATTGGCTGGTTCCATTCACAAAACCACGCCAACTCAGGTGACCGATGGTGTTGGCGACAAGCCTGGCGAACGGGCTTCCTCCGCGTACGCCAACGTTGCATTTGCGCCGTTTCAAGCTGCAAGGGCCCCATCCCCGGTGTCCCGGTCCCAATCAGCAACACTCGGTCGTCGAGTTTCAGCTGCATCGGCCCTGCCCACCACGAGTTGTCGAGCTGTCGAGGTGTCGTCAATCAGACAATCAGAGCCCAGATCTTCACAATGGCGGGCATGACGAGGTAGCGCTCGGCTCCGAGTCCCGAGCAACTGACAGGAAAAGATTCAGGATAACTCGCGAAAGATGGAGTGCCACTTGTGTGCCTGTGGTTGCCCTTCTTACCCCCACCACAGCGTAGCTAGCTTCCTTGGATCTGCACCGTTGACAGCCCGGGTCCCGCCCGCATTGGCCACTTCGTACGGCGGCAAGTTCATCGCAAACTTGGTGAGACATCTCGATGCGCCTCTGTCTTCAACCGATATCACATAGTTATCACGACTCGGGACGGTGTAGAAAAAGAGACGGCCGCACCCAGAACTGCTCACCTCGGGCACCCAACCTTGTCAAGTCCCATCATTCTCATCTCCCACCGGCGTCCCGCGTGGAGATCTCGATTTCGCTGGCAAATTGAACGCTGTCTTGGGTTGCACGAGAGGGTCAAGAACCCGGGACGAAGGTCAGAGACACCCCATCGTGTCCCCGCTGCATCCATGGCCGATCCCTGCGTGTCCCCTTGCCGGGGGATCAGGGCCAGGCTGGGCCGAACGGGAGGGACGGGTCGTGAAGAAAGTCGGAGCCAAATGCGGAGAGGAACTGACAGCTTTGACATTCCATTCATTCGATCCAGGCCTGTCGCCAATCCTGTCGCCTTCGTGGTAACTAAACCATCTCGACAAAACCCAAGGGACCAGGTTCGGATCTGCTTTGTAGCTTGGGGTGACGGAAAGAAAATCAACATCCCCGACCAGGACCAGGAGGACAGCGCGATTGTTCCTCTGCCACGGGTTGGAGCATTGGCCTCGCTGATTGATGAGCTTGGTTGGGCCTTGACCCGCCTCCTCGATTCGCTGCAACCCCCTTCTCGATCCCTCCTCCATCAACCTCGTGGTGCCCGAGATCCTCCCCTTTTCTGCACCTCACAGCGCGTCGCCCGGTCTAAATCCCCACGCTTGAATTGAAAATCATCGGATCTGGTGGCCGACCATGGAGACTTACTCAATAGGCGCCCCACAGCTGACGGCGGCTTCCAGTAACGGCTCGCCCTCGGTGTCTAGCGACAGCCCAGGAACGGCGACCTCGTCTACCACTACCCCGATGCACTCGGCGACCACTGATGCCCGCCTGGGTCAGCAACCACCCGCACCTCCTTCGGTCCCCGCAGCCTGTCTCGCGTGTGTGAGTGCCCCTGAGTTATCCCCGGTTTGCTTTTCTTTTTGGATGCCCCCTATTTTTGGCTGCTTTTTGGGGTCTTTTTTTTTTTTTTTTGGCGGTTTATGTGACGTAGATGTGCTAATTAATTCCCGACGGATGGACGCACCACACACAGCGCGGCAAGCATCTCAAGTGCGATGGGAACACACCTTGCTCGCGCTGCACTAGCTCCAACCAGGAGTGTCTCTATGTGCCCTCTCGTCGTGGCTACAAGGGCCCGAGAAGGGGCACGGCGCACAATCCAAACAAGCGCCATGCATCGTCTTCGCCCCCGTACCCCGGGCCGAGGGGGATAGCTGTCCCATGCTACTGGGACACGGGGGTGTGTCGCTCGCTGCGCCGGCGATGGCGGGCTTCAACCCGGGCATTGTGCTCCCGGACCAGTCGCCGGCTTCTTATACGACTCCCTCCCCCATGACCAACGTCCCTCTGTATCGGAACCCGTTTGCCCCAGCCATGGATTCCAACGCTCTAGCTCTGGCCACCACTACGCCGGCCGCACCGCCGGTTCAGCCGCCGCCGCCCTCGCTGGCGGACCGGTGCTTCGATGCCTTCTACCACTTCTTCCATGCTGGCCATCCGTTTGTGCTGCCCAAGGACTACTTTATCCGCATGCTTAAGGAGGGCACAACCCCCAATCTCAACGTGGTCATGGCCGCCATGAGGTACATCGGCTCGCTATACGTCGATGCAGCAACAGGCCCGACCAAGGCGAATTACCTCGACGATGCCATTCGCCTGTGCTACCAGCCCGGCACCCCCAAGGACGGCTACCTGATCCAGGCGCTGCTGCTCATCATCGTCGGTCTGGACGGGCAGTGCAACCAGCCGCGGGCCCGGGAGCTGCTTGCCGACTGCGAGCAGTATGCCCTGGAGATCGATCTCAACAAGCGTGACTTTGCCACCCTCCACGGCCGCGGCAACCCCGTGCTCGAGGAGAGCTGGCGGCGGACCTGGTGGGATCTCTACGTCTGCGATGGCATGATCGCCGGCGTCCACCGCGTGACCAAATTTTTGCTGTTCAACATCCAAGCGGACGTAGGCTTGCCATGCGAGGAGCAGCAGTATCTCACAGGGGTAAGTCTACTAGCTCGTAAATGCACCTCCCCCAACCCGCCCCGCTAACCCTAGCCTCAGCGCATTCCCCAAACCCTCTACATGGAGGACTTTGACGACCAGACCTTCTTGGACGATGATCGCGAGTTCTCGTCCTTCACTTACCGCATCGCGGCCGCCCGCAACCTCGGGCGCATGATGCACACGCCGCCCGTCATGTTCCCCGACGACGCCATCGTCGACCGCGTGGAGGCGCTGCTGACCAACTGGAAGATGGATCTGCCAGACAGCAAGCGCGACGACCTCAGCAAGAACTGCCAGCTCGACGAGATGATGTTCCAAGCCCACTTCATCACCCATGCGTAAGTTCCCTCTGTAACTCGAACGTACTTCTTAGTCCACACATAAAAAGACTAACCCTCCACTCCCCCCTCTCCCAGCTGCACCCTCATGCTGCACCAACCGCTCTCCCAACTCGACACCACGCCCGTGCAAGCAGTCAACTCCTGCGCCCCCCACCGACCCGTCCCCTCCGGCGACGTCTTCAACGCGCACACGCGGCACACCCTCACCGCCGCCTCGGAGATCTCCAAGATGATCACGCAGGCGGTGCCCATCACCTCGCACACGCACTTCTTCACCTGCGTCATAACCCTCTCCTCCATCGTGCACCTGTCCAAGTGGGCCCTGTACTTCGTCGACGACGAGGACCACCTGCGCCAGCAGATCCGCCTCAACATCGGCGCGCTGAACAAGCTGAGCCGCGTGTGGAAGGCGGCCGACACCGCGTGGGCGCAGGTCAAGGGCGTCGCGCAGGAGATCTATCGCGAGAAGAAGGCCCAGCAGATCTCGCCGGCGTTCTGGGTCGGCTTTACCCAGGAGCAGATGATGAGTAGTATTAGTGCGGATGAGGGGATTATGAGTGAGTTTACCACTGTTGGGGGGGTCGGGTTGGGGGCGTTGAATGGGGGTGTTAGTCGCGGGTAGGCGAGGCGGGCAGGCGGGAGAGGGTCGGCTGGGGGTGGGCTGGGGAGGTGTTAGTCAGGAGTGGACTGGGACAGCGGGGGGTGGTCTTTCTGGGGTTGAGAGTGAAAATGGAAAAAGGGTGTGTGTGTATGAAGGGGTTGATATATTCAGATGGGGGACTTTCTTCTTGGTTGGATATGGGCTTGGGTTGGTTCAACAACGGCCGAAAAGGGGTTTCGGGGTTGGGCATGGATAGGGTCTCCTAGGTTTGTATTGGAACGGGGGGCTTGTGGCAGCTGCATGCTCGAGCCGATGCTTTTTTTCTATCTTGACATAAGTATCTAACTAACTAACCCGCGGAGCTGCTGGGGAGTAAAATGAATGTGTGCACTTAGTCCCCGAAGTCGCCGAAGATGTTGGACCTGTTTCTTGGCTTGTTTCGTCTCGACCGGGCCCTGAACTGGGATCTGGATTAGGAGACGGGGGTGTGAACCTGTCGATGATATCGAAGTTGATTCCCTGAGGGAATATGGCGGGGCAGACTTGCGGGTGCGTTACGTTTCCATACGGATATGGTTTACTTCGATCATGAACTTTGTGAGGCCGAGGTCGCCGTGTCTACTAGCCCGGTTGGTACTACTGGTGTCACGACGGTTTAGAGACCGGGCAAGTAAGAAGTATGCACCCTCCGGAAGCTGAACCGGTGGGCACAAAACTAGACAGTCGCCAACGATGACGGCGACGGCGATGGCAGACATATAAGCGAAGGAGGTGGCCGATGTTGACTCGTTGTGTTACGCAGGTGCGGCGCGGCAGCTAGCCCGGTGGTGTCTCACCTCGGGTGGAGATCCCGCCGGCGTGTGTGTGGGTACGATGCATAACTCCTCCCGCCGCTTGTTCCCCGGCCTGTCCCCGGGGCGGGGAGGGGCCATGTATGTGAGTGCATACGTTAGTTATGTGTATGGTGCAGTCGGCGATCAACCATTTGACAACACAACCAACAACCCAACCCAGCAGCAACCGAACCACGTCCGGCCATGTCCGGCCATAAGCGGGCTTCCCGCTCAGCTAACTAGTGTAGGCCTACCGGACGGTGGCCGATGCAACCCACACATGCTTTGGCTCCAGCTCGTCTGACCGCACGCGGGGAGGTGCCTGGTCTTGCCCGCTATTGGCTGCCCCGTCCCAACGACTCGGCTGCTCCCTGCCGGCCGGCCGGCTACCTCCGCCTTGCTTGGGCTGGGTGCCTCGTGCCTCGTGCCTGCGTCGGCAACCTCTTGGTGGTGCCCGGTGGTGTGGATGTTGGTGCGATGTTGGTGTGGTGCCTGACGTGAGCCGGAGCTATGCAGTGGTGGGGGGGACCTGGGTTTGACTTGTCATCGCCGGGTTGCGCATGTGGTCAGGAAAAAATGAAAATATTGGGAGCTGAGTCACGCATAGGCTTGTGCGGGATCTGAGTCTTTTTTGCAAATAGGGATGGTAGTTCGTCTCACGGGTTCTGGTTATTGTGCTGTCAGGTAGTTGTACTTGTGGCTGATCTCGGACTCGTGAGGCCTCGATGCGGGTATGTGATAGCTTGGCCTCCGGTGCCTCAGCCTTGACGACACAAGGCATACTTAACGTAGTCGCCCATCTATTGAGTTGCATTCCGCCCGAAGCCCTTATTCTTTCTGCAGGCCATGACAGTCCCAGATTCACAGTCCCAGATTCTCACTGTCCCTGATCTGTACTTACACTGAACCGCAACCATGAGTACCCCGTCCACAGCATCGGGCGAACCAGCCCACAAAGAAACCCCCAACATAGACATCGAGCGCGGTGCCTTGGCCGACTCCCACCCCCTCAACACCACCGTGCACTCCCTCGCCTGGAGGGGCATCACAGTAACGGTCAAAGACCGCGAGACCAAGCTCCCCAAGAACATCGTCGACGACGTGCACGGGTTTGTCGAAGCCGGTATGCCGCGCCCCCTGCCCCCCCCTTTCCCTCCTCCCCCACCCAACGCCCCCCGCCCTAACACCTCCTCTCACCAGGCGAAATCCTCGCCCTCCTCGGCCCCTCCGGCAGCGGCAAGACCACGCTCCTCAACCACCTGGCGACGCGCCCCAGCCCCGCCGCCGCGCTCTCCACCACGGGCAGCATCCTGCTCAACGGCATCCCGCAAGCCCCCTCCTCCCCCACCGCCCTCCGCTCCGTAACCCGCTTTGTCGAGCAAGACGACTCGCTGGTCGGCGCGCTGACGGTGCGGGAGACGCTAGCCTTCACCGCGCGCCTATCCTCCTTCAGCGGATCGTGGCAGGCGCGGTGCGCGCGCGTCGAGGCGCTGATCGATGCGTTTGGGCTGCGGGCGCAGGCCGACACGCTGGTGGGCACGGCGCTGCGGGGGGGGATTAGTGGCGGGCAGAAGAGAAGGCTGGGGGTGGCGTGCCAGTTGGTGGGGACTGGAGGAGGGGCGCCGCGGGTGCTGGTGCTGGATGAGCCGACGAGCGGGTTGGATTCGTTGGCTGGGGGGGAAGTGGTGCGGTTTTTGAGGGGGGTTGCGCGGAGGGAGAAGGTATGGGACTTTTCTTCTTTTTCCTTGCTTTCGGGTTGGGGGGGTGGTAGGGGGGGAGTTGAAAAAGGGTATGGCTGACGAGACTAGTTGATTGTCATTGCGTCGATTCACCAGCCTAGCACGGCGACTTTCAACTTGTTTGATAAGCTGCTGCTGATGTCGCACGGCAAGACGCATTACTTTGGGCCGGTGAGGGATGTGGCCGGCCATTACGAATCGATCGGGTATCCCATGCCCATACACGTCAACCCGGCCGAATTCCTGCTCGAGATGGTCAACACGGACTTTGCTCAGGACCGTGACTCGGCGTCACTGCGGCTGCAGGAGATGCAGTCTGCTTGGGAGTCCTCGCAAGGGGCCAAGGAGCTCACTGCTGCGGTGGCGGCGGTCGAGGAAACGGGGTTGGGGGGTCTCGAGCTCGACGTGGCTGAGAGCAAACCCAGTCTGCCGAGTGTGGTGTTGACGCTTATGCACCGCAGCTTTGTCAAGAGCTACCGTGATGTAGTCGTCTACGGCATCAGGTTGGCTATGCATACTGGTGAGCACTGCCCCTGAGATGTGTTGTGGAAGAATTAACTCACCTCGTCGGCAGGGCTCGCTATAATGATAGGCACCGTCTGGCTGAGACTAGATGCCTCGCAGGAGTCCATCATTCCGTTCACCAACGCCATCTTTTAGTATGTAGGCCTTGCCCTTAATGACGCTGGACCACCGCTGACGTGTCGCAGTGGCTCTGCCTTTATGTCGTTCATGGCGGTCGCTTACAGCCCTGCCTACCTCGAGGATTATATGCAGTTCATCAAGGAAAAGCGGAACGGGCTCTACGGCTCGACCGCCACGATCATGGCCAACTTTCTCACCGGAATCCCTTACCTCTGTGGGTCTTTTTCTCCTGTTTTGATGTCGGATGATGCTAACCAGCCGCCAGTCATCATCGCCCTCGTCTTCTCGGCCATTTCGTACTGGCTGTCCAACCTGCAACCCACACCACAAGCCTTCTTCACCTGGGTCCTCTGGGTGTTTCTGGACCTGCTCGCAGCCGAGAGCCTGGTGGTGCTCCTGACGTCGCTCGTCCCGTCATTTGTCATCTCGCTCGCGTTGATTGCGTTTGCCAACGGCCTGTGGATGAGCGTCAACGGGTTCATGGTGCCGCCGACGGTGCTCAACGTGTTTTACAAATACGTGTTCCACTACTGGGACTACCAGAAGTACGTGTTTGAGAACATGATGGTGAATGAGTTTAGCGAGAGGGTGTACAGCTGTGCGAGTACGGAGACTGGATGCCAATGTAGGTTGCACCCCCCCCCCCTTTCTGCTTCTAGGAGCCTGACGATTAACGGCGAACAGGCATGTGGCAGACGGACCTTGCGGACCAGTGCCTCATCCGCGGCCAGGGCGTCCTTGACCAGTACGGCTACAAGCCGGGGTACATGGGTAAAGATGTCGGGATCATGATGGGCATCATTGTCGGGTATCGTATTGCGGCATGGATCGTGTTGAAGTTGAAGAAGTAAGGGGGTAACTACATGTAATTAATATTTTAATGAGTTGGTTAGGTTAGAGGTACTTCGTAGCGATGCGAATTCGAGGGTTGAATTGAAGTGATGTTGACACAGGCAGATTATGAAAAATGGTGAAGATTGGAAAAGACAAGAAAATTGAGAGAACGATACGATACGGCGTTGGATCTGGCTGGTTGATGCTTCAAAATTTCAATGGCAGTTGACAGTTCAGGTCCTCTGGATTGTGTCCAAAGAATGTGCAAGATGCAAGAAGACCCCTGCTGAGGCCCACCATCTTTAGCGCAGCCCACGCTAAATCGCGACAATGGCCCCCACTTGTCGCGTGAGAGCGCGCTGGGTTGGCATCTAGCGCCCATAACCCACCACACGGGCAGTTGGTGCTTCGTGCATGGAGACATAGTTTACTCCCAACATCAACCAAACTGACCTCAGCTTCCCGTTTCCCTACGAAGCGGCGCATAGTGCTCCGCTGGCATCAGCATGGAGTTTACATCTCCTCTAACAACACTAGGCAGCATATCCACACCTGAATCATTCTACACAGCGAGGAACTCGCCGTCCAATGCCGCCGATGACACCACTCTTAGCAGTCCCGTCGAAGACCCCCCGCCCGAGGAACCGACATATCGTGATGCAGTCCAATTGCCTCACGAACTGAGGTCGCATTGCCAAATCCACCTAGAAGAACAGCTCTGTCGGTTTCCCTCCCATATTCCCCAATTGCTGGCATCATTCTAACTTTCCATCTCTCTCAACAGACACCGCCGCAATCCACATCCTCTCAGGCCTCCTCAGCGACGGCAACACCACCACCGCCCTCCAACACCCCCATCACCTCCCCAACCAAAACCTCAAGCCAAAACCCGCCCTCGTCCCTCCACCCTCCCAAATCGCCCTCCTCACAACCCTCATCATCCATCCCTCCTTCACCTCCCGACCGCCAGAAACAAGCAACACCCACGCAGCCTCGCACGCCCTCTCCTACCTGCGAGGCCTCCTCAGCACAGTAGGCGCCGTCAACGCCAACTTCCGCGCCGCCTTCCAATTCGGCGACAACACCCCCCTGACCACCACCACCACCACCGGCGGGACCACCCACAAAAAAAACACCCGCACCACCACCACCTCCACCAGCAGCGACGCCTCCTCCAGCGACGACGACGACGACGCAGCGCCCCTAACCGGCCCCTTCGCGCGCTCGCAGCTGCTCTTCCGGCGCGCGCCCGACTTCTGGGCCGTGCTGGGGTGGAGCTTCCGGTGTGCGGCCGAGCACCCGCGCCGGTGGCGCCACTGGCGCGTGTGGCTGGATTTTGCTGTGGCTGTGCTGGAGGCGGATTTTGATGAACGTCTTGCGCGTGATGCGCGCGATGGTGGTGATGGTGGTGATGGTGGGGTGGTGGGTCGGGGGGAGGAGAGGAAGGGGTATCCGGGGTTGGGGCAGAGCTTGCTGGTGGGGTATTTGAGGGTTTTGGGGAGGGAGAGGAGGAATGTGGTGCGGGAGGTGCTGCGGGCGGTGTTTGCTTTTACGGATGGGGAGAATGGGGGGTCGGATCGGGCGCTGTTTGGGGAGGTGTTTGAGAGGGAGACGGCGGTTGGTGGGGGTGGGGGTGGGAAGGGGAAGGGGAAGAGGAAGAGGGGGGAGGGTGTGGCGGCGGTGGATGTGGAGAATGATCAGTTTGGGGATTATTTGGATGGGGATGGGGATGAGTTTGAGTCGGGCGAGGAGGGGGAAGACGGGGCTGCTGGGAGGGTGCCGACGCCGAAAATGAGAAAAAAGCCCGGGAGAAAACCAAAGGTGGAAACCACACCCTCGCTCGTCCTGACCGACGACATCGCCGAGACGGTCTCGTTCCGGCTGCGCATCTTCCGCCTCCTCTCGGCCGTATCCTACTATCTCCCGGAAACCCTCGCGCCCGTCGACGAGCTCTACGAGAAATTCGTCGACCACGTGCGGAGCCTCCCCTTACCCCTCTTCCGCCTCTTCGTCGAGTCCCACCCGCCAGACCTACCCGAATACGTGCGCGTCTCCTTCCTGCGCATTCTCATCGAGGAGCTGCTGCCGCGCCACTGCCCGGAGCCCGCCGACGTCGACCCCGAGAACGCCTCCGGGATGGACATCACCGTGCTCGTGCTGCAGGAGTGCTTCCTGCCGTTTGCGGCCAACAAGGTCACCGCCGAGGACAACGCCAAGCTCTCGCTCGCGCTCGAGAGCATGCTGTGGTTTGTCTACTCGCGGATCGAGGTCGAGTACTCGGGTGCGCTGCGCGCGGCGGTGGAAAGGGGCATCAAGGCGCGTGAGGATAATATTAAGAATAAGAGGGGGGCAGGCCGGATAAGGCGGCTAAGGATGTGCTGGCCCGGTCGGCGAGGAACTTGAGGGTGTTGGTTGACGTTATTGCTGCTGCTGGGAAGTAAGGGGCTAAAAGGGCGGGTTCTTGTAAGGTGTTTGCGGTGGGTCGGTTGGGAGGGTTGGGCTTGGGGCATTTTTTGATACCCGTCGTTGGTCTTTGCACCGTTGACATCGCATTTACAGACGGCATTGGCTTGGGTGATGTATTCTTAGTGGCTGGCGTAATTTCGCACCTTCACTGGTTGTCCTCAGGAGCAAGGTCGGGGTGGTTGCTGGAAGGGGGTTTGCCACGCTATTTTATCTGCGGAGGAGTTTGAAGTCTATGTCTATTAGTGTTAAAAGAACAACCGAGCGGAGGTTATGCGAGATGTGACTTGTATGTCGTTGCGCTTTTGTACCGTCTTGTAAATGCCTCGCATTGCCTAGGTATCATACATTTTGCCTCCATCCTCATACACTTGTTGATACATCTGTCTCCGCGTCCATGTTCTGCCGTGGTAGGTTTCTCCGTTGGAAGTTGTTCATCCCACCATGAGAACTTCACTCTCCTAGACATTGCCGTAACACCGCAAACCCTGATGCCCACTGCGTCGTCTTGGTCCTTCTTATATCCATTCGACTAGGAGCGATTTCTTTCAATCAACAACCCATATCCTCATTTCTTCCCCTTCGCAGCCGGCTCCCAACCTTTAGGCTGCCACGTTTCACTCGGCCCTCCCCTCGCCTGCTTCCACGGATTCGGCCCTCCCCCCCCCTCCACTGTACCCTCCCCTCCCCCACGACCCCCCTCCGACCCAGCTTCCCGCTTCATCTTCTCCCAAGTATCTTCCCGCCTATTCGCCACCTCATCATCCCCCAGCACAGCAGCACCCCTACCCCCCCTCCCCTCCTCAGCCAGCACTTTACTCCCCGGCCCGACCCTCCGCTCCGTATCCAACGGCGGCGCCCTGACCCCCATCGCCCGCCCCTCCTTCTGCTTCTGCGTTTGCGTCTGCGCCCCGTCCGCCACCCCGTCCCCCGCGACGCGCGGCTTCGCCTCCCACCGCGCGTCCGCCTCCGCCGCGAGCACCTGCATGCGCGCGCGCCGCGCCACCTCGGCCCGCTGCTCGTCCAGCGTCGGCGCGTCCGCCCGCGTGTGCCGCAGCCACTGGTGCCAGGCCGGCGGCGGGGAGACGGCCGACTGGTGCGTGCCGGGAGGGCAGACCACCATGCGCCGCCAGCGGACGGGCGGGCCGTTTTGCGGGGTTTGGGAGGGCGGGAGGTTGGGGTTGGGGTTGGTTGCGGAGCGCGGGGGGAGCTTGGTGCCGCGGTCGAGGAATTCCCAGTAGGTGTTTCCGTTTAGGTCGAGGCCTGGTTGTGGTTTGGTTGGTTAGGGGGCGGTTTGGGGTGGTGGGGTATGGAGCGAGGAGAGGAGAGAATGTAAAGGGAAGGATAAGAAGCTGTTCTACTCCGTGCTTACCGACGAGGAATTGTCGCCGCCATGGCAGGCGGAGGGTCTTCCACTTGTACCAAAGCCGGAGGGCCGGGGAGATTGGTGATTTCGACATGGAATGGAGCAGTCTGGGAGTTGACACCCGAATGACTGGTGGATAGTTATAGTTTGGAAGTTGATCCCTGGCAGAATCCCAAAATGCGCCCGGGCCGCGATAGCTCGAGTGGATATTTTTTTGTGCTGCACCTCCAGTGACGTCGTCGCCAAGGCGGGAGGGACCGTCGCATCCGCTAGAGCTCCAGCCACGATCCGATGCAACACCAGCCTCCCCCGTGCTAATTGTGGCTGCAATCTGCTGTAATCAAGCCAAGACCCCACGCGCCCACTGTCGAATTGCAGCGGGGTGCCTGGAATGACATGCAATTTAGGGCCCTCGACGAGCCTCATTACCCCCCCCCGGGCCTGGAATGGCGCCCCCCTGCCAACACACAACAACCAAGATTCCTCCCACCTATTTTGTGACGGCACTTCTCTCAAACTCTGCTGGTTTCTCGCCAGGAGCAATAACAGCCTCCTAAATTCCCAATCTGTCGGTAACATTGACCAAGACAGTCACCAATTACCACCACATACTTCAGCGCCGCCGCGTCAGCTCAGTTGCTGATCCGGACCCCGCCATTCGCCACTGGGACGCCATTGGAGAGAGAGTACAGATTACAGCGTCAACTAACGCCACTAAAGCCTGAAGCCCGACGAGCCATTTGCACTCACTCTTACATTCAACTCGGTCAAATCTACCACTCCCAATTGCTCCCTGGGAACTCGTCTGTCTGCCATGGCGTCGGTGACGTCCTTAGACAAGGACTTGCGCAGGATGCGCCTCGACAAATACACGCCCGCCGCCACGAACGAGGCCCGGCAATGGATCGAGGAGATGCTGGGAGAGAGGCTGCCGGCCGGCGACTTGCTCGAAGCGCTGAAAGATGGCGTGGCCCTGTGCAGGTGAGTAACAACTTCAGCCATACCTAGACCCCAACCTAACTGTCTCTAGACTGGTCAACCTTGCCGTCGGTCCCCCGGGCGTCAAATTCAAGAAATCCGCCATGCCCTTCGTCCAGATGGAGAACATCTCCCACTTCTTGCGCGCCTGCCAAGCCCCGCCGCTTAACCTCCAGGAGCACGACATGTTCCTGACCGTCGATCTCTACGAACAGAAAGATCCCGCTCAAGTCCTCCAATGCCTCGGCGCCTTTAGCCGTGCCGCCAACCGCGCCAACCCATCGGCATTCCCTGGCGCCATCGGTCCTCGGAGTGCTCGACCTGGGATGGTGAGCCCTGAACCAACGGGAGGGCCAGCCACTCCAACCGGTCTTCGCGGCCGTGGCAACTCCAATGCTAGCAATAACTCGTCGTCCCTCTACGGCAGAGCCGCTGTGGTCCCGGCCAGGACCGGCGACTCCGGCTCGGGCCGCTGGAGCCCCACCAAATCTCCCACCCAAGGCGCCTCGAGCCCCCCGGCCCCCATCAGCAGCTGGAGCAAGAGGGAGCACGAAGGCGCCACATCCCCGGCTTGGAATATCGCCCAGTACGGGTACATGGGCGGCGCAAGCCAAGGGAACCTAGGGATTGCCTTTGGTGGCCGTCGGCAGATCACTAGTGCTGGTCCCCACGTGCCGAGCCTCGCCGAGAAGGAGAAAAAGAGGAAGGAACAAGAAGCGGAGGCCGAGAGGCAACGCCAGGAGGATGAGCGCAGACGCCAGGCTGAGATTGAGGCCGAGGAGGAGCGAGCCCGGCTGGAGGAGGAGCGGCGGTGGGAGGAGGAAACCCGCCGTGCCCGGGAGCAAGAGCAGAAGCGGTTGGAAGAGGAAAAGAGGCGTTGGGCCGAGGAAGAACGCCAGTGGAAACTGACCCAAGAAAAGAGGCGCAGGGAGGAAGAGGAGGCCGAGGCCCGGCTAAAACAGGAACGTCAAAACGCACGAAAGAGCAACCCTCAGCTGCGCGGACAGTTCCTCAGCCAGTACCAAGCCGAAGACGAGACGCCGGAACAGGCGCGCATCAGGCAGCTCGAGCAACAACTCGAGCTGGCGCGCCAACGCGAGGCCAGCTACGAGAGAGAACGCCAGGGACGCTCTCTCCGGCCTGGCACCAGCGATGATAAGAAGGCCCGGTCACGGTCACGCAGCCGAGCAGCGCAGCCAGTCTCTAGGCAAGACTCGTGGAGCGTGCGCGACGAGCGCAACTTTATCGCCAGCCAGTGGACACAACACCAGCAGCAGCTGGAACAGCACGACGAAGAGCCCGATGACACGGACATGTCGCCGCTCCCCCTTGCGTCACCACGGTCACCACGGCCGCTGCCGAACCCTGCAGCTCTGGTGTCCCCTACCATGGTTAAGACCCATCGGACAGGCGAGGCGCCGGCCCTCCCTATCCGCACCCAGCACACAGGGTCCCGCCCTCTGCCTGACCCGACCGAGCCCATACGGACGCAGCACACCGGCTCGCGGCCGCTCCCCAACCCAGCCGTGGCATCACCGCCGCCAACCCTCCCAATCCGGAAACAACACACCGGATCCCGGCCCCTTCCAGACCCAGTCGAGACCGCCCCACCGCCCCCGATCCGCAACCAACACACCGGCTCGCGGCCCTTGCCCAACCCGGTCTTCGCAGGAAAGCCCTCCCCCAACCCCGTCTTCTCAGGCAAGCCCGTCCCCAACCCCGTTTTCGCCGGAAAACAACCCTCCCCCGAAGCCTCGCGCCAGCGCCAGCAACCGCTCTCCCCCCAACCACCCCCCAAACAAACCTTCGCCCGCGAACTCCCCACCTCCACCACGGACACAACCACCACCACCACCGCCCACCGCCGCTCCCCTTTCACCTCTCCCGCGGCCCCTGCCCACACCCCAGCCCCTCAAAAGAAACAAACCCTCCTCGAGCGCGAAATGGAACTCGAGCGCCAGCGCCAGCGCGAGTGGGAAGACGCCCAGCAGGAAACCGCCGCGCGCGCTGCGTCGCGCGGCACCGCCGGTGCCGGCGGCGGCGGCGACGATGGCGTGGATGGCATTGGCGGGGGCATTGGCGGGCGGTGGGATGTCAGCCAGTGGACCGGGTTTACGGGCGGGGATAGCCAGAATAAGGGGGCGTTGGGGATTGGGGCGGGGAGGAGGCAGATTGTTGGTGCTGGAGGGGGAGGGGTTGGCGCTGGGGGGAGGGGGAGGGGGGTTGGAGGGCCGAGGCCGCTGCCGAATCCGCCGAGGTGAATGGTTGGTTCTTATATGGTTTATATGGTGTGTGTGGGTGTGTGGGTGTGTTGGGTTTGGAGTGCTTGGAGAGTTTGGGGAGGTTGTAGAAGTTGTAGAGGTTGTCAAGATTGGCTTGGGAGTTTGGCGGAGGAGATATCTGCTTTGGAGTACAGAATACCTGGCCGAGGAAAGGCTGAATGCAATACCTGTTTTATTCCCACAGCGCGCAGTCTGTGTGTGGCATGTTGTTTTGACGACTGGAGTTGGTTCACATACAAGTCTTATTGGGTTCATACCTTTGGATCAGTTGTCAACGGTTCGGAATCTCAAGCCAGGGTATCTCGATCCAAGACTGAAATTGTAGACTACCACCACCCGTCATATGGTACAACATTAACAGTAAGTACAAAAGAAAAGTAGAGTAACGTCAGTCAGCCGACAGTGATCGATCGGGTCGTACACATTAACCAGGCCCCTTTTGGAAACCCCCTTCCACTCCTAGGTCATGTCCACATGCATACATAACCCCCCGACTCATACAGCATCCACAAGCCGTAGTCGTAGTAGCAGACCCAGGTACGCCCCCCCCGCCCCCCTCCGAGCTCCCGCCCCTTCAACCCCCGTATCCCCTTTCCGTTCCGTTCCCGGTTGACCGACCGCCCGCCCGTAGAACCGTTTTCTCCTATACCTATCTTATCTTACTACACTCCGTTTTCACAACGTAAAATAACCAATATACACTCAAAACTATACACAATGCAAGAAAAACAAACCAAAGTAGGAAAAGAAGAAGGGAACACGCTCAAAGGCGACTCCCCACCTTCCCACGACTCCCCCCTGCACCACCACCGCTATGCCCACTATTCCAATCCTTCCAAGCCCTCTCTCCGTACTTCCCCGCCACCGCCTGTGCTCCGGGCCGGAAGCGGCCTGGCGTGGCGTTCAACGACTCCGTGACGGCGACCTGCTGGCCGGAGGGCACGGGCATGAGCCGCGGCGAAGTGTGATAGGGAAGGATGGGCTTAGCTTTCGCGGACGGCCGTGTCGCGTACTGCTTCTTTACGGTCGAGGGGATGACCTTGCGGGTCTCGCGGACGATGTCGCGGAACTCGTCCTCCTTGTTGCAGATCTGTGCGCGGATGAAGCGAGACTCGGCGGCCGGGTCGGTGGCGGCGGACTCGGCGGCGCGGAGTTGCTCCATAACGGGGATGCGCGGTGTGTAGGGGATAGAGGCGAGCTGCGGGTCGGGGGCCATGTCTTTGCCGAGGAGGGCGAGGTCGCCCTTGGCGAGGAGATCTGTAATGTCGATGCTCTCGCCGTGCGGGATGGGGATTGGGTTGGACGGGGTCACGCAGTCCATGTCAACCTCCTTACGCAGCACTGTGTCGATGTCGACGGCCGAGAAGAAGGCGCAGCTCTGGGGGAGATCGTGGATACCGACCTGTTGGGCAAACATGGCGCGCGTCCAGACGTTGGCGACCTGCAGCGCCATTGCGGCGCGGTACTTGTCGTGGTCCTGTACCAGGTAGCGGATCTCGTCGTGGACGGTTATGGCGAGGCGCGCGGCCACGTTAAAACGCCGCGTGAGGTAGTCCATAGCAACAACCAGGAGGTGCAGGTAATCGACACCGCTCGACTGGATTGCCCAGTTGATGCGCGACGTGAGGTAGCCGCCCTTGCTGATGAAGCGGCTGTTAAGCGCCTCAGTGATGCCCGCACCGAGGACGGGCGTGCGCGGGTACTCTTGCTCAGCGAATTCTTCGAGCTTGTTGAAGACGAACGATTCGGTGCCGCCGCGCCAGAAGGTGCGTTTGTGGAGGGCCTTGCGGTTGCTTTTCATACCCTTG
This sequence comes from Chaetomium cochliodes, assembly GCA_023383405.1. NCBI lineage: Eukaryota > Fungi > Ascomycota > Sordariomycetes > Sordariales > Chaetomiaceae > Chaetomium > Chaetomium cochliodes. The sequence goes on from JAKWJL010000007.1 coordinate 305,278, forward strand.
GTGGCGGCGTAGAGCTTGGTGGCGATCTCCGCCGTCTCTTTCTCGCTGAGGCTGGGGTTGAACTGGCGGAGGAGCTGGCCGGCGAACTTTAAACCGGCGCCGTAGATGCGGCCGTAGTTGAAAATCTTGGCGTCGTTCCGGCTGATGCCGAGAATGGAGGCGGTCCGGCTGTGAAGGTCGGTCCCGGCGGCCTTGGTGCCTTCGAGCGTCATGAAGCCGATGGCGTTGCCGCCGTGCATTCTGAAGATGGAATCCCCTACCACAGAGGCGATCCAGAGTTCCTCCGAGTCCACATCAGCGCCGACAAAAACATGGCCCGGGGGAGCCCGGACCATAGCCTTGAGTTCCGAACCAACGCGATTCTTCTTGGCGTTGGATGCTGTGAGCCACGTATTTTCGACAGCGCGGCGGGTGATGGTGCCCATGGGGATGATCTGGGGCAGAATGAAGCCGCCGACCAGTTCGCCGTTTATTGATTCCTCGCTGGATTGGGCGGACTGGTTAGCGGCGGACGGTAAGGTGTCCTGGTATACCACCAATTGGGACATGATCCTGTCCCGCGCACTGATCCAGTACGAGCAGGAGGCGTTCATTTCGAGCGCCTCCTTTGCGTATGGATACTCCGATGACAGAGTTCCCTTCTCAAAATAGGAAAGGTATGCCTTGGCCAATGGGGTGGCACACCGGGCCGTAGGCCCATCCTTGTGCGGCAGCTTGAAGTAGACATGGTCTCTATCTTCTTTCAAGGCCACAATCGGCTCCTCTGCAAGATCACAGGGCTCTATTAGTCGGTCTGTGTACTTCTTGGCGTCGCCTCGGGGTACCCTATACGTCCAGCCGTGTTTGTCGGACCAGAATAGCGGATACCCGTCCCATGACAACCTGAGGAGCAGCGGCGTGATCCTGGTGCGGACAGTGAGGTTTATGTCGGCGGTACTTGTAGGAAACAAGCCCTTGTACCACTTGGGCATGCCTGGCTTCTTCTGTCTCGCGGCCGGGCGAGGCGGGTCGCCCTTTTTCTTTCCCTTGACCATCTTGATCTCTTGCCCCGACCAGTCCAGCTGTTTCATCCAGGGGTCGTTGCTCCACTTGTCGGGGTCGCCCTTGATTTCCAGAGCCTTCTCCGCCAGGAGAATCAGGCGCTCTTGCACGTCGTCAGACAGCTTGTGATACGTCGCTTCCGCATTCTTGATGTAGGCGTCCCATGACTTGTTGACGGGCAAGATCACAGAAGAGAGGTGGCGAAGGGCGGCAAAGCTGACAGGGTGCGGGCATACGCGCAGAAAATTAGGGAAGACGACCTGGTAGACACGATGCGTGATGGCGACATCTGCCGCACAATAGGTCAGGAGCTCGTCCAGCTTTTCCACCACTCCATTCCTGTCGAGCTCGCCAAACGAATTCCGGAGCTCCTTGTCGATGGTCACATCGAGATGGAATTTCGCGACATCGCGTAGTGAGTTTATGGAGCTCCGCTCCACCCACAGCTCCTCCTCCTCAGCCGAAAAAGCCTTGTTGTTTAGAAGCTCGACCAGGTCGACGTTGTCGGTCTCCTTGGTGATCTTGTCCCGTAGCTCCCGGTTCTTTTTGTGTTTCATCCAGGTGGGCCGCTGTTGCGAGCACATGCCATTGACCGCGACATGCAATGACATGGTATCGAGATATGAATTCCGCGTCTGCTGCAGGTCGTATTCCTCTAGTATCCTTGCTCGATCGTATCCCACATTATGCCCCACGATTACCCTCTCCTTCGTCGGGTCCCCCAACGGCACCAGCTGGTGTTGGTTCTCGGTCTCTCCCAACAACCACGGCGATAACCATGCGTACCACGCTTCAGGTGTGCCTGCGCAAGCCATGACTGCATAAGGACTCTCCTTCCACATAACCTCGGTGTCGAAGGCGAGCATGTTCCCCGCCGGCGCGTCGACCACTTCGGTACGGCCGTCGGGGTAGTACTTGGTCCATCCGCTCCGATGTACCCATGACCTCGGCTTCGGTGGTAGGGTCGACTTGGCGAACTGTTTCGCGTGCCCCAGGAAGGGCTCCGCAGCGTCGACGCCTAGCTTGTAGAAATGCTCATCGAGGGTCTGGCCGGCAAGCTCAGGTAGCTTGAAGGCGACCGGGGGGGTTTTGTCGGTGTTTTTGCCGAGGAGATCGTGGCGTCTGAGGTGGTCTTTCGCAAGCTCGATGAGCTCGGTGGTGGGCGGGGCGATGTTTCCCTTGGGAAACAGCTGCTTGTAGATGGTGTTGCTCAGCCCCTGGACTCCAATGTCGTTAAAACGGGCCTCCTCGGAGGGGACGGAGGGATCCTGGCCAGCCACTGGAGCATCCGCAGTCGAATTCCACCGGACGAAAGTTGAAACCGATCCCGAACGGCGCCATGATCGATGATGGGTGGCAGCTCGATGTCGGACGAGACGGACGAAGTTCGCGGCGGGCGCATCTCCTCGCAATCCGCGAATGGGAACGAGCATTTTGTGCGGCAAGAAATGAACAGCGGCACCGCACTCAAGTCATGGTAAACTTGGGGGCCGACCGTATGAATTTTTCGAGTTGAAAAATTGCCCTGTCGCCTCTTTAGATGGCGAGAAAACGGCGATGTGAGACATGGGGCAAGATTTCTAGAATGATAAGGGCCGCCCCACACGAGTTCCTGCATGTAAAATTGACCCACCGGATGACGTGCAGTCAGTAAAATATTACAGGTATGAATATCTATTTATTACCACCTAGCTTGGTAATCTGTACAGGGTAACAGGCTATTCGTTCCATGATATCCAACACACTCAGCTTTAGTTACGAATAAGAGCTGTAGCCATGCATACGGAATAAATCAGAAGGAGCAACACCTCGCACTATCAAACTCCATGACTTGCCAATGCTGAACCGCGTGCGTCATGTCGACCTGGGCCGTCTGCGCGTTGCGAAGGCAGAACTGCGCGCTTATGCCAAACGATGATCGCCCAAGGGTTGGCCACGACTGGTAAGGGTGGTTCTGACGTATTGCTAATTTTGTGTCAAACAAAAGCTTGTTTGATGACCGTGTCCAGCCACCATTGTTCGCAGCGAGGAACGAGTTCCTGTCTGCCCGTTTCTCTAGGATGGTGGGTTCATACTGTGTAGAAGACGGGCTTGGTGGTTTGATAGCGGCGCCGGCTGTCGAGTAGTTATTCTTTCCACGGGAGAATAGATATCAGGTGCCGGGTTCTCGGCCAATCGAGAATTAGTTGAGTGTTGAGAAATAAAACATCGCATTTGATATTGACGAAGATGATCCAACACCCGCAGCCGTTGAAGGACCCGAAGCACCGTGTAGAGATATATATAACACTGTGCTTGATCATGCACATGGCATCGTGATCCGTGGACATCTTTGGGGTCCCGGTGTTGCCGATAGTATGCGGAATTAAGCAGTTAATAGTCGGATAATCCCACCCAGACACTATAATTTTTCTATGCCCGGCTTACCCGAGCCAGAGAGTCCAAGTTCCTGAGACGGATTAAAGCATTAAGCAATGGGTTGTCTGTGGGGACTTCCGGGCAAGAATCCGGACCCGAAGCGGAAGGACGGCCAGCTTGAGCCTTGGGTCCTCCTGCCTACCGGGGGCTTCATGCTTTTTCTGCAGAGTTTTTGTTAGTTTTTTTTTACAGGGATTTTACATTGTGCGTCCAACATCTGCATCGGGAGCTCCCTCCTTTGGCAACCGACCCATGTCGGTGTTCTACCTGGAGCTCGGCGAGGTGGGTGGTAGTCAGCCAGGTCCGTGGTTCCATCTTAGGTGCTTTACCCCATCGCACTTGCGATACCCCCGGACTCTTGTGTGGCATCCGGGGACCTGGAAGTACCTACTTTGCTCCATTATCTATAAGATGACATGGAAGCCAAACCGAGAACCTGCACACAGTTCCCCATCCCCATAACCATACCTATCGTTTCCACACGGGCAGACTTGATGCAGCAACAGGAGCCTGCAGCTTCGCACAACACGCCGACTACAGTTCAAGTCCAGAGAACCATCCATGGCAGACAACTTCTTCGACGGAACCTGGAGTGATTTCTTTGACGGTATGCATACCCGAACTGCCATATAACTGGATCTCCTCCGGGTACCTAACCCCCTTAGATCCAGCCTTGCTCGGCTTTGCGGCCCTCGCCTTGCCTCTCGAACCCCCGTCACCTCCTCCTCAACGCGCCCACATGCCACCCACCAATACTCTTTCTCGGCTCGCGCTACAACAGCAGCAGGCAGCACACGATGCGGAATCCCGTCCGAGTTTTAGGGATCGACATGCGCCGTTTGGTAGTGGGGTGGTTCGGGAAGCATCAGCCTTGTCGTCCGAAGTTCTCGGTAGCCGGTTCGTACCTGGACCCACTCGGCCCGCCTCCAATAGGCAGCCGACACCGGCAGCCTCTCGGCGTCCCGAGCTTTCTCGCAACAATGCATCACGGAGAATAGTCGAGAGCCAAACCCCTGATCCCTTGCAGCTGAACTCGCCTTCGCCTCGCGCTCCCGCTTGCCCCACTATTCCTCCACCTTCAAACTTGAATCCCACTTCACTCGCCTCTACACTTCCTACGCACGGCCTCCCAAATCCCCAACAGAGCCACAGCGACATCTTTCCCACCGCAAGACTCCCTCGCAACGTTCCGCCCATTTCATCCCAGCGCCGAAGCCCGCGCCACGACCATATTGCGCCCTTCGCCACCATCGCCGCCGATTCCCCCCGGCAATCAGCCATCCACAGAGCAACACCACCACTGTTCAACAACGACCACAGCATCCTCCGGCTGCCAATCATGTCTTCGAATACGCGTAGAAGGAGCTTGCGTCCCAGCGAGTTGACGATGCCGACCCCGCCCAGCCTGGCCGCCCAGATGTCGCCCCCCGCTCCGAGGATCACCCGCCGAAGCACGTCGCGATCTGTTCAGCCAGAGCCAGCCGCTTCTGGCAGCAAGCGCAAGCGAGAGCCAGACCTTGACGACGACCTCTTCGGCGACGGTCCTTTCGACGGCCAGGAAGTGGTTGATTTAGTTGACAAGGACGAAGTTCCGGTCGAAATTCTCAACAGCCAGGAGAAGAAGAAGAACTACACCAGAATGAGCACTTTTGACTGTGTTATTTGCATGGATAGCGTCAAGGATTTGACCGTGACCCATTGCGGTAGGTTCTCTTCCTTGTTGAAGGCTCGGCTGGCTCCCTCTAATACTTACTCATTCTTAGGTCACCTCTTCTGCTCTGCGTGTCTTCACTCTGCGCTCAACATGGACCAAAACCGACGAATCTGCCCTATTTGCCGCCAGAAGATCGATAAGATGCCCGCTAACGGTAGCAAATTCGGCCAGAAGGCAAAGGGCTATTATTCCTTGGAGCTCAAGTTGATGACTAGGAAAAGCCTGGGGTCGAAAGCCGAATAGTTGTTTGAAGCCACGACCCAAGTTGTGTGGAACAACGTTGCGTTAGGGTTAAGTCGACGCCCTGTGCCGAGACCGCACTACTATTAAGCCTCGAGTTCCGGAACACATCCAGCTCATATTCTGGAACACCTGGATCTTCACATTTCGGAACAAGGTGCCTTTGGGTTCTAGACTCCATTGGATTCCCGGTGGACCGGGGTATTCCAACCTCGTGAATCTTGAACAACAAACAGGCGGCAGGCAGCCATTCATTTCCATTTTCATTCGGTTTCTCTTTTCTTTCAAGCCCGACAAGCTCGAGTGCACCATTTCACGACCCCCAGCCGCACAAACAGTCAGTCTCATGGAGTAACAACTCCTGGGGGGCCATTCTCTTTTTAACTTTTTTTTTCTCAGGACTCAACGCGGGAGTAGTTTGCTTTCAATTTTGCATGGCCGGTGGGATCAACATGGAGGCGGACAGACCAAGACATATGGACGATTGGCGTTATGGGTTGGTGTTGTATACCCTGGGCAAGATGGTTTTGACACGCATAGCATCATGGGCAGCCGGGTTAGACAGGGAAGATCTGTCTGGCATTAGGGTGAGATAGGGTTGGAAGGATTAACTGGGATTTTTCATCTCCCTTCATGGACTGGTGCATAATGGTGGTTCGTTCCTTTTCAAGGTGTTGGTTTGTGATCGGCAAAGGGGCAATTGCCTGACGGGCGGCCGACTCTTTTGCCCCGTAAATAGCCCGAAATGCACATATTCTGAACCCCTATCTTCACAAGAGACGACATTGCGATCACTTTATTTCAGCCGGCACAGTCAACAACAGACGAAACAAAAAATGCCTAGGTTGTTTCATTCCCAGCAGTGGGCGAGGCAAATCCATCTCTACTCTACTCGTAACAGCCAAAACGGATCCCTTCCCCTTTCATCCCGACACTTTGTCAATAGTTACCCTCCTCCCCTTTCATGATGCAATTACCCTGCCCTATCCTCCAAGGGAAGAAAGAAAGCCCTCTCCTCCTCACCCTCAATGGAAAAGTGTGGTACTCACCCGCGGCTTCTCGGCGGGGGCCTGGCCCGTTTCAAACTGTAAAATCAACATCAAGTCAGCTAATCTGCAAGTATATGTAATGTATGCTTCGCACAAAAATAGCAGTAGCAGCAGCAGCAGCAGCAAGCGCAGCACGACGTGTCGTCACGAACACGCGTGAGTCGCGCGTCCCAGACGCGTCGGATAGAACCCCCGCCCTCCAAAAGAAAGGGGGGGCAAAAAGGGGGGGCAAGAGGGGGGTGGAAGAGAAAAGGGAACGAACGTACCTCCAAGAACCCCGTCGCCATAATCAGCAGCATAAACGCCTCCGCCAGCTCATCAATCCTCTCCTCCAGCGCGGCCTGCGCTTCCACATCCCCATCCCTCGCCCCCGCCACAGAACCCAACAAACTATCCCCATAACCATTCCCCCCAACCCCATTCCCCAGCCCACCACCAGCACCAGCGCCCCCCCTCCCCCCCACCATCCCAATCCCCGCGCTCCGCTTCAGGGTATGCACGACCAGCATACGATGCTGCGTCAGGAAGCGGGTGCCCTGCACGACGTTGCTCGCGCCGCGCGCCAGCACGGCGGCGCCGACGATGCGGGCGAGGGCGACGAGCAGGGCGTAGTGCTTCTCGAGGGCGCGGGTGTTGCGGGCGTCGACCTGCAGCTCCGGGTCGGCGGCAAAGACGCCCGCGAGCTCGAGCGCGCGGAACAGGCCGGCCTGGAGCACATATTTGGCGCCGTGGCGGGTCTGGGCGAGCTGTAGGAGGAGGGCGAGTTTGGCGGTGAGGTATTGTTCGTTTTGGGTGGTGCTGGTGTTGGTATCGGAGCTGGTTGGTGCTGTTGCGGTCCCGTTGGCTGGGGAGGCGATGACGGCGAGCCAGTCGGTGAGGATGGTCTTGAGGGAGTCGACGAGCACGCCGAGGAAGTTGAGCCGATTGAGGGCGTCGATGATGGCCGTGTCGTCGTCGGCCGAGGAGCGGCGCGAGGTGTGCACGAGCGCCGAGAGGAGGACCGTCGCGGCCGTTTGGCAGGATGTGTCGCTGCCGTAGGCGTCGTCGCAGATGACGTTGAGCAGCCGGTCGCCGTGGAGTTGGATTGCTTTGAGCGTCTTCGTCCGAGCTGTTGCGATGCTACGGTTGCGCCCTCCGGTGGCGGCCGCGGTGTCCTTATCGACGACGGCGGTCAGGTAGCGGTAGCAGATGCCGTAGTAGAGCGCCCGGAGTTCCGCGCCACCGGTCCATTTTCCGATCGAGCTGAGGCAAACCTGGAACAGCTGGAAGAGCTTGTCGCTGATGAGGTTGCCAACGGTGAACTTTTCCCTTTCTACAACGGACGCAGAGTTGTCATCCTCGTCGTTGAAGTCGAGCTTGAACAGGAGTACCTTGGCGACTCGCGCAAGCTCTAACGCTTCGGCTGGGCTCAGCGTGCTGTAGGCCTCGAGTGTTGGGAGAATGGCTTGCAGTGCCTGCAATAGGAAAGCCATCTTGGGTGTGCCCTTGAAGTCGTTGGCCTCGAACATGATCAAGAGCAGGTTTGCCCATGCTTTGAGCAAGCCGAGTCTCGATGCGGCAAATAGCTTCTGGCGGTTCGTAAAGGTCAAGTATTCCACCAGAATCCTCTCTTCCGTCTCGATAGCGTCAAGGTGCTGTTGGGATGCTACTTGGAACGTGTCCCTGAACTCATTGCGCTTCAGCGCGATGGTCTCCCGCACTTTGTGGATGTTGTACTGTAGGCCGGCATCGGGATGTTCGGCAGCCGATGGCCTCAGGTCGAGGTCCTTGTAGAAGACAAATTGCGGTGGGGGTACATCCCAGGCGGCATCAGGATTAAGAAAGTCGAAGAAGTCGAAGATGTTTGCGAGACTTAATGGTTCTTCACTGTCCATCCTGATCTGCCCGTTTAGGGCGTCGAAGATCTGGCGCTTGATAGAGGGTATCCTGTTCTGCGAAACGCTGCACAACTCCTTGCCGATGTACTCAAACACCATGGCCCGAGCACCAAGGTAGTCAATGTATGCCACCGAAGCGTTGGAGAGAAGGAATTCGGGGTTGCTCGCCTGCAACTCGTCCCATGTCAAATCCGGCAGGATTTGGATCTCCCTTAACAGCATATGGAAGAGGAAGTTGGTGGCTCTCAACTCGTCCATAACCAGACTGCCGGAAAGCGGAGACTTCCAGAGGATCTGCAAAATGCGTAGAATCCGATACTTCAGGGTGATCAGATATCCGCGCATTCCACGCTCTTCCTCGTACACCGAAATTCCGATGACGATATTGAGAAGATTGTGGAAAAGAGACTTCTGGGAATCGAACGCCCCTCTTGGCTCAACGCCCAGCCTGTTTAGCTCGCAGTGGAAACCAAGGAGAAGATGCGCAATGGTCGGCTGATCGGGCGTCGCCTTGAGACACTCGTAGATGAAGTCGAGGATAAACAACTTGATCACATAGCTCTCTGACTCGGCCTCCAGGGCTAGATCAAGGGGGGCGGATATGGTAGCAGCGAGCGAAGCGGCAATGGTATGGCCCTCGCCGTTCCTCTCGAGCTGGACAATCGCCTTGTTTCGGTGTCCGAGACGACCGGTATCTGGGTTCCACGCCGAGATGATTTTGGGGGAGGTAGATATCTTCTCGAGCAGTTTCAGGCACGCCAGCGTCAACTCGCCATGCCCAAGATTGCAGTACTTGCCGAGGTCGACCACCAAGTTCAAATGGCTCAGGATACCGTCCTCGAAGGCGGCATACGCGGCGTTCGCCACGGAAGGCCGTCGCTGCTTCTCTGACTGGATGACGGGTCGCACGAGGTGCAAATAAGTTTCTTGCAAGTCGAGGGCTTTGATCATGACCTGGATGCCCCGCAGAATGCTAAGCACCAAAGGCGAATCTGGGGATGCAGCGCCCAAAATAACGGCATCTTGATGGATAGTGCGAATCAGGGCGGTGATGACTTTTTCGTTAAAGAGCCACTCCATGACGCGGGCGAAGGGATGAAGGCGGACGTATGTGGCTAGATCAGTTGTTGGCATGGCTACATCGATGGCGATATTGCTTTCATTGCCCAGGATGATCAAGTCTTCATTGAAAGTCGATAAGCAAGTCAAGGCGAAATCGAGACAGCTGAGGCGCACTGCCCTAAGTTGGGCAGGATCTGCCAGTTCCTGAGACTTTTGAGAAAAGACTCGGAAGACGAAGTCAACATAAGGTTCCATCCCCGGCGTTCGGACACTACTGCCTAAATCTTCGGGGAAGGTCAGGCTGTCGTTCAGCCCTTCTGGGCCCTCGAGCGGAGCGAAAAGGGAGGCGAGAAGCTGAATGAACGCGTTCGGATCCTCGAAACCATCGCTGAGATCGTTCAAGAGTGCTTCCATGTGCCCCTCTGGACTCAGGGGTTGGCCGAGATAAGTCATCGGTTGTTGGCTCCCCGGGTTGGCAAGAGTGTGGGTTGCCCAAGCGTCGACATATCTCCAGAGTATTTCGTTTTCAGGCGGCTGTCTTTGAGTCATCAAGGCCTTGAGAACATAGAAGATGCAAGCGCGGAGCCGAGCCGGTAATGGACCATCTCCGAGCCTAAACAGAGTGTCAACCAGCCGCATCTCCTCGTCCATCATCATCCTCTGCCTAGCGACTTCGCTTTCCGTTGCCAGCTTGGCAATGAGGCGCAAGTAGCATTCCAACATCAAGGCGGACTCGGGTTCCGTCTCAGTCAGGTCAACGATAGGTTTGGTGGGACGCTGTATGGCGTGCGCTTGTGTCGGAGGTTGCTTATCCCGAAGCTGCTTGGTGAAGTATTCCAGCTCCTTGAAAATCTGAGACCAGGTCAAAGATTGGGAGCGCTTCATCTTTCCGGAAGATTGGTGGCCCTCGTCGAGCAGGAAAGTGTGAGCAGCCGTGGCGCATTCCTCGTTGTCAGAGAGGCACTGAAGCATCTCGCAGAATGCGCTGACGAGCGGCGTGGAAGCTCGTCTTGACGCCCATTGCAAAAAGCCAGCTAGGTTGCTATCCGGATCTTCCCAGAAGGACATGGCCGCCTCCGGCCTTCCCTCATAGGCATATGATATGATGATAAGGAAACGCTCCAGATCGAGGTCCTGCTCGTGGCTTTGGCTGAGCTGCCGTTGCTCATCCTCCTCTGTCCTCAGCTTGCGGAGCATATCCGGAAGATTAGAGATGGAGGCATCCACAAACCCCTCTAAGCGCACCATGAGGATTTGTTGGAGGAAGTGGTTGAAAGGGAAGGGGTCCGATGCTAACGGAGGTGACTTTCGTTGTAGCCATTGGCGCATACCCAAACGTGACGGGTCCTGCCATTCCTGGGACTTGCAGTCCGCGGCGACTGATAATATGAAGTCGAATGCGCCCTCCTTGAGCGCCTCGACGAACTGCTTATTCCTCTCGTCATCTTCCTCGTCCAGGTTGATCCCTTGGAAATCGTAGCTCGTGTCGTCGAGGTACCATCCGCTGTACTCGGCGATCCACCACGCCCGGACGGCGGCACCGAGGTACGGAAGAGCCCACGAATCATCGGTTTGTTTGCAGACAACCCGGTTGAGCTGGCGCGCTTGTTGGAGATCGCCCACCCCCTCCGTCGAGCCGAAGGCTGCGATGTAAGCAGCGAGAACCGGGAATAAGTGGACTAGAAATGCGTGAGTAAGGTGTCGCAGTAATCAAGGTCTGGGGTGTGCTGCATCATACTAAGGAAGTGATCATATCGGTCGACCTTCCTGAGGGCCTGGAGGAAGTCTTGGAAGTCGCTGACCGTCGCATGACGTTTCTCGACGGCGGCGTGCAGAATTGCCGCCAAACACTCGTGCTGCTCAACGAGGCTAGACCGCGAGAAGTCAAATGTCTCCTGGTTTTCTGGGCCCCTCACAAGAGCAGCCTGCTGCAGCATGTTCCGGGCCGCGGCCTTTTCGGTCATGTTCTGTAGCATGGCCCTCACACTCTGCATAGCCTCCATACATCTCGGAACAGCCTTCTGGCCGGTGCCTCCTGTGCGTAACTCGGGCGGAGGAATGCCAAAGACCCTGTCCTCAGCGACGACACCGAACGAGTCCTGCAGGCCCGGTTCGAGGTCCTCATCGGCCGCTATCTCGACAATCAGGCGCATGCAGTCAAGTAGATACCTGCGCTCTTGATGAAAACGGATGACGGCGCACTCCCACAACGGTCGGCTCTGCGTCTCGGTATCGCCTTCTGCATCGCAATCTAACAGAATCCTTGCCGACTCGAGCTCGTCTAGATCCAAGTCGTCGGCAACTCGGAGGCAATCGTTGACAAAATCGTCGTTGATGGCGTACTCGTCTTCGCCAACCTTGACCTTCCCTATTTTCAACCGTCAGCAACCCCCTCCCTTCCCCGGTGCTTTATTTGAGTAACACCACTTACCTGTCCCTAAGGTTGCTCTATGGGTCGAGTTTCGGGGGGGCTTGTCGATCAGCTTCTTGAATGCATCGGTTTGCGCGTCCAAAAGCTGCTCCAAAGTCTGCAGGCCTTCGTATCGATGCTGGCGGACGGCGACCAGCTCCCCGTGCAAGGCCTGGAGGGCTTCGAGCGCGCGCAGTTCAGACATGGTCGACGGGTTGAGATGCGCCTCTGCGCATTCTTTTGATGTCGCAGCCGCGTAATTCGGAATCTCGGTGCCGTCGGACAATACCTGGTGTGTCAATGGACGCGGGTATCGAGCAGTGACCCAGCACGCGAGTCCCTAGACGACCTAGTTAATAAAGTGTTGTACTGTGTAAGTATCGAGATTTGAAGGTTTGGCGATTCAGGCCGTCCCGCGCCAAGTTGCCTGCCGATTGGCGCCAAACAGCTGCGCAGTCAACAAAAGAATTAGGCGGTGAACCGTTCTGCCGTGGCCCTGCTTGCTGCTGCGCTGCTGGGTGAACAACTCGGGCAACGCAGTGGGGCCTGAACCTGGACCGTGCTTTTAGCAGAAATGGTCATAGCTCCTTCCAGGCTTGCTTTTTGAAATGGGATGAGCCTGCCCGTTTTTCAGCCAGAAATGGGTTGGAAGCCTAAAGCGAGTGCTGAAATCGCAGGTTCTGCTTTCGATAAAATTGGAAATCCCAGACTCCCGCCCCTTCATCAGCCCGGGTCTGTGTTATATGAATGAGGTGGTGATGTTTGTTGTTGTTTTCAACACACCTCGCGGCGTCTTATTATTCTACAACCAATCTGGATAGGCCTGACGGAACACCCATGTGCGCTGCGCGTAGCTGCTTTTCCGCAGTGCCGCGCGCCTTGTGTGTACATACATACATACTACACTGCCTTCTTGGGCTTCTCTCAACAGACTGCCTTCCTTACCTTCTCATTTCCTCCTTTGACGCTCAAGGTGAGCAATGCTTTTGCTGCTGCGTGAAGGATTTGATGGATCGTAGCCGTCATTTCGTTCCAAGCACCGATCTTTGGTTTTCAATTCCAGCCAACAACGGCCTTCTCGGTCAAACCGGACGGCCTGGCTCCAAACAAGTGAAGACCTGAAGATCGCTAGCCTCTCCGGTTGGTGCTCAGGCGGAGAAAGCAAAAATGCCACGGCAACCGAAGACGTACAATGGTGACACGATCAATTTTAAGCAGCTCGCTGGTAAGTGATATGTTTGGTCGAGCATCGACCCAAGCAAGTATGTATGTACATCGTCTGACGCGAGACAACCTCTGTAGGGCTCCTCACAAGTGGAACAATTACAACACGTACCGATGCCATTGGAAGTAAGCCGCAACTTCCTAGTTACTGGGCGTTCACATTGCTTAAACTATGACCTAACATCGCTTTATCATTCCAGCATTATTGGCATTTTTTGATGCCGTTGAACGCGGCTCTCAGAGGTAGATACTGCCGTGCGCCTTGCTGCCCCCTTTTCCGTTGTTGTTGACACGATTAGGAACCCCTTTGACGACAAATCCTACCACTCCCTCTACGAGGCCTTATTTCGCTGTGCCCTCATAGAGAAAGAGAGCTACTTTAGCTCCAAAAAGTCGGCCAAATCCATTGCAAGACTAGAAAAATGTGCTCGGGCCTTACGAACAGCTGTTCGCCATGGAGCTACCAAGATCAGGCGCAAGACGGCCAAGGCTATCGTCGACCACATCGCCCAGGTGCTTCCCGCGCCAGATGGAAGCTATATTGGGCCTCTTCTTGAAGACTACGTGAAAACTCTCACCGCCTTCCTCGAATTCTCGGCCAACGTCGAAAATCTCGCCGTTAGCGAGTCCTGGGACACGTGTGTCCTTTTCTGTGTCGACGCCCTTTCCCGCTACCTTGAGACGGGCGATCGAGAGAGCGGCTCCTTGTCTCGTGCCTCTCCAGCTCCGGGGCCGAGTCTCAGGTCTGGTTCCGTTGCCTTACCACAAGGATCCGGCCAAATCGGTGGCATGATGGCCCTCGAGTTCTTGACATGTCTCAACCTTCTTGTGGCCGCTCCAAACGCGCCGGTGCCGAGAAAAGCAGGCAAGATCTCTATCGTGGTGCTACAAATTCTTCAACTCCGACAAATGAAGATTGGAGAACTACAAAAAGTGGCCTTCTCGACCTTCAACCTAGTCTTCCAACGCACCCAGGCCGACGACGTTGCCTTATCCAAGACGCTGGCCAGGGATATGATCCCGCTGGTTTCGTATTGGTGGCAGCCTCGTGCTCTTTCACGAGACGCAATGTTGAATTCTGTCCGCGACGAAATGCTCAAGACGATTTACGGGACACATCTTTACGTCGAGAGCCTGCTTCGGGACGACGCTGATGAATCTTTCTTCCAAGATGTCGAGGATTTGTTGGACTCTTTGTGGTCTGACTATTCGAAACGCGAGGACCGCGCCCGCCTCCAACTCGATGATGTGACATTCACGGGGTTGCGTCTACCCGATGATCACCCTTCCACTGCCGTCTTCAGCCTCCGTCCGTACAATCAGGCAGGCGAGCAGAACTGGGCTCTTCTAGAGAACCTCGCAATTTTGGAGGCTGCTTACTCGCGGTACGCCCAGCGAGAACACAGCCAACAGCAACCCGACCATGGCCAGCCTCGGAAGAGACGCCGGGTAGCCGGCAGCGCCAACAGGATACTCCAGAAGATCAAGTCATTGGACCCTGCAGTTCGCCTATCTGCTCTGCAACTCATACCGTTCCTAGCCAAACGGAAGCCGTTTCCATTAGAAGACATTTCCGAGGCGATGGCAGACTTGTCCAAGTCTGTCACTGCTAAACAGGGTGCGGTCGCATCTTGGGCGATGATTGCTTGTTCTAGGTAAGTACTGGGGTATTTCACCGCATCATTCACTCGAAGGAGACTAATTGGACAAAAGCTTTGCCGCCTATGAGGCATCCCAGCATGCATCCCTCAGCTCATCCTGGAAGCATCTCTGGCACTTGGGCGTACGAGCCCTGTCTCTACCACCTACTAGCCGTGCTGCCTGTGTCCTGCTCCATTCGGTGTTGGAAGCGAACCTTGTGCCGAGACACGAGCTCGCGGATGATGTCAATCAAATCGTCACAACCGCCGACATCAGTGGCCCGTCAGTACTAGTCGACTCGTCTCTCACCCTCATGCTAAGCCTGCTACGCCTTCGCAACAACATGTTCCCCAATGCGAGCCAAGCCACTTCGAACCACATTATTCGATGGGTGTTTGTGCGATGGAGCCCTGGTAAGTTGGTCTCAGCATCCTAGTGTCGAGCCAGTTCTAACTTGTCCGGCAGCTGAGTTGATATACGCTTCCTTTCACGCCACTCACGCAACGCCGTTCGATATCGTAAATCTTCTGAAGGCTTGTTACGGTGCCCCAGCACTTACCATGCTGGTGCCACTTCGCTTGTTCGGCGGTTCCATTTGCCAATTCTGGAAAAGCCAAACGGAAACCCATTCTTTCATACGGTACCTGCTTCTCTCAGACCAGGATGACGCTGTGGCGCCAACTACGGCATCCGCCGCGAACACAGCCTTGGCTGATGAGCAACCAGCTGAGCATCAGCCAGTGGCCGATCCATCCGGATCCCATGCCGCAAGGCGACTTGCGCTTGAGTTGCTCTATCCGAAGATTGAAGAACTGCATCAGTTGACGGAGTCGTGGCAAAAGCGCGGAGCAGAAGGCGCAACCCCAGTTTCTACTGAGCGGCTTCAGAGCATCGTTCTCGCGTGCCTAACCGGAGCTCTCCTGCTCCCAGAACTTGCCAACCTGAACTCGTCCGCGTCCAGGGACCTCGAA
Organism: Chaetomium cochliodes; assembly: GCA_023383405.1. NCBI lineage: Eukaryota > Fungi > Ascomycota > Sordariomycetes > Sordariales > Chaetomiaceae > Chaetomium > Chaetomium cochliodes. Next base: position 320,925 of record JAKWJL010000007.1, read on the forward strand.
ACCACTCTTTTTAGCATCGTTGATGCCACATTTCGAGTGATCTCGGCCGCCCCTACGAGTGAGAACTTCTTTGACTTGGTTTTGACATCTTCGGCGGCGTATATCCCCCCAACCATGGAAGCGGAGCTGGTCTCTTTGAAAAGAGACAGGCCACATCTGCTGAAATTTTTCGGAAAGCTTTCTGATGCATTGCACGAGAGATCCCGCCGAGAATCCTCTCTTCGCGATCCTGATGTTGTTGACATTGACGACGAGTTCGAGTCGCAGACGAGCCAACATAGCACGACATCCAAAAACAAGATTCTACCGAGGAGGGACGTCTTACTGTCTCATACATCTGAGGCCTTCTACCTCGAGACCAGTCTGCGAATACATTTTCTCGAGGTCATACGCTCGGACGACGGCGAGATTGGGCGCGTTCCCGAGAGCATCGTTGACCAACTCGTCGAACTTCCGGGGGAGCAGTTTCTATCCTGCCGGTTTTTTATGCAAGAGCTCTTCACATCAGACGCCATGGTTCCCCTCGATTCCGCCATTAAAATCTTGGAGACCGCTGGGCGCATAATCAGCCGGGACGAGTTTTCGTGCTGTGAGGTGGCACTATGCACTTGTCTCGGCATCATGGAAAGCTTCATCAGTATGTGGACCGATGATAGCTTGGAGATTTCAGCCATGGCAGGGGATCTTTATCACTACTTGGTGAAGATTTGCCTGCCCAACAACTCATTATCCGCAGCCGCGCAAGTTCAGCTCTCGAGCCTGCTCTTGCATCTGTTGGAAGTCAAGTCCACTTACGCTTCCACCCTCGAGTTACCGTCCTCTCGGTCAACATTGATGAGCATTTTACAAGATGGAGCTATGGACGTCAAGTACTTCATTGGATGCAACCTCCCCAAAATCTTTGGGTTATATGTTCTCAAAACACACGACACCATCTTCGTCGATGTTCTGGAGAGCCTTCCTTCAGACCCGCATGTCACCGAAGGGATCGCATATCGGTTGTTTGTGCTCGCAGAACTTGCCTGTCAATGGCCCACTCTCCTCCGCCGATGCATTTACCACATCTTTGAGACGCCGGGGAAGATATCCCAGTCGGGAAAGTATGCGGCCAGCTGCCTGAAGAGAATATCGCGAACGTTGCAACTCAACGGGCCTCAGGAGTTATTCCGGCTCTTCGCCCCTCAACTGCTGTATACCTGGCTCGAGGGCGGTTCAATTCAAGAAATCCCGTTTGAGATATTTGGATTTCCGAGCCTCCATGATCTCCTCCAAGAAGCGCAGACCGAAGCCGCCGCCATCATGGTAATGCGTGGACAAGAGAAAGAGGCGCTTGATTTGGCTCAGGCTTTGGGCTTGACGCCCGAGCAACTGGTTCAGCAGAGTTTCACCAAGATCATTACTTACAGTATCGCACATGATATCAGCATTCCGGGTGGCGCCGACTACGTGACCGGAGAGAGTCGGCTTAGGAAGATCCTGGGGAAGGAAGGGTTCCTTGCAAACATCCATCTCAACTTTGCCGACATCATTGCCACCTTCTTTGACATTTTCGATCAAGAAGACCCCATCGAGAAGGCTTTCCGGAGGGATGAACGATTTGCCTACGCGGCAAACGCCATGGAGGAGATCAAGAAGCTCGGGCACCTACCCGCTGCGCTTCCTTCAAATCAGCAGCCTATGTTCAAGGCGAAGTATTTGCCGAGAGAGATCGTCCACCTGTGCAGCCGAACCCCATACGAACCGGAAACGTTGTGGACGCCCGCCCTTGTCGTGTTTGTAGCCCGCAAGCTGTTGAACACGATACACCCGGCGCTTGGCCCACTCCATGCTTGCTCCGTTCTACGCAAAATACGCGTTTTGATCTGTATGGCTGGCGAGCATGCGACATCCACATATCCTCTAGAAATGCTCCTGCATTCCTTGCGAGTGTTTGTGGTTGATCCGGAGTGCGCCGACGATGCCCTGGGCATCACCCAGTACCTCATTCTCAAAGGAGACAGCCATCTTAGGCAGACTCCATCCTTCCTTGCTGGGTACGCTCTCTCTAGCCTAGCAGACCTCCGCGTCTTTCTCGAGTCGAGCCAGTCCAGCACCACACAAGAAAGCCAGTTCAAGGCAACTATGACTAAGGCACAACTCTTCCACTCGTGGTTCTCTAAGTACCTGGCGAACTACGACTCTCCCGCGTTTCAGGACGAGGCACAGAAACGTGCCTTCAAGTCCATCACTCAGTCGGCTGCTCACATTCGAGCTTCTGGCAATGCGGAGAAGGGCACACACGAAAGTAATCTGCTCTTGGAAATTCTCGAAGATTGGGACCGCAAGAACCAACTCTTGAACGAGCCCGCGCGAGACGTCGCTCTCTCTATGCTTTGTGGGGTCTTCAAAGTCCCTCCGTCCAGCCGGTTCGATGTCATTGAGAGCGATGACGACGCGTTGAGTCACAGTGCCGTCGTATGGAGGAGCTGCGCCTCGCAGCGTTTGGGGGGAGAATATCTTGCCTGGGCCGGTAGGGTTCTGGGCCGTTCATTTGCAGCATCTGGCGAGGTTCCGGACGAGCTGCTGCGCGAGTCTCATCTGAAGGAGTACCGCAGGCTGTCGTTAGAGATCGGTGGCTCTGAGGAGGGGCTGCTGAATCTCATTGAGGCGCTCACTGTCAGTGGCGATTGCTTCACGGCTGGCCTGGCAGAAGCTGCGTTGCGGACTGTCGTCTCGGATGCAGTGAGCGATGATGACCATGACCTTCTCGGCGCCTGCCAGCAGAGCCTTGCCGAGCCGCTGCTGATTTCGTCAAACTGGGATCCTTACCGCACACCGCGGTCTGATGGATACAAGGTAGATATTCCCTCTGAAGTAGAAGTGTTTTCAGCCGAGCACTTTGAGAGCCCGGATTGGTCGCAGCAACTGGCTACACTTTTAGCCCAGTCAGTACCTGAGATTGTGACGTTGAGGGTCTTGCCTCCGATCCTTAGCAAAGTCAAAGGATTTGCGGAGCGGGCATTTCCCTTCGTTGTTCACCTGGTCTTGACCTACCAGTTAGACAAACAGCAGGGCGTGAAACGACAGCTGTCGGAGGCCCTCAAGGGGTGGCTCAACTCCGCCTCGGATTTGGCCAAGGAGAACCTAAAGCTTCTGATCAATACTATCCTCTACCTGAGAACCCAACCACTGCCGGGCGAAGCCTCAATCGCAGATCGGGGACATTGGCTCGACATCAATCTTTCGAGCGCAGCGGCAGCCGCCACACGATGTGGCATGTTTAAAGTTGCCGTCTTATTCGTTGAACTGGCCAACTCAGAATCGTCCAGGGGCTCACGGCGCTCCTCTACAGTCAGAGAGATCGAAGATTCGAGCGAGATCTTGTTGGACATTTTTGAGAACATTGACGACCCAGATGCGTACTATGGTCTAAACCAAGACGCTTCGCTTTCCACCGTCGTGTCTCGTCTGGAGTATGAAAATGACGGAGGCAAGAGCCTTGCCTTCCGCGGCGCTCAGTACGACAGCCACTTGCGGAGTAGGGATTCCGCCTCGCGACAGGATGGCCAGGCGCTCATCAAGGCGCTGAGCAGTCTTGGTCTTGCCGGGCTATCGGACTCCCTTCTTCAAATGCAGCAAAGCCTGGACGGTTCCTCCGACTCGCTTGATGGAACGTTCACCACCGCGAGGAGACTGGAGGTATGGAACCTTCCAGCGCCGTCAACCAACGACAACTGGGCTGTCACGGTGTACAAAGCATATCAAAGCATGCACCAGGCCCCTGATGTTGACTCTGTGAGGAGTGTAATACACGATGGCCTGAGAAGCACTGTCAGGCACCTGACCAGCCGTAGCCTCAATACTTCAACACTGCGGCATCAGCTCGGCGCACTTGCGGTGTTGGCGGAGCTAGATGATGTACTGAACGTTACCGATCAGTCTGAGCTGCAGACGTCGCTAGAGAACTTCGAAAAGCGGTCCAAGTGGATGATGAGTGGACGGTAAGACTTCCCCTGCGATATTCAAAGTCGTGAATACTAATAGACGTAGATACCCCGACGTGGGCCAGATTCTGTCCTGCAGAGAGACCACGCTGAGCATGTGGAGCCAACAGCACAAGTTGAGAGCTACGAGGTTGACTCCGGCCGATGCTCGTCTCGTCCAAATCCGTGGCATGCTACTCTCATCCGACATCTTCCGCTTTCATCGTGCGAACCAGGAAACGCTCAACATTTCCACGGCGCTCACAGGTCTCATCCGAACGAGCGAGACCCTGGGTCTCAACGTCGATGCTGCGATTAAAATGGAGGCGGCTAATTCATTATGGGATCACGGAGAGATGATCACTTCCATCCGGATGCTGCAAAACGTTGACAAGGACTCGTCACTGAAGAAACAGACCGTACCAGTCAGCCGTTCAGATCTCTTGTCAAAGATCGGTTATCAGGTTTCGGTTGCGAGACTCGAGAGTCCGGACAGCATCCAGAAAAAATACCTCGAGCCAGCACTCAAGGAACTTCGAGGCAAGATTGAAGGAAAGGAAGCAGGCCAGGTATTTCACCAGTTTGCCATGTTCTGCGACGAACAACTCCAAAACCCCGACAGCTTGGAGGATCTGGCACGTCTGCAGAATCTCAAGAAGGGCAAAGACGAAGAGGTTGCCCAGCTAAAGGCCCTGATCGCTAGCTCCAAGGACTCCCAACACAAGAATCGGTACTCAAGCCATCTAGCAAAAGCGAGGCAGTGGCAAGATCTTGACCAACAGGAGCTCCGCCGGGTTGAACAGAGTCGATCTGAGTTCCTCAGGTTGAGTTTGGAGAATTACCTACTGTCTCTGGCGGCATCGGACGAGCACAACAACGATGCTCTGCGTTTTATGGCCCTTTGGCTAGAGCAATCAGAGGAGGATGTCTCAAATGAGGCCGTCAAAAAGCACATCGGCAAGGTCCCGACCCGCAAGTTCGCGCCCCTGATGAACCAGCTTTCCTCGCGTTTGCAGGATCAATCGGCTCTATTCCAGAAGCTTTTGATCGACCTGGTCTATCGAATCTCCGTCGACCATCCCTACCATGGAATGTACCACATCTGGTCTGGTGCCAGAACCCGCGTCAACAAGGACGATGAGATGGCCGTCTCTCGGCAAAGGGCGACCGACCGAGTGGCGAAGGCGCTCACCAAGTCGGATACGGTGGCCAAGATCTGGCCAGCCATCGATCAGACGAGCAGAGCCTACCACGCGCTTGCCATGGACCGCGATCCTAATAGGTACAAGGCCGGGCAAAAGATCGCGATCAAGAACTCGTCTGTGGGCCAGAATTTCTTGAGTATACTCGCCAGGTATCCCATCCCGCCTCCAACGATGCAGATGGCATTGTCAGCCAGCCAAGACTACTCGGACGTGCCAATGATCCACAAGTTTGAACCTGATATGTCTATCGCCTCGGGCGTGAGCGCTCCCAAGATTATCACCGCCGTGGGTACCAACGGTCAGCGGTTCAAGCAGCTCGTTAAGGGAGGAAACGATGACCTGCGTCAGGACGCTATCATGGAACAGGTATTCGCGGCCGTCTCGGAACTTCTCAAGCTCCACCGGACAACGAGACAGCGAAACCTCGGCGTCAGGACTTACAAAGTCCTCCCACTGACCTCCTCCTCCGGCCTCATCGAGTTCGTTTCCAACACGATTCCTCTCCACGAATACCTGATGCCCGCCCACGAGAAGTATTACCCCAAAGACCTCAAAGGCTCCCAATGCCGCAAAGAAATCTCCAATGCCCAAACCAAAGCCACCGAGACCCGCACCTCAGTCTACCGCAAGGTCACGGAACGCTTCCACCCAGTCATGCGCTACTTCTTCATGGAGTACTTCCCCGACCCGGACGAGTGGTTCCACAAGCGCACCGCCTACACCCGCACAACCGCCGCCATCTCCATGCTGGGCCACGTGCTCGGGCTCGGCGACCGGCACGGGCACAACATCCTGCTGGACACCGAAACTGGCGAGGTCGTGCACATCGACCTGGGCGTCGCCTTCGAGATGGGCCGCGTGCTGCCCGTGCCCGAGCTGGTGCCCTTCCGCCTGACGCGCGACATCGTCGACGGCATGGGCATCACCAAGACGGAGGGGGTCTTCCGCCGCTGCTGCGAGTTCACCCTCGACGCCCTGCGCGAGGAGGCCGCCTCCATCCAGACCATCCTCGACAGCCTGCGCCACGACACCCTGTACCAGTGGTCCATCTCGCCCGTGCGCATGGCCAAGCTGCAGAACGCGCGCGGCTCGGCAGCCGAGGGGGCGGCGGCGGGGGAGGAGGGCGAGGGCGGCGAGGATGTGGGCGGAGCCGGCCGCGAGAAGAAGGCGCGCTCCTCGGTGAACGAGCCGAGTGAGGCGGACCGCGCGATTGAGGTGGTCAAGAAGAAGTTGAGTAAGACGTTGAGTGTCATGGCGACGGTCAATGATTTGATCAATCAGGCGACCAGCGTGTCGAACCTGGCGGTTTTGTATTCCGGTACGTTGTCCTTCCCGTCCTTCTTGTCCTGGGGTTTGTTGTTTTCTTGTGGGCGACGGATTGGCTAACATCTCACAGGTTGGGCGGCATATGCTTGATTAAGTAGTTGTGGAATGGGCGGGTAATCGTGTGTATCATAGGTTGTTGTTATACTGAATAGAACAGTTTTCTTGTCATCGTGAATTATTAGCTTGTAGCCAACCGGCTGCGGAAGGTGCCACCATGTCACTATAAACCCCTAATACACGCGCTTAGGATGTCCAGGGCATGATAAGTACAACGTAATTTTCCAATTCTCTACAGACGAGATAACTGAAGTCCCATGTACGCCCCCATCTTGTAGACGCCATAATACGGAAACCAAAGCGAAACTCGCATTTTGTTTTGACGAGTGCCATACCGAAGTTCGGGGTAGTCCTGTGCAAAAGAAGAAGAAAAAATCGAATAAACGCCCCTTTCTCCGGCCCACCCCCCTCTTTATACATCCAACGATATCCCCAGCCCAACCAACCAACCCCTAGACCGGCCGGATGAGGGTGTTCCAAGTGGGCGAGCCACCCTCGATATACCCAGCAGCACGTCCAGTATCGGGCTCCACATGACATTGAAAACAACCATCTCCTACCCAACCAGCAAGCCCATCCTGCCGTCGTCCTCCCATTACCCTGGTGGGGGTTCCTCGCAATCCAATGCAACCACTCCTCCCAACCCAAAGCGAAGGAAGAAAAAAAACCTAACCCAACCAACTAACCAACCACCCCCCTCTTCACGCCCCCGCCCCCTGAGGAGCAGGAGGGACCATCGCCTTCCCGAGCCTAGCGAGCACGCGCTCGCGATGGGCGCGATTCTTGAGATGGACCTCAAAGTTCTGGACGGTGGTGTCCGGGCCAGCTGTGTACGATTTCCCGGGGCAGTCGCGGCACCTTATGCGCGGCAGCCAGGCGAATTGGATGTTGGGCGGCAAGGGTTCGCCGGGGGGCGCGGCGACGAGGGGCGAGACGAAGGCGTTAGTGTCGGTGTTGATGGCGCAGTACCGCATCATGGCCTCGAAGGAGTCGGTCGGGTAGGACTTGAGGAGGGCCGCTAGCGCGGCGGAGAGCCAGTCTGGGGGTGGGGGCTGTGAAAGAAGGTGTGTGGTTAACGATACGGTTCGGGGAGGGAGGTGGGGAAGGAGGTAAGATATACAGGTGGGTCCGGGTTTGCGCCGTTGGGCCCGGGTGGAGGGGCGGGGACGCGGCCTATTTGACCTTGGAGTGATGGCGCGCTGTTGGGGGGCCTGGACGGGAGGTGTTGGTTGGTTGCGGACGGGGTGGACGGGGGCCCCATGGAGCCCGGGGCAGCAGCGCTCGGGGCGCGTTGGTGGGCGAGTGTGGGCGTGGCGGATGAGTGTGGTGTTTGTCTAGGCCGGAGATCGCGCATGAGCTTCCGTAGCCTCGCGGGGTTGACGTGGAGGGTGACAATGTATTGCTGGGGTTCTTCGGTCTGTTCTCGGGTGGCTTCACGGCCGACACGGCGAGATGTGCGCGTTTCATGGTGGTGGATGATGGCTTCGGGGGTTTCAGATCGCCCTAGGTTTGCCATGCGCTGAGCGGCTGCGCTGGCAGCACCACGCATCCCCCTTGTCCTGGCGGTCCCCTGGAGCTGCGACATAGCGGGTGAATCGGGGGCGGAGTCGTCACTATCATCAGAGTCGGACAGGTCGCCGTCACGAGCTGCCCGCTTGCCTCGCCCCGCCAAGCCACTGCCCAGCGCTCGTTTGTAAAGGCGGCTGTCTTCGATATCCGTCGCAGCGCCGGGCAATACCGAAGAAACGATAGATGTCCGTATCGTCCTCTGTCGCTCCTTAAGATCAGGCAACTGAGGGCCGCCGCGCCGGTTGATAGAGCGCTTCTGTCTCCGCTGCTCGCGCGAGAACATGGTCTCAGTCCTCTCAAGTTCGGCTTCCGTGTTCTCGTACAGATAAGGCGCATAATCTTTCGCTTGTTGCTGCGGCCTGAAGACGGAGGGCAGAGGAGTCGGGAGGAACGCAGCTACGAGGTCCGCGTCCTCGATCGGGCGGCCGTCGAAAGGATGGCCAACGCTATACAAGCTGCGCGTGAAAAGCTGGGACTGCTCGCGTATGCAGTGGGCAATTGCTGTTGTGAATTCGCCAGACAGCGACAGGTCGCGAGCCATGCTGGTGGCGAAGTCCTCGGGCGAATTCATAGGATTATTGACATCCCATTCGAACTGGTCGACTAGCGTATGGGCTCCGATCGTGATATTGAGTTTGACTAGGATGCGCATCTCGTCGTTCTTGTAGGCCGAGTATGGGAGCTCTGGATCGAGAGCGTCTTCCTCAGAATAAGCGAAGGGGTAAAAGTCGTTCAGCTGCTCGTGTATTTGCTGCACCACCTGGTCATAGACGGGCTTGTCAACACCCGGGTTCAAGCCCATATCCTCGATTAGCTGAGCCGCAAAAAGCTCGACGGACACCAGGCGCTCGTGGAGGTTAAATGTAAATGTGTCGCGTAGCTTGATCTTGTCCCAGTCGACGTCTATGCGGACGGGCACCAGCTCCTCGTGCTGCTCGGCCTGCTTCTTCATATCTTTCTTGGCGAACTTGAGGGCGGGCGTGGTCCTCCTGCCCGGGCGTGGTTTCTGCGACGGGTATATTATTTTTGTCGTGGCGCCATTCTCGGTGTAGCCATTGCCGTAGCCACGATAACCTTCTCCGTAGAGCCTGGCAGGGTAGGCAGCATAGAAGTCGCGGTATTGGCGGTAGTCGCTGGCGCGTGACAGCATATCTTTGGTGTCTTTCTCGAGCCGAATCTGAGCCTCCTTGAGGGCTGCGGAATGAATCCAATCGTGTGTCTGGAAGCGTTCAACGATGGCTCTATTGAGTGCGGCCTTGTCGCGAGTCGGGAGGGTGCTGATCGCATCGGCTTGGGGAGTGGCGGAGTTGGACGGTGCGGCATTGGCTGTCGCGGGGGCTACCGCCGGAGCGATGGATGAAGATGAAGCAGAACTCGGGGGGGCTGTCGATGATGGTCCGTCACCGTCGCCGCCAGCAGCCGACGATGCGGACACTTGGGAAGCGGCCATATTGAATACAAACAGGGGAGGGGGAACGACCCCGAAGAGAAAAATAAAACGAAAAGAATAAGAAAAAGAATGGCTGCGACAAAGCAGCTGAGAGGATCCCCGGGTGCGCAATTCGTTCGGTGTCGGCGTCGTGTGGATTGGGGTGTGTGATGCTGCTGTGAGGGTCGAAATGCGACGATGCGCTGTCGCTCAACCTGAGTTCTGTTCGCGGTGAGGCTGGCCCCGGGACGGGATGCGCGAAAGTCGAAGAAACGGCGACGCGCAACTGGCCAATGGGAGGGCAAACGGCAAAGGCTAGCCTGGCGAACTGCGGGTCAAGTCAAGGAGTACCCAATGGACAAAAGAAGCCGAACATTAACGAAACGCAGATGTCGACTAAACCCCGACTATAGAAATGAAACAAAAAATATACAAGAGCCCAGGTAAACCGTATTTACTCAACTTACCTTTGCCTTTATAATTAGAATTTACTTACTTATTGTACCTTCACGGTTCCTTTCCCTTCTCTGTTATTTTCTAATTTCTTGCGTTCCTTTCGAGTTCGGCTTTTTCTGCTCAGAAGCTGCCAAGGTACCAGAACTCGCCGGGCCTTGTCAGCAGCTGTGTGGCTCGTGCTTCTTGCCTCGAAGCAGCCCCTCAGGTCGTCATCAGAACTGGGCGGACCCAGTCGCACATGCAGCTCAGCGCGCAGAGCGGAGCCTGGACACAAACCAGAGAAACCCCTCCCCCGCTTCAACAAAATCAAGCACCAGGACCTCAAAATCGTCACAGACCCCCGCAGCTTGTTCCCTGACTTCCTTCTGGCCCCTCTCTGTGGTCCTGTGTATCGACTTGGACACGCTAGATTTTATTTCATTTTGACGACACTCGCTCGAGTATAGCTGGTCAAGATGGCGACCGAAACCCAGGCAATCGGTTAGTGAACGCGAATGTTTATGTTCCTGGAGTCCTGCAGCTTCCCCAGGAGCTCCCCCTCCCCCCCCCCCAGCTCTCCAGCTCCCCTGAGCTTCCCTAGCTCTATCGTCCTGCAGTCCCCCCACCGTCCCAATCTTGCCCGTTTCCGTCGGTTGTTGGTTTTGTTCGTTTATTTGGGTGCTTGCTCGGTTTGCTACTCAGCTTGCGATCGCAGCTCTCCCTGTGCGGCCCTACTCTGCTGTCGCGGTTTCCGGCTCCCGTCCCACATTGCTCCCCTCTTTCTAGCTATCACCGCGTGCGCCTGGTGCTGATACTCGTCCTAGACTATTCCCTCAACAACCCCGACACCATCACCAAATACAAGACGGCCGCTCAGATCTCCGAGAAGGTCCTGGCCGAGGTGTCCAAGCTCTGCGTCGCCGGTGCCAAGATCGTCGACCTTTGCGAGAAGGGAGACAAGCTCATCGAGGAGGAACTTGCCAAGGTTTACCGTGGCAAGAAGATCACCAAGGGTGTGTTGCAGCTGGGCTCCTGTTAGAATCGGCAGTAGCTTTACTAACACCGGATACTCTAGGCTTCGCACACCCCACCACCGTCTCCCCCGCCGCTTTCGTCACTCCTTACACCCCCCTCAGGTCGGACGAGAAGGAGGCAGAGGTTGAGCTTCAGGCCGGCGAGCCCGTGAAGATTCAGCTGGGCGCCCAGATTGATGGCTTCGGCTCCATTGTGTGCGACACGGTTCTGGCAAAGAAGGCCGATGAGGACCAGGATGTCATCGAGGGCCGGTCAGCCGACCTGCTTCTGGCCACCCACTATGCCAACGAACTCCTTCTCCGATTGATGGTCCCCCCCGGTCTCCTAGCCCAAGGCACCGACGAGGAGAAGGCGAAGGCGGCTGCTGTCAAGGCCCCGACGCAGTCCAAGATTACCAGCCTCCTGGAGAAGGTCGCCGAGGCGTACGAGGTCAAGATCGTTGAGAGCACCACTTCATGGCTCTTTGACCGGAACGAGATCGAAGGAACCAAGAAGATCGTCATTTCCCCTGGCGAGGGTACCAAGGGCGAGGGCGTTCCCGCTGTTGGCGAGGCCTGGGGCGTTGAGGTGGGCGTGAGTCTTGGGTCGGGCAAGGTCAAGCAGTTCGAACAGCGGACCACCCTCCACCGCCGTACCGCCAACACGTATGCCCTGAAGCGGCCCACGTCGCGGAAGATCCTCTCCGAGGTGCAGAAGAAGTTCGGTACCTTCCCGTTCAGCCTGCGGCAGCTTGAGGACGAGCGTGACGCCAAGTCCGGCGTTATTGAGTGCGTGCGCGGCAACGTCTTCCGCCAGTACGAGGTTACGGGCGACAAGGACAACTCCCCAGTTGCCAGGCTTTTGACCACCATCGGTAGGTCATGCTCGTATTGTGCGCGAAGAAGGTGTATGCTAATTGTGACACAGCCATTACCAAGAACGGCATTACCAAGCTGGGTGCTCCGCCCGCCTTGGATCTGAGCAAGGTCAAGTCGGACAAGAAGATTGAGGATGAGGAGGTTCTCAAGATCCTAGAGCAGCCCCTGTCTCGGAATACGGGCAAGAACAAGAAGAACAAGAAGAAGAAGAAGCCAGCCAAGAAGGAGGCGGCGAAGGAGGGCGAAGATGATGAGGAAGAGAGCGACGAGGAGTAGGCGTCGAATGGGTCTTGCACGGGGAACGGTTTGGGGCCGATCCGCACACTTCTACCTAACATGGCCTTGGTCTCGCCTTACAGTTCCTTCCTCAACCATAACTAAAGTTGGGGTATCAATTTCCCAGTCTGCGGCCTACCGAAGAGCGGAATCGATGACGATGGCGATGACGAACGAGGCACTGGGGGTTTGGGCGGGGAGGGTCCATTACGTGCAGTCGGTTGCACCAGCTTATCGCTCCATCTTAGCCCGAAACCAACATTATCACAGCGCAATCCCGCCTGCAGGAGGGGAAGACGAAATCATAAATTTTCGGTCAAGGCAAAAAATGTTGAGAAGACAATGGCAGTGCACTCGTTAACCATCGTGACTCGTGAACCTGCTTGCTCTCTCGGCCTTGGAAGTTGGATTTCGGAGTGCGCATCCGAAGGCTAGGTTAAGCTTTGTTATTGTCGACGGGGAATACGCCTAGCGTAAATAGGTTGGGAGTGGCCATCAAGTCGACTACTCGATTTCGATTCCCTATTGTCATTGTAGGCGGCTCTGCACGTTCATCTGAGTTATTGTTCGTTATTGTGGTTGTGCTGATAATAGCAAAACAGAAGCATTCGTCTGAGGTGGCCAACCCCCTAAACTCGATTGTTTTCAATCACCCCCCTTCTTCCTCCCACTTCTCCTTCCACTCCCACTCTTCACCATCCTTCCTCCATCCCCTTTTCCCGCACCTTACATTCTCACACACTTGCAAAGCTCACGATTTTATTTTCGTGTTAGCAAGGAGCAATAAAAAAGCGGTAGGCGCGTCACGCGAGTGAACTTCTCCTACATTCAGGGGCATCCGCCTAAATCAGTGCGACTCGTCCTGAACATCAAAAAATCGGTGAGGACAGGATATCCGAAACAAGAATCACGACTTTTTTTCTCGAGCCAGACCTCGAGGACAATTTACGAAGACCCGGAATCGGTCGGGGTCGAATTTGCGTCCACCCACGCGGGAGGCACACGCTGTGAGCTTAGCAGCCACGCCCCCCTGGTCAGTTGCTCAGCGCCCCCCAGGAAAGCTAAGATCGCTCTCTCTCCCTGCACCTCCTTCTCTCGCACCCTTTCCGAACAATCACTCGGAACCACGCGCGAAAACGCCCAAAGCGCGACGTTTTTTGCCCGGCTTCATGCCCTAGGACGGCAGAACGGTACGTAACACGAATTTCCCTATTTTCCCTGCAGCGATGCTAACACGCCCCGCAGGTGCGAGAAGACGGATCGTTGTTGGTTCCATCAATGAAGGGGGCCGCCGCGGGCCAGTGGGCTGCTGCATCTCCTGCCAGCACCACCCCGACTCTCGCCATGCCGGCGAACAACACCACCGTCTCGGCCAGTACGCGGGCCACGCGATCGCGCTTTTCGAGTCCGCAGACGGCGGCAGCAAACGGAGCAACGACCGATTCGTCCGCGAGGCTTCAGGGCGCTGGCACCGGCACCGGCACCACCACCGGCACCAGCAGCACCACGAACGGCCCCGAAACACAACAGAAAACATTTATGCAACGCTGGCTCGAGCCTCCGGTGCAGGTTAAGGCCAGCTATCAGGACGCTGGACTCGTGCGTCAGGGCGTATTCGAGAATATGGCACCGCTTGGGACCCTGCCAAAGGTCGGCCTTTTTAAGAAGACAGCGCCACCTCCTCCGGCGGCGACTACCCCTGCACCGCGCGCACCAGTTCGCATTGTCATCAAGCAGAGGAAACCTGCCGTCCCTTCCACCCCGGTTCCTGCACCGCCTCCTGCACCCGAAGAAGACGAAACGGAGGCGGATGAGACCGAAGATGAGGACGACGACGGCAAGACGGAGGATCAGGACGAGGAGGATATATTCCCTGCCAGCAAAGAGCAGCACAAGGCTCGCGCAACGGCTGCATCGCAACGCTCGCGTCGGTCAGGGACCTCTTTGGAAACGGATTACCAGGGGTGGACGCCGAGCACGTCGGGACAAAATGGCAGAACGCGACGGAGCATATCACGGGCGAGCACTGGCCCACTGCATCAACTACCAACGGGTGCAAATGAAGTCTCGCGGCCGTTTGACCAGAAAGAGTTTGTCGGGAAAGTGGTGGAGGCTGCTATTGAGGACGCGCTCACTCATTTTCGGTACCCCACTGCTTGGGCCCTGCGCACGCTCTACAGCGAAAAATCATCCCAGCAAGAATTTCTCGACATGATTGAGAAGGTGTTTCGCCAGACCGCGAACGCCGACGAATTCGAATATTTCGCCCGATGCATCCACGCCAAGAAGAAGGAAGGCCAGAAAGACAACAAAGCTTTCTTCTCCTTCGAGCCGCCGTCTGCTGGCGGCGCTGTCCTTTCCACGCCGCAGAGGCCCAAGAAGGCCCCCTACGGCAATCTCGTCAAGTTTGACATCTCCAGCTTGCGCCTAGGTCAGGACCGCAGCAAATCTCGGAAGAAGAGAGAGCGAACGGTGGACACCGCTCCACCAGAAGCCGAACCGGAGCGGGCAGTCGAACCCAAGACTGAGCCTGAACTTGAGCCTGAGCCTGAGCCTGGGCTTGAGCTTGATCTCGAGCTGGAGCCTGAGGCTGAGCCAAAGGTCGAGCCCGAGCCCGAGCCCGAACCTGAGTTCCAGCTCCCTCCGCGCAAAAAGCGCAAATCCGGCAGGCAGCAGCCGGAGGCGACAGTATCCTCGTCATCCAAAATGGCGTCCAACGGGGCGAACGGCAAGGCGAACCCGGAGACCCCTCCTCGGAGACGGACCCGTGCTCGGTCAGCGTCAACTTCCTCCTCTCTGTCCAGCGCCCGATCCTTGTCGCCGCCGGATGAAATCCGAGAAGACGGTGAGGAGGACCAAGGGTTTGATGAGGCACCCCCCTCGCGGACCAGCCCTGCGCCGGCCGCCCAGCCAATCACAGCCAACAAGCGGCGTCGGTCCAACGCACCGCGAAAGAGCCGGAACGTGTCACCCTCCCGACCCTCGCCCGTCGCCTCCAACTCCACTGCGCCGCAGCGACCGGCCGCCGCTGCTGCTCCTTCGCAGCTCCCCCAGTCGTCTCAGCGGCAATCCCCCGCTGCTGAGCAGCCCGCTGTTCACGACGAGCAGCAACCCTATGAGATGCCTGCCGTCGTCGACTCGCCTCTCTTTCCCAACCTCAATTCGAAGAAGGGTGGGAAGTCCGGCACGCCGGCCCTTGTCCTGGCCACCAAGCTGGGCAAGATTGACCCCGAGGACCCCAACCTGCGCCATCGCCAGGAGGCGCGCAGGGTGACGAACACGCCATTCCCCGTCAGCAACATCAGGCGAGGCTCTCCGCAGCTTGCATCCAAGCCGGCGAAGTCCGAGGAACCGACCAGAACGGCGACACCGGCCACGCCGGCCACGGTGCCTGCGTCGCGGCCGCGGGCTACTCTCCCATCGGGGCGCGCCACGCCGGCTCCCAGGGAAGGACGGAGCACGCGCTCGTCGCTCAAGCGCACGCACGATGACCTGGAGGACCAGCCATCGCCGACCACCGCCAACTTCCCAGGATCCGAGGCAGCATCCACGGTGGCGGACTCACGTGCCGGGACGCCAGCTCTGCGGGCGGCCAAGAAGCCCAGGACCGGGCTCAGGGTTAAGAACTCGTAAGCATCGCCGACCGCGACAGACAGACATCATTTGAAAACAGTGCATTTTGGCTAATGATTCCATCTGTCTAGGCCCATGAAGAAGAAGCATGCCCCGTCAGCAGGCATTCCTCGTTTAAGCGGAGAGCGCAGCAGTCCCGTGGGCAATGCCCCGAGAGAGGTGTGTCATGATTCATTTACCCTTCCTTTCCCCTCCATCAATCCATCAACCTTCCCATCCATCCTATCCTTTGTGCCGAGCCGAGCTGTATCGGGGGCCAAGGCTGGGTGCAAGCGCATCTTCCAGGTCCGGGGTTCGGGGGACGGGCGGTGCGTCCATCCCTCCATGTCCCCCCAACCTCGCACCCGCATCCCCCGAAGGGAAAAAAAAAACCCATGACAGCCAATTTTAGTGGCAAGGTGCTACGCCCAGCTCAGGCTGCCGTTTTGCCGGAATATGGCGCACACAACTCGCACCCACCCTTGCCATGGCTCCAGGTTGCTGACTTGGCGCCCACTACCACAGGACGATAACGACGACTACTGCTCGTCTTGCGGCGGCAACGGTGTGCTCATCTGCTGCGACGGATGCACCCGGTCCTTCCACTTCGCCTGCGTGGATCCCGTGCTGAGGCACGATGCCATGCCCGTCGAGTGGTTCTGCAACGTGTGCCGCGTCCACCGTGACCCTGCACGCCTGCCTACCCATGGTGGCACCTTTGCCGTGATGCTGGAGAAGCTCGACGCGAGGAACTCGAGCGCCTTCCGCCTGCCGGGCCACGTCCGCGATCGCTTCGATGGTGTGCGCACCGGTCCTGACGGCGAATACGAGGAGATAGCAAATGTCCCGAAGCCGCCTGCTCGGTGAGTACCAGCCCATTGCCTTTTTTCCTGTATTGTGTTTGCGCCTCCAGCCTGCTGACTGCTGCCGTAGTAAAAAGAAGAGCGAGGAAGACCAGCCGCCCGATTTGCACCGCTTACGCGACGCAGAAGGGAATGCCGTCATCTGCCACAGCTGCCAGAAGAGCGCCGGTCCGAGCCGCGCCATCATCCCCTGCAGCGCCTGTGGCCTCTTCTGGCACATGGACTGCCTGGACACTCCGCTGGCTTACCCGCCTGTTCTGCGCACCTGGAAATGCCCGCTGCACGCCGACAACCTCCTTGGGACGCTCCCGGCCATTCTTCACCCGGCCCATAAGTACCGCAAGGTGAAGGACGCGCCCGTCATCAGACCCACCTTCACCCGGGGCTACGTCAACAACGGTTTCATCGAAGTTGACCTGGACGACAGCGAGGACGAGAGCGGGTGGAGGGACGTCGAAACTTTTGGCCGGACTGTTCGGCTCTCTGAGAGGGGTATCAAGCTTGACTTTCTCTCACGGTGAGTTGATCTGTTTTCTGTGACGCTCCACGCAATTCAGTGTCCTGACTATATCTAGTATCCATGAACAGTATGAGAAGGCAGTCGCTCGGTCGGCATCGTCGGAACCCCCGGCAGCCCCGGCAGCCCCGGCACCACGTCCTATGGATCAAAGATCAGTGGAGGAGCAGCAGGCTGCCCTCAACCTGGCCCAGTTGAGTGTCGCCCGCGACGATGGTGTCGCCACTCTCATCAATGCCATGATCGTAGGTTTCATTACTTTCCATTCGCTCTGTTCCATACTAATTTCTCAAAAAGTCCCAAGCCGACCCATCGACAATCGGCGCCATGGCCCGGGCCGACGCTACTCACTTGGAGAGCACCCAGCTGGACCACATGGACCAACAGAGTCTGCGCGCCATCCTCGCCAGTGCGGAATCGATGACCAACCGTATCCGCCAGCTCCTGGCATCGCCCACCACTGCTAAAACCACCCAACAAGCGACCGGCAAGAAGACGGAGGTCGAGCACACCCCTGCCGTGGCTCCCAGCCTCGCCAACTCGCACTCTCCTGATCCCGATTCTGACAACTCGGCCAATCTGGACGCCGACCCTAGCGCCATGGAGATAGACGCGGCTAAAAGCCCTCCTTCACCCGCCACCACGGATGATGTCCCCGCCATGACTCAGGGCGAGAAGACACCTATTCAGGGTGACCAGTCTCCCGCTGCCCCGCTACCTCTGGAGCAGAGTGCCCCGATCGAGAACGGTGACGTCCCTGCGACCCCGACCAAGGTGGCCGCTCTTCCTGGCGACGAGCCGCTCGTCCTTGAGGCCGGTGGCGATGCGGAGAAGACGCTGGGCGAGGCCTGTGAAGGAGGGTCCATGGAGATGGAGTGATTCACCTTCGAACAAAGACCGGCCACCGTTAACATTGTCGTGGAATACCCTTCCTCCTGCTTTGGCGGAACCGGCAACGTCTCTTATTTTTCGGCGACGCCTGCGGCCTTCTGGCTACCGCAAGCTCGATGCAATCTTCGAGAATGGTGGGCCTTTCATGGCGAGGCTTGCAACTATTTTCCTTTCCTGCACGTACCGCGCTATTTCGACCGCGCCATGCACCGTCTGGCAGGGCGACGCTTTCCACTACCTAATTCTTCCACCGAGCTGTACTTGCGCCCCATGTCACCGCGATTTGGGCGTTTCGCAATCTCATGCTCTCGCGGCTCATCCCGTCGCGATCTAGTGGTGTGATATCACAACTTTCGCACCATTTCCCAGCTTCCGACTGGCGTCTGCCACAAGATAAGCCGGAAGCAACCCGCTAGGATGTTCTCGACACGGCTCGATTCAACCAGCCAAGGGGAGAGCGCAAGAATTTCTTTTTTTATCCAACCATTCCTGTTTGTTTGTCAAAAACAATGTGTCAATAGCGATTTCAAATCATCGAGGCCCGTGTTCCATTTTTTCTCGGGCGCGCGGACTGGGCAGGCGGTGTCTATGGGGGAGTTGGAGTTGGCGGATCTTTCAGCCAGCCACCGAGTCCCAAATTCACCCAGGGATTTTGGGGTTGGGCTCGTTTGGGGGTGGCATGGCTTCTTGCGATTTGTGTTTCCCGTTTTTCGGTCTTCAATCTTGATTTTTGATTTGCTTCCCCCCTCTTCTTCCCCGCTCTCTACTACGACTCGTCTTAGCCACCTCCCCAACATGCCATCTCGACAAGGCACGCCGATCAACCTGCGCTCTGGGTCTTCGACCCAGCCGGTGGACTTCAACCCGAAGGCTGCTGGATGAGCAGGTTATCAAGCAGGCAGTTTGAAGCATGGACGGGGCGGGTGGACGGCGTGTTACTAGGGCGGCGAGGGAGGGGTATACTACTACGTACGTCCTTGGGGACCTTTTGATGAGGTGGCAGCACTTATTTAGATAGACGGAGTGGCTATTGGACTGGCTGGTTGGCAGGCAAAGCAGGGCAGGCGGGCAGTGAAGAGGCACGTTTGTGCTATAGTTATGATGACCAGCTCTCTTCTTTCTTCACTTCCTGTCCTTCTATTACTAGCAGATTTAAGGGGTCCGGGTTGTACGAAATGCATGGTTAATTATCTCGTGATTTGCTTGCTTGCTAAAAGAATGTGTGATGCTCGGAGCTGACCGGTGTAGTGTGACGTGAGGGGGTCGTGGTGGCTTGAGGGGTCGTGTCATGTGGTCTGGTTTAGCAAGGTCCGCCGTTTGCAGGAGGCGCTGGTGCAAACGGAGACTTCCTGTTCCACGACCTGTCTTGTCTGCCTAGACATCGGTTCACGACGAGGGGGGTGTATGGGGTGTTGGAATGTGGGCAATATAAAACTATATTTAGGGGACGGACTTTGAGTACGAAAATGATAGATCCTGTTCCCAATTTACTTGATGCGATACAAACCTAGAGCTTCAATCCAAGCCGAGTATTGTTAAGATCCATTAGGGATGTAGTTACCTCCTACAAAAAGCCCAGGACGGGTCTGTGTTCTGCCGAATATATGTCTTTTTCAACATCGCCACCCCGCCGCCACAAACACACCGCAAACAACAGGCCAGGCCCACCCTGAACAATAAGAAATGGACAAGATATTGAATTCCCAAATAAACGAAACTTATATACACGAAACGAAGACAAACTCCGTCCAAATCAATTACCATGTCTCTTGTGTGTAGAAAGAAACAAGCAATATGCTGCCAACCAAGTAAGCCACTGGCACCACTTACCTCCCGTCTCATCTACCTACCTCTTTGTAACCACTCAGGTAGGCAATCCGAAGGAAGAGCTCTCTCTCTAAATGATCCGAAGCCAAGGAAAAGGGGAGTTTGACAAAACCCTTGCCCAAAGAAGGACGCCCCCTTCCTCTCTCTCCACCAAACCAGGCCCAAGCGACCGCGATGAAGGAACACAGCAAGTATAACGCAGCAACGAAACGAGCGTAATAAGTTCTTGTGTATGCAAGTAGATTCTCAAAACAAGTTTCATGTCGAAAGTGTAAAAAAAAAAAAAACAGAAAAGAGGCAAAACAAGCACCAAAAAGGGCAGAAGAGCAGCGAAGAACAACTCCCAACCCAGTCCCATTTTCCCAAACCGGTCCCCCTACGTTCATGCCAACCAGCCAGCCGACCGACCTCGCCAGCCAGCCAGCCAGCGCCAAACAAAAGACATTGCAAGACGACGGAAGAGAAGAGAAGGATTCGCGCCTAGGCCCGCCCCGCCCCATCCTGGTACCACAGCGACGAGACAGGGCGAAGCAAGGCAAGGCAGACAGGCGCGGAGCAGAGTAGGGCAGGGTAGGGTGCTCTAATCGACAACCATGGATGGGAATGTTAGTTCGTTCGCTTTCTCGTTCCCCGGGGCCCATCTTCTTCCTCCCCGAGAGCGAACAAAGCCGACGCAACGCAACCACCCCCTTTCTTTCTCTCCCCTACCTCCCCCCAATAAAAAGAAAAAGAAAGAAAAAAAAGCCCATCCCCTCATTCTTCATCGACCCGTTAAGCGACCGCATCCGGGATCCGTCATACTTCCGGCCGTGAGCCATCTATCTGTACAATACGCTCCACTCCACCACCCCCCTCCCCACCCGGCGCCAGCCAGAACGCAGCCGCATCCCTCATCCGTCCGTCCAAATGTGGTTTCATCTCTGCAAAGAAAAAAAGTAACAGATCATAAGCCTCTCTCTCTATCCACACACAAACACACAAAAACGCACACACACAACGGTACACCGCCTAAATCACTGACGGCGCTGCCGACCATCAGGCTGAGGGCTGCGACCTACACGGCCGCCGCGCTGCCGCGCATTGACCTGCTCCTGCTGCTGCGGTGGCGGCTGCGGCATGTATCCGCCCGCTGCGCCCGGGGGACCGCCATAGCCAGGGAACCCGCCCATGCCCGGAGGCGGGGGCATGCCCATGCCAAATCCGCCGGGCGCGCCAAACGGAGCTTGCTGACCGGCCCCCGTTGGGATCTGCGCTGCGGGCGGGATGGGGCTTCCGTTAGCCATGGGTTGGTTGGTGCGGTACTGGTCGATGGGGGCGGCAGGGCTCTGGAAGGCGCCGTAGCCGCCGGCTGGCATGGAGGGGTAGTAGTTGTTCATGGGCGGCTGTGGGCCGCCTCGGGCCATCATGCTCTGCTGGTACTGCATCTGCTGGAGCGCGTTAGGCCCCATGGGCGGGTTGGCAGCGGCGCTGAACATGGTGTTTTGGGCGTTGAAAGCGGGGAACTGGTCCATGCCTTCGCTGCTGCGGGGAACGCCGTAGCCCATGTCGTAGTTAGCGGGGGCAGCGGCGTTCAGCGGGTTGTAGTACTGCGGGTTGTTACCGCCGCCGTACTGCCCGGCTTGTTGTTGGACGTGCTGTTGTTGCTGTTGTTGTTGCTGTTGCTGCTGCTGTTGGTGGTGGTGCTGAGAAGTGGTCGGACGCGAGCCCGGACGCTGCCGCTCAACGTTCCCGTGTTCACGAGGGGGGCCACCGCTCCCGACACCACTGCTCCGTGTCGACAGGCCCACCTCGTCCATCAGCCGCTTGTAGCCCTGCCCTGGCTGCGCCTTAATGCGGATCAGGACGTTCTTGACCGTCTCCACAACCTGGCCCCGGATCGCCTCATCAAAGAAGGGCGTGGTCAGGACCTTGAAAATCAGGGTTGCGCCGCAAGCGTGGTCACTGAGGATCGCTTCCAGCACTTGGTCGTTCGGGGTGAAGAAAAGCGCCTTCAGGATCGTGTCCCGGGCCTCCGCCTCCGCCTTCTGGTTGATCACCTTCAGGACTGTCAAATACGCAACCTTATGGGTGCACAGATGAACGAGGTAAGGGACAAGCTGAGGAGACAGTACTGTCCGTCGCTGGGGGAACGTGCAGGTGTCGAGGAACCAGGTGAGTAGCAGAGCGCCGTTGGCGTTGGTAGCGAGCTGTACACTGTGCAGGGCAATCGCGGCCGCCAGCATCCTTTGCTGGTCCTTGGTGGAGTGGTGGCTCTCGAGGCAGGCCCGCATGGCGCGAGCCCCGTAGCGACCCTGAGAGACCTCCCACATCCTACTTAGCATAGTCTCGAAGATGAAGTCGTTGTACGGAGAACCAAATTTCAGACATCCCTGCAAGACATAGTTGCCGTACTGATCCAAGAACAAAGGGATGGTGTAGGGGCGCAAGTACTGCACAATAAGATTCATCTGCTGTGGTGTTTTGCAGACGTCGATGATCTTCTGGGCCGCCCAGGTGCCGTTCTTGTGCACGCCAATCTCGGCCATGTGAGGGGCGATCTCAGCCAGCATCGAGTCCCGAACGGCATCAGAGCAGTGCTCGAATAGCTTCTGGACGACTGTGTTGCCCAGATAGTCTGACGCGAGCTCGGCAATCTCGGGAAGCATCTCCATAGCAATGCTCTCGATCTCTTGCTGAGAGAGCGACTGGTTGTCAATCCTCTTACGAATGTCCCGCAGCTTCGGTGCATCGTGGACCCGGGTGTGGGCAGGCTCTTTGATGGGCGGAATCTCGTCCACAAACGTGCTGTATTGAATGGCTTGCTGTAGGCTCATCGAGATGCGGAAGCAGTCTTCCTCGGTTGCCCCAAACTGCTGGATGATCTGAAGGATGTCTCCAGTCATCTCATGAAGGGGAAGTGCGGTCGGGGTGGCGTTGCCTTGGGTGAGAGCAGGACCGGTTTCGCCAGACGCGCCAGCGCCGACGGCGCCTTGGCCATTCTCCTGGGACTTGGAAAATGGATCGGGACTGGGCGACGGGATGGCACCATCATGGCCTGGTGTGCCGGTGCTCGAAGGCGGCTTCGCAAAGTTAATGCGAATCGGCCCGGCGCCGGGGAAAATCTCCTTGCCATTCATGTTGGCTTTGGCAGCAATGGCACTATCCACGCGCTCAAAGTTCACGAAGCCGCAGTTCTTGTGGGTCAAGACCCGGGCCGATACTATGGGCCCGTATGTCTTAAACATCTCGGTCAGTGTCGACGTCGTGGTGGACGTCGGGATGCTGCCGAGCCACAAAGCGCTAGTGGGCCCTTCCAACCCTTGCTCATCCGCGCCCAGTAGGCCATTGTTCCGGCTGCTCGACCTCCCCAAGGACATGCCAGCGATAGACTGCGGGAGGTCGTCAAAGGCCTTCTCGTCCGGCATCTGGATCTCAGCCGCCGTGAAAGAATTGTCCAGTCTCGAGGGGGTGGGGAGGTAGTTGCGGAGAATGCGGGAGGCCGGCGTATCCAAGACGCCGGCGGTCCGTGCGCGGGGGCGAGCGGCCTGGTTCGCAAAGGCTTGGACGGCCAGGTTGTGGTTGTGGATGGCGGCGTTCGTCGCGGCGAGCTGGTCCTGGAGGTGTGCATAGTGGTTCTCCATGTAGGACAGGGTGTCGGTCTCATACTCGTCTTCTTCTTCGTCGGCATACTTGTCCTTGTTGTTGACCGAGTAGGACCGGAACCGGTTTGCGGCCTTGCTAAAGTCGGCGTAGGTGGGTATGTAAGGGGTGGCAGGAGCAAGTTGGGCTCGGGCCGGCTGGGGCGTCTCAGCCAGGCCAAGGTAATCCAGTGTTCTCATATGAACGTCCGTCTCAGCATTCCCCTCGCGGGAGAACTGGGATTGGGCTGGAGAACTAGGCCCGTTGGACCCCAGGCTTGCAATGCTGGCCAAGGTGTTACCCCTCTCCCGACCGCTCGGGTTCCAGCTGCTAAAGATGGACGGTCCGAACGGAGAGCTTGTCCCGGGCGTATGCGAGAACGGACTCCGCTGAGGCATTGAACCTGCGCGGAGCCTCGAGAGCAGTGTCGAGGCCGCCGAAGGATCAACGGGCGCCTCGAGGCCCGGCGAGGGGGACTTGAACGGGGTCTGCGACGGGCTTGGCCGGGAGGTCTTGGAGGCTAGAGCCGGTATACCAAGCAAAGCATTGCCGGCGGTGTTGGGCGAGAACCTGGATGGAAGCGTGCCCGCTCGGGCACGACGGGTCTGGGGCAGGCTGTCGGGTGTAGGCAATTGGGCGAAGTCTGGGAAGCCGTCGGTGGGCGACTCGGGGATATTCTCGCGGAGCGGAGTCGAGTTCCCACTGGTAGGAGGACCGCCCCACGGATTCAACGGCAAGCCCGGGACGCCTTCCTGAGCTTGTATCTCCCTTGCTCTGGATGGCACGGTAAAAGTTAGCGGGTTGATTGGCCTTGAGGGGAAGCGGGGCAACGACTCACCGCTTGGTAAACAAGCGTCCAGAGGCTGCCATCTCGTGCGAGGGCGAGCCGGCGCCGGAGCGTGACGCGCCAGACATCTTAGAGGTGGGCGTCAGGCCCGGAGACATACCAAAGGGCGATCGAAGGGTGCCGCCGGCAGACTGCGGATCATTGGGTGAGGTAGTCGTCGGTGAGTTTGAGCGGCCCTGAGCGGAGAGGGTCTGCGGCGGGTAGCCGATGGTGAGGTGCTCGCCTGGTCTTGAAGCGGACATTATCAATTATTTGATCCCGGTCCTCATCAGAAATATTTCGATGTATCGGCCCCGTCGGTAACAGGTAACACAGCAAGCCCAAAGCAACGGGCTGGCGGTGAATGTCGTCGACTGGTGTGGACGTTCGAGAGACGGTGCGACGACGTGCGCTGCGCGTCGAGGGGCGTCGATCTCTAGGGAAAAGTTGCAATTTTTTGCAGGAATTGAAAATCGAGTAACACCTAGGCCGGGGGTCCAAAAGAGACGGATGCTGTGGCAGCGTCTTCTCAGAGGACAAGGTGGCAGGTGCAATTACAAGGCCGATGTGACGAAGGTCGCTAGAGGGGGGGGTCGTCGGATGTTGACTGGTGGATGGGGGATAAAAAAGGTCGACTCTTCAACTTTTCACTAAGGAGTGTATCAGGGCACGGGAGGCCGCAGATTATTGAGGAAGGGGGTAATGCCGAATATCGAGATCGAGGTTGGTGGTGGAAGCCAGGATGGCCAAAATGCTGGAGACGCTTTGCGAGAATGTTGCTTGCTGGCTGCGCTGGCACTGATGGGAATGCTGGGGAGGCTCCTGGACGGTTTTGGCTTGGCTTTGCTGGGCGAGTTTAGTTAACTCGAGCTCCACCACACCTGGTTTTTCGATCGGACCACGCTACGGCCCCTGCTTCTTGGGGCTTGGGAAAACGAGGAGGGGGAAAAGTCAAAGATCTAATCAATATACAGGCGTCATTAGGGGGAAAATTGAGCCCGGAGAAGAACACACCGACTCTAAAAGGGCAGTGCGCAACGGGGCAGAGGAGGGAATCCACTCCTTGTGAATACGGGAATGTGGAGGAGCAGAAAAAGAGGAGAGGGGCCCGGAGTTGAAGTCGACGAGCGAGTGGAACAGGTCAAGATGAAACACCTGGGAAGGGGGTGTGCTGGTACAGGTGCATACGCAATCACTGGTAAAAGAGACAGCGGAGACCGTGGGTTCTGTAATAAATCGTAAATTACGGGCGTCCCTAGTGCAGGTTTTTTTTTCCTTTTCTTTTTTTTTGGGTAAGCCTTCTCGAAAACTGCCTCTCGTGCAGGAGGCTCCATGGATGGCGTGTCAGCGTCAGTGCTCAGCTCTGTGCCCTGCCGTTGGGTGCCCCACGACCCAGGTAAGCCAGGCAAGCCATGGGAGGCATTGACACCACTCACCCACTCCCTGAGACTTCGCACTGACAGCTGGTGTGTCCTGAGGTGCCTTGGGGTGCCCTGGGGTGCAAACTGACCCTGCATTCCGTCACATTTGGAGTTTCCAGGTTGGGTTTCTCCCTTGCTTGACCTCTTTTGACGCACACCGCTACCAGCGACCGCGCGGTCCCTGAAAAACGACGTCATCGAGAGGCGGGCAATGCGGATGGATACACGGTACATACAAATCTGCTCACCTCGGCTTGACAGATAAAACCTAAGTTTACACATGGCACCGAATACTACAGATCTGTACAAGATACAACTCCCAAACTTCGTACATACACTAACTCGGTGCAGCTCTGTGGGAGTTGCAATGCCACCTTGCGCATTCCACATTGCCCACTTTGGTGTCACCCATCCTTGCAGCTACCCTTCAACAACCTGTTTGCCCAACTGCATGCTCGCGGCCCCGCTGGCCTCGGACAGCCACGGCCATTGACTTTTCCCAGAACGGTATCAGGGGTTCTGGCTTCTTTCTGCTGGAAAGGTGCATGGAGCCGCTGCGCCTTGACAAGCTCAGATGGACAAAGCAACTTTTGTGGAACTGCCCCAAAGAGACAATCCTACGAATAACGAGTTAATGTTATACGGCTACCTCACTGTCCAAACCGGGTTGCCTCGACCCTGACCGACCCAAATGGCCTTCAGCTCATTGCTATTTCTGGCTGCGGTGCCATGAGAGTGAAGTCAACTCCCCCGATTCAGCCGCCCGACATGCAACCAACCTCGCAGCTTCTAGTGTACTATATATACATTACGCTGGGCTAGGTGCCGAGAAGAGCGAGTCCGCTTCCGAGATGCTCCTTGACGCATAGTTTCTCCCACGAATACATCGGACGAGCGGCGGGACTAACAACCCAGCTGTAGAGGCACGGCATGCGACCGCGCGGCTCATGGTTGTAATTGACCATCTTCTGACTAGCCAGCAAATGCCAAAATTCAGGGGCTCTCACTTTCACCTGCCACCTTCTCGGCCCTCCAGTAACATGCTGCCCCCGCCCGCTCGAGTGACGACAGTGAAGAAGGCGTCTGCCATCCCATCCCATCCCGCCCGGCTGCATAACCCGGCAACAATCAGCTTAAGATGTGTCCTAACGGATCCATGCCGGATCGTCGACGCCTTGGCAGCCACGCCAATCAGCGCCGCACAATGGCTGACCACGCAGGGGACCTCTTCGAAAGACCTGAAACGCCGTGTCGACTTGCCTCATTTGCTGCTTTGTGCTTCCCCTCAACGTCTTTCGGTTTGCTACCCACACACCACGGAGTCCCAAGACCCGCCAAACTGGCCCTAACCCCCTGACAACCATGCCCTCCATGCCCGGGAAGCAGGCTCTTGGCCGTCCTCCCGACCCGCCGCCGCACCCAGTGGCCCATCTTTTGCAGATCTGGTTACCCGCCAAGAACGTACCAGAACGACCACCACTCGGCTCAGGGCATTCAGGGGGTGGCCTCGAGGGGGCGCTCTGTCCCACCACTAACCGCCGCGCAGCCTTCGGGCCAACATGCATGTAAAATGGTTTCTAGATACACGATTCGTAAGGTAAACCCCGAAGGAGGGTACGCCGCTCCGATTCCCCTACATGGGGGCCCCGCTTCTCCACGAAGAGTTGGAGGCATGCTGTCTCGGAGCAAGGACAAGGATTGTTGGTTTCGTTCTCCTCGATGTAGTTAGAAGCCTGTGTTTCAAGGCCCAACAATTCAATGCTTGAAGACGGCAAGACGCCAGATCGACCCGTTGCTCTCCATAACCGCGCAAACATCACGCCATGGCCGCCTGGGGGGTGCCCGGGCTTGGCCAGCTTTTGGCAGATCGTGGAACGCCGATCCAGACAGGACAGCTTCGATCCAACGGCCGCGGCTCACTTGAGTCCCCAGCCGCTCCCTAGGTACCCTGTCAAGCAAAGCCCAGTCAACCGCCGATCAGTAAACGAAACATGGCTATACCAGCCGGGCGGTGGTCCCAGACAAGCCTATTGGGATAAAGAGCCCATCCCATATCACTCACTCTCTACATAAAGATATACTAGTCTACTGGGAAGTCCACCCTGCATGACAATGGTAAAGCCAACCATCCTGGTCGAGTCTAGAAAATCTTCAGAACAACTGGTGCCGATCTAGTTCCAGGCCAGGCTAGAATCTCGGAAGTGTCATGCCTAAGCTTTCACGGGCTTCAACTTGACGGGGTATGCCTCCCAACTCCACCTCGTCTTATCACCCCACACTATCCACGATAGAAACACACAGTCCCAACCCATTCAAGCACCCTGCTCCTGAAAGGTCGGAAGACGAGGCATCACAAGTTGAAACAACCGAGAACGAACGGTGCCTCAGAGAACTACTCCAGATTTGGGCAGTCATGAAGTAGCACCCAACTTTTTGATTCGCATCAGATCAGGGGCAGGTACACAAACAGCCACCTTTTTATTCCACAGCCACGGTAGGAAAAGGTAACCTAACCTAATTCTATAAAACCGAGCTCAAGTTCCCACATCGAAAAAAGGGAGAGATCAAGAATCTAAGAGTATGATGCCAAAGCAAGCTACCCCTGACAAAATAAAAGCCAACGGGACAAAGAATACCGGGGGATGTCCATAAGAAGAAGCCCTTTGCAAAACCCCAACGCCATTTCAGGGAATGTCGCCCATACCACTCCTTCACCCGTAGTCCCTCTCAGGATGTGGCAGAGAAAGAATACACTGAGAAACAACAGGCCAAAGAGGGAGTGATAAAAAACAAAACAGTGACGAGGGAATGGTAGACAGGTGAACCACATGCTGCGATGGTAACTCAACTAGCAGAAAAACAACAACCCTCAGCCCGTGCCTGGCTTTTCATTCATCCCTCATCCCGCATTCCCTCCTTGACCCATCAGTCCAACCCAACCCAACCCAATCAGCTAGCCACCCGGAACCTGGCTTCATTCACCCTACCACCGCCCCCTGACCAAAGAATAGACATCCAAAACAAAACACTGAATGGGCGCTCTGTCTGTCTGTCCGTCTTTCCGCCCCGCCCCGCTTGCGATACCAATATCAAATCAACCAAATCATGCTAGTCGTCATCACATCATCGCTGGCTGTTGCTGCTTCTGTAAAACCCAATCTCACCAACCCCACAGATGAGAGACTTATTTAGCAACCCGCTTGAAAGCCAACAGATCGGCCAAGCTCGCCAGCGGACAACCGTGCTTGAGGAAGTCATGGTTGAGCAGCTCCTGGGCAGACGCGCGACTCTTAACGTCGACGCACAGGCAAACTGACAGGAAAGCCTTAAGCTCCTTGCTCAGCTTCTCGGGCTTCTTAAGGCGCGGGGTGCCGTTGGTGGCGATGAGGTACAGGGCCTTGAGGGGCTCCTCGTTCAGGTAAGGGGGCTCTGACTCGATCATCTCGATGGCCATGATGCCGAGCGACCAGATGTCCACCTTGGGACCGTATTCCTTCTGCTTAACGACCTCCGGTGCCATCCAGTAAGGCGTGCCAACCATAGTGGCCCGCTTTGACTTGGTCTCGGTCAGTTTGGCGCAGAAGCCGAAATCAGCTGGCGAGGGGGTTAGCATGTTTTTGTTAGAAAATATTTTATGGCCAGAGAGAACATACTAATTTTGACGTTTCCGCGGGCATCCAGGAGAACGTTGTCGCTCTTGATGTCGCGGTGGATGATGTTCTGCGAGTGAAGATGGTCGAGGCCTTGGCAGGTCTGTCCTAGATGTCAGCTGACGGCCAAACGAGTCACCAGAGATCCACGTACCTCGAGGCAAATGGTCGAAATCTGCTCCTCCGTGATAATGGGGTTGTTCTCAATGACATCCGTCAGAGCGCCACCCTCCATGTACTCCATTACCACCCAGAGTTCCTTGTCGTTGTCCATGAGGAAAGCGTCGAGCGAGTTGACAATGTTGGGGTGCTTGTTCTCCCTCATGACAAGAATCTCGTTAACAATCAGCTCCTTGCGAGGCTGGTGGGCAAGGTCCATTTGTTTGATGGCGACACGGTCGCTGCCGACCCGAAGCTTGGGGTTGACAGGAGCACCAGGTCTTGTGCCCATGATTTTGGCCACATACACGGAGCCAGACGCGCCTTGGCCGATCTTCTTCTGTTTGGCGTACAGCCTGTTGGGGTCGTCTTTGGAAACAACCTCCCTCAGCTTCGCCATCACCTCGCCCTCTGACATAGTCGACATGCGCACATCTTGCTTGCGCTCCGATGGAGAAGGCTTGGCGGTTAGGGCAGCTTCAGCAGCCTTGACCGCATCCGTGTTTGCGCCAGGCTTCGAGACATTGAGGGGCTTTACCGGCGCGGGCAAGCGAGACGGCGGCTGCACTTGCGGTTGCCCGTTCGGGCCACGTGCTTGCGCTTGGTTAGGATAGCGGGCAGTGGCTGAAGGACCGTTGGCCTGGTCCATTCGAGGTGTCCTCTGCGTCTGGGCAGTGGGATCGCGGACTGAGGTGGAGCTGTTCTGCTGCGCAAGCGGTGGGCGGGATGGGGCGGTGGAACTGCCTGGGGGTGCAGGCGCGGGCCGTTGTGCCCTGAGCGACTGGGCCTGGGGCGCCTTGGGCGCCGCTCGTGTTGGATTATACCGGTCGGCTTGGGAGGGGGAACTTGAATAACCACCCCCGATCTCCTGTTGAGCAAGCGGAACCTTAGTCTTGGGGAGCGATGCGTTATACGCTTCGAGCTCCCGGCGAGCCTGCTCCTCACGCTCAGCCCGCTGCCGTTCCACTTCCCGAGCCCGCTGCTCCTCCCGCATCCGATCGGCGGAGATATAGTTGGGAGACACGCCCTGCAGCTGTTGCATTTGCTGATCCATCGTCCGCGGTGATGGGGAAGCAAGGGGCTGGGGTGACGGGCTTGGATAAGACCCCGGGCTCCGCTGGATGGGCTTCGGCTGTCGCGGCGGCGCGACTGAGTTGCCACTCGGGTAGCCAAACTGGTCATTCTGCATGTTACTTGGCGATGCGGCGGGCACCGGGCTGCCAGCGTACTGGTCGGGGTTTTCGGCGCGCTTCGTCATATCGGAGTAGAAATCCAGGACCTCAAAAACGGCCTGGGGGTTCTTCTCCACATCTTCCTTGGTGATGGCGGATGAATTGAGCAATCTGGTCCACTCTTCCGGTAGTCCGGTGAACTGTCCTGTCTGGGGGTTGAAGCCAACATGGACAGCGTGGGAAAAGTTGGAGGGGTTGCTGACACCACCTGGGCAACGGGCATAGATGCAGTCAATCCACTCGTACAGCTCGTCGTCTGTCTTGACGCAAATGCGCAGGGATCGCACACCGCCGTCATCGTCTCCTGGCGGGCCCGGGTACGAATTGGTCATGTTCCTCCTGATCTCAAATACCGGATCGCCATTGTCATCGGGGATTCGATCGACGCTGACAACATCTGATAGTTGGATCTTGTATAGCCACTTGCCATTCTCATTCTTGTGGAAGTCTAGAATGTCCTGGCGGAGGATGAGGTATCTGCTCTTCCATTGCTGAAACGGGTTCTTGCTAGGCAAGCCGACATAACCCTGCTTGATGATGCCGAGCCCCCCGGTACCGTCGAAGCTATTGGAGCCCTGTCGCGAGATCGGGAGGGCTATGGTGGATCCACTGTAGGTACTCGAGACCGGGGAAGACACGCTCATGTTCGACATGCTATTTGTGAGGCTCACATTTGGCATGAGACCGAGGCGAGGTTTGTCTGTAGGAGGTCGTGGGGCAGGGCCAGGGTTCATGAACTGCCCGCTCGAGTAGACACTAAGAGACAGAAAACATTAGCATTGGTAACTTGGGGCCAACCAAGGGACTCAAAAGCTCAGCAACATTATCGCCCAGCTCGTCCTCGCCTGAGGAACAGTGTCTCGGGATCGCTCGCTGACTTGAGGTTTAGGGGGGTACACACTTATTATGCATCGACATTTTGGCCGTGATGTGAAGGTGCTGTACAAAGACGAAGTGTGGTATGCGGGGTGATGTCGCAGCACGTCGGACTTAAGACCCGTGCTTTCGACTGTGAAGAACTCGAAAGGGCTGTAACTAGCTATCAGCAAATATCGCATACAGTTGGATACGCAATTAGCCTACCGAGCACCCCAAATAGGAGACAAAATCCCACGTTCAAAAGGAAAAAGGGACGATGCCAAATATCGAACGCTGCGAGGTTGTAGGTTGATGCTGAGTTGTGGGTCGACACAAAAGGTAGTGCAAAGCGAAGCCAACGGCGATTCCTGAATGCAGAGTACCAGGTCGACAATGAATATCGTGTCGCGATCGATCAATCAGTCGGAGGTAGTTATGGTACCAGCAGTCGGTTCACAGTCGAACACACAGCTGGCACAAGGCCGAAGGCAACATGTGAGAATTCCGTCGGAAAAGTCGAGGGTCGTCGCACGATTTGACTAGTTCGTTTGTTTAAAGTTGATCCGGGTCGCTCAAGAAATGAGACGGAGGATGGCGGTCAGTCGAAGGGACGGCTGGATGGTCGGAATTGTGGGTTATCTCGGCAACGATCAGGAGGTTGACCGTGCGCTTTATTGGGCGGCAACAAAAGAAAGATGGCGGGAGAAACAAATCCCTGGCGGAGAAATGATCAAGGCTCGCTGGTTGCAACTCGCAAAGCACAGGACCAAGGCAAATACTGCGACTAAAAGATTGCTGGAGGGTGTGTTCGTCAGGAGTTGACAAAGAGACGGCTTGCTTCAGGGAGGTCGGGTGCCTGTGGATCGCTCAGAAGGGAAGG
This sequence comes from Chaetomium cochliodes, assembly GCA_023383405.1. Lineage (NCBI taxonomy): Eukaryota > Fungi > Ascomycota > Sordariomycetes > Sordariales > Chaetomiaceae > Chaetomium > Chaetomium cochliodes. The sequence continues at coordinate 353,430 of JAKWJL010000007.1, forward strand.
GCTGGGCGCAACGCTGCAATGGCTCGGCTGCGCTGGGGGAGGAGGGGTAAGTTTGCGGGACCCACTCGGGCTCAGCTGTTGGAGACCGGGGTTGTCGTCGTTAGGAAGGTACGGTAATCGTTTTACTGATTCCATCAATCAAGATCGTACCCGACTATGTGATCGTCGGCACCGAGGGAAGGCTCAAAGGCATTGGTCCTTTAAGCGCGGTATCTTGACTGCGACATAGCGGCCTGTTTCAAACTCAAACTGAACGATATGATGAGGCAACAGGGCTCTACAAATTTGTATGCCTATCGCTTTTTGATAGGCATTACAAATTCAATACCAGTTCAAGGGGAGCCAGGTTCTTCTGTCAAATACAAACTGGCAATAATACCTCTGGAATTCTTGACTTGTCAACCGTAATTTGTCATACTTGTACACAACTGCAGACAAATTACAGGCATGGTATTTCAGGTGGATGTTCAGGAGCAGCCAGGTCGCCTCAAGGTCGCCTCAAGGTCGCCTCCTTGCAGATAACTGTGTCGGGCGATGTGGGGCAACAGAAAAAACCTCTAACCTAACCGTGTTTAATCCTAATGTGGTAAGGGATAGCACCCGCCAACTTGTTTCTCGGGATTCACTTACCTTTCCTAACTATTGTCAGCTAACGATTCCCATTTCATCCGATCTTCTTACACGCTAGTGATAAATTAACTCTGATATACTATCAAATGAATTATTTGATTACTACCTTAGACATTCCATCGGAACGGATGCACCCAGTATTTGGCAACAGGGCATGTCAGGATATACCCAGCACCTCATCGGGATGAACTCAAGTTATTGAGTCGATACAAACCACAATTTCAAGAGTCTTCCCTTCCTCGCCCGTCAGCCCAAACCACACAACGGTCTTTCCTAATGACCCTTTAGCAGGTTCGGTAGAGTAAAGGCTGCAGTCCGGCATCATCACATCCCATTCTGCCGGAGCAAAACCCCGTTTCAGGCGGGTAGATCAACGGCCTCTTTCATAGCTAGCATCAGCCCAACAAGAACGGAATAATCTCCCGGCGCTCGCCCATTGAAGGAAGGAGCAGCAAACCAATGGTCCCTACATCGGGGGACTCAGCAATCACCCGTCAGTTACTACGCCGAGCGCCTCGCCGCCAGCAGAATCAGCTCAGGACTTGCACGCATGCACATTACCGCCCCCGAGAGCCTGAGAAAAAGGGATCGTTACACAACAGCCGCCCACCATCCCCCCTCATCCGACAAAATCGAGTGGTGGCCGCCACCTATTAGCCGCTCCCGAACCCGCGACACAGCCAGTCCCGCGCCGGCACGAATCAGAACTTCGGGAGCAGCACCTCCATCATCCCCCAACCCCACCAGCTGGGAACCTTCTGCGGTTGGCCGGATTACCCGCCGCAACGGCGCAGCAAGATCGACGACGGCCACCGCAACCGTGCCTCCTCTTGCTTTGCTACGGCGGCCCTCCTTGATGAGCGTGTCTTGCTGCTCTGCTGGTGTAGTCTTGTCGTTTGCTTGCAGCTTTCTTACTCCACTTTTACCGGCCCCTTTTTGCCCCCATGCTACTTGCCGTATCCACTGTTTCCCTGGCGGTGGTGTTTCTGAAGTGCGGATCCGCTGTCGCAGGATCCTTCGTTGCCACTTCGAAGTGCGAAGCTGAGCCAAGGTCCGCCGCCTCCGCGCGCTCGCTTTCTGTCTAGTCGAAGATAACTAAAAGATGAGACGAAACTAGATAATGACGCGACGTTTTAGGCTATTGTGGATGCCTCCTTCGAATATCCTGCGACCTCGAAATGTAATTGTCGATATCTTGCGCTACTGACATACATCCAGAATCGTTGTTGAAGACGGGGGCCGTGTGGGACCCAACGTCGTCTCGAAAGAAACGAAGGACGAAAGGCAAGGATAAAAACTGGAATGTTTTCGTTTCACGCGATTCTTGCACGGGTATAGGCGGCTTGGCCTGCAGCATCGATGCATCGACGCGGCGAGGTGCCGCATCCTGCAGCTTGACATTGCATGGACACGGGGAGATCTTCGAGATGCTACCAATGTCTCAGGCGGCTGGGTGCGTTAGTCCACGGGATTTACTGCAAAGCGTGGAGACCATGCGCACGTAACAAGAAGCATGATTTCATGAGGCCTCCTGCGCACTCGTAGTCTCAAGCGCAGTTGGACTAGGAGCCAAGGGTCATAGTCGCTTCAGAGATGGCCGTTTCCCCTGCCGTCAGGAAAGGTCTATTGTGGTATATACCAAGGGGAGATTTGACAAAGTACGCTCGAACTAGATGAATAAACCGAACCATCTTTTGACTCCTCGCTGTTGTTCTTAACGGACAGTAACCTCTACTTCCTGCTGGCCCTCGAAGAGAGGCAGCTCGGACTCGACGTCCTGCCATGTCTTGGTGCCCTCGACCAACGCCCGGATGGCTTCGATAATCTTGTCCTCCTCAGCGCGCACCTGCCGCGTGCTGTCACGCTCTCTGAGGGTGATGGTGCCATCCTTGGCCGTCTGGAAATCGACAGTAACACCGAATGGCGTGCCCAGCTCGTCGTTTCGGCTGTACCGCTTGCCAATGCTAGCGGACGAGTCATCCACACGGCTGGAGATGCCGGCAGACCTAAGCTTCTGCGACAACTTGCGGACGGCGGGCGCAAAGTCCTTGTGAGACGACAGAGGAACAATAAGGACCTTTGTCGGCGCGACCGCGGGAGGGAAGGACAGGACCTAACGAACGAAGTCAGCATTAGTCACACCATGTAAAATCAATACACAATCCACTTACACCACGGGCCTCGTCGCCACCCTCGCTGGCACGGGTCCAGTAGTTGTGCTCCATCAGCGAGTACAGAATCCGGCCAATACCGAACGACGGCTCGATGACGTTGGGTGTGTACTCCCGAATGTTCTCAACGCGCTTCTGCCACTTGACGGCGAGCAAGTCCTTGCTGACCTCAACATTGCCGTCGCCAACGCTCGGCACTTTGACGACCGCCTTGCCGTTCTCCTCCAGCTCCTTGGCGAGCCTGCCACGCTCCTCTTGTGTGGTGGCCAGGATGGCAGCCTCGATGGTCTTGCCATCCTTCTTGTAGAACGGACCAAACTTCTTTTTCTCGATCTCGATCGCCCACTCCTCGATGACCTTGGGCTCATCCAGGCGTTGCCGCACAATAAGTGGCGCACCGGTCTTCTTGGCGTGGACGGACAAGTCGTAGGCACTCCGGTCGGCACAGCCAACGCACTCCACCCAGCCAGTCGAGGTGAGGAGTTCGGCGTCCCAGCAGTCGCAAGCGTAATGGGCCATCTCGTTGGCCATATGTTGCCTGAAGCGAATCTTGGACTGATCAATGCCGATTTTCTTGAGGAAGAGGTGGATGCGCGCCAGGAAGTAGCCAAGAGTCTCGTTGTCGACGAGACCGTCCTTGACGGCTTGCCCAACAGTCAGCTTTGTGGTAGTAGTCTTGCCGGACAGCTGGACGTGACGGTCCAGGAACTCAAGCTCGATGTCCTCGATCTCATGGAACCGGTGGTGCTTTTTGTGGCCCTCGGGGTCGACAAAGTGCTCGATCTCAGCCATCAGGAACTCGCGGACACGTAGAAGACCAGCCCTCGGGGAGATTTCGTTGCGGTAGGACTTGCCAATGGAGGCAGAGGCGAAGGGCATCTGACCAGTGTTGAACTCGAGGAGCTTGGCGAAATTCAGAAACTGGCCCTGGGCAGTTTCCGGCCGGAGGTAGCCAGGTGTGTTACTGCTGGGGCCAATGGACGTCTGGAACATGAGGTTGAACGCCACCGGGGGGCTGGGCTGCTCACCGGTCGCGGGGTTCCTGAGGTCGTACTTCTTGATGAGCTCACCCAGCTGCTCACCATTGTAGTTGTCGATCTTTGCTAGCACCTCCTCGTACTCCTGAACCACAGCGTCGTCCAGCTTGACGGCCTCCTGGCCCTTGGCCTTCTTCTTTGCCCTCTTAGCGTCCTCCGTCTTCTCCTCTATCTTCTGGCCGCGGGCCTCCTTGTCGCCCTTTAGCCGCGACTCGAGAACATCCTCCACGAAGTGGTCGGCACGGAGAATGTCGCCGTTCTTAGGGTCCTTGCACATCCAGTCCGCAAACTTCTCGACGTGGCCGCTGGTCTTGAGAACCTCGTGGGGGGTGAGGACGGTGCAGTCAACCTCGAGCATGTCCTCCTCGAGGATGAAGTGTTTGCGCCATAGGTCGATGATGTTTGCCTGCAGGGCGCAGCCGGGCGGCCCATAGTCGTAGAGACCCGAGACGCCGCCGTAAATCTCGAACGAGGGAGTGTAGAACAAGCGCCGGCGCAGGAGGGATTCGAGGGCGGCCTTGTCGAGGGGCTGGCCCTTGAGGGTTGTGGCTGTCGTGGTCATAGTGGGCGGCTTTTTCTTTTTGCTAGGCGTGTACTTTTGGAAAGCGTACGATCGCGGGGTAGAAGGAGCGAGCGCTGTGAAGCGGCGGACTGGAAACCTAGAGACCCTCGGGGCCGTGACTGTGTGAAAATTGAGCGCAGTACCAACGAGTGGTGAGAAGAGAGGGGTGGGCAGAAAAGGCTTCATGAACTGTTACAATGGTTGTTTGGACCCAACCAAGTGAGTCACGGCCCTTTTAGATCCCCTTTTTCACCGATTTCATACCCGGGGAGGTGCTTGCTGCACTGATTGAGGGGGCTCTGCGTCTCGCCTCCACACTCCAAGCACACGAGCACATGCGCTACTGCCGGAAATTCAATTAGCCGCTAAAACTGCCCCGCGACAAGACCTGAACCAGGCACCTCGCCCAGGCCTCAATGAGGGGCAATGAGAATCCTTGCAAGTTTCTGGGGTACCCTGGCACTGCACGGATTGGAGCCAAAAAATTTGGGGCTTCGGTTCCGATAGCAGCAATTCTTCTGCGATAACAAACATCAACAAGAACAGCAAGGCACACAAGTTCGCAACGATGGGTTCCGGAAGAGGATCGTCCGGGAGCTCATTATCCCTCAAAACCTCGAACAAGCTAAGACGGAAACAGCTTTATGTCGAGCAGAAAAAGACCGCCGGCAAAACCCGCCACGAGGAGCGACACCGAAGGCGTAGGGAAGAGGCCAAAGACCCCGAATTGAGGAAGCAGCGGCTCGAGCAGAACCAGCCCACGAGTATCGACAAGAAGAGGATATGGGATGACGTCGATGACGACACTCTTGGCGCTGTTGTGGATGTTGCCCAATTGAAGCGGCGGCGCTTGGAAGAGGCCGAGGCAGCAGCGGCAGCAGAGGCAGATGGGCCGACAGAGGGTGGAGTGGAAAAGGACGATGATGTCGACAGTATGCTGGGGTCCGACGAGGAGGGAGAAGGCGGCGACGACGAAGACGACGAAGAGCGCTTGGAGAAGCAACGCCAGCGGGCACAGAGACAACCTAGCGTCGCTCCATCAACCGTGTCCACGAACCTCGATCTCACCCCAGACGCCCTAGCCGCCCAATTCAAGTATCTTTTTAGCGACGAACCTCCAGCAATGCCCAAGATCCTGGTCACCACAGGGCTCAATGGAACAATTCATAAGGAAGCGCAGGATATTGCTTCCGTTCTCCCTAATGGTGGGCATCTCCTACAACCGCTAGATGGTGATTCTATGCTAACATTGCGCCTAGCCACCTACATCCCTCGGAGTGCTCATCGATATGGCCATAAATACAGCGTGAGGGAGATTGCAAAGTTCGCCAAGAGTCAGTTCAGCCCTGCCACTAGTCACTCCAAACGATCACTAACATACTCTAAGACCGCGGATATACGGCGTTACTAGTAGTGCATGAGGACCTCAAGCGGCCAAGCCAGCTCAGCGTCTGCCACCTCAATGGCGAGGATGCTCCACCTGGGCCTACCCTTACCTACACCATCCGGAACTACCAGCCAGGGAAAGCGATTCTCGGACACGGCAACCCCACCAACCACTATGTGAGCAACCCTCCATTCTCTGCCTCGGTACCTTCCTGTTGCTAATGAAGATTTAGCCCGAGCTTCTTCTCAACGGCTTCAAGACCCCGCTGGGTCTGCTGGCAGCCAAATCCATGAACACCTTATTCCCCCCGAAGCCCGAGTTGGCGGGTCGTCAGGTCTTGACACTGCACAACCAACGCGATTACATCTTCTTCCGCCGGCATCGGTATATCTTCCGTGAAGCACGGACGACGGAGAAGAATGTCCAGGGTGCGGACGGAAAGGATATGGACGGTGTCAAGGGGATCCGCGCCGGGTTGCAGGAGATTGGGCCACGTAAGTCACCCTTACACATATCTTGGAATGACAAAGGTGCTGACTTTGACAGGCATGACCCTGAAACTCCGTAGAGTTGACAAGGGCATCGGAAGGGCGGGCAGTGAGGGCGACGATGCCCTGAAGTGGGAGTGGAAGGCGAAGATGGAGAAGAAGCGGACGCGCTTCAACCTGTAGAGGGAGGAAGAGTGTGATACCCGGAGATGTAATCTGTATGTCCATGTTCAATCTGAGCTATATACAAACGAACCCCAGCAGCATCTGCTTAGATCTTATGCACATCCAACCTCAGCCACAGAACCCAGCCTGATCCCTCTGCTTTCACTTCCCCTTTTGTACTGCCGTCTGCCCTGGTGTTTGCCCTGGCGTCTGCTTGCCCCTTTCCTCCAGCATGATCACCGAGTATCTGTCCACCAGTCAGCAACATATCCCCACACCAACCTCTACCAAGACGAGAGTGAAGAATAAAGGGGAACAAGTCAAGACACAAAAGAAATAGGTAAAACCTACGCAACAATCCCCCCCACCGCGACCACCACCCCTCCCAAACTCCCCCACTCCCCAACCCCCTCCCACTAACCACCCACCCCAACGCCACAATCGCGCACGTCTTGACATGCCCCACGACCGTACTCGACACCGCCCCGGCCTGCGCCACGATAAAAAACTGCGAGATGTTGATCAGCCCCGCGAACCCCCCGCTCAGCGCGATCAGCGCCCACCGCCCGGGGGCCAGCGCGGTCCAGGCCGCCGGCCAGGTGTCGGCCAAGGGGATGGCGTAGAGCAGCAGCGCCGCGGACACGGGCGCCTGGTTGAAGAGCAGCTGCATGCTGGAGAGCTGCAGGCGCCGGTGGTAGGCGCCGATCCAGACTGTGTAGAGGGAGGAGGCGAGGGTGCCGGTTAGGGCGAAGAGGATGCCGAGGGGGGTGGTGGTTGTGGGGGTGGTGGTGGCTGAGGGGGTCGTGGTGGGGGTGATGATCGTGGTGGGGGTGTTGGTCGGCGGGGGGAGGGAGTCGTAGTAGGAGACGAGGCCGACGCCGAGGCAGGCGGGGATGAGGGCGAGGATGGCGCGTGGGGGGAGGGTGGCGCGGTAGAGGAGGTAGTTGAGCAGGGCGACGGTGGGGGTGAGGAGGATGCGGGCGATCTGGTAGAAGGTGATGGTGGAGAAGGCGAGGGAGAGGTTAGGCAGGATGACGTTGAGGGACATGGCGAGGGAGAGGGGGAGGATGTCGAGGAGGGGCACGCGGCGCGGGACGAAGAAGGCGAGGGCCGGACGGGAGAGGACGAAGAGTGTAAGGAAGGTGATGAAGAAGTGGAAGCAGGCAAAGGTTAGTTGGGCGAGTTTGAGGGAGGGGTCGGAAAAGATGGCTTTGTTGGTGAAGACCTGGTGAAGGGTTAGTGGTGGTTGATACGGTACATAATGGAGACCAGACCAGGGTGGGCGTGTACATACAATGCCTATCGTCGCGAGGGTGTTGATCACCATCCAGATCAGGCCTGAGGTGAGGGAGCTCTTTGGCAGAGGCTCGCCCGCTCGAGATTCCTTTGGAAGGAGTTCATGTTTCTCATGACTAACGGTAGACTCTAAGTCATCCGATAACCCCTGCTTCTCTTCATCATTGCCGGAGTGGTTGAACCGGGTTATTCGAGGGTTGAGAGATGAGAGTGACAGGGCCGAGGGGACCTCTGTCCGGTCCGACATGTTTGGGTTTGCACCAACTAGTTGGTGATGAAATAAATGAGTATCAAATGATAGCCTACCATGGCCCGGGGGGGGGATGCAGTCTTTATATTCCAACCCCGCATCACCTCCGAGAAGTGGTACATAGCAGTGCTTTTACATTGAGTCGTGGGCGACATTTTACAAGTAGGCCACATTTTAGGCCACATCAGCCAAGCCGCCCTCGTTCACTCCCAAACCGGGCTGCCAAGGAAGGCCCGGACGATCTCTCCCTTTCCCAATCTGGCCAAGTTCACGGAAGCGGGTCTTTTCCGTGTAAGATGATTGGTTGTCCGAACCGAACTCAAAACCTCTCACCCTGTGCCAACAAAGTCGGAGCAAAGGAAAAGAATTCGAAGACAGAATTTGAATAAAAAAAATTGAGAAAAAAAATCTAAAAGATCCTGAGTTTTTTTTTTTGGGGGGGGGGGAATGAAACGAGCCAAAAGCTAACCTCGTTTGTCTCTGCTCGTCTGCCCCCTTCGACACCATCTATCCAACATAATCTCTGTTCCAGTTGAGACGGTTCCTCGTTTGAGAGTAGTGCTTGGCCGTTCGCATGAGCTTCCCAAGGGGACCGCCCTGGGCGGCCATCTCGGGTGTCACGCGGTTCGCAATGCTGTTGTACGCATGAAGGACCCAGTCAGCCGCTTTCTGGGCCACGAGGTCTTGGTAAAACGGCCAAAACTCGTCCCAGATGGCTTTTATGCCTTTGAATTCGGGCATATATAGGTCCATGTTGATGACCTCCTGGTTGAACCCTTCGTGTGGGCTTGCACAATAGGTCCGATGGGGTTTGAACCATTCCACACGCCGTGCAGGTCGTATCTCATCTGGAGGAGTGTGAGTTAGCAACATTGGTACTGAGGGAACCATACCCATCGAGGGATAGGCGGCCATGACGGCTTCGAGATGACTTACGGCGTTGATCCGGTCGACATATTCGATCATGCCGGAGGGCGCAGTGAACGTGATGCCCAGCTTACGCCCTGAATTACGAAACGTTTTGCGGAGCATCTCGATGAGGACGTAGTTCTTGGTGTCGTCTGGCTTGCCGCCTCGATCCGGAGCACCAGGGTATTCCCAGTCGATGTCGACGCCGTCGTAGCTGTAGGTGTTCAGAAACTAGAGCACGTTGTTGGCGAATGTTTGACGGTTGGCTGCGCTGAGTGCAATGTTCTCAAAAATAGGTTGTGTCGCGGTTTCATTGTCTGATAAGGTCCAGCCCCCAATACTCACAAAGGGCTCCCAATACTCACAAAGAGCTCTAAGGCTGGGTTCTTGGCTTTCAGGGCGGCAAAGTCTGTGAACGTACGGACGGGAGTGGTGGCGTCCATTGTAGTGATCTTGAAGGTAGTGGGATCGACGAACGCAAACGCATAGTCGAGGTGAGTGAGGCCATTCACAAATGAGAAGTCGGTGTCAGTTGCCTCGTTTCCTCCATCCGTAATGGCCCTCGAGGATTTAAACATACCGGGGAGGTCATCGGTTGTTGTCTGATAACACAACGATCTGTCGTTCCATACCTCGTAATAACCAATGACTATTGATCAGGGTGTTATTGAGAGTCTTAAAGCACAACTAAACGGAGCGTTGTTCTCACCTCTTGGCAATGTTTTGCCTCCCTTTCCGCCTCCCGGCGGTTTCGGATGCTCAACGCAGTTGGACTAACACTTGCCCGTGCAGAAATCTAACACCAAAATGACAGAAAGGGCCAGCAACAGTGATGATAACGGAAGATAGGGGGCAGGTACTTGCCCCTGGTTGTACCGCAAAAGCCGAATTCCGAGCAACAAGTGCCGAGAGGGCAAGTTTTGTTGACTGGCAATGCATCACGACCACATTCGGCATGAGCATCAATCACAGTTGCTGGTGCATCCGGTGCCGCAGTAAGTCGGGCCATAACCACACCATCCGTCCTCTATTCAGTTGTTAGTGTACCTGGGAAAACGGAAAAAACAAGAGCATGATATACTTCCGCAGCAAGCACCATTCTCACAAGGTTCTGTTTCAAATAAATGGTCAGCCGAATGTTACTATCAGAGGTCGGGGGAGGGATAGGGGAAAGCACAACTGAACAACATACTTCCGGGGCTGCATGTGAAGTCGCTCCGTTTGGCCAGCGCCATTGACTTGCTAAGTCCACGAGCCCGGTGTTCCAAAACAGAAAACCTTTGATGGATGGCGTAAGGCAAAGAGTGGTTATGACCGGCCAAGGCGTTGCCCAGCAGCCCGGCAAGCAGAAAAGGAAAGGGCTTTATCTTGCTGATATTTTCATGTAAACCTCGAGAAACTTCGAGTGTTAGTATGATCAAGAATGCCAAGAGGTGTTTGCTCAGCACAAATATGAGAGATGCAGTGTGATATTGAATGCCTTCTTATTCTGCGAACGGCTCGCCACTGGATGGCATATCGGGCTCCCTGACGACTCCACGCTCGACTTGCTGGACACCTCCAAGTCGCACTCGACTATCAAGGGTGTCACTTATTTTGGCCGCGAGCAGGAGACGATCTGTCCATCGTGCCACATGTTTCATCGAACTCTGACATGAACGCATACCTTACGACATGCGTATTGCCAAAAGCAGGTATTCGAAGTTGGGGACTTATCCCTCCCTCGCCTACTTCTCTCAGAGCTGAGACGGAAGTCATCAACCCTCCATGTCTTGCCCATGTCTTGTCCCCATCTTCACATCTTCCACCCTCCCATCAAGTTTACGTCTGTTGAAGAAAAGTTGGTCCGCCATGGTCGGTCCAACTGCACTAACAGCGTTGCTGGGCGGGTTCCATGCAATCAACGCTCAACAATTCCCAGATCGTATATTTCCTTATAATTCTTTGGGGTTGGGCGGCAAATGCCTCGCTGCGGTTAACTCTACAGCGCCGTCGTGCCCTAGCTGGCTCGCCTCGCACGCCCGTCTGTGAGTACAAACTACAAGCCCGATGCCATCCAACTCTTTCGTAGCTGACCAAGTCCAACCCGTCCTCCACCCTAGAGAAGCAACTAGTTTCAACACCTTGGAAAAGACCGAGCTTCAGGCTCTCTCCAACAGCACTTGTCAGGATGGTCTTGTTCGTCTGAGAACAAGAGTGGTCTATGCCTGCACGGCGAGTGAAGATGTGATGGCTCCGGGGGGTATTGTGTACCCGGGTAAGCTTGGCCATCGTGTGCTTTGTTCTTGCTCTAACTGTCGTGTCTCCCTTCCGTGAATTGTAGCCACGTTTCTCGTTGATGGGCTGCTCTATGCCGCCGGCATGTCGTGTCTGGAGGATTTTGGCAGGTATCGATTGTTGTAGACAGTACTGTGACACTATCATCGCACCGCGGATGGGCCAAACTGAGCCATATACCAAGGCTCAGAACTGCTCAGAGTGCCATATTGCAATCCAGGCAAAGCAGCTTGCGTCTCCGTTTGGCTTCGACGAAGAGGCTGCCTCTGACTTTGCATTCACCACCTCAAGTTATGCGGCGAGTACATACAGCTTTACGACACCCACGCAGTACGCACCCAACTCAACCACACAACCCCCGTCAAGGCCTACCTGCGCTGCGAACCGGACATACATTATCCAAGCAAACGACTCATGCAACGGCATTGTTGAAGTACAAGGGGTTGCCATCGAAGCTCTGGTCGGCTTGAACAGGCTGAACTTGGGTTGCAAGATGGTGCCACCTGTCAATGCCACAATTTGCCTCCCGCCTCCCTGTATAGATCCATCAAGTTGGCCCCAACGACACTTATAAATCCATCACAACAGCCGAGAACGTCACAATCAGCCAACTTCTCGCGTGGAATCCAGTCCCCAGCGCGGGCTGCGGTAACCTCATCCGATGGTGCGGCTGGTTCATATGCACCAGCTCACCCCTCGGGGCCATCGACGTGCCTGACGGCGGGGCCGCCACAACCCAAGCACCCACCCCCAACAACACTCAGGGAAAATCCAACCGGTCCTGCGGGCAATGGTACACCATCCAGGCCGACGACACCCACCTGCGCCTCCATCTCGCTCGCGTTCGGCATCACGCTGGCCAACTTCTACTTCCTCAATCACCAGGTCGACACGGCCCGCTGCAAAAACCTCTGGCTCGACTACACCTACTGCGTCAAGGCCGCCAGCAACATCCAGACCTACCCAGACTACCCGCTGGTCGTCCCACCCACGTCCATCACCCGGCCGCCGTCCGCCAACAAGACCACATTTCCGGCGTTTGATCCGCCGCCCCTGAACCCCCATGCTCCGGGCACGGTCGACGGGTGTGAGCGGTATGAGAATGGGTTCTCGGCGCGTGTTACGGCTCGGGATCCTGACGCCAACTCATGCGTGAGATGGGTTAGCAGGGCCGATGTCTTGGTTGCTTAGCTTAGGCGATGGGATCCGAGCTTGAAGGAGGGTGATTGTGTGCTTTTGGCTAAGTTCAGTTACTGTATTGTCAAGGCTAACGACATGAATGGTGAGTGAAGGCCAATGAGACGAAAGCTTGGTAATGTGTGCAGTATCATCCGCTGACAACATGCGACTTCCTCCACGACAGATCCATCCGAGACAGCGCCTCCCTCAACAGCGAGTCGGCCACCAGCAACGACCAGTACACCGCCAGCCACCACCTCACCACAAGCAGCGCCCCCGGCCGAGACGCAGCCCGGGGTGACCGCTAGCTGCAAGAAGTGACACGTTGTGGACGGCGACGACAGTTACCAGACCATCGCAGATCGCTGCGGTATTTCGTTGGATGATTTTTACAAATGGAACCCAGGTGTTGGATCAGGTTGTAAGACTTTGTGGTCGGGCTATGCGGTTTGTGTGGGAATCTACATACCTAACTAAGTCGGGACAGGGCTTTTGCTATCTGGGAACTTGTCCGGGCAGGCTTTATCAAGGCTTCGGACTCGATAGGTACGTAGCTCACCTCACTCGTTTGTTCGTACGATACAATTAAATTACTTTTGTCATGTTGCGTCTTGTCACATCACCGGTGGGGGTGAGATTGGCCAGTTCTAGATACCTACCTGAACATAACCGCCAGATGTTGCCTTGGCCATGATAGTGTCTTTGTTGGAGAGTCGCTTGGGGGCGACTACGGATTGGAATAGATTATTTAGAAGGCGTCAACAGGGACTTACGAACGATGTTTGAGATACACCTGAATCAATCAGACTGTGGAGATTTCCATTCCTCATATGCCTACCATTAATTGAGCTCATGCTGTGCAAGATGCATTGTAAACTTGGTTTAGAGTAGGTATTTAAATGGCTTATCTGGTGTTTTGGGGTGAAGGGATCTCTACCTCTGTCACAAACCTATAGTAACACATCACACACGGGCTTTTGTCGGTCACGGTACTCCTCCAAGTCGAACCACCTTTTCACGATTAGATCCACTGCACGAATCGCAGTATTTTCAATCAAACCTCCTCGAACCGGCTCCATCCCCCATCAAGACGGTTCTTACCTCAAGCTATTCCACGGCAACATGCTGCCTCGCACCATTTGGTCAAAAATCCCCCCCGTCAGACATTCGAGATTGATGTTTTCACTATGGTACACAGCCCCTCTTGCAGGGAGAACTCCCCTCGTCCCAATTGGCATCAAGACGTCCTTGCTAACACGCGTTGGTCTTGCCACCACGGCAACGAAATTCATAGATGCCGATGAAAGAGCACGTGAGAGGGTGCGTAAGAGGGCGTACGATGAGGCGTTCGCCGAAGCCGTGGACCAGCTCCCCCTCAACGACCCCGACCGCATCCGGAAAGCCTATATCGCAGCCATGGAAGCCCACCCCATCGACCAGTTCTCCCACAACTTCCACTTAACAAGTATAGAGGAATCTGGTGGATGGTTCCGGGAAATCAAGGAGGCCCTCAGCAACCGGAACCTCAAGTCCGATGCCCCCTGGGGGATGGCTTTATACCGGACCGCGTATGGCGATGAGTCTGCATGGCGGCAAATACTCGTCCAAATCAAACGCAACATGGAATTATCGGTGATGGGCTGGGATGACATACGTGCGCGACACCAGCTGGTGATTATGGACGACCGCTCGCAGTTCGACGGCGCGACTATCGACCAGGTTCGCTCACATTTCCGCACATGGTCGCTCGAGGAGCTGAAGCGCAATTGGCGGCACCCGCCTATGCCGAAGGCTGCCGTCGCCAAAATCAAGGCCGGCTTTTCTGGGGAAGACTTCGATGCGGGTGTGCGATACAACTTCTGTTTGGTGGTCGATGATCTGTGTCTCGAGTCTGTTGAGAGGATGGAATATAGCCCTGTGATGAAGTTGGTCGACAAGCGCTGAGAACCTTACGACCCTGACAAGCTGCCGACAACGGACGAAATCGAAGGAGACGAAAATCTCGGCTGGGAAGGTGTCACAAACAGTGAGTACGAGACGGTGGGTTGGATGTACATAGAGCCGATCGACTACGTTGAGATTCAGGACATGTTGCACGACAGAGATTGGTGGTATGACATGTATTTGCGGCCACCTCTCACGCGGGTGCTGGGTGTAAGTGAGCCTTCCACTCTGAAAGGGTTTGGGAAAATGCCGGGATTTTGGCGGAGGGATGGAACGGCGTCGGGCTAGATAGAACTCATTGTAACTGATTACTGTCACGGCTTTTCTCTACATTTTGCGTTGTCGTGGTGTGTCTCTCTAAGGGCGAGTGTGCCTTGAATTTGATAATCAACCGGGCCAACTCCTTAAGGATTGAAATACCTATGGAAAAGCGCAAGGAAGTTTTGGTAAACAGGGCTGTCTCGGCGCACCTTAAGTTCTTAACGTCTGGCGTGGTTCGAAAAGTCGAGAGATAACTGGATCACCTGGAACACTCGGGAAGGGAGAGGGGCAGTTTGGTCAAATGTGACGAAAAAGGACCTACATAGCAAGGTTTCTGCTATATCTTGGCCAGAACGACAAGGCACAGGACTTGCTCGATATTTCAATCAACGGGTTGAGAGAGGAGAGGCCTTGAACTGGGCCATGCTCGCTTAGTGGGTCGTACCCTCCTCATTGTTGCGTGATTGCACCGTACTGACACAGCCCTCACAGCGTATATTTCGTTCAGGGGGTGCTCCACCGACGACGAGACTATATCCGTTCTACGCAGGATGTCTGTACAAGACTGGCGTGGTGTGTCTTGGCCAGGGGAAGGTGGAGGCCGCAGTGTGGGTTAACTCCCGCCCTGACCTGCTGCCCCATGGCTATCTTGGTATCTGCGGTGGCGTTCAAGCTGACCGACCGCCTGGCTGACCGGTTCTCCAACTCCAGGAAACACTTTCGCGATTCCCTCGAAATCACAAAGTTTCGTTCTAACGTCATGCCGGTCGAGCACGCGCCTAGCTTACTGAGTTGTCCAAAGCAGTGCGTAAGAGTCAAGACAGCGAAAGTGGCGGAATAGCGAACCTGAGAGCCGAGGCGGATGTCTTGCTTTTGCGGAAAAACCCAAGGTGGTCGACTTTGCTGAGGAGTCTAGCTTTGATATGCGGGTGCCCATTTTGGCGATATGGGGTGATGGAATTGTTTTGCAGTAAATGCGAAGATTAGCGACGGCTGAACAACAGGGTAGATTAGATCTACGAGATTGTTCAAACATGGGAAGCAATCTCTAAATTTCTAAACATGCTTCAAAATCCAAATCGTCCCCGTCCCATTTGCGCGATACGCAACCAAGCAATCCGCCCTCCCCGCCGCCTCATAATCAAACGCAAACACCTTATCATCATCACTCAACAAATCGTAGCCACCCACCCCGCCACCCCCCTCCCCAAACACGCACTTCCACCCATGATCCGTATTCCTGTCCCTTGCCATTACCCCAAGCGTCCCTGCCCCCGGCCGATACAACACCACATGGTCCCTCCTCCCCGTATGCCCCCAATCATACGCAAACGCCACATCTCTCGGATCCGCAAGGTCATAGCCCCCCACACCGCCACCAGCGCCCACCGCTGTTGTCCAAACCGTACTAAACCCCCCGGTCTCATGATCCCTCCCCACCACAGAAAACAGCCCGTCCCCCCCTCCGCGGTAGAGCACAATGTGATCCATTTTGCCCGTGCCCTCCCAGTCAAAGGCGAAGGCCCTGTCGTGGTCTCGCAGGAGAGGGTAGCCGCCAATGCCTACGCCGTCTGGGCTGGTTGTGGATTTATACACGGGTGTAAAGGTTGCTGATGAGCCGACGGTACTGGTAGTGTGCATGTCGTTGCGGAGGATCCAAAAGGTGCCTGTGCCGGGGCGGTAGATGGCTAGGTGGTCTTGTTTTCCGGAGCGGGAGTAGTCAAAGGCGA
This sequence comes from Chaetomium cochliodes, assembly GCA_023383405.1. Lineage (NCBI taxonomy): Eukaryota > Fungi > Ascomycota > Sordariomycetes > Sordariales > Chaetomiaceae > Chaetomium > Chaetomium cochliodes. The sequence goes on from JAKWJL010000007.1 coordinate 369,716, forward strand.
AGATGCGGTCGAGGGGGGAGGCGAGGTCCAAGCCGGCGATGCCCGAGTGGCTTTTGAAGACGGTGGTGTAGGTGTTGGTGGTGGTGGTGCGAGCGAGAACGTAGAGGATGCCGTGGCCGCGGCGGTACAAGAGGATGTGGTCGAGGTGGCCGGTGCTGGTGTAGTCAAAGGCGATAGCGCGGTCGCAGAGGTCTAGGAGGTCATAGGCGTCGATGCCAAAGGAGCTGTGGAAGACGGGGGTGAATGCACCGGAGGGGTCTCTGTGGAGAATGCTGATGATGCCGGTGCCGGGGCGGAAGAGGACGAGGTGGTCGAGCTTGCCGGTGCTGTTGTAGTCTAGCGCGAAGCAACGGTCGTTGGGGGAGCGGAGATTGTAGCCGCCGATGCCTTTGCCGGGGTCGCCTTCGTGGTAGACGGGCTGGAAGACGTTACAATTCTCGGGCTGGTCCGGGAGTGGTTGATCTGGGGTATCAGTAGTGAGATCGTCTGCCACTGCTGGCTCGTCTGTCACTGTTGGCTCGTCTGCTATTGTTGGTTCGTCTACTACCGTCTCTGCGTATGTTGTCTCGGCATATGACGTGAGTGCGTCGATGTCGTTCATCCACTCCTCGATTCTCTTGCGCGGTGCTGAGCTCTTGGCTGGCTGGGTATCCTTGAGCTGGGCGAGAATAGTGTCCACGTTGGCCATCAATGCTTCATTTTGCTCGCGGATCGCTGTGGTATCGTTCTTTATGATCTGGTTTAGGGATCTGAAGATTGTCAGGCAGTGAATCAGGGTCAGGAGATGGGGCAACGACTTACATGGATATAATCTGGATTCCAAGATTTAGTGCCGTCTTATACCCCGTGAGATTATCACGTAGCTTTTGCATGTCGGACTGTCCAAATACAACCCAGCCTATCTTGGCAAAGACCTTGTTCCTCTTGTATCTCACAAGCTGTTTGTCGATCTGGTCCACCACGGTTGCGCATCCCACTATTATCGTGTTGACCCTTCGGAGAAGCGTTTCAGGGACTGTCGTTAGTGTAGGCAAGCTCGTGGTGAAAGGGGTAAGAATGTCGGCAAGGGCCTGCAGCTCGGCCGAGATAGCGTCCATGTCCTTGTTCGCGTTGCGGGCGTCGCGTGTGAACTCGATAACAATCCCTGACACCTTCGCGATGCAGCCCGCAAGGGCGAGGCAGGATGTCGTAATTGACAGCGGGTCCATCCTGTGCCTGCGGTAGCCCTGTAATGGGGGTGATGGGGGTGATGAGGATTCGAATCGGTGGATCGCGAGCGACGTGAGATCGAACTTTTGAGGTCAGCTTGAGCCTCTGCTGGCCCCTGGGGGCCTCCCATGCTGGCCCTGTCCCTCTCTCGCGGCAATGCCATGCAGCCTTGGCACGGCAGCCTAACAATACCTAAATCCGACTGAATCGTGCCCCGGACATCTGGACAACGATAAGCGATGCAAGGACCGGGTCGTAGATATGTTCAGTGTGTCAAACTGTCAATGTGGTGTTTTTGGTTTCTTGGTTTCTTGGCTTCTCTAAAGACATGATTGGGAGTACATACACCAGGATACCTCTAGTCCACATTACCCCAGTTCGAATTTAGAACAGTACATGATATACCAGCACTAATAGGATGTCCCATAGTACACTAGTATATGATGGGATATCTTGGAATATACCAGTTTATGCCTTAGGATAGTACATACTATCCCAGCTCAAAATGGAATTCAAACTTCCCACCTCGGAAATCAGAAATAAGCAGGTGTTTATCCTATCTGAAGTTATGCTACCAATCCACCTGTGCGTCGATACTATAAACCCTCCCAGCAAGCTGCTTTACCTGCTCAATGGGATATGAGCTTTCAGGATACCGACCGCTTTCGACAGGTGTGGCCCAGCCCCCGTTTTTTGCGCTTAGCCCTAAGCAACATCAAATCTGGGAGTGATGCTCGATAATTCGGCGTGTATCATTACATCTAAAACAAGCTACGCCCGAAACTAGGTCTATTAAGTCAGAAGGAGGTGTTTAATGGGTATTCTCGTCCCTGGGGCATGGAACTATCTGTTTGAGAGAGCATTAGCTACCTAGATACCAGCACTACAGTGCAATTTCCAGCAGCTTTGGTGTTTTCCCATAATGACTCGCTTCTTACGGAGCTAGGTTTTTTTTTTGAATTCCTCACAAGCAGAAGCACCTGTTTTCATTATTTAGGTTGCCCTGCTCAAATATGCTAAGACTGGCGAGTTCAGCACTCGCTCTCGCCATGTGAACACCTATCGCAGGCGCTCATAGCGCCCTAAGCTTGACTAGCCGCCGAAACACAGTACCTATACACATCAATGGGAAACTTCACCCGGGGGGCTGAAAAGGGGCCTCTGAGGCTGTGCGGCGGCGGTGTATGGGATCGCCCTAGCTCAGGCAAGAATCAGGGCCCCAGCTCAGGACGACAAACGAAAAAGGAAATTTTGTCAGCCCAGATTCGTCGCAGACAACCAGGCTATACACTGTGCAAGATGTACTGCAAGAGACTACGTCGGGCTTCAAACGGCTTTACATGACCCGTGGGACTGGGATGACGAGTACAAGCGGCCCCTATCTTGGGGGGCTGGTCAGCGAACGATGACTTGGAAGATATGCCCGGGTATTGGCGAAGGAATGGGAAGTCGTTAGGCTAGTCACGATTGCGGTTATTTGCCCAAGATGCTTTAGCATCCGGTTTTCTTGTCAGTGAGCTGCCAGTGATGGTAGTAGCGGCAAGCCGCGGCTGTTCTGGTACTAGCTCGGGTTTGCGGCGGCGGCAGCGTGTTCTTTGGAGGAACTCGGCCACAGCAGTGTTTGCGGACACCAGCTGGCAACGATAAAGTGGGGTAATTAACCGTAACGACCCTGTCACACAAGGTAAATTTCACTCACTCAGGAACCTCGAGGGCACGTTCCATCCCATTTTTCGGGGGGGGTTGAACCTCAGGAACAAGCACATGGCAAAATCAGACGGGCAGCTTGAGTTCTCCATACTGTGTAGTTAGTCGTTGAGGAACAAAATCCAATGCGCCCCGAAACGGCAAATCCTCGCGAGCCAGACGCTGCAGAGCGTTACGCAACACGTCGCCCTGAAACAGCAAGCAATTCCGCTCATTGCCCTTTTTGGCCACCCTCCGTGTGATGGCCAGGCTGGGGCAAGGTCAACCTTGGACTTGGCGTACAGTGCCATTTGAATCTGCCGATTCGGACAAACCAACAATTGAGGAAGTTTATCGACCTGAACAACGCGTGAAATAGTCACCATTCCGATCTCCTGGGTCTCCTCCCTCTTTAGGCCTTCCTTTTTCAGCCAGCCCAGGTTGTCCCAGCCATTGGAGAGGGCGTAGAAAATCACATGCGACTTTGCGGCGTCACCCTCTTTCGAGAACCATGACTGTTTCGGGTGGGGCGACGTCGCCAATTGGGATTGCCAATGGTGAGTGTGTCTGTTCATGAAACGGATTTAGAAATAAAAGAGGGATGGAGGAAGAGATATTACTCGCAATGATGCTGACCCGAATTCCACGGCAAAGGCTTCCGTCGGCCGAATACTTTCTTTGAAGACTATGGCATCTGGAAGGAGGCGCCGGTGCTCATCGGCACCACCAGCTTTGAGCCCCGCCCCGATGTGAAGAACATCATGATCACGGGAGGGGCCGGATTCATGTACGCCCCCTTGAACATCATTCGGCCGTCTGCGGAGTGGCTGATTGTATGCTAGAGCATGCTGGCTCGTCCGGCACCTCACCCTCACCTACCCGCACGCCTACAACATCATCTCCTTCGACAAGCTGGACTACTGCGCCTCGCTCAATAACACGCGCATCTTGAACGATAGGCGCAACTTCACCTTCTACCAGGGCGACGTGACCAACCCGTCAGAAGTGGTCGACTGCCTGGAGCGGTACAACATCGACACCATCTTCCACTTCGCGGCGCAGTCGCACGTGGACCTGAGCTTCGGCAACTCGTACGGCTTCACGCACACCAACGTGTACGGGACGCACGTGCTGCTCGAGAGCGCCAAGAAGGTCGGCATCCGGCGCTTTATCCACGTGTCGACTGACGAGGTGTACGGCGAGGTCAAGGACGGCGACGACGACCTGCTCGAGAGCAGCATCCTGGCGCCCACCAACCCCTACGCCGCCAGCAAGGCCGCCGCCGAGATGCTCGTGCACTCCTACCAGAAGAGCTTCAAGCTGCCCGCCATAATCGTGCGTAGCAACAACGTCTACGGGCCGCACCAGTACCCCGAGAGTAGGCACCCCCCTTACCCTCCCCCCTCCCGTCACCCCCATTCAGTATACTAACCCCCCCCCCTCCCCTCCCCAGAAATCATCCCCAAATTCACGTGCCTCCTCGCGCGCCACAAACCCGTCGTTCTCCACGGTGACGGCTCCCCCACTCGGCGCTACCTCTACGCCGGCGACGCGGCCGACGCCTTCGACACGATCCTGCACCGCGGCCAGCCCGGCCAGATCTACAACGTCGGCTCCCAAGACGAAATCAGCAACGTCGCCCTCTGCCGGCGCCTGCTCGCCGTCATGGACATCCTCCCGCACGGCAACGACGACAGCCCGGACGATTTCCGCCGCTGGGTCAAGTACACGCACGACCGGCCGTTCAACGACCATCGGTACGCGGTGGACGCGACGAAGCTGCGCGGGCTGGGGTGGGAGCAGAAGACGGGGCTGGAGGAGGGGCTGAGGCGGACGGTGGAGTGGTATAGGCTGTTTGGCGAGCGCTGGTGGGGGGATATTACGAAAGTGCTGAGCCCGTTTCCGGTGGTGGCGGGCATGGAGGTGCTGTCGGATTCGGAGCCCGTGTCGGATAATCCGCAGACGGCGGCGGCGGCGGCGGCGGCGGTGGGCCAGGGGCAGGGGAGTGGGAAGTTGGGGGAGGGTGGGGATGGGGCGGTGGTGATGGCGGCGAATGGGCTTGGGGGACACCACCACGGGTGAGTGCATTTGCGCTACATATGTGGTAGGGGGTGGTGGGTGGGGGTTGTTTATGTGCTGGGCTGTGCGACGCGCAGGCTACGTAAATATGGCTTGGGATGGCGTTGGGGTTTGGTTACTAGCGGGATTGGATAGCTGGCTGATAGCAAACATCCAAGACCCCCCTTCTTTTCGGCGGGAAGTGTTCCATGGAAGGTCCCGAGCTATTTTTCACGACCCGAGGGACCGGACCGTGGCTGAACGGCGTGAAACAGGCTGCCAGCACAGCGTGGCTCGGCTTGTACTGTACTTCGTAAGTCGGATCCGCCCAACTATTCTGCCTGCTATGCACACCGGCACCGAGCAGCCTTGTGCACCTTGGTGGTTCCACCGGAACGGTCCAGGGCACCTCGTCAGATGACACTATGCAGTGGCCCGAGACGTGCTTTTTCCACAAGGCTGCATTCTTGCGGCAGTGGCCCTGTGACCGGGACCCGACCCGATGCGGTGTCGGTCGACGGCTCCATGACCGTGGAGTCGCTACACTACCTTACCTATGAGGGTATAAGGGCAGGGTAACGGGACTGGTCCGCCGGCCTCGATGTTCGGCAACGGTCGAGTCTCTTGGCAGGGCTGGCAATTTTAACATGCTCGTTTGCATCAAGCGAGGGAGCAGCGTCTGGAACTGGGTGACTGGGCATTGGAGCAATCAACTTGACAAGACATCGGCTGGACGCTACCTTCCCTGCGCACTTTATCCGCCTTTTGGGCAGTTTCTCCCCGAAGCGCGCGACAAGCGGTCGGTAACGGTCGACGGGAGAGCCGAGCCGGATGAAAACAAGGGGTCACACCCGCTTGGATACCGGAATCTGATGCGGCCCCACCCCACCGCAGGGACAAAAAAACCCGGCGATTGGGGGAACCCAGCCTTCGATCTGGGCCCCAAATTCCCAGCGCCGTGGGAAGGGGTCAAATTTGCTGATGGCTGTCGGGTGTTTGTCGTGGCAGCGTTTGTTTGGATACCGGAACGAAGCCCCATGCCCCGTCCCTGGTGTTCTCGGCAGCCCACCGAACCACCGCGTCCCGCATCCACGGCACCGTAATGGATCCACTGCGCTGAATGGTTCGGGTCAAGCCGCTAAAGCACGCACGCACGCGCTCCAGCCAAACGGCGCAGGGAGGGGCCCGCTCTGTTTCGCTGATCTTACCGGTTCAGACGGCGCAGTCGATGGCACGGCATGCGTGTCCGCGCTGTCGGGTCGGATCTGCTGGGTCGATACCGTGAGGGGGGAAAATGTCCTTTTTCTTCTTCTTTTTGGGGGCGGAGGGTTGTGATGCTCGAGATGAACGGAGGTGGGATTTTCACCGTGGCTTGGGCTAAAAGTTAACGTCGGTTCGCGATGGGATGAGCTGCTCTCTGATCCCTGGGCCCTGCACAAGCAGACAAAGATAGCGCGGGCGCCGTTGAAAATACTTGCCCCGCTTTCCCGACACCATCGTCCTGCTGTGTATGTAGTATGTAGGTAGGTATGTACGCATTATTTATTGCGTTGCCTCGGCTAGCAGGGCGCCTAGAGCGGACAAAGGAAAATACAAGTATGGCTCGAAAGGTCCTACCAATGCCACCGAACACCGGCGGCTTTCGGGGGTGACACTTGTCTCCGGAAACTCTCCTTTCACTTGCATTTCCTTCTCTTGATTGCAGTGGTTGTGTGGTGTCTATTGGTCCGTGCGTGAAGGAGCTCGGCTCTGCATCCCTGCATCCCGTCTCCGCCGACAAGGCCGCGGAGCAAGAGAAAACCGAACCCGTGCATCCTGAACCGACCTATCGGCGCCATTTTCGAGAGCCCTGGGATCAGAAATGGAGATGCGACGGCGCATCAATTTGTTGTCTTAGTAACAGCGGCAAGGCGAGCGTCTGATGTGTTGGCAGTCAGGACAAGGCAAGTGCATCCTGGAACGACGGCGAATCCCACATTCTTTCTCCCGAGGTCTTTCTGGCCTTCAAAGGAAAAGGAAAAGGAAAAGGCCACGGCCTGGTCAGGAGAACCCAGCTTGGTAAGGTAAGGTAGTTAGCGTCTCCGCAGGCTGTCAGGTACCTGGCATGTGGGGCTCGATAGCGCACCGGCGCAGGTCCTATTAATTGCGCGCCGAGCCAGCTCCCATCGCCGCCCTCTCCGCCCTCGCACGCTGTCAATTTGACTGCATTCCCCTCCTTTCCTCCTTCTCCATCCGACGGACAATGGAGAAGTGACGAAGCCAGACTGTCCAAACCCAGCGAGCACCTGGGAAGGTACTAAGCGATTCAAGGGGCAGCCCTCGTGCTGACCTCCTCGACCACGGTCCGCCTTGCGATCCTTCAATAAGAGCAGCTGACCGAACGGACCCCCGACTCAATTCGAATCCCACGAGCACTGGCACGGCCATATACCCTTGGTATCACCCCAGCGCGCTTTCTGGTTCGCGGCCAGACCCCTCCCATCGTCAGCACAGCCATCGCATGCCTCCGGCCGCTCGCATGCGCTTCGTCGCTAGCTGGAATAACCGACGGACCAAACTAATGGAGAAGCGGCGGCATCGAGCGGTCAAACTCAGAGCTACAGGGTGACTATCGGAATAGAGCGCTATGAATTCAGCGCAGGGAGGGGGATATAGCGGAACACCGGGTGCGCAATCAGGACAACACCCATTCGACCAACAACCACACACGGACTCGACATCTCCCGGCTCCCACACACTCGACAACGGGCCCATTGAGATTGACCAGAACTATTTGTCTCCCGAAGTTCGGGCGTTGTTGGAACAGGGCACCAGGACAACGGGGTTAGAGGTGGACGAGGACGAAGACGGAGACGAGGGGTACGACGGTTACGACGAGGCGGACGCCGACGCGGACGAGGAACCAGAAACCGCCCAGTCCGTCTACGCTATGAGCATGTATCCCGGCGTCGGGCCTGCCTACCAGGTCGAGCACCCGTATGAGAACGGCCAAGACTCGGCTACCATGTGCGTCCCCCCTCCCCCCCCGGGCTTTTTTGCAGCCCGGCTCAGACATGAGAAAACAATACTGACTATAAATCAGCGACTCAGCGCGGACATTATACGCCGAGGATTTTGACTTCGTCGTGGAAAATGGGCGGCAGTATTGCGGCGATTACTTCCTGCCCATCGACCAAACTGAGCAGACGCGCCAATATGTCAACCACCAGGTCTTCCTCAAGCTCTTCGACCTCGAGCTGACCACGGTGCAATTGGATAACCCACGCTACATTCTCGATGTAGGCACGGGGATAGGCGAGTGGGCTATCGGCATGGCTGAGAAGTACCCGCAGTGCGAGGTCTTCGGCACCGACATTGCGCCCATCCAACCCACACACCAGGTCCCGTTCAACATCGAATTCCACATTGAGAATGCCGAGGAGGAATGGATCCGCCCAGCAAATGCGGTTGACATGGTACACCTACGTAATATGCAAGGCGCCTTCTCCGACTGGTCCTTCATCTACAACCAAGCATTCGCATGCATAAAACCGGGCGGCTGGATCGAAATCATCGACTGGGAAGACTTCTTCGCCGACCAAAACTACCTCACCTTCTACCCGGAAGGCTCCGCCCCGCACGTCTTCACCAAGGCGGTCCTCGAAGCCGCCGAGCTGGCCGGCAAGCCCCGCGATTCCCAACACCTCAAGAAAGACCGGCTCCTCGAGGCCGGGTTCGTCGACGTCCAGGAGTCGGTGTACGACCTGGGCATCGGGTCGCGCGAGAGCAGCAGCTACGGCAAGTTCTGGCTCTTCTCGCTCGTCACGGGCATCGAGGCCACCAGCCTGCGCCTGCTGACCAAGTACCTCGGCTGGGAGGCTAGCGAGGTGCGCGAGATCTGCGAGAAGGTCGCCCGCGAGACCAAGCTGGTGGCTGAGGATCCGGAACGGGTGGACGCGTTTGTTATCAAGCTTCGTGTGGTGACTGCGAGAAAGCCCTTGAATGCGGGGCACTGTGCCGGTCAGAGGGCGAATGAGAATGGGGATATAAAGGATAGCAGCGGGGATGATAGTACGATTGGGGGGAGGACGATACGGTCTGAGGGGACGGCATGAAAAACAGAGAAGGGGGGGGGGGGTGATACCTGGGGACCATGACTTACTACAACAACTACCCGCGGATGGTTTCGGATCTGTGGGAGTACGAACTTTTCGACGCAGAGATGAGGGAGCAAGGCAGCTCCCCATTCCATCCTTCTTTTTTCTATTTTGTTATTTTTACCCTTTTCTGTAGATACCCGATTGGTCTTTGATATGTACATAGCTTGCCTCAGGGTTGCATGGCTGGATAACTGGAAACCAGGGTAATGATTAGTCAGTAGTTATTACACGCATCTCATCGAATTATACTTGACCGCGGATGAGAATGTGATGATGGTTTGGATAAAATGCTGCCAATATAAATTGCCTTCGAGGCGTTCAGGGGCTCCCCCAAGCTCCAACCGCGCGGCAGGCACCGTTGTGGGGAACTCGAGTTGGGGATGACGCACTGACGCCTGAGCTTGGTGCTGTCCTGCATGGATCCATCCTCCTCCAACTTCGAGTTGCACAACACACCAACCAAGCTTCGGTCCACTCCCCCGGGAACGGATTCAGGCAGCGATTAGTCCTGGGTTGCGACTACACTCCCCAGCCGTCCTAACCCCCCACCATGCGAAGCATCTAAACACGAAACTCACCATGGCGCTCGATCCGTCCAGCGGCTTCGCGGCAGCCGACGCCGTGCCTGACCTCGCCGACGCAGCGTTACCCATCTTCGACGTCCTGCCCGTACAGCTCCAATTCTCCATCGCCGCCGACTTTGTCGCGGGCCAGGCCGCCAACAATGTCCTGGTCATCGCCCTCTCCAACGGCCGCATCCTCCGCATCGACCTCAACAAACCCGAAGACATCGACGGTATGGACTCTCGCCCTCCCCGCCCTCCCCTTCCCACCAACCACCAACCTCCCACTAACCACCCACCCCCCGTCAAACAGACATCGACCTCCCCAAAAAACCCACCGAAACCGGCATCATCCGCCGCATGTTCCTCGACCCCACCGCCTCGCACCTGCTCATCTGCACCGCCCTGGGGGAAAACTACTACCTACACTCACAGTCACGCACGCCGCGGCCCTTGGCCCGCCTGCGCGGCGTCGCCATCGAGTCGGTCGCGTGGAGCCCCGCCCTGCCGACCTCCTCAACCCGCGAGATACTGTTAGGCGCTGCGGACGGGAATGTCTACGAGGCGTCGGTCGAGACGTCGACCGAGTTTTATCGCAAGGAGGATAAATATGTGAAGCTGCTGCATAAGCTGCCGGATGGGGCGGTGACGGGGTTGTGGGTGGATGTTTTGCCCGCCGCTCCGGGAGGGAGTGCGGGTGGTGGTGGGAAGGGGCAGGAGGTTAGAAGGGTGGTGATTGCGACGCAGAGCAGGCTGTTCCATCTCGCGGGCAAGGTGGGCAAGGGGAATGATGGGAGTGCGTCGATCTACTCGCGGCTGTTCGAGAGCGAGCAGCCGGTCGTGCATGAGTTGACCAGGGCGTCGACCGCCGCCGCGTCGATGTTGGCCGTCTCGCCCGATGTGGAGGACGTGCCGCGGTTTAGGGGGGACGAGGAGGTTGCCGAGCGGGCGTTTGCGTGGCTATCGTCGCATGGCGTGTATCACGGGAAGTTGCTGGTGGATGGGACGGGTGCCGAGTTGGGGAATCGGGTGTTTGCCGAGGCGAAACTGCTCCCTAGGGCCCAGTTGGCGAATCCTGAAGCGGCGGGGAGGCGGCAGGTGTCGACCGAGTATATCGACGCGATCGCCCTTACGCAATGGCATGTTGTCTGCCTAGTCGGGACGCGCGTCGTGGTGGCTAATAGGCTGACGGGGTCGGTTGTCTACGACCAAACTATCTTGGACCCAGGGCAAAAGGCAGTTGGGTTGTGTGTGGATCTCCAAAAAAACACCTTCTGGTTGTTCACGCCCCAGGAAATATTCGAGATTGTTCCCCGGGACGAGGATAGGGATATCTGGAAGATTATGCTACAGATGCAGCAGTTCGACGCTGCGCTCCAGTATGCGCACACGCCGGCGCAGAAGGATGCCGTCGCAATCGCTTCGGGAGACTACCTCGTGAGCAAGGGGCAACACAGCGATGCCGCGGGGGTATACGGCAAGAGCAGCAAGCCGTTCGAGGAGGTGGCGCTCACGTTTATTGACAACGAGCAACCAGACGCGCTTCGCAAGTATCTCTTGACCAAGCTCAGCGCATACAAGAAGTCGTCAATCATGCAGAGAGTCATGATCGCAGCATGGCTGGTCGAGGTGTTTATGGCCAAGCTCAACTCCCTAGACGACACCATTGTCACGGGGGCGGAGCTGTCCGACACGTTGAATCCGACGCAGACGAGGGAACAGCTCGACTCGGTTCGAGCTGAGTTCCAGGATTTTGTGAACAAGCACAAGTCCGACCTCGATCAGAAGACGGTCTACGATGTCATCAGCAGTCATGGCCGGGAAGAAGAGCTTCTCTACTATGCCAACGCTGTGAACGACTACAACTACGTCCTCTCGTACTGGGTACAGCGGGAGCGGTGGTCAGAAGCACTAAGGGTGTTGAAGAAGCAGACTGACGCCGAGGTTTTCTACCGGTATAGCAGCGTGCTTATGACGCATGCCGCTACGGAACTGGTCGAGATTCTTATGCGGCAGAGCAACCTCAATTCGCGGAGCCTCATCCCTGCGATGCTCGAGTACGACCGCAATTATAAGGGGCCGCTAGGGCAGAACCAGGCTATCCGGTATCTGCAGTATGTGGTCAACCAGCTCGGGTCGGCCGACTCTGCGGTACACAACACTCTCGTCTCCATCTACGCCTCCCACCCATCCAAAGACGAATCCGCCCTCCTTTCGTACCTTGAATCCCAAGGGGACGAACCGAAATTCGACCCCGACTTTGCACTTCGTCTCTGTATCCAGCACCGCCGCGTTCTGTCTTGCGCCCGGATCTACACTAGCATGGGTCAGTACGTACAGGCCGTCGATCTCGCGCTCTCACACGACGAAGTCGAGCTAGCATCTATTATCGCCGACCGGCCCATGTCCAATCCACCCCTACGCAAGAAGCTTTGGTTAGCGGTCGCCAAAAAGGTAATCTCCCAGCAGTCCGGCGGCATCAAGACCGCCATTGAGTTCCTCAAGCGGTGCGACCTCCTCAAGATCGAGGACCTCATCCCCTTCTTCCCAGACTTTGTCGTCATCGACGACTTCAAGGAGGAAATCTGCGCGGCACTCGAGGACTACAGCCGCAACATCGACGCGCTGCGGCGCGAGATGGACGAGTCGAGCCAGACGGCGGCAAACATCAAGGTCGACATCGCGGCGCTCGACCGGCGCTACGCCATCGTCGAGCCCGGCGAGAAGTGCTACGCCTGCGGCCTGCCGCTGCTGAGCAGGCAGTTCTTTGTGTTCCCCTGCCAGCACGCGTTTCACTCGGACTGCCTGGGCCGGCGGGTGCTGGAGCAGAGCAATACGGCTAAGGCCAGGCGGATCAGGGAGTGCCAGGTGCAGATTAGTAAGGGGCTGGTTGGGGGGGAGAAGAGGGAGGCTATGATTGCTGAGTTGGATGCGTTGGTTGCTTCGGCGTGGTAAGTCCTTTTTGTTTGAGGTGGAAGGTTGGGAGTGATGCTAATATGGGAACAGTATTCTGTGCAGCGACTATGCAATCCGGAGGATAAACGAGCCGTTTATTAAGGAGGGGGAAGACACGGAAGAGTGGGCACTATAGGAGCCGACCCGGCGAGTAGCATGGGTGGATGTTTGCATACACATACGGAATGCCAGACGGCAAGTGAGAGAGAGGCAGAAGAGACCTGATACCCAATACGCACATGATGCCAAACTACACTCTCCACCCAGTTGTTCGTCTATACACACCGTGATTATCTCGTCATCCCATCCTGTCACAATCCCGCCATGTCCTAGCCCCCTACCTCCAGCCTTCCTACCTACCTCCCTATTTCCACTCTCCGATTCAATAGGGGCACACGGTCACGCCGAGCGTCGACTTTGTCAGCATCAAAATCGACACAATCACACCATACAAACCCAGCACCTCGGCAAAGATGAGGATGAGCACCATGCCGACGTACAGCCGCGGCTGCTGCGTGCTGGCACGAACTATCATGACCCATGGAATGTCAGCCCTCCAACCCCTTTTCTGCCTCTCACCAAAGCCACGGGATACAACCAACAAGAGGGGATTAGGATAAAAAAGGATGGAAAATGAAAAACTAACCGCCCGCATCCCCAATAATACCAATGGCGAACCCGGCCGCCAGCCCGCACAGCCCTACGGCCAGGCCGGCGCCGAGCTGCATGAGGGCTGTGTACAGCGCCATCTTCTCGGCGAGGTTGTTGGAGATGATGACGGCGGCGACCAGGCCGTAGATGGAGATGATTTGGGCCATGATGGCGCAGAGTCTGTTGAAAAGGGGGGTTGGGGATTAGTTGGGGGGTTGTTTTAAAGGGAGGAGGTTACGCATGGTGTGTGTGAGGGTTAGGTGTGGGAAAAGGGGGGGAGATGGAGGGAGAGGTCGGTGGGTGTATGTCGCTGCTTCTTGGTTGTTGGGTGCAAGAGAGAAGGGAAATGGACTTTACGTGTTCTGCATCAGCCTATCCGGCCGGATCACGCCGGAGGAAAAGATGGCGCCGGCCGACTTGGCGGTGCCATAGCTTGCGCCGATGACGGTGAAGACGATGGAGCAGGCGCAGCCTAGGGCTCCGAAGAAGGACTGTGACAGAAAAGGGTTAATATCCAGTAGTGGAAGGGTGCTGGGGAGTCGGGGTGAGAGCCCCTGGGGAGAGACGGACGGCATAGGACGGGCTGGTCGGTGTTAGCGGGTGACTACCGAAATAGGGCGGGAACTAATGGGGACAATACCAGCGATCGAGATTGACGACGTCCATTGTGGGAGTTGTTTATCACTTGTTGTCTCGGTTGAGGCTGGATGCTGTGCTACCCCAATGTCGTCTCTGTTACAGTTCACTGTTCAACGTACCACGGCTGTGAAACAAAGCTGTACGAATAGATACTGCACGTGCTGTGAGGGAAGGAGCAGAGAGTCTTTGGGGAAACGGAGAAACAGGAACAACAGAAGCAAGTACAGAGGATCATCGACAGAGTTACCGACCGTTGAGCCTTGCTTAGGGCCGACATCAAGACCTCGAGAGGGGTGACGGCCAGATTGGGGCAAGCGAAGCGAAGCTGACGTGTCGCGAGGCTGGCCCAAAGTATGGACACGTCCAACTACTGGAGTAATTCCCCAATCGACAGGTCTCCCTGGCTTCCACCGGCCGTGTATTCAGCCGCACTTACTGTGGTATGTACGTAACTATTGGCTTAACGACAAGGCTACTGCTTGACGGCTCGGACCGGGATGGGACTTTACACTCGAGGAGGAACCCAACGGCCGCTTAACTCATCTGGACCATGACATATATCTAGCGGTTCGAGACGAAGGTTCCTCGGCCTGAGCCACTCGGGAAGCTCGGAGAGGGAGCAGTGTAAAAGCGGAATGGAGGGGTAAGTGGGAGGAGCAGCTACACAGTACCTACTAAGTAACGTACCTCACCATGCAGTACCGTTGGAGGGGTTATTTTCTTCGGGCTTGGTCTCGGCGATAGTGCCCTTATCCGGGACGGAGCGAGTGGGCTGACCACGCAATCGCCCGGATCCGGCGCCGGGCTTCCTGTGCTCAGCCTTCGGGTGAAGCAGGTGGGTAGGTCATCGGAAGGTGTGAAAGTGGGTTGGGGAAATAAATGCATGGACCACGCTGTCGAACGCCTCGACCACCGCTATTGTTGCAGCTATGACTAACTTGAAGGCTCAAACAACGGCTCACTTAAACGATAGTCACACCATCTTATACAGGCAAGAGCAACCGAGTTCATGGTGTTTCGCGCCTGACTACCGAACGGCAAGCTCCTTCCCGGTTGCCCACTGACTTTGAAGCTCAGACACGCAAGCAGCGAATGGACAGCCAATCAGAGGCTGACGGGGAGACCCTGCCAAGACTGCGTGATCGGCGGTATCAGATTAGCATTCGCGCACGTGCCGGGTTACGTTTCACGTTCAAGTCGCCATCTGAACCACCACGAACCTTCCTTCTTTCTGTAACAATGGGATGGAATTCAACACTTCTTGTTACACTGGTTTTTCTCACGATCCTAAGGATCCGAGGAGGCCGCCGCCGAGGCAGATAAGTGGTCGACTACGAGGCGAAGGACCGAAATGGCCAACCAAATAAATACTTTCAACCTCTGGGGTTACACCGGCATGTCGCATGTGGGCCGCGCGTCATCTCCTTCATTGCACGTCCCCTGAACGAGATACACTGGCAGACTGGTTACCGACCTCGTGTACCTAGTTATGCACTCACCAATGCATCACTTTGGAGCTTGAGCCTTTGAAACCCAACCCGATGCCTCTCGGCTCCAGGGACAACCCCAGGATAAGTCCGGGCCGCCAAGAAAGATACGACGTCAGAACTTCGCACCTCCAAAAACAATGCTTTGTCTGGGGAACTCCCAGCAGAGTCGGTTTCGGCGGAACGTCTTGATGCTCGGCCTTCCCCTGTCCGTAGATCCTACACATTCCGGATGCGTCTTGAGCCAAGCTCGCCCTAGCCCACACTGAGTCCACTCACTTCTTCTCATATCCACTAAACAAGCCTCCGAGTCTTTCCCCTTTTTCGTCGTTTCATCAGACCCTATTTTCCTCGAGTATTCCGTATAGAGCCTCATCCGGCGCCGTTTTCGATTCCCTCGCCATTGTCTTTCTCCTCGCTCCTCACCACGCCGCCTCGCTTTCTGAGGGCGGCCTTATTAGTCTTGCCTAGACAAACGGGTTCAAAGCACATCTCACCGGGCTGATGATGACATGCTGCTGCATGTGCTACCTCACCCTCCTCACCAGCACTGCACATCTGACCACAGCCCCGAGCGTTCGCCACCTGTCAGGAACCTTATAAAACCGTGCCCTTCCAAACTCTTTCTTGACTTTCCGATGTTGCAACATCTTCAAACCTCCGTGTGGTGCCAACTTACGCTCGTTTTACTGAACTCGAACCACACGCTGGAAGAATGAAGCCGGCCTCGCTCCTTGCCCTTGCGGCTACACTCGTTCAGACAGTAGTAGTATATGCTCTATTTATACCGAATAGCAATGATGCACCGAGAGTGCTTGGGCTGGAGACTCAACGACGGTCTCCACGGAACCCAGCTCACAGAGACAAGCTGAGGAGACGAGATACTTTCGAGGTCGGCTTGGACAATGAGGTGAGTTCAACCAAGAGGGAATCCCGATATCCACTCACTAACACCGTCAGGAAACCTTGTACTTCATCAGTGGCACCATCGGCACGCCCCCGCGGCCAGTGAGGCTACACCTCGACACCGGCAGCAGCGATCTCTGGGTCAACACACCTGTCTCCAGCCTCTGCACATCAAGAGGCAACCCCTGCGCATACGCCGGCTCATACGCGGCCAACTCATCGTCGACTTACCAGTACATCGCTAGCAACTTCAACATCTCGTACGTCGACGGCAGCGGTGCCACCGGGGACTACGTCTCGGACACCGTCACCATCGGCAGCCAGCGGCTCGACCGCCTCCAGTTCGGCATCGGGTACAAGAGCACCAACGCCCAGGGCATCCTCGGCATCGGTTACCCGCTCAACGAAGTCCAGGTCGGTCGTGCCGGCCTACAGCCCTACAATAACCTCCCCGCCCAGCTGGTCGTCGAGGGCGTGATCCAATCCAACGCCTACTCCCTCTGGCTGAACGACCTCGACGCCAACACGGGTAATATCCTCTTCGGCGGCGTCGACGTCGAGAAATACGTCCCCCCGCTCCAATCCCTCCCCATCGAATCCACCTCCGGCGTCCACGGCGAGTTCATGATAACCCTCACCGACCTCCGCCTGGGCAACCACACCCTCGGCGCCACCACCACCACGACCCCCAACCGCACCCACCCCCTCGCCCTCGCCGTCCTCCTCGACACGGGCTCCTCGCTGACCTACCTCCCGGACGACCTCGTCTCGGAGCTCTACACGCTGCTCGGCGCCGTGTACAACGCGTCCGCCAACGCCGCGTACATCCCCTGCCTGTACGCGCGCAACCCGCCCCCGGCCCTCGCCCACCTCGACTTCACCTTCACCGCCCCGACCATCACCGTGCCCCTCGACGAGCTCATCCTCGACCTGGTCACCGCCGCCGGCACCCGCCCCACCTTCGACGACGGCACCCCCGCGTGTCTGTTCGGCATCGCGCCCGCGGGCGCCGGGACGTACGTGCTGGGCGATACGTTTCTGAGGTCGGCGTATGTGGTCTATGATCTGGAAAACCATGAGATTGCGCTCGCGCCGACCAGGTTTAATAGTACGGGGACGAGGGTGGTGGAGATTGGGAAGGGGAGCGCGGCGGTGCCGGGGGTCACGAGGGTGGCGAATCCGGTGAGGGCGACGAAGGGGTTGAGGGGCCTGAATGCTTCTGGGGCGGCGGGGAGGGTGGTTGAGGGGGCGTGGAGGGGGGTGGTCATGGGGTTGGTGGGGGTGGTGGTTGTGATGGGGTTGTTGTAGGAGAAGGTGATAGGTTGGGGTGGGGATATGGGTTTTGAGTTTTATGTTTTTGGTTTGGGTTTCAAGAGGGGTTGGATGGGTGCATTGCGTTCCTGCATCGGCCGGCGTTTTTTTAGCGTTCGTTTCTTGGGAGTGGAGAGGAGGGTTATATTTCGGTGTCTCAAAAGTGGGATGGCGTTGCATGCGTGTTCAGAAGCTGCGACATTGGAACGATACTACAGAAGGGGTTTGCATGTCTGGTTGGTTTGGTCTTACTCTAGATTTGAGAGACTTGGGCACGTCGACCATGTCGATCCAAGCTGGAAATGGAAAGCTATATCACCAAACGGCTATATAGCAAGTACTTTTATAGTATCTCAGAAACCTGTTACCTGTTCAATTCGACTACTCCCTATTTCCTAAAGCGGCATTAACACACCGACGCATGCGGTGAGCATCGCTGACTGTCCCAACACCAATCACAACCCTCCCTCCCCTCTTCCAATCCTGTTGATCCCGCCGACAACAGACGTCATGGGCTTCTCGGAATTAATGAAACATTTTTGTGACAGCAACAGCCGGTCGAGCCGCCTTCTAGTTTTAAGGCAGCAATGAGATATGTGACGAGGCTTAATCAAGGTGTCGTCCTTGGCGGGATTAACGGACTTAGGGAAGGATTTCACGGATCGGGGTGCTGAAGTGTCCGTTGAGGATCAAAGAAATGGATACGCAGGAGCAATGATAGACCGGTATCAGCTAAGGATAGTGGGCTCGGGGTGGTCAAGTGTCCGTTGAAGATCAAGGGACGGAGCTCACAAGTACACTGATGGACCCCTTGCTATATGCTGCGGCATAGATGTATATATACCGGCCTCTTGGCCTCTGCAAGGCGTGTTGAGTTTCCCAGCAGCAGCCAAGAAAGCTTATTTTCCCGAACCTACCTTCCTACTACTGCAATTGAACAGCCCATACCACCGAACAAACGTACCTTATTCCACCACTCAGTCCACATCAACCAACACCACTCCAATCAACCGGAACAATGGCTCAGAAATACGCCAAAGACCAGCCCGCAGGCTTCACAAACCGCATCGAGCGTGTAGCCATCGTCGGCGTAAGACCCTCCCTTCCACCCCCCACCCCCCTCCCCAACTTCCCAACTCCCCAACCAACAAACCACCCACCTACTAACCACCCCTTTCCCCACCACAACAGGCAAGCGGCCAACTCGGGCAGCACTTCACGGCGGCCCTCCTGCGCACCGGCCGGCACACCATCACCGCCCTGACCCGGTCAGGCAGCAACAGCAACAAAACCCAAACCGCGCTCCCCGCGGGCGTGATCGCCGCGCCCGTCGACTACGCCGACGAAGCCTCGCTGGTGGCGGCCCTGCGCGGGCAGCAGTTCCTGATCATCACGCTGTCGGTCAAGGCGCCGCCCGAGACGCACGCGGCGCTGGTGCGCGCGGCCGGCAAGGCCGGCGTGCCGTACGTGATGCCGAACGGGTACGGGTCGGACCCGGCCAACGAGGCGCTGATGCGCGACGACCGGCTGGGCGGGGCCGGGGTGAAGGTGAAGTGCGCGGAGATCGAGGCGGCCGGGTGCGGGTGGGTGGCGATGGTGTGTGGGTTTTGGTTCGAGTATAGCTTGGTGGTGGGGGCGGTGTGTCTGGGGTTTGATCATGCGGAGAAGAAGGTCACGTTGTATGATGCGGGGGAGACCAAGGTGAATATGACGACGTTTGAGCAGTGCGCGAGGGCCGTGGCGGCGCTGGTGAGTCTGAAGGAGCTGCCGGAGGATGAGGATGATGAGGAGCCGACGGTGAGTCGGTGGAGGAACAAGTTGCTGTATGTGGCCAGCTTCCGGGTCAGTCAGAGGGAGATGTTGGAGAGCTGGAAGAGGGTTACTGGGGAGGAGTGGACGGTGGAGAACCAGCCGAGTGAGGAGAGGTATCGGAAGGGGCTTGAGATAATGCAGGATCCGGCGATGGCGCACATGGGGGCGGCGTTAGCAACCTTTGCGAGGATCTTCTATCCGGATGGGAGCGGCGACTATGAGAGCTCGAGGGGTTTGGCGAACGGGTTGCTCGGGCTGCCGAAGGAGGACTTGGACGAGCAGGTTAGGGTGGCTAAGAAGATGTTGGATGATGGGTATGCGGGCTGGGTGCTCCAGAGATTGCAGTTGCAAAATGCTTAGGGATGGGGAGCCACGTACATGGCAGACAACAAAATTGGTATTCCACCTAGTAGTACCCTAGAAAAGTAGAGCCTAGTGGCTCACTTCGATATGTGTCTTGTAACACTGACTCGAAGTTAACCATGGGGGGCTTACTCCCCGGTTTTTCCAGCTTCCCGCATGCAAAGTTGGAGGCGACGTGGACTAATGCTGAGGTCGGCATCCATATGACTAGAGGTGATGGTCTGGCCGGGAGGGTTACCACAATCGAAAGCCTCATTGAAGAAATGGCACTCACTCGTTAACTAAAAAAAGCTGAACTCGAAAAAAAGAACAAAAAATCAAGGAATAAGAAGAACCGAGCAAAACGAGTCGAAAGGAATAAATCGAATAACAGAAAAGAGAGAAGAGAAAGAGAGCAAACGAATTTCATTTTGGTTTCTGGATGATGTTCTATCTACTCTGGGTTTGGTCGACATCTGCACTAAGGTATCAGCGAGCTGGCACCCCCCGTAAATTCAGGTGTCGAATTGAGCCACCCACCCCATCCCCAGACCCTTCGGTGATGTCTTGGTGTGCTTCCTGTGCTGGATTCACCTCCCTAAATCGTGAGTCGTGAGCAAATCAAATGTTGTCCGCGTTCTGTGCTCGGTAACTCGAGGAAGTTACCTTAGTCAGCCACGATGACTAACAATCCATGTGACCTCGCGCGCGCCTGAACAGGGGTCGCGTCTGCCTGGGAGCTGTGGAGCGCTCTGCGCATTTAAAGTCAACCCCACATTCATTGACCGATTTGTCAACTGCCTCGACAATCTTTCCTACAACCTGGTCAAACATAAAATCAACACAACCCAACAACATCAAGATGGCTTTCAGGAACGGGACTACTACCAATGCCGAGGCTAATGGCCTGAAGGATACGGAGTGTGTCTTCCCGAAAGGTCCAGAGGATACCGTCTCGGCGCTGCGCTGGTCATCTGCGTCAAACCACCTGGCCGCCGCGAGCTGGGATGGTAAAGTCTACATCTATGATGCGACCAACTCGGCCTCAACCGACACCATCAAGGGCGTCGCCGCCATTCCCGTCGGCGCCCCCGTCCTCGACTGCGATTTCAACAAGGTAAGTCCGAAACGAGTCTAATCCCACAGCTCCCGATCGATCGAGGAGGATGTTTCAAATTCTGGCGAACGAACAAATACGAACGGTTCCAATAGGCAAGTTTGAAGTCACTGACACAGGATCGCACTGGCGTGAAACTAACTCCATCGCAGGACGGAACCATCGCCGTTGGCGCCTCGGCAGATAAGAAGGTTCATCTCATGGACCTCAACTCGAGCCAGACCATGACGCTCGAGGGTCACACTTCACCCGTCCGCGCCGTCCGCTTCGTCGACGTCCCCTCCGCCAACGCCCCCATCATCGCCTCGGGCTCCTGGGACAAGACGGTGCGTTACTGGGACATGCGCCAACAACAACCCATTGGCGTACTCGAACTGCCCGAGCGCGTCTACGCCATGGATACCGGCGGCTCTGCGCTTGTTCTCGGTACTGCCGAAAACCAAATCCACTTCGTCAATCTCCACAACAACCCGCTTCAGGTGTCGAGGTCCACCGAATCAACCCTCAAGCATCAGACCAGCGCCCTCTCAGTCTCCGCGGATGGCAGCCGGTGGGCAGCCGGTGGTATTGATGGGCGTTGCGTGAATCAAGTTGTCGATGAGAAGGATACAAGGTGGGTTTCCTTCATCATACTACCTCTAATCTACCCGCTAACTAACTTTTCAGCTTCGAAAAACTGTCATTCAAGTGCCATCGCGAGTCAGTCGCCAACAAGAAAAACCTGACCGACGTCTATGCTGTCAACGACGTAGCCCATTCGCCAGCCCACAAGGATGTACTCGCTACTGTTGGGTCCGATGGCACCTACTCCATCTGGGACCTGAAAGGGAAGGCCCGCCTGCGCTCATTCCCCAAGGTCGACGGTCCGATTACGGCGGTCAGCTTCGCTCGCGATGGCATGAGCATGGCTTATGCCGTGGGATATGACTGGGCCAAGGGCTACCAGCACCACAAGGTTGGAGCCGAGACCAGGATTGTTCTGCACCGGTTTACGAAGCCCCTGAAGGAGGAAAAGAAGTTGTATTGGTAACTGTATTTTCGTGGAGGATCATGACTTAAGGACCAAATTGCGTGGGAACCTAAACTGGCCGGGATACCGAGAGCATAAATTGCTCCACTGGGTATATCAATGACATGTATCGGAGGATGGGCTACTTGTTGGGCATCTCATGGTTCTTCTCACTTGAGAGAACCGAAAGCATTGGCTTGATGATATCATTGTTGTCCTTTCCAGAGGAGGGAGATGTGCTCAGTGGGGTCTGAGAGCATATGGTTATATGGTTGGTCATGTGAGCATGGATTTCTGGCGAAACAAGATTGATACTGAGCATGGGGCGGTGGCGATTTTGTTGCTGTCTAGCTATGGCGTTTTGTCGGCATTATGGGTATTGGCCAATTATGAAAAGGTTCCCACTACTTTTTCAAGCACCATGTGAACCATGTGTTGTCTTTTCCCCCCTTGTCCCAACTGCAGGCAGCAAGATCAAACAACCCACCGTCGTCACTAGCTTGTTAGTGAGGGAATGAATGTCCGAGAAGTCTAAAAAGGTTTCCAACCCACTTCGCCACTACTGACCCATAAGAAGCAACTAGAAGTAGGACGGTACCATCCGTACACGGCAATGAGACAACAGTAAGCAGGCAAAGGAAGAAGTCCAGTGTATAAATCATATAACGTATTTCTTCAATGGAAGAACCCACCGCCCATGTCCCTTGCCCCCCTATTTCCACCGACGCCTGCCCTTTCTACCCCCATCCCGTACCAGAGTGTCCCGAGAAATGGAAAGAGATATAGAGAGCGATATCTGGAGCAACCCCCAGCAATCAACAGCGTGATTTACATTAAAATATGATGCCGGCCCTATCCCGTGCCGTCCCGTGCCATCCGTTATATACCGCGAACCCACCAGATCCCCCAACACATCGTACAAGAAAGAGAAAGCCATATGTGTTGTGAGAGAAGAAAAAAAAACGCATTCCATGCAACCTTGTCACCTCGCTGCCATCTTTTGAATGAGATCGAGCAGAGAAGAGACCCTAAGTGTCATCATGATCCCAAATCCCCCCTGACCCCAACACCAGAAAAGAATAATGTCCAGAGGAGGCAAAGCAAAAGCAAAGCAAAGCCAATGAAAGCAAAAGCCCCCAACGTATGTTTTGCTAGTGTCGTCTTTCCTATGCCGGTTCTCCATGGAATTAAAAAGAATTTAACCCGAAAAACCAGCGTAGAAAACACGAAGTGAACCGGGCTTCTAGGAGCCCAAACGAGATTTTGGCACCCCGACCTGCTCAGACCAGGGCTTGTCCCTCCCCATCGGCAGCTATTGGCTATGAGCGGTTTCCTTTCCGCCTGGCTGGCCGTTCATGGAGTCGGTGGCGTCTCCATTCAAGTACGGCGGGCTGCTTGACGGAGTGCTCAGAGGGCTGTTCGGATCCATGGTCAAGTTCGGAGTTGGCGCGGCCGAGCTGACGTCGACGTGTAGGCCGGGGGATGTCGGGGCTGTGGATGCTGGCGTATGGTTGTTACTAGTAGTTGCAGATGCGGGGGTCTGCGAGTCGGCAACCAGACGATCCATGGCCTCGATCTGCTTGCTGGTAGCCCCGGATTGCCTGAGGGATTGGAGGTGCGATGCTAGCTTGTTGACCAGCACCGCCCTGTCTTCACCTTGGAGTGCCTTGACAAGTTTTTCTGGCGCATGTTAGCTAGGGAACACAGAGATAATGACAAAAGGAAACTTACGGATGACATAGTTCCCAAACTGATCCTTCATTAATTGGAAGAGCGGGCTGTTTGAGTCGTCTCCCATTAGTTGGTCCCGAATGGACCGCTGCTCCTCGGGTGTACCAAGCAGGATGCACTTCTCGACGACATTCGACGCGTTCTTGTGCCTCGAGAGTGTCAAGAGCTGAGGCGTAATGACGTCGATCATTTTGGCCCGATCATCGGGCTTCCCTTTCTCCAGGACATGCTGGATCACGTAGTTGCCGTACATGTCGGTAATCAGCATCGAGGCGCTGCCGTGCAGCTCCAGCATTATAGCGGCCTTGTCCGCTTCGGTTCCGTGCTCCAAGACCCTCTGAACCACGCGGCAACCGTACTGGTGAGAAGCAAGCTCGTAAACGTGGCCCTTCAAGCCGGTCATCATGAAGTCGATATGTTCGCGAGGCACCAGCACAATAGCTTGCTGAATCACATGGTTTCCGTGCTGGTCCTTGGCGACTTTGATGAGATCCGACTCCAGCTCCTTTACCAGTTCGGTTTGCTGCTCCACTAGGACGTGTTCAAGGGCCTATTCCATGTTAGTTGCGGGTACAGGAGCCAGGTAGGATACAAGCAGCTCACCTTTTGGACGACTCGGCAGGCATACGGCTGCATCGACAAGTCGACAACCTTGCTCTTCATGGCGTTGGCTAGCACCTTTTTCTGAACTTGGTCGCCGTACTCGAACAGCTTTTGCATCACGTAGTTGCCAAACACATCCTTCATGAGCTGGACTGCATTCGGCTCGATTTCTGCAAAGACTTGGTCTCGCTCGTCACTGTTGGCCGTCTCGAGCTTCTGCTGGATAAAGCGAGAAGCCTGTTGGTCGCCACTGAACTCGACGATATGGCTCCAAATGTCCTAGGTCGCGTTAGTCAATGTCCTGTTCTACGTACTGCCAGCCAATCAATAGAGGCTACTCACCTTTAGTTCCCAGCGTTTCGATTTTGGGCTGTGCTTGAAGTCGTGTAAGAGAACACTCCGGAAGCTCTTGCCCGGGTCCTGGTCTCTGGCCGGGCGGGTCGGAACCCCGGCAGCCGCGAGGCTGTAGTGTGTAGGGATTCCATACCCCGCCAGGTGGGCGTTGTGCCTCGGGTCGTTGTATGCAGCGTACGGGGATGGGAATTGTTGATAGTTTTGCGCGAAGAAGGTATTGGGAAAAAAGGGGCTTGTCGGCTGCTGGGCGAACGGATCCGCTAGACCTCGCCGCGCGAGCTCCGCTGCCAACCTGGGATCCCGTGATGTCGGGCGCGACCATCCATCTGGGTTTTGCTGCGGGGTCCCCGTAAAGCTCCTGGGGCTGTTGAGGCTACCGCCATTGCGGTACGTGCTACCAGCAGGTGAGTTCCGACCGGCTATTGAGCCTCGCTTCTCGAGACCTGTGCCGTTCGAATACCCGTCCTTCGCAAAACCATTGGCATACCCATGTCCATTATCCCACGGTTGCGACACTGGGTTGAATTGGAAGTTCTGACCCCCGTTGTTAAAGGATAGAGCATCCTGGAAGCCGTTCATACCACCGTTGGCGGTGTTGTTGTTGTCAAGGCTCATCATGCCGAAAGCCTCCGCCATCTGCGTCTGCCGCCCAGCATCTTGATCAAACCCCATGCTGGGATGGGTGGAAAGCGATGACCCGGCGAGGGATGGACGTTGTGAGTGAATCGCGGGCACCGTGGGGATGCCGTATGCGAAGTCGTTGAAGGGATTCGTTGGGCCGGGAAGATCGGACTCGGCGAGGCCCGACATCGATTTACGCGAAGGGCCGCTCCCGACTGCGTTCAGGGACGTGGCTTCTTGTGCCTGCCGTTGAGCCGCCATTGAAAGCGTGGCAAATCTTTGGTCGAAAGTTGAGTTTGTGAACGGCTCTCCTTCTCCTTCATCGGCATAGTTCGAAAATCCAGGAGGGTACTTGAAGGCGCCTTTTGAGGAATCCATGGCTGCTGTGGTTGGGGGCTTAGACCCGACCGGACCTCTCTGGGCCATGCTCGAGGGCGCGTGGAAAAACTTGGGCAGCGGATTCGTATCATGGACGGAGGCGTCCGACCTGCTGCGAGGCGATGTGTTGCCCGAAAGATTGCGTGCTTGTGTGGCATCGGTCGAGTTCCAGTACGCGGAGCCCCATGCGTCGTGGTCGGCTGTTGTTGAAGTAAGAGCAGCCGATCCTAGGCCGGCCGAGGCAAAACCATTCATCGCATCTGTAAACCCGTCAGCCGCGATGCCCTCAGCCCGCAGCAAGACCCTACGCGCTGACAGACCTCTGGATGTGACCGTAGGCCTGGTGCTCACAAAGGGCCCGGGGGTGTTGTTGTTCCATGGCCCAGCGGCCGGAGAGTTGAAGATAGAATTTCCGAGACTTGATTGCGCGGTGTGGTTGCCGTTGGGCAGGTTAGTGTAGTCGGAAAGCCGACTGCGTCGTGACTGTAGCCGTAAATCTCACGGTTAGCTCACGGTAACAAGTGCAAAAGGAGGGTGATAAAAGTGGCTATGTTGTTGCGACAGTACAGTCGTTGGTTGCCACCCCGATCCCGCTTGACAGGCAAGAGTACGATGAGGGGGATGGGGTATACATACATTAGTCGCCATTGTGCTGGGCGATGTGTTTGTATTGGCGGGATAACTCATGAAGTGGAAATGTGATGAGAGGTGAAAAGTCGAGGATATCGATGGCGTTTAGGAATGGGCACGGAAGCCTGTCCGCCCAAAATTATGGTACTCGGTGTAGATGTAGGTGCGCAGCGTCAAAGCGGGATGTGCGTGACCTCGTGGGTGGGTATGTGGCGTCGTGGAAACTCGGCCTCGGGAGGTCTTCTCCTCGAGCGCTCCGGTGCTATGTGCTGGGTATCGGAAAAGAGATTTGAGCGTTGTGACGGAACTGCGAGTCGGTTGAAGGTGAGGTCAGCACACGAGAGAACCAAGCAGCTGGGAAGCGGCGGGGGTGTCGAGGAGGATTGGTAAGGCTGATGCGTCCCACACCTAGAAACTAAGTTGGAGGAGGGAGGTGGGGAGGGGCGGCACTCGGGCTCTTGACAGGTGCTTGACAGCACAGAAGCGGGCTCGGCGGAGGTGCTGGGGGTGCATTCCGCACCGAGCTGAGTGCCGTGGGTGTGCGCTAGACGGAGTAACTACTGCTTGCTGCAGTAGGTATGCAACACAGGCACTTACTCCAGTCCAAGGCTTGAACAACGGGAGTTGCAGAGCTCAGCGACCCACCAACGCAGGAGGACACCTCTCTCAAAACCTCGCCGAGATGCTCGCAAAGGCAGGGTGGGTGGATGAGAGGGGGGGACGGAAGATGGAACGGGCGTCGATCGCGGGTTGCGCGCACGGAAGACAAAGAACCAGATGCAGTGGGGGAGAACGAATGGGACGATGGACGATGAACGATGAACGGTGAACGAGGGCAATGAGCTGCAGATGGATGCGGATGCGAACGAGCGTACCTTGGAGCGACGGTTTTCGCTGTCCCACCAAGCGACTGTTGTCCCGCTTGTGCTTGCGAGCTTGCTTTCTGGGGTCGCAGCGACAAGGAGGGGCCTCCTGTTCGAACTGCTCGAGATGGGGATTTGAGAATGGAAACCAGGGGCAGGATTGGCTGAGGTGCGCCGCGTCGAGTCTGCGACTGGACGAGCACACGACAAGGGGAGGGAGGGAGAGAGGAGAGGTGGAGGCCAAGGTACCCGGACCTTACCTTTTTAAGTCAGCGGGACCGGGGGTGGTGTTTAAGATCCAGGGCAACGTCGGTTGGCGGACCCAGCGACCCCAAAAAAGAAGTTTTGTGGGGGATCTGGGAGTCGTCTCAAGTCGGTGGATGGCCCTTTTTTTAGGGGGATCTTCGAAGGCCGGGCCGGATGCGGCGTTCGCAGGACTCGGTCGACTCGACAGAGGGCAGGGCACGGCGGGGCAGGGCAATTCCGTGCGGAACCTGAATTCGGATTGCGCGACCGAGAACGGCGGGGTATGGAGGTTGGTTGAATGTCCGTTCACCGAGCAATCGGCCTCGATGACGGAATTTGGATGCAAGAATTGCTGTTGGGAGACGAGGTTCGAGATTCCGTCGCTGTGCCCACTTTTTGGGACCTTAATGGAATGCGGGCGGCGGGATGATGCGGGCACCAGGGCTGCGCTGCGCTCAGGTCGAGACGAAAAAAAGTCTGGGCGACTCGTTCAAAGTCGAGCGTGGCTCGGTCGGTCTGGGCTGGCTCGGCTGGCTGGGGGCTGCTTGTTGTGTGCGGGGACCACCTGAGAAATCGAAAAAGATAAAATAAAAACGGGGCTGCTCGGTGCTGCTCGGTGACACCAGCTCGTGCAACAAAACCTCCAATCGGCCGTTGTTGTTTTTTTTTTTTTGCTCGTGCCGTCCCTTTTCTCAAATCCGTGGGACCGCCCAGTCGGCTCCCTGATGGCTGTGCACCTGAAACCAGCGGGAACTCGTTTCCGCTGTGTGTTTCTTGTCGATTTCGTGCAGGAAACATGCGGCAGAGCAGATCGCACCGTGCTCAGATCCGACCGTTGGGAAGCGCAAGCGCACTCGGCCACCTCTTCTGGCCAGTGTGTGGAGACAAAATCGAGCTGAAAGTGGTGTGTTGGTTGGCTGACGTTGCCGTGGTGTTGTTGGGTGTTGGCTGTGTTGAACCTCAAACCGCCCAAGTGGGCTCTTGGCCGCGATCGAGGGCAAGCGGATGACGATCCGAGAGGCACCGAGGCAGGGAATGCGCGCCCAAATCCGTGCTGTGCCGCCGCTCGCCTACATATAATTGTTTGTTAGCGATGACAAGGGCATCCTATGGACAAGGTTTGGCCTTTAAGGGCACCAACACTCTCGCAAACGCGCCGCACCTCGTTTCTTTGCGACTTTTCCGATCGAGGTCTGGGGGCGGAAACCAATTTGGGGGCTCAAACAAAGACGAGGGAAGTCAGAACGGACAACAGTCGACGCGTGGCTCGAGTGTATTTGTAGGAATGCAAAAACCCGGGGTGACCCTATGTACAAACATGTACATACATTTTCGAACCTACACTTTGAGTCGTTCTCCCTGATGTTGTGCAAACTTTGGGGCCAAGGACGGGTCGACTCCCTGGGCTCAACTCAAGGGGTCTGGCGCCGGTCTTGTATCTGGCTAGATGGAATGGATCCTGTCCTGTATTCCCCACGCCCGCCGTCTCACCAAGAAACAAAAAAGACCTGGTGTCTAGTGTGTATCGTGTCTGGTATGGAAAGGCACACACAAAGGCCGCTTCGGGGGATACGGGACCCTCAGACTCGCGTGTAAATGCAAGGAATCGACCCAGATAGGAGGCAGAACCTGGCGTCAGATAACGCAATGCTATGGTAGCGCCGTTGCTTGTGCTCCCCTCAACCTATTCTGGCGATCTATCCTATCATTGGCATGGGCAATCCGGGGAGGGTCGTGGAGCTTAGTGCTGCCTTGCATGCGTTCGGCTTCTTGATTTGTGTCCCTCGCAACGCAAGGGATGAAGTGTTCCCCTGCCGAGGAGTTGCATGCCCATCACCAAAATGGAGGAATGCCCTTCATCTCCGTTGCTATGAAGGGCCAAGAAACTCGGACGGATCAACACACACAATGTCTCGAGTCCTTCTTTTTCTCCCTGATTTATTCCTGGCATCACTCTCCGGCTACCGGAAGGGGCTGAACTCGGAGTAGACCAAGTCGCCTCCCGACTCGTGACACCTGCCCGATACCACCGACTCTGTCTGCTAATATGTTTACTAGTTTCAGGAAGCAAGCGCAGCTCGCCCTTGTGCCACACTCTTGTCTACCTTTGGGGGCGCTTCTCGCCCCAGGCCTATCGTGCGTCTAAGGGGGTCCCAAGTCAAACGTTGCACAGCCCGCCAGTCTAAGACGTTGCCGGTGTCGGGAGCATCGTCGTCCTATGCTGCTTGACAAACGCCGCACCGTGATGGGACGTTTGCGCCCCTCGCCCAACGTGCCCTCAAGTTGGACTTTTTGTTGTTGGAAGCCGCACACGCCTCATCAGGTATAGCATTGCCAAGTTGGTTGATCAGTTGGCTGGCCGGAGTGCAGCACCGTTTCAAACTGCGGCACTCGGCGAAACGCAGGTAAAAGGAGACACCAACGAGGTTCCCCCCCAAAAGGTCGACCGGTTTTGCCTTTCTCGTCGCCATTACCGTCACGCGTCTTCTTGAGTTCCTTCAGCCCGCCACCAAGCAACTGAATAGGCCATAAGAGCCTCGCCGAGTTCGCAAGTCCCGTCATCCGTTGGCCTCAACCCTTGCCATAGCCATTGAAGGCAAGCTCAGGACTCAACCAGAACCATGACCCTCGTAGCAGCCAAGGGCCGTCCTCGGACTTGTCATCGGGCTCTACGTTTCTCCCTACAAACGGTGCAATAAGGTGGCCATCCTCGTGGTGATAGTAGCGCTTGTTGGCCGTAGCCTCTCTCGTCCCTTTCCCCACGGCCGTGAGGTAAGCGAGCCGTCCTTCCCCCTTCTCTTTTCCTTTCATTCCGTTCGGTTGAAAAGATGTCAGACCGAGACACAGGTAGCGGCGGGGAGGACCAAAACTTGCTTGTGGTCGTCTGCCATACGTCCCTTAATTTGCGTCCAGCCACCCGGCGTGATCCCGCGACGTTCTGGTGTACCATTGCATCGGAGTCATCCGTGGAACTTAACACCGCGATACAAAGACCATGATGCCATCTCGAGGCACAGTGGGGATTACGACGCGGCAAGGGGCGCCCAAAGATTGCAATACCGCAGTACCAGGCGCTCCCCAGGTTGCAATAGCCAGGGAAACCTTTTTTTGCCAACATCATTCCTTTGCGCAGGAGCTTCATGGCTTCCCATCCTGGGGTATGCCGCTCAACCAAGCCGGTTGCGTGGGGCGGGCGGTGGGGTACGTACTCTCTGTGGTATGAGGCTGGTTGATGAACATGTGTTGTCGAGTCACCGCTAAAGTTACGGCAGCTCGGAGCCCGGGGACTCAATCACAGTCCGGCCAAGAGCCGCTCGACTCGATGTCCGAGACGGATTGAACCAACCAGGCACGTCCACCAAAGAGTTGACAAAGATGACACTCGGTTGCTTTCGTCAGAACGGGAAGATGGGCTTCCATTGCACCGTCGTCCGACCCGGTGTTTGGTTGTTCGGTTAGCTTGTTTGCTGGAGCTCCTTGTGTGGTGCACTTAGAAATCTAGCCGCCGATGATGGGGGTCGAGACTCGAGGGCGGCTACTTCGGCAAGAGGTCGGTCGTTATTACTGAGAGAAGGAAAAAAGGTACGCTCGGAGTTTCTGCCTGGATTGGCATCATTAGTCTACAAAAAAGAAAACGAAAGGCAACAAAAAGACAACAGTCTTCTCCACCAAATCTGAGTCGGGTCACGTCGAGGTAATGAGCAGTGGATTGTTTCTTCATGCTGACCGGAGGAGTTGCTAAAAACAGGGCTTGGTTTTGGCTGGCCAGACTCTGCCAGACCACGGCTCCTGGGAAGATCTCTGCCACTCCGACCGTTTTTCACGCACGGGCCAGAATCTGCAGCTCATGGCCAGGGATCGATTGGGCGGCTTTCAAATTGAGACCCGCTCGCATGTGAGCCCAGAAACGATACGATTGGGCGATAGTTCGATCCATGGGGCGGTTCATCCCAATTCAGCGATTTCGCTTGCTGGGATAGCGCTTGTGTGCTCCCCCTGACCGAGCGGTGGGCGGTACTTGTTGCAAGGCAACGCCTACCATCTTGGCTCCTTCTTCTCACCTCCTCTTTTTCCCATCTCAACACCTCACCGGCGCCAGGGCTCAGGGAATTTGCATTCGTCGTTCTTTCAGTCATTCCTTCCTCCTCCCGATCTAGGGAATCAATTTGGTATCGACTTCATTCTTTTAGTCGATCTCCGTCCCGTCCTTTTTTTCATCGATGCAATTCCCCGAGTCACGCGCGAGATCCAATCCGGCAAATTCCTAGCCCGCGAAGAACAGCCCTTGGGTACGTTGGCTCCCTTTCTCGTACCGCGTCCGCCTGGTACCCTTTTTAGGGGCAGCAGGGGAAGGGATATCGCAATGCTGACCATGAATTGTTTCGGGTTATAGCTTCGACAGTCCACATCCGATCGCTTTAACAGCTACGGCTACAGCTACAGCTACAGCTTTCCGCGAATAACATTCTTTTGCAACAAAACTCACATTCATTATCCACAATGGACTCATTCACAAGAATCGTCGCTCGAGGCGACGAGGAGAAGGACAGCAACAAGACAACCGTCAATATCCTGATCGCACTTCTCGTTCTCGTATTCGTCGGCCTCGTGTCCTTTGCGCTCCTCGTCCTGTTGCGGAGGAAGCGTAGGCAAAGACAGATGATGAACGAGACGTTGCCCCAGTATCACGACGTGAAGCGGACGGGTAACCACCGGCGACTCACCATCCAGACCGGCAACGGTCGGTCAAGCGTTATCGTTGTCGACAACAACGGCCAGCCCATGCTCGCGAACCCCCAGTCGCCACCTCACTCCCCAGACAACGTCCCCGAGATCCACATCACATTCCCTGATGAGCAGGACGATCAAGGTAGGCCGAAGAGCGGCCGTGTGGTCGTTGTCAGGGTTGGCGAGACCAGCGTCGGGCTCGAGCCTCTGGACGACGAGCAACTGCCCGCCTACGAGAAGGAGAGCAAGACGCAATTTTACTCCATCGACATGGACAAGATTGGCGGGCTGAAAGAGAAGGAATTCCACTAGGCCGCTGCATGAGCCAGACATTTGAGCGACTTCCTACGGGGACCCAACGATCTTTCTCCTTCGACCAGCCAGCGAGCTGGCAATCCTTACGACTTGATGGGCGTGTGGCGTTGCGATGAACGGACAGGGACACGAAAAGAGATACCACCATACACGCGCCGGCCACTACCTTCTTCTACTTCTAATTCGCGTGTCTCGGCGTCCTACCCCGGCATCTCAACACCGGCTGGGGAGGATTTGATTTTTTGGGCAGGGGGGTGGACAGGGGAATGGGGGGGTATTGTCGGAGAACATGGAAATGGAGCCCATTCGCATCCAGGCTACGGCACTGCGGCACCCGGGACGCACATTCGGCGGTTGGTGCTATCGACGTCGAGGCGAGAGGAGCGCAACTATATATCTAGCACGCCATTGGCGACAGCGTTGGGTGGGCTTGTGGCATATTTGTACGGACATATTCTCGTATTGTATAATTACTATTCGAC
This sequence comes from Chaetomium cochliodes, assembly GCA_023383405.1. NCBI lineage: Eukaryota > Fungi > Ascomycota > Sordariomycetes > Sordariales > Chaetomiaceae > Chaetomium > Chaetomium cochliodes. The sequence goes on from JAKWJL010000007.1 coordinate 402,551, forward strand.
TTCCGCCGTCGTGCGGGTTTTTTTCAAATCGTCCCTGTCGAGGCTGTGTGACTGGCTGGGCCACCCGGGGTTCGATCTTCTCGCTTTCGTCATGTCAGGAAGGTTTGATCAAAGATCCCAGGCTATTATGGGAACGACAAACCGAACACCCGGATACTTTCTTGGTCACCTTCCCGCCCTATGGAGTGGTGCGTTCCTCAGGATGTGCAATCTTGAAGCGAGCCAACCTTGATGGCCCTCCAGGGTTAGGGTAGTGCCAAATGACGGTGGGGATACCTTCGCGTCTCGCTGGAGCTTTGAAATTCCGACTTCTCCAGATATTTCAACTCTTGAAATGGCGCATTCTCCCTTCCCCTGCGCAACTCGCCTTTAGACAGTCGCGCATCCAATGGCCCCTAAGGTTTCTCCCTGAGCATTAACCAGCGCCAATTGGTGCTTCTCTTCCTTATTATACCTTCTTGACCTCTTCGTCGTCACTTGTCGTCACTTCTCCGGCATCCCCCCTTTTCCGCCCTGTTATTTGATACCTCCGTTTCAAACCTTTCCATTCTTCGATATATATTACAAGACCGACGAACCAACGAACGAACCCCTACCGCGACATCACCATGCCACCGCCAAAACCTCCCCCCAAAAAGGCCGTCCCGCCGCCCGACTACAAGGCCATCGCCGCGCAGTTGGCCGCCGCGAAGCGCACCAAAGAAGTCGCCGACGCGGTCCTCAGCAAGAACACCGGCACCCCCGACGCCGACGACCCCACAACCGCAGAGAGGGACATAAAGCAGGAACAGGAACGCATCACAGCCCGCGAGCGCACCCGCGCCCGCCTCGACACCGCCCGCCGCAAAGCCTACAAGTCCCGGTGGGGCTGGACCGCCGCCTTCTGGGCCTGGCTGCTGTGCGTGCATGCTGTCGGCATCGCCTACTTCACGAGCGGGTTCCTGCTGACGCGCCTGGTGCTGGAGGAGAAATCGGCCTGCGCCACGTCGCCGGCGGCGGCAGGGTCGGGGGGCGTGGATGGGGTGGTCTCTGGGGATGGGAGTCTGCTGCCGGCGTGGCCGGGCAAGGGGACGGTGGAGGGCGGGTGTTGGCACCCGCGCACGTTTGATCGGGCGGTGGTGGTGGTGATTGATGCGCTGCGGTATGATTTCACGGTGCCGGTGGAGGATGATGAGGCGTTTCATAATGCGTTCCCCTTTCTATGGGAGACGGCGGTGCGCGAGCCGAATAGGGCGTTTTTGCGGCCGTTTATTGCGGATCCGCCGACTACGACGCTACAACGGTTGAAGGGGCTGACGACGGGGACGCTGCCGACTTTCGTGGATCTGGGGAGCAGCTTCTCAGGGACGGCAATCGATGAGGATAATCTGCTGATGCAGTTCAAGGATGCGGGGAAGAAGATTGTTCATTTGGGAGACGATACGTGGGAGGCGCTGTTTCCGGGGTACTTTGAGGGGAATCTGAGCCGGGCGTACGACAGTTTCAACGTCTGGGACTTGCACACGGTCGATAATGGGGTCATTGAGCATATCTTCCCGGCCATGGAGAAGAGGAACGACTGGGACGTTCTTATCGGGCACTGCCTTGGTGTTGACCACGCTGGCCACCGTTATGGGCCGAATCACCCGGAGATGACCAAGAAACTACGCCAGATGGACGGTTTTATCAGGGATCTGGCCGAAACTATGGATGACAAGACGGTTCTGATCGTGATGGGAGACCACGGAATGGACAGCAAGGGGGATCACGGTGGCGAGAGCGAAGACGAGGTCGAGGCTGCGCTATGGATGTACTCCCCCAAGGGTATCTTTGGCAGGACGAAGCCGGAATATGTTACACCGCCGGCCACCGCCAAGACCCGTCCCGTCAACCAAATCGACCTCGTTCCCACCCTGGCACTGCTAATGGGCATCCCCATTCCCTTCAACAACCTGGGGAGGCCAATCGAAGAGGCCTTTGCTGGCGCTGCTGGTAATTCGTGGGCCAACCTCGCTGCGGCGGAGAGGACGGCAGCGGCCGGCATCAAGCGCTACCAGTCCTCTTATTTTGCCGCTCGGGGAATCGAACAGTCTTCCGGTCCTGGCACTCCCGGTGAACTCTGGGACAAAGCTGAGGGCCTTATTTCCAAGGGGAAGAAACAGGACTGGGAAGTCATTTTTTCGGCATTCGCCGCATATCAGGAAGAGAACCTACAGATCTGCAAGGCCTTGTGGGCGAGGTTCGACCTCAAGAATATGGCTATCGGCATTGCGGTCATGGCACTCGGGGTTATCGCGCTTCTCGTTTACATCTCCAAGGGGGTGGATGACGATGCTATTGACGACGAAGAGCTGGACCTCGCCGAAAAGAGCTTGGAGCTGCAGGGCATAAAGCCCGACGCATCAGCAACGCCTTCTGACAGTCTCGAGAGGCGTCTAATTTCTGCTGCCCTCCTCGGCGCCACCCCCGGGTTCCTTGGCGGAGTTGTCTCCTCTTTCGTCTCAGGGGCTGGCGACTGGTACCGCGGATCTGGTATTGCCGCTCTGACGAGCATCGGCGCGGTGCTCGTCTCCATGTATGAGGTTCAGGAGACCGTAATGAAGGTTTTCCCCACGACGGCCTGGGGCTGGATGGCGGTGGTCTTCACAGTCAGCCAGTCCATTGGCTTCGCATCCAACTCGTACACGATCTGGGAGGACTCAATCCTCCTCTTCTTTATCACAACATTCGGTTTCGTCAGCGCCCTGTCATCACTCAGGATCCCTTCCAAGGCGGACCGCTACCTGGCCATCTACCACTCCGTGGTCTTCGCCCTGCTTGGCCGCGTTGCTTCCTTCTCCAAGCTGTGTCGCGAGGAGCAGATGCCATACTGCACCTCGACCTACTATGCCTCGTCCACATCCTCCACCTCGGCCCCATGGCAGCTGATCATCCCCTTCCTCGTCTCCATCATCCTCCCATCCATCCTCAAGGCCTATCTCCAGCCGACCCGGTCCTACGAAGGCCTCGCCCCGACCTGGATCGGCTACGTCTTCCGCACCGGCCTCTTCATGGCCGCCCTCTACTGGCTCCTCGACGCGGCCGACAACGGCAACTGGATCCCCGGCCTCCCTGGCAAGACCCTCAAAAACATCAGCGTCTACACCGCCCAGATGATCCTCGGCCTCGCCCTGGTCGCCGGCACCACCGCCTTCGTCTGGGCGCCCCCCTGCGTCTCCATCGTCACCTTGGCCTCCCCCTCCGAACCCACCCGCGCCCAGATCGCCATCCTCGGCTACGCCAACGCCCACGGCGCCCGCTACCTGCTCCTCCCGCTCAACCTCCTCGCCGCCTGTCTCCTCCTCTCCAAGCCCATGGGCGCCGGCGCCCTCGGCCTGATGGCCTGGCAAATCCTCGCCCTTCTCGAAGTCCTCGACCTCAACGACCTCACCACCTCCCCCATCGGACCCGTGATGCTCGCCGTGCTCGGCACCTTCCACTTCTTCAAAACAGGCCACCAGGCGGTGCTCAGCACGATCCAGTGGGACGCGGCCTTCATCCCGCTGTTCACCATCCGCTACCCGTGGAGCCCGCTCGTGGTGGCGCTCAACACCTTCGCGGGGCAGATCCTGGCCGCGGCCGCCGTGCCGCTGCTGGTGCTGTGGAAGGCCGGGCCGCGGCGCCGCGGGGTGCTCGAGGCCGTCAGCCGCGCGCTGGCCGTGTTCGTCGCCTACTTCGCCGTCGAAAGCCTGGCGACCATGGCGTGGGCCGGCTACCTGCGGCGGCACCTGATGCTGTACCGCGTGTTTGGGCCGCGCTTCATGGTCGCGGCCGTGGTGCTGGTGGTGGTGGATGTGGTGGGGATCGCGGTGTCGCTGACGGGTGTGCGGTGTAACACGATGGCGATAGGGGAGGTTTTTGGGTGGCCTGAGTGAGCGGGTTGTATCCTGGATTATTTGTTTTGTTTGTGTATATTTGGGATGAAAGTTGCCTGGGTTTGAACATAAGTGGTTGAAGAGGGGCCCTAGAGCCGCTCCCTGTACAAAGTACTCTGATAATGTCTAGCATGTCGATAAACCAGGTGTGGTGATAAGAGTCGTTCCTTGTTGTCTCATTCTGTGGCAATACTGCGACGATACATGCAAGACTGTTTTACAACGATAACCAGTTCCAAGCGGCCATCCCTCCACCTCAATCTTGCTAAGCCAGCACCGGAACACGATATTATCAACATTGTCAACATCGATGAAGCAATCTTTGGGGACACCATGTATTCTGTTTTGCGACATGGTTGTGTGTATGACCCCAAAACCAGTCTGAACGACTTCACACGCGCGCTGCTTGGTGAAGGCAGACCATTCCTAGCCTAGAACGCACAATCTTGTTGAAGAAGTGGTCAGGCCTTGCTCACCCACCCCGAGTCACCACCCACGCCGAACCCATGACCCGCATCAACACCGAAACCAATAAATGAACCCCTTTTCCATCCCTCTTGACCGCAAAAACGCCCAGTTGAATATGGCGACCCACCCAATTATGCTAATGCTGTTGAATCCGGATTTTCCCCTTGCCGACCAACGCCGAGTTGAGAATGGCGCGCTTGAGGTATCATCTATCGTTACCCATTTTATAACCCGCTAGAAGACCCCCAAAAATGCTAAATGCTGTTGAAAAAAATCCGGGAAAGCATAGGGCATCATCAATCAATGATGATGCATTAGTGAGCTTTGTTAAGGCGCTTAGGCCTTGGTGTACTGCTCACGGAAGTACTTGGCAGCGTTGACCATGTGGGTGAGGGCACCCTTGACCTCATCCCACTTGCGGGTCTTCAGACCGCAGTCGGGGTTGATCCAGAGCTGCTCAGGGCGGACTGCGTCTTGTTAGTGCTGGTCATCCTGTAGCTCAAGACCGGTAAACTTACGGTACTCGAGCATCTCCTGGATGCGCTGCTTGAACTCGGCCTCAGCGGGGACACGAGGGCTGTGGATGTCGTAGACACCAGGGCCGATGTGGCGGGGGTAAGCCTCGTCAATGAAGACCTTGAGGAGCTTGGCATCGGACTTGGAGTTCTCAATAGAGAGAACATCGGCATCCAGAGCGGCAATGGCTAAGAATCATGTTAGTACGTAGTGGTTGAACGCAGGATACACTGATACTGACCGTGGAAGAAGTCCTGGAACTCGGAGTAGCAGAAGTGGGAGTGGATCTGGGTCGAGTCCTCAACACCGGCGGTAGCCAGCTTGAAGCTGTTGACGGCCCACTTGAGGTAGGCGTCACGCTCAGAGCCCTTGCGGAGAGGGAGACCCTCACGGAGGGCCGGCTCGTCGACCTGGATGACGAAAATGCCGTTCTTCTCAAGGTCAACGACCTCGTCACGGAGCGCGAGAGCGAGCTGCTGGCACTGGACGGACTGGTGGACGTCGACACGGGGGAAAGACCACCGCAGGCAGGTGACGGGGCCGGTAAGCATGCCCTTCATGGGCTTCTTGGAGACCGAGGCAGCGTACTTGCTCTCCTTGACGGTCATGGGAAGAGGACGGGAGATGTCGCCGACAATGATGGGAGGGCGGACGCAGCGGGAGCCGTAAGACTGAACCCAGGCGTGGGTGGTGAAGACGTAGCCCTGGAGGCGCTCACCGAAGTACTGGACCATATCGTTACGCTCAGGCTCACCGTGAACGTAGACGTCAAGGCCGAGCTCATCCTGAATCTGGATGGCGTAGTCGATCTCCTTCTTGATGAAGTCGTCGTACTGCTGCTCGTTGATCTCACCCTTGGTGAACTTGTTCCGCTGGACACGGATCTCGCTGGTCTGGGGGAAAGAGCCAATGGTGGTGGTGGGGAAGAGAGGAAGGCTGAGGTGCTTCTTCTGCTGAGCGTAACGGTTGTCGAACTCAGTCTTGCGGTTGTGCTGAGCCTCGGTAACCTGAGACTGACGCTCCTTGACCTTGGGGTCATTGGTGCGGGTCGACTCGGCGCGTGCCTTCATGGCGGCAGCGTTGGCCTCGAGCTCAGCGCTGACAGCGCCGGCATCGGACACAGCCTTGGCAAGGATAGCAACCTCCTTGACCTTCTCGCTGGCAAATGAGAACCACTCGTAGACGTCAGCGGGAAGCTTCTTCTCGCTGGCGAGGGTGTGCGGGGTGTGGAGGAGAGAGCTGGAAGTGGCAACAAGGACACGTTCAGGGCCGAGGGCCTTGATGGCGGTCTGGAGAAGGTCAAGCGACTTCTTGAAGTCGTTCTTCCAGATGTTCCTGCCATCAACGACACCGGCAGCTATTCCTTTGGTTAGCACAAATTTAGGCCTCGGTATAGGGTAAAGTTCACTGACAGAGGATCTGGTTGGCGCCGAGCTGCTTGAGGACAGGCTCGAGCTGCTCGGGGTTGCGGACAAGGTCGACGTGGAGACCCTGGGTTTTGGCAAAGGCAGGGAGGACGTCAAAGTTGTGGACGATGTCACCGAAGTAGGTGGCGACGACGACAGAGGGAACGGCGCTGCCCTGAGCGGCAATAGCCTCATATGCGGGCTTGAAGGCGGCCTTGATCTCGGGGCGGAGATCGAAGACGAGGACGGGCTCGTCGATCTGGACGCTCTCGGCACCAGCAGCCTTGAGGGCCTTCAGGAGCTCGACGTAGACGGGGACGAGCTTGTCAAGGAGAGTGATGGGGTCGACGGAGGAACCACGGTCGGCCTTGCCGAGGGCAAGGAAAGAGACGGGGCCGACGAGGACGGGGCGGGTCTGAATGCCAGCCTCCTTGGCCTCGAGGAACTCCCGAACGGGCTTGGGGTCCTGGGCAAGGGAGAAGGTCTGGTTGTCCTGGAGAGTGGGCTTGACATAGTGGTAGTTCGAGTCGAACCACTTGACCATCTCGAGGGCGGGCACGTCCACACCGCCCTTTTGGTGGCCACGGCCCATGGCAAAGTACTCATCGAGCGGGGACAGCTTCTGCGAGGTGTAACGTTCGGGGACAGCCTGCGGTAGAAAACGGATTGGTTAGCCGGATGACCCGGAAGCAGCAGACAGTCTAATTTGCATGTGTACTCACGTTGAAGAGCTGGATGTGGTCAAGAACGTGGTCGTAGAAAGCAAAGTCGTTGGAGGGGATGATGTCGACACCGGCATCCTTCTGGATCTTCCAGTGGGCAAGACGAAGCCTCTTGGCCTCGGCGAGGAGGTCCTGCTGGGTGATCTTGTCGGCCCAGTAGGCCTCGTTCGCCTTCTTGAGGTCCCGAAGGACACCCATACGGCTAAACCAGCATTGTCAACATCGGGCTCGAAACAACATCGGGTCAATTGGACTTGGACTCACGGGAAACCCAAAACGGATGACTGAACCATCTTGAGGCGGGGGAGGGGTTGACTGGGTATCAAGGATCTGATGCGGGGCAGCAGTGTAAAACGAAGAAACCTCTTCCTGTTCCTGCCTCAAGCTCGGATCAAGAGAATCAGGTTTGGGAAGATGAGGGATGAGGAAGAGAGGAGGAGGAGAAGAAGGAGGAAGAGGAAAGAACGAGTTGATGTGCAGGTCGGGGAGAATTTGACTTCGCTGGAGAGGGGGGCTAGGAGCTGGGGTGTGGGGCCGTAATCGGTGGGGGGTCCCACCGCAACTTTCGGAGCCCGACCGCCTTTGGGAAAGAATGTCTCGACGGGTCGATGCTCTTCACACTTCACATGGAGGGCGAGAAGGGGAGGGGTAAGCATGGGTGAACATCCCAGGGTCTTTTCGGATATCTCTGGAGCTTGAAAAGCTTGGCCGCGTACAGCTCTGTTAACCACTTGTTGTCACCCACTGTCACCCTAAGCTGTGGTTGTGCCCCTCAGGTACCCCTCCATACCCATCGACGCTATCTTTGGTGCGGATGGTGTGACCGATACCCGAATCGACCAGGTTTTCTTGCACCACCGAAAGGGGGGCACCTCCGTGAACCGGGCTCCAGTCGTTGCTCGATGCGGGCGGGGTCCCTCCAATGCAACCTGGCCGACAACGCTCCGGACCGTTTAATGTGGTCGAAAAATATTCCAAGGGACTTATTACTCGGATGTCGCATTTGATGTCTCCGAAAGCTAGCATTGACTACTTCGTTATCTCTCCGAGATGGTTTCTAAGGCTCGGCAGGTTTCGACGGTGAAGAGTTTGATGACTTTATCAAAGATACTCCGTCAAACCGTTTCTGAGTCAACAACCTCAGATCTCCGCGAAAAAGCATGACATGACATGGGTTGAGGGGATGTCATTCAAGTTTGACACACGGGCCACAATCGTCCTTCTCGCCCGATCCTACTCGGTCGGTCGGGTTGATCCTTTCTGCCTGAGGCGACAACATCGGATGGCTTTGAAAGATATTGTGTATATGCATAGTCAAGAGAACTATGTATTTATCCGTTGTGTTCTCATATTCATACAGTGAAACACAGTGCAACAGCATGGTCCAAGGCCCGAGGCAGATTGCTCCAGCCAACGTGCCAACCTGGAAAGCATTGGAGCATGGGCGAATTGCCAACCAACCTGGTTGCTCTCTGCTCTCCAGCCTCGCACAGGCGTCGTCATCACCAACGCTGCCGTCCCCAGAGGCTGGGCCTGATTGATTCTTGAATTCCCACAACAGAATAATTAAGCTTTTACCTACCTATTTACCCCTAGTTCACGCCGCAAATCCCTCAGAAGGCACGACGAGTCGGTCACTTCGAGTCTCCACTTCCGCGTGTGCTCTCCCCCCTTTTCCGATACCTACCCTACCCGACCGACCCCGATCGAGCTCGACATCACCGGCGCCATGTATTCGAACTCGAACAACTTCCTCGGCGGCAATGGCATGGGGCCCGGTGCTCCGCAATATGGCGGTGGCCAGCAACAGCAACAGCAACAGCAACAGCCGGGTCCGTTCGCCCCGCAGCCCACAGGCTTCGCTCAGGCGCCGCTTCAGCAGCAGTATACGGGCTACCCGGGCTTGCAAGCGCCGCAGGGACAGCTGCAGCCGCAGTTCACTGGCTACGGCCAGACTCCGCAGCAGGGCATGGTCACCGGCGCACCCCCAATGCCAGCTATCCCTCAACAATACCAGCAGCAGTTCCAGCAGCAGCAGCAGCAGCAGCAGCAGCCCCAACAACAGCCGAGCCCCTTCGCGGCAGCGCCCGCCCAGCCTACCCAAACGCTGGCGCCTCCTCCACCTGTAAAGCCGCAAGCCACCGGCTTCAGCGAAATGGCGGCTTCATTCCACGCCGGCGGCGGCGCAAGACCCAAGGTCAGCACGGCCCCGAGGAAGGCAAACACGGTTCCGAATATCCGTCTCTCCTTTATCACTGCGCCAGATCAGGCCAAGTTCGAGACCTTGTTCAAATCAGCGGTTGGTGACGGCCAAACCACCATGTCAGGAGAGAAGGCGAGGGACTTGCTGCTGCGGTCTAGGCTCGACGGAGACTCGCTGTCTCACATCTGGTGAGTGGGCTTGAAGGGGATATGGTAACTGTTTTGCTATGATGCTGACTTGTTTCAGGACGCTTGCCGATACCACCAGATCCGGGCAGCTACATTTCCCGGAGTTTGCCCTCGCCATGTATCTCTGCAATCTGAAGCTCACCGGAAAGTCGCTACCGCCCTCACTACCCGACAACATCAAGAATGAGGTCTCTAGCATGGTGGATATTATCAACTTTAGCATTGCGGAGGAGGCCGGTTCTGCTTCTGCCACATCCACCAACGCGCCCGATTTCGGTGTGCGCCAAAACACGGCTACCCCTCCGGTTATCCAACACCCGCAACCACAGCCGTCGAGCTCACAACTTCTCCAGGCGCAGATGACGGGTTTTCCTACTCAGCAGACCGGGTTCATGGGGCAAGGCCTTCAAGCGCAGCAAACGGGTATGCCTCAGGCGACCGGTTACACTGGTCCCCGGCCACCTATGCCACCTATGCCCACAGGGTTCGGTTCCAACTTGTCACCAAATGTCGGCCCCGGCGGTATGGCCGCACCGTTGAATGCTCAGCCCACAGGGCGCCCCGGCCAGTGGGGTCTTGTCAACACGCCTGCGACCGGGCTACCGAACATCGATGCCCTGCAGGCACGCATGATGCCCCAACAAGGTCGCGAACAGCAGGACTACACCACCGCTGGGTTGCAAGGAAATGCCGTGATTCCCTGGGCCATCACCAAGGACGAGAAGACTCGGTACGATGCCCTATTCCGCGCGTGGGATGGCTTAAACAAGGGGTATATCGGTGGTGATCAGGCTATCGAAATCTTTGGCCAGAGCGGATTGGAGAAGCCCGACCTCGAGCGTGCCTGGACGCTCGCGGACCATGGAAACAAGGGGCGCCTGGACCTTGATGAGTTTGCCGTGGCTATGCATTTGATCTACCGCAAGCTGAACGGTTATCCCATTCCGAACCAGCTCCCGCCTGAACTTGTACCTCCTTCAACCAGGAACTTCAATGAGTCCCTCGGCACGATCAAGAACATGCTTCATAAGGAATCGGATTTCCGAAAGAACTCAGGCGCTACCTTGCTGCCGCAAAAGACTGGCGTCAGCTATCTGAAGAACCACTCGTTCCGGGGTGCTGGCGGTGCTTCTGCCAATCGCAAGGATGCCACTGTCTTCAAGAACAACGACGATGCCGTGGGATACCGATCAAGCGCGCGGCGCAGAGTCGGAAATGCATCGCCTCGCCCCGAGTCTCCGGGCTCTGTAGGCTCCAATGAAGAGTTGAGCCTGGATCAACTGCGGAAGAAGATCAAGGAGAAGCAGGTGCTCCTTGACGCGATGGACTTTGCCGACGAGAAGAACATCGAGGAGGACGACATTCTTGATAGGCGTGACCGCCGCGAGGCCGACGAGCTCTATCGCCGCATCAGGAGGATCCAGGAGGATATCGACAACCACCCGGATGCGTCCATGATTGGAGGGGACTCTGAAGCTGAGAGAAGAGCCCTGAAGCGCCAGCTGCAGAACCTGACCGACAAGATCCCCGAACTAGCGTCTCAGGTTAGAAAGACAGAGAAGGCAATCGCGGACGCAAGACTCGAGTTGTTCCGCCTGAAGGATGCCAAGGCCCACCCGGGCAGCGCCGCCGCCGTTGTCGGGACGGGCCCCGGTGGTGCCATTACCGAATCTGACAGGCTCAAGGCGCGCGCCAAAGCTATGATGCAACAGCGGACTGCTGCCCTGACCGGCAAGAAGATTGACGTGAGTAGTGACCAGGACGCAGAGAAGCGGCTTGAGGAAGAGAGTATCAAGGCGAGAACCGAGAAGGAAAACAACGAACGTATGGTCCGGGATGTTGAGGACAGCGTTCGTGACTTCGCCAAGGGTATCGAAGACAACCTCAAGGAGGGCGGCCAGGACTCAACGACAGAGCACGAGAAGCGCCGATGGGAGGATGCTCTCGGGGTCGAGGACGAGGTCAGAGATTTTATCTACGATCTCCAACGCTCTAGCCGCGCCTCTCGTATCAGGTCCCAGGACAGACAGGGTGGGCGCCAGGCCACCCAGGCGCCTGTCAGTGCTGAGGCACCTCCTACCGCCCGGGTCGATAGCCCTGCCAGCATTTCGCGGACCGCCTCCCCGGCAGCCGCTCCTGCTGCAGGCGGATCATATTCATCGTACAAGACGCCCGAGGAGAGAGCCGCATTTATCAAGCAGCAAGCCGAGCAACGCATGGCAGAACGGCTTGCCGCCCTGGGTATCAAGGCCCCTACGAAACCGGGGGAGACGGCGGCTCAGCGAGCCGAGCGTGAGCGGGCCGAACGCGCCGCCAAGTTGCGGCAGGCAGAGGAGGAAGACGCCCGCCGCGAAACAGAGAGACAGGCAAGGCTCGCCGAAGAACAAGGCGTTCCACCGCCCGCTCCTTCGCAGGCCGCCAAGCCTGAGGCCAAGAAGCCGCCTCCGCCTCCCAGCCGCAAAGCGGCCAAGCCAGACGATAGGCGTGCCGAGGAGGAGCTCGCTGCAAAGAAGGCGGAGGAGGAGCGCCTGGAACGTGAACGTGAAGAACAGCAGCGCGCGACACGGGAGCTTGAGTAAGTCTACGGCACAGCCGCGCAGTTTGGGTAATCGCTAACAGTGTGGTGCAGGGGTCAAGCCAGGGTTCAGGAGGATGAGCTTGCCAAGGAGCGTGAGGAAGCTGACGCTCGCCTCAAGGCGCTCGAGGAGCAAGTCCGGCAGGGCAAGCTGAAGAAGGAGGAGGAGAAGCGGAAGAAGAAGGCGGCGCTAGCCGAGGCTAAGGAGAAGGAAGCTCAACTGGCCCTGCGGAGAGCCGAAATCGAAGCTGCCCGTAAGCGCGAGGAAGAGCTTCGCAAACAGCTTGAAGCCATGGATGACGATAGCTCCTCATCGGACGACGAGGGCCCGGAACAGATCACTCCCCAGGCGTCGACTCCGACGATGGGGGACAGCCAGATCGTCAACCGGGAACCAGAACGACAGCCCACCCCACCGCCGGCACCGGTGGTTTCCCCGCCGCAAATCGTCACCTCCAGCCCTCCGACTGAGGGGGAGAGCCGTAACCCCTACTTTAGAATGATGTCGCATTCGGACGCCTCCCCCGCAGCACCTGCACCCCCGGTAGCCCCGCCTGCGCCGCCGGCGCCGCCGCAACCCGAAGCGTCCACGAACCCATTCCACCGCATTGCGCAGGCTCCCGCCCCATCGCCGGTTCCCGTGACAAGGCGACGCCCCGATGACGATGGCTGGGGCTCAGACAAAGACGAGGAAGACGAGGAATCGGACGACGACAGGCCAGGCGGTAAGAGCGCCGCCGCGCTCGCCTCCATCCTGTTCGGCACCATGGCGCCGCCGCGTCCGCTGTCCGCAACTGGCGACAAGTCTGCTGCCTCACCTACCGTGAGCTCCCCGATTGCGCCACCTCCCCAGCCGGCCTCGCCGCCGGCATCATCCCCATCGGCACCGCCGCCCCCTCCGCCAATGCCCGGTTCATTCCCGAGCACCAGCCCTGGTCCCGGCGCTCCGCCGCCACCGCCGCCACCTCCCCCTCCGATGCCTTCCGCTGGTGGTCCGCCGGGAGCTCCTCCCCCGCCACCTCCACCGCCGCCAGGAATGGCCCCTCCCGCACCGCCGCCGCCGCCTCCCGCGGGTGGCCCACCGGCTGCTCCGGGCGGCGGAGGCCGGCCTGCAGGGCTCCTCGGCGAGATCCAGGCGGGCAGGGCGCTCAAGAAAACGGCTACACGCGACAAGAGCGCCGCTGCTGTGGCCGGCCGCGTGCTAGATTGATTTTTTTTTTCATCTATTGGTTTATGCGCCCGCTGCTGTGCGACCCGGTAGTCGCGTCGGGGGCGGCGGTTGGGTACGTGCAGGGGAGAGAAATACGAGGCGCTTAGCCGGGGAACTGGGAAGAAGTGGAGAGGGGATGCTGGGGAAGCTGGGGGAGCCGGGGAAGCGAGCTGGGGAGGGGGCCTATAGTACGGGGTTGTATGTTATTGGGTCTCGGGAGGGGAGGGGGGTAGCACTCGGCTGGTGAGCTCGTCTGCTCCCTACCGAGCTTTATTTACCGATTGGGTGGCTACTACGTATCCTCCTGCCGCTTTTCGGTTCTATTGTTTTTTACTTGAGACAGTAGTATAGAGGTAGCCAAGTTAAGGTTTGAGCTGGTCGTCCTTCTTCTTCATTACCACATACGCAACGTTGGAGATGAAATATGCCCGAGGTGACGGTGATGGTGAGCGGTGTATGTATGTGTGTATAACGTATGTGACCAGCCGACCGGTCGGACCGACCGAACACAACCCGACCGTTGATCACGGCCCTAACTCACTAACTCATGGGAACCGAGCGAGCGAGCATCGGCGAGGGATGTCGTGGATGCACATCCCATCCTCTCCCGCCCCGATTTCCATTCTCCCCCCGGTCACTCGCCGCGCCGCGCCCCGATCTCCGAGATCTCTCCTAGCTCAGTGCAGTGTAGCGCCGCCCATCACAGCTCGACCTGCCGAGACATACAGGGAAGCTAGAGTATGGACCCGAGCGCGGACGGGGCCTCGGGGCCCCTGCGTCGTTTGATCATGGTGGTGGCGCCTCTTTAAGGGGGGTTCATCCATCCATTCATTCATTCATCCTTTAATTCGGAAGTCATCCCTTGCGACGGATGCAAAGACGGTAGGTTTTGTCCGTTCTTTTTTTCTGCATGTATTTCCCCTTCGGTCCCGAACGCCCTTACCAACTTAAGGAGGTGGGGTTGGGCATGCCGCATGCACTCGGGGCGGGCGGCCGGGCGTTGCGAAAGGGGGGATGAGAGACATGATGTGTCACCTTACGTACGGGATCGAGGTAGGCAGTTACCAGTTGCGGGCTGGTTATGTAGGTTTTTTGTCACATTGGGGCCGTTTGCTTGTGGCCGGTTTTTTTTGTCTTTTTCTTCTTTTCCTGTCCGGCTTTGGTTCGTTTCTTTTTTACTTCGGGCTTGGCTTTGACGGCCTGGCATGTCTACAGATTACCAGCTCTGCATAGGCAAGAAAAGCCGGGCTCTAAGGGGAGATGCTCGAATTGTAGGACGAAACAAACGTTATCCAGAAGTCTACTTAGTAAAGAAGCTCTTTTTTCTCAATTTACATTTTCTTTACTCGGCTTGTATCTTTTTCTCTTCTCTTTTTCTTTTGTTTTTCTAATATTTTCACCTCAAACTTATTTTCTTTTCGAGCTCGCCTTTTCTTGGCCAGCGGGTGCCTGGCGAATAGGGGAACGGCCCTTGGTCAGGTTGTGTCTGCTCTCGTCGCGCGTCTTCTTTGTTCACTCACTTTACGGGTCGGGCACCTTTTTGTTTCAACTGCGAGTTTGACGTTGCTGTTTGAGTTGCTGCATGGAGGGCCGTCCGGGCCGATCATGTTGGCAGCAGGAGTTCCAAGTCAGGCTCAGACAAGCAATCGTGGAGAAGTGGATGTGCCTTGAGTGGGTGCAGATGGGGTCGATGCACCGGGAGTTTAATCCTTGGGGGCTGTGCAGCAGATCCCGGACGCACCTCCACTGCATATGGGCGGCCCCAAAGTGGGTTTTGGGCAACTTTGATGAAACGCGCTTGTTCGAAGGCAGACGGCATCTCGACTGTGCACAAAGAGGTCGGATCTAAACCGGACCGAAGGTTCCATTGCATGGGAAATTTCGAGAACTCTGGGGGTTCGAGTGTCGTGCCACAGTCGTGCCTTTATTACTACGATGACTTTTTCCTCTTTTTTTTTTTCTCGTTATGTGCGACTCGGCCCGGAGTTTGCGGGGGAGTTTAACTCCCTACCTGAGTATTAAACAAATGAAGGACGTTGACCCGGCTTCCGGATCCATGAGAGGTGTCACTGGAGGATCATGGGGCCGAGTGCTCGGCTGGGCGGTTGAGCCAACTCCCTCTAGCTTTAACCCAAAGTGGACAATTCCAAGACGAAATCCGTTCCTATAAATGGGAATTCCTTTCAAGGATGACAGGCTCCCTCGCCGAGGTCGACTTTGACTCCCATTTTGGAGGAGGGCGCAGGCGTGTGGGGGAATGTGCGCTGAAAGGGCATCCAGATCTGTACAGGCGAAAAATCCCAAGCTTCTCTTTGATTCCGGTTCCAGGTCAACGCCGATAACTTAGAAATTTACCGCACTGGACTCGACAGCTGAATACCGGGCTCAAGGCAGGGTTCAAGCTTGTAGTTATTGTACCCGAGCCGGCAGAGAGAGCCGACGACTCCATCATACTTGATAAGGTAAAAAAAGCCTGGCCGAGCCGAACCCTGGGCATTGCCAGCGTGAAGCCGGGCACACCCGCGCACGATTTGCTCTTGGGCTCTCATTTGTGGGCCAGCATAGCACTGGCCCGATGTGGGAAGCGGGTCGTCGATGCGCCGTTACTTGCAAGGTAGCCAATGATGTCACCTGCCGATCTCCTTACACTAAAACTCTCCCTTGCACGTCGGCCGCCAGAGTCCAGAGTCCGAACGATGGAGGGATGTGCCGGATGAGGTTGGAACATATGGTTGGGTTCGAAAGGGCCACTCCAGTCTCATTACGAAACAGCGAGAGCCTCGGTGGTGGTGGTGGTTGAAAGGAGGTCTGAGTTTTGGGCCTCGTGCATCATATATCTATCTGTGGCTGAGTCCTCCACGCCGCCGCCTCGCAGACTCCAGGAAGCAAAGCGGGGTTGTGAGGCACAGTTGGCGGGAGCTCGATGAGCAGTTGAGGCGCTGGATTCGAGCACTGGACTGGGCCTCGAACCCCGCGACTTGAGTCCACTTTTGGTCCGATCGTCTGATTGGCCAGTGGGCCGTGAACGCGCGACCGAGACGCGAAGGTCCGCGTCAAGTGGGCCCTTTCGGTAAACAAATGCATGCCTTCGCTGCATCCTGTTGGGCAGCAAGCCATGTCGAGCTGGGCCTCGGCGTCACATCGATTGCACCGTGGCCAACCAAACGCCGTCCGTCCAATCTCTGCCGAACGTGCGACCTCTCCGGCCCACCCGCTCCTTGATTCCGCTCCTCGTTTTCACTTCCAGACCTCCGCGCGTGCATAGCATTTTTGGTCTGAGAGAGTCGGCTTCAAGCGCAGCTGTGGTCTGAAGCTTTGGCTGCGCTGCACATCGAGATCATCTAGTGAGAAGACTGGCCAATGCTGCGACCAATGCTGCCAGCAATCGCTCACCATCCTGCCTGCATTGCGTTCCACGTTCGCCTCGTGTCATCCAATACCAATTCATACCATATCTTACCTATTTCAGCCCACTAAGCCCACTCATGGATTTTCAACTTCGAGTTCAGTTCAGTGATTTTTGAGGAGCGAGCTCCGGTGCTTACTTACACCACACTCACATGACCGCTTGGGACTCCGCTTCCTTCGATTCACACACCTAATTCTCAAGAGCATCCGTCCCGTCAACCTGACGACATCGCATCGCCGGGCGATTTTTGCCGAGCCATTCGAGCCTCCACTCAAGGGCAGCCTCTGCCGCATCCCTGCACCCGAAGCTCATAAATCCCTGTCGGCGGTCTGCCTTCGCCCAATCTTGTTGCTTGTGCCCTCCACTCCCTGCCTGGTTTGCCGCCCCACTCGACGACCGTCTTGGAACAAGCGTGTGAGCTGGCAGCGGGATTCATCTTTCTCTTGCTGCACGCCCACACAACCCGGGCCTTTCTGCCAACCAACCCTCTTCGACTCACTCCCTCCCACATTTGCCTGCCTCCCACGTCAGCCCAACTCTTGCCGCATAATTTTTCCACCCTTCTAAATTTTGGACAGGCCTTCAATAATCATCCTGGAAACGGAGAGAGCAAAAATTGCTGCATGCCGCCAAAGTATTCTCAATTGCGCCCTGACCATCGCCGCGTGCGCGATCATCGGATTCAGTTCCTGATAGTACCTCACGACTTACATACATCCCTTGCTTCACCGCTTCCCCCACAGCTCGGTAATTAAGCTGCACCCCCGGTGGAGGTCAGGATCATCAGCCTTAACGACCTTCAGCCCTCCTACCCGACCACCTTTGGGCAACCCTCGGTCGACAAGATATATTTGCGCGCGTCGTGCATGCTGTTGTCGCCGTATAACGTGAACGGCTTGGTCGGCTTGGTCGGCGGATAACGAGTCGCAAAAGAACCCCTCAGGCTCCACAGCGCGCATCTTGCGCGTTCGGGCTCGACCACCGATGGCCAGGTTACCGCTTTCTCAGGCCGACGAGCCTTTTCCCATTTTCCACGACGACTTCTTCAACCAGTCGGCACCGATGATCAGTCACGCTCCGATGCCCGCCGCGCCAAAACCCGCGCGACAGCCCCTCCAGAATGCAAATTCCAATGTCGTCCTCAACCCGCCCACCTCCGCGACCTCCGCGACCGCGAAGCGGTCCCCCTACAAGTCAAATACGCGACCAACTAATTCGTCACTTACCCCACTCAGCGCGCCGCAGGGCAGCAAACTCAACATGGTCCAGATGATGCCGCCCAACAACGCGCCGCCGTCCACAGATTCGCTCGAAAAGAAGCAACCCCGCATGGCGCGGTTTAAAACGGTCGCGAAAAAGCCGGAGCCGCAGCCCGATTTCAGCATGCAGTTTATGGGCAAGGAAAACTCGCACCCTCCGATCTACCCGGCTCCGCCGCCGTCGCAATTCAACCTAGACTTGGAAAATTACTACCAAAAACCCTCCGGGAAGCGCGTTTTGATGGAGGCGGCCCCGATCAAGGAACTTCGGCCGGCAAAGAAGCAGAAAATCGACGATTCTCTTCCCCCGCACGACTCGTTTCCCCCGGTGGTTGACGATGGCACAAAACCGAACCATAGCTACGCGACCTTGATCGCCATGGCAATTGTCCGGTCACCACAGCGAAGGTTGACTCTATCCCAGATTTACAAATGGATTTCCGACACCTACTCGTACTACCAGGGCGACAACACCGGGTGGCAGAACAGCATCCGGCACAACCTCAGTCTCAACAAGAGTTTCGTCAAGCAGGAGCGGCCCAAGGACGACCCGGGGAAGGGAAGCTACTGGTCGATCGAACCAGGTACAGAGCACACGGTGCTCAAGGAGAAGCCGTCGAGGAAGTGTGCGGCACCGACAGCCGAAAACATGCCCGTGATGTCGACACGTCTTGAGCCCTCACAGCCTCAACCGCAGCAGCGGCCGCCCTGCATTTCCGAGCCGATGCTGCCTCCACAGCTTTCCGTGCCCCAGAGCATTCTTCCCGCGCTTCCCCCGCAGGCGTCCCAACAACACCTCGCCCCTGCACCACTGCTCCCGGAGATTTCGTCAGACGCAACCATTCCCGCGTCCGACGCGGTCAGTATCGACGAGAGATGTGGCGGGCCCGCGGAGAAGGAGTTGCTGCACGAGTCGGAACTCTACTCGCCTCTTCCGGCAGCTATGCACTCGTCGCCTCCGATCCCCAGGCGCATGGACGCTCGCCATGGCGGCACCCCCCCCTCGCAACAGCGGATGCAGCAATCGTCGGCCACCAAGTCACGTCATAGGCGAAGATTTGCGTCGATGGATGACAGTGGTTATATCTCATCTCTTGAATCATCGGCAATGCGTCCTCAGCAGCATGCGAAGCTCCTCACATCCGAGGCCGACCGGCCACGGATCAAGAGGGGACGGGCCGAAGAGGAAATCGCTCGCCTCCGTGCTTCCTCGTACGACAGTCCATCAAAGGGGCGTTCATACAGTTATGCACCGCCTTCGTCGTCACCAATTCGTCAGGCACCAGGGACAAGCGCGGGACAGATGCTCCCGCCTCTAACGCCCGCGATGAAACTCAAAGCGCCGCCGAAGCCCCCGCCATCCGTTTCTCCAAGCACGAATCTGCGTCTGCACCGGGAGAGCATCCAGTCTATGGTTGACTCACCGTTCAGGCGCGTTTCTGCTTTACTCCCCGACGGCGAACTTGCGGCACAGCAAACGCCCGGCACGCATGGAGATCATTTGTGGTATTATCTCGAGGAATCCGGTCAACCCCACACGGGCTTCGACATCTTCGAGGATGCCCAAGACTACCAGTCCCTCTTCGCATTGACCCCGTCCGCCGCTCCCATGGGCTCTCCGGCGAAGCGATCAGTGAGGAGGCAGCGTTTTGAGCGGTCGCAGTCGACCAGCGCATTGAACCATGTCGCAAACCCCGGCCACAGCGCCTCCAAGTCGACTTCGTTTCTCAGGATTCCCAGCCAGCCGAACCTGGTGCTCGAGACGCCGAGCAAGGCCTTTGACGGCCTACTCTCTTCACCAAGCAAGATATTCGCAGATCTGCAGTCACCGAGCAAGATGCCCCTGATCAGCGGCGAGAACCTGAACGTATTCCAGGGGATGTCGATGGGTGGCCTCGAGGCACCAGACTTCCTGGAGGAAAACGACTTTGCCGGCTTCGACATGCTTGCCGGCTTCGAGAAGATCGGCTCGAGTAATTCGCAGGCCTCGCGGGGGGGTACCACCAAGGCGACACCTCTCAACCGCTCTTACACGTCGACCTTCTAAGCTGGCTTCCGTCCGCCGCCATCTTTTCACTGCCTGCATTTCTGTTTGCCGCGCTGCCCCCGGGGGGTTTTGCTCACGACTGTTACGACTACAAAAAGAGCGACTAATTCACACATCTCTATCCGGCGGTGCTGGCTATGCCTACGACACCCTCAAGGTTGTTGGCTACAGAGCCAACAACCTGAGGGAACACGCCGGAACAATACTTGCCCATCGACCATCGCGCTCCGGCTCGCGGCCTGGTGTTCGAGTTTTGCGCCTCGCGTCTTGAGGCTTATTGATTGGAGATGGCTATAATCTGGTACTCTTTTGCCACGATAATGACGAAATGTTTGGGCGGCACGGGGAACAACCACAACGGGTGGTTATTATACATGGCAAGGGCCGGCGCATAGCAATACCTAGCATTCCAGGAGTTAGGATGGGATGGGCTGGGACTGGATTGTCGACTGTTTTGTACAAGGAAAGGGGGTGGCTACCGTGCTATTTTTGCGTTATCTTTTTTCGGTTCCTTTCTTTCTGGTTCGGCTTGGGAGGCTTGACTACCTACCTCGCCAGGTATAGGGATACTGGTTCACTTTCGGTGCTTCCTTTTTTTTTCTTGTCTCGTTTTATTTTCTGCGACATCACTAGCGAACGGATCCGGGATTGTGTTGGGAACGGATATACTTGGGTTTTGGCTCGGCTTTCCTCGGCCGGGGAAACACTTCCAGGATACGGGAAAGGGGCGGTTGGGTTTCCTGGAGCGAGCGGTCTGCCTTGTCTGGATGGGCGCTTCTTGTGTGGGATCTTGTTTTTAGCGGGGATCTGATAATTCTGCTCTTTTGCTGCTGCGGTCAATTGACACTTTCCATGGTGCGACACCACACCACGACCCTCCCTAAATGTTTTTGTTCGAGCTTCGTCCTTGTTGTTTGATCAGCGTTCCAACCAAGCAACAAGGTGGTTCGCCCGGTTATCCCGATTGCCCTCGCATCTCATGGACAGAGGAGACTTATGTACATTATATATGTACATATCTGTACAACCAACACACCCACATTCCTTCAACATCCTCTTCGTTCACAAGTAAAAAGTCTATATTGCTGTTTTCATTGTGGGTATCTCGACTGATTCTCAGAAAAAAACTCAGCGCTCCAACACACCGGCCAATAACAACAAATCTAGGCGGTGGTAACCAAAACCCCATGTACCAAATCTATCCTTACTCCCGCCTGGTGAACCCAAGAAACGCCAGATGCCATGCCAAAAGTCTCGCTGTCGCTCCTACACCCAATCCTATATGGGCCCCTCACATACTTTACTCCCCAATCCCAACACCGCACCACAAGTTGATTGCCCTTGGTATTACCGCTCCTCACACCTCACAACACCAGCCCTTGACTTCCATAGGGAAAAGGGCAGCTTCTCCCCTTCCCCATTCGTCGCCCCCTCTTCAGACCCATCAGACCCATACTCAACCACAACTACCGCCCCTCCCGGTTCACGCGCCGACGCATCCCCACCTAGTAGATGCCCATGCGCGTAGCCCAGCCGGTGGCGGCCGCCGCCGCCGCCGCCGTGACAGCCCCCTCCTTGCTCTGCTGCTTCTGCTGTTGCTGTTGCTGCTGCTGTTGTGACTGGCCACCACCGGTGCCGCCCGCGCTGCCAACGTGGATCTGGTAAGGGAACGGGTTCGAGTCCGAGGTGGTGATGGGCGGGATGTGGTCCTTGTGGGCGTTGGCGAGCGTGACGGCTTTCATGATGGTGTTGTGTAGCGTCTTTTCGGAGGCGCGGCGGACTTTAGCGCGTTCTGGAGGAATCGGGGTGGGTTAGGATGGAATTTACGGGTGGGGGTTGGGGGTTGGGTTAGGGGGGGATGGAAGGGATGGGGTGGGGGGTTGAGAGAGAGAGTTGACACATACCGCCTTCTGTCCGCGGGTCAGCGACCGTCACCTTGACCGTCCAGCTCTCCCAGCAGACCTCGTCATCGCCGCGCATGGCGTACCAGGTCTTGCGCCGGCGCTTCTCGAGGAATTGGATCGTGATCTGCCCGCGCCCACCTCCGCCTCCTCCGCTAGAGGTTGTGGAAGGCGGCGTTCCACCTCCTAGTAGGCCGAGTCCTGGTCCACCGCCGCGGTTATCGTACAGGTTGTGAGGTTGGTGGCGCTCCGACTCGAGTTGGCGCACGAGGGCGGCCACGCGCTGATCGATGAGGGTCTCGATCTCGGCTTCGGGGACGTAGGCTAGCTCGAGCCCGAGGACGTCACGGGTTTGCGGGAGGACGGCGGAGAAGAAGCGGAGAAAGAAGATGGTATGGAGGATGCCTGCGTAAATGTTTTAGTCAGTGTTGTGCTCGAGGTGGTGGCTAGGTAGCGATGCGCGATCGATTGATTTGGCGGAGGGGCGCAGGGCCAACAAAGCAGGTACTGGATGACAAAACTCACCGCGAACGACATCGCGCACCGAGTTAGGGTCTGCAAACGCCTCGAGTATGAATTCAGGGGCGCCGCGCTGGTCCATTGTGAGACTTGTCTGGAGGGGCGGTGTCTTGGGCTGGTGTTGCGAATGGTGGGAACGGTCTGAAAAAGGGGCTCGGTAGGTCGCTCAGATCATGGAAGATTGAGGGGCAGCGCAATTGAGGGGCAGCTGGAACGGAGCGAAATGAACTGTGACGTTGGCTCCTTGTGGGGTGTCCAAGCTTGCGTCGGCCCCGGATTCCCGGTGCCAAAGCCCCACAATGAACTCCGGTCACTCCCTGAAAAAGTCGCAGTTGGTTCGCCACTTCAGGTCGGTATGACCCTTCAAATGCCGATACCAACCGCGTGATCGTGCCTGTCTGAAGATCGGTTACGGTCCTGGATGTTCTGTGTACTTTGAGGATTATGCCAGACGGTCGCCTTTGTAAAATAGGCAACAAGAGAAAAAAAATATCCACATGTCCACATACAAATAGTGTGTAAAACTCGGATTGAGCGAATCCCAATTTATCGAACCTGGTCAGCCCTATCGATACCATCCGACTCCACCGAACCCCAGGCCCAGAACAGAGGAATCTTTACCTTGTCAGCCATGTCAGCCCTTTCCTCCGAGCCACTTCCACGCATCTTTCAACGGCACCTCATTCTCAAACACATTCCCGCTGACAAGCTATACTTGCGTCAACCGCTTTTGAGCGCACACCTCGGCCCATTCTCCCCGGCGCCACTGCACAAATGTCTGGGCGAGACAGAGACGACGCTCAGAAGAATCCCTCTGGATACACCACCCCCCGCAGTTCTCGTGCGGGTTGTGCGGGTTGCCCCCGTGATGGTTGAGCTCGTCACAGAACAGCACCAGGAAATCATAGAGCGTGATTTGATGATGTAGGTCGGCGTGCCAGGGGTCAAAAACGAACTTCATGCGTTTCGCGTGGTCCAGCTGGATATGCCGAAGCTTGCGCCGTCGCCCGGGCTCATCAAATCTGGCCTGCAAGCGATTATAGTCGGTCGAGTCGGCAAACACCACGGAGAGGCTCTGGAGAACTGGGCAGTGTCCAAAGATACATTCCGTCATGTGCTGTCCGACATAAGTGCTTGCTGACGGTATGGCCAGGTGCCGGAGCTGCGACAGCCAGCGGTGATGGTCGGCGGTGTAAAAGGGGCCCCATAGGTGGTAAACACGGTGTTCGTCCCAAAACACCGTATCCAGCTCAGGACGGAAAGGACGGTACGGAACCTCGCAGTCGGCTTGGGCAGAAAGGCGAAAGCGGATACCGCTGTGATTCCGCACGTAGGCGCGCGACTCGTGACAGGTGTGCATCAATACCGGGAAAGCCGTGTCTACCGTCTTGGGTTCTGGAGGTGCGTTTTGGGCCTCCTGATCAATGTGTGCGGCCTGGATAACGAAGACTTCGGGTTCGTCATCTGGGAGCGCCAGATGCCATATCATCTGCCGGAGTTCGAGGGGGAGTGCGCTAAAGATGGTGAAGACTGGTGACATGGTGCCTGTCATGATAAGACTAAGTTGGTTCAGTTAAGATAATAGAAAGGATGTAAAGCAGGTTGGTGTTTTGTATGCTGTGTAGAACATAACGGTTATCATTCCGAACCGGACTTGTACTACCATAGATACAGCTTGTGAAAAGCAAGTTTATCTGATCCTCGGTATCAGCCTCGAGTACTGTGTTTAAGGTGGTTGCGGTAAGGTAGCCCGAGGTAGGGAGGTACTCGGGCACCGAGCCAATGTGAGAGGGTTAGGGGTCAACTAAGGTCCTGTTCTTCCCCGGTTGCGCACTTCCTGCACAGCAGCACGCACCCCAAACCCGGATCAGCCCTATCAGGACCCGCCGAGCCGAGGTTGATTGCAGCAACGCAACAGGGGCCGAACCATCGGCGGGCTGCTGAGGCTGGGCACCAGCAGCGACCTGAGATACGGTAATGTCGTTTACCTAACACCAAACTTGGAACCTCCAACCTATGCTCTGCAACAGCAGAGCTCGACCCCGATTAAAGACACCATGTTCGCCGCAACGGGACGATGGTTTAGGCGCAACCGCACGCCCATTGCCATTGGCATGGGCGTCGTCGGCGCAGGCTACGTCGTCACGAATTATGTCCTGGGCAAGTTACGCGACGCCCGGGAGCGCATGAGTAGCGATCGCATCGCAAAGGAGAAGTACGTTCCCAATCACTACTTATTCCATTCAAAAGGCCGCCAAGCTGACCACGACGACACCAGCCTGCGCCGCCGCTTCGAGCAAAATCAGGAAGACTGCACCTTCACTGTCCTCGCCCTCCTCCCGACCGCCACGGCCAATATCCTCGAGGCCATGAATACCGAGAAGATCACGTACGAAATTCAACAGATGAAGGGTTCGGCCACGGCTAGGACTCGTAGTATTGGTTCGACTAGCCCGCCTACCATGTCTGAAACGAACGCAACCGACGACGACGGCCGCAGCATCATCACAGTGAGCGCGCAAAGCGAGGGTGGCATGCACACGACGCAAATCTCGGTGGCAACACCGTCGTCGACCGCGGTTTCAGAGGGCGGCGCGCCCGATACCTCCCAGACGCTCATGGTGCCGCCAATGGTGCCGTCAAAGCCACGGAAGACTAAGAGGCAGCTCTGGGACGAGCTGACGATTAGCTGTGGGTTGAATCAGGGGGCTTTCTTATGATCAGCGCGTGCTAACTTGTCGATTCGACAGCAATCACGAGAGCCTACACCCTCCTCTATACCCTCAGCCTCCTCACCATGCTCACAAGGATACAACTTAACCTCCTCGGCCGGCGCAGCTACCTCTCGAGCGTCGTCTCGCTCGCGACAGGCGGCAACGGCACCCCGGGCACCATCAGCCTGGAGAACAACGACGACGACAGCGCCGACCAAGCCTACGGCACCGACTTTGACGTGAACCGCAAGTACCTGACCTTCAGCTGGTGGCTGCTCAACCGCGGCTGGGTCGATGTGATGCAGCGCGTCGAGGGCGCCGTGCGCAAGGTCTACGGCCACCTCAGCCCGCGCGACACGGTCACACTCGATACCTTCGCCAAGCTCAGCCACGACGTACGCAGCCTTATCGAAGGCAGCGCCCCCACAAAGGGCGCAGGAACAGCCTGGCTCCCCTACCTCCTCCCGCCGCCCGGCATGGAAGAATTCGTCCTGCGCGAATCAGGCGTCCTCGATTCCGACCCCCTCGACTCCGACGCCGCTGCCGCCCAAGGCAACAACAACAACACCCCCTCCTCCCCCTCCTCAGCAACCTCCCTCCGCCGCCTGCTCGACGAGACCGCCGACCTGATCGAGTGCCCGCACTTCGCGCACGTGCACACGCAGCTCCTCGACGCGGGCTTCGCCGCGCTGCTCGAGCACAAGCTGGTCGAGGGCGTCTTCGACAGCGGCACGCTGGGCGCCGACCCCCTGGGCGGCGCGGGCAACGCCGTCGTCAGCCGCGCCGTGCTCCTGCCCAAGATCCTCAGCGTCCTCACCCGCCAGGCCCACGCCCTCGGCCACGGCATGCCCCAGAACGAGTACCTGCAGGCCATGGAGGCCGTGCCCGACCTGGAGGGCTTTGCCGCCGTCGTGTACTCGAGTAATTGGCAGGCGGAGATCGTGCCGGATGATGTTGCTGGTGTCGGTGCTGGTGTCGATCTCGCTAGCTCGGGGTCGACCAAGGTTGGGGGGTCGCCGCTGTCCCCGCCGCAGGAGAAGAGGGAGGCGGGCCAGGCGGGTGAGTCGAGCTTGGTGATTGTGGATAAGACGGGCGGCGAGGAGGGCAAGGCGGATTTGTTCGATAGTGCGTGGGAGAAGGCGAGTGCGAGTGCGTCGAAGTGATGTTTGTTGGATGGTGGGTCATAGACCTTTGACGAACTTTTTTATGTGGATGTATATTATTATATTATCATTTTCAGACCTCTATCTCGGTCTTAAAGCTTGGGTTGGGAGTCAGGGGCCAAGAATGGTGGGCGGACAACAAGACGGGCCATGAATAAACGTACTTAATGGGATAGGTATTACTGCCGGGTAGGGTTGGCATACTGCGGAGCGGGTTTGAATACAGCGAAGCTAGGACACGGCCTGCCTTCGCTAGAATCCAAGAGATATATATACGATTGTGTGCCCAGGAGAGAGGTCGGATCTGTGTGAGGGCGGTCTGTCCGCCTTTTGAAACTTCCCAGTTTGGAGCGATATCTCGTCGGTATTCATGAGTGCCCGAAGGCATGTAGTAAACTGGGTATCAATTTCGACCACCCCAACTGGGTTTTATCGTTCAAGATTCGTTGTGCTGTGTTTCTCCGTCGGGCGGGCTTCTCGCTCCGCAGCCGTGGCTCTTGCTTTGCTTCGTTCAGCCGTCTCTAGGGTCGGGGCCTCTCCCCAGCCGTTTCCCCGACCATTTTATGCCATGTAAATCAGGTATGTGTCGGATGTTTCCTCTCTCGCCATCCACTGTTCCTGGGCTCCGAAATACCGCCTTCTCCGTCCTCCACCTCACACCAACCCCCTGATGAACTGATCCAGCGCCATCTCAAACAACTCGTTCTTGACACCCACACCGCGCTTGTGTTCGACCGGCGACAGGGGGTTCTTGACGACTACGCCGAAAATCATCAGCACGGCACACTCTAAACCAACAAAACGCCCTCCTCATCTCAAGAGCAATTCATCCACGTACCATACTCAACCCAAAGATTGATATACACCTGATGCAGCACGTTCCGCATACTCGGCGTCGCCGTGTCCGTCAGCATGACCAGGCGCAGGTTGCTCGCCGTCTCGTAGTAGTGCAGCTTGTAGTGGGCGGTGCGGAACGCGACAAAGGCGTCGTCGTCCCCGCCCAGCTTGCGCACCATGTTGCGCAGCGAGAACACCGTGCCGAAGATCAGCTTCGCGTCGTCCGCCGACGAGGCGCGCAGTTGCATCGCAGTGTTGCCGCTGCCGCTGCCCGTCGTTGTGCTTGTTCCTGGGGTCGTGGAGGAGCCTGGCGGGCCCTGCTGTTGCTGCCCGCCGCCGCCGCCGCCGCTGCTGCTGCTACCGTAGCCATCGGATGTGGAGGATGTTGGGAGCCAGGTCTTGGTGTAGATGCATTCCGCTGTTTGGTGGTGGTGGGGCGCGGGTTAGTGGTTTGTTGGAGGTTAGGATAGGTAGGATGGGGGTGAAAAAAGGGGGGGGGCCTACTGTGCCGGTCAAAGATGTAAAACGAGTAAACGGCCATTGTGGTTGTGGTGTGACGGGGCGGGAAGGTCCCCCGGGCCCTAGGCGAAACGAGTTCGCGCGGGGGACGAGGCAGTCGGTCAGGACGGGATACGGCGGTAACGACGATGGCAGATGGTGTCGTGAACCCGGGGAACCACTATCGGATATTTACAAGATGTCGGGTTTCTTCAAATCGGAGGGACACGGGAGGTTCGCGGTGGTTCGGTGACGCTGGCTGCTGATTGATCAGTGATGCGAGGTGGATGCCCGCCATCCCTGTCGCTCTTTGCTGCAGCACTGCAGGCTTTGTCTCCGCTGCATTTGGGTCCGTGCGTCATCCCTATGAGGCTCTCTTTTCGGCGGGGTAGTGGGGGGTTGGAGGGGCATGATGGAACGGGTTACGGGGTTCCCAGGGAGCCAGGTTACGGCTGCCCTACGAAGAATTACGGCAAGCGGCTCGATATGGTCTGGGCCCGATCCAGCCCTGTCCGTAGGCGGTAAACCTGAAAGCTCCATGTCTGTGATGGACCCATACCTTACCTACTTTGTAAAATTCCCGAACTGAACTTTAGGTTGAATCTCTCGGCGCCCGGTTTCACCAAATCCCATTTAGAGTGCCGCTACCCCGAAGACCTGCCCTCTCGTTTGGCGGCCACTCGGCGACCCCCGTTCTATGTTTAGCAGCGTTTCGAGAAAAAGAGCACGCTCGTTGGAACTGGAAATCTTGGAAATCCATTAACGAACTACCTTACCTGGTACACCCCAACGACCACACGGTGCATTCCACAACACAAAGCGGCACCAGCGGTTAACCTTGTAGCCCTCTGCGCTAGACTTTGTTCATCTGCCACATCCCACATCCTACATCCCACATCCCACGCCCCGCTAGCCCACCGCCTGAGTAGTGAGCAAGCAGGGTGTCAGGGCCTTTCGGATCTCGGCCGACAAATATTTGTGCCTAGAAATACCGACTTGCCCCCCTGCTCTCGTCTCGTCTCCCCCCCCTCGTCCTTATTTTCACGACAGAACGGACAGAAAGGGCCCGCCTGTAGGGACAAAATAAGCTGGCCATGGCCGGTGAACAGAACTACGATGTACACACACGACTTACGCCGCTAACCCTGCCCCTGCGCTCAAATACAGCCGAGGAGGAAGACGCATTGACTCCCGTCATCCATACGGCAGTACCCCCGAGCCTGGTATCACCGGGAATCCAGATCGAACTCTATGGCGATCCTGCTGTGAGACCAGCCCCGATCCACCCTCGGTAGGTTTACAGGGGACGTAGCTCTCCCCTAGGAACTATCGTTAACAACGCACCCGCAAGCTCGGCACCAGCAAACGTGCAAACCTTCCCGAGCCCCATGAGGCATCATCGGAGGACGCCTTCGGCTCACCGTGAGATCAAAGTATGCTACTATCCGGGCCGGCAGCAGATGGCGTTACGCATACTCACAAAACCCTCCAGGAAACCCTCAACGCGCGATCCGAGTATACGAATGAGGACTCAGACGGCCGTTCCCAGCTCCATCTCAACCAGTATGTCATCAAGGATGAGATAGGCCGTGGGTCGTACGGCGCCGTCCACCTAGCTACCGACCAATTTGGGAACGAATATGTGCGTCTTGTTCCTACCCCCAAGACCCGTTGGGTCACTAATAGACCCCCCTAGGCCGTCAAGGCGTTCTCCAAGTCACGACTCAGGAAACGCGCCCAGTCCAACATCCTCCGCAACGGCCCACGGCAGCCTGGCCGCTTTCATCGAGCAGGTTTTGGCGCTCCCGATGCGCCCATCCTAGGCTTCAAGGCTCAACAAGCCAAGGAGGCCCAGGACGCCCTTTTCCTGATCCGCGAGGAGATCGCCATCATGAAGAAGCTGAACCATCCCAACCTCGTCCAGCTTATGGAGGTCTTGGATGATTCTGAGGACGACAGCCTGTACATGGTCATGGAAATGTGCAAAAAAGGGGTTGTCATGAAAGTTGGCCTCGGCGAATCTGCGACCCCCTATGAAGAGGAACAGTGTCGCCACTGGTTTCGCGACCTGATCCTCGGCATCGAGTACTGTGAGTCTTTTGAGGTCCACCCCTTCAGAAGCGACATGCTTATGCCACAACCGTAGTGCACTCGCAAGGCGTTGTCCACCGTGACATCAAGCCGGAAAACCTCTTGCTCACCGACGATGACGTCCTCAAGATCGTCGACTTCGGCGTGTCTGAGATGTTTGAGAAGTCTGGGAACATGAGGACGTCCAAGTCCGCGGGCTCTCCAGCGTTCCTCCCTCCCGAGCTCTGCGTAGCAAGGCATGGCGATGTCTCAGGGACAGCAGCCGACATTTGGTCTATGGGCGTGTCCCTGTACTGCCTTCGCTACGGAAGGCTGCCCTTTGAGCGGGGAGGTGTGCTCGATATATACGAAGCGATCAAGACGGAAACCGCCCGGTTGCCGCCTGATGAGAACCCGGACTTCGTTGACCTGATGGGGAGGTTACTTGAGAAAAACCCGGAAATGAGGATAACCATGGCCGAACTTAGAGTGAGTTTTCCAGAGCGACGATTCCCATGGGGGTGGCATACTTAACTCGTTTCAGGACCACCCGTGGGTGACGAGAGGGGCTACGGACCCCCTTCTCAGTGCAGAAGAAAACTGCTCTGATCTTGTCGATCCGCCCAATCCCCTCGAGCTAAACCACGCCTTCACCCGGCGAATGAGCCATCTGATCTGCGTTGTAAGTTCGTTTCCGGCTCCCTGCGGCCCGCCGCTAACCAATACCCCTAGATGAAAGCGATAAATAAGTTCAAGGGCCTCCTTTCCTCTCGCCCGGCCACCCCTCGTAAGAGCGCCTCCGGCGATCACGGAACCACCGTTACCCCGCCTTCCCCTTCACCGGTCGAAGAGAAGCCCCCCGCTGAGCTGCCCCTATCCACGGCCGAGTTCGCCGCACAAGTCCTGCGCGAGCGCCAGGAATTCCTGGCCAAAGGCGGCAAGGCAAGCTTCGACCTACCCCTCCACTCACCCTTGACATCAACAAGCCCCACGTACACGACCACCAAGGCCACCACGACCACCACCACCCCACCCTCAAACGTAACCGATCAGCACCACCAAGGCCAATACCAAGGCCACCACCAAGGCCAGGACCAAGACCAGCCAGACGCACCCCCGCCCATCCTCGGTATCGGAACGGGCGGGATCGACGACTTCCCCGGCGCCGACGACAGCCCCCACCCCGCCGACATCGTCTCGGACTCGCCCACCGTCGTTGACTTTAACGTCTACGACCGCGCTTTCGAGGCCGAGATCGAGCGGATTATCCGATCGACGAGCCGCCGTGGCGCTGGCGCTGGCGCCGGGCCGCGGGGGAGGGGCATCGGTGGTGCTAGCGCTGGTGCTAGTGCTAGTGCTGGTGCTGGAGGTGGTGGTGGCGCTGGTGGCGGTGGCGGTGCGGGTGCCGGCGCGGGTGGTGGTGCAGGTGGTGGCGCCGGGACGGGCGCGGGAGCGGGCGCGATTTATCAGACGCGGTTTAGTGAGCGCGGGGGCGGGGGAGGGGTTGGCGGCCACGAGGGTACTCCGAGGAGCTTTGCTGGTTCTGGTGTTGGTGTCGATTTAGGGGCCGCCGGGCGGGAGCAGCCGGGTGGTGGTGGTGGTGGTGGCGCGAGGTTTGCTGAGCTGGTTGCTAAGGCCATGGCTGTGGAGGATGCGCGGGATAGGTTGGAGGATTAGTTAGGTAGCTAGCTGGTTGGTGAGAACGATTCTATTTTGTTTCAGGAGGAGGGGGAGGGGGGGGTTGGTTGTCTATGTTAGGTGGCGCCGTTTCCGTTACCAAACGTTAGATGCCATGCCGTAGCGGGACTTGGACGGTGATCTAGCGAAGAGCAGAGGACGGAGACATCATCTGTCTTGTGTGATTGCGTGGGTTTACTTGCAATGATATCTCTTTAAACGACATGACATATCCGAGGCTTGCGAGGGAGGCTCGGCTTCATGCTGTTAGAGTGATGGAAATGTATATTCTGGAGTTGGAGACAACTCCAAGTTGATGGGCCGTCGGCCCCTTTTGAGCACACCGTCCCGGCGAGAAGGGTGCATTTTGCACTGCCACAACCCCTCTCGTTCGCAGCCAAACAGCGGCTACCTCTTCCGACACTGCCGTAGTCTCTGGTTGGACGATAATTTCAAGGCTATTATTATCCAGGCACATGTTGAAGAGTGATTTGAACATCTGATAACTAGAAGTGTGTCTGAAGCGGTTTTTCTGTTCCCCTGTTGTCGGTCTGTTTCGACCAACATCAATTCCGGCAAATTGACAGTGAAATCCGACGCAATACTCCGAGCCGAAGAGTTCCGATGGCAAGGACCCCGAGGAAGGCGGGTTTGTGGAAGCTTCACCATCATGTAACACCAGACAGATTGCCAGACCGCAGAGGGCTTGGAAATGGCTTGGTATGTCTCAATATGGGCAGATGTTGGAGGCAAAATGCTTGCTCTTACATAAATACACGGTCTAGACTGTCCTCGCATCGGCTTGGTATTCTTCAAGGGACTGACAGAACTCGAGTCACCTGCCCAAGGCGAAGGCTCCCGGTTGTCGTGCTTTGTCATTGAGATGAGGAGCTTATAGGCTTGCGGCGCAAAGCCGCGGACTTGTCTCGAATCTCGAGTCCAGGCCCTTGGCTAAGACAATAAACGAACGCCTTGAGATCCGGAGGGCCGGGTCGGGGCTATTTCCGATTGTGATATCCGATTGAGACAAGCCAAGAATAGCGCAACGGGTTTCAATAACTACACCGTAAGTCGACGCTCTCTGGGGCGAGACAAGCAAGGGGTCTCGACCACGACACTTGCTGTGGCCGTGTGTAGCGCATGACAAAACCAGATGTACCGTGGGACGAGACTTATAAGCCGAGTAAAGAGTCCGAAGTCGAACCAGCAAGCGCCGTTCCCGGAGAGACAATTGAGCCGCAATATTGAACAGGAACGGAGTCCGCCTTGTCCCCATACCACGAACTGCTCTCGAGGACAAAAATTGAAAAAAGCTCGGTGTGCTTGCCCCGTTGGCTCGGCATCCGCCACAATCTTGGCAAAAGCTTGTCTGGGTTGGCAGTGGTTGGCGAAGAAACTTAGAAGGCGGTACATCCCAGCGAGGCACAGATAAGCTAGAGGTCAGCCGCCGGGGAAGGAGCAATACCACGGCCGGATGTAGGACTTGCTTCCCGCGGCAGTAGGCCAAGACTGAAACGATCCTGTTGCGAAAGGGGAAGCTCCAGCCCGTGCAATTATACTGTATGTTATGAACGCAGTGGAGGCCGCGATCTGCAACGCGTCATCGCGGGAGTTGTCGTCGAGTTCCAACGAATACCTCGGCCACGTGTGGACAATGCCCCGTCTGCGCCCTGAAATGAGGGTCCGATACAAGGATTGGAACTTCCCGATGTAGCACGTTGAACAACATATGTAGGTATGCTGCCAGAAGTGCACACCGCAACCCGCCTTCCGGTCCTTCTATTTAGGTATAAGCTTGGCTGGATGCGGCCAGCTGTCAAGAGCATGCGGCTCGGAAGCCACTTTCCCGATCATCGAGAGCCGAGCCTGGGCGTTGGCATCGCCGAGTTTCGCGATTTCTCGGCGCTGATTCCAGAGGCTTTGCGGGCCAAAGCCGAAGCTGCGGTGAAACGACCGGCCATGGTCATCTGTGCGGTCTCTGGGCAAGGTCACGGGGGCGTCTGGCGTTTCGCCCAGAAAAGAGCAGCTGGCGAGTGGCCGGTCCGGGAGAACGGCACCGGGTTAGTGGAGATCCCGAACACTGAATTGACTCGGAGCAAGACACCGCCAAGGACCGGCGTTGATTCCTCAACCACGTCGGATATCAATAGGCGGTGGTGGGCAACGGGGGAGGTTCCGAGGCCCGCATGCGTGCGACCACACTAAGCCCTTGGCAGTTATCGTCGGTTCCAGCAGCCATGTGCAGCTTGGCCAATCCGGGCGTAATCTGTACGCAATGCTGACAATTGCTGCGTTAGTGTGGTGTGGCATGGGACGAAAAGCAGGTGAAGTTGCGAAGCCGATAGGGGGCGAAGAGGGATGGAATGATGGGGAAGGAGTCGGGAGAATGGAAAATGCCTCATAGAGCTGGATGGAAAGCAAGCTGGTGCGTTGGTGGCGGGCTTGCTGCACGACACTGACCATCATCTGCCTGTGCTTGTCCTTGCCCATGCCCATGCCCTTGCGTGCGTCGCGAGCTGCGGGCTCTGATACTGTGGCCGGGGGAGGGGCTAACTGTGGATGTGGATGAGCGCACATGCTGCGTATGCAATGCATTCTGCGGCAAGGATGAGTTGGGACGAAGGGACGGGAAATGGGAAAGTGGTGTTTGTGTCCGGAAGGGGTTGGGAGGGGACGGGTCGTTGGCCAATTGCGGGATGATTTCAACCAAATTGATGAAGCACACCTCGGACATCTGTCCACAGCAGTTAACGTTGTCGATGTATGTAGTATGTGCATACATATGTACAGGCACCCCCATGCGTAGCTATCCAGAACGACCGGCGGTCTGCCTCAGGTTGTGCCACGATGGGTTACTGGATGTCGGTATGAATGTAGGTCGAGTAGGTACTTCGTAGGGGTTACTTGTATTCACATGTCGCAGAGAATGCCCGAGTGCAGGATCTGTGGTGAGAGAAACGCAGGAAGAAATGAATCTGGTAACTATCCGTACTTCGTACGAAGTACGTGCAGGGGAATCTGGGAATCTCACCGCTCCCCGTTTACCATTCCCAGAAGCTTACGGGGCACTCCCCGGTCCAAGTACGGCTGGCCGCCGCATCAAACAGCCGGGAGGCCGCCAACGCCGGGACCGGGAAGTGTCGCGAGATGAAGCCGGGTGGAAACAAGACCTGTGGCCAAGACTCTCCGGTCGGATCTGGAGTGGAGCAGAGTTGGGGATTCCATCCCGCGCTCGAGGGACGTTGGCTGCCAAGACAGGGACTAATACATGCGATGTCGTGCTGTGTCGTGGCTTCAGTGCCATCGCGTCCAATGTTGTTGACTGATGCTCACTCGAAACGTAAACTATGGTGAAAACGGAGAGGCGTCGGTGATCTCTCCTCTCTTGGTGCAGCCTTTCCAGTGAATGGCTTTTGAGTTCCCTGCTGTGGGACGGTGGGACGTCCAAAGACGCTGTGGAGCGGCGTTGCAGCTTGCTGCATCTCAACTCGAGTGCATGCGGGAACTTCAATGAGGCAGGGTGGCAGGGCAGCGACGTGGCGGGAGGCGGGATGAAGCTGTGAAGCAATGGCACGGAAGGGAAAAGAGAAGCTGGGGACTCTGATTCAGGAAAGGCGGCTACATACATCTGGCCAAAGGCCACAAACAGCAGGTCGGCGGGGCGTTGGCAGCTGGCACCCCAGGCTCGTGCAGGATTACGATGGAAGTCTTCTCGGGCCAGGCCGTCCTTGTTCTGAGACTTTCACAGTAACACGATCCGGCCGGGGCAGGCGCAACCGCATGTATGTGCGTAGAGGTATGTAGGATGTCCGTATGTACTTCGTACACGGTATTGCCTCCTAGGTTTTAGTTAGTGTACTGTGTAGGTCGGTGTTAGTTGGCGTGGGTTGGCGTTGGTTGGCAGGGACCCTGGGGTGCAGGAGCAAGACACTGCAGGCGAAATCGGGGCTACCCAGGTGGAACCTGCAGAGGGCGCACAGGGAATCTGAGGGATTGCTGATTCCATGCAACGTCAAGACATCTTTGGAACTCCCGATTTCAGACAAGGCGGTATCCACATTACACAACCCCAACAACCGTCCTCTTCTCATCCCACGAGCACGTTCCAATAACCTACCCAAGTACAGATCTGTACGAAGTAGGGAGACGGAGCCAGGGCCCGGACGATGTTTCCATGACCTCGCAAAGCAAGAATAGCAAACCCGGGCAGGACCTTCGTACTTCTCCGTCGATCCGGCATTCCATCCCATCCATTACATAAAGCTCAAAGCTCTTTGGGGGTCGCGTACCTGCCGTTGCACCGTTGTTAATTACCAACCCGTTTTCCGCCACTCACCTTTCCCTTCTCGTTTTCCTTGTTTCGCTGGCTCCGCTGGTACTTGAACCCTGAACCGTCCATTCCCTCGGCAGGCTGACGTCTCGGAAACATTCATCGCCCAGCCCTGCTCTTGCCCCCCAGCCCGCCCTCAACCAGTCCAACCTCGGTGGTCTGCGGCCTCAAGGTCGGTCGTGCCTGTCTTAGGCCAACGGCTAGCGCCCTTCCCACACCCGAACACTCACTCAAGCATTGGCGCTCTGTTGCTGCTCATCTATTAGTGCACTGCCAGGTCACACCAGAAAAGCGTGCGCCGGGAAGGCTGTGACTGCGACTCAAAGACTGGGTCTCCCCGCCGCCAACTTCGTCATTCTTCCCGTTGCGATCAGCAGACGACGGGTTTTGCCTCCGGTCACCCCATGCTGTAGCCCAGTACGCCCAGCACTTTCCAGCCGAATAAAACTTTGCTATTCGCGACTTGGTACTACCGTAAACAGCAGTCAGCAAGCAGCCCAAGCCGATCGACGACAACAAACCCACCACTGCCCTGCATTAACACAACACCTGAGCCATCCCCAGGAACCACCTATTCATCATCCTCCTCTTTCTCACCATGTCGAGCCACCGCCTGACCACGCAGTCATCTGCCCTGGGCGGCCGCAACTAGCAGCTACTAGAAGAACACACTGCTCGCCTCCGGAGAGCAATGTTTTTTTTGAAGACGAATAGAAATCGAGGAAAACAAACCGGGACCAGAATAAAAAAAAAAGAGGAATAACATCCATCCGCCTTTCCAGCTTCCCAAAGCTCCACTCCCCTCCACCCCACTTGGCTCACCCTTCGACCTGTCTGGATTTTTCTCGCACCCTTTTAAAAAGTCGAGGCCTTTTCCAGTCTAAAAATTCCCTCCCTTCTTTTCACGGAGGACCGAGGATCTCTTCAACACTCGACAACCGCCGTTTTGTGATCGGTTCAGGCGACACCACCCGGGCTTTGCCCACTCACCCTAGGCGTCTCGCCGCCAAGCTTGCTGTTGCTTGCATAAGCGCAGTGACTTAAACACACCCCGACTCAACTCGCTTGCGTCGCTTGCACCGACTCGCTCTCGCTCTCACCGGGTGACCAACCCTTGCATCATCAACACTTCTGGACTTCCCAGTCCTTTTAACGCCAGCAAACTTCCCTCGGACCTCGCCTCCGATCGACCACGGCATCTTGAATTTGCACGGAATTTTTGCACGGAATTTGCACCCTCAAACCTCTCGCCATCGTTCGCCCATCATGACATCCTCCGGGCATTCTGTGGCATCTGCCTCGCCGAGGGCCTCGCCCCGGATTTCGCCGCGCTCTTCGCAACCGCCGTCGATCAGATCGGTCGAAGCTCCGACCAAGTCGCCTAAAATGAACGGTCTAAACGGGCTGCCGGTTATTCCCGCCGGCGGCGTGGAGCACCTGCAGAAGCCTGCCGAGAAGGGCTCCATGAAAGACAGGCTGACCCGCATGTTCTCGACCAAAGACGCCTCCTCGCGTGCCGCGACACCCGATACCAACGGCACCGCCCCGGCCAAGAAGCCACTGGATGGAACCCCGACCGCAACGTCACCGCCTCCTACCAAGCCGGCCACCGCCAAGGAGCCGCCGCAGCGCTTCCTGCTCAACCTGGAGGCCCAGGGCGGCCACGAGCACCACTTGAAGTCCAGCCGTCGGCAGGAGAAGCTCACCGACCTGATCAAGAGCTTTCTTGGCAGGAAACCGGAGCAGGTGCCGGACCACGACCTCTCCTTGGTGTCGAACTGGGTCGATAATCTGAGACAGGAAAAGGATGGCGCTTCGCCCGAGAAGAAGACGGCGTCAAACCCGTCGGCATCCCTAGTGGAGAAGTACGGCAAGTGCCAAGAGATTGTGGGGCGGGGTGCTTTCGGCATCGTGAGGATATCGCACAAGAAGCTGGACAATGGCCTGGGCGAGAAGCTCTATGCCGTCAAGGAGTTCTGCCGGCGGCCCGAGGAGACGGAGAAGAAGTACAGCAAGCGCCTGACGGCCGAGTTTTGCATCTCGTCGTCGCTTCGCCACCCCAACGTCATCCACACCCTCGACCTGCTGAAGGACTCCAAGGGCGACTACTGTGAGGTGATGGAGTTTTGCGCCGGCGGCGACCTGTACACGCTCGTCCTGTCAGCCGGCAAGCTCGAAGTGCAAGAGGCCGATTGCTTCTTCAAGCAGATGATGCGCGGAGTCGAGTACATGCACGAGATGGGTGTCGCCCACCGCGATTTGAAGCCCGAGAACCTGCTTCTGACGACCCATGGCGCCATCAAGATCACCGATTTCGGCAACGGCGAGTGCTTCCGCATGGCTTGGGAGGACGACGCACACATGGTGTCGGGCCTTTGCGGGTCGGCTCCGTACATCGCCCCTGAAGAGTACACCGCCAAGGAGTTCGACGCTCGCGCCGTCGATGTCTGGGCATGTGGTGTCATCTACATGGCCATGCGGACCGGTCGCCACCTCTGGCGAGTCGCTCGGAAGGAAGAGGACGAGTTCTATACTCGTTATCTCGAAGGCCGTCGGGACGAAGAGGGCTATGGCCCGATCGAGGCACTGCACAGGGTAAGTGTCTCGGACAAACAAAGGATCGACCGAGGATCTGCCATCATATTAACTCACAGTCACCAGGCTCGTTGCAGAAACGTAATCTACTCTATACTAGACCCCAACCCGGGCCGGAGAATCACCGCCTCACAAGTTCTCAAGTCCGAGTGGGGCCGCGAGATACAACTCTGCAAAGCTGGCGAAGAGGGTCTCTAACACATGTCCCGCCAGATGGATGGTCGATGAGTCTTTCCCTCAAGAAGAAGCCCATCACCCACTGTCTGGCGGAATATGCTGTGATTTAATGTGAACCCTTGCACCACAACACAATCCTGACCCCCGACTCGAGCCCAGGCCTGGCTAACCTACCACTTCCCCCTTTCCCTCTTCTCCCCCCCTCCCCTGCCTAAATCTCTAATCCGATGACGCCCCCATAATGCCCCTGCATCACCACAACAACAACACACAGCACCACATAGCAGAGGCGACGATGGCTTATCACGTATCACGACACGGAATGCCTCGGTTCGGGACAGCATCGGAGTTTGGAGTTCGTCATTTTCATTTTGTCATCTGTTCCGTCGGGCGGTCTTAGTCGTTTTTGTTCAGTTTGTTTTTATATTTCTCCTTTTGTTAAACTGGGAGACGGCTGGCAATCTGCTCTTTTCGCGCTGGGCGGCCTAGATACACTTTCCTAAAACCAAGAACATTCGTTCTCGGTGGTCAATCACCCAGTCCTCAGTCGGTGGCTACATCTTTCTTGCATATTCTACGCTTTACCAATGTTAATCCAGCTTATATTGATCGGGAGCTGGTAGCTGTATCTCTTGCACAAGTAGCCAAGAAATGCTACTTTTATTCCATTCTCTCATCCCCGTGAAGTTGATTGCCTGGCCTGGTTTCCTTGTACACCTGATTGCCTGTGGGGATCTTTATTCCAACCAGTTACCTCCCATCCAATCATACCCAATATCCTTCCTGTTGTATATACCCTGGCTTTAGACATGCGGCGCTGGAGAGTTACTTGTTCTGTTTATAGCTCGTCGGTTTGAGGACCATTTGCCCCTGCGCTTGTTCTGTCTCCTTTGGTGGGATTCTTGGGACGTGGGATGGACGGCTCAACCAGCAGGGCCACATGCCTCAATCATCTTTCCATCAAGTTGGAATCCTGAGGTTAGAGCTTCCCTTGTTATATTATTTATTCTCTACGGTGCCTTTAGGTTGGCTCGTCAAATACAATTACATCATTGTATTCGTACTTTATTTTGGGCCGTGAAGGGAGGACAATTAGCAACGAAATATTGGTGTAATGTGTATAAACAACAATTCTAACCCCAACGAGAAATTCGTCCATGTACGGTCAAGGTCACGCTCATGAGATTGTAAGCCTTCTTTCAAGCACGTCACCGGCCGGCCGTACTTTAAGCATCCTCATCTTCATGCCATCATCATCACATGTCGTCAACCCGTCCACGGACCCGAAAGCCGCACCATCCTCCCCGTGACTTACATGGGGCCACGGAGTCGTTGCGTCACTATGTCATGTAGCCGAAGGGAAAGGGGATCAGATAATAGCCTGGCTGTTGCCTGTCATGTCGAGCATCATCGTCTTGTTGTCTGACGTTGTGGACTTACTAGCGGTGTTTGTCTGCGCACTGGCTTTGCATAGGTCACAGGGCAGTCCATCGAAACCGCCAACGTTGCTATGGTAGGTAATTGGGTTTGGGGTTCGCCACCACCTGTGTTGCTAGAACCGGAAAGTCAGAACCGTGACCATCACGAGGTTTGCCAAGTCCTTTAAGCGTGTCAATATGGTCTTCACCTCCCCTACCCGCATGGCTAACCAATGTTCCCAAGACAAAGAAGATGGCACGACGTTTACAAGAACTTTTGATATTTCACGTACAGTAAATAGTATATATATAGGACACCAAGAATATAACACAACAACCTCCTTCCAACCCCTTACCCCCCTACTTTTAGATCCCACCTCCGCAACCAGGCCAACCGATGATGATGGCGCCGGTCTTCAAGGCAGAGGATAAATTAGCCAGCCAGCCAGCCAGCGGGCTAGCCCACACACATGCCCTTCTGTTGCTGCGCGCCAAACCTCGTCGCCGAGGTCTATTTGACCTCACCCCTTCCTTTCTTTCCCACCCACACACACACACATCCCACATCATCGCTCCCTTCTGCCGCCTCCCTGGTACGACAAAGAAAAGAAAACGACATGATTATATCCCCCATCCGGTTCCCGTCCGAGCCCGCCCCAACCCGCCATCCCTTCCGTTTTCCCGCCTGTTTCAGCCAAGTCCTTACACCCCCCCTCCCTTCCGAGACCAACCAGGACACCACAAAACCAGACCAGGGGAGTATAATACCAACCATGCCCGATTAATAAAAGAGGGGGGGGGGTGAAACGTAAAACGAAGAAACGAGAGACCAAACCCCGAATATAAATAAGCAGGGGAAACCAAAAATGAAGGGCAAGAAAGAGAGAGAGAGAGAGAGAGAGAGATAGTGAGAGAATATCAATATCAACATGGAACCAAAACGAACCACCTCCCCCCGACAGGTATGTAGCTAGGTAGTAATCACAAATTTCCCCACATACACATGACATGGAAACACAATCAAGTCCCGTCCTTTACGCCGCCAACCACCGACCCATCAATAACCAACCAAGCCAACCAACCGACCAGCGAGCCAGCCAACGAGCCGTTTCCTTCCTTACCCTCCGTTCCATCCTAGCTCAGCTCAGCTTTAGACATCCAAAACATCGTCCAACCCGGGTCAGGCTACACTGCGTCCCCGTGTCTCGTCTCATCTAATGATATACCAGACCGGAAGCAGACCAAAACACTCGGTTGGTCAGCCCAGGAAGGATCCAGAAAAAGGAAGGCCAGCTCAAGAGTGAAGCAGATCCCAAGCGCGAGAGCACAAGCCCAAGAACTCCTTCTTCTTCGCCTCGATAGTCTCCGGGCTGTCGCGGCCCTCACCAAAGGGTCCCCTCCTAGCACTAGGCGGGGGTGCGCCAAAAGGGAGTGGCATCGACTGGTGCTGTTGGTGTGGCTGGTGCGATTGGTGGTGCTGAGGCGCGGCCGGGGCCGGGCGGCCGCCGTTCCCTAGTGGCGGGCTGCCTTCCTCGTACTCAGCGCGCCTCCGCTTCATGCTGTTCGGGCCGGTCGGACTGCTTGGACCGGGACCAGGGGGTGGGCCTTGGTGGTTGTTGTTATGGGTCCTGCTGTTGGTGGAAGCGAGGCCGGAGTCAGCATGGTTTGGGGGTGGCCCGTAATGGTTGTGGGTTTGGTGGTGTTGGTTATGGTTATGATTATGGGCATTGCTATTGTGTTGATTCTGCGGGTAATCCCTGGGTGCCTGCGGGGGGGAAGGCGGCGTCGGGGGCTGGTTGGCGCCGTAGCGTACTAACTTTGGTAGGAGCTCCGGCCGCCCGCCGGCCAGCTCGGCTTGGGCTTCCTCGGCTGACTTGTACTCACGCGAGCGCGCGGACTGCGGCATGGGTGGGTGGTGCGGGGATGGGAGGGGTGCTCGGCTCTGGTTTGCAAACATGGCGTGGCCGCTCGACTCGGGGTGCCCCGAGAGGCCCTGGCCAAAAACGTCGGCGATTGGGGGAAGTCGGTTGTTGGTTTGATTGGCTTGCACATGGTGGATGTGTGATGTGCTGGCGAGATTAGAAGGCTGGTTGGTGATGTGGCGCGTGAGTGGGTGCGGGTTGTGCCTCCCCGTGAAGGTTTGGTGAAGGGGTGCCGACTGAATAACTCTCTCATTGGCGAATTGCTCGTGCGAGGGAGCGACAATGCTTAGGCCTGGCGGTGCGCCGCGCTTGCGGGCGAGGCCGGGCGTTTTTGCGGCGAAGTGGCCCGGCTCCTTATCCTTCTCAGGGCCATCTCCTAGTTTCGCCGACTGTTGTTGTAACCTCGCTTCGATGATCTGTCGCTGGTGCTCCCTCACACTCATGCTGCGGTTCAACTGCTCCTGCTCAGTGGCATCCTTCGGCACGAAACCTGGCGACAGACACGCGATGCCAACCTCCTGAATTACCAACCCATCGCGAGCGGTGAGGGGGCGGGCGGTGGCTGGAGATACAATGCTTGTGTTCTTGGAGAGATCGAGCTTTCGCGGCCGGTGCCGGGCGGTTTGCATGCCGGGAGAACCGGGTTCCTTCTTCACGATTATTTTCGGTCCTCCGACATTTCGGGAGCTGTGCGTCGTCAAACAACGTATTAGCCATGTGCATCAAGCAAACACAAGTCGAGGTCGCATATATGTTCCTGGGGTCTGCTTACGCGCTAGGGGGAGACGATTTCTGTGTGTTTGCGGTCGCACCTAATCCCCTCGGGCTACCGCTATCGGATCGCGGTGGTTGTGCAGGCGCGTTATTCGAGGCCGTCGGCGCCGGCGGAGGAGGCGGGGCCGGTGCTGTCCTGTGGGCGCTCGGCGAAGCTGATGATGGGGGAGGAAGGTCAGAGCCGTAAGTCGGCCTGTCGTGCGGAGCAGGAGAAAGAGCCATTGCAACGGCGGTGCTCATGATCGGTGTGTGGCTCGACGCAGTGGTGTTGTGTAGTAGAAATTACTTGTGGAAATATCCGATGGGATTCGGCCACGAAACGAGCGTCGCTCGATGAAAAGCCCGAATATCGAGGGGCAGGATGTGCCGGGAAAGCAGAGATGGCCGCCTGGATGGACGCGCAAACGGATCAAGCGAGGTTGCGGCGGCGGGAAAGGGGGCCGTCGTGTTGGGCCTGGAACCCAAAAATCCTACGGGCGGCCGTTCTTTCGTCTGCTGTTGCGACGCCGAGGGATTCGTCCGTGGGCGTACAAAAACAACAACAGTAAAAAAATAGAGAAAAGGTTGAAGATCGCGGGCAAAGCGAGGCCGCTTCAGGCCGAGCGATCTGCGGTTATGTGTGTGTGATTAATCGTGGAAAGTCTGATTACCGCACCGATCTAGAAGAATCGTTCTGAGCGAAGGTGGTGCTCTTCTCGCCTGCCAGCCTGGGCGCTTCCGGAGGCTGTCAGAGGCTGGGGGCCACAGTGTGAACCTGGAAGGGCGGAGTGAATGTGCTGCTGCTGCTTGGCGTCTGCCGCACTTGCCCCTTTTCGGCAGTTCGAGTGGTGGCCGGGGGGGGACGGAACCTGCAGGGGCCCTGCGTTTCGAGGGCGCTTGGTGCGTGAGGTTCGCCGCGTGGTCGGACCTAACTCCTCGGCCGGTGGTGGTTTGGTACAAAATGTATTGCACACCACACACACACACCACTCACAAACAGCTTCGAAATCCCTTTTTTGTGCGTCGTTCGAATTATCTCGTCTTCTCCTGGCTCCTCGAAATGAACGGCTTGGGAACACCTGGTGTGATCGTGTGGCGTTCTGTGTGACGGATGCGGCTGGATGATCCTGGCCGTCAAGCAATATTCGGATATGTGTGCCGTAGACTGGCTCAACTGGGTCGGGGCAGTGGAGGGACCAAACTGCAGGGCTGTGGTGCTGGGAAAACCGGCTGCGGGAGGGAGGGGAGGGGAACCGTTCAAACCTGCAGTGCGGCGGGAGGGGAATTATTATTAAAGCATCCGTAACAGTCTAACAGACTCGGCGAGGGCTGGACGTGGACTATGTTCGTCAAGGGGTCATCCCGAAGGGGGTGCCCGGGATAATGAAGTCAGGATGATGAGGGGCTATCTGTGAGACGCGGAAACCTGAACCTTTTTTTAGGGCGACGCACACACGGGCATCCAATATCGGGACGAGACCCCGGCGAACAGTTGGAAACCAGCAACAGCGCCGAGGCCGGTCCTGCTCGTTTCTCGTAACGAGAGAGGTGGGACCACAAGAAAAAGGGCGCTGCCACCCGCGTGCGAGATCTCTGGCGAATCCGCACATGCATCCTCTCCCCTCGCCGTTACAAGTGTCAGGTGGAAAAGTGAGCTGGATGACTGCGATCCAGTGGTTCTAGTGTTTGAGGTTCGCCGTCGTGGGGCACTGAGTGGAGGCCTAGAGGTCTTGGCCGAAGCTGCCCCATGCAACAACCCCTGGAGCGATCGATGTCTCCGAGCCGTCGATGAATTTCCGTGACCGCCTTGCGACCAGCTCCCTGCTGTGCCCCGCGGCGCTGTCGATGATGAGCATCCCGATATTTTACTCCAAGCCCAGAAAAACTTGCAAGACGGGTTTTGGGCTCTCTCTCCACGTTTTGGATTGAGATGTTTTGTTTTGTTATTGGTCGAATGGCGCCGTCCACCGTTTCCTCGACCCATGCTCGACCAGGCTCCTGCAGAGGCACTTTGCGCTCCGAGCCCCAGCAGCTGAAACTCGTCTGTGCTCCAGGAGGGGCGCAGAGTTCCATCGTGAAGGACGCTCCCAGTGCCGCCCCGCTTTGGCGTTGCTGGAGGCTGGAGGAGAAGTTCTGGCTGAAGAGTTTAAAATAATGCGTCTTTAACGTCGTGGATATCGCCTTCTAGGTTCCGTCGTTGCCGGGCGAGATGCGGGACAGGATAAATGGTCGCTGGCAATCGAGTCATCATAAATCCGAACCTCCGTAATCGAACTGAGACACGGCCCAGAGAGTTTATCTGTGTTCTTCCTCGTCCCGCCCTCTCAAACGTGGTTAGCCCAAGGTCGCATGGCCCGCATCGTCGTTGCGGAACCATGGTTGCCGTCTGCTGGAGCAATTTAAGATTCAAACAACATGGGTGGCCAGTTCCCCGGGAGTTCG
Source organism: Chaetomium cochliodes (assembly GCA_023383405.1). NCBI lineage: Eukaryota > Fungi > Ascomycota > Sordariomycetes > Sordariales > Chaetomiaceae > Chaetomium > Chaetomium cochliodes. Next base: position 447,463 of record JAKWJL010000007.1, read on the forward strand.
GCGGTGGCGGTCTCGTTTTGATGCTTCGGGCTAAGACGATAATATCTGGGTTACATAGTAATACTATGTTACATGTTATTCCTCGATGGCGTTCCTGACGGCTGCTTTGCAGATGGTTGGAGAATGGACGCCGCGAGCCGACTTCCCCCCTGTCGGGAGAAGCAAGATACTGTGTATGCTTGATACTTTTAGAAGGTTTGGGCGATGGTGTTCTGGTTTGCAGTCTGGAGATCACACCGTGTCCGACACTGTCCGTAATCCTCCCCCGGAAGTCCAGAGCTTCGATAAATTTTTTTGAACGATTGGCGCGCAGGCTTCGGCCAACTCCTTTTCCGGATCGAAATACTTTTTGTTCTCGGTCTCAAGTTTCCTCTTGCGTCAGGTCACACGCACACGGTTAGGCTTTTATCGCCGAAAAGGGGTGGGCCAATCGGCTGCTCGTCATCAGCTGTGGTTGGTTCGCCTGAGACGGCCGGTGACGGTGATGGCCGGGCACGCTCTGGGCATTTGGAGATTTTGGGAGATCGGAGAAAGTGACTCTCTGACCATAAGAAGGTGGCGATCTCGTCGATGAGCTCGAGGTTAGGCCAGAAGCTCTCGCGGAGCTCAGCGCTGGGCGTTCCTTCTTCCCTAAAGGGTCTCTTGACTCGCAGACACGAGGGATGACAACATGACTCGTCGTCGTGTGCGATCGTGTTGCTACCCGTGCGTTGGTAGGTATGTATGTACCTATTTCACAGACATACATAAAATGTTCGCCCAGAAATGAACCTGATTGTTAATCTTCCCGGGCAGTATTGCATGCACTATGTGGTATGCAGCCTTCTCGATGCGCTCGCCAAACTTCGTGCCAATGACGCTTGATAGATGTGATACCGTTGGGTCGGATCGTGCTCCCGTTGGTCGCCGCTGCCGCTGAAGGAGGTTGATGGTGGTGTGGGTAATCTTGGGGCAAAGCCAGAAAGCCAAATTTCTGACCCTAACCGCTTCTTTCAACATAAAGCATCGTAGAAACCTTGAAGAATATGCCGTGGAAGTTTCAGGGCTCGTGCTTTGGGATAGGGGCGCTTCCAGGTTCTCACTCACTTGACCCACCGCTCCGGTGTTGTGCTGGGCCAGATCCCGTTCCGCCTCCGTAACGAGTCCAAACGGCGCAGGCGACGGAGGACGAATCCTACTGCGTGCAAACCCATCGATTTCTAAACGCGTCCCACGCATTCGCGATGGAGATACCTTATTACCCCGGCCCCTATCGGGGTATACAAGGTAGAATGTTGGTGACTCGTCAGACCAGGCGCTCGGCCTCGATGCTGAGACGTACCAAACCATGACGGAGAGTTCGGTGCCGTGATCCACTATGCTTGGTCTGCCAACTTCAACATGTACCTCTCCAGCCTCAACCAAACCAACCTCACCGGCGTCTTGAATCTCATCGCCCTGACGCGGGCCGGCCAAAATGTCACATTCAACTTCTGCTCCTCGGTGAGCGCCTGCGCCGTGGTCATTACAGGGCCTCGAGATGGTTCCCGGCCAGGTGGTCGCCCACGGGCACGCCGACGACGATAAGGTTGATATTCTGCCGGTGGAGACTGTGATGGAGGGTGTCAAGTGGCTTACTAGTCCGTGCGGTTGCTCCTAGTTGCGTCTGAGGCGCCTACTCATGACCTGGAGCCTTCGTGACGTAGACGTATAGATGCTAGAGCTGCTGTTTTGCATGTTATTGGTGATAATGTTAGTAAACCAAGCGTACCTAGTTTAACATATCTGCCTGGCGTCTACCGCAGGCACCGAACTGTAACCGTGTGATTGATGCGACCAATGGCTTATAAGTTATCGGTCGTCCCGAGAGAGTGTATGGGTTTTCCTGCTGTCACAGATCCGGTACTTCACCATGCTATATCCATCACGGCAAATCAAACGTCTGTCATCTGTGCAGCTATCACATGGTAAGATCAGGCACCAGGTAGTTTGTTTGTAGGAAAAATGTCCCGCTTAGTAGATGCTTCCACCCAATGGTAAATCGCAGTATAAAAAGAAAAGTGAATATCCAAGATACCATACGCACTCATACTCGATAATTCATTATCCAAAATCTCCCAAGACCATGGCTATTCAACCTTGTCCGGCCATTGATCAGTCACATCCTCGCCCCCTTCCATTAGCACGTCAGCATTCAGCCGCACACTCCACCGGATCATATCCGTCAGAGCCTTATCCTGCCACCCCTTGTGATTCCCGATGTCACTCATAGCGCCCCTCGGGCCGGCGGGACGGTGGTGGGCGAAGAGGGTCGGCTGGGTGGTCAGGCACTGGCGCCCGGCCTTACGGCCCCTGACCCCCTCGCAGAAGAAGCGCAGCAGGATGTCGTAGGCGTCCGTGACTTCCTTGAGCCCAACCTCGTGCAGCAGTTTCTGGGCCCCGCGTTGGCTGAGCGCGTACGCCAGCGTGCACACACCTTCCTGTACGTGATGATAGGCGCGCGTGTGCTCTGGGTACTCTTTGACAAGGGTAAAGGGCTTGTTCAAGGTCCAAAGGTTCTTCTTCGGCGCAACGGTTTCGTCGTCGAGCCGCATCACACGGCCCCGCGGGATGTTCTTGCCGTTTTTGAAGGGGAAGTGCATCCCGCAGTGACCGACCCATAGGAGGTCCCAATTGTCTCCGTAGGGGGAGATGGTTGCAGGCGCAGTAGCGGGGAGGTGATGGAAATCCAGCTCAGGTGGCGTTTCGGGTGAGTTCTCAGATGGCTTCGGATATGTCGGGTCAGCATATTCGCCGGTGCGGCCACGCAAGGGTTGTGTGAGTGTCTGCGACACCAGCGCGAAGTCGTAGAGCTGGTCTTTGATCCTCACGTCCCAGTCAACATCATCCTCCATGATGAGAGCTGAGGATAGGTTCCGCTGCACGATTCTATGCAAGAATTAGTTACCCACCTTACTCCAAACAACAGGTTGAACGTGCGTGATTGGGAAATGGAAAATCCTGCTTACTCTCGGACAGCATTCATGTGTGCGCGCCATGAGCCTATGGACGCGTCGCGAAGACGCTCTTTGTCTTTAGCCATTGGGACGGCCTTGTCAGGGACGTCTTGGCCCATGACTCCATCGATGAACTCTAATTGCATATCGCTAAGAGCAGCTTGGAGTGTTATGCCATCGCGACGGTCCGACCGGGATGGTAGGCCGACGATGAATATTTTTTCGAACTGTGGAGGCGATTAGGATCTCGTGTCATCATAAGACGAGTGTTGCGACAATATAAATTCAAACTCACGCCAAGCGTGGCATTGTAGATGTCGCGTAACGGGCCGCTTGTCGGGACCCGTCGGTGGTTCCCAGACACTGAAATCCCTGAATTGCTGAGAATATGGAATTTCAAGAATAAAAGAGTGATAATCAACGCAGCGGTGAGTGCGTAAAAACGCCGTTTCGCTAGTAGTCGCAAGTCCATCGTGTCGTCGGGGCTATAATAAAAAGAGATGAAGAATGAAGATGCTCTGTCGATTTCAAAATCAGCTTCGTCCAAAATAGGGCGGGAATAGCCGCTGAGCTGGCATTGCTCGCAACACCGGGCCCACCCAGGCAAGTGTTGGTGGTGTTGGTGAGGAAGCTGCAGATTTTCCAGATTGGTGCGCTAAAAGATGGGTCGTGATTGGACTTACGGCGCTAGGGGTATCAAATCAAGACTAGTATCCGGACTTCGCTAACAGACTCTGATGCAGCCAACACAGTGCTGTTCGGTTTTAAAGAGTGAAGTTGGGTTGGCGCCATTTGCGAGGCCAAGGAGGTGTAGAGTAGTGTGCTGTATTAAAGGCGACGTGGAGAGTGTGAGACGGACCCTGCATTTCTTTGTTTTCTTTTGTCTCAATTTCCCAGCTTCTTGTGACGGCCTTCATTTCTTTAACATGACGCCCATTGATGCCCTAGCTTGGGTTCTAGTATTCGCCTTCACTATCCCAATTGCGTTTTGCCAGTGGTTTCAACCGTCCGCAAAAAGGGAGGTATGGCATGTTGGAGACGTTCACAACATCCCGTACCACACGGATCTTACCTCGTACACCATCACTCTATGGCAACAGGCGATTGCCGGTGGTTCCGCCACGCCGGGGCCAGTCATCTACCGTTAGTACACACCGAGACAGTCTCAAGTCCTCAACTTGACTTTCAGGCGCCGCATCTAACTCAAGAAACCTCCCATAAAGAAACTAAGACCGGTGCCGCGAAAGTACTTGGCTGGACGGTACAACTGTACGACTTCGATCTCGAGTCCTCAAACATCTTCTTCTTTTGGCTGAAGGAGGGAGGCGCCGAAAATGCGACGGGGCCAATCAAAGGGCGAACAATGTCATCCGCCTACTTCAACATCACCGACCAGCCTTCTCCAACCACCACGTCATCGTCGTCGCCATCAAGCAGCACGGAATCCTCGACCGACCTTTCAACCGCACTGTCATCAACTTCTTCAACAGCCACTCGGCCCGACCTAGACCAAGGAGAAGTCACCGCGTCCAGCAGGGTACCTGGTGAGGGCATCGGAGGAACAAATGGAGGAGCTGAAGAAGGGGGAGGGGGAGGGGGAGGGGGAGGGGGAGGGGAAAGCCTCCCGGTCGCCGCCCAGATAGGCATCGGGGTGGGCGTTTCCGTCGTGGGGATCGTGGTAATAATATGCGGCATATTGTGGTTCCGGTACCTGAGGAAACAACAGCAGATTCTCCTCGATCTCCAGAGGAGAGCCTACACGGAGCCTCCGCCTCCCAATGCTGCTGTTACCGAGGCGGGGAAGTGGCAGGCCCCTCCTCCTCCTAACGTCCAGTATTACCCTGCGTATGAGTTGGGTCATCAGTCCAGGGCGCCTCCTGCCGAGCTCGGTTGTTATTCGTCAACCCGCAACTAGAGGAGAGGGACTCGCAGGTTAACGTGGGAAGGGGGATAGATATAATGATCTGGGGCAAAGACTCCACGGTGTATTTAGGGGTCTAGTGTAATTATTTTCCCACTGTGTCGTGCGTCGGGGACATAGATGGCATGTATATATTCAAGCTTCTTACAGTTAGCCCTTTTTCGAAGCACGAAGACATGCAAGACTCTCAACAACTTTTCATTTACATTGATTTGACTTGATTCCGCCTATTAATGGCTCGACCTCGGTCAACCCCAACTCTTGATTGGAAACTCCGAGCTGCTCCTAAACTACTTAGTACAACCTTTCCCTTTGGCAAACGACCCTATTATACTTTACCGCGTTTCTACTTAGTATGAACGGTATGTGGGGTGCTCTAAACTCAGACACTAAATATGCTACCTCACCCTTGGCCGCAACCCAGAAGATATCAGAGCGCCTGAACCACATGGCTTGACCTGATCCGGGATACCGGCGGGCAACACGATGGATCGAGGCGAATGGGCCGAGGAGGAAGCCACGGATCCAAGAATGGTAGTGAAGTACGGCTAAGGCGTGAAGCCTTGCTAAACAATGCGAATACAATCCCAGGTCCAACAAGGATGTCCCAGAGCCAGCAGTGGCAGCCGTCCGAGAACAAAGTCCCCGGGCCTTCTGGTGCCGTCGACCTCACTGAAACTGATGAGATACAGGACAAGAAACCGCACCCTTTGAGCAACAACGAAGACCAAAAGCTGGAGGGAGGGCGAGAACGTAAATCTGGATTTGGTCGTTATCTTTTTGGGGTTCAAATTGCTGACTCAGTATAGCTTAAATTACGTGTTAGGAACGTTATTTGAGAATTAAAACGGTCGGAAACACGTTTCCACTCGGGTTTTCTCTTCGGTTGCACCAACGCGTTATTTTGTTCTTAGCCAATCAAACTCGTTTGTGGCCCTCTCGCTCTTCCTCTCGGCAATTGCAAGGCGCAGAGCTGGACGTACTCGGCGCCCGAGCATCGCCGTTCTAGCCTTCGCGATCCCAGCTGCGACGGCTGCTTAGGTATGTAGGTAACCTAAGTAAACTGCCTGGAGAACGTCGATCCTGAGCCTCAGCTACATACCTACCTAGGTATGTACTAGTTCTGAACCCTTCTGAGTAGACCGACAACTTTTATGCGCAAGAACGTCCCAGTGTAGGGCTGACGCGACCGGCAGGCCAAATTGGTGGAGGTGCGGGGCATCTTGAGCGGGCCGTTCGCTGGGTGCACCCAATAAAATTTTCTAGATCCTGATACAGAATCGAAACTCGATTTTGAGGCAGGACGGCATCTTCCACATCGGCATCGGCACAAAAGGAAACGCATCGCCAAGAAACGAACGGAAACTCGCATCGGAAAATGGCGAGAACCAAGGCGAAGAAGGAGGAGTCTGTCGAGTCCGGATCCGATGTTGTCATGGATGAGGCGCCCACATCCCATCAACCCGAGAGTAGGGATGATATGTCGGTCGACGAGGATGAGAATGATGATGTTGAAGTTGAGGACAATGACGCGGATGTAGAGGAGGACGTCCAACGAGTGAGACTGGTATGTCAAATTTCTGTTTCCCCTTCGTCGGGGTTGTGTGAAGACATTGTATCGTAACGAGTGAGTAGCTCCCTGGCTCAACACCCACTGCCGCCTCCTTCGAGTTCCTCAATGAGGGCCACACCCTCGGGAATGCGCTCAGGTACATTATCATGAAAAAGTAAGCCACGATTTTTGCCCCATGGTGTTTCAATCGCTAATTTGTGGTCTCAGTCCCGACGTTGAGTTCTGCGCATACGCAATCCCGCATCCCTCAGAGCCAAAGATGAACGTCAGGATCCAAACTTTCGGTACGTTACAGCAAACCACTGCGGTCGACGATAGGTTCACTGACATTTTATTAGACAGCACGACCGCGGTTGAGGCGTTGGAAAAGGGGCTGCGCGACCTACAGGAGCTCTGTGACGTTGTGACAGATCAGTTTGTTGTTGCCCGGGAAAAGTTTGCGGCGAAATAGGCTTCGCAAGTTTCTAGTTCCTCAGGGTCAACTAAAGGACGGCGTCTGGGCGTTGGTTGAGGTCTGGTTATGCATAATAGAGGGCACGCTTGGGCGTATTGTCGACCTATCATGATTTGTAGAAATTCTTCATTGCTTTATTTACATCCGGATCAAAAGCATGTGACAGCCCAATCTAGTTGCGGCCCTGAGTGACAGATGCGTAAGTAGGCAGTTGCAAGGTGAGGGGTAGATATTCAACTTACCTCCAGAAACCCGGTAACGAAATCGGAGGGCAGTCTCTTCTCTCCCCTAAAGTTCTCCTCCTTGAAGTATGACATGAGATGGTTCGTCTGGCGCCAGAAGTTCATAGTTTCCTGCCACAACCAGGTATCAGCAAAACTGTTCGGCTGTTCGAGAGATGCAGGGGATGGCCATCAGCTCGCGCCTGTAGACCCCATGCCATGGTACTCCCCCGCTCCCATTCCGGGCCATCCACCCCATGAAACCTCTTACTTGGTAATCCGCGTTGCTCTGGAAAAGGAGGACATCGACGGCGGGCAGCTTGTTGACGTATCGGTGGCGCTCAAACTCCTGCCTCATGCGGGTCCGGATGGCTGAGACGGGGTGAGGGATCGAGTACATGGTTTGGATCTCTGGCGCCTAGTAGGCAAAGCTGTCAGCTTCCTTCTCAATGCGATGCCTAATCTTCGTACCGCCCGGATCCAGTCTCGATATGCCGCAAGCACCCTCCGCTTGGCGTCGGACCAATTGGCCGCTGCTGTCGTTAGTCGCTGATCGATTGCGGGTGGATGATGATTGTTCGGAACTCACACTGCCTTGTGGTAACGGCAAACTGGGTTGGTGAAATCGCCATCGCGGCCGGAGTAGCGTGTCGTTCGGTTCGGCTGGGAATCAGCAGTCTTGTGGTTGGATTCCCAATTGCTTCAACCAAGCACCAGTCGATGCCGGAAGCTTGGACCATCCCATGACGCTGCTTGGCAAAGGCCCGCTTGCATTCAACACGGAGGGACTGCTTAGTCATATTAAAGCCCAGCATCCCCAAATCCAGCCCATATGCTACCTTCCGAGCCTCACTCCCCTTTGCCACCTACCAAGAACATAACCACCGCCTGACACCCCAATAACTATCTCACCGTCACCATCCTACCGCCGACCGCCTTTAGCACCTACGAACAGCCGGTGGCGCACACCCGAGCAAAAAGAAAAAAGCAACCATGCCCGCGATCCGCCCCTCCTCCAAGCGCAAGCCCCCCCCGGACGGGTTCGAGGACATCGAAGAAGACCTCCTCATATTCGGCAACAAGATGAAGGACGCGCAAAACACACCGACGGACAACATCCCCAAGCACCAGGCGCAGTGGCCCATCTTCCAGATCGCCCACCAGCGCAGCCGCTACGTGTACGAGCTGTACTACGAGAAGGAGGCCATCAGCCGCGCGCTGTACGACTGGCTGCTCAAGAACGGCTACGCCGACGCCATGCTCATCGCCAAGTGGAAGAAGCAGGGGTATGAGAAGCTGTGTTGCCTGCGCTGCGTCCAGACTAAGGAGACAAATTTTAACTCGACCTGCGTGTGCCGCGTGCCGAGGGCCCAGCTCAAGGAGGACCAGGACGTGCAGTGCGTCAGCTGTGGGTGTAGGGGGTGCGCCTCAACTGATTGAGGTGGCTTGGGTGTGTGTGGTTGGCGCCTCGCATTGGGGTTGGGGGTGTGCTGTGATATGATACTATGGGATTCTCCCTAGTTCTAGGGCATTTTGTTTGGGTTGGCGGATAGACAATGTAAGGTTGCCACCCGCCGTCTATTCCTCGCATATGGATACAGAAGCTCACCAGGGTCAGCGTCGGCATGAGATGTGAGATTACTGGCCGACTTTGGCCGGCGGATTTGGGTCTACGAATTAATGACAACTCTACAACACTATTCAGCGTATGTCCCGTCTCCAAACCGTTGTGCCTAGTTCTTCTTTCGTCTCCGTGCTCATGTGCTTGTTGTCAACCAGACTACCCCCCGCCAGATAGGATCACCGTTTGGCGAACCCTGCCTTTCCACCGCGCCCGAACCGGACGCTCATGGGAACAAACTTTAGTGACGACATGGCGCTGGACAGATCTTCCATATCCTGGTCCGGCTGTCGATCCGGGCTCTTCTGTTCTATCTCCATTGTAGGCCGGCCATCTGTTGATGCATTTGGCTTTTCTACGACCCCGGGTTCATCTCCTTTGCGGTTTTGCGAGGACGACACCGGGCGTGGTGCCGCGGCGGCGCTTAACTTCTGTTGCTGCCGACGGCCACGGCTTCGGTCTTCGATTAACAGAGACCGCCGGCCGTCAATGCCATCCCGCGTTATGGCGAAGAAGAAATTCTTGGGGTACATGTGCTTATCGATGAGGTGCATATTTCGCTTTTGTGACGTGCTGCATTTTCTGTCACAGCCGTCCACGAAACATGAGTACTACAGCAGGGCATCAGTTACTCTGGGCAACATGGGCAAGGGGGGGATGATGGGACTCACAGTACGTTCTCCCTTCTCCCTTCTCACCTGAACGAAGGAGTCGTGGGTCTCCTCAATGTGCAATCCGACGAGGTGGGCAGACGGGAAGTTCTTGCGGCATTGAGCGCAACGGTTGGTGTGCTGGTCCCTGTAATGGGCCTCATACGCATCATACGATGAGAACACTACTGCTTCCTTATGGGGAGGGAGCGAGCAATGCATCTCGATACTGCGGTCGCCATCGTCGTCTGAAAGGTCAAGCCCAGCGATCTTGGCAGCAGGTGGCGAAACATGGCCGTTGCTGTTATTGTTTTTCAGTCCTCCATGGCCATCACCAGCGCCCGCTGTTGTGTTTCGGCCTGCGAGTGCGACCTCCTCATGGTGGGCCTCTTCAGGTTCGCGTGAGCGCTTCATTCTTCAGGCTTTATAAAGAAGAAAAGAGATTCGGTCTAGGAGCAGTTACATTCAAATGCCTCGGTCCCCTAGACAGCGCTCAAATTTTGGGTATCTTGTGCTTTTGTAGCATCCAAGGCTGGGGTTCTAGATGGCCCAGTTTTGTTCTGGTACTCAGGTCCGTCTGTTGTCAACCGGGAAGTGGCCAACAAAAACTTGGTCGCTCAAAGCATCTCGATGGCACCGGAATTGTAAAATCTCTGAGACCAAAGCAAGGAAATCTGGTTGTCGATTGTGGTTTGATGACAGGCTGTAGCTTTACCGGGGGGCTCTCTTGGGTATTGTGTAAGGGGCTTGTTGAGGACGTGGGGACGCGTCAAAGCTTAAAGTTGCACGCTCGCCACGTGTGACTCTTGAAAGTGCCAAGCAGTGTGTCCCTGTGCCGCTGATTGGTTGCAGTCCCACGCTGCTTTTCGAGATACTTTCTCGTCCAATGTGATGTCGTTCTCGAGCACGGCGGGTCACTTTGCGAATTGCTTCGATTTTTGGAATCGGCCTTGTGTTTTCTTTGCGCCTCTTTGATCGCGCATCGCTACCTTACCTACCTAGTCACCCCCTTTCTCTTCAGAGTCCTGACTAACCTGTCACCTGCCGGCCGTGCGTTACGCGTCTTCTTCTCCAATGCGCTCATCACCTGCCGCCAACCCGCCCGCCGAAAGCCGCACCAGCACCACCCCTCATCGAAACGCCGAAATCAGTGCGTCACCACCAACAAGTTATGGACCGCCGGCCCAACATCGGCTTTCCAACTGCTGCGTGTGAGCTTTGGCCATAGGCACCGGCTCCCACTCTTTAAATAAAAGCGCCGCTTCCCCCTCCAGTTCCATACCGGTTGTGCGCTTTCCTGTCTGCGGGGCACCTGCACTGGCAGCAGCGACCACCAACAATGGCCTCAACCACTGCAACCGGCGCACCTGCTGCCGCCGACCCCCAAGCCATACCGTCGACCGATGATACCTGGAAGTGAGTGTTTTGTTGTAAAGCTAGAATTTCACAGCTCCGTATTTTTCTACCACCTACCTGCCTTTCCATGGGTTCTCGAAAGCGACAATGTATAGCGGCCATCCGGTGCACAAGCTTGGATTTGCTAACTCGACCACGTAGACTCGCACAGAAGTTACGTGCTGCAATTCACAAGGAACTCGAGTACATTCAGAAGAGTGATCCGGGAACGAATGAGATTGCCCGTTTCGAGAAGGTTGAGATATTGATGCAGAAGTGAGTCAACGATGGCATTGTTTTTACTCCTTTGTTGTTGCATAGGTGGTTAACAGATCGGGCCCAGTTACCGTCTTGCCTGTATCGAAACTATCTGGCTCGACCTCCGTGCCGCGAACGAAAAAGGCGCCGAGGATGCCCTCTGGTCCACGCATACCCTCGTCACCAAGACTTACCGGAAGGTGCTCGGAAGGCTGCAGGGCAATGACCATGTCGTCTTTAAGCGGAAACTCGAGAAGCTCTATTCGAATTACCTCAAAACGGCGCAATACTTCTACAGGGGCTATCTGCAGCGGGTTTGTGCACGCTATGACACCCCCGATCTCAAACGGATCGCTCATCGGGCTGAACTTGAGGCGATGCCCCTGCCAGAAAAGGACAAGGTCGACACTACAGCGGCGGATCTCGACAACATTGTCAAGCAATCCTGCCACAAGACGCTCATATATCTCGGTGATCTGGCGAGATATCGCACTCTCCTCCGTACCAAGGACCCCAAGTGGGAGGGCGCTCTCTCGTACTATCTCCTGGCGAACGAGCTGATTCCGGGATCTGGATACGGCCACCATCAGTGTGGAGTAATCTGCGTTGAGAACGAGGACCATCTCCAGGTGGTGTACTACCTGTATCGTGCCCTAGCCTGCGCTCTTCCCCACCCGAACGCTTCGACGAATCTCGAGCGGGAGTTTCGCGACCTCCAGAAACGGAAGAACATCACCACCAAACATGCACTGGTGACTTGGTTCGTTAAACTCCATGCCTTTTATTCCCAAGGAAAGGAATTCCCTGAGCGGAAGGAGCTCGAGAGTGAAGTCGACCATCGGCTTGGCCTGGCGATGAAGACGGGAACGGGATATGGCTCAGACATGGATTTGCTCAAGATGGTTCTCATTAATATCACCGCATATGTCGCCGCCCAAGACAAAATCAGCAGTATGATTATTCGCAAGCCATTCGCTAATGGTTGAGTCTTGCTAACTGGGACACAGAGAAGTGGACTGACGAGGGCTCGCTATCCTGCCAATTTATCCTACTCCTCAACTTGCGAACCATCAACGCCATCGCACGCCTACTTGGAGAGGAAATTGCCGGCGCAATCAAGCGCATGGGTGCAGAGACCCCCGCCGGCGCTTCTGCTCCGTCCCCGGCGGAGCCCACGACCAAATTCACGCCTGCTCTCAATCGGGTCTTGACGCTCCTGCGTGTCTACATGGCCTGGCTTTGCTCTTACGGATCACAGCTGGTCGATTTCCGGGCTCATCTCGAACCGCAATTTGGAACTATGTGCACGACGCTAAGCAACACCTTGACCCTCTTGTTCGAACTACTCGGAGGTGACCAACAACTTGGAAGCACTGTGTCATGGCGATTTCCCGAGGATGATATCACGCTCGGCATCGACTGCCTCAATGGACCCAACCTACATGACGGCTGCCAACTCTACTACGATGCCTTTGCCCGCAAGCCTAAACCACGCCGTGAAGAGGTCGCTGGCGCCGACAAAAACGAAGACGACGTCACTTTTACCCGCGCGCTTGACGTTCTTCTTTGTGCCCTAGACTTATCCATGCCAGAATCGAGGTTCCCGTTTACAACGGCCGCGATTACGAAAGAATCCCGGGAGCTCACTACGTTCGTGTATCTCGAGAGGGGGAAGCCTGAGGCAACTCCAAGTCTGCCGCCGGTTCAACATCCGGCACCGGCTCAGCATTTGACACCGACAGCTGTCCCTGCTACCCTTGAACGGACTCCTAAGGTGCCAGAGGCGGCCCTGAGTCCTTGCGAGTCCAACGAAATCTCCGAGGACCAGGACTTTTATGACCCGAATCTACGAAATACTGTCGGCGATGATGGGCCCCGCAGCGTGCAAGTGCCGGCGCCGGTTGTGCCAGCACCAACTGTGCCGGTTTCTGAATTTCCTATCGAGAGGCAGATGTTCAATATCCTGAACGAGTTCATCAACCCACCGGAATCTGCTCTATCTTCCAAACCTAAGACTCCAAACCACCCGCCTGCGCGAACAAGCCCGTACGGTATGGATTCTGCAGCTGTGGCTGAAGCTTTCGGGGCCGGCGCTTCAAGCAGCCCCGCGCCGGGCTCGGCTGGGGCGAAAAGATTCCCAACTTTGCCCTGGGAATACTTCTACAAACCGCCGGCCAACCCTGCCTTGCGCTCGGATGCGAACGCCATGGCCGCTAATTGGGGTGCGAACGGCGGAGGGTTTTCACGACCTACGAGCTCGGGAAATGCAGCCCAATTCGGTGCTGGGACCGCCACGGGTAACCCGCTCGCGCGCCAGGCTCACCAGAGATACGGTAGCCTAGGGCAGTCAAAGGCCGTCGAGGGCCAGGCTGAGGTGCTTCAGTCTTCAGAGTCAGCAGCCAGCCGAGCCGGTCAACCCCAACAGGCGTACAGCACTAGAGGAGGATGGCACAACGCGGCCGCGGAGGGCTTAGCTCCTTCTCCGCTTGGAACGGCCCCTAACCTCCCGCAACAGAATACTTGGGCTCCCCCTGTGAGCCCCTGGCAGAATGCAAACGGCCAGCTTCCCCCGGCCACCACTGGTGCTGCCCTCAATTCGCCCTTCCCGACTTTCAACTTTGCCTCCACTGCGTCAAGCCTCCCACAGGTTTACAGCCCCTGGGGCGTGCCTGCAGCAGTAAACAGGTTCCCCACGGCGCAGTCCCCCTCGTCACCGAGCCGGACCAGCGCCGCGTACACCGGAGGAGCAATCCCGTCCCCGTCGGGCGGCAGATATGCAACTGACTACGCCAGCGCCATGGCCGGCGGACATGTGTCCCAGAACTCTTTCGCCGCCGCCTGGACCGACGCTCGGCAGCCGCGGAACGGGTCGGTTGCCCAACAACCTCTTGGGCAGGTTGACATCTGGGGCGATCCGATCCGGCAGCAGCCCACCGTGGGAGAGAAGACCAACGGGAAGTCGGTCATGCAGCAGGGTATGCCCAAGCGTTGATCTTTACGGGGCCTGTTGTATCTTGACCTCTTCACCTGCTCCGGCGGCCAGCCCGCGCGCTCTCCGCTTGCTTTTGTCCGTAGGATCCAAGCTTGAGTGCTGCGGCAAGCAACGGTTGCATCCCCAGCGCCCAACCCCTGAGTCAGCTCATGGGGTTGCTGGCGACGGCTTGCTCTGGATGATGAAGGAAGCCGTCGGTGGAGTGCATCTCTCGGCCAGCCCATCTGGCTCTCCAGGCAGCCAGCTTCTGCAGAATACGGCCGACCGCTTACGGCAACTTTCTGGCCTACTTGCCTGTTTGTCTGTTTGTCCGTGCTTTTGCCCCTTCCAAGGCAGAGCAGCCTTTCCTAGGCTAGCCGGTGATATTGAGGCGCCCTTCCAGGTTCGGCCCACCACTTTCTGGGATTTTGCGGTTGACAAGCCCGGGATCTCAAGGTTATAATGCGCGGGATGGGTAGGGCTTCTCTCTAGGTCTACCTCCTAGGCACCTGCCAGAAGCCAGGACTTTCTTTCTTTCCACTTGCTAACCGTACCCCGGCGTACTGCTCGCAGCAGCTCGGTTTAGTTCAGTTCAGTTAATTTGGCAATGGAAAATGGATGAGCTACCGAGCACCGCTTTTCCTGCTCTGGCATCCCCTTACCCTATTCTGTTCTGTCTTGTACCGTAGTAATAATTGTTCTGGGTACGGCGCCGGCAACGAGGGCAAGAAAGGCGTCACCTATTCCATTCCATCTACACCTCCGGCAACAATGCAGGATCAGGCAAGCTCCCTGTGCCGCCATTGATTGTAAGCTGCATGAACGTCGTATCCAACCACCTCCCAAACTTGTACCCCGACCCCTCTAATCTGCCCGAATACCGAAACCCAAGCTTCTCATGAAACAAAACCGACGGACTATCGGGTCTGCCATCCCCAATCACCGCCACCATCTGACGGAATCCTAGCCGTTCGCACTCCTTGACCAGCGCCTCCATCAACAGCCTCCCTACACCACGCGCTCTTGCATCGGACGCTACATAAATGGAATGCTCCACTGTGAACCGATATGCCGGTCGTGGACGGAAGGCGCTCGCATATGCGTAGCCCAAAACCTTGGGGGATTCGGATTCGGATGGTGATGATGATGATGATGGTGATGGTGATGGTGATTCTTCGGCGACGAGGCAAGGGAAGCCGGCTTCCTGGGCGGCGGATAGCTTGGCCCTCATGGCGGAGGGACTGAGCGGGTCTAGCTCGTAGGTGGCGGTGGTGGTGAGGATGTTGTGGTTGTAGATGGCGGTGATGGTTGGGAGGTCGCTGTCTTGGACATCCCTGATGGCGATAGCTGCTGGAGGTGTCTGTTTTGAGGACATTTGGGGTTTGAGTATCTTGGGGTCGGTTTGTTTGGCCGGGGGGGGGGACAGGCAGAGTTCTGCAAGAACGTTAGATGAGTATCAACACTCGCTGGAAAGGGGTAGTGTTCAAGGTAAGGAGAGGTTAGGCCTGGTTCTGTGGGGGGCTGAGGAATGGAAACACGAGCTTACCATAACGAGATTGAAAATTGAACTTACAGTTGATGGGAACAACTAGGTAGGTATGCTCCATGGAAAAACTCAGACTGTGAAGTGTGCGGAGGAAGAAGTCGTGCGAATGTGGGAGATGGGCGGAGAATCTCAGTACGCTTAAGTCCGTGCACACGCATGAGCGAGGCCATTCTTATCCTATTAAGTATTAAGTGTAGTGCTCGTATGAGTCGTATTCCGATACCCATGCTCCAGAGAGCTTCGAGGCGCGGTGTATGGAGATAAGGTTATCTACACGTCGTCTGGGGTGTCACAGATATCCCGTCTGACGGGATCCCGGTGACTAGCGGGCAGACGTCCCGACCGGTTCAATCATATTTAAACTCTGATCATCGATGTGTTGATGCATTGGAACGTTGATAGAGATGTGACATGGGTAATGGTAGCAAGGTGGTAGGATGGGGGATATCATCAAGTTGAATTTCCGAGTGGTTTCGACTCTGTTGAAAAGATCGCCAGAAAGAATTTATCTCCCGACATGCAAGACGCAAAAAAAAGACATGATTCAGATTCAGACCGTCCGTCCGGCCCGCCCTGGTTCGCCGTTGTTGAAACCTCTCTACCATGCATGCCTGTATATGTTTCCGTTGTTTCCCCTTTGCCGTCAACGCCGGTTCTGCAAAATATGGAAGGTGGAACTTCCTTTCTCTTTTGAGATGTGGTGACTATGGGAAAACCGTCCGACACCGACAATCCGCTCCTCTAGAAACCTTGGGTTCTTGGAGGTTGGTAGTGCGCGCACTCGCCCCCTACTGGCGCTGGTAAGTTTGTTGGGGGAAGGGGTAGCTGTTTTAAAGCTGGTTAGCGTTATCCTAGTTGTCGGGCAAGGGGTGGCAGGGGGACGGGGAGATTATAGGCTACGCAAGTAACCATATTTGCTTCGTGTCTGTTTGGCCGGGTTGGGGGCGAAGACTTACGAAGGACCAAGCTCCTGGATGCTCAGCCGCGCCAGCCATTGGCCCATGTCGACGCTCTCCTCCAGTGACTTGCCGCTGACGATACCCGCGCAGAAACCGCCGGCGAAGGCGTCACCGGCGCCGTTGGTGTCGTTGATCTTCTCCTTGGGGATCTCGTGTACTGGGATCTCTTTGACCACGTCCTCGCCTTGGACGGCGACGAGAGTCGGCTCGGTGCCCTGGGTGATGATGGCCACGCGCTTGCGCTGCGAGTTGGCCTTGGGCAGGTTCGCCAGCTTCTTCGCAATCTCCTTGACGTCCTGGGTGCCGAGCTCGTGGGACTCGGCATAGGCAGCCGCCTCGGTCTCGTTGCCAATCACGTAATCCCAGTAGGGCGCGGAGGCGTCGAGCGGCTCCTTAAAGAACTGGGGAATGAAAGGCGCGGAGAGCGACAGAATGAACGGCCTGTTCTTGGTGGCCGCCTGCTGGGCGAGCTCCATGATAGCAGGAGGGCAGACTGGTAATGATTATTAGTCACCTATTATCCTCTCCTCTAAACGGGCAACGGCGCGAGGCTTACCAGTGAAGTGGTAGCCGCCAACGTAGTACGCCTCAGCTTCCTCAACAAGCGCCCAGATATCGGGGCGCTTCAGGTGCTCGAGGTCATAGTGGTTAGCAGCGCCCAGGTCGGTGCACATGCTGCGGTTGTGGCCGGTAATGACGACGCCACAGCGGCCGGTGGGAAACTTGGGGTCGACGCGATACTCGACACGGAGGCCGGCCTGCTTGCAAGCGTCCCGGAGGATCGCGGCGTACTTGTCGTCGCCGGCGCCGCCCAAGTAGACGACGCTGTTAGCAGGAAGTATGTACTGGGCACCACGGGCCGTGTTTTGGGCGGCACCGCCGGCAATCAGCTTGGCATCGTAGTTGTTGAGGAGGTCCTCGTAGAGGTCCAAGTGCTTCTCAGGATCGGCGAGGATAGCATCATTGGCCTTGAGGCCGTACTTCTCGAGAAGTGCCTCATTGCCGAAGCCTTGGATGTCTAGACAGCATCCCCAGGTCAGCTAAAGTGACCGAGGATTCCGTGACCGACATTTCGTCTTGGGTGGGATTCGGAGGCCAAGAAAGCCGACGATGATGGATTGGATGCGCAATTCAGGATTTATATCACTTGTACGTACCGAGGAGAGGGTTCTCCAAGCAGAGAAGTTTGTACCCCTTGGTGGATGCCATGTTGCTGAGCCGGCGGTTGTGATGAGAGTGGTTGAGGTAGAAAGGGTTTGTGCTGCCCCTCTTCTGTTGCGAGTTTGACGTGCAGCAACTTAAACGCAAGGAGAGGCGGGGCAGCCGGCTGGCGGGGTTCAAGCCGCCATCGGCCAGTTTCCCTTTACCAGAAAATGCTCTGGTTGGGTCGGAGAAAGATGGCTTGGCAAAGAAGCTGGACCCCGAACAAGTTGCCGATCTTGTCCGAAACATAACGGCCGATGAGAGAGTAGGGCCGGCGCTGGTTTGCTGCGAAGCTCGTGGTCATCTCAAGGTTGTTACCACGCGGGGGGAAGCGCACAAAAGGAAAACCACCCCAGGGGCACATCCCCCTTGTTCGTTGACGTCAGAAAAAGGCTAGGGCGTGATCTGCTCCCTTGGTTCTGGATTTGCGTTGTATTGCACAGGACTCCTCGTCATACTGCTTATACCATGGCCAGCCGATTCCGAGCTCACTCGGCCAGTCACCGCTCGATTAGGATGCCTCGCTGTATCGCCTGAAAGCGATGAGCTCGCGCTGCTTGATTCCCAAGAGTATTCCCTGACTGCATGGCCTGCCTGACTTCTTCTCCCTGTGGCGCTGGATCTCCGAGTACATTGCCCTGTAACAAACCCCTTCCTGACCGCGTTTGGGAATATTTTATTCATTTCACGCCCATGACCGCTTGCGCAAATGAGCAAGTTTCCCGTCCGCCTTCGCAGTCCCGTAACTACAAAGCAGCAAAAGACCAATGCAATCCGATGAACCCCTTGCCCAGATGTAGAACCATGAACGCATTTAATCCTTCGTCTTCTGGGTACCACGTAGCAGACCCGTCCGCCTCGCAGCAATGAGACCCGCCTTTTGACCCGGCGCAGCGTACCTCGAGATGGTCGACGCCTTACCGATATGTTGGTGGTTACCCTGTAGCGCCATGTCAGATCTCTAACGTCCCAGCAGTCATTGGACCTTCCAGCACTTACACCACCGTGGGGATGGTCAACCGGGTTCATGGCAACACCACGAGTCTTGGGCCAGCGGTTGCGCTTGACGGCGAACTTGTGCTTGGCACGCGAGGCCTCTGTAATCGCTCGTCAGCGCTCTGTCCAAACCAATGATAGATTCCTCGACGCCCATGGAAAACATACTCAGGAGGGGCTTGTCTGTCCTGCCACCACCAGCGACGATACCGATCATGCCACGAGCGTCGCTGCTGACGACCTTCTTGGCGCCCGAGGGGAGCTTGATGCGAGTCTTGCCCTCGTCGGGGTTGTGGCCGATGACGGTGATGTAGTTGCCGGAGGTGCGGCCAAGAGCGCCACGGTCGCCGACCTTCTCCTCAACGTTGGAGACCACGGTACCCTCGGGGATGGAGCCGAGGGGAAGGACGTTGCCGACGGTCAGGGCGGCGTTCTTGCCGGCGTAGACGAACTGGCCGGTGTACATGCCCTCGTTGGCAATGAAAGTCTCGGGGACCTTCTTGAACTTGTAGGGCGAGTTGAAAACGACGCGGGCGAGGGGAGCACCACGGCCGGGGTCGTGGATGATCTCCTTCACGATACCCCGGATGTAGCCATGGCGTTCGGCGTAGTCCAAGCTGCGGAACTTGGCGGGGTTCTTGCGCAGGCGGGTGTTGGCAGTGAAGATGCTGCCAGCGCCCTTACGCTGGTTGCGGATCTGAAGGTCGAAAAATCACAATTAGCATCATCTCCACGGCCCCAAGCTTCCAGATATTCTCCGTCACAATCGGTCGGTCGCCGCAATCGAGGTTTCGGTGCTGAATCGAGTCGAAGAATTCGGGAACTGGAATAGCGAGGTTTACTTACGACGCGACCCATATTGCCCTTCCTACCTGGAAAATGTGGAAGTGACGGGTTGTCTCGGTGGTTGAATGAGGTTGAGGTTGCGACACTTGAAAGCTCCAAATGGGTGAAGCGATATTTTTCCCAAATTTCTGTGTGGATGCAGCAGCCACAGATACTTGGTGTGGCTTCCCGATTGCCCTAACGCGGGGAGTGGTGTGGCGCACGGCTTTTCAGGCCAGCGGCCCACGAACCCATGTCGGCCGATAACATGAAGCACAGTGCCCCCCGCTTCCATCTGGCCATCACTCTCATCGATATTGAGCTTGTTTCTTCAATGCGTCTTGCAGTTTCGGTTTGTGCCAATTTGAAGACATTGGAGTCCCCGGTTGGCTTGCATATCCAATTGCAAACTCGTTCAACTGATCACTGCGGGCTAACTTTTTTGAGTTGCTTGCGAGGGTTTGACTTCTTGAAACCTGACAATCATTAATCACACGGTACGCGAATTGGCTCGCCAGGCTGAAAGCTGCCAACCGCCCACTGCGCCCGCCCAACCTC
Organism: Chaetomium cochliodes; assembly: GCA_023383405.1. NCBI lineage: Eukaryota > Fungi > Ascomycota > Sordariomycetes > Sordariales > Chaetomiaceae > Chaetomium > Chaetomium cochliodes. The sequence continues at coordinate 467,589 of JAKWJL010000007.1, forward strand.
AGCTCTCCGCCTTGCAACCTCTGAACATGGTCATTTCCTGTGTTCGCAACAGTGGCCATCAACGGCGCATCAATGCCTGCGTTGGAATGAACATGTATGACCTGCGATGATTTCGAAAGTGAATGTTATATTGGCTTAACTTTTGCTAACACACAAACCAGGTCCAAGTCCTCAATGTGACCGAGAACCCAGCCTCCGCTGAAGCACTAAGTTTCATGATCGCGAAGTTTTGACGCATCGTGTGAGCCGTCCTGGTTGGCGGTTCTCCTGATCGGACCTGCATAAAAGCCAGGCTCGGGCTGCGGCTCTCCGAGGGTGTGTTCAAGCCCTTCCACGAGGCGCAGGACGCACTGGGTCGGGCCCCGTACCTCCAAACTACGAGCCACTTAGCCTGCTGGCTCTGCAATTCCCTCCGCAAGGCTATCGTGTGCGCAAGTCTTTTTTGGCAGGTTTCAGGTTGGGTTGCCGCTCTGGTCTTATGCAGAGTTGCATTACCTCTTAAGGCACCGAGAACCACTTCCTAAGAATCGCGCACCTGTCTTTGGCTTCATGACAAGTGTCAATTCCTCATTTTCCATACCCAAGGTTAGGTTCACAGCCTGGGAAGGACAAGGAAACGCAAAGAAGATGCCTGGTGTTGGTTGCGGTGGTCCTGCGGCATCAGTCCTGAAGCTGAGCACCTCAAGGGCAAAAAAAGCCGGACTCCAAGTGAAGAAGCTCGAGTTGTAGAACCGAAATAAAAGTTATCCGGAAGTATCAAGAAGCCCTTTTTATTTCATTACGTCTCTTTTACTCTATTTCCATTCTTCTTATCATTTTCCTCCATCTCTCTTCCTCTTTTGTTGTTTTTCTACTTTTTATTTACGCGGACTTATCATCTTTTTTTGGCCTGAGCTACGAACTGACGCCCCTGTCAATCTTCCTTTTTCCTTAGTATAGTTTTTACATTGGATATGGTTGGCATGGAGATGCGGAACTCGCAGTTGCTTTGCCCGGGGTGAAGCACGCCTCGAAGGCGGATGACAATCGAAGCCCTAGTCTAAAAAGACTCACTCTGGGTCCTCCCGTTGTGGTGGGCACCTGGCCAAAAAATGATTGATGGAGAAGGCCGCCTGCACGCTAGAAACCTACCCGAATGGGCTATGCGACCATGCTGCTGTCGAGCTTTTAAAACCATGCCCGAGTATGGTTCTGGTTGGGTACAACACCAATCACTGGAGCTGGATTCAAAAAGCGGGCCAGATCACGGGCCTCATCAAGCAGCGCCGTTTTCGCCAAACCCATGGCCAGCGCAGCATTGGCGTCCCACCGCATTCCGATGACGGCAGGTACTCCAACCGGCCTAGACTGGTAGCTGTGGGCAGCAGGGTCTAGAATCCAGTGTGGTCGGTCGACCCCTTGGCCTAATATATGGTCTCGCCATGTATTTTTTTTTGGAACCAGGAAACACTGTTGGGGTGGCTGCTGGGATGTTGGTGGACAATGGAATGGGTGGCGGGGGAAGGTGGTGATGGTCTGGAATCCAGGTTGGCGCAGCTTGACGGGTCGACCAGGGCAGCTCGAGGGGCAGGTATTGTGCCTGTATGGGCAGCCTTGTGAACGGAAGTAGTTGGGTTGGAGCAACATATTGAACTGTTTGTAGTAGGAATCCACCTATCAAGTGCCCCAGTGTGAAGAGTAAGCTGGCTGGGAAGGCCCTTGGCCATTGTCGGGCCGGGTACGTAATTTCTTGCAGCCGATCTCTCACCCAAACCCAAAGTGCTCCTCACTTTCCCACCTCCACTTCCCTCGCGCCAAAGCTCAACCGAAGCAAACGCCAACCAGCCAAACTCGCGTCAACAACATCAAAAAATGGCTGACGACGACTCTTCGGACCTGTCTTCGATTTCATCGCTCTCGGAGCCACCTTCTGACGATGAATCGGACATTCAATTGGAGGAGCGCCATGGCATCCTGAAATTCTTCCACAAGGTCGACAACAACCCGGCTCTGGAGCCCAAGGAGAAGACGCCTCCCCGGCCGAAGCGGGAGCCTTCTCCGCCGCACGAATATGTTCTGGCTGACAATCCAGACATTGCTGTAAGCATTCGCGCCTTAGTTCGCGTATTCGCCGCGTGGCGACGCGAGAAGTCGCGCCCACCATTAGTGGTATCCGGAGCTGACCTTTCCCCCCACAGTTCATCGTCATGTTCCGCGCCCGGTTTACCGATGCTTTTCCTAAGAGCCTAGCCAATTTTGGCCCCCAAGAACTCGAGCGTGACGTCGTCGATGCGATTCCGGGCGAGCGTGTCGAGCATTTCCTCTGCGCCCTCCTAAGCCTGCTCTTGAACCGCAAGCAGGATGTCAAGTACGTCACATTCTTTTGATGCAATTTGAGGTATTTTGGTTTCACAATACTGACTATGTTGGATTACAGGCCCGGACACTACAACCGCGCGCTCGAAGAAGCTATTCAGACCCACAAGGGGCAGTGGGCTAAGGACTGGGAAAGCCAGAACCCAGTTGCGGGGCAAGCAACATTTGCCTCGATGACCCCCGTACAAAGGGTATGTGCTGCACTTTCTACCTCGGCCAGCCCTATCAAGTTCGGGCCCGTTTGCTAACTTTACACCCAGCTCACCCTTCTCCGAACGCTGGTGCAATGGACTCTCTCATCCTCGGACGCGGTCAGAGCGACCATTGCCCAAGCTTACAAGAACCGACACGACGACGATCTCAACATTCCCTTGAGCGTGCAACCGTGGGGCGGTGATGGCGACAAACGGCGGTATTTCCTGATCGAGGGCAATGACGATACCTCGTTCCGCGTATATCGGGAGAGCAACCCAGCCGGCATACATAGGACGTGGTGGAACGTTGCTGGGAGCATCGAAGAATTGAGGTTGCTGAGCGAGAAACTCGAGACACAGGACCGCGGCCCGAAAGCGAAGGTGTTCGCTAAGAGGATCGTCAATAGCATACCGCGATTCGAGGCGACAGAAGAGAAGAGGCGGCGTAGAGAGTACCGCCAGATGCGCAAGGAACAGTTTAGGCGGCCAGAGCCTGGCTTCTCGCTCTACGAAGGGCGCACGCGGGGAAAGCGGATGAAGTACACATATTCCGACGACGAGGCCGATTTCTACTCGGACTCAACCAACCGCCGTTCGACCCGGAACACCAGGCACCATACCCCGGCGGAGCCCAGCGGTCCTCTCACGACGGCCAGCGGCCGGCAGGTCAGGGCGCCAACTCGTTTGAACGCGGAGAACGCCAGCACGGGTGCGCCGAGCGCCTCCACGAGTGTGCAGGGGGACGGCGATGATACAGAGATGAGGCATATCACCCGCTCTGGGCGCCCGCAGAGGTCGGCTGCCGCCAACCACGGCCTGAACGGCTGGGCGGGCAAGAAGCGGAAGAGCGAGGAGTACGAGTCGGATGAGTCTGAACAGGAGGGTAGCGAACCCGATTTCGGCGACGACGAGGAAGAGGAGCACGTCCCGGACGAGTCAGAAGTTGACGAGGAGGAGTTTGAACAGGACGAAGTGTTGGACGAGGATCTTGAGGTCGAGAACCCCAGCTTCATGTTCAAGTTCCCCATCAGGGTCTCCTTTGACGAGGATAGCAAGGTGCGACAGATGCCCGGTTCGCCTGTCGTTGCCGAGAAACATAAGCACGCCCGGGCAGCGCACCGGAATGTGGTCGTTAGCGACGACTCCGAGACCAGCGGCGCCAGCCCTGAAGAGCGGATCATCATCACGGAGCTGGAGCCACCCGCGGCCGATGTCATTGCGGTTGCGACAAAAAGCGCGATTACCAAACCGCAACCTGAAGTTAGCGCCGGCAACTCAGCTGAGCCAGCCGAGAAGACCGAGACTGCTGCGGACCAATTGAAGGCTGAGACAGGCGGCGAAGTTATCAAGTCTCCCCCGACGCCTTCGAGCGAGAAGGCGACATCCCTGGCCCTTAGAGGGAGCCCGGAGGTTACCAAATCAGTTCCTCGGGTTGTTGATGTCACCCCGGCAGAGTGATGGGCTCCCAGAGAGATTGCTAGAATATTTTATGACTTTGCTATGAGAAGGGAGTTGGGTGCTATGGCAAGACATGAAAGGCGTAGCTGGTATGCTATTTAAGCGGTTGGTCTCTGTCTCAGCAAAAGGGTGCTTCCGGGACGCTGCAAGGTGGTAAAAGCGGGAGTCGTTGATATGTCCTCAGACTCATGGTCCGTAATAGAATTGTTTACAAAAACATGGCCTGCAAATATGCCATGGTGAAAACAATATAAGCTAGGCAAACCACGTCACTTTTGCTATCTTTACATCGCCTTCTTCCTGGATGGTATTTTCCAGTTATTCACCCCATACCACCAGCGCCTCAACCGCGCCCCAACCGACGACCCGTGCATCCTCGCGTTCCGGTTCCAATATTGCCAACCGCAAAGGCCCAGGTTATAAACCACACCCTGTAAAAACGGCATCATGAGCTGTTTTACATGTTAGCCCACGCGGTCGAAACCTCCATCCATTTATTCCGACCAATTTTCCAACCCCTCCTGTCGATCGATTGGCATGAGAATTCGAAGAAAAAAAAGCCTTACCTGATCCCTCGCCGTAATCCACCCAACCTTCCACCACGTATCCGCATTCCGTATGCTCGACAGGTAGCTCTGCTCAAAGCGCAGGTCGGGCATGGGCGGGAACTGGTGTCGGCGGCGCGGGCGCGGGGTGATGCGCGAGTGGTAGAGTTTTTCGTCTTCCTCGTCCGCCTCTTGCTCGTCCTCGTCCTCGTCCTCATCTTCGTCCTCTTCGTCGATGCTGCCGTCGTCGAGAGCAATCTGCTCCAGGCGGACGGGTTCCTTCTTGGAGGCGGCCGTAGAGGGGTTTAGGTCGTGCCGCGGGGATGGGTCCCGGTTGATGTGTGCGGTTTGCACCGTCTCGGCGATTTGGGTGGGGATGGAGCTAGGCATTATGGCGGGAATTTCCAGATGTTTGTTTTCTGGGTGGTGTGTTGCTGTGTGTGTGTGTCGAGGTCGACGATCGAGCGTCGCCGGCGACGGAGGTTGTCAGGTTCAGCGTATCTGCAAACCATAGTGCATCATCGGGCTGCTCCCAAGGTACGGAGCCCCACATAAACCATTGGCTTGGCTTGAAACAACATTGATTTTGACTCGGATTTCTCGTTACCAATGACAGCACCATATAAAAGCTTACAATGCCACGTATATGCAGATCTATGCTGCTACCCAGGATAATAATTCCAGCCATCTTGGGACTGTAAATGTGGTAGAATGACATTTGTTTGTGCTTCAAGAAGTCTCACGCTACTTTCGTCTTAATCGTAGTGCCCCACCTTCAAAGAAGTGAGGGCCAACATGGAAGCTCGGCCGGGGTTAATGACCGTGACAACCAATGGTGGCTCGCATCAGGCAGCAGGTGGAGGCTTGGGGCGCCACTTTGCCCCAGCCCATAAAAAGCTTCAACAACCTCGAACCCCTCTCACGTCAACCCCACCACCAAATTCAAGAATTCCTGGTTTCAGAGGTGCACCCGTCAAAAAGCAACCGAAACCAAAACTCTTCCCTTCTGAAAAGGAGGAGTTAAGGCGACCTCTACCTTTTTTTTTTTTTCTTCACGTCGGTCTTTTCGTAACCATCGTTCACCATGAGCGACCCCAACGCCAGCGAGGCGGAGAAGAACGTGAGCGCGTGTTCCCAAAATTCCCGCGGCGATTAAGACCATTGACAATGTGGCCGTTAGATCGAGATCTGGAAGGTGAAGAAACTCATTAAGCGTCTCGAAGCTGCCCGTGGAAATGGAACCAGCATGATTTCCCTGATTATTCGTACGTCGCTTGAACTCCCCGACCGCCGGGAAGGAGTGCCGTCTTCGACTGGTCCATCATTGCAATGTCGCTGATAAATTCGTCCAGCGCCGAAGGACCAAGTCTCTCGTGCGGCAAAGATGTTGGCAGAAGAATACGTACGTCTCTTTTCAATTTCAGGCGTCACCTCTTGGGGCGCTTACCACCGTATCTGACACGCGACATAGGGTACCGCATCCAACATCAAGTCGCGAGTCAACCGTCAATCCGTCCTTTCGGCCATTACTTCGACCCAACAGCGCCTTAAGCTATACAACAAGGTTCCCCCCAACGGTCTCGTCGTGTACTGCGGTGAAATCTTGACCTCGGAAGGCAAGGAACGCAAGGTCAACATCGATTTCGAACCCTTCAAGCCCATCAACACGTCGCTCTACCTCTGCGACAACAAGTTCCATACCGAGGCTCTCGCCGAGCTGCTCGAGTCGGATCAGAAGTTCGGTTTCATCATCATGGATGGTAACGGAGCGCTGTTCGGAACACTCAGCGGCAACACACGCGACATCGTCCAGAAGTTTTCGGTCGATCTTCCTAAGAAACACGGTCGTGGTGGCCAGTCGGCGCTGCGTTTCGCCCGTCTGAGAGAGGAAAAGCGCCACAACTACGTCCGCAAGGTCGCCGAGTTGGCGGTGCAGAACTTCATCACCAACGACAAGGTCAACGTTGGCGGTATTGTGCTGGCTGGTTCGGCCGATTTCAAGAACGACCTGAACGCTTCCGACTTGTTCGACCAGCGCCTGCAGGTCAAGGTCATCAAGGTCGTCGATGTGTCGTACGGTGGCGAGAACGGTTTCAACCAGGCCATCGAGCTGTCGTCCGAGACGCTGGGCAACGTCAAGTTCATCCAGGAGAAGAAGCTCATCGGCAAGTACTTCGAGGAAATTAGCCAGGACACCGGCCGGGTTTGCTATGGTATCGAGGACACGCTCAAGGCGCTGGAGCTTGGCGCTGTTGAGATTCTCATCGTCTTTGAGAGTCTCGAAATCAACCGCTGGACCCTGAAGGACAGCAACAACACCGAATATGTTATTCACACCACCAAGCAGCAGGAGGCGGGCAACCGCGACCAGTTCATGGACAAGGAGACGGGTCAGGAGATGGAAGTGGTCTCGCAGGAGTCTTTCCTGGAGTGGATTGCTGAGCACTACAAGGATTTCGGTACCACTCTCGAGTTCGTCTCGGACCGGTCGACCGAGGGCAACCAGTTTGTCAAGGGCTTCGGCGGCATCGGCGGCATCCTCCGGTACAAGGTCAACTTCGAGCAGTTGGCCGAAGTAGATGACGATGATGACTACTACGACGATTGACCCGTTGATTCCCTCGTTAATCACGAGGGACCCGGGAATGAAGCCATCACGTCTGAGCCGACGACACCGCATGCCGACGAGGCGGCCGCCGCGCCGCGAAGCCCGGAGAAGGTCCCGCCTGCGCAGCGGCGGCTGATGAAGGGCTTTTCGGCAGGCCCGAGCCGCGAGCACCAGGTGTCGCGTCCCAGCCCGCTTCGCTCTGTGATGACGGCTTCTCGAGTTGGAGGCTGATAGAAGGTACGTACGTACGGGGTATCTATCTCTTGGCGACGGACCGCCAGTCCTTTGCTGACCGAGATGCGCACAGGAAGATGCCCGTACGATCGGGAAGTCGGACAAGGACAAGTTCATTACAGGGCATCAATCGAAGATTGTTTACGCGCTTAAAGTTAAGGCACGAGCCGGCGGGGATATCGGTGGTCCTGGTACGCGGACATCACCCCCGAGTCGTGCGGTGTCTGTCCGGTCTTTACTATCAATCGGGGGGATATCGGACTTAGATAACTAGTTACGAACCTACACTCGTTTTATGATATTATGTCCCGTGCCGAATGTGATTGGTGTTTTATTACGGTGTTGAGTAGACGGGCGAGTAAAATTAAGGTTCATAGATTATTACCTCTCTACTCATCGTATCCACCACATATGAGGAGATCAATAGAGTTTGAAAGGGGCCGAACCCGGCGGATCCCCGTGCCTTTATGGGGTCTCGGGTAGCACATCTCAAGCAGGTCGTCGCGCGAGGGGACGGCCATCGGGCACAAGAGAACGAGGCTGTGCCAGTAGGGCTGCAGAGTGATCTAGGGGAGCCGATGGGGCGTGCTGTTTGAGTACACATATGGCAGGTCGTGCAGACAGGATAGACGAGGTAATATAGCAGGGGCTTTAATGAAACCTTCCTCGGCATCACCGCGTCGCCAGGCTCTGCAGATTGATACTCGTATCCGTGATTCACGCAGCTTGGTTTAAAAGGGAACTCAACTGAGCTCGATCCTTGGGGGTTTCCCAAGGATCAGTTCCTCTTTTCTCAAGAACTCTCTGTTCACAGTATGCCTGCGGGACTAGCTAAGAATTGAATGAAGCATCGCCTGTGATTCTACTCCAAGCCCCTCATCGTATCCTGAGTCTTCTTGTTTAACAACTCTACTTCTGGATTCAGTATCTAGTTCGAAGTCCCTGACACTATTGTTACGCCTCCTTGGCACTTGCTGACATACATATTTTCCGCCCCCATAAACTGATTATATTGATGTACGTTGGGGCCATGGAGTAGTATTAATTACCAAATACTACCTTATGAAGAGTGAGATTGGAACCGTCTGGTAAATAAGGCTGGCCAACGTCTGCGCGGAACATGTTCTGGCCCCCAAGTGCGCGTGCTATAGAGATGTGCCGCAAGTTGTCCTCCATCATACCTACGGATACGAACTTCACCAACCACGCTGCAAGGCCGGCTGTGACCTTCCTTGTTTAGAGTCATCATTGCTGTTCCCGAGGGCGAGACCGCGTCAGTCATCATTGCTGTTCTCGAGGGCGAGACCGCGTGAGGTTCTGGCTGAGAGGGCATGAAATGTGTATAAAAGGACCGTGATGCCCGTGGATTCTGTGACCACGCTCTCCATTCTGCAGCCTCATCTCCAGCTCCCGTCTCTTCATCCTACCTCGTCTACATATCCTAAGCAGCTTCGCCGAAGCCACCAGCACCATGCAGTTTTTCCAGGTCCTCGCTCTCGCCTTCGCGACCACCGCCATGGCCAAGGTCCACAACGACAATAGCCCAATTCCCGACTCGGTGGAGCGCCCCTCCAACGCCGTTCCCATTCAGGCCAACGCCTTCGGGACCGCCGTCAAGGCCGCGAGCGCCAAGCGCCATCCCAAGGCCCTACAGGCCCGGTCTTTCGGCATTTACGTATGCGAACACGCCAACTTTGAGGGCGCCTGCCTAAGCATTGGCGGCATCGATAGCGGCGTTTGCTGTAAGTTTTTGTGCCCTGGCTTCGAAACCGAGCCCCAAAGTACACATTCAAAGCGGTATCTTATGCGAGAGAACAGACAATATCAACGGTATCTGGAACGATGTCATCTCGTCCACTGATACTTATGGGCATACTTGCACCATGTTTGAGCACCAGGGCTGTAGCGGTGACCAGTCGACCGTCAATGGCGCGGTCAACTGGGGGTACATGAACGATAAGATCAGCTCGTACAGGTGCTATGAGTAAACCACGGATCATGGCCCTGAGGTAGAGAGGTTGCCTCTTGAGGTTCCAGATCAAGGTTGGCTGGTGGCTGGTGGGGTGGTCGTATAGGGTTTGTTCGGAAATTGAGGTATCTGCTATTCAACATAGCTTACGTACCTTGGTTTCTATCAGCCATGCCATGCTTAATGAAACGTTGCTCAGTCACCAGAGAGAAAATTCACCGATTGGATGCTCACTTGACCCCGTCTGTTGCACTCTCGCCGTAATTTGGTAATCATGGTGAAATGGCTGGGGCTGTTCAACTGTCACTGCGAACATGAAAGGCTCAAGCCAAATCAAGTTGAAAGGCAAACAGGCGCAGCTTGCACCGGCGTAACCGCAAGAATATACAGCTATCCTAGAAGCAAACCACAACGCGTGCCAAAGCTTATGCGAACGTTATGGTCGTGTTCTGTGTGTGCGACCGGTCTAACGGGGAAAGTACCTAAGGTTTTCAAAAAGCGGTTCTGGGCAAACTCTCCTGGTAGCACGCCGTGCCAGAATTATCATGGCTGCGACCCAATCCCAATAGATCTCGGGCCTCTGTTGCTACGTTGAGGTTGAACGCTGGGGTGATTTGATCTGTGTCCGGATGAAAGAAGGCTCAAGGGTGGCAACCTCCTGTTTGAGCTTTGATCAGCTTACTTACACGAGCAAATGACCGCGGCTTTGCATTCGGTAACCCCTGAGCGCCCTCCATAACTGCAGGTGCCTCGGTTGGGTCGAGATTGCGTCGAATACGGCCGTGCAAGGTAGAGTACCAGACGGGCTAGGCCTCCATGCATTTGATAGTTCTATGAGCAATTTCGACAGCTGCAGGCCCCCAATGTGATGGCCCTTGCATCTTACTCATCACCTGGACGAGTTAACCTGTCCAGTTCGATGTTGGCTAGCTCGCCCAAGTCGACGAGCGCCGAGGCCGGTAACTACTCACAGAGCGAGCACGCTAGGTCGTTGAGTCGGAGTCCACATCGCTACAATCTCGCTGAAAGACGCCTTTTGGGCCTGCAGCCGTTGAATTTGGCCTAGTCGAAGACGATGGCCCGTGGGGTCGGCATCCTTCGACACACGGTCATACACCACCAGAACACGAAGTCGGCAATTAGCCAAGACATGGAGAGGAGGGTCTAAACACGTTTGGTTGGCCAAGAGCGGGTTCGCAACGCGTCCACGGGTTCGTGAAAGTGTGGTCACTCAGGCGACATTAGATTCACACCACAGCAAAAGTCGGAAAACGGAATTAAAAGACGGAGAGATAAAAGCTAAGCGCGAACGCGTCCCCTAACTACCGTTTCAATCATCAGAAAAACGTTCTTGCATGTGACCTGAGCTTTGCTGAGCAACTTGACCGAAATGAAATTGAAATACTACCAAGTACGAATAACTAGGTAGGTAGGTATTGTACCTTACATACCCAGATATTCTGCCAAAAGAAGTGGCCCACCGCCTTAGGGGTTCTTATAGTTCTGCTTGGCAAAAAACGGCCTATAAACACTAACAATTTTAACAGGCGGTGTATTTTTGGTAGCGTCTTCCGTAATATTTCCAGATTCACGTTCACGGCCTCCCTACAATAGCAACATCTTCTCATCTTCGTTATTGTTCAAAAGGGCGGGTTCTTGCAGTCAGAGCGACCAGTTTTGGACCCTTTTGAGCGGATAGGGAGGATTTATATGCAGGACCTCACCACATATGAGGTATGAGGAGCAATAGAGTTCGAAAGGGGCCGAACTCGGCGGATCCCCGCGCTTTTGCGGGGTCCAGGTAGCACATCTCAAGCAATCGGAGTTCGGGCACCACTACATGAAACGGGATGAGGCGAGCGGATCGGCCCGTTGGACATCCTTCAAGGTCGGAGCTAGCTAAGCAAAACCTCACAAGCGGTTTCACGTACGCCCTTTTCTTGACAATTAGCCTTCAAATGACTTAATTGTACCAAGAACATCGGCTCGTGCTTTCTTTTCGGCACTCTTGAACTGTCCAGTCTGTTCTTTGGCTCGCTGGTCCGAATTCGGCCCCGAGGTTTCTAGTCATGCGCGTGGTGTCTCCTGTCAACATGGCAGCACCGAGCACTCAACAGGTCACAAGCCAGGACGGCGCCAACACGACGGTCGCCTTCCTGGGGCCATTCAACTCGTATTCCCACCAGGCCACTCAAACGGCCTTCCCCGAGGCAAAATGGCACCTCGACCCGACGACGACGATCAAAGGTTTGTCTCATCTCACTCAGCCCCTTTCCTGTCAGCTCAGTCCCGGATACTAGATACTGACCCCCCTCACCAGAGGTCTTTGACCGCGTGCAATCCCAACACGCCCCCTACGGCGTCGTGCCCTTTGAGAACTCCACCCACGGCACCGTCACCTTCACCCTCGACAACCTGGCCGACCGCGCAGGCGAGTACGCCGACCTGGTCGTCTGCGACGAAGTCTACCTCGACGTCCACCACTTCCTGCTCGGTCGTTTTCCCCCCTCCTCTTCCACCACCACTACCACCACCCCCCAACAGACAACCTCCTCCTCCTCCTCCTCAGAAAAAGGCGTCCCCCTAACCACACTAACGCACATCCACCGCATCTACTCGCACCCGCAAGCCTTCGGCCAGACCACCGCCTTCGTGCGCCGCTACCTGCCCGCCGGCGTCGAGACGGTCGAGGTCAGCTCCACGTCCCGCGCGGCCGAGCTGGCTGCGGCGGATGCCTCTGGAGGAAGCGCGGCGATCGCGAGCGAGATGGCCGGCAGGGCGATGGGCTTGGACGTGCTGGCCAGGTGCGTGGAGGATCGCGAGGATAATACGACGAGGTTTTTTGTGCTGCGGAGGCGGGGCGATGATGCGGGGGAGGAGGGGAGTGGGCAGGGTGGGGAGGGGGAGAAAAGGGGGGGTGAAGGGGAGGCGGGTGAGGGGGATGTGTACGGCGGCGGCAAGTACAAGTCGCTGGTGTCGTTTACGGTGCCGCATCGGCGGCCCGGGGCGCTGGCGGATGCGTTGGCTTGTTTTGGGGCGCGCGGGCTGAACCTGACGAGTATTAGTAGTGTGCCGAGTTTGGTGGGGCCGTTTCAGTATCTTTTCTTTGTGGAGTTTGAGGGGAGCAGGTTTGATGACCCCGAGGGGAGGGTCAGTGGTGTGTTTGCAGATTTGGAAAGGGTTGCTGAGCGGTGGCGGTGGTTGGGGAGTTGGCGGAACCGGAGGGGAGGGAGGTGAGGTGCGCTTATTGGGGTGGGAAAAGATGTTGGTGGTTTTGGGAGGATGAGATTGTGGAAGGGTTGCTGATAAAAGATTGTTTGGAATTGCGGGATAGGAAAACACCATGGTCCAATTCGCGACCATCCTCACGTGGGTGTGTCTATGAATGGAATGGAATGAATTCGTACGGAAGTCGCCTGTTCAGCATGAGAACACCAGACCACAAACTCTCCATACCTTGAGCTCCCACCTGTACGGTACAGCGCGTACGGGAGGTCGGTCTCGAAAATAGTCATTGCTGGAAGAAATTCACCCCGCACGTCCAGACTATATGTATTAGTTCCCGCAGCACCATTTCCAACGAGGACCACCGCCCACTCGACAGTTGGCTAAATGGTAGCTGGCGGTGGTTCTTGCCCCCAGGCGTAAGGGTCAACACAACTCCGACGGGAGGTCATGAGTCCGATTACTACCTGGGGAAGGGCCTTTCTGATGCGCCGCCAGAGAGGAGCAAACCACCCGCTGCACCGGGAGAGTTTCGTAGCCGGTCATCCCCGACGGGGGGTGGCTTGTGAGCTTTTGAGTTTTCTTTTTATTCTTTTCGAAGATCGTTATCCTTTATATTCGCGGTAACATCATGTTCATTCACTGTTAAGTTGTAAACAAGATGGTATTCCCATCACCAACTTTATTAGGAAGGCTATCTTGTTTGTAAGATAGTTCAACGTGGCTAGTAACTAACTTGTCTTTCTTTTCTTAAGTAGAGTAAAATAGACTAACTTGGTAAGCATCCGAGTTATCCCTTAATCTCTTATTCTATAAGAGCAAAGTCCGCATTGGGAGGATTGTAAATAGAGAGGGCAGCCGGGGCTATAAACCCTAACCCTATTCCTCGGTTCAACTTCAACTCGATGATTCCCTTCCCCAACTCACTCTCGACTACACAACATCTAACCACATTCACCCGTCCTTTTTACATTGAAACAAAGTTCAACAATGCGCCGCTCAATTCTTTCCCCCCTCTTCCACCGGCACAGCCTACCCGTCACCAGGCTCATATTCCTCCCTCTCACAAGCAAACAACCCATCCAACCCATCCAACCACCCATCCACCATACCGCCCCTTACTCTTCCGCCTCCTCACCCCCGCCCTTCAACCTCGAAACCTACCTCGACTCCGCCCGCCAAAAACTCGCCTCGCAACCACCCACCCTCACCTTCGACACCCTCTCCCCCACCCACTCCCGCCTGCTCACCCTCTCGCTCGCCGACTACGCCCCGGCGCTCTTCCCGCGCGAGCGCCGTCCCGCCGGCGCCCTCCTCCCGCAGGGCCACCACCTCGTCTACTTCCCGCTGCAGCTGGCGCCGTCGCGCCTGATGCCCGACGGCACCGACCCGGCGCACTGGCCCGGCGCGCCCTTCGTGCGCCGCATGTGGGCCGGCGGCGAGCTGCTGTTCAAGGACGGCTGGGACCGCGATCTGCGCTTGGATGGCCGCGAAGCGGTGTGCGTGGAGGAGGTGGGCGAACCGGTCGTGAAGGGCGCCGAGGGGGACGAGAAGGTGTTTGTCGAGGTGAAGAGGGGGTATGGGCTGCGGGCGGATGGGAGAGAGGTGGTGGTGAAGGAGGTGAGGAGGTTGGTTTTTATGAGGGAGAGGGCTGGGGGGGTGGTGGAGGATGGAAGGGTGGTTAGAGGTTTGTTTGTCGTTGGCTTTTTGTCTTGTTTGACCGTGCCTCTTTTGGGTGTGTTGTTGGTGTGGTTTGGCTAACTGGCAGACTAGCCCTTGCGACCCCCGAGTTTACCTTCTCTCTTCGACCTGACGCGACGCTGCTCTTCCACTTCAGCGCGCTCACCTACAACGCCCACTCTATCCACATCGACTCGGACTATGCCCGCAACCGGGAGGGGTATAAGGGTCTGCTCGTTCACGGACCGCTGACCCTAGTGCTCATGATCCAAGCGCTACAGGCGTGTTTGACGGAGGTGACCTGGGAGGGCATGCTGGGCAGCACGCTGGAGGGGCGGTCTAAGCCCTACGTCAAGTCGCTCAGTTATCGCAACCTCGCCCCGCTATACGTGGACGAGGAAATGAAGGTGTGCTTACGCCGGACAAAGTCAGAAGAAGCCGGCCGATACAAGTGGGACGTGTGGATTGAGGGCCCCGAGGGTGGGCTCGCTGTCAAGGGAAGTGCCATCACAATATGGTAGTGACAGGCGATATTCTGAGATCTGGGCCTTAGATGATCGGACTGGAAAGAGCCAGAAGGGATGACGGACGTGTTAGATTATTACGGAAACAGAGTTGTTGGGTGGATAGCTGGCGTAGCTGAAAGCTTGGATATGGAGTAGAAATACCCAAACTGGTTTCGACAAGCACTGTTTGTATGCTTATTTATACCCTGGTTTTTATTTAGGTTTTGCCTCCCACGACCCGGGGGAAGATGTTCACTGTTCCCTCTTGTTCCCATGATGGGAGGCCACTGCTTGTTTCTAGGCGCGGTAGCCAGTGAATCATGCGCTGTTTAGTATTGACTCTACTTTCTCGGCTACACCTCTCATTAAATCTGAGACTCCAGTAACTTAATTTCACGTGGATTCTTTTATCTATGGGTATCTCGACACTGATTGCATGCCCTAGCAAACGCCAACCCCTTCCCATCCCAGCCCGTTTATACAGTTACATACTGTTACAAGACAACACGCCCGGTTGCCAGATATACCGAATCATCACGGTGAGGTGCACACCCATGGCACGCTAAACCTCGAACCCCGCCTTCCGGAAATCGTCCACCATCTTACGGAACAGCTCATCCCCTTCCGCTTCCTCCTCCTCGTCCGCGTCCCCAATCACCACACGCACTTGCGTCTGCTCCCGTTCCTGTCCCTCCGCGGGCGTCTCAACCTCGGACACGGGATCCAGCGTCTCGGTCGGGCTCTCCAAGCCACCGGCCACACCACTGCCATAACCGCCGTAGCCGTAGTTGGCGTTGGTGTTGCCGCCGCCAAGCTGATATTTATACGGCACCTCTTCCCTCTCCGCCATCGAGATGCGCACCGTCGGTCGAGGCATGCTGTTGCTGCTGCCCGGTTCCGAGTCGGTGCTCGGCCACCTGCTAGGTCCGCCGATGCCTCCCATGCCGATACCCAACCCCACGTCGGCACCAGTACCGCCAACGTCAGCAACAACATCAAAACCCGGCCACTCCTCCTCTCCAGGAAACACACCCCCACCACCCATACTCCCACCCAATCCCGCACTACTACTCCGCCGATGCCGATGCCTATACCCCTGCTGCGCACCACCACCACCACCCCCAACAGCAGGACTCGCATCCAGCACCCCCAACCGCTTCCGATTCTCCCTCAAACACCGCTCCAACCTCTCCCACAACCCATCCAACACCCCCTTCAACAGCACCTCCTCCCCCTTCAACAAATCCTTCACCGCCACCTGCTTAGAAAGCGAATGAGCATGAGCATGACCCCCACCACCACCACCACCACCCCCAACCCGATCCGCGGCGACCGCGCTTGCAGCACCCACCGTGCCCATGACGGAGACAGCAGCCGACGACGGGGTGCGCTGCAGGCCCCTGAGCACGGTGCGCCACACGGCGGCGCGCTCGTCCTCCGGGCAGGGGAACTCGACGATGGCGCTCGTGGGCGACGCCAGCGAGTCGACCAGGAAGCGCAGGCTGGTCAGGTTGAGGCCGTTGCCGCGGCAGTCAAGGGCGCGCAGCGCGGTGTTTTGCGCGAGGGCCTTGCCCAGCACGCCCGCGTCGGCGTGCAGGTTCTGGTTGCGCATGCGCAGGTGGGTGAGCGTGGTGTTGTGCGCGAGGCCGGCCAGCGCGCGGCCCGCGCCGAGTGGGAGTTGGCCGTCGTCGAGCTTGCCCGAGAAGCCGGACAGGTCGAGCGAGCGGAGGGAGGTGTTGTGCGCGAGGAGGTTGTAAAGCGTGGTGGTGAGGGCTTCGCTGCAGGGGCCGGGGGAGTCGGGGGAGGGGGCGGTGCCGGCGAGGCTGAGGTGGGTTAGGTGGTGGGTGGTGGTGAGGGCGGAGAGGAGGGTTAGGTAGTTGGCTTCGTGCTTGAACTCGATCATTTCGAGGTAGAGGCCGGCGGGGCCTTGGTGGGCGGCGATGGCGGCGGCGAGGTCTTCGATGCCGTCTTCGATGGGGTTGCCGCTGAGGCAGAGGTGCATGCCGCGGTTCTCGCCGATGGCGTGGAAGAGGCGGGCTGCTTGGGTGCCGGTGATGCGGCAGTGGTTGAGGACCAGCTTGTGGAAGCGCAGGGGCTGGCCTTGGTCGAGCCGCCAGTTTCGGTACTGCAGGAATCGCTCGAGGTCGTGGGAGGTTGCGTCGTCGAGCTAGAGGGTGGGTTAGTGAGGTGAGTTCACGGGCTTCAGATAAAAGGATTCTCTTACCTTATAACCCGAGACGTCAAGCTCCTCGAGCCTCTCCATCGACTCGAGGGCGGTGAAGGGCAGCAGCGAGCCCTCGATGCAACTGTCAGCCTGGATACTGCCGCTCAGATTCAACTCCCGAATCTCGGTGAGATAGCGAAACAGTCCAGGTAAAATGTGTGCCGGAAGACGGCCAGGGTTTCCGGATATCGAGAGTGACTGCAGCAGGCCGGGATAGTCAGAGAGCGGATCGACGATCATATCTCGCAAGCTGGCGTCGTCAAGACCGCAGTATGACACGTCCAAGGCTTGGATCGATCCGCATTTCATCGTCTCGGCTGTGAGACGTTGTTAAACTTGGGGGCTGAGGTTTCTCAAAGAGGGCGAGCGGGGGATGGGAATGCTCACCAATGTCCTCAACATCAGCCTGGGGCAGGGTATTCCCGCTGACGATCAAGCGGTTGCACTTGGTGATCCCGGACCTCAGCAAGCTCAAAATGGGGGTGAGAAATTGAAGCGTTGAGGCCTGGCTATTTTGCTGCGCCAGTCGTGAAGAAAGGGACCGGCTGCAGTTCCCAAAGTCGATCTGCCGAATCTTCTCGGAACAGAACGCGAGAGCGTGGAACTCTTGGTGCAGCACGGGGCTGACCCTCAGCGTCTCGATCTCGTCAGGGCCAAGGGCCACGCCTGCGAAGGGTCAGCAAAGCACACGACGGGTTTAGCAGGGACACAAAGCCAACGACTTACAAGTACGGCTCAGGTACGCAACATTCACCTTCCTAAGGGTGTTGTCCTGCAGGCCGTGCAGTACCGACAAGTCGATATCCCTGAACGACAACGACGTAAAATAGTCGTTGTACCGCAGCGCGCGGAGGACAGCCAGGAGCTGCAGTTGGGAGTATGACCCGCGCCTCCCGGGCAGCAGCCGGAACTCGGGGGCGAACCGGGTCTTCCAGTTGATCTCCCAGTCGACATCCTGGCAGTGGTAGGCCGCGAGGTAGGCGTCGAGGGTCCGCTTGAAGCTGCCGAAGTCTTCCTTGGCCACGAGGTACTGCGCCCCTTTCAGGCCCGAGACGTGGAAGATCTCCCTGCTCTGCCATAGCTGCGGCCAGGCGGGCTTGAGGAAGCGATCCGATGTGCCAAAGACGTGGATGGCGTGTCGGTAGTAGCGGCTGGCAAGCTCGAGGGTGATTGGGATCTTGAACGGCTCACTGGTGCTGTTAGTTCTGCTAAAGATGACTCAGTTTACAACTCTCGAAATATCTTACCGGAATGTGATGTTGAACCGCTCCTCGTGCATGACCCACTCCCCCTTAAAGCTCTCCAGCGTAACCAGGCCGTAGGACCTGTGTCGACAAACTGCGTCCCCGCCCTTCCCCTTCTGGATCTCAACAAGATGGCAGAGGTAGGTGCCGACGACGAGGTAGAACGCGGGGCCCTCCTGAGGCTTTTTCGTTGCATCCTCGAGCTTGGGCATGTACCCCTTTCTCGTAGCACCACGCGGCACGACAGGAATGATGTTGGGTTTCCGGTCGTGGAACCGAGGCTCTTCGACCTCGTGGATCTTTTCCAGTACCGCCTTGACATCCTGAAAATGGCGAGCAGCTCCGTCCTCGTCTTGTTGTTGGCCGGCCCGCATGGAGCGGTGGATATGATGCAGCTGTTCGTTCCGCTGGTTCGGGTCGGTGAAGAAGAAATCTGACCGACAAAACGAGTGGCCAGCCAGCGGGCTCCTCCACCACACTTCGATGCCAAACGACGGACGCGTGCTCTCTGCCGCAAACACCGACACGATTGCCTCCGTTGGGATGACCAGGAGCGGCTCGGGTGTTGAGCCATTGGTCTCAGGCTTGCTCCCTTCCGCTGACAACCCCGGGATGAGCGCCACGGCATCAGAACGACTCTTCGTCTTGATGAGATAGTTGGTCGTAACGACTAGGTATGGGGTTTTCGTTTTGAGTAGGAGCGTATCGGGCTCGAGCGCGGCGGATCCCTCGACATGCTGCAGATTCCAGTCGACCGGCGAAGAAGCGGAGCTAGCGTTGACTAGGCTGAGACTATCGGCGGTTGAGAGCGACAGCCGGCTATGATCGTCGGAAACGGTCGAGCCCCGGCGACTAGGGCCATCGACAGTATGCGACGAGGAAGAGAGAGGTCTCGACTTAGAAAGCCTTCGGGCGTGGTTGCGAAGGCTATGGCCTCCGTCGGGCGTTCCGCCCTTGTCCTTGGAGGAGCTGAATGAGCGCCATGCCCGGCCCTTGATGGAGCTGATAGAGAAGGATCGGTGGCCGCTGTCGAAGCTTGCCGGGGAATGCGGGTCGGGTGTCGAGAGGCTAGCACTGGAATCGAAGCTCTCGGACTTGGAGATGGTTACGCCTCCCGGAGTGGGTCGCTTCTTGACCAGTAGGTCCGGGATAGCCATCGCCTTTGACATCATACCATGTGCGGCCGATTCACAATGCGGTGCGTTTGAGGTTCAAGGGAGTTCGTGTTTCTGGGGTGCAAGAAGGCACAAAAGCCAGGAAAGGCGGGAAAAGCGGATCTGGTCGAGAGACACCGCTCTGCAGACGGGGGTCTTCGTCACACGATGGGGCAACCGGATATCGTCTCGGCGTGTGTCGGTGACTGTGCGAGGCCACGAATTGGCTGAAGTGTTGTTGCAGCTGGTCTAAGCAGGCCGGAGCTCACCTACACACAACACAGTATGGTAGTGTACATGTATGTGCATGCAGCTCGCTGCCGCGTCTCCCAATCCCAAAGTAGATGTTGATGTCGAGTTGGCGGAGGTGTGTGTGGGGGTCTAACTGTCAACACGAGAAGATGTGACCACACAAGCCACAGCCGAGGTCTCTGGCGTCGCTCAGCGAGCGGGAAAAGCATCAACAAAGCAAGGGACTACAATGTGAATGTGCGTCCCTGATCGAACGGAACCGAGACACCTAGGGCAAGACAATTGAACCCTACGAGCAGGTGGCAGAAAAAGGAGAAGCGAGGACAGCTTGACTCCGCGTGCACCGTTTTCTTCAGATAAAGGAGGCTGCGTTAGTTTAGTTACGGGATACTACTTCTTCGTATTGCCCAGCCGCATGGGGGGGAGATGGGGTAGACAAGGAGCGGGGACCATCCTGCCATCTCCCTCGCCGGCTTCTTGCTGTCGATCCAGGGCTGGAATCAGGGCGGAGACAATGCTCTGTCTGTCGATGCAGGATGATGTCTTCGTTTCCGGTTCTGGGAGAATTATTGCCCAATGAACGACGTGCTAGGGGCCCTTGCCAGCCAGGGGGCCAGGCCCGGGCAGGCTCGGCCAGTCTGCGCCAGTCTGCCAATCGGTCCCGCCAGAAGGTTCTCCGGTGGGGAAGCCAAGCTGTTCTCTTGACGGGTGCAAGAACCGGATGAGGCTTCCACCGGCTCCGTCGATCAGCAACGCCGCCGGAAACGTGTCGACTGCGTCTTCGTTCCCTGTTGACATCCCTGTGTTATTTCGATGAGTTCTGGCCATACACGACAGCAATGTTCGAGACATGTTTCTGTCTTTTCAGCCAATTCTAGTTAGTTCCCGTCGTCTCGGCCTTCTTTTGAGCTCCTTGAGCTCTTAAACATGATTCAATATCTCAATTTGAAGATAAGAAAAAAATGGATGGACGATGGGGGAAGTGTTCGATAACACGTGCCTGTCATCTCACTTGCCATTGCACCTGAGCAGAAAAACACGGCCAGACTTCTCAGCCGGACCAGGGGCAATCGAGATCAAAGCTGAAGGTGGAGAAGAATCGTGGCAGTGGAAGCTTCTGCCAAGAATTAAATGCCCAGTGGGGTTCGGCCGGCCAGCTGCCCGAGGTGTGGCGTGAGCTTTTGGAGGGTTCATTCTGTGGCTGGATTGTGGCACATTTTGGTTCCCATCTCGGTTATGATGCGCGTTACAAAGCATTGACGCGCTCACGCAGTTAGCTCAGCACTTTCTCGTCGGGCATGGTGCAGCTCAGCAGCAAAACGACGGTACCGACGTAGTACCTGAGACATCGTTCAGCCGAAAAATAGTGTAGATCATCGAGTACACCATGTAGATGCCGAAGACGTCATATTCACTTTTCTCTCTTCCCTTATAACGCTCTTAAGATGGCCTCCATGTCGAGATAAACTCCTCGGCTGCTTTTCCCAAACTTGGCCCTCACAACCCGACCACAACGGCACAACGGCTGGCAGTCGTTACCTGCTTGTTTCAGGTTGCAGCCGCCGGCTGCCTGTCCCAAATGGGCATTAATCAACACAATCTTGACCTCGTCACAAATCATTTTTCTCTCCTCAAGAGAGGAAAAGGGGCACTCAGGCCAGGAGACCACAAGACCAGTCAGGGATGGCTTGACAGCCGCGCGGTTTTTTGACAGGCCTGGTCCTCGCCGCCGAGGCTTGTGGCCCAGCATTTCGGCTTTCTCGAGTGGGCCGATAAAGACGGTCAGCATCGTTCAACGAGGAGCCCCCATCACGCCAGGGAGTGAAAGCCAGTCTGCCTCGTCCGTTAGGGTGAGAGTTGTCCAACGTCGGCCATTGCCGCCAACACCTCGGACGGCCAACCCAGTTATCATTCCGAGCATGCACAAACACTCAAGTTTGACGGCGCAGCTCTCGCATGGATCAATCAGTCAGGCATTCCGTCCGCCAAACCCTCGGGAGACAGAGACGGAAAGTCGGAACCGTTGATGGGTGCACCCACAGACCGCCGCTCCCATTCAATCAATGACTTCATTTGCCGCTGGTCAATGCATGCTTGGTGGTGACGAACTGTTAGCGATGCACCAAAAGTCCGGCGCTGTCACTAACAAGTCAATCTTGACCATTCCTTGCCATTGGTGGTTGATGAAACAACTCCCGTTTCATCGCCCAAATCTGGCCCGCTTTTGCTCAACCTGACTCTGCTCTGTCCCGCGTGGTGGGTGATACCTTACCGTACTAACCCACGACCATTGGTTCCCGCGCTCTTGTTTTCATCCTCCGAGATGCTCTGTCCCACTGTCAAGTGTTAACAAGCGTGACAAGGTCCCGGGTGCTCCGGGCTGCTGGCTCATCGGCCCCACGGGCCAGAGGCACAGCTGAATTGCCAAGGACGTCGGCATCCACCGACTTTTGTCAACACCAGTCTCGGGCCTGGAGAGTCGCCGACCTCCAACCCAAGAGGGGTTGACGAACTCAAATCTCCTCGAACGGTGAGACACACATAGGAGGCACAGCAACTAGGTACCTCTGGCAGCAAAGCTGAATCCTCCTTTGTGTCGTCGGCATGCAAAAGTGCAAAAGTGATGAGTTTAGCGCCGAGTGGCCAAACGTAACAAAGCGGTTTCGCAGAGATGCGACAGATCTATTCTCCCCGCTGACGACGGAGACAAAGCTCTCAATAACTGACCAAATGCTCCTGTGATTTATTTTGAGACGGGCTAGATCTCCGACCTGTATCCTGGGCACTTTCCCTAGCAAGCGCCTGCGTTGGCCCGTGCTTGGTTTCATCTCAGGGGGGAGCCTCAAAGCGATTGGCGAGCCTGTCCAATCCGAATCCACCCGCTCTGTATGCCCCTCACTTTCTGTCTCCCCCGAGCCCCCCCCCCCAAAGAAGACTGCTGCGCCAGAGCCAACCCCCCATCAGCCTGAATTAGCGCTGCCCTCGCATCCCCTGGGGGGCCGACCCACTCAGGTCATCCTCAGTGAATCCCTCATGAGAGCGTGTCATCGACCGAACGACGCCGCTGGGGTGTTTCCCGACAACTTCACTTCTTTCGCCCCCATTTCACCTCCCCGCCTAACCTGGGAACCAGCAGGCAGCACTTGGTTGCTGTGTTGCACAGCACGGCGTGTTGAACACAAATCCGGTATCCGTCCGTATTCTGGCTTTGTCTGACCGACGGTGGAATTTGCTGCCGCCGTTTTTTTGCATCGCACGGAATCCGGGGGAAAAATCCATAAACGCAGCGAGAGCGCGGGCGACCTTGTTTGCAGACCTGACCCTGCTTTGGCCCACCGTTGTTCGCCACGCGGTGCTCGCCTTCCCCTCCTTCGACCACCTATATCTCTTTCAGCCCGTCAAACAGACCCGAGATACATCTGTATGCTGTAGCCCAGCATAGCCAGGCGCCATGGCCATGTTGGCCTCCAAAACGTACCCGACCGCGCTCGGGTCCCAACCTTCTGGCATCGTTGCGACCGGGCCCCAATCTGCATACGCACCCCCGAGACGAGCACCGACAGCCCCGATGGCTTCGCAGAATTATGCCAGCCCGACCGAATCCGAGTTCGATGAGGCAGAAGGCCCCGATTCCGTCAAGAACTGGGACGAGGACAGAGTATGCGAATATCTACGGAGCGTCAAGTGCGGCGAGTACGAGAAGGTATTCCGCAGGAACCACATCAATGGCGAGAACCTCTTGGAAATAGATAAGGAGGTTCTCAAGGAGATGGGCGTCGACAAGGTGGGAGACCGGGTGCGCCTCTTCTTGGGCATCAAGAAGCTGCGCACAAAAACATACGCCAACCAAAAGAGACGCAATAGGGTAAGCCATTTTCACGGACAGGGTCATGCTTGGGCGTGAGGATTAACATTATACCGCTCTAGGAATCGTTTGCTGGGCTTGATATGCACTATGCGCCCTCCTCGCCTCGGCCTTCCGGTGGCCGCGTGGTGCCTCCGACACCCTCCAACAAGCGATACTCGCGCCAGTATGATCTCTCAACCGCTGTCCCCGACCTCTCCAAACCATCGTCGCGACCAAGCTCTCCTCTTCCGAGCGCCGAGTTTAGGGCCCGCCAGCGATACCCGCAGCCCCAAACCTTCGCCGGTCAGCCAACGCCTCCGTCCGCGAGGTTTCCCATGTCCCCGCCCGACCAGCCCCACTCCGGCCGCTTTCATCAAAGGAACCAGTCCAGTATGGATGGCTCGTTGATGGCTGCTTTGCCGCCGGGCCAAGACGTTATCCGCGTCATTTCGACGGGCGGCGGAACAAAGGTTGTCAAGATTGCCGGCTGCAACACATGCGAAGAGGTCATGCGTGTTACCCTACGGAAGTTTGCATTGCGGGAAGACCACGAGAGGAATTACTGCTTTTGGGTACTCAACGGCGTAGAAGCGGACCCCAACCAGTGCCGTCGACTCGGCGACACAGAGCTGTGGAGGGTCATCAAGGACCACACGCGGCCGGAGCGAAACCGCCTGATCTTGAGGCGCGTGCCTGCCGGGGAACCGGGACAGCAAGAACTCGAGAGGGCCGCTGCCATCGCTATGGAAGAAGCCCAACAGAATCACAACCGGGTCATAGAAGGCATGGATAAGCGCAGCCAGATGAAGGCGCAGAAGCTTTTGGGCGAGTCCTGGGAGACCATACAACAACCCCCTCTGTCACCTGTCTCCTACCAGGATCGAGAAAGGAACGTGTCGAATACGGCGAGGGACTTGGAGCGACCGGCTGTCATCGAGACAGCCCAGGCAGTGCCTCGTCGCAAAGGCATGCTGCGCCAGTTTGGCGGACTCCGCCCGCCGAGCGAGCTTATTGCCTCGGACTTGACCAGCTATTTCCCGGATCACTCCCGAGAGGCCATCGACAGGACAGCCCGCATGTCCATGAGGCGGTCGCAGCGGCTCAGCAGGGTGAATCACCGTCTGAGCGTGGCGAGCACCATGAGCTTCGCCTCGACCATCCAGGATGCGCCGCCGATCCCGACCATTGCCGATAGCTGGCTGACGGCTTCCAACCAAATCGCCAAGGTCCGCGCCCGCGACCCGCGCTTCCAGGGTTACCGAGACTCGGTCGCCTCCTCCGTGCTCGACACCTTGCAAGAGGAGTCGTCGCCCATCGAACCGAACCGGAAGTCCTACGTCTCCTTTGCTGACAGTGGCTCGGATACGGCCGCGCTGAGCATCACCGACCCCGACGGCAACGTCCGGCACAGCTACTTTGACGAAGGCACCATCGGCTCTGGTGGCTCCGGCTCGCTAGAGAACGTCAACCAGGCCCTCACAGAAGATGGGGAGGACGCCGACGAAGAGCTCCAGAGCTTCCTGGCCGGCGAATCCTGGGACGATAGCAAGTGGATGAAGGGCTCCCTGATCGGCCAGGGTTCCTTCGGCAGCGTCTACCTCGCCCTCCACGCCGTCACCGGCGAGCTTCTTGCCGTCAAGCAGGTCGAGACGCCGTCGCCGGGCGCGAACAGCCAGAGCGACTCGCGAAAGAAGAGCATGATCGACGCGCTGAAGCGCGAGATTAGCCTCCTCCGGGACCTCCGCCACCCCAACATCGTGCAGTACCTCGGCTGCGGCTCATCGGCCGAATACCTCAACATTTTCCTCGAGTACGTCGCCGGTGGTTCAGTGCAAACCATGCTCAACTCGTACGGCGCCCTTCCCGAGCCCCTCATCCGCAGCTTCGTCCGCCAAATTCTCAACGGCCTCTCGTACCTCCACAACCGCGATATCATCCACCGCGACATCAAGGGCGCCAACATCCTTGTCGACAACAAGGGCACCATCAAGATCTCCGATTTCGGCATCTCCAAGAAGCTCGAGGCGACCAACATCCTCAACGGCGCCAACAACAACAAGCACCGCCCCTCGCTGCAAGGCTCCGTCTTCTGGATGGCGCCCGAGGTGGTCAAGCAGACGTCGTACACCCGCAAGGCGGACATCTGGTCGCTGGGGTGCCTGGTCGTCGAGATGATGACGGGCCAGCACCCGTTCCCGGACTGCACGCAGCTGCAGGCCATCTTCAAGATCGGCGGCGCCAAAGCCACGCCGACCATCCCGGATAACGCGAGCGAGGAGGCCCGGCAGTTCCTGGCCCAGACGTTCGAGATTGATCACAACAAGCGGCCGAGCGCCGATGACCTCATGCTAAGCCCCTTTTTGACGCCGCCGGCGTAGTCATTTTACCCACGGGGGGCTCTCTCGTTTTTCTTTACTCTTGACTTCGATTCTCTTCATTTACAGCGGGGATTTGCTTTCTATCACGTTCACAGAAGCAGAACGACATTTTCTTCTTCAGTCTGGAAAGACCTTGTTTTGATGTATACCAAGGCGGATCTTACGGGGGCTAATTTGATGAATATCACGAAATATCTGAGGGGTGAGAGGAAGGTGGGCGATGAGGGATGATCAGGAAAGTGACGGTAAAGGGGGTGTAGAGTCTGCCGACGACAGACAGTACACACATGGGCACATGGGCTACATGGTATCTCATCTATCATCCATCCACATACAGACAGGCACGGCGATCAAAAGAACGGTTTTGCAGTGTTATTTCGGTTACTGGCCCTGTGATGATTACAGTGTTTGTGACTATTTATTGGCACTGGATCTCGGTCGGAATGCCATTAGGTTATCCGGTCTGCTTGGGACATACATACACACTTATCTCCGATCCCAATGTTTATTTTCTCAACCCGCGTGGCTCGTGACGGATCCTCCGTCCCGCGTCATTATCTACTCTACGTCCACTAACACTCCTCCTGCTCAGGAGGCCGGGAGGATTGCGGCACGGTACTCCTTGCTTGACACGCATGGCCCGTCCATGTGTAGCAATTCCTTTGACATGTTCGTGTTCCCCCTGTGTAGTTAGTAGCATTCCAGTTGACAGAGGTTCCTCTCTCGACTCTCGCCGGGGAGGGGCAAATGGAACTACCGCTAGTAACCGGAAATCCCGGATCTGCTCCCACGGCGATCTTGCTTCTCCTCCCCCTCCTCCTCTCTCACATGCAGTCCTTCACGGCGCGGAGAGACCGCCCGATTCCGCGCAAGCAGGGTGATATCGCGATCTACATAGCGGTGCAGTCGGGGAAAGGTCGCGGGAGGGGGTTTGGTAGGGCGGGATGGACCGGTGAAGATTGGGGGGGATTACCCGGGTCTGTGGTAGATTGAGGTGTTGCTATATATAGACGTGTTTTGGCGGGTTTTGACGGGCTTGGAAGGAGACATAGTGTAGGAATGGTAGGTGGTATCGGAATGGGTTCGCGGTCTTGCGGGAGGGTGGTATTCTGTCGGGTGCTACCCTCTTGACGGCTGAGGCGGGAGGGGTGGGGTGGTGGGTGGGCTATCTCCGGGTGGAAGAGGAAGTGGTTATTGAAAGTATGGCTTTATATGTGCAGTGCTGGACTAGATTGGAGGATTTTGATATACATCATCAATGGTTTTCACTTGGGCTTAGTGGGGTGGAATATCTTGAACTCATCGAGGTAGCTTAGCCAGAGCAGGTAACTGGACAGGGCCCACAGCAAACCATATAGAGAAGAAAACAGCGTGAAGAAGTGACGTAGAACAATGAACTTCGTGATTTCCAAGTTCAACAACTAATAGCCAGTATTATTACAGCCTTTTACTGCATGCTTTACGGCTCTACCAAAACCCCTAATCTCATTTTATCTCACCTTCCTCCATCCAGTCTGTTACCAACACAATCTCCCACACTCCTTCCTCAATTAAAACTCTTACGGCTTACGACGACGTGCTGCTCTTGTGCAGCTTCGCCTTGATCTTGTCCTTCAGACCAAGCTTCTCCTTACCACCGTTCTCCGCGCCATGACCAACATGACTACCGTGAGTGTCATGGCCGCCCCCGCTCCGACTGCTGATATCATTACCACGGTGTGTACCAGCAGGCGGATGCACGCCCTTTTCCTCTAGCAGACCTACACCAACAACAACATCATTAGCATTTCTAGTCCAGCCCGACCAACCCAACCCATATTTAAAAACCAAAAAAAGAAAGCAAAAGAAAACTCACGATCAGCCTCCCTCCCGGCCCCCGGCCGCGCCGCATCAAAATCCCCGCCATCCGCCCGCAGCCCACTCGACTTGACATACTCCTCCCCCGTCCCCTCCCCCGTCCCCTCTGCCCCACCACCGGCACTCTTCTCCCCACCTTCCTCTTCATCAGCAATCCCCTTCCCACTATCCCGCCTCCGGTGCCCGGCGGCGTCGCCGCCGTGCTCGCGCGCGATCTCTTCGAGGGGGCGCGGGCCGGGGCCGTCGAGGTTGATGGCGGGGGTGGTGGTGGTGGTGTCTTTGTCTTTGGTGGGTGAGGGGTTTGGGAGTGGGTCCGTTGTGGGTTGGGGTTGGGGTTGTTGTTGTTCTTCGTCGGGTTTGTCGGTGGTGGTGGCGGCGGTGCCGGGGATTTTGGTGGGGGTGCCAGCGGTGGTGGTATCGGTGGTGTTGGTGGTGCTGGTGTCGGCGGCGGGGGTGCGGGCCGTGGATGCAAAGGGGCCTTCAGGGGGAGGGCGCGTGTCGTTCTGGGCTTTGGTCGAGTCGTCGCGCATGCCGACGGCGGAGGGAGCGGAGCCGGCTGGGCCAGAGGGATTGGCGGCCTGGTTTGTGTTTGCTTCCTCTGTCGTTTCGGAGGGGGTGGGCTTGGCCTCGACAAAGCGTGGTTTGGTGGCGGCTTCGGGCTCGGGCTTGGGCATGGGCTCGGGGACGGTCCTGCCTGTGGTCCGGGTTACGGTTGCTGGCTCGTTTGGTGTTTCGGTGTCTTTCTTTCCAGGGGTTTCTAGGGCTGCTTCGTTGGGTTCTGGCCAGGGGTTAGTTGGATGCTGAGTTGCTTTGGTCTGAGAGACTGTATTCCGGGATTCCACTCTATGAAACCAGTAAGTATGTGCCATGTAGTTGGATGCTGGCGATGATTGAACTTTACCACCAATGTTGCCGGCATCGTATGGCTCTCCAGCGGCTACATTGCCCATCTTGCCCGAGACGGGTTCTTCGTGAGACTGACCCTCGCCCCAGATGGCCTTGGAGGCGGCGCTTGTGAGGTTGTTGATGGTCTCCATGGTGTTTGTTTTGTTCTTCTTATGTTTGTTTATTCACGTATGCAGTGCTTCCTAGAATGTGGAATTGAGTAAATGATAACTGGATTCAGTATGCGTACATCGAAGTCTTTATGGTTTCCCAGTCCAATGCCCTCATCCCTTCGACATGACCTCCCGCACAAGGGAGGAGTGACGTATGGGCCCTCAAAGACCGGGTTATCTCCCACCAAGCCGGGTACCCTGCCAGCCGGCGAGCCATTGAATTGGATCTGAGATCAAAAGTGTGGCCCAATACGTACAGTTCTCAGCTGAAGGGTGAAAGGTGAAAAAGAAGCGGGACGCCATGACGTTAGTGGGAATCGCGGGGTGGTGTTCTGTGACGTCACCTTGGCGATCCCTTTTTGACTGCGGGGGAGAGCGCCACCCGTGTGTGTGTGAGTGACCTTGAGCTTTCCACTAAAAAAAGCTTATGTACATCCCTTGGCTTTGCCTGACTTCAGCACGTGTCCAGCGATCAGGTTCCCGTCAAGTTACAACTTGGCAATTGCTTGTCATTTCCACGTGATATTTACGGCTTCGTTGGTTCGTTCAGCTTTCAGGTTGGGACAGTGACTTGGAAGAAGTTGGAGAAACGAAATGAACCCCACAACTGATGGCTGGCTGGTTGGGGAAAAAGAAGTGGCCGAACAGTTCCCCGCTCGTCAAGAGGGGCGTGATGGGCCAAGCACAAAAATATGGCAAAAGAAGGTCGTGCCCGGAATCGAACCGGGGTTGCCGGAATGTTCTGATGCGATCAGAATCCGGAGTGATAACCGCTACACTACACAACCGTTGAATGATCAACAGCTGATTGCTGAGCGAGTGGCCGCAGCCACTGTCTTATAAAGACAGCAACACCCACACTGGCTAGAGCAATCCCTCAGCAACCCCTGAAGCATAACCACCTATGATTCTTGACAGTACGTACGTACATCGCTACAATAAATAGGTACCTTCTTCTAGTTTACTAGTTTAGCTCATACAACTCAGCATCTCATATTTACGGGATAAGCTTATTGACATCTCACTGTGCTCGCTGACTTCCTTCCTCGTGCTGTCCAACTTGAGCAATGAAATTTCAATATCGCTAGGAAATATGAGTTCTTGATCGAGCACGTAATCGACAAGCCTGTGGTTTCCAGTTTCAAACACAGCAAATGAAAACAGAGAGACGCAAGTTAAACCAGAGTTCACCGATTTCCTATTGATACACTAACTACTCGCGATCCATCCACCAGCCTTCACACGGTACACCCTTTACCATCCCATCCCCGATCTATTTCTTCTCCTCCGTCTCCGGCGGCGGGCGGTAGTTGGAGCAGTGGATGACGTTGCCGTGCTGCTCGGTGGCGTGGTACGGGAACTTGTACACCTTGCACTTCTCCCAGGCCTGGGCGAAGAGCGACTTGTAGGCGGCCGTGCGCGGGTCGCCGTTGATGTTGATGGTGAAGGTGGTGACGCCATTGTGGCCGGGTGGTGACGTGTGGTAGGCGTAGATGCTCTTGTGTTTGGCGAGAAACTCGTTTGTCTTTTCGGCGCAGACGCGGCAAGCTCCGACCTTGATGGCCATGGTGGTGGTTTTGGAGGGGGGGCGCGGGGGTAGGTTAGGTTGAGGTGACGAGGGTGGGTGTGAGGTGATTGATTTGGTTGCTTTCTAGTGAGTTGTCAGATGTCGTGATGTCTTGCTTGAGTTGTTGTGTTGCAAACAAGTAGGGCGTTCCCTAGGTTTCTATACTCATAGACCGACTCCTTGATGTCACGTTACAATTGAGAATTGAGAGAGTGAAACAGGAAGAATCCCGCCTAGCATTCGTAGGTCCCACTATGGAGGGAGCGAAACACCAAAATGGAGACAACGACCTAGTTTGAAGCCCTGCGCGGTCGTGGGGCCTTTGCGCCGCAGCTAGTGTGGGCACTGCTTGGGCACTTTTGCTTCCTCTAGGCTCCATCCGCCAGATTGTATGGGCCAAGCGTTTCGAGTCCAACCTAAGTAGTAAGTATGTACCTAGCCTTCAGGTTGAGGCACCCCGTACCCGTTGTCACGTTATTGAAATTAGTAGCAAAAGAAGACATGGTGATGTGCAAAATATATGACGAAGGGCTTCTTTGAGACGTATGAAGTTTTGTGTTTTCTGGTTTGAAAAATGGTCCTTGAATGCCAGTTGAACCATGTTCTCCAACCCAGATGGAAGTTTCTCATATGGAAATATGTACAATCTTAGAATATACAAGTGCTGGATAAGTAGAAAATAGCCAGGGTGAAACAAGTGGTCCGCAAACATAAACAGAAATGGGAAATGGGAATATTGGAGTAGTCAAAAGGATGAAAAGGATCTAGTCCCGGCAGTGCTAACTGGCCCAGGCCGTTGGCTGTGTGGCGTCGCCAGAAAACGGCACATGCGACGAGGGGCTTTTGAATCACTAACTGTGGGTACCTGGCCTATTCTAATCGAACATGCATTCTGCACCCGAACATCAAAGATTATCTACAGCTTAATTAACCTAATCACTCCCGAGTGTCTCCTTCAAGTTGTCGGCAGGCCCCCCATCGAGGGTCCATCCGTGTCAAATGTCAAACGAGAAGTAGACTTTGTTAACACACTGCGCGATTTACAAATTATCCTCTATGAATGCGTGGCGGTATGGGCCTTGGCCTCTCAGACACCCCGTGCTCGCTTGGCCGAGGAACAGTCGAGGATACAGGAGCAGAGGAATGTCGAGGAGGCAAGACGGTTAGCCCGCCTCAACTGTGGCCGAGCCTCGAGGTCGGGGGCATGGTCGCTGGAGGAATCCCACTCTGGCTGGAGCCCGGACCAGCGCAAAGCGCGCCAAACAACCTTTACAAACTAATGGCGGCCAATCTTGGTCCTGAAAAACGATGTCGCGATGCGGGTAGCGTGAGAACCTTGATGGGTTGATGGCTTGATCGGCCAGCAGTCCATCAAGGTTCTCAAAATAATCTTTGCATATATTCCCTCGGTTCGCCGTTTGCCCACCAGGTGAAACCTGGCTTGAATTTCCCGTCGTTTCCTCAAATTTCTCCAAGGACTCGCCAACAAGTTAACGACAGTCCTGAGCTCGGCTGTTACCTTACCCTTGACCCCAAACGTCTCCTCTCCGGAGCCCTCCCCCCCAAGCCCAACCCCGCTTCGATCTTCGACATGCGGCTGCCGCCCACCCAACAGGCACGCGCGCTTCGCGCTCTTATCGCTGCGGCACTCTCTCTAAGCTGGGGCCTCTGGGCGACTGACAGGATTTAGTCACTTCAACCCCACTCCATAACCAATCGCGCTGCAGGCCACCATCAAGTATGGGGCCCGTGACAGGATCCTCCGAACCGATTCGTTGCCGATACGCTGAGGGCCCGAAACAAGGTGTGGGATGGGGCGTCACTCGACACACACGCTTCGAGTAACACTCAGTTGCTTGGATCGAGGAGGGGATGCAGCGGGACAGACAGACCGTCAGACGTGGGGGAGATAGAAGCAAGAGGAGGGGTAGCTGGGCTAAGGAAGCCTGGGCAGCTACGGTTTTGTCTATTTAATGGCGCCGTGCTCCCTCCTCTCTCCTGGTTTTGAAAGATTCTTCTTGACATCACAACTCGCCTGACTTCTTCTGTCAAAACCGCTCCACAAATCAATCAATTAGGAACCTCCCTTCTCACACTCTTCTCCAAAATGTCTCCCTGGTAAGCCCGCAAACGCCTCTCCGGACCTGAAGACTTAACCTGCTGCTTTCCCGATTCCGCAATACTGACATCAGGCCTACAGCAGCTGTAGCACATGCAACTGCGCTGGCTCTTGCAGCAGCTGCTCTTGCGATAGTTGCGGCGTAAGTTGAACATGCTCCACTCTCACTCACCACCTGTGGTTATCAAACTACTAACATCTCTAGCACTAAATCTGCCACTCGAGATCTCTGGGTCCAGTACTGCGCAATTGAATGAACGGGGGAGGTTGACAACGGTGAGGACATGATTCGGCACCCCTAGGCCAGGGGTAGCTTGCCATGCGCCTGCTGCGCGTATTGAATTAGTCGCTCTTTAACTCGCAAACAATACATCATTTCCATGGATTAGACTTGCCCCAATGTTGAGTGTAGTTGACTCGGTCCACAATTTACCTTGTATTGGTGCCCAGCCACAGCCACAAGAAAGGTATCGTTCTTGAGCACGTCATCGCGACTAGCTTACAAGGATGCCTATGGGGAGTCAAGGGAGTATAGTACTACGTTGTGCTCATCATTGTCTGCACACAAGGATTGGGTTTAAAATTGAAGAACTGAAAGCGGGCGAGTGATTTCTGAGGAGGCATTCTACAGCCCGCGCTCCTGGCAGCAATCATGCCGAAGCCTCAACGAGGCTCATAAACATGTTTCCCGCACCACTCGTATACCCCGCGAGCTCTCCTTCCTCCTCGGGGCTGTACATCCCACTCTGGCCTCCATAGAAGAGGCCATACCCCTTACGTACGACCTCCTCAACCCCCCACACGATCCTCTCCGCCGCCAGCCTCGCGCCTCCCAGGTTGGGAGCCGACGGCCCTAGCTTCAGCGCCGCCAGCCGCCCAGCCACGAACAATGGCACCCCATCATCCCACATCAGATCGTCGTTCAGACACGGAAACCCCCCGTGGCCCTCGATGGGGTAACTCTCCAGCATGCTCTGCAGCAACGGCAGCTTCGCAAAGTCCGACTCGACCCCCGTCGCGAAGTAGATGTGATCCATCGGCGGCAGCCCACCCCCCTCCTCCACGGCCGCACTATCCGTCTTCAGATACCACAGCCCATCCCCACTCCCCTCACCATCACCATCACCACCACCACCCCCATCCCCTTTACCCTCCCCCCCAACTCCCCACCCACTACCCCCCTCAACAGTCCCATCAAAACCAAACCACCCCCCCAAAACCCTCACCCCCTCCAACAACCTCACCCTCCCTTGCCCAACATACCCCCTCAACAACCGCCCATAAGCAGGCGTGACACTGCCCCCGCCACGCGCAGCGCGCAGCAGTGCCAAGCGCTCGGCGTCGCCGCCCGACGCCTGCCAGAAACGCGCTTGCTCGGTGTTGCGGAACTTGCCCATCCAGGCGAGGTCGACGTCGAAGAGTTTGGCGCGGAGGGGGGCGCGGGTCGTGTCTGCGGGGGGAGGGGTTAGCTACCGTGTGTGTGTATGCCCGTTTCTTCTTTGGGTGTTTGGGGTTGGGGTTGGGGTTGGGGGGGGGGAGGTAAAAAGGGGGCTTGGCGAGGGGGGAGGATGGGGGGGTGGTCGGATGGATGGAGGGTCGGATGGATGGAGGGTTTGGGCTG
The DNA here is from genome assembly GCA_023383405.1 of Chaetomium cochliodes. Taxonomy (NCBI): domain Eukaryota; kingdom Fungi; phylum Ascomycota; class Sordariomycetes; order Sordariales; family Chaetomiaceae; genus Chaetomium; species Chaetomium cochliodes. Next base: position 501,684 of record JAKWJL010000007.1, read on the forward strand.
GGGAAGAGGAAGTTATGTCATTGGGTTGGGAGCGGGGAGGTTGGTAGGAGAATATGATGGGCTATGGCACTGGATGTTGGCTGAATGGGTCGTGGAAGAGAGGGCAGTCGGTCTTCGGAAAGAGTTACAGAAACGTAAACCTGACTTACGCCAAATAGTGCCCACGCCGTGGCGCACCGCGAGATCCGCCAGCTGCGCCGAGGTCAGCCCGCCCCCTACAATCAGTATGTTGGTCGGGCGGCCGGCGGCGATCTTTCTCTTGACTGACTCCGAGGGGAACGTTTTCAGCTGCATCGCGTGGCTGACTTGGGGCGGGGCCCTAGCGAGATCGTCGGGAGGGATGTTGGTGGCCGGGTTCGGGGTGCTGATGCCCGGGATGTGGGGGATGCACGGCTGGTTGCCGGGGCCGACGGCCACGACCACGATGGGCGCGTAGCGGACGCCGTGGTTGGTTCGGACGGTAAAGATCTTCTCGCCCGCCACCGATATCCCGGGGACTGGCGTGTAAGCGATATCGAGGACGCGCTCCTTGCGGATGAGGGCTGACGCGTGGAGGCCGTAGCGGCCGACGACGTCGTCGCAGTGGTCGCGGAACAGTGCCTGGGTCGGGTTGAAGTAGTCGTTCCGGTCGCGCTCGTTGATATGGACGCGGGATTCGCCTCTGTTGAGAGACGGTAAGCATCTTTCTTAGGACTGTCAATGACCGAACCACTCACTTCCCACCCACATATTTGCTTCGCTTCTTCTTCTGGTGCTTGCTGACCTCCTTGCCCACGCAGTTCTTGATCTCTAGCAGCTCCTTTTCTCGCCCTTGTTCGTAGGCCTTCGACAGGAGACTGTCCCGGTCGTTCGGATCAACGTGCCAAAACATGGGGCTGCGCAGATGCTTGATATCAAACGTCTTAAACAGGTGGTTCCACCGCCCCATCCAGGTATCGTGCTCGGCATCGAGCACCACCGTGTTGTACTCGGAGGAGCGAGCACTGCTCGCACCCGCCGCGGTAGACACGCGCGCTTTCCTGTCCCGGTGGAGCGCCATCTTCTTGCCGTGCCGCTTCATCCAGTGGAAGCGCCGGTGCTCCTCGTCTGTGAAGAGGGCGGCTGGGTTCTGCTCTCGCAGGCGTGCGGCCACGGCGAGGCCGCAGGGGCCGGCGCCGATGATGATGATGTCGTGAAGGTGAGCCCCATCGGGACACGGGATACCGGGATCACTCGGCTGTTTACTAGATGTTGTCATGTTGTTGAATTTGGTAGGGAGATGTAAGTTGGGGTCTTCAACGGGGTAAGGGGCTGGGTACTGGCACAAGGAGGCAAACTTGACCACTCTACGAGCAGCCCGCCAAGAGAGCCACGTAGAAGTGAGCTGGCATTATTAATATGGCATATTGTGAGAACCCTTGGGGCTAAGGGTGACTTGGGCACCTTGATGACTCCTATGGCCCGCGGTTCTGGCCTTTATGTACTCCATGTTCCAAACCAGTGTTGTTGCGGACCTTGCGGCACGGGCCGGCCTTGGGGTGTTCCTCCATCACCCGAGCAAGCCGTTATTTTTATCATAACCTTTCTACTTCTGATGACTTATTTGACCATAACTTTCAAATCAAAATGGACCCAAGGGTTAGTCAAGATACAGTCCTGCGAGTGAATACTGCCGTAGTGCCTGGGCTTAATTGAGGACCGTGATGGCCAGGACCCCTGCCCCTGATTGAAAACGTCCCACCCAGCTATCAAGGTTCTCGCCCGCATCCTCCAGCCGTGGCCACCTCAGTGGATGTTGGTGATGGTGCCATGTCAGGGCGGTCGGCGATTGGGACACATCATGACTGCCTCAAACCAAACAGTCAAAATAGAGCTGCATACAGGGACTAGCTTAACACCCATCTTGTGTTACTGGTAGCAGCTGGAACACTGTCCAAAACTAGAAGGGGAGCTGTCCAGGCGCCGAAGAAAAGGTTTCCCCAGAACCCCTTCAAGTTCCCCGTTCACCAACAAGCAGACCCGTCTCAGCAACCCCCCCCCCCCCTCCAAACAAATCAAGCCCACTTCCCCAGCACGCTCATGACCACCATGCCGCTCACCAACCCGCCCATGCCCAGCGCCGTCACCAACGCACTCGCGTCCGTCAAGCCCCCACCACCAAACACCCAATCGGCCGCCCACATCTCCACCACGCCCACCCACAGCAGGATGCCCGCGGAGAAGGCGTCCAGCACGCCGATGGCGACGATGGTCTGCGGGTCGTTGCCGTTGAAGACGTCCAGCACGCCGATGCCGATGGCCATGCCCACGGGCGTGACCAGCGCGAAGGCGGCGGCGAGGGAGAGCTTTTTGGTGGTGGAGACGTGGAAGAGTGGGGTGGTGGTGGTGGCGGCGTCGCCGCTGTTGGATTCGGTGTGGGAGGTGGCTGAATCTTCTCCTGGCCGTGCGGTGGCGGTGCTGTTCTCGCTGGTGGCTTTTGTGGTGTCGGTGATGGGGGAGGGGTGGTTGTGGTGGGTGTGGCCGAGGGTGAAGCTGGAGCTGCCGGTGCCGGATCCGAGCGCGGCGATGCGCGTGCCGAGGGCGAGGCCTTCGAACATTTGGTGGAAGATGATTACCACGAAGAGGGTTAGGAGAAAGCTGTCGCCGGCTACGACGAGGGTGAGACCGATGACTTGGGCTTGGTTAGTATGTGATGCTTTCTTTTGCGTGAAGGGGAGGTGTTGGGAAAGGGGGCTTACTCATGGAGTGGAAAATGACGCCGGCTTCCATGATGTATACGCTGACCAGCTCAAGTGACCTCACGCTTTGGACTGACATCACGGCGCCTTGCATACTCTGGGCCGCTGCCGCCTTCTTCGCCCGCGACTTGACGAAGCGGTAGCCAAGATATTCGACGAGGAAGGACATAAAAAGCCCCGCCATTAGGATAGCGGCCGTGGTCGCCTCGTACATTACCCCCTCGAGGCACTCGTTGCCAAACATGAGCTCCGCGTGTGTGAACAGCTGTGAGAGTAAGTTGTCAGCGTTTTGGCAGAGGTAGAGGTAGGAATTTTCCAGGAAATTTGGTTTCTTACATGCACAAGAGCGGTCGACATAATCACACCAGTACCGAACTGCTTGATGATCAAAAGAGCCGTGTTTGCTCTGGCGGAGAGGAACTTGGCGAGAAGGATAGGAACGAAGACACCTGTTTTGAGTGAGCTACCAGGATCTGAACAGACGACGGAATCAACATACCAATGGCGCTGGTGACCAGAATAGCAAAGAGAAGACCAATTCTCAGGGGCACATTGTACTCGCGGTCTGTCCGCGCGCAGCTGCGAGCGCCTCCACTACCGCCGACGCAGTGCCTAATCCCATCATTAGCCAACTATCACGACAGACAGAAGATTGATAAGGGCCGTACTCGACGCCGGCATGGAAGTGACAGTTCTCCTCCGTTGGCTCGTTGGCGCCGGTGTCGGCTTCGGCTTCTTCCGACTCGGTTGAAATCTGGACGTCGTCTCCCGACGGCGTGAGACAGTATCTACATCGCGGTTAATCAAGATTGGTTCGCAAGCGGCGCGAACCTGAGGATTGCCTACGTGTCTGAGCCGTGGGTGTGGCAGCCGGTGTACGTCGGCGGCAAATCCTCACTGGCGGTTACCGTTGCCGAGACTTTGAACTCGGTCGCGTCTGACGAGCAGTACCTGTCGGCATGGCAGTGTTAGTGCAGTCAACGTATCCCGAGAGTGTAGAATGCGCCACTTACACTTGAGTTCCGCTCAGATGGCAATCAGTGATTGCCATGATGCTGGGTGGTGGGGTGTACAAGGTGATCTGGACTTCGCCGCCGTTGGGATTCATGCACCACCTGAGCCCGGGTTGTTCTGTTAGGGTCACTTTAATCACAGTTTCTGAAATCAAGTCAAACCTACGTTTCCGCAGCATGGGCATGGCAGTCCGTGTACGAGGATGCCAGCTCCGAGGTTGGAGTCCCGGGCGCGAGAACGCGATATCCGGTGGCGCCCACCATGCAGTATCTTTTCTCCTGCATCAGCACACATTTTCACCGCATTGGGTATTTTCTAGCAAATTCTTACTGATCGGTCTTTTGCATACTACAGTCGCTGACGGCTGTGATGCTAGGCTCCTGCCTCCTTTCCGGCGGGCTTGTGATAGTCGCCCCGGCCGTAGCCATCAGGAGTGCAAGAGGGAGAGCATGGCGCTTCCACGCCTCCGGAAGGCGCATTTTGGCTTAGCTTGGGGTGCTTAAACACACAAGTCCAGGCAAGGTTCAGTCGAGGAAAGATTGTCAGCGCCGCAATGTGTGACACTCGTCTTGGAATGACGCGGTGAATCGCGAGACCAACACTGGAGCAGGTATATCAATTATATCAGCTTGATCTTTCCTGTCTCGTGTTTCCTCAGCCATTCCTTCAGAGCCTTCAAGGACTTGTGTGGGGTGGGCATGGTGAACCTTGGTAAACACACATCCATGTCTGGGCCATTCGGTGTGGGTTGTCTTGGTCTTGTGCCATGCGCCCACCCCCACGTTTTTTGTCGTTTTCTCTTCTCTTCACTTCCTGTTGTAGCTTAAATCCTGGTATTTTTCTTTATTTAGTGTTAGGCGAGCAGAGCGCCAAGTAGACATGGCAAGGAAAGAAGGATGATAAACCCACTCGGAACCTTTCACGCTCGGAACAGGTGCCGTCTGGGTGTCCATATTGGCGCCGCTTTCGTTTGACTTTTCAGGTGGCCCAAAAGGTGGTCCATCGCGCTGGAAATGCTCCGCTGGCCCCTCTTGTGGTGTCGGTATTCATCTGTGGATGGAAGGTGCCAATGTGCCAAGGGGGCAAGAGGGGAGGAAGGAGGGTGTTGGGAGAACCTTGATGGCCTCAGCTACGCTGACCCGCCCGACAGTGGTTGGTTCACATCCACGCGCGCACAGAGAAGGAAAAATACCTCGAACCCGGAAATTGGCAGGCCGCGTGTGATTCATTCCCGAACCCCTGGTTGATGGTGTCTAGGAAACTGGAAGCATGAAAGTGGGATGACGGGGAGAGGAGCGAGTGGCGCTCAATGATTAATGATTCATGAACTGCATACCCGACCTGCCTTTTCTCCCCAACGCAGGTCAGAAATCCCTTGCTCGGGACGGGAGATCGTCCTGTTTCGGCAGACTCATCCGAGTTACACGGATGGGATGGAAAAGGGCCATGGAATGTTCCCAAGCAGCGCGGGCGAGTACGGGGGTTGGCCTCGGAAGGAACACCGAGCAGATTTCAGCCATCGACTTCAAGAGGAAAACAGAGTTGGATCGTCGGATGTGTCTTTTACGCTATGCTCTGGAAAACATCCCACAGGTGATTACAGTTCTCGAAAAGTGGCCGAGACAAGTAAATTTCCTTTTCAAAAGTACCTAGACGATGTACATGCATACAAGGGAATGCTGTCAGGCATTCGATTGTGAAACAATACTCGGATAAAAGAAACAGATCAGATACGTAAATTAGGTGATCCAAGCCTAACGCATTATCGCCTCAGCTGAACCAAAAGAATTCAATCCTCCACCTTTCCACGGCCAGATCAGACCAAACTATCGCACTATCTAACTAGCGCAGGTACATACAGATACAAGCACACCAAAAAACACAAGACCTGAACAACTCCCAACCGCTCACAACCCCAGCGCCGCGAACGCCGCTAGCCCCAGCACCGGCACCGCCGCCAACGCCGGGCCCCCAGCGGCACCAGCCGTCGAAACCGCACTCGAAGTCGCAGTAGACGCAGCCTCACCACCGGCCTCGCTTGTCGCCGTGGTCGCCACCGTAATCAAAGAGGAGGGCGAGGACGAGGACTCAACAGCCGAGGTCTCGGCACCCTCACCGCTGTCGCTGCCGGTCTCGGTCGCCGGCGGGCGCGGGCCCTCGCAGTGCCAGTGGTCGCCGTGCGGTTCGCAGCCGATGGACTCGGTGGGGCTGGGGGCGAGGGTTGCGCTGCCCGCTTCGTCGGTGTGTTCGTGCTCGTGGTCGTCGTCGTCACCGGCGGCGTTGGTGGTGGTGGTGGTGATCACGGGGGGCGGGATGGAGGTGGTGGGCTCCGAGGTGGTGGCCGGCGGGCGGGGGCCTTCGCAGTGCCTGTTGGGAGTATGGTGAGCATGTTTCTTCCTCTTCTGGTGTGTGGTTCGTTATGTGGTAGGGGGAACACTCACCAGTGGTCGCCGTGGGGCTCGCAGCCGATGGACTCGGTCGGGGAGGGAGCGAGCTCCTGGGCTAGGGCGGGTAGGGCGTAGAGCCCGAGGAGGAAGGCGACGGCGGAGGTCTTCATATTGGAGTTGAGCAAGAGTGTTAGGCTTGTGAAGAACGAATGTTGGGTTGGTGTCACGGTGGCTTCACTGGCTTGTTGGCTTGACGGAGTCTTCCAAACGAATGAGAGAGACCTGGGTCGTCAAGATGAGAGTTACGAAAGTGGGAGGGCGGCTTTAAGATGCCCAGAGACGCCCAGCAACGCGGGATAACTTCCCTCAGAACCTATCATGGTCTGCCCAGCATGACCGACTTCCACCTCGACGGTTCGACTTACACCACAAACGCCGCCGAGAAGCGGACCAATCGGACCAAACCAACCCGCCAAGCCAAAAAGTACGGCCGCCTGCAGGAGAGGATTTGCTAGTATTTTCCTGGCAGCCATCAAGGTCCTCTTTCTTCACTGCCCAGAGCCCATTCAGGTTGTCTGGGCGTTTTTCCGTGGGGGGAATATTGGATCGCGAAAGAACCCCAGACAGCTGGGTTTTATTTACCTCATCTCAATTCCCATGCGGACAAGCGTTGCTTCTGCCATGAAATACCTTGCGTTTGTATCCTTGCCCTCTCAGACGTCCCCCGAAGGAGTCAAGGACCGTAGGCGAGCTGATGGTGGGTTTCCATATGCTAAGCAAATCAAACACCAGACTATATTTGAATTGCCTGTTTGCTTGGTTCCTTTTGGCTGTCTTTCCTGGGCGGGGAACCTGGGCGTCGCGGACTCACCGTTCCTACGTGTACATAGAGACGAGTCTTCAAAGTAAACTACAGACAGGGCTGTCTGAGGCCGAGTCCGAAACGAAAACCAGTTCCCGTCGGGAGGGCTCGCCCGAAGCGGCGCACCACCCCCGCAACAGTTGCTTTCCCGGTCGACGAGGTTCAAGAAGCCGAGTATCTCAGGCTTCAGGTGGGGCATCAATGCGTCTTGCCCAGTGGCATCTTTTCAGTCGGAAATGGCATGGTCATTTAGCTTCCATCTAACAGTCGACATGTCCCCGTTGTCAGGGGCTTCCAGAACCCTTGTCCCCCCCGTCGGCATCACTTCCTATTTCGTCTCCCACTGCCTCACCAACCTCAGAACATCCCCTAGAACCTCTCAGAATTTCTGAAATTGTATCATAACCTGATTGAAGCTGGCACCCGTATTCCGCTGCCTTTTGTCGAGAGGGGCGAGCTGGACTTCGGTAAGTGATCCGCTACCTTGGAGCCCAACCTCAAAGGATCTCGACTGTGGAATCTGGCCGGTTAGCAACCGTATCTTGTGATGGGAGGTCTGATAGAGGTGTGTAAAGGACTTACCACGGGTGCTGCAAAATCCCCGCCGAGGAGGGTGATTATAATGGCGTTGGTGAACCTCAGGGTGAGTGTGTGTCGATGGTGGTGCTGGTGTGTCCGCGAATCGCTTGGGACAACAGGAATACCTGGCCTATATCTACTTGATGGTCGGAGCCTACAAATTACGGTAGCTGAACGGATTTACGTTCGACTAACATAGCTTTCTCATTTAGTCTCGTTTGATAATACCTAATTTGTAGAATGGCCAAGCATTTCAGGGGAATACCGTCACGTTGCAAGAGATGACAAAAAAAATACCAGGTAGGTTATTCTACCACTACTGGTCGCTCAACATCAACACCGTTGGGGAGCTCAACGTCAACAGGCTCGGCATCCCGGACAACCACCACCTTTCCTTTGTCGAGAGTTGTACCAGCGACTTCGGTGAGTGATCCATCACGTTGGGAGCCAACTTCTAGGGACCTCGACGGCTAAACCTGACCGTTGAGCAAGTGTATCGAGTGATAGCAGGGCTAGCAGAGAAACTCACCGCTAGTGCTGCAAAGGCCCCGCTAAGGAAAGTCATGATGATGGCGTTGGTGAACTTCATGGTGGGTGTGGTGTGCAGATGGTGGTGGTGGGTGATGATGATAGTGTGTTTATCAATGTTGGGCGCGGACGTTCTTGGAGTCGGGACACATGCATCAAGGCAGCGGAAAACACCTGGCCTAGATATACTTGATGAGGAGACTCTACCGGACTCGGTGGCTGGACGTATTCAAATTCATCAGACAACTATCTCGTTTGAAACCAGTTGATTCGTAGAACGGCAAACACCGCCAGGGACTGCTGGGTTTTGTGGACGACAACGTCGAGATCGCAATTAATCCAGTGATAGAAGAGGTTAGGAAAACATCTCATCGTCCTACCAGCGAATCGATGTGAATGGCTTCTGAGACATGTACAAGGGCCCCTGTTTTGCAGTCGGATTGTGGCCCAACCAAAATCGGCTCCCTTGTCTTGTCAAACTTGCTGGCATGTGTGCACGTCAAGTTGTCTTGGGCAACGGCACGACACCGCTTCTGTCATGCCCAAGAACTGTAGACTTATCCCTGTTCCGAAGTAGCTGTGTAACTAACTAACTGCTGTTGTTGAATCTCAAGTTCCAACAACAGGGGGAGAGCTTCCGCGTGGGATGACGGACACCATCTTGGCTCTTGGCATTAAGGTTGATAGCGTAACATTGAGGGTTCACGTTCACATGAAGTGTATATGTATCTGGCCGGATTTGCATTGGTTACGCTGCTTCAAACCCTTCTATTTCGTGGGCTAGCCCAGTTCGGCCCCGTTCTTCACCTCTTGGCTCCTGCTGACCCGGCACAGTCGGGGTCCTGGGGACGGTTGGTCCAACCTTGATGGATATCCGTGAGAGAACCTTGATGGACAACGTGAATCCAACTTTTGCTACTGACTTCAAATGTCCGTTCTCTACCCTCACACCTATTTACGGCTCCCGGTGCTCCTTTTGACGCCCGCAGCCACACTGCCGACGCTGTCTAGACTCTGGATGGGTATCATCGCCGTAGAACCTAAACATGTTAAGCAAGACTCAACCGCGGCGCGCCTTCAATGTCGTTGCTGCCGTAACTTTCTTTGCGACCCTCATCCTGCTAATGAGCTGGAGTACCATCTTCGGCACGGGTGGGACGCAATCGCCCGCTCTACCCCTTCCACCACACGAGGACGGCCTGGGAGGGCCCGGCTCCGAAGACGGGGCGGGTGAGCGACATTGCCATTTTCATGCCGGGGTAGAGTATGTGCTGCTCTCCCCCCTTTCCCCCCTCCCAAGGGAAGCGCCCCTGACGAAGAGATAGGCATTGTGTTGGGGGTAAGGCCGACACGTCGGCTTCACGCTGTGAACGCATCAGCCGAGACTACAACATCCCGCTCAGAATTGGGGCATTGTTTGTAGTGCTGATAGCCAGTTCCATCGGTCTGTTTAACTCCGTTCCGTGTGCCAGCCCCTAGAATTTGAGCTGTATGGCCTAACGAGGTTCTTAGGCGTATATGGACCAATTCTTGTAGCTGCCATCCTGCCACTCAAGACAAGCGTCATTTCTACGATACTAAAACAGTTCGGCACTGGTGTCGTCATTTCGACTGCGTTTGTCCATGTGAGGGCCGTCTTCTGTATGCTCTAAAGCCGTCACTAACGGCAGCGTCATGAAGTTGTTCACACACGGGGTTTTGATGTTCCAGAACGAATGCCTGGGCAAGCTTTCGTACGAGGCGACACCCGCCGTGATCCTCATGGCTGGCGTTTTCGTGTCATTCCTGGCGGACTATTTTGTGCAACAAATACTGTTATGGCGGTCGACAAAGAAAGGGGACACGGCGGATGAGAACATGGGGAACTCTGCCGTTTCCGCGGAACTGGTCAATGTGACCATACTCGAAGCTGGCATTATGTTTCATTCTCTGCGTAAGTCGAAACCTAGCAGGCTCCTAAAACACGAATCGGTTACTTACCTTTGGCAATCATAGTTATTGGCCTCACTTTGGTCGTCACGGCGGACGGTTTCTTCGTCACTCTAGCAATCGTAATCGCATTCCACCAGGCCTTCGAAGGAATAGCCCTCGGAACTCGGATCGCCGCTCTCGGGTCCCCTAGCCGGAGCCCAACTACCTTTGGACACGGCCATCACCACTCTTACCAACCGGAAGCCAACGGGGCGGTATCGGCTGAAGATGGTACATGTTTTTCAAAGGTTTCGACGGCCCGCAAGCTTCTCCTCGCCAGTGGCTTCGCGTTCGTAACACCCGTGGGAATGGCAATTGGTATATGCACCCTGAAAGTCTTCAACGGGAATGACCCCTCTACCATTGCGGCCATTGGGTCAATAGATGCCTTCTCCGCCGGCATCTTGGTATGGGTTGGCATTGTTGAGATGTGGGCTCATGACTGGATGACGGGCGGCGAAGTGGTACAGTTAGATGCTCGAGGCAGGATATCATGTTTGGCTGGGCTCCTGGCCGGGATGGTCAGTATGAGCGTGCTGGGTAAGTGGGCTTGATATGCCCACGGGATAGAGACAGAGTAGTAATATGTGCTGGGGATGGCTCAAACCAACCCTTCTATTACTGATCTCTTAAAAGTAGCCGTCACACTCAGTCCGTTCGTTACTCTAACCACATACATACCACCAGGCTCGGTCACCGAATATAGCCATTCAACGTCATTTCTAACCACCCCCTCTACTACAATTTCCCGTCTTAAGAGGAGAGGACGAGGCTCCTCGTCGGGGTCACTGATGACCCGAGTGCCTGCATGCTAAGACAGGTTGCCTTGGGCTGTGTAGCACACCTGGCTATCAAGATTCTCAGCCCGCAGTCCGGAGCAGCTGCATCAGACTATAACAATGCCCAACATCCCCATCCGTGTTGACAGTGTGTGACAATAATTTAGGTATAACCACCACACTTACAGAAGAGATCCCTGAAACAGAACAGCCATGTCCACCGAACAACCCCAACCCCAACCCAAGACGGCCGCCGAGCACTTCAACGCCTCAGTCGAATCCTACAAAAAGTACACCGGCAGCTGCACCCGCGAGCTCGCCATCGCCATTCTCAACCTCCCCCAGTTAGCCGACGCCGGCACCAACATGATAAACCTCACCCAACAAAAGCTCTCCACCCTCCCCCACCCAACACTACACCACAACAACAACTCAAACCATGCCCGGCAAGTGCCTCAATTTCCCAGACCACAGCCTCACCCACAGCCTCTCCAACCCTTGTTGATGCATCCGTTTAGGGGAGTGTGGGCGGGTGAGGGAGAAGGTGGAGGGGGTGGTGGAGGAGTATGTTGGGCCGGATAGGGAGAGGGAGATCGGGAGTCCGATGATGGCGGCGGTGGCTGTTTGTATGAAGTGAGAATCTGGGACTCGTTTGCACCACCGCGGATGGCTTTGGTTGGATTTGGGGTTCGGGAGAGCACGTCTTCCTTCCTGTCGCTAGTTATACAGGTGTACATCTCTTCCAGTACTGCCATGTAAGACTCCTTCCTACCTGAGATTTGGCACGGTGTGATGCACGCCTCACTGTTGCAATACGGACCCATGGACGGTTTAACTTGTTCCAAATTCCGAGTTCGGTATCTCTTTCGCTCTTCTCTAGTCCAAGGCTGCCGAACATACCACCCCCCACACCACTCCCCCTCACAACTTGGTACTCTTGACCAGCCCCGTCTTGATACCCGACAACTCGCCCTGGTACCCGCCGGGGCCCTCGCCGCCCTTGTACACAGCCTTGACACTCCGCAGCTTCTTCTGCTTCTCCTCGTACTTCATCCGCTTCTTGACGCGCGGGTTGCGCACCTCCTTCTTGCGGTGGGGCGTCAGGCCCTTGTTCTTCTGGATCTGGTACGTGATCTGCCGCTTGCCGTCGGACCCAACCGTCGACTCCTCCACGACCCGCTCGCCCTTGCGGGCCTTGGCCAGCGCGTCGTACCGCGCCGCCTTGTCCGCGCGCTTCTTCTGCGCCCCGTGCGCCACCATGTCGTAGTACTCGTCCTCGTCGCCGCGTACCTGCCTGGCCACCGCGTCGTCGCCGTCGCTGTCGTCGCCGCCCAGCTCGGCTCCCAGCTTGCTGCCCTTCTTCCCGCGGTTTTCGGCTTCGCGGTTGAGGCGGGCTTGGCGGTCTCGCTATGAGGGGGTCAGTGGATGAACTTGACAGAAAAACACCATGTGGGTTGCGGTTAACTTACGAATCGTTCGCGGTATGGGATATCCATGTCACCGCCTGCGTCGCGACCGGCACCGGCCCGTTTGTTGGCCTTCTGGACGATTTGCGAAGTGTAGAACTTGAGCGTCTTCTTCCGGCGGGCCTTGTCGGCGGCTGTGCGGGCGTCGAGCGCCTCTTCCTCGCCGAAATCAGAACGATTGTCATCGTCGGCCGCCTCGGCTGAGGCAACAGGTGCAGGGGCAGCCTTGCCGGCCTTCTTGGTGCTCTTGAGCAGGGTCGACAGGTCCGCCAGGGACTGCTCAATGGCCTGGGCCTTCCGGGCGGCATCTGCCTCCTTCTTCTTGTTCGCCTTGATCTCGGCCTTAGAAAGCTTCTCGCCTCTCCGCTTCGGCGCCGACGTGACGTCAAGCATCTCGAGATCGTCGTCCTCGGGCGGCGAGAGCATGCCAGTGGCAGGAGCAGCCGACTTTGTGGAGGTGAACTGCTTCGCCTTCAACCAAGCCTCACGGCACTCCATCAAAGTCTCCATAACCTCATGGTCCCTGAGTTCTGATGGGTTTAGTGTCGCCGGTGACCCGTTGCCATCACGCGAGGGTGATGTGAGAATGGCAAAGTAGCTTGCCAACGCAGCAACGTAGCACCCCAGGAGCCAGGACTTGACCACTTCCAGCGACTTGGCAGGTTTTCCCTCGGCCTCTTTTGTAATGTCGGGAGGAGAGGCTGCAATTCCCTGAACTCGTCCACCAGGTAGTCGAATTCCGGGGTACCGGGCTTGCAAGAGCTTGTACCTCTCCTCATGGCCCATGTCCTCGGTCACCTCGACTTCCTTCAACACTTCGGTCACAACTTCCTCCTCGCCCCCAGTCTGTTCTTTTGGTACTAACCATTCGCTCTCGTCAAAGGCGAAATCAGCCTCCTGCATCTTGGCCAACTTCTTCGCCTGGAGTCGCTTTGCCTCTGCCTCTTCTTCCTAGAATGCTTATTAGTGGCAGCCATGATGCCCGGACGCAAGAAAACCTACCAAGGCATCGGCCTCCGTCTCGATATTGTCCGCATCGTAGTACTCCTTTCTTGAAGAGCCCCACCACCCCTCGTCACCCTCTTCCTCGCCCGCCTTTTCTTCCTCGTCCGACACATCCTCGTCCCTTGCGCTCGGCTTCTTGCCTCCTTTCCCCTTGGCGGGCGCCTGCTCTTCTTCCTCTTCGCTCTCGTCCGACTCCTCCGCGGCCAGAATCTCCTCTTCCGAGACCTCTAGGAAGGCGTCCTCCTTCTCCTGCCTCTTGAGGCGTTTGGAGCGTGGCTGTTCATCGTCGTCAAAGTCGATGCGATCCTGGTTAGCCCAGTACTCGTCCTCGGAGTCGGCGACGTCTTCGTAGGTCTTGACGGTGAGGCGCGCGTCCTTGGCGTCGATGTCGCGGGGGCCGCTGGGTTCGGCCTTGCGCGGGGCCTTTCTCTTTTTGGCCATGTTGGAGGAGGCTACCGGGGGGTTGCGGGCGTGACAGGAAGAATGAAAGCCGTTACAAGCCGTGGCTGTAGACAACAATTGCAAATTGGATTTGTCTTGGGCTGGCTCACAGTGTGGGGTTCGTCGTTGCGAAGGCTTCACTGACCCAAGTCTGTCCACGGCACAGCAGAACTTTTTTTTCTGGTGACAGCCAAGAAGCGGACGAACTGAGTGGCCCCACCTCTCCCGCCTGGCTCGCTGGTCGCCCCGCTGTTGTGCAGGCTCGGCAGGGACCCGGAGGACCCACAACCCCAGTGAACCCCCAATCCTGAGAGCTTGTCACCTTGTGTCGAAGCCAATCAAGCCCCTGTTGATAACGACAGCCTGACATGACAGGTTGAAAGGAGGTTGAAGCTCTCACAAGCTCTCACTAATCAGAAATTATCCGTGGTATTCAAACTCCCACTCATGGATATTCTCCAAAAGATCGGTATCCCCTTGCCAATTGCTACCGGCGCTCTAGGTCTCATCATAGCACTCATCGCAGGCATGGGTTTATTCGGGCGAAAGAACCAGATGCCCGTCGATGGCCGGGTAAGTGATACCAAACAGTATATTCATCAAAACACAACAACCCATGCTAATCCTATCCCCAGACGGTTCTCATCACCGGCGCCTCCGAAGGCATGGGCCGCAGCGCTGCCGTCCAGCTCGCTGCCAAGGGCGCGCACATCATCCTCGTGTCCCGCAACGTCGGCCGCCTCGAGGAAGCCCTGGCCGAGGTTAAAGCCGCCGCCTCCTCCCCTTCCACCCAGCGCTTCACCTACATATCAGCCGACGTCTCCGAGCCCGATTACGCCTCCGCCGTTATCGCTGAGGCCATCGCCTGGAACGGCGGCCGCAGCCCCGACATCGTCTGGTGCATCGCCGGCATGTCCACCCCGCTGCTCTGGACCGACGACAACGCCATGGCCGCCGCCCGCCGTAACATGGACGTCAACTACTTCGGCTCCGCCGAGATGTCGCGCGCCATCCTGCGCGAGTGGCTCAACCCGGAGAACCGCGACGCCGCCGCCACCACCAACGCCCGGCCGCCGGAGCCCAAGCACATCGTCTTCACCGCCTCGGTGCTCGCGCTCTTCGCCATCGTCGGCTACGGCCCGTACACCCCGTCCAAGTGGGCCCTGCGCGGCCTCGCCGACACCCTGGCCATGGAGGTCAACCTGTACCCGGAGACCCCCGTCAAGGTGCACGTCGTGTTCCCCGCCACCATCACCAGCCCCGGCCTGCAGCGCGAGAACCAGACCAAGCCCGCCATCACCGCCGAGCTGGAGAAGGACGAGCCGCCCGAGACCCCCGACACCGTAGCCCGTCGCGCCATCGCGGGCCTCGAGCGCGGCGAGTACTTCGTGGCGGTGTCGTTCCTGGGGAATCTGATGCGCTGTGGTGTTATGGGTGGGTCGCCGCGGAACAATTGGTTGTTTGACACGCTGCTGGGGTGGTTGGTGCCGGTGGTTTACTTTTTCGTGCTGGGTAGCATGAATGGGCAGGTGAGGGGGTGGTCGAAGACCCATGGGCATCCGGCGAAGCCTGTGAAGGGGGCGTAATGTGTGTTGGGTAAGGTATTAATAATTAGGGACCTCTACGGGAAGCGAAGGGAGGAGTTTGCGGCAAAAGGGCTGTATACTGGTTTGTTGGTTTTAATGTTGTAAAAGAATGTATTTCACCCAGTCATCCTATAAGCTTCAGTATTCCGTTCGATGTATCTACGTACATACATACCTAATTTTCACATAAGAGGAAGCATTTTCGGACCGTAGCCACTGCCCCGGATCGTATCACACAACTTCTTCCCCTACGCATACATAACAACCTAAGCGAAGGGACAAGAAACACAAAAAAGGGTCAAAAGACATTAGAAAGCAAAGAAAGCAAAGAAAGAAAAACGAAAGAAAAAGCATGATAATTTCCTCTTCTTTCCATCATTCCTATTTCTTCGCATAGGCTTTATTTTTTCAAGGGATACCTTCTCAACTATTCTTGGGGTTGCATACGGGCCTCCCTACACTCCTCATAACCAGCCCCGAGTCCCTACCAACCTCAAGCCCATACGCCTGCCCGCTGGCCCTCCCCTCACCCCCTGCCGCGTACCCAAACTCCACGTCCCTCACCAGCGGCGGCGGAGCCAACCTCACGTGCCGCAACAGCAGCGACACGCTTCTCCCCAGCCTCTGCAGCCCCCACGCAACCCGTTCCCCAATCCTCTCCGCCCCCTCCGCCATCCAGTCCCGGCCCCCTGCATCAACATCAACACACTCCCCTCCACTCCCACCAAACAGCCTCAGCAACGGCTTTACCTCCTCCCCCATCCCTCCTTTAACCTCCATCTCGACCCCCCCTCCCTCCACCCCCTCCTCCTGTTCAGCACATCCGCTCCCTCCACCAACCCACCCCGGCCCCCCACCTCCACTGCCGTCCCTTCCCCTTCCCATCCCCCTTCCCCTTCCCCCCTCCACCCCTCCTCCGCCCACTCACCCCACCACCACCACTACCACAACTACCACCCCCACCCCGACGGCCAAGCCGCCGCCGCCTCACCGAGACATACACCGCCAGCAGGAAGAACGCCACCGCCAGCACGGCGGCGAACGAGACGAGGCCGATCTCGAGGCGGGACGATGACGCGTGGGTGAGGCGCGGGTGGTGGAAGGGTTGTTTCTGGTGGTGGTTTTTGGGGGGTTGGTTCTGGTTCTGGTTCTTGTTCTTGGTCTGCTGCTGCTGCTGCTGCTGCATGGCGGATTGTTGGTTGGGTGGGTTTTGTGTGTTTGGGATGTATGGGGTGCGTGCTTGTTGGTTGGGTGTTGCTGGGGTCGGGTCACTCGGGTGGGTGTGATGGGGGTTGTTGCAATTGGGGATGGTCTGGATATTTGCGCTGCTGGTGGTATCGGTACTGGTATTATCTGTGTTTGGCGGCTTGGAGAGGTGGTTATGGTTATGGTTATGGTTATGGTCGGGTTTCTTAACAGATGCGTCGTTGTTGCTAGTCACTTGCAGGGAGAGGCCCTTCTGCTTGGGTAGATACGGTTGCGAGGGTTTGTGCGAGGTTGGGCGGTATCGACTGGAGGATTGGAAATAGAAACGCATTGGAAAGGGAGGGAGCGGGAAAGGAGGTTGACTGGTTGTTTTGACGGGCAGGTACGATTGAAAGCGTCTGGGAACTCACTTGGGGGTAGAGCCGGCGGTGTTTGTGACTTTTGTTTACGGGGGAAGTGCTACTTGTAGGCGGAGACTCAAGGTGACGCAGTTTTGAGCGGGCATTGCCGTGGAAGGTAAGGTATGCGTTGTTGATGACAGGCACCCGTGGCTTCTTTAAGAGGCTCAGACTGCTGCGTCAGGCGGAACTGCCATGAGATGCTGGGACCAAGGCAAGTCACAGGCCCAACAACACGCAAACAATGCCCCTTTATTTCTTTCACCGTCTATGCGACCGAGCGACACACGCTCTGCCAACGCCCGACTAACATGATCTCATCCAATAAAGTAGAAAGCCAAGCCAGCAAGCACCCTTTACATGACCAGACAGCAGCCCTTGATGCAGCTGAAGATGTCCTCCTCCTCCTGCTGCTGCTGAGGTGGCCGTTGGTGGTGTTGCTGCGGGGGCCGCTGTTGATGGCCACCGCCGCTCTCACCATAATGCTGCTGCTGCTGATGGTGCGGCTGCTGATGATGCTGCTGTTGGTGATGACCACCGCCACCAGCACCACCATACCCGCCGTGGTAACCCCCGGGCTGGGCGGGCAACGGCGGCGGCGCCTCCACCCTCCCACCCTTCAGATCAACATAAATGCGCCCTTCGTTCTCCTCGGTGGCATAGTCCAACCCAGCCTCCTGACACACCCTCTCCACCCTCGGCTTCAGCTTTTGGACGTGCCCCGTCGAGTGGTTTCCCTTGCCAACAATAACATGCAGGTGGGACTGGCCGGTGGACTGGGCGTAGCGGATGCGCTCCTCGAGGATGTCCTCAGCTTCCTCGACAAACTGGCCGTGCAGGTCGATGGTGTCCTCGGCGATGCGGCCGGGGGCGTTGTTCTCACGGAAGATGAACTCGGAGGCCTGCTTGTTGTACTCGGCCTGTTTCTTCTGGTGCCGCTTGCCTTCGTCCGAGAGCTCCTTAGCGCCAGCGCCGTCGCCACGTTCATAGGCCTCGTGAGCCTATAACCCCCGTGGTTCACAATGAGTCAATGAGTCAATGGTCAAACGGTGATTTGGTGGAATGAGAGGCAAAGAATAAATCGTGCCATGAGTGGGTGAGCATCGTACCCGATCGAAGCATGATTTCTTCTTGTCGGCCTCGGCCCGTGCTAGGTCGCGCAGCCGGTCATACTCGGCCTCGGCGTCTGCACTGTTGTCGTGGTTGAAGGCTGGGCACAAGACGATACATTAGAGCGTCTTTCATATGGGTGGGGATATGAGCGGTCAGGGGCTCAGGGTCGGAGTTCATACCGCGCCCGCCAAGATGAGACATATGGATCGCGGAGGATGCCATCGTGGAGTCGGAGTCCGTAATGGCGTAGCACTAATCTGCATGTATTGTATTGTGGAAGCACTCATAAAAAAAAGCGAGTGCTTTTGGACGTCGCGGAACTCGGAAAGCCAGAGACACGACAGCGTCTGTTTCCTCAACGATCGGCGCGCGTAATGCGGGCTACCCCTGTCGCCGCCAGCCGTTCAGCTGCGCCAAGCGCTGGACTGCCGCCGCTTTGGAGTTGTGGTTGGGTAACGTTCATGTGCAGTTTGACAGACGGCGACCAGCAGGAAGACGCCTGTCTCGACTACATTGGTAGCTCATTGTCCTGTGCGAGCTGCTTTCAAACGCTGTGCTATCCCACCCACCTCTGTGGTCCCGTCGTGTCAGCCTGGGCCATGCTTAAAACGCAGTTTTCGGACGGAACAAGACGTTCATCCGAACACGAACCAGACTGATTCGACTGATCTGACAGGTCAAACGTCAGAAACGAATTCCCGTCACAGATTGACAACTCTGTCTCTCCCTAAAGATGTGGCTTTTTTTCAACATTCCATTCATGTGCCACTTTCGTCTCGTCGCGTATCGTTCCACCGCATCAAAGGAAGCACCCATTCAGCCATCCCAGCCATCAACGTCGGCCCCTGGTTCCATCGACACGGTCACATCAGTTTCTAGAATCTTACCCATCCTATCCTAGCGCGATGCCGAGATGTGCCATTGCCAAGGTAGGGGCAAGTGGGGAACTCCCTGCAGGTCACCCGGAAAAGAAATGAATGGATGTCCACCTTTGCGAGTTGCGCCATCCGTCCGCCAGCTCGGCATCGCAGCGGTGGGGGGTTGCTCCTAAGCCTCCCTCCTTTCTTAGCTCAAAAGCTGAAAAAATGATCAGCCAAACGGGGCCAGCGGCTCGCCTCCACTGTCTTGCCTTGCCGCCTGCACGTTGCTCATGCCGCCGAATCCAATGCCAGAGTTCTGGGATAGGCACATAGGATAAGTAGTGGGAGCCAGGTTTTGCACCCCGGACACGCCGGGGTGGGAGGTGGGGCTTGTTCAGCTCTTTGCCGTTCTTGTGCCACCAACATTCTGATATTCTGATCAGAAGCGGCAGCCGCCCGTCGGCACAAAGCGGCTCAGCCGGCGATGCCCGAGCCTCGATCATAGGTAGTATAGTCTCTACGCATCGTCAACGAAGGTCTTGACGGCGTCACGGTCACGGGGAATGTGTCGTGCTCAACAAGACAACAACCCTCCACCACTGGTTCGTTCAGCCCCCGGAACACGGATGTCGAATCACTCGGCTGCTGCTGGGGACCAGGGGCAGGTGGGGTAGGGTCTCGCAATGAACTGTGGAGTCCCACGCCGTCCCCATCCCCTTTGAAGCAAGGATCAGGAATCATCTTCGCCAATAGCCCAGCATCGGCGAAAATGTTGGACGCCTAGCCTCTCCGTCCCGAGATTGCCATTTCAGTCCTCAGTTGAAGAACCTTCGATCTGGCGGCCTTCTCGGAGGGTTTGATATCAATCCCCCACCGGCAAGTTTGCGTGTGTCCGCTCAATGTGCTGGATGGCAGGATGGTTGGATGTGGCTTTCGATCGATGTTTGTCTGATCGGCTGCTGATGTCGATCCCATTTGCGGGGCGCCAGGGGAACCGGAAAATAAGGTTCGCGAACGCCAGACTCTCGCCCGGAACACGTCGGCCACTCGGCAGGTGGACATGGGCGGCTCGTCAGATCTCAGAACTGTCGGTTGATCGGTGCAGCATCTTGCAGTCGTCAGTCGGCACCATTGGCTACCGGACCTAGTTATACCTTGCCATCGCCGCACGTGAAAACGGCGTGGGCAGTCATGGGCACGTCTCAGATTCCCGGCCGCATGAACTCGCGGGATCTGAGTCGAAATTCCAGGACCCAAAGACGGCTAGACGGTGGAGAAGGGGCCATGAAACCGAACGGCTGCGAATGGGAGTAATTTCATCCAAGTGGCGACACACTCTCGTCGTCAGCGGTGTGTTTTAGTGATTTGGGAAGCCCAAGCGCTCGAGCTGGGCTTCGTATACACGGTATAGAAAATAAAAAACTGTTCCCGGGCTCCGAGCTGGCGGCACGCTATCACCGTTCCAGCATCTCGGGAGCGAGAAGCAGGCACCCCGTGGCCACGGCCATGACTCGGTCTCATTCCCGTCTGTTGCCTGAGTATCGATCGAAGGCCCGGCGCCGGTACCTGGGGGCCCACCGGGCTCCATCGCTCGCTGCATGGAAAGGGAGTGCGCCAAGGGCTCGCCTCGTGCAACCACGAGGGTGACGGCAACATCGGAATTAAGGGACTGGCAACACCTGCCGGCGAACCTGGACCTTCAAACCGTTTGAGTTGTCAACTTCGATATATCCCAACGCTCTGTGTAGTTATGTGACCTGCACTTGGCTTGTTTCCGAATCCCAGAGTTCATAGCCGGTTTCCTAAAACGGTGCGATGTCGATCGCTAGTCCACACAGACCATGTCGAAACAGCTTCTTCTCGGCAGGAGAGCTGGGGTGTGTCGCTGATCCTGCTTTAAGTAAGAAGCGCCTCCGGAAGGAGAGAAAGTGGCACATTTTGATGGTGGCGTCGTCAACTTTCGATGCCGGAGAGTTGTGAGTTCTAGCGGCCATCCGATCGAGATACTCGTGCTTGATTCATCGTGTTCTTCTAGCAGCACCTGCGGTCCGCTTGGAAGCTGGCTGGAGCACCTTGCTCCGTTTAGTGAGCTGCGATGTGTCGGTTGTCGGCAAGCAGACCTGGCGTTGAAGACAAAAAGGTTGTCGTAGTACGTACGTCCGTACGCAAAAAGACAAAGAGAAAGCCGGGTTCCAGGGAAAATATACCAAGTAATGTGACAGCGATCGGGGCCAACTTCGTTCTCCTTTGCTGATCGACACGATCCCACAACGCATGACATGCTTTCCGGTACGCGCCCCTCGATAATCCAATTGTCCACAAAACCTTTCGGGTTAGGCTCTCGGTCGTGAAGACGCCACTGGAATTTGGTGCTGCCAGGGGCGGAAAGCCTCCATTCTCTTTTAGGAAGTCTCTAGGCGGCGCGGATCCTCCCTTCTTGCTTTCCTCGGTATGTGCAATTCCAGCCTCAGGCTTGTTGAAGTCGAGAAACATCATCCAAGCAAGACATGTAAAGAGACATTTCGGCCGTCGCCGTATTAGAACCCAAACCTTCTAGATCCCCTAGATCCCCGAGATCCCCTAGACTTCTTCGGATTGAACTCAAGTGCGGCGCAAAGGAGTGGTGGCCCCAGCGCTGACAGGGAATGCTCTTTTTTTTGCTGCAGTCGAGGAAACATGATGCGGGCACTGGCCGCTCCAGGGATCTTGAAGCCCCACCTTATCCTGCTTGCCCCGGTGGCTGATTCGCCAGGTATCCCAGGTTCGCCCAGGGCCGCTGCACCCCCCGAAATTCAGCGTGCATGGCTCCGTGTTTCCTCACATTAACAGAACCAACCCTCTCACCTCCTCTCCATCCTTCCCTCAACTCCGGTCCGCACCTCCCGCGACCACTCAAGCAGTGAAGCCCCAATCTCCCTCCGCTGTTTCACTACCTTGGCGACAACTTGCGATCGTTGCCGTTGTCGCGATACTCTTTTTCTCCCCGTCGACTCTTGATTGTGCGCGGCATTCGATTGAACCACCGTGGGCGCCCTGAAGAGTCTGGGGCCACGACCTCCTTTACCAAGTGAGTGCACCTGAAGCTAGACCAACGCCACCATCGCCCATCCCACCTACCCGATCATTCAAAACCATTTGGTTGTTGCCATATCGACAGCGATTAGGCAATGGCCGCAACGGTGTAATTGTCGCTAGTTTTTGTTGACAGCCTTGTCCGTCGCGGGCTGGTCGCGGGAGGCGGCATTTCCTTTGCCGGGAAGAGTCTGCCGCCAGAGAGGGTCGAGGCTGGATTCGATGACCACGGCACGGTTTAACTAACTACCAATCATCAACAGAACTACCTTAATACCCCCTCGATTGACGGCACTTTTTCTAGCATCGCTTTGACCTTCGACGAACCGCCAAGATGGGTTGCGGAATGAGCACGGAGGAGAAGGAGGGCAAGGCCCGAAACGAGGAGATCGAGAACCAGTTGAAGAAGGATCGCCTGCAACAACGCAATGAGATCAAGATGTTGCTTCTGGGTACGTCTGGGTGATGATGCTCGCGAGCCCGGACAAACGGCTTGCCATGTCCCGGTTGGCGTCCACCGCAGCGTCGCATCAGGTCTAACAGTATGCAGGTGCTGGTGAATCCGGAAAGTCGACGATCTTGAAGCAGATGAAGCTCATCCACGAGGGCGGCTACTCACGCGACGAGCGCGAATCCTTCAAGGAGATCATCTTCAGCAACACAGTTCAATCGATGCGCGTCATCCTCGAGGCGATGGAATCCCTAGAGCTGCCGCTGGCGGACTCGAGGATGGAATACCACGTTCAGACCATCTTCATGCAGCCGGCACAGATCGAGGGTGATGTGCTACCGCCTGAGGTCGGCAACGCCATCGAGGCGCTTTGGAGGGATGCCGGTGTCCAGAGCTGCTTCAAGCGGTCCAGGGAGTACCAACTCAACGACTCAGCGAGATAGTGGGTGCCTCCGTCTTGCTCAGTTTCCCCGGTCCTTCGTGCTGACAATTCGATAGCTACTTCGATAACATCGCCCGTATCGCTGCGCCCGACTACATGCCCAACGACCAGGATGTCTTGCGGTCGCGTGTCAAGACGACTGGTATCACCGAGACGACCTTCATTATCGGCGAGCTTACCTACCGCATGTTCGACGTCGGTGGCCAGCGATCTGAACGGAAGAAGTGGATCCACTGCTTCGAGAATGTCACGACCATCCTGTTCCTGGTCGCCATCTCCGAGTACGACCAGCTTCTGTTCGAGGACGAGACGGTCAATCGTATGCAGGAAGCCCTCACCCTGTTCGACTCGATCTGCAACTCGAGGTGGTTCATTAAGACGTCAATCATCCTCTTCCTCAACAAGATCGACAGGTTTAAGGAGAAGCTGCCCGTCAGCCCGATGAAGAACTACTTCCCCGACTACGAGGGTGGCGATGACTACGGCGCGGCGTGCGACTACATTCTCAATCGCTTCGTCAGCCTGAACCAGCACGAGAGCAAACAGATCTACACACATTTCACATGTGCCACGGATACAACACAAATCCGCTTCGTCATGGCGGCAGTCAATGGTAAGCTACAATGTTTGCCATGGAAGTGCGCAGGATGCTAACCATAATTTAGACATCATCATCCAGGAGAACCTCCGTCTCTGCGGTCTCATCTGAGCGGCATCAACGACGACCCCGTCGTTACAGCCGCACATCCACAAATTCGCGTCGCCGGTGCTGAGTGCTCGGCGTGGAAGATACCTCTCCCTGGGCCGCATATGCCAGAACCGGTGGAATCATGACCCTCCGCCGAGTAATGCATCCCGGGCCTGTCTACTACCTACCTCTACGACCCATGGCCGGATCATGAAATCGAATCGGAATCGTATCGGGACATGAACAAGCCGTATCTGTCATTGGGAGGAGGGTAAAATATCTTGTTTAATAATGAATCTCGTCCTGGTTTGGGTGTCTTTTCAAATCGTGTATGAAATCTTCTTTTTCTGTCCCATCATTTTTTTTCTTTACCGGAAGCATGTGCGGGCTGTCGTCTCTCCCTCCAGATGCTGGATGATATAGCGCTGCAGAGCTTTGGTTCCGCGCGAGGAGTGGAAGGGGGAGGAGGGCAAGGGAGCAGGCGGCGGCGATGATTTGATGGATGGGGTACCGTTTGTGGAGGAGGGTGGGATTGACCGTGTGTGATACGATCCGGGAAGGATAGGGAGACAAGCAAGCGGGCGTGACATATACCAGTCGGGGTTATCTTTTTTCATTCTCTTTTCTTTCTAGTCTTTTGCAGTCGTTTGATTTCCGTCTTTCTGCCGTCCATTCCCCGCCCATCCTTGCAGGAGCGTTTTGTGTGCAATGGGCTTTGAAACAACAGCGAGTTATCCCCGTGTCCTTCCTAGCAGGCCAGCAGCAAATAAAATACCCGAGTCAAATCAGAAGAACAGAGGAACTCTCTAACCAACCAGCCAACCAGCCAACCAACCAACATGTCAAAATCCAAATAACTAACTATATTAAAACTCGGATCAGATCAGGGGCCATCCCGGACGTCCCGAACAGCCGGGTCCGAACAACAAAACGCCACCTCCCCCCCGCCCCCCCTCGCCCGCCACGGATGCATTAAGGAAGGTAAGACGCTCCCGGGAACCGGATCGCCAGCCGGGATGGTGGGATAAATGGGCAGGTACAGGGTAGGCACAGGGCTGGGCTGGCGGGGGGGGGGGGACGGGAAACGGGGAACGGGGCGATCTTATGCCGTCTGTGTGTGATGTGCCGATGACGGCGTCGTAGGTTTTAACTATGCCATGGTTAGCTGGTGGGTTGTTGCTTGGACTGGGGAGGGGGCATATTGTGGAGGGAATCGCTTGTGTTGTGGCGGAACGATGGGGCGGTGTGTTGTGTGTTGTGTGTTGTGCATGCTTGGGATGCGATGGTTGGTTCACTGGCTTAGATTGGTTGGTTCGAGGTTGGTGGTTAACTGGAGGTTTGTGGTTGGGTATTAGCACTTCAACAGGAGCGGTGTTATGATCATGTAGTGGAAATAGAGCTGCAATCAAGCGCTTGTATTGAAGCACCAGAGAATAATAATGCTATTGTCTGGACTACACAAAGCCAGGAGAACCCGGAGAGAAAATCCCCTGTCAGTTCCTTTTTCAACAACTTCAAACCACTAACATAACGAGCACAACCCATGGCGCATGGAATGGCCATGGCACGAACATCACTATCCCTCCAAGCCAAGCTATATCTGCCCCAAAGCCGGGTCGATGGGCAACTAGCCACGCCCTCTATCCGTACTAGCATTCTGAAACCAGGCCACCCGGGCACCAAGAAACTAAACAAACCGAGCCCAATTTATTTCGAATGTCCGAGCCTGTTTTACCAGAAAGAACCAGACGGAACCCAGCGGCTGGGTTGTCGTGAGATGGATGCTATCGTTTTCCCAGCCCGCAAAAGGTGCTCTAGAATCACCGCCGCCCCAGGAGCACCCAGATAGCTAGCAATGATAGAAAACCCGACCCCCTTTGCTTAACGGGAATATATAAAAGAAACAGGTCGACAGCACGGCGGTGTGCATTAAAATGTGTAGTTCTGCTAGTCCAGGCAGCAGATAGAAAAGGGGGAAGACAATTGCACGGGGGAGATGCGGAATGCCGTTTGAGAAACGTGAGGGGTATCGCTTTATCCATGATGGAGAAAACCGTAGTCATGGCCATGAAGCCTTGATGGAAAGGAGGTAGGGGTATGCCGTTCTCGAAACGCAGCTCTGAGCGAGCAATCCTACCGCCAGGGTGCCGAGGTGCAATGTACTCCGTTCGACTGTGGGAATATGATGTTGTTGTAACTCGCAGTGCTGGCAAAGCCTGTTTGGTTGTATGGTTGCGGAACTGGCGGACGGGTGCGCGTTCGCCGTCAAGGAAACGGTGGCTGGCTAATCTAGTACTGAGCCAGATCTTGCACGGAGCGAGCAGGCCTGAGACCACACGGGCGTACTGGTTTCTGGGGGAGTCTAAGCCCCAGAGTCGTCGCCCATGACTTGCTGCCCTGGCACCGGCCCGCCCGGCTGCTCCTGGCCGTTCACCATCTCCTCGCATTCGACAATTTGCAGGGCCAATTGCTTCGCCGCGATCTCGATCTGGATGAGCTGACGGGTGGCTTTGTCGGCCTGGCGGACCTCGACCATGGCTCGGTTCACCATCCCCTGGAGCACCGGATTGTTAATCAGTAACCCCCCGGGATGGCTCACACCTCCCATCGCAGGGCCGTGAGGCTGCAACAATGGGTGGGAAGCGGCGGCAAAGCGATAGGTAGGGTCGTTGGTCAGGCCAGCAGTGGCGGCTGGCAATATAGTGGGATGCTGTGGGACGGCCTGAGGATTGCGCGTCTCTGCAAACAGGTTATGCAATGTCAGAAGCTGCTTGTTTGTCCGATTCGATGTGGACTTACCGTGAAAGCTGCAACGAGCACCACTAGCGTTGAACCAGCAATTGGCACAACTCCCACACATCTGGCCATCGACTACTACGCAGCTAGTCCAGGGGCCGTGGCCTTTGTGGCAGTTTTTGCAGGGGATACGAGCGGGCTCCCCAGCGATATGGGCGAACAGGGCCTCAACGTTGCTACGCCGCGCTAGGTTGAGGACCTGTTCCGGTCGGCGCTGCTGGGCGAGGCGCTGGCCTGGATCCCTGGCCAGGCGCTTAGCCAGAGCGCTCTCCACGTTGAGGTCCCCGTACCCGGAGTCCCGTGCTAAGTCCTCGGTCGTCTTTACCATGGACCCATCCATCCCTTGGTGGCCCGGTTGCATCTGCTGCGGGGTGCCCATCTGGGCTGGTGGTTGGTGATGCTGGTGGGAATGCGGGTGTTGATGCTGATGCTGATGTTGGTGAGCATGTTGGGCATGTGCCAGGTTCTGCTGCATTTCTTGGAGCTGCTCCTGGACGGGTTGAGACATGGCGCTCCCCGGTGGGCCGGCACCACCGTTAGCTAGAATGTTGGCAGCTGTGAGGTCGACGTGGGGCAGCCCAGAAGGGCCCTCGTCATCATCCATATCGGCCTCAGCCTCAGCTTCGCCATGGGCATCCTCGGTGAGGTCGGTATCCATGACAGCAGCAGCAGCCGCGGCGGCAGCATAGTCCTCGGCACCCATCCTCACGTCGTCAAACACGGAAGCGGGATCGCCCTTGAGTTCGTCGGGCAGGTCGTGACTATGACCGTGGCCGTGAACCTGCCCGTGAGGGTGAGAATGAGGGTGGTTCTGGTTTCCTAGGTTGTGAACCTGGGTGTGGTCTTCTTGGGCGGCCAAGTGTGCTGCCACCTGGCGCGGGGTGCGGCCGCGTGGTGTCGGGGCCGACTTCGTCACCTTACTTGGTCGACCGCGTTGCGAGCGGATGACGGACGATTTCATGCTCGTGCCCGGAAGGGATATCAAAATAGTCCCAGGGGCGGCTCACGATGGCTGGTGTCGGTAGGGATCGCTGTAGTTGAGCAGCTGTCGTCAGCTGCAAGGTCGGTATTTTTGGGTCGTGAGTTGAAAGAAGCTGGAGCGCGAAGGAGGCGTGGCTGCCCGGCGGAGAATTTTATGGATTGCCCAATGAAATGGGCCTGTCCAAGCGACTCGAGAACTGTGGGTATGGCTGGTCTGTGCATGCATGGACCTTTCCTCCGTTCAACCAAACAATGGGGCTTCTCTCTCTCTTTCTCTCTCTTTCATGCATGGCCAACGATTCTCTCGGATACTTGCCTCTATTTACATCTTAATGCATCAGCGTGCAAGGGACCGTGGCTTTGTCTGTAGTTTGTATGTGCTTTTTACTAAACAAAGCCGACGTGAAGAAATAGGAGTGATGCAAATAAGAGGAAGTTATTATCCTTTTCTTCTTTTTTTCTTTCTTTCTTTTTCTTTTTTTCTTCTTCTTGTCCTTTTATATATGCCATTCTTTCTTCTCTTCTTCTTTTCCTTTCCCACGTCCTTTCCCTTTGCTTGTGTTTCTTATTCCTTCCCTTAGGCTATGTATGTATGTACAATATGTAGGGGAAGAAGTTGTGTGATACGATCCGCGGGGATCAGTGGCTGCGGTCCGAAAATGCTCCATCTTAAACATTACATCGAACGGAATGCTACAGCCTACAGGACGAATAAGTAAAATACATCCTCTTACAACATTAAAACGAAACAACCAGTATACAGCCATTTTTGCCGCAAACTTCTTTCTCCCTGAGCGTGACAGAAGCGTTCGGATTGCACTGTTACCAATAGCCCTGGTTTTGGATCGATTCTGCTTCAAGTTACGGAATAACAGCATACCGTAGATCCAAGCTAAACAAAGGAAACGTTGCATTTTATGCCTCTAAGTTGACTGATGAAACAGGGTTTGTACAGCCGAGTGCTCCCACCCTCGCTCTCTCTCTATCCATGCCGTGGTGGGCAGACAGACGTTCGTTAGCTCTCACGGAAGCCAACCAACAGAACGCTGCCGCCCAACCACTTCTACCGCCAACCCTAACTTCATGCCTGCTTCCTGATGTCCCGTGCCGCCGCCTTTAGGCTGTAGTTGCATTCCTCGTACGCCCGCCCCGCGCCAAAACCAACTCCGACAAACGCGGGCCACGCTCTCCGCTTGAAGATGAGGACGGAGAAGACGACGCCGAAGCCGAGGCCAAGGGAGGACTTGATGATGAGGTTGGAGAGGCAGCGGTCCCACTGTTGTTGATGGGTGTGTTAGCTACCTGGTCTCAGCCATGTGCATGTGCATGTGCGAATGTGCGTGCTGCTTGCTGCCTGCCGCTGGGGGAGTATCTGGTGCGGGTGCTGGCTGACCTTCTCGTTCAGTAGTGCCTCGCTGACGGGGCGCGACGCAACGCGGGTGGGCGCAGGAGGGGTGGCGGTCTCGGCCATGGTGGCGCAACTGTAAGTGACGTGACGTGAGTGTGGGTGATGGAAGGGAGCTGTGACTGATTTGCCGGGATCGACTGTTGCGTTAGCGTCATCGTCCTGTCGAGAAGCTTCCGGGGAAGCCTACCTCTAGCGAGCGACCCAATTGAGGTCAAAGTGCAATGTGGAGGGCGGTGGTGGAAGGAAGCGGCAGCTGTCCCTCGTGCTCGTCGATGAAGCTATTTTGCTTCGGGCAAACGTCGTGCCAAGAGCTTGAATGCCTATTGTAAATGGCTCGGTCGTTGCCCTGGTCTTCCCGAAGGCGGTGAGCAGTGGGATGCAGGGATATGGAGCTGGGGCGGAGCAAATTCGAGATTGGAGCGGCAGAATTTTGTAAATTTTGGGGCAGCTTTGGCTTCTGTCGCGGGTTGCGTGGGGCAGGCAAGTCGCATGCCAATTGCACCACTGTTTGAAGAGGACGAAACATCAACAGAGCATGTTCTCGACAATTCGGAAATAGTATTCTGTTGCAATGGGAGACCATAGTGCGGTAAGCCTTTTTTATCCCATTTTCCTTACTGTCCTTTTCCCGATCCTAACCCCGGCGCAGACTAGCGAAGCCGCCCTCGTGCGCGCTGTACGAGCACTCGACCAGGGCGATGTCGAAACAATACCCGACAGACTTGAAAGGATTTGGGATATCCTTGAGGGCTACCAGGGAGGCAGCTTTCATGCGGCTGAGGAAATGCTGCTGCGATGGCTCCTCAAGAACATGACCGGAACCTCTACAAATGCGGAACGAGTACGACGATACCCCCGGGTTTGGGACATACTGGCCGCCATTTTCGTCTTGATTCCCCTTTTCTCGTTAGCCAAGTCGCTAGCGGACCGCCGTTTTGTTAGCATTCTACAGCAGACGCTTAAGGATGCTTCCGCGCCGCAGCAGGAAGAGGCCCGTGAGGATGGGGCCGATTCGGACGTCGATATGGTTGACGCGCCGAACGCGGAGAACCCGGCGAATCCCCGGAAAAGGAAAAGAACCAACGCG
Organism: Chaetomium cochliodes; assembly: GCA_023383405.1. Taxonomy (NCBI): domain Eukaryota; kingdom Fungi; phylum Ascomycota; class Sordariomycetes; order Sordariales; family Chaetomiaceae; genus Chaetomium; species Chaetomium cochliodes. Next base: position 531,521 of record JAKWJL010000007.1, read on the forward strand.
GTTGGTTTTGATGTCGCGAGCCAAAGGCGAGCGGCCGGCTGTCTACAAACTGCTGAGGCTAGTTTTGAGGCCATCCGGACTCTCCTCTCTCGATGCGAACTTAAATCTCAAGAAGATGGGCCAGCCACACACCGGATGGGTGCTGAACATATCAAGTCGCTGTTCTCGACATCTGCGACTGAGACGATGGGAGTTTTGGTCCCTTGGCTCGCCATCTGTGGCCGTGCCTTGGAAAGGCCCAAGACCGAGCCACTGAATCAACAGTTTTCGTGGCTATCGACGTTTGCCGCCCTATGGGAGCTTCACCTTCAAGGGGCAACAGATGCGTCCGAGGTTGCAACGCATCTCTCGGGGACGGCTACTCGAATTCTTGGCAAGCTGTCCGGCATCCCACAACAAGTCGCGCTGGGAATCGAAGTTGCGGTTCAGGGGCGGTGGGCTCGGGATCTACGTCGTTTCTTAGCACGTAACCTAATTTTACCCGCCAGGGCGCTTTTCTTGACTAAGGGGAGCCAAGACATAGTTAAGGTCGCCGTTGATATGTCGAGCGCGTCGGCCCAGATAACCTTCCCTGTGTTGTTTGATCTGGTCAGCAAATCCCCACTAGAGATTGGCGGTACCACCTCCAGAAAAGACTACGAAACATGGGTACAGGCTGTCTTCGACACCATCATGCATGCTGCAAAGAACCTCGGTCGTGAAAACAAGACGGTAGCCGTTAGGACGGCTACAGAGATAGCAGCAGAGCGAGGTACGGCTTTGTCGGCGGCTAGTCTCCGCGCTGTGTGCAGCGACTATGCCCCCCGAGAAGGCGCTTATGACTGGAGCTTGCTCCTTGCCGTCATCAAGATCAACCCAGACGTCTTTTTAGTCACGGACGAAGGGAAACAGCTCCTCGAACAGATTCTAGAGAAGACGAAACAGCCCGAATCATTTATCGATGAGGACTCGAGGAAAGCGGCGCAGTTCATCGTTTTACTTGCGGATGGATACGCGCAGGCTCGCGATCTGTCGACGTTCGCCCGGCTTTGGCTCAAGCATCTTGCCCCTAGCAAGCCGAAAGCTGGTCTGCAGCCACTATGGGCGCAGAAGGAGCTTGCTGACACGGTCGCAAAACTCCTCCAAACGTCGCTCAACTCAACCCAGCTCGTTGAAACCCTAGAGTGGCTTTCTTCCCAGACAGAGCCAATCGAGAGCATGGCTAGGATACACATACTTGAAGCCATCTCGGGCGGTATCTCGCAGGAAGAGTTCGTGGATGTTGCAAACATCAAAATCTTCCAGGGCGCTTTCTTGGAGAAGCCCTCCAAGAAGGACCTCCCTGCCATTTCGGCATGCCGGTGGATGGTGGCGTCCAAGGCTATCGCTAGGGGTACCCTTGAGGAGGCTGACCAAATCTGGTCCCAAATCAAGTCGGATATCAAGAGTGCTCTCCGGAAGTCTCCCCTTGACCGGGTGGATACTTTCTCTGCATTCAGATGTTGCGTCGCGGCTTGGCTGGCAAACCATCCCGGCGCGGCGCATGAGGATGATGCTGCTTCTTTGATATGCTCCTTCGTCAAGAGGATTGAGGAGGGTACCGAGCCCATGGAACTGGACTCCGACACCGACGACTCTTCAATTAGCAGAGGCGTATATCTCTCCTGGGTGCTCTCAGAGGCGCCGCGTGTTTTGGGGTACGGTCCGAGTTCTGTTTTCCCTCAATGGAGATGCTAACATACCCTCTAGCCTACTCATAGAGAAGAACGGAAGCATCCCGCATGGGATATTGTCGCTACTCGCTGTCTCCGGGTCCGATGACACCGCCCGTACCGACTCAGCTGTGGCAGTATCCCACTTGCTCCTTGAACGCGAGAGCAATGTGAATAACCAGAAACTCATGGGTAGGTTGGCAAGCATACGCGTACAGTTAGTGGTTGCTAACTTGACCTAGATTTGTTGATCGACACAGTAATTCCGATGGTTGATACCTCGAAGGCAGGCAGGTCTGGGCCCTCAACAAAAGTTGCCGTCCAGTTCCTGCTTGGCGTCCCTATGGAGGTCCTGAGCAGAACTCAGAGAGAGACTGTGATGAAGGCGCTCGTATCACATTTACCAGGAGACTCGGACAAGGTAGATGCTATTGGGACAGAGTTTTGGAGGCCGGTGCTCAGTCTCATGGTCAAGTTGATGGGCAAACCGACGTTTTACGAGGTACGCTGAGTTATGTCCTTTTGAAGATTTGGTCAACACTAACCTGGTCACAGGGCATGAGCTTTTCGCACTTGGAATCCATCGGACGCTGTCTCTTAACAAAACGCTCAAATCGCCGGTCTAGAGGAGCACTCCCCAAAGATGATACCCCACGAGATCGGGAAAATCTTAAGCTCCTGCAGCAGTTGGCCGTGTTGGCTATTCGGTACGTTACTGCCGGCTCATATTCTCACGATTCAGCTAACCATCGTAGGCAAATGACAAACGGCAGCCCCGAGGAACGTGAAAAGACCTATCTCAAGGATGCCATTTCGCTTCTACAAAGCCCATGCCAGGATTCAGGTGCCGCACCACGTCTTGTCCTACTTCAAGCATTCATTTCAACCGTGCAAGCCTCGCCTATCATCAAGAAGCTCGAAGAGGACGGCTTAGACATTAGCGGTCTCAAAGCTCAACTTCTTCAGGTTGCGTCGCCAGCTGTTACGGCTGAAAAGCGCACCGGAAAGGGATTGTTGGCACTCCTCGTTGCCCTGGAAGCACTGAACGAGCTGGACCGCCAGGCTGTGAAACAAGCGCTTTCTAGCGCAGTCCCCTCGCTGATCGAAGCTAGTGACTCGCTTCTCGAGAACGGACTGCAGGTTGGCTGGGAAGTACGCATGTTCGTGTCGAATCACTTCCCCGAGGCGCTCGGATCGCCGTTGAAAATCAAGATGTCCGTGGCATCACCACCATCTCAAGGGGAGGGCATCGAAGGCGTAGAGGGCAACGAGTCTGCTGCGGCTCTTGGAAAGAGATCTCTCCTGGGATATGTCGATGCTGTGGTTCAGTCTGCAGACGAGGACACAAAACTCGAGTATCTCAAAGAGCTGCTCCTCGAAGGCGGCGAGACCCAGGATATGCTTGGTCGCCAGCTGGTTATTTACCGTCTAATCCAACACCTCAAAGGTAAGTTGACCGTCCGCGACTACGGCACCGTACTAACCTCCTCAGGCTCCCGACCCTCAGAGACCCCAGACCGGTTCGACCTCGCCCAAGCCCACAGCACTCTCTGCAACCGCCTCGTGCGGACAACCACGCCTCCACACTTCCTCCTCACCGCCAAATCTATCCACCTCCTCCTCGACCAGAACCCGGCTTGCATGACCCAATGGAACATCGAGCTCACCCTCAGCACCGTCTCGACGATATCCGCCCAGCCCTCCACCCAGGCTCTCATCTCTGACTCACTCGGTATCTACCCCTCCCTCTGCCGCCTCGTCGAGATGGTCATCAAGCGCCACCGGAAGCGCCTCGACGGACACTTCCACATCCTGATCACAACCCTGCAATCCCTCCTCCACCTCCTCCTCTCCCGGCCCCAAACCACCCCCCATCAACAACAACCAACCCCCACCACCACCTCCAATAACAAACACTGGGAAAACCACGCCAAACTCTTCACCCGCCTCCTCACCCTCCTCTGCTCCCCCACCGCCGCCTCCGTATCCCGCAACAACAACAACAGCAGCAGCAGCGGCTCGCAAAAGACGCCCGGGCTCGACTCGGAGCGCGACCGCGCCAAGCGCTACGCGGGGCAGTTCATGCCGCTGGTGCTGATGCAGTACGTGCGGCTGCAGCTAGCGCACACGGTGCCGCACGGCGTGCGCGAGGCGCTGGCGCCGGGGGCGTACGCCATCCTGGATATCACGAGTCCCGATGGGTTGCGGGTCATGAATGATGGGATGGATGGGAGTGGGAGGGTGGTGTTTAGGGAGTTGTATAAGATGTATCAGCGGTTTGGGAAGTGGAGTGGGGTTTGAGTTTGGAGTGGGGAGGGTTCGGTGTGTAGGGTGCGATGTGGGAGGTGTGTGGTTTGGGTGGATGTATGTATGGATTATATCTTCTCATATATCGTAGGAGTTGTAACTACGTACATATCTCCCGCCGTCTTTTTCTTTTTTTTTTTCCCGTACGCCATTTTTTTTAGTTTGCGCAACCTCATCTCGCTACCTCTCCCTCCCCTCGGTAATCCTCTGCCACCGCTGCGCAAACTCCCTGATCCCGCCCTGGCCGGCCAAACTGGCATCCACCACATCCTTGGGCAGCTTGTGCGCCGAGTACTGCGGCGAGCTGAAGTTGTACGCCGCCGGATCGTCGTGCTCCACCAGCCTCACTTCGGGCTCCTCCGTATCCTCCTCTTCGCCATCCGTCGGCAAACTCTCCGCCTCCTCATCCTCTTCCTCCTCCTCTTGTAACCCCTCCACCGACCCCAACAGCGGTCGCGCCACCTCCCTACCCAACAACTCCCCCCAGTCGAAAAGCAGCGTATCCGTCCGCGGCGCCCACGGGTTGACATCGATCAACCTTGCCCGGCCCAGAACCTTCCTCTCACCCCACGCTTCGCCGTCGCTACTATCATCATAATCCGCCTCGGGGATGTACACGTCAAAGACGAAATTGCCGTCGGGGAAGGTGAAGCGCATCTTGCGGAAGAGCTCCTGGGCGCGCTGGGCGATCTGCGGGCGCAGGGCGTCCAGGAAGGCGTAGTAGTTGAGGTCGCGCTGGCTGATGGCGATGAGGGTGCGGGACTTGACGAAGCAGCGGAATTCGAGGGACGGGAGCGGGTTGAAGAAGGTGCGGAGGACGAGGACGGGTTTGAAATCGGGGTTGGTGGTGTTGTTTGTGTTTGTGGTGGTGGAGGGGGCGGGTGCCGCCGGGACGGTGTCGTCGAAGGCGTGGTCGAGGTCGTGCGAGATGAAGGAGGAGGATTTGAGGAGGATGTAGACGTCGTTGGCCGAGGTGCATTTCATGGTGTTGGGGTGGCGAGAGATCCAGGTGGCATCCTTGGGGGAGGACCAGTTGAGCTTGGGAGCTACGGCGCCGCCGAGGGCGCTGATGGCGGATGTTATCTCGGCGTGGAGGGCGGGGAAGCGGACGTCTGGGGGTTGGCGCGCTGGTTGGTGCTCGTCGGCTTCCGAGTCGGAATCAGATACGTCGTTCTCGTCGCGGGGTGGTGGTGGGTGCGAGGAGGTGGAAAAAGAGGGCTCCCAGTCATCGTCGTCGTTGTCAGATGTCGCTGTGTCGTCGTCATTGTTCTTGTTGTTGCCCTCGTCCGCGAGTATGATGCCGTCCTCGTGCAGCCAGGCGGCGAAGTCGGGGGTTAAGGGGATGATGCGGGAGCGGATGCAGGAGGTGCGGTATCTGGGCGGTTAGTATGTGATGTCAGCAGCCATGGGCTGAGAGAATTGCTCACTTCGGGAACCAGTAGTCGTAGGAGCAATGGAGGATGTGGTCCCTTGCGACAGGTGGAAATGGTAGCTCCCCTTCTGCGACCCCGAGGGACGCCGACGATTCGATGGCGGGCATGGCGCGGGTTTGGAGATTCTTGACGGTATGGGGTTTGTATGAAGATTAAAATGGCCGATAACTCCAACTGTGATGTCAACTGTAATGCCAACTTGATCCCAGCCCTAATTATACCCCCTTTCCCCTTGTCGCAAGTTCAGTTTGGAGGGGGGATGACTCCGAGGGGCAATATGGAATTTGGTAGTGGGGTTGAGTCACTGACAGGGGTCCCCGCATTGGAGCAGTCATTTCTGCCGGCCATTGACACCCCCAACTCTTTGAATCTCCACTCAAACTATACACCGCTTTCGCAGCTCCTCGAGCACCCATCACCGATCACCGACAACCATCTCGAGCTTTCCATCGCCCCAATCCCCAAGCGCCACTCAATCCGACTCCCACTACACCCGCCCAAAAACCACCATGTCCGACAACGTCGGCCTCTCCACGCCGCGTGGCTCCGGCACCTCGGGGTACGTGCAGCGCAACCTGGCACACATGCGGCCGCGCGACAACGCCGCACCCTACGCACCACGCAACGATGTCGACAGCCTACGGCACAAGCCGCGCCAGCCGGACAAGGGACTTTTGGAACACGACCGCAAGCGCGAGGTCGAGGTCAAGGTGTTTGAGCTGAGGGACAAGCTCGAGGAGGAGGAGTGCGTGCTCTGCCCTGTTCTGTTCTCCCCTCGTTCGTCGATGGAAAGGCTAATCTGATTGCTTGGGGTGTAGGGTTGATGAGGAGGAGATCGATTCCCGTTGCGACGAGCTGCGGAAGAAGCTATTGGCTGAGATGGAGAAGAACCAGGCCGGGAATGGGGGGAGGGGAGGAGGGGTTGGGCCGAAGCGGAATCTAAAGATGCATCAGGTGCATGAGCTGGCCGATGCGAAGATCAAGGAGAGCGAGAGGTTAAGGCAGGCACTCAAAATCAGCAAGGACTATGAGGAAGGCGGGCATTGGAGGAGACAAGAAGAGAGGCTGAAGAAGGGTCTAGAGCAGGAGGCGGGTGCGGTCACGGATGGGGTCAAGGATGAGGCCAAGAGGGAAAGGAGTCGGGATAGGTATTGATATTGGGAAGCTATGGCCAAGGATATGTTGTCGGCGTTGTGTATATGAGGCACGGTAGTTAGGCGTTCGGCGTCTTTGGAGCGAAGCAAGGGCTCTGGTATTGTCGGTTCACGGGGTGGAAAAAAGGGCCACCCTCGTCCCGAATATTTCCGTCTTCGAGGAATTCAGCAGCCTCAGGCTGCTTCAACCTATTCTCAGTACCACGGCGCTGGTGTAGTGTCAGCCAAGCAACCACGTCCGGTATCCCCCTTTTCCTCGCCCCACGCAACGGTTCACCGTCCCTCCACGCACCCGATGTTACACAGAACCGAGTTGGGGGCCGGCTTCATCAGCCACCAATCAATCCTCACTCACCCTTGTCTTCTAGAAGGGCACCAGAAAGCTCGCATTGAGCGACAAGCCAAGAGTTCGCTCGGTTCCGTAACCTTCAGGGGTATCACTCACCGACCCGACAGCGCCATCTCATCTCACTTTCATCTTATCTCACCCGATTCCCGCCTCACATCGGCAGATTCCTTGCCACGGAATACGACCAAACCAAAGGCCCTCCTCCCGAGTCCTCCGGAAGGAAACCGAAACCCATCATCAACTCACACTCATCCCCCACAAGGACATACCATACGAATCGTTACCCTGCCCTGCATGAATACACACCGCCACAGACACACAGACAAGCAGCTCGTGCAAGCAAGCCAGCCGCCCCCCCCCTCCAGCCAATCCATTCCAAAGGATCGTGCATCTCGCATATGCCGCACGGTACCCCGAGTGGGGTCGGCGGGGACGGGGACGTGGCACGTCCGCGGCTCTCGGGAGGGAAGAAGCGGGAACACTCGACATACATACATACTTCGTTACTGAGTATGCATGTAACTACCCGCTGGCAGGGGGGATGGGATGTTGATGACTGGCCTCGAGGTGTGGCGGTCACGAGGACGGCCCGGGGGAGGAGCCCACCCCAGCGGGAGGCGGCTAACCTGGATGGAGCTGTTGGCATCGTCGCCAGTCGTGACCAGCGTGCTGTGTATGTGTCTGATGCGGAGTGAACTGGCTGACTGACCGGGCGGGGGGCGAGACATCACTGGTTGGCAGAAGCGGGATGCGGCCGACCTGCAGCCCCGGCACGCAAAACTAGCTGGGATAAAAGGGGGGCCGAGAGAGAGCTGGTTGCTGCAAGGACGGAAGACTACCCCCGCCTTAGAGAGACAGCCCAGTTGGGGAAGAGACGAGATAGAAGACTTTCTCTTCGTAAATACTCATCATCCATCCATTTCCATTCATTCATAGCTAAGATACGTTCAAGTAGGTGTAGTGAAGTTAGGTTTTTCGATTCCCTGCCTCATCCGCCGCTTTTGAGCAACCAGCATCATGAAGAAATGGCTCCCAGCCGGATAGATCCAAAACAAGAACGCCATCCCCGTAAACACCGCACCCAACATGCGAATCTTAAATTGTTTCGAGTGGTTTAGAAACCTCCCATCCCGGCTCCAGTTATTTATCGAGTGGTTCCAACCCAGCCCAACATCGCCTCCTTTCATTCACTTCGTACCCTTTGCATCTGTTCGTGATGTGCTGTATCGTGTTATGTCGTGCCTTGTAAATATGTCCCAGCTCCTTTTCAAGACCGAGATCTCCTCCCTCCCTATCAGTACTGATATGTACTGTGGCCGCTGGCCGAAATGGAAATGGAAATGGAAATGCCTGTCTAGCCTTGTGGCCAGTATTGCAGTCGTCTGACTGACAGGGATATGGCTGATAGCGAACAATTCGTTCACACCCAAAGAGCGTTGAACAAGACATTGTAGTTGTTTGTGACGAGAGGCACAGTGGTAAGACAGCTTTCACATCCCCGCTTAGCTCAGAGGAAGCCAGATTCGGCCAAGACCCTGCACAATCAATCGTGTTAACATCAAGATCACATCGAGTTTGTCAAGATGGAAAACAAAGAAAAAGGTAAGGCAAAGAAACAAAAAAATAGAGCGGTGTTGCCTACCTCACGATCTTCTCGTCTTCTCGCTCCCTTGGCTCGATCTGCAAGCTCTTGTCGTACATCTCATGAACGTCGCCAGCAGCCTGCATGTTGCTCAGGATGTAATCCTGCAGCTCCGGCACAGGCTGCAGAGAATAGGCCACATTCTGGAACTGCTGAATGTCGCGAATCACCTCGGCTGTCTTTGCCCGCTTGGCAAAGTTGATGAGGTTGGTCTTCTTGATGATGGATGGGATACCATCCTCAATGAAGGTGAGATCCGTGAGATAGACACCAAAGAAGGGAATGCAAGGCGGAGCACCGCCGTGCAGGGCTTCCCTGTACTCGCCAAAGTTCTTGGTGCTAGCCATCAGCTTGCGCATCACCTCCAGGGTGACCTGGACGCGCTGTGGGACTTGATCCCATGTCCGCTTGAGGCGGGCGATGGGGGCAGTGCCCAAGGCGGAGATGATCGAGGTCAATGTCGAGAAGTTGTTCAGGAGCCGGCATTTCTGTTCCACAGTTAGTCACTTCGGTCAGACAACGTCAGACACAAAAGAAAAAAGGGTGTGTTACATCCGCAACTGCCACAAAGTGCTTGATGACGACGACGCGCTTTCTGACGTCAGTCTGTGACAAGATCATCTCGGCCACCCAGTTGGTCATTTGGTTGGAGTGCAGAATCAGTGCTTTGACGTTCGGCGCGGGCTCTGGCTCCCCTTCCCCGACCTTCTTCTGCCATGTCTTGTTAAGGCATTCAGTCGACTTGATTTTGCTGTACAGCCGAGACTCGATAATGGTGAGTTGCCGCGCAAACTCGGTCACGTCGATGTCGAGGAACTTGAGCTTCTTCATGTTCTTGGGCATGATGGGCGATGGTGTGTTCTGGTTAACTGTTTGGACCATGCGCCGACCGCCCAGGTCTTTCCCACTAAGTCTCTGATCAAGTAATGCCATCAGAGGGGCGGACCCGGGTGTTTCGGCTGTCTTGATAGTGTCCTTGGCAAAGTTGAACATGTCGCGGATGAGCTGCTTCGTCTCTTCGTTGAAATCCTCCATCCAGAAGGTGTCGAGCCAACTCTTCATAATGTTGACAACTCGGAAGCGGATCGGCTTCAACTTCCTGTCCCGCCAGGTATCGTAATCGGTCTGTGTCAGCCCTTCCGGAGGCTGGGTGCTGAACCTCTTGACGAGCATCTCAAATAACTCCCGTGCATTTGTGAAAGACCGGTATGTGAGAAGGAATGTGTTGTTGAAATTGGCGTCCAACTTGTCGTGCCGTGTTAACTGCTCTACCAGGGCAACTAAAGAACCCCCCTTGACGGCCGGAGGCGTAACTTTCAGGTCCCAGGACAAATCACTTTCATGATCCAGGTTCAAGAACTCAGGGGTCTCCTCGACCACTGGCGGAGGCACCGGTTCTGGGTCCTCTCCAAAGAATCGTTTCATCTTGGAAGGGTCGCCCTTCCGATAGTTGTTAGCAGGTAGGGCCTCGCCTTCCGTGAACGATTGCGACCCCATCGGTAGGCCTGGCCTCATCATCCCCCGGGATTCTGTCCGCCGATGCGGTTGTTCGTATGGCATGGTCTCCATCCTCCTGAGGGGTTCCCTCTGGATAGCTTCCTCGCGCATATGCATCTCTTGCTGTTGGAGAACCATGGAGACTTGTTCGGAGAGCAGCTGAAGAGAGAAGCCGATGTGCGAAGAGTTGGTCTCGAGCGCCCGGGCACATTGCCTGACATACTCCAGCCTCTCTTCCAGCGCCTGGCCCCGGACTTCCGACCATTCATCTGCCAGCGGCCCGGCAACAGCCTGGCAGCCAAGGAGCAGGTCCGAGATATTATCGTACAGGCTTTGCTTGTTGGTGCTAAAATCGGTGAGTTGTGGGGTCTGGAAGCTGTTGCCGAGCAGGGACAGGTCGATCGACTCAATCATGGCGATCCAGGGCTTGAACATGTCCAATACCTTGCCTCCTGCGGTGCAAACATTGTTGCCGATCATCTCGTGCTTGTAGGGCGTGACCACCTTATCGCTAACAAGGAGATTCTTTTCCAGTTCACGAATACTTGAGACTAACATCCGCTTCAGCTCATCCAGTCTCTCGAGAAGCTTGCCATCGAGGACGGCAGTGGGTTCCACAACGCCCTCCTCATCCTCGAGGAAATTGGACGTTATGGGGTCGCGCGGGGTCAACCCGTTATTCTGCCAGCTTCCACCGGCGCTTGATCCAATGACAAAACCGGGGAACAGTCGTGGAATTTCTTCGCCGCGCTGTTGTCTTGCGACTTCGACGTAGCTGAACACGCCTAGGAGGACACCGTCGGCTTCCTGCAAACATTTCTGAACCGATTCGGCGTTCGGCCAGTCGGCGGCTGCGATATGGGAGGAGATAACGAGCTTGGAGAACTTGGACATCATGTCCCGGAAGTGGGGATACAGAGCCTTGTTGGTCGAGATGATGGACGGTTGCCCGGAGTGATTGTCGGTCGTACCTGAACCGGCGGCGAGAAGAAGGCGCAAGTGGTCAGAAATGTCCTCTGCCCGTGCTACATACTCTGACCGGTTTCCGTTCTCGATGGCTTGGCGATAGCGATCGACCGACTTCTTCATGTTCGAAACCAGCCGGCTCCAGGTCAATTGCGGGGTGGTACCGTCATCAAAAAACGAACGCGGGATCGTGGCAGCCGTCGGTAAGTTGAATGAGGAGCTTGTGAACGCGGTCGAGCCTCCTATTACGGGGGCCTGGAGGTTACCATTTGCAAGTGTCTCGCCGCGTCCTCGAGTTCCGGGGGACTGGCCATTCATCGAGTCCATTGACGTGGCAGGCGAGATGCCATCCCTGGCACCCAGCCGGCGAGTCTTTGACATTGGGCCTCGGGCCGCGTTCATCAAAGCCTCGCCCTCCAACTCGGATGCCGAGTTCACGTCAGATTCCTCCTCTTCTTCCTGCGTCAGACCTCTCGCAATCATTTCGGGTGGTGGTCTCGTCCTGTCCGGCATGCTGACGTTCATGCGGTCTCGGGGCCCCGTTTCGTTCAGCGACGAGGGAGACTCTAGCGGTAGCTCCATGCTGCTTTCGCCCGTCATGGTGTTGTAGTAGAAAAGTCTACCATCCGGCGTGGCTTGCGGGATCCAGAAGTCGGCTCTAGAACGGTCACCGTCGGTCCCCTCTAGCGGAAGCTCCTCGCCGTCGTCATGGTCTGAAATGTCGTCATCATCGAGCGCTTCTTCATAAGCTTCTTGCTCGTCGTTCTCTTCATCTAGGCGCTCAGTGTCGCCGGGGTCTTCAAGGTCCGGCATCTCGTCTGGGCTCGTGATGATCTGACAGTAGTTGCTCGGAAACCAACCTCTCACGCCGTTGATCACACCGTCCCACCAACCACTTTCCAACCTGGTAATGACTTGAATGGTGTCTCCTTCGTGGAAGCTCAAGCTGGTTCTGTCATCGGCCTCGTAGTCGTAGAGGGCACGCACGTACATAGCACCGGGAGGCGCCGACCCGACAATGCCGTTCATGACGGAGGAGGTATCTGCTGTAAAGTAGGACACGTAAGAAGAGCCGTCACGGCCAGCACCTGGTCCGTCCAGCGGCGCTGTGGAGTCGGTGGAATCGCTGTGGTGGCGATGCGCCCCCGAGTTCGAGTATGGGGAAGCGGTCGACTTGGTCTGACTCGGAAAGGCCGACACAGGCGTCCGCGTCATTAGCATGTTGAGATTCGTGTGAAGCCGAGCAGCGGCGACATAGGACGAATGCACGACTCGGTGGCGAGCCGTTTCGTGCAAGTCCGCCGGTTCCTCGACTGCGATGCGATCGATGCGATCGATACTCGCTCGCGTGTTGTTAACTGCGCAACGCGGGCTTGAGGATCGAGTTGTCGACGACCGAGTTGCTCCCGAGTTGCGCTCCCGAGTTGCGACCAATTTCGGCGTTGAAGGGAGACGAACCACTCACGAGGTGGTTGTCAAAAGTATAAAAGTGACGGGCGGGTGGTAGTTCTTTTGCGGGCGCTTGAGAACCTTGCAAAGAGCGAAAAGAGCCGCGATGGGCGATCTGACTGGTCGATTTGAGGAGGGGGGGGTTGATGGTCTGCGCGTCAGGAGGTCGAGAGGGGGAAAGGGTGCAATTCGCCGAATTTCTGGTCTCGCCTGGCGGGCCGCTGGGAAGGATCCGCTCGCTTTCTAGGTCTCTCCCCGCAAACTCGCTCAATGCACGAATCAAAGACAGTGCTAATCCAAAGTCCTCCCACTTTCGCTAACGTTATTGAGAACGACGGACATATGGACACAGAACACAAGCCGGGCTTTGCCTGCGGTCGGAATCAGGAGAACGAAGGGCAGCCCAAGGATAGCCTGGTTGTGGTGACAAAAGGTGACGCGAGCTGCCCAGGGCTCGCAAAAGGTCCGTTCGTTGGCTCCGACTTTGCTTGGGCGGGGTGGACAGGGCAGGGTACGGTACCGTACATACTGCCTACGAATACCGCATAAGTCTTCCCGGAAGGGGGACGGCAGGACCTTGTCGCGCTTCCAGCTTGTTCGCTCGAAGGAGTTTCGGGTCCAGGGGGCTTCTTTCCTGCAACGCGACATCTGATCTCTTGCGATGCTAGTACCCACTGTTTCCTTCGTCGCCTGATTCCAGAAGACCCGAGCACCATCGCGGGTTGCAATTCTTCTCTTCGCAGACGAACATGAAACCCTAAAATTCCAAGCCACCTTCCTGTACTGTAACCACACTTTTTGGGGCAGATGCCTTGTGCGGTCCTGGTCGTCGCGCTTTGCCTGCGAATAGTGACTGAGCCACGAGTCTTGGCGTCCCTCTTCTGGTGCTAGCGTCTTTCCATGCAGCCGCGCGATGGTACTGTACCGATAGTGAGGCCCAGACCGGAGAGCCTGAACCCAGCACAGTCCTTCAAGGCACTGTCTGGTCCGCTGGGACCGTCTTCAATTCCCGCCCGAAAACACGGCGAAAGGTTCCCGACGCGGAACCTCTGCCGAACCTGGAAGTCGCCAAACAACACAACCCCGCGATAAAGGGACGATGAGCTTTGGGATCGAAGATGAGAGTGCCATCGACCTCCTCCATTTGCCCATGCCCGCAATAACCTGTTGGCCTCGAGCACAGTGTCACTGTCACGAGGCATTAACTTACCATCTCGCAGCTCATGGATCCCTCGTTGTCGAGATGCCTCCTTCTCGTTCTGGTATCACGGCCATTCAGGCACATTGGAGATCTACCACGAGACTATGCCGGCCCGAGTCAGTAAATCAAGCGATCATCCGGCATCCGCTCTCGTTTTGAACCAGGACAATGACTGAGCTAGATCCGGGATACAAACACGGGAGATAATGTAGGATGCACCGTATCACTGTCCCCAACTGAACCTCGTCCGAGTCCTCTTGAGGTTCCCCGAGTCAGACGTTTCCTATCATGTCTTGCTCCGTAACTCCACACTTGCCCTCGGGTTGGGTACGACAAAGGCTGCTTCGAGTAGGTATTGGCCCGACTTATTAGACACATGGCATCACAGCGTCGGATGTGGTCCTTAGCATGCGCGATGACCTAATCCACCACCAGCAAATGATTTGCCTTGCCTGCCTTGATCTGAGAGGCCCAGACGCACAAGATCCGTCTCGCAACGGCATTTCTCCTTTTTCGACCGCCAACGTACCTTTCCAGTTTCTGTCTTGTCTTTCTTACGGCACTGGTGGTCCAAGACACGTTCCTCTATCACTGGATAGTATCGTCTTAGAGATAACGTCCTTCACCTGCCATTCTCGGCGACCGAGCGCCGTAGCTATGGCAAGGATGGGGGTCTGCTAAGACGACGAACGTCAAGATGGCGAAACCCTGTGTTATCGTCTCGAGATATCACACGCGACCGCCGAGGGCTTGATGATGGGAGATGTTACAGTACATGCTTACATACATGGGTAAGCAACCCCCCTTTGCTTCATCAACTTCGTTTGCTAACCGAATCCAGCACAGCGGGAGGCGAATGGCTGAAGAAGCAACCGTGGGGGTGGGAGTGGAAGTGGCAACTGCCATTACATATATCACACCCTCGCCTTGAAGTCTCGCCAGCACGTGGCCGTTGATGTGGCGTTCGACCTCCAGCCCTCCGCCCATGAGCTGAAAGGCATTCCATGACCTAAACAGGACCGAGCGGGTGTCTCGAAACGTTCCAGCTAGAATGAGCGGGAGGCCAACGGTTCTGCATGAGTGGACAGCTTGTAAATGGCGGCCGAATTATCGGTGAGCGCTGCTGAGCTGGTTTCTTGTCGGTCAAGACGAGAACAACGCGGACGACAACACCAAAGACCGGGTACCAACAGCAGCCGCACGTGTCTCCACGGGACGGCACCCGGAAGCGCACGCCCGGGATGGCGACAAACCCTCCTCTCCCCCCGAGCCCAATAGATCTCGTGACCGGCTTCTCCGCCATCGGGCTTGGTGATCGGCTTCCCGCTGACAACAGCAACTCGGCGCGAGACCGCATCGCACGACACCTTCGGCAGATAGCCACCAGCTGAGGACCACGTGTATCCCTGACCCAAGGCTAGGCCCCTTTCGAGTCCCGACCGTCGACGGCGGTGTCCGGCATCTAGGCCGGGACGGATGCAGGAAGGGCACAGGGCAAGCCACCGCCGTTTGGGAGCAGGATGGGCCCGGGTCGCTTGCATCAACCCGCCACTTGGCATTTCCCTTTGGGGAGGCAACCGGCGGGCGCCCCGAGCAAGGGATCTTCCGCCTTTTTTTTTCTCTTCTCCTGAAGGTGCGGCGGTGAAGGCTTGATCCCAGCCGCTTGCTTCTTTCCCCCCTGAGCACGCACTTGATAGGTCAGAAATTGGCAATGAGGCGTTTGAAGAACCTGCCGGTTCTCAGAAAGCACTTCTCACACAAACCGCTGGGTATCAAGTCTCATCAATGAGACGTCCTCGCATCTCTCATGCGAAACGGCGAGTCAGTCCTGAGCATGAAGGATGGGCAGGGTTAGCGAGAAAAGTTGATGGGACCAATTTCCGAACCCTCGGCCTCGGGCCATGTGTTTGGGAGAGCCGGATGTCACCCGGATGGAGTCGAGGTCCCACCTCCAACGCTTCATGCGAAACACAACACGCCGGGAGATGACATTGAAGGAGCAAACAAGCGCCATTCATCTCGAAGAAAGACGTCGGTACGAAGGCAGGAAGCAACCCAAGATCGAAGTCGAACAGCGCGGTTGTTTGTGTGACGGAGACCAGGGGGAGCGAACACACTGTGAACCCAGCGGTTCAACGCAAGCTGAAAGGTCCCGATCGATCTGGCGATCAACCACGGTTTTGGGCGATGAACCTCAATGGTCACTGGCCCCGCCGAACGCGCCGAGCGAACCAAGCTCCCAGGGGTCTGTCGCGCCGTCCGCTCCTTCGAGAAGCGTTTGCACCCACCCCTCGAAACCCGAGATCCCCCGCCATTTCGTCGCAGGGCGGGCGTCAAAAGTTTCTGTGCGTGCAGGTGATGTGGTTTTGCCCCGAGCAGGTCGCTCCCTATCTGGTTAGGTACAGATTACGCTATTATCACCGACTGCGTCCCTGTCCTTAACAATTTGGTCAGCATTCAAGAAGAACAGGGGGGTGTTGGATGGCTTCCAGGGCGACCTTCCGCCCTTCCGGATTTTCGCAGCTTTCCAGGATTGCTCGCTGGAACCCGAAATTTCATCGTGGCCCGCCATGCCCGCGGAAAGAAAGCAAGGGCTCGATTGCCCGATTACCAGATTGCCAGCGGCTGACAAAAGAGGGGCAATCAGCAATCAGCTCGGGAATCCGTAACCGTTGTTGGTGTCCCTCAGCACACCATCAGCACCTATCAGATGGTGCCGTCATTAGTCCTCTTGATCGCGAAGGAAACGGGCTGGCTCCCCACACCGCATGCTGCACACTGGCACACTCGCAGGCGGGGAACGCGCACCGAAGTGGTTGCGGGCCGACCGTTCGCTGCGACCACTTTGCGAAAAAGGGAGCAGCTCCCGTCTCCAAATGCACCGGGCTGCGACCTTTGGTGCAGGTGGGGAGGTGGGGTGGCTTCAGAGGAATCGAAGGTTCCTTGGGGGAGGGGTTGCATCCCCAAAGCCGGGCCAATGTGGCTAGCAACCGGCTTCGTCTTCCGCCCCGGATTAGCGCAGCAATTTGCTGGCAGGCTGACGGCCACCGTGCGCGCAATTTCAGGGGCCGAAAATTCTCTTCATCCAAACAAGAGCAGCGCCGCCAGCCCCGTGGTGCCAGATCTGGACGGGTACGAGGGTACTTGGGTATTTTATCAGTTGCTTGGCTTAGGTAGGCAGGCAGTTACCGTTACCGTTAGCAACGCTGCCGAGCATCCTACATTGTACACTATGGAGCTGTTGCTACCCCTCCAAATTGCCATGGATGAAGCTGGATCGCAAAGTCGTGATTTCGCTGTGGGCTCTAGCCATCTTCGGCCAAGACGCCAAGGCATTAAGCCTGACCGGTCGGATCCACCCCTAAGCGGATCACAGAGGGCCCAGCTGCCACCGCGCAGATGGAACCGAGGGATCTGGATGACCAGAGCAGCCGTGGTCTGATGACAGCCCAGGCCGCCCAGGCCTGAGAGTGAGGGGGAGGGGCTGCTTCTCTGAAAGTCGCGGCGCAACCTCCGACTGGGGAGCGACCCCGCCAACTTTTTGACGGGCCTCCTCCTGTAGTGTAAAGAAACACTCGATAGGTCGTGACGGGGCCATAGGGGGGCTAGTTGCGCTCTCGTAGGTTGAGTGGTGGTCACGGGACACCTGTAAAGTTGTCAATGTGGCATTTTCGATGTCGACGACAGAGGGGATTGGCTGTGATTGCCCGGCTGCCGCAGCCCTGCTTGCGGCATTGCCGTGCATATCGACACCTCCACCCGCGGCCCTCCTGCTAATAAACGGCACTGTCGAGAGACCGCTATTTTAGGGGACGGCTGTAGCAAGACAACGTGCTGGACAGCTGTGTGAGGGTGGATTACCCAAGGGTTTCAGTTCGTTCGTCCGCGATGCCCCGCGATGACAGCGCAACGCTCCAACGAAGTTAGCAGACCCACAGCGCCCCAAGCTCTTGCAGCTCTTGCAGCTCTGAACTCCACTGCTGCTCGAAGTCACCACCTGCAACTAATGTGGCGGTCAGTCCGGGAGCTGTTCGAGTCTGCCCGCCCTCGAAGACGAGGCGCCGACTCAACGACTCGACGAGGGGCTGGTTGTGTTTGCACAGCCGCTTGCAAGAAGAAAAAAAAAAGCTGAAGGGTGAGGGGCAGGAGACGGAAGAAAAGCAACGGCGATGCGCTACCAAAAACGTGAACGTGGCCAATTTCCGCCGTGCCAAACGCGAGCCCGGCAGCTCCGTTCTCCAACGCGTTAAGACGGAAGAGATAGCTGATAGGCAGCCCTCACAAACTACGCGTCAACCCTAAGACGTGTACCTCTCCTCCTAATTCCACCTCTGCCCCGCGTGTCCCCCTCCGCACCCCACCTCATTTTGCCAGTACTTGCTCGAGACTTTCGGGACCTTGAACGACAGCTGTCCGGTACCCCGCCGCATGTCATTTAGTGCGCCGGAAGCGCAGGAAAAAGCTGTTGTTTCTGTCAAGACATTGCCAGGGCGCCCTCACCGCTCCGGCGAAGGACAACAACCGAGGGGTGTTGCCCCAAGCTCAAACGGCCACCTTGGGATGGAAGTCAATGACTGGTTGTGGATTCCCAACTTCCCAACCACTCGGTGGGTCCGCGAGAGCTCGTTCCCGGGCTTGACTGGGGACGCGAGCCACTAAACTGATTCGGGACAAAGCAAAATTGTTCCACCTTTTCGCACGCAGCTCGCTGGTCGCTGGGGTGGCACCCCCACCTGCATTGGCTGCTTCCCTTTCCCCCCTCTGTGACCCTCCGCGAACCTCCGCAGCCCATTTTTCCCCTCTCATCCCCCCTTCTTTCCCCGTCGTCAGCGACTTCGAAAAACCCCTCCCACTTTCCACTTCCACTCCCATCACATTTTGGCCGACCACCCCTCGTGCCCACCACACAACACACAACAACACGTCTCCGCTCCCTGCAGCAAGACGGCATCACCGACCCATTTGGCAAAGGCCACCTTATTCAACCCCTCGTTGGCATCTATTCCATGAGCATATCACCAATGAGCAGCTACACGACCCAAAGTCCGCAAGACACACTTTAAATCCCACGGGAGCGCGCGAGCGAGAGAGGAGTCAGGCGATCTCAACTATCGTTCTGTGAGGAGGGTTCCAACACCACTTCCGAGTACCGTTGTCATTGTCGCCCATCGCCGTCAATCCTCGTTGCAGCCGATCGGTCTTTCTTCCCCCCCCGCTCGACGTGCAAAACGCGACAATCGTCCACAAGATGCCTGGCGCAAGTGTGGCAGTCATGCCTACCTCGGCCGCGTCAACACCGGCTACCCGGAAAACCTCACTCGCCCCGGAAAGAAAATACAAGTGCCAGTTTTGCAACAGGGCCTTCAGCAGGAGCGAACACAGGAGCAGACATGAGCGATCCCGTATGTTGCTCTCCTTGGGGCTTCGACCCCGACCGCGACCCCGACCCCGATCATCTCCCCTCCCCCTCCCCCGCCCTTCGCAGTCCAACCCACCCAAAGCTAACCCGTCGATACAGATACCAAAGAGCGGCCGTTTAAGTGCATGAAGTGTCGCAGCACCTTCGTGCGCCGCGACCTTCTTCTCCGTCACGACCGTACTGTCCATGCCAAAGATGGGGGCGTCCCCCTTCATAGCGACGGCAAGCGTCGCGGCGGCCCCAAGACCGCCCGCCCGGCCAGCGGCCCTTCCAAGTCGGCCATCGCCATCGATGCCTCGGCCCTCGAGCAGATCGAAGCCAGCAGCGAGGGTGTTTTCGACGTAGAAACCGCAGCCATGCTTGTTGCTGACCTGCATCAGAAAGCGACCGCAGCGGCTAGGGCGAATGGCCATTACGACAGCAGCTCCAACATGTCCTTTTCACAAGAGCCTTCCGTCACATACCCCAACGGAGCCATCGGCCTTTCGCAGTGGGATGGTTTCATGTCCCAAGAACAGAAGGCGCACTCCATCAGCTCAGCTGCTTCGACGTCGTTCGATGCGCAGAACTCCAGCCAGCCGCATCCTCTCGCCGCGCAACACCCCAATCACATGGCTCCGGGCCTTCAGGCGCTTGTCAACTCGCTCCCTCCTTCGGCCACAGGCACGCCGACTCCCCAGTCGCCCTATCTGATGCAGCGCACCCATACCCCGGTCGACACTGCCCAGCCCGCCGCAGGGTTCCGGGCCCCTCAGGTTCACAGCGATGAGGAACGGAACATGATCCTGGACAACATCCGGAACAGCGATAGCGAGCACGCCATCCCAGAAGGCTTCCGCGTACCGAACCTGCCCTCGTTGAACCGCTACTTGGCTACCTACTTTGGCCTGTTCCACCATCACCTCCCGTTCCTGCACCCTGCCTCGTTTGACCCGACCCGGGTGTCGCCCCCGTTGCTTCTAGCTGTTTTGTCCATCGGCGCCTTGTACGCGTTCGACCAGGAACAAGCCTACATGCTCCACATCGGCTCCAAGGTGCTCGTCAACCAGTTCCTGCAGAACAAGGAGAACTTCAGCTCCCGGAAGTGCCCGCTCTGGACCATGCAGGGCTCGTTGCTCAACATGATCTTTGCCAGCTGGAGCGGTGACGCCAAGGGCCTCGAATGGGCGTGCTCCATCAAGAGCTTGCTTGCCAACATGGTTGCTGGAAACCGATACGAACTGAAGCTCCGACAGGAAGCTCGCGAAGGTCGCCCGCCGACCCGTGCCGAGTGGGTCGAGGATGAAGGTTGCCGCCGTACATACTACGCCGTCTACATCTTCTTCGGTTTGTTGACGCTGACATACAACCACACGCCGGCCATGAGCTTCAACGAGTTCGAGGATCTCCAGCTGCCGTCCACCGAGGCTCTGTGGAACATCAAGGTCGCCGAGGATGCCTGGCAAGACCACCTCAAGGTCTCTCCCAGCGTGACTTTCATGATGGCTCACGACAACCTTTTCCAGGGTGAGACGCTGAAGTACAGCGCCTTTGCGACTCGTGTCATGATCAACGCACTTTTCCTCGAGGTCTGGTATCACAAGCGTAGCCCGGAGGCGCTCCAAGACGTGGTCACCGAGTACAAGCTGCGGCTTGCTCTCGAGACGTGGGAGAAGTCCCTGGATCTCTGCGAGCCCGAGGCCTTCTCGGTGCCGCTGAGCGCGCCTCACAAGGGGCATCCTCTCATCTTCAACGCCAAGGCCATGTTCCGCAACGCGCGTGCCCGGCTCGAGGTCGACTTGAAGACGGTTCAGGAGGCGCTGCGGTACCACGACTCGTACGAAGTAGCGGCGGCCATGTCGAACGCGAGAGACCGTGTTAAGCGCTCGAGCGAGATGCTCAAGGTCATCCAGGAGTGCTACGACTGCATCGAGACGGCCGTCCTCCAGGGCGTCCGCTGGGTGGCCCGCACGTCGCCGACCAACTGGAGCATCGAGCACCCGCTGTGCGGTCTGGATCTCATGATCATCCTCAGCCTGTGGCTCTACCGTCTGGAACATGACGAAGAGCCGGCGACGGAGGAGGAGTTGGTCATGTACAACCGCATCCGCCAGCTGTTCGACAAGGACCTTGACGAGTCTTATGTTACGCACCTCAGCACTGTCGTCGCTCGTCTCTGGGGCTCTATGCTGGACGAGGTGGTTGTCTGGGGGTAAGTTCCCATCCCGCGCTCTTCCCAAATTGTTCAAGGATAGATATGCTAACAAAGATGGTACAGAATTACTCGGCTGATGGGTGAATCCTTCCGCCTCCACTCGCAAGCCTTGATCGGCTATGTGGACGATGTTGCTGCATCCTCCAGCGTCTCGACGCCGTCCATGACCTCGCAGGGCGCGGACGAGGACAGCGTGTACTAAAAATTGATGACGTTGACGATTTCTTATGTCTGTCGAGTTTATGGGCTGGGGTTTCCTTAGGGCATATACCTCTCTGCGTCGTCTTTTCCCTTTCTTACTCTCTTTCCTTGGTGTTTCCTATTTCCTTGTGGGGGTAATGTCTTTTCGTCGGTCAGGTCAGGCGCCGCGTGGGTGTTGGGGGCTTCGTTACCTCGGGGATTGCTCTTCTGCTTGCTTGGTTGCTTTTCGCATCTCGCTTCTACTGCATTATCGTTCGTGGGCTCGGCAAATGGGGGCAGGGTTGGTACGGTTTCGCATTCACAGTGGTCCAGTGGGAGGACCACCGCTCCCGCAAACCTAATACCTGCACTGTTGGCTGGTCCATGTGGAGGGCTCTACTTCGTTCTCCGTGTTTCATTAACACCGCTTACTGACTATTTAATCTTGACTTCTCACAGCCTTTTCTCTTGTTCTTCTCTTTACTTCGCTTCATCTCGGATACCTTGTTCGATATACTGTTTGTTCTTTCCTTGCATCTTTCCTATACTTTTTTGTTTTGCTCTTTACTTGTCATCCCTATCTGTTCTGCTCCCTGTACTAGATACGGGCGGGATCTAGGGAAGGAGGGGCTCGAGAGGATGGAACTCGAGCGGACGGATGGGCGGTCGGGGTCGGTTGATGTTGGGCGGGGTGGGATCTCCTTTAATAGTTTGGGCTCATCTGGCGCAGGGGGTGGCCGCGCAGAGCTTGTTAAAACGCAAGATTGATAATTTTTACCTGGTTCATCTGTTCATCTCTCTCCTGTTGTTGGTCTTGGGTCTTGTTAGTCTGATGATTTAGTTAATGTGTTAGCATCTCCCCACATCATTATGAAAACGCGTATCTCCACTAGCCCGGTCCCTGAAAGGTTGCTTGATGTTGTGCCACGTCCCGTTGTAGATCACCGTGTCTCTCGGGGTTTTGCGTAGGTTCTATCGAGGCACCGAAATACAATGAGGGAGCATTTCCAGACCGTAGGTCCATAGCCACTGGTCCCACGGACCGTATCATATGACTTCCCATATAGCTATATCACCCCAACTCTCAAACCCGCTTCCCATTCTCTTTGGTCCATTTATATACTCGAATACATCAATATGGGAAGAGCTTAAACGCCTAGCAACGGAATAAAACTAAGATATATTTGGTTTCTTCTCTCTCCTTATTCTTTTGTCAAGTTTCTTTTTGTCCGTTCCTCTTTTCTTATCCTTCTTCTCTTTTGGTATTCTTTTCTGAATTTCGTTCTCGCTTCCTTTCATCCTTTCCCTTCTCATTTCTTTATACTTTCCCCTGTTTTCTTCTTCGTTTCTTCAAGTTATGTACGTATAGGGAAGCAGTTATGTGACACAATCCGAAAATGGTTCCTCCATATAATATTGCACCAACTCAGGTAGCTGGCCGTTTCGTGTTCCCTACGGCAAGTTCTACCCCATTCCTGACGGGTTCCTGCAGCAACAACCTATTGTCTAGCCCTGGGTTAGCCATGCCCATCTCAAATAACGGGTACCTACGTCCATGAGCAGCGATGGAACGGGACCTTGCTTCAAGTCCTTTCGTTCGCCGGCGGCTGAGGGGTTTGAGTCAGGTCTGGGCCTTTCCCCATCCCCTTTCCACATCCGTTTGGCTCAGACACACGGGTGTCTCTCTTTCAGCTTTTACCCCCTATCTAGCGTGAGGGCTCGTCGTCAAAGACAGTGTCAATCTAGTGCTTCCCTGCCCATCGGCCGGTGTGACAGCACCTCGTATCTCACTCAGCCCTGCGTAACAGCACAGCACCGAGGGAGAAAGAGAAGGACTCCCGCAAAAACCCAAACCCTCCAACCCACCGCATCTTCGACCCCAACCCAACCACCCCATCCCACGCCCATGGGCACATCGCCGCCCAAACCATGCCCACCCACCTCCTCCCCAGCCTCCTACCCCGCCTCCTCCTCCACCTCCTCACCCCCCTCCTCCTCCTCTACAACCCCCCCTCCGCCCTCGCCGCCTGCGAATGCGGCTACCTCGCCACCGCCACCACCACCACGCTTAACGGCTCCCACCCGACGCTGCTGTTCACCGACCTCCTCGAGACGGACTTCGCCCGCCTAGCCGGAACCGACGGCCGCCACTCCAGCAATGACGACATATGGGCCCGTAAAACCACAGGCTGGGCACGGCAGGCGTTTAATCTCAGCCGGGAGCGGGCGAGGGGGAAGTATGGGGAGATGTTTGCTGTGGAGAATGTTCGTTTTGGAGGGGAAGGGGGCCAGGGTGGGAAGGGTGTGGGCGATGAGGGAGGGTTGGAGTTGGTGGTGCGCAGCGAGGTGGTGGATGGGATGGTGTCCGGGGCGGAGCTGGATACGGAGAGGTTGGATCTGCGGTGGGGGACGTTCAGGGCGGTGATGAAGGTCTCGGGGGTGAGGGGGACTTGCGCGGCTTTCTTTTGGGTGAGTTTTTGGACATGCCTTCCTTCTTCTTTTTTGTTGGTTGTTTGTTTTTGCCTCGCGGTTAGAGGGTGTTGGTTCTTATCTTCTCCCTCCCTCCCCTTCCTCTTCCCTCTGTTCCTGGCGTGGTTAGCAGTGCTAACCGGTCGGCCACCCGGCGGCCTCGGGAACCAGTACTTCAACGACACGCAAGAAATCGACATGGAGTTCCTCTCCCAAGACTTCAACCCCTCCAACAACACCTTCCCCGTCAACCTAGTCCTCCAATCCCGCGAAGCCGCCCTCGCCGGGTACGACGCATCACAAAGCGGCAACTTCGTACGGACCAACCTCCCCTTCAACCCGACGACCGCCTTCCACGAGTACCGCATCGACTACCTGCCCAACCGCGTCTTCTTCTACGCCGACGGCGCGCCCCTCGCGGCCATGGACGGGCCCGCGGTGCCGTCGTCGCCGGGCCACCTGATCCTGCAGCACTGGAGCAACGGGAACGCGCGGTGGTCGGGCGGGCCGCCGGCCGAGGACGCGGCGCTGGTGGTGAGGTCGGTCAAGGCGTATTTTAACTCGTCGCTGGCGCAGCGGCAGCGGGATTGGGAGGGCCGGTGCCGGGATCCGAGGGCGCCGGGCGCGGTCTGTGTGATCCCGGATGTGACGCCGGGGGATTGGGGGGCGGCGGATTGGTTTTTTAGTGATCAGGGGAATATGACGGTTAACCAGACTACTACTGTGTTTGGGCAGAGTCAGGGATCGCGGTTGGGGCAGTTGTGGTGGTTGACCGTGGGGTGGTTGTTGCTTGGAGGTGGATGGGCGGTTGTGGTATGATGGACTTCAGTCTAATATAACCAACCCCGTGGGATGTTTAGCTGGGCCTAAGAGTATGAAGAAACTTGGGTAGAAGGGGAATGTTCCCGAAGTGCTGTTCAAATAGCTACTCTATTATATCTGCGTGAATGTGCCACTTCCTCCCGAGGCACCTCGAGATATAGGAATAGACGATCACGCCAGCGAACACCCGAAACAGCAAGAAAGAGCAATACCCAAGTAGCAATTTGCAGCGACCACCCCATCCACACCTTACATTCAACAAGAAGCAAATAGGTAAGGACGATGGGTATGAACGGAGAAAGGCACTTGACATAGACGATAAAAAACCGGGACACGACCGCACCGGACCAGACTACTTTGAGAGAATAAAAGAAAATGGAAGCGAAGAAATAGCACATCGTAATCATACTGGCTGGCTGCCCGTCCTCAGCCGAGCACAAACGTCCATCTTCCAATCATTAACACACCCCATCAACCTCAGTTTATACTCGCTCCATCCATTCCATATCCAGCAATTCGGCAACTAGCAAATCAGCCCCCATTTCTTCACGCCTCCTCATCACCGGCCTTCTTCCTCCCCCTGGTAACCCTGCCACCAGCCTTGGCCGGCGCGGGCGCAGGTTTCTCAGCGACCTTAGCAGCAGCAGCAGTCTTCCCCTTGGGCGTAGCCTTCGCCTTCGCAGCAGGCTTGGTGACTTTAGGTGTCGGAGCAGCAGCAGCGGCCTTTGCCCTGCGAGCGCCCCGGGAGGGTGGCGGGGGTGTAGGCGCCGGCTCTTCCTCTTCGGCTTCCTCCTCGGCCTTGTCGTCACCGTTCTTATCGTCCTCCGCCGGCTCCGCCGCATCTTCACCAGCCTCCTCCATCTCCACGTCCCCATTCTCCACTTCCGACAGATCGCTCCCCGACTTGTCATCCTCATCTTCATCCCGCGCCGGCGCCGGTGCAGGTGCAGCCTTCGCTTTCCCCCTAGTCGGAATACCCCGCTTTCCCCTGCCGGCGGGCCTTTTCTCCTCAGCCACTTCCTCCTCTTCCTCCTGCTGCTCAGACCCGACTCCATTCTCCGAACCCTCTCCACCATCTTCGTTATCACCACCCTCATTCTCATTCTCCCCCTCACTGCCAGACCCAGACCCAGCCTCAGACCCAGAACCGGCCTCCTCACTCCCATTCTCATACTCCCATTCCGCAACCCCATCCAGCATCTCCTCGTCGTCCACATCCGAGTCACGCTCCATATACGACTGGTTCAGCCCCGCCGCGCGGCCGCTGCGCCGGCGCTCCGAGTCAGGGATGGCCCGCCCCGTGGTGGACTTCTTTGCCTTGCTGCTGCTTGAGGAGGCAGACTTTTTCGGTCTGGGTGTGCCACCAGTCTTCTTTGCGCTCTTGATGGGCCTGGGTTCCTTGGGCTGGCCGGATGAGGCCGACTTGGATTTGGATTGGGTGCGGGCCTTTTTGGAGGGGTGGTTGGGGTCGTTGCGGTCGTCGACAGATTTACGTTTCTGAGTAGGTGAGGTTAGTTTAATAGCTTGGGTAGATGAGGGGGGTGGATGAATGGTGAGGGACATACCTTCTTGCGATCCATCGCCCGGAGAAGCTCGTCCAGCTTCTCGTCGACGCCGTCTGGCACAAGCTGCTTTTCGGCGATGGCCTGCGCCTCGTCGTGAGACTTGAGCGCGGTGTACAGGCCGACGGGCAGCCCGACCTTGCCTGGATAGGCGATGAACACCCAGTTCTTCTTGTCCTGCCACTTCCTGATAACGGCCTGCGCCAGGTCGCTCAGCACCTGGTGGTTGTTGCCACGCTGGTCCAGCGAGTCCTGTGTCTGCTTGACCCGCTCGGCGTACTTGTAGATGAGGCCGATGTTGGACTCGGTCGCGACGAGGCTGACGTAGAAGAGCATGTACCGGGCGTGGTCGACCAGCTCGTCGAGCTCGGCGCTATAGTCGGGATGGTGGGCAAGAAGGGAGAGGAGCCGGGCCATGACGGCCTCGAGAACGGGTTGCTTGTTGTCTTGGAAATGGCGCGATCGCGATCGGATCCAGGTCTCGGTCCGCTGCTTGAACTCGGTGTTTGGCTCGAACGCCATCAAGAAGACGATGGTGTAGAACCGGGACCGCAGCTTGCTGTCCGCGAGATACTTCTGCAGCTTCCTCACAAACCCGTGGCGAACCTCTTGAACCGCGTCCTGGGTTGTGAGAGCGAGCGCGTCAAAATCTTCAGGGGAGAGCAACTCGTCGAAGTGTTTTTGCTTGCACAGCTTTAGCATCAGCTGCGCCGCGAGCAGCCTTAACCGCGCCCGGTGATGCTTGGGAGTCTCCTTAGACTTAGAAAGCTCTCCCTTGGAGCGTATCAGCTTCATGAAGAGTTTCCAGACCGGCTTTGCTTTCTCCTTCGCCTCATCAACATCCTCGGTGCTTATTAACCTGTTGGATAGGGTCCTGAGGGCGAGACATTTGGCTTGGCACTCCTCATCCAAGTCGGCGTCGTCGACCCAGTCCGGATCTTTGGCGCTGGCTTCCGTCCGGACATCAAGAAGGACTTGCTGGACTGCCATGTTGAGGATCTTATCCTCTGCCTCTTGAGTGACCTTGGGCGCAAGGAGCTCAAGTTGGCTCACGGCGGCCAGCTTGTTCAGAAAGTTCTTGGAGCCGTACGACCAGTCTTTCAGTGATCGCTGAAGCAGGTCGGTTGCGCTGGCCATGCTCTTGTCGTCTTTCTTGGCGAGCAGGATGTTTACCGCATACTTCGCGGCCCTGGTAGGCTGGCCGTAAAGCGCATAGTTGATCATGGTCCGCATGAATTCCTTTTCGGCCGGCACATCCTTGGGATACTTGCGGGCATATGTCGAGCACGCCTTCAACGTCTCGACGACCACCGGATCATTCTCCCGCGTCTGCGTGGGAGCCTGGTCGACAAGGTCCTTGCAGAGCTGCCCGATATGGGTCTTGAACAGGTCCGGATTCCGTTGCGATATCTCGTTCAAGATCTCATGGGCGGCGGAGCCCATGTTGTTCTTGTCCGACCTCGAGAATTCCATGATGGAAGCGAGGTGGCTACGGTTGAACATCAGGCAGCCGGACCGGTAGAGGAGGGGCAGCAATGTGTCACGGACGACGGGGTCCTTGCTGGCCTGGATGCGCTTCATCAACTCCTTGAGCGCCTTGTGGACCGTTTTGAAGTCATGTTCTTGGCCAATGACAAACCTAATCAGGTTGTAACTACGCCGGTCATTGGTTTTGGCGAACCGGTATAGGTCCTGTTCGGCTTTGGGCCCATCGGGGAGGAACTGAGAGATGTACCGCGTAGTTTTGTTGAGGTTGGCCGTCTTCTTCGCGGCATCGTTGTCCATCACGCCACCGTTGAACTGGTCGCATTGCTTGACATAGGTCTCGAGAACATGGGCGAACTGGGGCTGTCTCGCTTGCATGGCAAAGAAGGCCTTTTTGCCATTGGCATCGAGAGACCTGAGAAGAAGTAGTATCCTTTCCGCCCGTATCGCATCCGGATCGAATGTCGCTGCTGCGGCAGCTTGGGACTGGGAGCTGCCATTGGATGCGGCATTCTTAGGGGCCTTCTTTGGTGGGGGATATGAGAGGGGTACGAGGCATTCGTAAATAACGCGATCCAGCAGTACATTGAGCTCGAGGTCGTTGGCGTAGAACGAGTTGTAGATGCGGGTGGGAACGGCCCCGAGAGCAGCTGTGACGGCCTCGTGGCCGGCGAGGAGCTCTCCAGCCGCGACTCCCCAGAGCTTCCCCAGCAGCGACATGGCGGCAACGCGGACGGCCGGCTTCTTGTCACGACAACGATCGGCCAGGGTGGACAAGACAGAGCCATCCTTCCCAACGCCCCCACTAGGGCCGAGTTTCAGGATGACGTCTCGAAAGCTGAAGCACTCAATAGCTTTCACGGCAGCCAGTCGGACCTTCTCATCGCCGTCCGAAAGCTTCTCTCCGATTCCTTGGATCAGCGCCGCCTCGTCCTCACGCCCTAGCCCAATTCCACCGGCTGAAGTCGAAATGATGTGCCCAACAGCTGTTGTCCAAGCGGCCCGGATGGCTGGCGACTTGTCGTTACGCCTGCTGAGGAAGTTGTGGAAGGTCACGTTGTGAGTTTGCGAGAAAGAGATGGCGGAGAGCGGCGTGGTTAAGATGTTCGCCGCAGGAGCCTCCGCCTTGTCCTCGTCGTCCAACCCCAATGGCGGGTAACCAGCCGGGTCCAATGTCGGGGGAGGGGGTGGCCCAGCCGCACCAATACCCGAAATCATGTCGCCTAGCGTCTCAGTTGCGAGGAAGCGAAGATGAACATTGTCGGCAGAGAGCTCGGCATCGACTTGTGGGACCACGTTCTGAAGAATCTGCGGCGCAGCTTTCCAGATCTCCCGGATGAGGGTGTGGGCTTTCCGCAATTCTCTCAAATCCGATTCGGACGGTGCGGAGGGGCCGTCATCGTCCTCGTCCCCGTCCCTGTCAGGCCTTCCAGCAAAGCTCGTCGCGTCAACGATAACATCGCTGAAATATTGGCTGACGAAGCGGGCCATCTTGTCGGGGGATATTTGGCACATGTGCTTCACGATCTGGTAGGCCTCGGGTTCCTCCTTGGCGAGAAGCGTGGCCTGGTTTTCGTCCAGCTGGGCATGGTTGTGCTTGTCCCTACCACCCCCAGGCGCTGCCGCTCGTAGGAACTGGGCCATCATCACATCAACAACCTTGGCCGGGAGGCTAGTAGCGTCGTCCACCAGCACGCCTAGGAGCTCCTGCATACTATACTCGACATCCTTGGCGACTTGTTCCCCCGAGGACGACTTTGAGCCCGATACGCCGTCGAAGATGGTAGAAAAGAGGTGAAGGAGGAGGTTCTCGCTCCCGTCGACGTCTAGCAGCAGGACAATGCTCTTAATTTCGGCCAGAGAGCGTAGAACGTATTTGTGTTGGTTGTTGTAAGGATTGGACGGATCAAAAAGGGAGGGAATGATGGAGGTGACGGTGAGATTGAAGACGTCCTAAGTGGTCTGGTAAGTAACAGTAGCTCGGGTGTGACGGGTGTGACGGTGACGGGCAATACGGACCTTGAGTTGGGACGGGGTAAAGGGGGCATCTGGGGCGCAGAGGCGAAGAATATCGACAACGCAGCAGGCCGTGTAGGCGCGCACCCCCTTATCCTTATGATTGAGAAGCTGGTGCGATGCGACCTCCTTGGCGACCTTGGTGAGTGATCCCGGGTCGGTCAATTCCTGGTCCATCTCTGCCAACTCCTTGGTCAATTTGTCGAGCCTCTTGAGTAGTGTGTCAATCGCAATCGGTTTCCCGGGGCGCCATGTCAACGGCTCGTTGAACTGCAGCCGGGCGATTCCCTCCTCCGGCTCTTGTTCCTCCGCCTCAACGGCAGCGCTCCGGCGAGGCGCCATGGCGCGCTGCGGTCTTCAATGGTATCGTGGGATATTATCGGCCAATGTCGGTCGCGTGGGTAAATCGGTCTCCGTCTCGAGTTCGCCGTCCAGCGCAAGGAGGGAGCGGGGGGCGGGGGGCGGGGGGACAGATTGGCGGAGGTCGTCGCGTGCGTGTGCGACTTCAACAGGCAATTGTCGCTTCGGGGAGCTGCCGTGTTGATTAATAGCGGCAGAGCGGCACAGGAGCACGCTGAGGTTTTTGACAAAATGCGTGGCCTGTAAAAATCAATTGCGCTGTCTGTTTTGCGGTGTTGCGTGGAGTGGTGAGTCGCGGGAGATTAGTATGCTGGGTATCGGCTGTTCATAAATATCAGAGGTGGAGATGTTCGACTGTGTTGAGTGGTACGCGCTTCAGGTCGCGTAGCTTTCAAGTTTCGAGAGCTGCAGAGAGCATATCTTGAGTGGGGCCACTCGCTGTGGCGCGAATAATTTGGTCCCTGAATTGGTCACGGGCGAGGACAACAACCGAGCAAGCCAACGGAACAACCGATCAACCAACCTAAAATATCAGGGTCACCCACCCTCCTGTTCTCGATCCTAACAGCACCATTTCTATCTAAATTCATGGTAACAGATTAATCTCTCAGTCAAATGGTGGAGTGAATTGTCCTATTCATCATCGCTTATCTTTTTGCAATTGGGGAGAGGGAGGCACCAAATCGCTGCCGCATGCCAAGACTCAGGGGCACTTGTTTACTTGACCCTTTTTTTGTCATGTCGGGTGGTTTCCATGGCCGCCTTTATCTGCCTATTTAATTCCAACCTGGTATATAGGCCGGGAACTTCCTGGACCTTGTTGTATTTCTTATTTCAGGATTCATCGATTAGTTCTTAACATAACTCTTTGGATCGTGGCCGGCGTTCTTAGACGCTCTGGATCTCCTTGAGCTCATCAGAATGGAAATCGGCGGGGCTCGGCCAAAGAAGGAAGAATGGATCATCAGCAAACTGAGTGTCAAATAGCGAAAGGCCAAAGAATAAATTATCTCTATGAGCAAACTAGTAACTCCCAGCTTTTGACCTTGCGTAGCAGCAGCCCAGTGTCCGCTGGCCGAAAGAGAAGAGGGTATAATCTGTTCACACCACATCCTCTCAACTCTTCTCTTCAAGCCAGAAATGAAGGTCTAGTTAGCTTTACAATGTTTTTTGAGTTTGCTAAGGCAGTGTTAGTCAAGTTGATAACTTGCTCGGCTTGGCCAGCTACGTGAATATCACAAGGTGAAAAGGGGGGTGGTTGGTCTGAGGCGGAACATCTCAGTTATCAAGGTTCATTTTTTTGTGACTCCCGTTCCCCCATAGCCATCCTATTAATCCGGTAGCTCAGTAGGGAGGAGGGGACCCGGTCAGTGTGGCCATTCATCTGAAGTCGCGTAAATTCTCGTAAGTTTTCTAGCTGAGTTTTGAGCATTCTGGTTTTCCCTCCTTCCCGGCACCAACTTATCGAGCACCGAGTTTTTCCCAATCACCCTCTTTCCGGAACTTCTGCAAAGTTCCGGTCTCTCCATCTCCCACCTTCTTTCTTCCTCTTCCAACCAATCCACCTGATCGTTCTCTCGGCGCTCGCACTAGTCATCACTTGCGCACACAACTCTCGTTCTCGGCATTCCAATCGTTTGACGGCATTAGTTCCGGAATCAAGTAAGTGATATTCTTTTTCTACAACTTCATATTTCGAATATTCGTCGAGATATCGATGGTCGGTTGGTCGAGGCAGTCGGTTACCCAGACAGCGACAGACAAAAGCTCGCCATACATTTGCTTTGGGCGGCCGAGCGCAGCAGCAATTGTTGTTTGCGAACTCTTCATTCTGTCAATCTTAACACTCGCTCATTATTTGGGACCGACTTTTCATTTCCTGCCCCAATCTTTCACTCATTGACTCTCATTTTGGCTTGTCAGTACCAATTGTGTACGCAGTTCACCGTCACTAACAAGAAATTTTGACAGAAGTCACTCGTTTAAACAGCAAAAAACTTGACATGGAGCTGACCATGGACTATACTACCGACAAAGTCGGCAAGAAGGCTAAAGCCAAGGCAGCTAAGGCTGCGAAGGCTGCCCAGCTGCAGGACGAGGAGCCCAAGTCCATTGCTGCCCTCATTGAGGCCGGCATGCTGGAGGATGCTTTCAATGAGACTCAGTGCGGTAACTGTGACAGGATGCTCAAGACCAATTACATCTGGGGCCTGGCCTTTTGGGGCATAGTCTTTCTGTATCTGATCTTCGGTGTTGCGGCTGGTAAGTTTTCTTTTGATTTTCTTTTTTGCTCGGTGCTGACCAGTGTGTTTACTCCAGTTACTCTGGTCAATGCCCACCAGGTGGATGATGGCGAGGCTCACGAGCTTGTTGCCCGTGGGTTTGAGGCTGACACTACCTCGGTCACCGACTCTGCCTGCACTGTCTCTACCAGTGTTACTTTCCCAGCTCCCTCGGCTGCCTTTGACACCGTCACTATTGACGGTACTATTGTCACCGAGACTGTTGACGCCGCCACTGCTACCGGTGATGTGACCGTCACTCCGATCATCTCCCAGACCAGGTAAGCACCCCAGCAATTCCAGCTCAATTGTTGAACACGTCATCCTAACACCCATTGTCTAGCACCGAGCAATCGGCCTGCTCCAGCCCTGAGACTGTGACCGTCACCATCACCACCGTGACTGACAACGACGCCGTGACCGCAGCTGCGGGCGGTGCACCTCCCCAGAGCAGCAACAGCAACGAGGAAAGCACCACCATCACGGAGAACAGCGTCCTGGCCACGGTCACCGTCACCGAGCGCCACACCGTCATCAGCACGGCCACCATGAGCATGGCCACCACCACCACCTCCTCCACCGAGGGCGGCGGCGAAGTCACCATCCAAACCATGACCACCTCCTCTCCCTCCCCCGACACCGACACGGTCACGGTCACCACCGCCCCCCAGACCACAACCACCACCCAATTCATCACCGTGCTCAACTCCACCGGCACCACCACAACCACCCTAACCCTCGACACCACCAACACCGCCTCCCTGATCACAACCCTCGGCAGCATGCTCGGCGACGGCACCACCAGCGCCGCCATGGGCACGGGCACGGGCATCCTACTCAACACCGCCACCGGGGGGGCCTGCAGCCGTCAACCAACGGCAGCATGACCTACAGCGTGCCGACCGCGTCGCAGGGCACCGTGCTGCCGAGCATAGTCAGCAGCTCGGCCAGCTCCTCGTTCAGCCGCGCCCTGTGTCGTGGCGCGGGCGGTATCGGTGTCGGTGTTGGTGGTGTGGGGGATGCCGCCGCCGGCAAGCGCGACCAGCGCGGCGGTACCGGCGGGTTTTATTGTGTGGTTCTGGCGGTGGCTTGTGCGGTTGCTGTGCTGGTTTAGGCTGGGCTAGGCTAGGTTGAACTAGTGCTGCTTGCTTGCTTGCTTGCTTGCTTGCAAAGGCCTTGCTGTGGTGGGTTCTGGCTGACGGGTTCTCTGGGGGGTGGGAGGATTTGGATGGGGGACCTGGGAGAGGGGGACGGAGACAATGGGGGGTTTTTACTCCTTTGGGCGTGGTTGATAATGGAAATCATGGCCCGAGTCTTTGTGTGTTTTTTTTTTTTTTGCCTTGATTTTGTGATGGTGATACTGGAGTTGTGAATGAGTGGTTGGGCATCTTGTCTGTCAGGGGGATGCTACTTTTGCTGGATTTCACTATTGTACCTAGGAGGCAAACCAGGCAATTTACTACTTTGCAGAGTCAACGAGACTGTAAACCACCACGACACACCCGGATTGTTTCAAGTGATCTCCATTCATTCGCGTTTTCTAACGTGTGAGTGACGCGCCGAAACGCGCTTTATCAAGCAGCAGTATCATGGTGGGAGCAGAGGCCCCCTCCTCCTTCCTCTGCTCGCCAGTGACGCGTCACGAAACACACACGCTTGCCATATCCGTAAGGCAACAACCCCCGTTGAGGGAAAGCCATGTCTCCTTAACCATCACCTGATGCCCCAATCGGGACGGTATGTACAGTAGTACCCCAAGGTCCCAGCAATCCGAGCAACACCCGACCAGACTCCCATAACTCAAAAAAAATGAAAGAAAAGAAAGTCCAAATAGAAGTACAAGAGGGACACCAATGCCATACATTTCAACCCAGGAATTGTAAAGAAAACCATAACCCTTACCCCATCACACCCCGATATCTTTAATGCCCCCCGTGCCCCTGCTGCCTCAACTTCCAACTATCCTTGATGCCCTTCGCCGCCTGCAGCAGCTCCGCCTCACTAACCCCATCCTTGATACTCCCCATCACACTGTTCACGGTACTAACATGATTGGCCTCGGTCTTGTCATCGCGGAAGCGGTACAGGCGCCAGCGCTTCTCCTCGTCCAGGCAGCACTCGACGATGCGGTCCTGCAGGGGGTCGCCCCAGCTCTTGAGGGTCTCCCACTCGTCCTCGGTCAGGTACAGGGGTTCCTTGAGCTCCTCGTAGCCGGGTTTCCCGCGGTCGCTGCCCGTGAAGATGAGCAGGCGCGCGTCCGGGACGCTGTCGTAGTCGACGAAGGGCTCGGTGCGGCCCTCGGCGCGCTCGAGCTCGTTGGGCTCGACGAGCGGGAAGTGGAGCCGGAGGCGGAAGTCGACCGTGTTCTCGTGCGGGGCTTTCCACTTGAGGATGTGCTGGTCGGTGCCGAACTGGTAGGAGCTGGTGCGGCAGGTGAAGATGAGGCCGTCGTTCTGGTGCTTGAGGCTGGGCAGCACCTCGCGGAACATCATCTCGATGCCGTACGAGAACTGCATCTCCTTCATCTCCACCTTGAACGCCTGGTAGCGCAGCTCCTCGGGGAAGGCGGAAAATAGACTCTTGTACGGCTTCATGACGTGCTCCTTGAAGTAGCCCAGCCGCTTGTCGAGGGGCTTGGAGAGCAGGTCGGCCTTGCCGTCGAGCGCGAGCAGGTCGAAGACGAGGAAGACGGGCGCCTTCTCGCCGTTGGGAAGTGTGTCCATCACTAGCTCGCCGTCGATCAGCGTGCCCGTGTGGAAGGCAGCGCGGTCTTGGGCTAACGGGAAGTGGAGATTGCGCTGCGACAGCCACCAGTAGTCGTTCTTGCGGTCCACCAGGTAGTGGCACTCGCTGCCGTTCTCGTCCGAGGTGAGGTAGAGGAGGTAGCGGATGCCGTCGGATTTTTCGCAGACGTAGTAGCTATTTGGAAAGGGGGGAACACGGTCAGACAGGCTAGCAACGGGGCTTGGGGATAGAGATGGGGATGGGGTCACATACTCCTCTCTCCGTAGCTCCTCCATATGCCTCCGCGAGAACGAGACGGGCTGGGCTCCCGGGAAGCTGTACGAGTTGCGCCCGAGCAGATTCGCAACCTCGGTGCGCAGCTCTCTAAGCAGGTCACCTTGGGCCTTGACGCCCGGGGCCGCGATGTCGCGGAGGGGTTGCGCTCCCTGGTCCATGGCTGGCTACTTGGGTTGATGAAGGGTGGCTATCGGGTCGTGGCCAAGGACTCAGAGGTCGAAGTGTTATGAATACAGGCCTGGGTCGGCAAGTGGAATGATCCTCCCTTCAGTCGCCGCACATGTCGGGGCGGGTCTCGTATGGTTGCCGAGTCCAGCGCGTTGAAGATGCGTACCACGCGATTCTCGGCTTCTTTGAGGGTTTGCGACCGCTATCTTATCAAGGTGTCAAGGTACCGAAATGCCAAGCCAGCAGGCCACCCTGACTCCTCCATTGAGACCCACCACTGCCCACTCACATTCGCTACCGGATTAGGGAAATGCGGCCTCGGACACACATTCAGTACATCACTCACATCAGCAATCCAAAGCAGGAGCAAATTCAGTGTACAAAGTACGCTGATCCATGAGCCATAATCGCTGGTCTTTCGACTCGCAATATTCATTCCAAACACATTACAGCAGAGCCTAACATTATTGAGCCTCCGTGGCCGGGATCGCTCTTAGACCTCTAGGTATCTCGTAGGGGAGGCGCATCATCAGCCCATCATCAACCCATCGACTCGTCAATCTTTTCCACCTCTGCCTTCGCTTCCTCCCATGTTTCCTTGTTCTTCTTTGCCCATTCGATTTGGCTCTTCGCATAGGCAAGCTGCAACTGGTTGTTAGCGTTCGGCTGTAGTTACCCCGGAAAGGGTCACTTGCCATGTACCGCCTCAGATCGTCCTCCTTCTCCTTCTGGAAACGCTTGAGGTCCTTGAGGACGCTTGCGCTTGCGTCCTTGACATCCTGGGCTGACGCAACCTTTGCCTGCTCGAGCTGTACGATCGACTCGCGGGTCTTGGTGATGGTGTCCCGGCGCGTCTTCTCCGGGTCCGCGTCAACCACTCCCTGAACGGCGTGACGGAGGGGCCCGAAGATCTTGTTCGTAATCGATGCCGCGCTCGGCGCCTTCCTATGGCTAGGAGCCGCGGGTGGCCTCTCCGGGGTCCCGATATTTGCCGAGGGCGCAGAAGCGAGATCGCTGTGCGTTGGAGGGAAATCCGAGTCGATCGACGCCGTGTCATCGTTACTGCCATCGCGGCGATGCGACTGCGTTTCCCTCGTGCTCGTCGACTTCCTCGGAGGAGGCTGGAGCTGTTGCGTGCCACTCAGGTACTGCTCTATTCTCCTCGCCTCCGCCTCGCTCCGTTCCAGTTGGTCTAGTAACTGGCCCTTTCTATTGAGTTCGTCTGCAGTCATGTCCTGCTGCACCCGCTTCAGAACTCGATACCGCAAGACGCTCCTAATCACACCTGCAAACTGCGCGTTCTCACGCATCGGCTCAGCAAAGCTCGCGCCGAGTGAGCTTGAGAGCTCCTCGGTGGCAATGTACGAGGAATCGGCGGCTTGCCCTATCCGCTCGATCGCTGTCGAGAGCGATTGGACGGGTTCGGAAAGAGAAAACGCGTTATATCTCGCCCCCAGCTCGGAAAGATCCGCGGCCAAGGACGACAGATGGTTCAGGGACCGCCGATTAACCTTTTCCATGGGGCCCATAAGGAGCGATTCGAGCTCTCGGATAGAGGTCTCGAAGGCGGTAAAATAAGGGTCCAACTCCTGTTCGCTAAGATTACTGCTGTCCGGCGGGAAACGGGAAAAGACTTGGGCACCGAGCGTGCTGCTCGGAGCCGGCGCCGCGGGTATGGACTTGAGCTTTGAAGAGCTGGCGGGGACGGGGAGAAACTCGTGGCCCGGAGTCGGGTTGGCCGGGTCCAAGGGCGGTGCCCTCATGATGGACTTGGGGATAGATGCCACTGGGTGGGAGTGGAGGACCTCGTTCTGGTATTGTTAGTCGGGGGTTATTGTCTTTGATCGTGCTCGCAACCTACCCAGCTCGAGTTGGGGTCCAAGAACCGCCACCAGACACCATCTGCACGGATCTGTTCCATCCTCCGGCACCGGTTCAAGAAAACCGCCAGCATGCGCTTCCGGAGATCGATTATTTGCTGATCCTGCTTCGCGTTGGTGGGGTTGGCGGCATACTCGGCCACGGTATGCTTTTCGGGAATCGGAGGTATGATGAGGGTCGGATGTAGCCTTGTGAGGGCCTCCCGGAGGGTCGCAAACTCTGAATAGCGCCGGCGAACGATAAGCTCCTAATGACGGTGGGTTAGTGTTTGCCCTGTTAATAGCGCCCAAAAGTTCGGTCCCTACCCCAGTCTTGATGGTGTAGACGATGTATCTGCCACTTTCCGTACTCTTCCCAGCGTCGGTAATTAAAATAGGTAGCTCCGGATTCTCGTAGAGCATTTGCTCTACACGACTGTCGTATCCGCCGGGTTTTGGTCGGGGGACAAGCTCGCCCTGGGAGCGGGCATTGTCCTCCTCTTGGCTCTCGGCATCTGTTGACTCGCGCCGCGGAGCTTCGTCCCCGGTAGAAGATGGTGTATTGGGAGCTTCATATCTCGGGTCTATTTCCACCCAGTCGGTGTCAGTTTCATCGGCCTCGTTGGCGGGGGATCGCAAGTCAATATCGAAAAATTGCGACGACGACATGATCTTAAAAGGCGTGTAATTGCAATAGATTGGAGATCAGAAAGAGATCAGAAGGACTCACAATCGTTCGTCACAGGTGAGGACGGGTTAGCAGACGACGCAAATGAGTCCCTGCGCTCAAAGCTCCCCCCATATGGGTTGTTATCCTCGTCATTCCACATTATGCGGAGCTTTTGACCGAGAGCGGAGGACAAAGATGAGATATAAAGCTGCCTGCAGTCAAATAAAACGTGAAGCGGAAGGCGCAAAGACAGTGGTTGCTGGCAGGCGCAGCGCTGTGCGGTTTTGAGCGGTCCGATGTAGCTGGTGCGCTGAGGCTCGGTCGCGGGGCACTCCTAAGAAGTTGTTGGGAACCCAGCAACCGCGGGGTTGCGAGTTGCGACTGGGGTCGGAGAGTTCGTGCGCTCGTTGATTATAATAGTAGCTGGGGTCTCCTGATATGCAGGCGCAATTGATCGATGGTGGTCGGTCCGATGTCTCTAGGTTTATATGGCGGGTCGGAATTTGGTAGGTGTTGGTGCGGGTGATTCGCCGCTCGTCTTGGGATGTAGTTCTAGGTAGGTTACTACGCGGCAGAGGTTGGTGGGCCAGGAGCTTGTCAGATGCGAGGCACAGCCTGCCAAGAGGATGACGACGGTTGCCCGCTTGGACCATGCTCCTGCATGTTACGTAATGCGCTAGCAGCTCACTCCCCACACGATGATCTGGGGAAGCTTCTTTGGAGATTGTTTGCAGCTTCATCAGCCTGGGTACCTGATCAAAATATTGTCTTTGGAGAAGTTTTTGTTCCTTTTATATTTTTTTTGTCTATGTGTTACTAAATATGGGACTGCAACTGCTTCGATTACAACTTCATCGTGACATTGACATTTTATGATCATGAACGTTCACAGAATGAATCTCATTTCTAAATGATGTCATTTTTCCTGCAGCTCGGCCATGAAATTAGCCTTCGGTTCAGGCCTGAGGGGACACTGAAGACCAATGGCTCAAATGGCGACCCTATCGAAACACATATTCGCTGCCTCGAACTTCGTTGTAGTCAACAGCTGATACACTCTAGGTGACCCAACCCTATGTCAATGTCAGACCATGCCTCTCCCTCTCTAAACCAACACACCGATCACCTCACACTCAATTCTCCCCCCTCAAAGCCCTTCGCATCCGATAAAACCTCCCCGTAACCCGACCAGTCAACCCAAACCGCCTGCCCCTCTCATTCCCACCCTCACCCCCATCCCTACGCGGATCCCGCTGCCCGCTCCTCCCCCGCCGCGACTCAACTGTGTCAACACTCCGCTCCGACGACGATGTCACGACCATCGACAAGCCGATATCCGACACTTCGCCCCGATCCTCCTCGGGCAGGGTAAACGACACGCGCCGGCGCCGGCGCTCGGGGCTCGGGAACTGCAGGTCCGGACTTGGACTCGCACTCGGGCTCGGGCTCGGGCTCAAACGGCGCTGACGCGCCCGCTGCCGGTGGAGGAGGTCGGCTAGCGGGACGGTGTCGGAGGGCCGGATGTGTGGCTGGTGGGCGGCGCGGTCCGGGCTGGGGCGACGGGTTTCTGGATCGGAGGCTGCGCGGGTGCTGGTGCGGGTGCGAGCGCGGGGAGCGAGCGTTGGGCGCGGTGAGCCGGCGTCGAGCACTGCCTCCATGCTGGTGCTGATGTCGCTGGAGCTGAGGCTAGATATGGATAGGGGCTCGGATTCCGATGGAGGGCTGCTGCGGCGCTGGTCCCGTGCGCTGGTTTGGGTGTTGCGTCGCTGGGGTTGGGATTGTTGGCGAGTTTGGCGATCCTGTTTAGGGGATTTTGGTTGCCTTTCCGAGGTTGATGGGCGATATCTTCTATGCTTGCGCGCAGGTGGCGGGGCCGGAGATGATGGAGGCGAGGTTGATCTGGACTGGCCGGCCGGAGAAGACGAATCGGACAGGGTCCTGGCATGGCCCGCGACGGGAGGTTTTCCCAGGGAAAACCAACGGCGCCATTGGCTTTGGGGTTCCGCAACTGGAGTGGCTTCCGCCTTCTCTCGTTTCTTTCTCGGCGGAGTAGATAGTGCGACGGGCGGGGGCGCAAAAGCGGGCTGGGGCATCGGCACCACTTCTGGCTTAAGGTACTGGCCTTGGAGGTTGGGTGGAGCGGCGTACCCAAAATAAGGAGGCGGCGCATCTGGAGGACATGGAACTGTAGCCGCGACAAATGCGACTGGGTTCGAATAGAAGGTAGTCGGAGGGTGGCCTGATTGCACGAAGGCAGGCGGTCCAAACATTGATGGGAGGGGCGCCGTGGAGGATGAGGGAACAGACCAAATAGCAGGAGGGGGCGGCGGTGGCGGCGGTGGCGGCGGCACCATATGTATATCTGAGCTGTGAGCCATCCCAAGCTGCTGGGGCACTTGATCAACGATGTTGTTTCCTTGTTGTTGAGTTTTCCCAACGGTTCCCTTTCCGGGCGTTGGAATTGGGGCATCTGTCTCGACACGTTCCGAGTCGCTCAGTTGCCTTGGCTCTCGGTAAATGGTGATTGAGAGCCTGTTCGGATCCCGCCTCGAGAGTTCCCAATAACCGGTGACAGGATTTTGACTGTCGTCACGGCCGCCTTGAAGACCGGGTTTGATCTGGAGCCGCCAGTACAGGTACACCAGTACTATTACAACGGAGACAATCACGAGGATGACACCGAATTGTGCGGCATCGCCCAAGCAGTCCCACCCAGCGCTAATCACAATGTTAGTTGTTGTTTTGTCAAAAGTGCAGAGGCACATACCAATCGTCGCTTTCAGCTCGTTGAGCAAGCCCATTCACCGAGCCAAAGCCGCTATAACAAGCCGAGGGCGCCATCAGTAAGCTCTAAGGTTGACCAGCAACTCATCCTCAACTATGCGAATAGTTAATGAGTTAAGTAGCGGAAATAGTCGTGGATGAATCCCTGCTTTGGTTACTAGATCTCCGACAATCCGGGCAACCCACTGGAATTGACGGAGAAGTAAGAAAGGCTAGTAGAGTTGAAAGGTGCGGGGTAGCTTTTAAGAAGATGGCAATGGCCGATTAGAAGTATGCATTTTCGGTCCCTGTGATCTGAGGGGTGGGATTGTTTTGGTATTGGAACACAGGTAGGCAAGTACTTCACCAAGTGAGTAGAATGAACAGTGCGGGACACAGATTGAGCCATGGTCAGGTTAGGTA
Source organism: Chaetomium cochliodes (assembly GCA_023383405.1). Lineage (NCBI taxonomy): Eukaryota > Fungi > Ascomycota > Sordariomycetes > Sordariales > Chaetomiaceae > Chaetomium > Chaetomium cochliodes. The sequence goes on from JAKWJL010000007.1 coordinate 572,903, forward strand.
TGTTCAGACGACTCCCAACAAATGGAAGGAAGTTAATGAGAAACCACATCTTTCAGGATTTCGCACATTGAACCCGGATTTGTTTCGGAAACTGCACCTCAGGTTTTGTTTGGAGAATTCACTAAAAAGAGGGTTGAGAGTGTGATACTCGTGACATTCCATGATACCAATTAATACAAAACAGATGCTTCAGAAATGTAGGCAGCAAAAGACTGGGGGTGGTTTCGAGGCCCAAAACCTGATGTGTTGTTTTTTTGGTGATGCTAAGGGTGAATGAATGAAGCTGTGGGAGTTGGGCAGCCTTGTTGTTCAGGGGTGGTTGACGGAAACGCCAAAGATGATTGTCCAATCAAGAGCTCCCCTAAGAACAAGGGTGGCCTGCAATTTGATTTCTTTGCAGACCCGCCTTTCAGCCTCATCGCCTTCGTGTACCAAAAGTGGATTCCTTATTCACGGCTTCGCATCAATAGGAATAATAGGAAGCCAGCGACGCGACAATACCTCCCAGCGTGGGCCGCCATCACCTCCTGCATCGGAACCCAACCCAGCCACTCACCATGCCAAACTAGCTACCGAAATTGATTCTCAATCAACCCTTCAACCCAATCTTTGCTTCGACAACACCATCGCGAATTCGAATGCCGATTCCGATTCCATCCAATCGCAAACTTCACGAACCCCCATCCGTTTGCTCATTGCACAGTCCTCGGGACTTCGATATCCCGAGTCAGAAAAGAGATCAGAGCGGGACACCGATCACCGACTTGCTCCCGGATTCCTTCCCGTGATACCGCGCGCGAGACGCGTCGACGAAAGCCACCATGGCTTCGACCCTTCCCAGCAGCCAAGCGAATGGCTCCGATGGGCCTGCGAAAGGTCTTGCCTCCTTCGCTCCCAAGAGCAAGCGCTTCTCCGACATCCCCTCTACCATCGACATTCCTATGCAAGATGACGTGGAAGTGGAGATCGACCTCGAGGTGCTGCCCGACGACCCGACTGAGCTCTGCTCCGTCTTTGAGAACGAGGGGTCGGCGAGGATATACTGGATGACCGTCGCCCTGGCGTACGCGAAACAGAACAAGATTGACTTCGCCATTGAGATGCTTATTCGTGGTGCCAACGCCCTGCAGGGCAACCAGCGCGAAAAGCTCGGCATCATCACCTGCATCTGCTGGCTGTATCTGTGGAAGAGCAGGGAGGCTCCAAGAGTGGCCCCTGAGGGCTCTCTAGTTTCCGAGGCGAAGACCAAGGAATACTATCTCCAGTTGGCTACCCAGAGTCTGAACGACGCGTCGCGAATTAACCCAGCCTTCCCGCCACTCTTCTTGGCCCGCGGGGTCCTGATTCTCTTGAAGGCGTCGCTTCAGCCCTCGTCCAAGGCGCCGGGCGCCGTCGATTCGCGCAAGTCGGAGCAGTTGCGCAACGCGCTAAAATCGTTCGAGGAGGCTATTCGCGTTTCGCAGGGGAAGAACATGCTGGCCGTCATGGGCAAGGCGCGCGCTCTCTACTCTCTCGGCCGGTATCCAGATGCGCTATCTGCCTACCAAGAGGTCGTACAAAAGATGCCGGACTTGGTGGACCCAGATCCGCGCATTGGTATCGGCTGCTGCTTTTGGCAGCTGGGCTACAAGGACGATGCGAAGCTCGCCTGGGATCGCTGTCTCGAAATCAACCCGGACTCCAAACACGCCAACATCCTGCTCGGCCTCTACCATCTAGATGCCAGTGGCCATGTGCCAACCAACAGCCCGGAATTCATCCGCCTGTACAAGAAGGCCATGACCGAATACACACAAAAGTCCTTCAAGCTCGACAAGAACCTCCCACTGACCTGCGCCACCTTCGCCGGCTACTTCCTTTCCCGGAAGCAGTTTACCAACGTCGATTCCCTTGCGCACAAGGCGATAGAGTACACCGACGTGAACGCCATTGCTAGCGACGGCTGGTATCTTCTTGCCAGGACCGAGCATCACAATGGCGACCTGGAACGGGCTAGCGACTACTACCGGCGTGCTGATGATGCGAGGGGCGGCACTGAGAGGGGCTATTTGCCAGCCAAGTTTGGTGTGGCTCAGCTCTCGGTTCTCAAAAATGATCTCGGAGAGGCGAAGCTTCGGCTGGAGAAGATGATCCAACACGCCAAGAACTATGAGGCCATGATATTACTCGGCACCCTGTACGCGGAGGAAGTGTTTGCCAACCAGTCGGCTGCCGTCAAGGAGGACAAGAGCGCCGAGGCGAAGAAGGCTCTCGGGCTCTTGGAAGGCGTCCGCTCGGCCTGGAAGGACCCCAAGAAAAAACTTGCGCCGGATGCTGCCGTCCTGCTCAACCTTGCACGCTTGTACGAGAACGAAAGCCCGGATAAGGCGCTGCAGTGTCTTCAGCAGGTCGAGCAGCTGGAGATTGACCAGGTTCCGCAGTCGGAATACCCTACGGACACGGAGGACGAAGCGGCGACCCGCGCTGCGATCCGCAAACTTTTGCCGCCACAGCTCCTCAACAATATCGGCTGCTTTTACTCCCAAGATGGGAAACATCACCTTGCTACCGAGTTCTTCCAAGCCGCTCTCGACTCTTGCGCTCGCATTAGCCAGACCGAGAACGATCTGGACATCGATGCGCTTCTGACAACCATCTCGTTCAATCTCGGCAGGAGCTACGAGTATGAAGGCGATGCCGACAAGGCGATCAAGACCTACGAGCAACTGCTGAGCCGCCACAGCGATTACACGGATGCGCGGACGAGGCTGGCCTACATCAAGCTGCGCAAGAACCCCAACAAGGAGGGGCCCGATGCAGTTGCCAAGCTGTACCAGGAGAACTCGTCCGACTTGGAGGTCCGCTCCCTCTATGGCTGGTTCCTGGGCAAGGTGAACTCCAAGAAGAGGCCGGCCAACATTGCAGAGGATCCGGAACAGCGGCATTACAAGCACACCCTGCAGAACTACGACAAGCACGATCGCTATGCCCTCGTCGGTATGGGCAACCTGCACCTCATGTCTGCGCGTGAGATGCGCCGTGAGACGGAGCAGGACAAGCAGAAGCGGAGTGCTGCTTACAACCGCGCAGTTGAATTCTTTGACAAGGCGCTCCAGCTCGATCCCAAGAACGCCTACGCCGCCCAGGGTGTGGCGATCGCTCTTGTGGAGGATCGGAAAGACTACAAGAACGCCCTGCAGATCTTCATCAAGGTCCGCGAGACCATCCAGGATGCTCACGTCTACGTCAACCTGGGCCACATCTACGCCGAGCTGCGCCAGTTCAGCAAGGCCATCGAGAGCTACGAGCTTGCGCTCACTAAGGAGGGCAAGGCCAACGATGCCGGCATCATCTCATGCCTCGGGCGGACCTGGCTCAACAAGGGACGCGCAGAGCGCAACCTTGACGCCTATAAGATGGCCCTCGAGCACGCCAAAAAGGTAAAGCAAAGCCACCTCCCACGGCAGCCCGCTCCCTCTGACTAACAACCACACCCTAGGCCCTTGCTGTCGCTCCAGACCAGCTCCACTTCAAGTTCAACGTCGCCTTCGTACAGATCCAAGTCGCGCTCACACTACACTCCATGCGCGACAGCGAGCGCACCTCCTTCCAGCTCGAAGAAGCCGCCGAAGGCCTCGAAGCCGCCATCAAAGCGCTCGACGAAATCGCCGCCTCCCCCTCCCCGCCCTACCCCAAACACGACATGGAACAGCGCGCCAACATGGCCCGCAACACCCAGCGCAAACAACTCGAGCGCGCCCTGGCCAGCCAGCGCGAGTACGAAGCCAAGAACAAGGAAAAGCTCGCGGCCGCGCTCGAACAGCGCCAGGCCGAACTCCGCCGCCGCGAAGCCGAGCGCCGCCGCCAAGAAGAAGCCGAGCGCGAGCGCCAGGACAAGATCCGCCGCGACCGCGAGGCCATCGCCGCGCGCGACCGTGCCCTGGGCGAGCAGCGCGCCGAAGAGGAGCGCGCCCGCATCGAGGCCGAGATGACCACCGACAGCGAGACGGGCGATAAAATCAAGCGCAAGAAGAGGCCGGCTGCTTCGCGCCGCTCGCGCTCGGGTGAGCCTCGTTCGGGTGGTGGGGGTGGGAAGGGCGCTGGTGGCGGTGGGAGGAGCAGGAGGAAGAAGGCTGCTTCTGCGGGCGGGGATTCGGATGGCGAGGATTCGGCGGGCGAAAAGAGCCGCAAACCGCCCAAGAAGAAGCAGCGCCTGGCGAGCAAGAAGGAGAGCGCCAAGTACAAGTCGCAGGAGATTGTGGTTGACAGCGACGAGGACGATGAGGCCGACTACCGTGGTGGTGGTGATGAGGATGAGGATGCGCTGGACAAGGCGGAGCGCGCGCTCGAGAGGTCGGGGAGGCGGAGCGGCAGCCGCACGGCTGGTTCGGACGGCTCTGAGGAGGAGGAGGAGGAGGATGGTGAGGAGAGGGGTGGGAAGAGGAGGCGGACGCTGAACCGGCCGCGGAGAAGGTCGTCTGGTGCTGGGGAGGGCGGTGATCAGATGGATGTGGATGAGGCCGGTGGTGGTAGTGGTGGTGGTGGGGAGGGGAGCGGGGATGATGGGGAGGAGACTGTTGCACGCAGGCCGCAGGCGAGGGCGTCGCGCCGTAGGGGGATTGTGGAGGAGAGTGATGAGGAGGAAGCGGCCGCGACAGGGGATGCGCCTACCCCTGGGGTGGCGAGTGCTGCGGAGGAGGGCGAGAAGGGTGATACTAGCATGGTGGATGCGGATGATGAGTAGGGTTGGTAATGGGCTAGCGAGATTGTAACATGTATTATTTATTCATCTGAGGGGTTGGGCCAGGGGTTTGGTGCTCTCATAAAAGATTAGATATGAAGCCTTGAATGGCCGTACTGCATGCGTCATGGCTCTGCTCTGAATACAGGCGTGTTATATGCATTATTCGCTCAAGTCTTGTTCCGTTCTTGAATTAGTATTACAGTCGGTGCGTCCTCCGTGATAGGTAACGTGAGCAGCTTCTGATCGTGTCATTCAAGCCATCCGTACCCAGCTCCTCCTTTTTCCATCCCGCCCTTAACACGCCCTATTAACGCCATCCAACCCCATACTCTCGTACAGCTCCATACTTCATACAGCTCCATACTCTCGTACAACTCCCTCCAACCACCAACCGACCAACCCCCTAACTCTCCATCCGCCCCGCCTCCCCATCATCATCATCATCACCCAGCACAATCCCCCTCACCAAACCCCTCACATCCCACCCCCCAAGCCCCTCCTCATCTCCCCCCTCCCCCTCCCTCATCTGAACCTCCGCATCACCACCAAAAACCATCCCCACCCCCAACAGCCGCACCATCTCCAAATCCCCCCGCGCCGTCAACCCCTCCACCCCCGCCGCATCAGCCACACCACCCACCCGCGCCAGACACACCCGAAACACGTCCCGCGGATACCGCTCGCTCTCCGTGACGCGGCCTTCGTTGGCGTCGGCTACGCGCGAGGCGAGGTCGCCTACCAGTGTGAGGAAGAGGACGGGGGGTTTGAGGCGGGCAAGGCGGGCAAGGCGGGCGTCGGTTTTTGAGGAGGTGGGGTTGGGGGTGATGGTTGTTGTTGGGGGCTCAAGGTGTGCTGCTGCTGAAGGAGGGGCGGCTGGGTGGGTTGATTGCGGTGGGGGAGGAGGGGAAGCGGTTGAGGCTGAGGTTGGTTCGGCGAGCTGGGCCGTGAGCGCGCGCAGGTGGTGGCGGAGCAGCGACAGCAGCACGGCGTAGCCCCCCAGGTTGCGCGGCCAGTCGGGGAGGAGTTCTTTCAGGTGGAGGAGGGCGGCTAGGCGGAGGGCGTGGTCGAGGAGGTTGGTGCGGGCTCCGCGTTCTTCGGCGGCCGGGGTGATGGGGATGGAGGGGAGGAGGCGGTGGTTGGAGATGTAGGTTTCTGGGCTGGAGACCTCGGTTGAGTAGAGGTTGAGAGGGGGGGAGTCGTCGCGGAGCGGGCCGGGGTGGGTGAGCAGCGCGTGCGTGAGGGCTTGCCATTCCTCGGTGAAGGCGTGGGGGTCGAAGACGACGGTGCCGGGGGATCGGCGGGCGAGACGGATGGCGGAGGTGAGGATGGACAGGGAGGTGAGGGACTCGATGACCAGGGGGTGGATGTGGAGGGGGCTGAGGAGGGCGGATATGGAAGCGGCTGTTTGTTCGCGTACCCCAAGAGGGACAATGTCGGAGACCGGGTTGTATTGTCGGGTGAAGGAGAGGTATGGGCTCGATACGAGGGCTACGGCGCCTCGAAGATCGGCTCTGTCGATCTGGTTAGTCGTGGGTGACTCTCGGACGAGAATTGCACCGTGCTCACTTGTACATCTCTGCTAACAACCACGGCGGCAGCCCATCCAGACCCCCGTTTAAGTCGAGCACCTTTCGTAGCCCAGACATGTGTAGCTGCCAATGGTCGAGACGGCCAACGTAACACTGGTGGGTGACTGGTCAGCCGTCATGTTGGGAATCGCATTCAGGGGTCAGGCCGTACATACCCCCACACAAGCCAACTTTGCGATACAATGCAGAGTTACCGCGTCCGCAGCGTTTTGTTGGTTGAGTTTCCGGTTAAGGATGGCACATATCTTGGATATGTGGTATGCCAGATCTTTCGGTTCTGTCTGCGTTTCGAGGGCTACCGCGATGCTCCCGCACATGAGGACGCAGTGTTGAGCAGCCCTGTCTCCCGTGACCATGGAGTAGAAGTCGGCTCCCCTCGAGGGATTATACGCCAGTATGTCCTCATCGGGGTACATGCTGCGTGGAGTACAGTCGTAGTAACGACTGAACAATGCCCGGTCTTCCTCTGACAGGGGAGACTCCGGGTCGGGGGCGGCATCTCCCATTGTTCCTGTGGCTAAGCTGTCGAGAGCTGGGTCGATGTGGAGCACGTCCTGGTTCGCAGGGGATTGATCGAGTTGAAAGCTTCGATCTTCGAAAGGTGCCGGGGAAGGTCGGGATGGTGTTCCTGGCCCGGGCGTCGCCGGCGATTTCCCTCCCCGGGCCGTCCTCCGCTGCCGTCTTCGCCCCTGTGCCCCGCCCGAGGACTCTGAATGTGCGGTATCCTTCCGATAACTCCCTTCGCTCTGGGATTCGCTGCCCTCTTCGACGAACTTGATCTCTTGTTGTGACGAGCCCGAAGTCCCCGTTGCCCCTGATGGGCCGGACCCGGCGGGCGTGTCGCGGGGAGATGCGTTAACGAAAGACAGCCCGTTGAACCTTTGCCTCGAGACCTGTAGCCCTCGCCGTGTCTTGACCAGCTTTCCATCCTTGATCGTTGCGTTGAAGTGATCCATCGCTTCGAAGCTTGAAGTTGCGGGGAGCGCGTCGCCTCCTTGGATGCCGGCGTCGGTCTAAAACGGGCAACTAACAAACACGGCGCGGTTGAACTCTGGTCTCAATGCAGCAATCCGGCGGCTTGGAACCAGGCGCAAGATAAAGGCTACAGCAGCAACTAGTGGTAGACATGATTGGCGGCCTTTGCCCGTATGCACAAGCTGTCCCCTGCGGCTGCGCATGAGGCGCCGGGGCGCCAGACCTGCTGAAGCCTAGTGATAGTTGATCCATGATGCTCGGGAGAGGCCTCTAGTTCATCGTGTAGGTCTCTTTGACAGGGCCGCAGCCCTCCAAGCTGAAGTTGGTGGACCGGGCCGACGGCAGTGCCCTTGGCTAAGCTATACGAGGTAATGCTACCGGATACGGGGTTCTCCCTGGAGACGTTAAACGATGGTAAACGAAACCCAGATTTTTATTTCACGCGTTGCCAAATTGGTCTCGAGGCCATGAGTAATCCCCAACGCCCATTAGTCGTTGGTCACAAACATCATCTTCTCTTTCCTGAAATGGCCTGGGGAACCGACTTTGGCGAGGCGAAAAGGGGCCGACAAGTTGAATGTTGAGAAGGCTGACAAAGTGCTGAAAGCGTCGATCAGCACTCTATTGGATGCCCCATCCGGGGTGGCGATGCAGGGTATGTACGAGGCTCGATCTTTAAAAAGTTCTGAATACGTCCAACTACCATTCTCGAGACCGGGGGTCTCACGTCAGCCTTCTCTTTTCTCTCTGCCGGCATTCCGCCAGCCGATGACGCTATACATAGTCGTTGGATTGCTTTTTAAGTGTCCGATATAGTTCCGAATTGTACCGGAACATCATTCCTCGTGATCAGTAGAACACTGAGCCCTTCATCAGCACACGAGCGGTTCTCAAGAGATCGACCGAGAGAACAGCCCCATCCTTGACCTTCGCCGCAACGTTCAGCTTGCCACCCGGGTGTCCGACGACAATGGTATCACTCCCGTCAGCCCCGACAGCGAGCTGGTTGGGTATCGTCCCGGGAAGTCGAGCGGCCGCGCCGAGACACAACCCCAAAGTTAGCGGCACGGACTTGTGCGCCTGTCCCATCGACAGAGCAAGACACTTGATGTGGACTTCGGGGCTCTGCTGAGTAACTTCAGGAGGGAACACGAGCACAATCTTGGGAATGCTCTGCGTGTTGGGATCAAGGCCCATCAAGGATGCACCAGCCTGGCGGATCTGCTCTAGACGAGCTTTAAGCGCCGCATCCGCCTCGACAGCGGCAGGATCCAACGACGCGGGATTCTGGACGCCAAGGTCTGAGACGCGAACAAACACGCCTAGGTTAGATACGTCCACAAGAGACGCCTCGATTGTGCGGCCGTCCGGCAGGCGAAGAGTGTCGACCCGGTTGCCCGTTGGCAAAACTTTACCGGTCGCGGCACCGCCGGGGTTGATGAAGCCGAGGTTGATTTGTGACTGCTTCCCCGGTACTCCATCCATCTCGTACGTTCCCAGTGGAGAATACGAAGGGGGCTCCCCGCTAACGCGGAACCTAGAATGCACCACCTTGCGCGTATTAGTGTTGAAGATGCGTACCGTGACTGTGCGCTCGCCGGTTTCGGGATCCGTTTCTATCTGGGAATGCTCCGACAAGCCGGCGTCAAAGGCAACGGGCCCGACTATGGACAACATGTTGCCACAATTGCCAGCCTTGTCTAGGCTGCCATCTTTGACGCCAACTTGGACGAAAGTAAACTGCACACCGCCGGCGCTCCCGTCCGGGCTCGGTGATAGGATGCAGATTTTGGAGGTGGACGAGATGCCCGATCCCATGCCGTCAAGCTGTCGGCCATAGGGGTCGGGTGATCCCATGAGTGCAGGCAGAATTGAGTCCCCCGTTGGCAATGTCAGCCGTTGTGATTAGTGATACCAGGAAGGCCATGGTTGGTAATGATGTTTCCGGGGAACGGCCAGAGAGTACCCGACATACATTGGGATTCAGGGGGCAGGTCTTTCTTCCAGAGAACTAGGCCAGTGGAAGTTCCTCCTCGGGCGAAAATGGCGGGGATGCTTCGCGTACCAATCGGCACGGTACCGTCATGATTTATAGGGGTGGATGATCGACTTTCCATCCCCAACTTCGTTTCACCGAGGAGACAACGAGTTGTTGCGAATGACCGTTGGAAGAGCCTGAAACGGCGCATGTTGAACTACAATAAATTCAAGGCACGCGTTGATGCAGGTAGCAGCAGGAACATGAATCCGGCCAGATATGCACCATGCGAAGTGTGGAGGGGAGACGCCAGATGAAGCGCGTCGAGTGAAGAGTGGAGAGTTAGGAGAAGGTTGTTGAAATGTTGGTGAGGAGAAGGTGCCGAGGTAATACACATACATGATACAACAAACCCTAACCCTAGATTAGCCAACAAAGTTGCCCCTGGATCACCCATACCAGCTTGTGAACATTTCTCGCTGTCGATCGCGGAGAGAGTTTTCTCCATGGGTTGTGTATTGCTCGCCGGTGTTGTCTTTGCAACGGTGAGACTCGTGGGAAGTGGCTATTTCATTTTTTCGGGAAGATATGTGTCCCGCCAGGCTAAAACACACTCGTCAGTCATCCACGACAGCCCTCGAACAGGTTCAAGATACTCACCTCCCGGTATTAACGCCGCGGCATACATAACCAACGAAATAGGCCGCAGGTCCTCATCCGTAGACTCTTCAAGGTAATGGTGCCAAAAGTTCACCACCGCCTCCACCCCACTCTTGATCTCCTCATCGGCGCCATAACACTCCAGCCCCAAACACGTCCCAAACTCCCTAAACGCCAACCTCCTCGACGCATCCCGCGCCATCAACCCCTTGTCCTTATCCAGCACAACCTTTGCCATCTCCAAGCCCTGGCTCCCCAGCCGGACAGCCCACGGCTCCTCCTTAAAGAAGTGACACATCCACAACCCCATTCCCAAGTCCAACGGGTCCCGGCTGGCCTCCAACTTCCCACCTCTTTGCATGAGCCGTTTATAGTCATCGATCTCACTGCTCAGCACCTCAGATTGGCCCTGCATATGCTCAGCCGTCCGCTGCAGCAGGCGGTATACCACAAACCCCGTCGCCGCGTCGAGGTGGCCCTCCGAGGGGACCAGCACGTCGTTCATATCGGTAGATATCTTCCAGACCATACGTAGGGTATCGCCCTCTCGGCGGATGACGAAGTGCGGATGAACAGCCTTGGCGAGCTGCACCGCCAGGCGGTTGTATTCCTTGTCCCCCGTCGCGAGGGCGAGACGGTTGAGCGCAAACATCCACAGCGTGAGGTAGTGGTGGTACTGGCCGTCGCGGTCGGCGCCCTGGTCCGAGGTCTTGCCGATGCGCAGGCCGCCGTTGAGGGGCTCGGCGTCGGTGGCGCGCGGCAGGCGGGCGGTGCCGTCGCGCGTGCGCCCGAGGACGTCGTGGACCGTTTGGGCGAGCTGCTTGGCGAGGGTGAGGTAGAGGGGGGAGGAGGTTTCGCGGGAGAGGGTGATCAGGTTGACGACGCCGAAGGCATCCGTCCAGAGGTACCGGCCCCGGTGGCCGCCTGCGCCGGGCTTGTCGGGGGCGGTCCACTTGCGGGCTTCGGCCTCGGAGAGGTGGTCGATGTTGCCGTAGACCACCTTCATGGCCTCAGTGAAATGGATTGTACTTCGGTTAGTAGTCATTTTTCTAGTTAGAAATTTGATGGGATTCAGCATGGAAGTTGTCGTGGTGTTGTTCGTGGCTGTAGTTACTACCAAAGTTCCTCAAAGGTAACCTCCGAATTGACTACAATGGTAATCGAGATGTATGTACATGTACATACAAATCGACGCAACGCATCATCGAGGACGTCACAATTACAATCCCATCAACTCGGGAAGTCAACCGCAAACGATGGGCAACACATCCTTTTCCTCATCTCTTCGTTCCTTCTCTTCCTTCTCGTCTTCCTTCTCCCGTGGACCGGTGTTGGGGACAGACGCTGGATTCGAAAGACACTGCACCGGTTTCAACGAGACCATAACTTCTGTATCGCAACAATCCAACCTCGCCGCGTGTAACTGTTGGTGATGCGACAATGGCGAACTCGATTCGTGCACCCGATCTGTGATCGAGCTTTGGGTTTCGCTATGTCGTCACTGTGTGCCAAAGTGAGTGGCCAAGCTCTAAGCCGCTAGTCCGTTCAGGGTTTAGACCAAAACTGTGTCCCTCATTGGCCGCCCTCTGCCCCGCGTTGGCCGAGATGTTTCGAGCAGCTTCTGGAGCCTGCTAGAAGGTAATCAAGGGTACTGGCTGTTGCTCGCTACCGCCTGCACTCAGTAGCATCATCATCCCACCTCGAGGACCCTCGAGTTTTGAGAACAAGGCCAACCGTCTGCTCCAATTCCCGATATAATTGTGTCTCACCTGTCCGAGACTTTTTGTGTGTTTGTTTTCTTTGTTTCTTTCAACAAAACGAACTCATTTTCCCGAATACTGGGTATTTAATACCACAGAGGGCTCTCGAAAGCAGAGAGGCTATTCCCATAGCCCAGACTCCCAATTGAAGCCTGACGTCACTAGAATCTTCAAAACCAAAACGACGCAACCCCTATTTGCTCGACTCTGAGCACAACTTCACGAAACACATCAACACCTCTATCCGAGACATCGGTCTCGCTTCAACCAGCTCACGATGAACTCGAAGATGGAGTTTACCGACCGGGCCAAGAAGGCGTTGGAAGACGCCATGGTCCTGGCTGAGCAATACGCACATTCCCAGCTGCTGCCCGTGCATCTGGCCGTCGCCCTCCTCGACCCGCTCCCCGACCAGAGCAAGGATCAGCAGAATGCTGTCCCCGGCACCACGAGCACACTCTTCCGCCAGGTCATCGAGCGTGCCCGCGGCGACCCGCAGCTCTTCGACCGCGCCCTCAAGAAGAGCCTCGTCCGTTTGCCGAGCCAAGACCCGCCCCCCGAGCAGGTCTCGATGGCACCCACATTCAACACGGTTCTGCGAAAGGCCATGGACCTCCAGAAGGTGCAGAAGGACACATACATTGCCGTCGACCATCTCATCACCGCCTTGTCAGAAGACCACTCGATCCAGACGGCCCTTAAAGAAGCCAACATCCCGAAGCCGAAGCTCATCCAGGATGCCATCACAACCATCCGGGGCACGAAGCGGGTCGACTCGCGGAATGCGGACACAGAGGAAGAGAATGAGAACCTCGCCAAGTTCACCATCGACATGACAGCCATGGCGAGGGAAGGAAAGATGGACCCCGTCATAGGCCGCGAAGAGGAGATCCGGCGTGTTGTCCGGATCCTGTCCCGCCGTACCAAGAACAACCCCGTGCTCATCGGTGAGCCCGGTGTGGGCAAGACGACCGTGGTCGAGGGTCTAGCGCAGCGCATCGTCAACTCGGACGTGCCCGACAACCTGGCAGCCTGCAAGTTGCTCTCCCTGGACGTGGGTGCCCTGGTTGCCGGCAGCAAATACCGGGGTGAGTTCGAGGAGCGCATGAAAGGCGTGCTCAAGGAGATTCAGGAGTCCAAGGAGACGATTGTTCTCTTCGTCGACGAGATCCATCTCCTCATGGGTGCCGGCTCATCGGGCGAGGGTGGCATGGACGCAGCCAACCTCCTCAAGCCCATGCTTGCCAGGGGCCAGCTCCACTGTATCGGTGCGACCACCCTGGCCGAGTACCGCAAGTACATCGAGAAGGACGCCGCCTTTGAGCGTCGTTTCCAGCAAGTCCTCGTCAAGGAGCCGTCAATTCCTGAGACCATTTCGATCCTCCGTGGCCTCAAGGAGAAGTACGAGGTCCACCACGGTGTCAACATCGCCGACGCCGCCATCGTGGCCGCTTCGAATCTCGCCGCCCGCTACCTGACTACTCGTAGGCTGCCCGATTCGGCGGTCGATCTCATCGATGAAGCCGCCGCCGCCGTCCGGGTCGCCCGGGAGTCTCAGCCCGAGATTATTGACTCGCTCGAGCGCAGACTCCGCCAGCTGAAAATTGAGATTCACGCACTATCTCGCGAGAAAGACGACGCATCCAAGGCACGCCTTGCCCAGGCGAAACAGGACGCGGAAAACGTCGAGGAGGAGCTGCGACCGCTCCGCGAAAAATACGAGCGCGAGCGTCAGCGTGGCAAGGATATCCAGGAGGCCAAGCTGAAGCTGGAGAACCTTCGTGTGAAAGCAGAGGATGCCAGCCGGATGGGCGACCACAGCCGCGCCGCCGACCTTCAGTACTACGCTATTCCCGAGCAGGAGCAGATCATCAGACGGCTCGAGAAGGAAAAGGCGGCCGCCGACGCGGCCCTCAACGAGAGCGGTGGCGACGCCGGCGGTTCTATGGTAACCGACGTCGTCGGCCCCGATCAGATCAACGAGATTGTCGCCCGCTGGACCGGCATCCCCGTCACACGGCTGAAGACAACCGAAAAGGAGAAGCTGCTCCACATGGAGGGCGTCCTGGGGAGGATCGTGGTCGGCCAGAAAGAGGCGGTCCAGTCCGTGTCCAACGCCATCCGGCTGCAGCGCTCCGGCCTCTCCAACCCGAATCAGCCGCCGAGCTTCTTGTTCTGTGGTCCTTCCGGTACCGGTAAGACGCTGCTCACCAAGGCGCTTGCCGAGTTCCTGTTCGACGACGCGAAGTCCATGATCCGCTTCGACATGTCAGAGTACCAAGAGCGGCACTCGCTCAGCCGCATGATTGGTGCTCCGCCCGGCTACGTCGGGCACGATGCCGGTGGCCAGCTGACCGAGGCGCTCCGCCGCAAGCCCTTCTCCATCCTGCTCTTCGACGAGGTCGAGAAGGCGGCTAAGGAGGTTCTTACGGTTCTCCTCCAGCTCATGGATGATGGTCGCATTACCGACGGCCAAGGCCGTGTCATCGACGCCAGAAACTGCATCGTCGTCATGACATCCAACCTCGGCGCCGAGTACCTCGCCCGGCCCAACGGCAAGGACGGCAAGATCGACCCAACCACCCGGGAGCTAGTCATGAACGCGCTGCGCAACTACTTCCTGCCCGAGTTCCTCAACCGCATCTCGTCCGTCGTCATCTTCAACCGCCTCACGCGGCGCGAGATCCGCAAGATTGTCGACCTGCGCATCTCGGAAATCCAGAAGCGCCTCTTCGACAACGACCGCAACGTCGTCATCCGCGTGTCCGAGGCCGCCAAGGACAAGCTCGGCGCCGCCGGGTACTCGCCCGCCTACGGCGCCCGCCCGCTCCAGCGGCTGTTGGAGAAGGAGGTGCTGAACCGCATGGCTATTCTTATTTTGCGGGGCAGTATCCGTGATGGGGAGGTTGCTCGTGTCGATCTTGTGGATGGCAAGGTCACCGTCATCCCGAATCACGTTGACAGTGAGGGTGAGGATGAGGATATGTTGGTGGATGAGGACGAGGCGCTTGATGAGGTTGCGCCTGATTCGATGGATGAGGATATTTATGATTAAGGAGGGAATGGGTGAGGATGTTATGCCTTAGAATGATGATGCATTATGATGATGGGATTTGGCGTTTGGGAGCGGTAGCATGCATGGCATTCGATGCTTTTTATTTGTTTTAGTGGTGGTGAGGGGGTGGTGGTTGGGCTGTGAATTAGCAACTGGTCACTGGGTATAGAGGCAGATAGATCCCTCGGACCCGGATAGTAAAAGTAAAGTTTTACATATTCTCTGACCAAGTTACCAAACTGGCTCGTGATGGTTGAATTGATGTTGAAGTGCAGTAGAAGCTCGTTCGTGCAACATAGGTCAAGATGCGTGGACAAGGTGTTTGAAAATGGTGCAATGCCCCGCAATTTCGAACCATTGAGCAACCCTGATTGGCTTTCCATACCTCCAAAAAATATTTTGGGTCCAGGCCAGCAACAGCAGCAGCTTGGACAAGCAAGCATCACGACATTTCCACATTGCCGTCTCCTGTCCGACGCCGTGTCGAGCCTCCCAACCACGACCGACCTCCCCGGCGCCAACATCCGGTCGAATAACGAGCCGCCGCCCGCAAGGAAAGGCAGCCGAGCCGGGCCCCGACGACAATGAACACCCTACGGCCGCTGCCGCTGCCACTGCTCAGCAGCCGCCTCCTCTTCAGCAATGGCGCGCGGACGGCAACAACAATAGGCGTGCGGTACGCCAGCACAGAGGCCGCCACCGCGCCAGCACCGGCCGAGGCGTCTGCGGCGGCGTCCGTACCGGCAATACAAGGAGAGGGCAAAGCGAAGAAGCTCGACCAACCCCACCGGCCCCGATCCGTCCCCCCGCCGGGCCACGCGGAGCGTATCTGGGTGCACAACCACTTCCTCGCCAACCACATAATCTACTCCCTCACCCCGGAGATGAATGTACGCCATCCCCCCCTTTTTTTTTCTCTTACCCCGCCCCCCTCCCTCCTCCTCCCCTCCCCGGTCTCCCCCCTCCCCTCACCTCCCAAACCCAACCACCTACTAACAAAACAAAAAAAAACTCCAGCCCACCAAAGCCTTCCGCCAATTCGCCTACACCGGTAAGAAGCTCGTACCCTCCAAGCTGCGCAAGGACTACTGGCGGCCGCTGGCCATGGTCGAGTTCGGCGCCGGGCGCGGGGCCGTCGGCCGCAGCGTGTTCCACAAGCTGCGCGAGCTGAAGAAGCGCCACCAGCTGGAGTGGGACGACCCGCAGATCCTGGGGATGAACCGGCGCGACCGCGGCCGCGCGCTGAACGACGAGCGCGGGAATGCCGTGGCTGACCTGGCGGCCGTGTTGGCGGGGAGGGGGAAGGGGAATCGTGTTGTTGTTGGCGGTGGTGATGCGGGTGCGAAGAAGGGGGGGGGGAGGCGGTGGCGGTGGTGCCTGCTGTTGAGGGGGGGGATGCGGCTGCTGCGGCGGAGAAGAAAAGAGAGGCGGAGCTGGCCGGGTTGCATGGCGCGACGGTATACTGGGCTAACGAGCAGGATAAGTTCTACGCGGAGGAGTGGACGGCGAATGTGACGCATGTTGTTGGCCTGCCGGAGAAGGGGGTCCAGAAGACGGAGGAGGTGGTGGAGGAGGAGTCTGCGCCTGCGCCTGCTGAGGCGGAAGTGGCGGCTGAGACTACCAAGACGGAGTCGTGATGATGGATGCGAATGGGTTTTGTTGATAGGGAATGACGGTAGGCCGTTAACGGGCTTTGTACATGTACAGATGGCGTCTGACTGGTTTCGGCTTGACAAGGGGCATCTCGCCGCTGGCTAGTGTATTTGTATTGTACACTGTATATCACGCAATAGAAGGGCATTTACAGCAGCAACAACTCAAAACAGGATATCCATTATGCTATGCAAAAGTTCACCCAACCAAGCTCATGCTACACCCTGATAGCGAACGACTTGAGGTACTCATAATCAGCCACATTGGCATCCACACACTCCCGGATGATCCTCTGCCCCTTCTCGCCATACTTCTTCCGCCACTCCTCATCCTCTTCGGCCTCGGTCGGTGTTTTCTACCATCGCCAGTCAGCATCAATCATCCCCCAACCCCAAAACACAAAACCCGATCGAGGCAAAAAAAAAAAAAAAAGAAAGAAAAAAGAAAAGGGATTAAAAGCTCACCTTAGGCTGCACCCGCGCCCTCAACTCGGTACTGCCGATCGCGTCATCGTGGAACCCGTTCCACTTCTCAAACGCCGCCACCGCCAGCCGCTGGCCCTCCTCGTCCCCCCACTTGAGCATGCCGTCGTGGTAGTCGATCCCCACGTCCTCGCAGAACGCGCGCACCACCTCGGCCGGCTTGTCCAGCAGGTCGTCCGCGTCTATGACGGTCACCTTGATGCCGCCGTTTCCGTTGGTGTGGCCGTTGGTGGTGCCGTTAGGCTGTTGCGACTGTTGCGGCGGGGTGATGATGCCCTCCTGGATGAGGAAGTCGAACAGGCGGCGCAGCTCGTCGTAGCCCGCCTCGTTGGGCATGAAGTTGTGGAAGCCGGTCTTGGCGGACAGCGGCGGGATGGTGCAGCGGTAGTAGGAGGGGATGGCGCGGCGCGGATGGCGGATCAGGAAGGTGAAGTGGAATTCGCGGAGCAAGGAGGGCGGGACTACCGTTGGGTTGCTCGGAGTGGTGGTGTTGCCGTTGGTGTGGGCGGTCCCGTTGGCGGCCTTTAGCTTGTTGCCGGCGAGAGAGGGGACGATGTAGGCGGGCTTGCGGTCGGGCGGGAGGAGGTAGTGAGCGATGTCTTTGATGAAAAGGCGCTTGCTCTGTGTGGTGTTAGTTATCCGGTGGTCTCGTCTCCTATCTTTGTAGAATAGGATGAGAAATGAATTGAGCTAACGTCGGTTTTGGACAAAAGCAACAAGTTCGTCAACACGTCCTCGTAGGTGGTGCTGGCGAAGCCACTGCTACTCCTGGCCTCCTCGTCCTCCTCGTACCGCGCGCTCAACCGCTCTGGACCAAAGTAGAAGGCATCCCCAAATGGCTCGTGTATGCAGCGGAGAATATCGCGGCGCGTCATAAACACCCGCTCGAAGGCCGTCGAACAGGCCCGCGGGTGTGTGGCCAAAAAGATGGGTTTGTTTGACATAATGAAAACGTATGAAGGTGATCTCGGGAGATCAACAGGCCAGGCACGATTGAAAGAGAGAAAAAGGAAAAAGGGCGAGAGGACCAAGCAAGATCAGGAACGAGAAGAGCTTCGGATAAGAACCCCGGCCCGCTTCCTACTTTAAATACCTTACCTAAAGCACCTATCTATCGTGACGTATACGTGTCTCTGATAACAGAAAAAAGTAGGCCGAGCTTGTTTCACAAGACCTCGTCTCCCTTGCAGCCGGTGGCGGGCTCTCTCTAGCCGTTACCTTGAAGAGACTGCATGTGCGAGGACGTAAAGGTATGTACCTCCGCAGCTGTTGCAGTGCTTCCGTGGACCGGGCCCCGCGCAGGAACCACTCTCGAACCACTCGAACCACTCGAACCGCTTACAACCAAGGAAGAAGCGCGAACGGACGGCGAACATCCCAAGCCAACCCCTCGAGGGATCCATTTGCTCAAAGATGGCATTGGAGGCTCGAGTCAACCCGCAACACACGTGCGGATACCCACCTTCCCAGGGCAGCGAATGGGACGACGGCGACGGCAAGGCGGCACCCTGAAATCGACTAAAATGGAGCGAAGAAGTGGGCAATGCTGTCATAATCCCTGCTCACGGGTGCGCCGTTGTGGTGGTACGGTGGGGGTGGCTGCGAGATCTGAAAGACGATGAGAATCCCATTGGAGGGGGTCCGGAGAGCAACCTTAGCTGCAGGCAATAGGCTGCACGTGCGCGGCAGCTATCAGGGTTGGGGGGCGGGGAAGAAGAGGTTTTCAAAGACAGTTAGTTGCCGACGGAAGATGCCCAGCATGAAACCTATGGAATGCAGTTGGTTCTCTGATGGGAGAGAGGAGAATTGAGAAGCGAGAGGGCGAATGTGACGTCACACTTCATATTGCCAAGATGCAGATAGTGGACTAAGGGGAGCTGCGGCAATGCGAGAAGTAGTACTGTACGAAATACACAGTAAAGGGAATACAGATGCGGTGTTAAAAAGATCTTATTATTTCGGGGATAAAAATAGTAAATTGGCGTCGGTATGCGAAAGCCGCTTAGAAGAGAAGGAAACGGGGAACTCATCCGTCCGCGCCTAGCCTAGGTCGTGTCTATGTGAGGCATTAGTCGGTGGGGGTGCTTTTAACTTGAGACTGATAATTGTGGACAATTGAACTTTTAGATGGTACCTTAACAGGTCGGTCTTGTCACTCTGAACTGTGTCAATAACCGCTCCGAGACCACACAACATTCCATTACCAAATGACAACATCGGCAAATTTACATTCGTATATTACATCAACCACCCCCAGTCCACACCCCCAACCGGTCTGTCTCACTGCCTCTTCTTCTCCCTCTCCCTCACACCCTCAACCCCGCCTCCATTACCATCACCCCCCCTAGTCCAAACCCCAACAATCTTCCACACAACCCACGCGAACCCAACCAACACAGCCGCCGCCGTCCCCGCGTTCACCCACCCGGCCTTGTCCACGTCCAGCACCGGCACCCTCACCTCGTTCACCAACAGCCCGCTCTTACCTGCTACCGGCTTCGGCGCGACGTGCCAAAACGCCGTGTCCCCCCCAAACAGCGCGTCATACCCCAGGTGGTTCTTCTCGAACGGGTTGGGCGGGAACACCACGCTGCCGCGCTGCGCGGGCTCGCACGCCCAGAACACGGCCGGGTAGGGCACGGCGATGGTAGAATAACCACCGGAGGCCGGCGCGAGGTAGCGCAGGTGCAGCGGGATGGACGCCGTCCATTCTCCTCCTTCTCCCCGCTCATGCGCGTGCTTCTTCCCCTCCTGGTGAGGTGGTGATAGCTCGAGGAGGACGGACGAGCCCCACTGCGCCATGACATACTCTGGCGCCTCGAGGTCGACGGGCTGCGTGGTGTGACGCAGGGCGGTTAGGTTCTTGGAGGCGAGGAACAGCGGGTCGGCGAGCTGGTACTTGTCCGCGAAGATGGTGCGCGGCAGCGTGAGGTAAGCGTAGGGCGTGCAGGTGGTGGCGTCTCCGTCTTCTGCGCCGGATGGTGGGATGTCGGAGGTGAGCCGCAGCTGGAGGGTCGGGTGCAGGCCGGTGGGCGTGAGGAACTGCGCCGAGAAGGCCGATTCGGCGTCGCGGTGGCGCGAGGGGAACGAGAACATGGCTGGGGAGGGCTTCGAGTCCTGGCCCAGAACGGTAAGCAGGCCTGAGATGCCGATTTCGTGCGCTTCTAGTGTTTTCGGCTTGTCCGTAGAGAGGATGCCGACTTCGGTCCGGGTGTTGGGGCGCGATGTGGCGTGCAACTGCTGCCGCTGGTATGGCCAGAGGGCGGTAACTCGTAGAACCCTGTCAGCGATGTCGTACGACATGTCGAGGGTGCCGGCTTGAGAGAGGTTGTCTAGCCTGGCTGAGCAGGACGCATCGGTGGCGCCGCATAGCTGGCCCTTGGCATATTGAATGAAGTGTGATAAGCTGTTCAGCTCTTGAAAGTACTGAAAGCGCTCTTCACCGACCAGTGTGAAGGATTCCTAAGTCGTGTCAGCCCATCGCCGCGTCGAGGAGAAGACGGGTCCAGTAGCTTACGGCAGGAGTGGTGCAAGATATGTCTCCGAATATGTTGCCCAACATCAAGCACAGTCCCTTCCTGGACACATCCACATCTATTAGCAAGTGATGGAGCTACGCATGGATAGTGATGGCATGACATACGTGACGGCATCATTCCTCCCCGGAGTGAAAAAGAGATGGAAGCCGGGAGGCAGTCTTGCCAACAACGGGCTGACTGTCTCATAGGCGGCGGTGCTGACCCATCGGATATGGAGGTCTTGGGCACCCGCGACTAGTGTCCGCAACTCAGAAGGGAGTTCATCGAGGGCAATGGTCAACCTGTCCTCGCGGACAGCGTACACTTCAGGACCTTTGATTACGCCATCACCGACCGTCAACGCCGACGGCTCTAGGGAGTCGCCCAACTTCTGGACATAGCTGATTCGCTCGCGCATGGTTCGGGCGGGCTCGTGATGAGTTAAATGAAACCCGACTCTCACAATTGATTGTTGATTCAGACCTTGGCCAGCCGAGCTTAATCAGCAACTTAGCAATTCGGCAATTTGGCAATTCAGCACTGCAGCATGGGAAGGCGAGCGCACACGTTTCCGTCTGGAGGTCGGTGAGGTGACAGAGCTGTCAGCTCCCGGACCGCCAAGCTTGGCCAGCTGTTTCGGGCTGTCACTAGCTGTCCAGGCACAGCACGCCCCGTACTGTCAAAGCTGGCGCAAAGGGCGCGCCTGCGATCCGGTGCTGTCAAGCCGCTGTTGCGAATGCTTGGCTTCGGCCTCCCGATTGGCTCAAACCACAGCCCAGGCGTGCATCCCGCCCGGAGATCTCCTGTCTCCTTCCCAAAGCAACACCGGGGCTGTGAGGGCTAAACCCGAAATGGTGACCGGGAGGCAGCACTCAGCCTTCTTCAGCGGGTGGCACACGGGAACACACCCTCAAGACGGCACCGACGACGGGAACGCCATGGGGCCTCCACGAGCATTTCCCCTGATGTGGCAACGAATGTCTGGCAACACATCCACATTCTCTCCCATGTTTTGCATGTTTTGAATTTTGCACCCAAAGAGAGAAGGAGAAAAAAATAGAGAAAAGGCGATGCACCGACGAATGCAACACCGATAGCACCGAGACCACCACTCGGTACCCGTTCTTTCACCAATCGCCGTGATTCTAGGCTCGTCGTGTGTATCCTTTCAACGCCCTGGCCGACGTCTGGCCGACGCCCCCGAACGCCGCTCCGTCGGTTCGGTGCGACGCATTGGCACGACCCATACGACCCATACGACCCGTCGGATCTGGGCCGAGGATCGCTTCATCGGACTTCGTCCCTTCCATCATCCTTTCCCGTCGACGCTTCGAGTTCTTTAACTCCCGCCTCGGGCCTTTCCTTCCGCCATGGACGATCAACCATCCTTCATGACTCTCCGGACGAGGAGGCCCGCAAACGACGAGCACAGCATGAGCAGTAGTGCCGACTCTGCCGTACGTTTATGTCACGGTCTTGTCAGTCTTGGCTTTGGAACCCGTCACGGCTAACCACCATCATCCGTTCAGTATGGCTCGGCCACAGAAGGTTCTCCACCGGCAACCCACGATATCAGCAGGGTGAGCTATCATGTAAAGCACATCGAGAGCTTCGCCCAGGCTCTCCAGCATGTAAGCCAGCCAAACCCCCGTTCTTCCGGACCTCCTTGGGTGGGATGGGACTTGTGTGTCTAACTTGAATGTGCTGCTTGAAGTCGGCCACCAGGGCATTCCCCAACCGCGGGAACTCGGCTCAGAGATACACCAAGGTGCAAGCCCTCTTGCTACACTGGAAATCCGATGATCTGTTTGTGCTGCCGGAGCTGGAGGACTTGGAGAAGTGCTTCCGTGATCACTACAACTTCTCCACCGATATCTTTTCCATCCCTTCAGAAAACTCCCACCTGGAGCTGATGTTGAAGATTGGCGACTTGGTCAAGCAACACGAGTCCGACGACACGCTGTTTGTGGTCTACTATGGCGGTCACGCCAGGATAGACGAGTCACGGCAGAGCACATGGTGCGCGTAAGTCATGGCTTCTCTTATTCTCCACTCTTTACCTGTCTGACCATTTTTAGAAACCGCCGGCCCGGGTCGCCTTGGCTTCAATGGTCGGCCATCCAGACCCTCCTCGAAAGGTCTGTCTCGGATGTTATGATTCTCCTCGATTGCTGCGCTGGCGCCGCAAGCGCCACCTTCCCTACCGGCAAGAGCATCACGGAAACCATTTCAGCCTCAAGTTGGGACGCTATCGCACCCGATCCGGGGAGGTATTCCTTCACCAACGCCCTCATTGAGGTCCTCGAAGAGTGGCGTCAACGGACCTTCTCCGCCGCCATGCTCCACGCCGAGATCCTCGCCCGTCTAAAGCACCCACGACCCATCCTCATCAATGGGAAACATTTCGAGGCCCGATCCACCCCGGTGCACTTCATGATGACTTCCAACCACAGAGCACCCAGCATCGAGCTCTGCCGACTAGTGCCCAGGAAACAGATGCCACCGTCGCCCCCGAACGAGCTGGCCTACTGGGACCGACCGTCCCACCCAAGGATGATCGAAGGGAGAAACCCAGTCGAGCAGTACCCCCTCGTCGTTCCTGACTTTGGGATCCCAGCCACCTCCGAGCCCAACGAGGACGAGCCTCACGTACTGATCTCCTTAGCCCTTGAGGACGACCAACGACTGGACTTGAACGACTGGGAGACCTGGCTGGCCGCGTTCCCCTCCATTGCAAAGTATGTCAAGGTTCAGGGTGTCTTCAAGAGCCACTCGACCATGCTGCTGTTATCGCTCCCTGTCATGGTCTGGGATTTCCTTCCCGATGACCCAGCTTGCTCTTTCGTGGCCTTCATCCGGTCGAACAACCTCATTGCAACCCAACAGTCAACTCGGGAGCCAGTGCCCACACATGTCCCCGTCCCGGAGCACGTCCCAGTCCCAGATCCGGTACGCGACGATGCCGAGTCCTATCTGTCTGGGACGACCTATGGACCGACTGAAAGCCTGAATATTGCCCGGTATACGGCTGCTAGCTCCGGCCTTCATCGAACCCATTCTGCCGTTTCCGCCCCATACCGAGAGCCACACGCAGACCCAAGGATACCACCGCGGGTCGGAGCCTCTGTGGGCTCTGATGCTACGCCTGACTCGTTCTCGCACCATGGGCAAAGCTCTAGATTACGGCCACAGCCGTCACTGAATAGTCTCGGTGGCTCTCTCAGGAACGTACCTTCCAGCACTTCGTTGCGCACCCTCGACCGACGCCATTATAACCCGCCCGTCGAAGGGATCTCGAGAACGATGATCCTCAACCAGTCCCGAACTTCCAAGAAATCCGTCTTCCAATCCAACCAGGATGTCCCCAGGGGCCAGCAGATGGCTCCACACGTGGTCCGACGCCTGGAGGATTGGTTCCTCAAAGACCCGGAACCAAATATCGCTGTTGTAGAACATCTTGCGTCAAATCTAGGTGTTGAAACATCAGATATTCATGTAAGTCCCAACATCGATCCCGTATGCCACTGTTGCTAACAAGTCAGTTCTGGTTTCACCATCGCCGAGAACAAGCGCGGACGACATTCAACCTCCAAAACCTAACGATCGCGAGCCACTCGCGCCAAGCCCATGATAGCGGCCGCATGATTCTTCCGGGTCATCTGACGAGACTCCTCGAGATATACCCGTCGAAGGGTGTCCTCCTTGTCGATTTGCGATCCTCAACCGACTTCGAGCGATCCCATGTTCACCACGCCATCAACTTGCGCGCGCCATTGAGCTTCGTTGAAAGCACCTCGCTCGAGATGATCGAGGACACCTTCATGGACGACCAGAGCCGCCGCAGCTTTAGCAAATGGTCACAGTTTAAGTGCATCGTCTTTTACGATAGGGTCATCGAGTTCGACTGGGAGTGCCCAGTCGCCGACGCCTTGTACACCAAGTTGCGGCGAAAGGGCTGGCAGGGCCAGTGCTTTATTCTCAAAGGTCATTACCGGGAGTTCTCGGCTTCGTTCGACAAGTACATCAGTGGGGCCAAAATGACCAGTGAAGCCAAGGACTACCTCGACAGCCTTCGGCAGCAGTCCAGTCCGACAGAGGTAAGCCTCCAGCTCACTTCCCTTCCGTGACATTCTTTCAGCTGACAATCATTCTCAGGAGGAGGCTAGCAAGCGAGACCAGGACTATCACCAGTGGCTGGACGCATTCGCGTGCCAGCAACGCACGCCGACGGCAGACCTTATCCCGACGAGGAAGTTCGAAAGGAGAAGGACGGTGGAGCAACACCAAAAGGAGCTCGAGATCGAGTTTGAGGCTCGCTTCCCTGCGCTGTACAAAAAGGCGCAAGCGATGCGCCCTGCCGGAGCGTTTGAGGACTCACCCACTTCACCACCGCGGTCACCACCTCCTCCTTTCCATAGCGGCGCGCGGAGAAGCCAGTCTTTCAAGGACGTGGATTGGGTGGGGTCAACAAAGTACGACGACGACGACGATTTCGACTTGCGGAAAGGGCATCTTGTCGGGCCGCTTATGAGCGGATTGGACAAGATGCGTGAAGCCGGAAATCTCCCGCGGTCCAACTCCGGGACGTCCTTTAAGAGTTACCACGACGACTATCCTGTGAAGGGCAAACTGGATTACTTTGGTGACGACTACGACCAAGATTACGACGAGATCGACCCCAAGAGTGAGGGGCTAGGCAATGACCCCGGATTCCAGAAGGCCGGGGCACCAACTGCTACGGAGACTGGTGCTGGGGCTCTGGTCAAGCATGAACGGGGAGGGGACGACACGTTGAAAAAGGCCACAAAGAAGCGGCCACAGATCTGGGAGAGGTTGAGGAGCGGCGGGACTAAGTGATCTTGGTTATCATCTTGGAAGGCTGAAAAGCTTCTGCATTTTGCGTTTCTACTACCGCAGCCTCCGGGGCTGGCTCTCGGTTTTGGATACAACACCGGCGTTAATGATTTGGATACCTGCGTTGGAGTCATGTATTGTACATACACATTTCCTTTTTGCAATACCCCGGCGCCCTGCATAGCCAACACTTTGCTTCTTTGTATAACAAAATCACGCCGTTATGGCTTTACTCAACACAGCAGTTATTCGCTCCTTGATCCCTGGTGTGAGATTAAAGGGAACGTGGACTTGAAGCGAGCGTAACGTCTTGGCCCGGCGGTACCATCAAAGCGAGGCCCGTTCTTAACTATACCACAATACTGTGTAATGTAAAGAGTTGCAGCACGTTGGCTGCGGGATATTCTCTTTTCCAGCCGAGTTTGTGCTTTCGGTCCTATACAATACGATAATGGCGGTGTGACATTCAAATTGTATGTACTTGTTACCGCTCCATGGCCGTGGACGGTTACGGTGCATCGGATATATCCGACAAGGAACAACATACACAGTACAGAGTAACCTGACCACGGTGGCTTTTACCGCGCGTCCAATACGGCCAACCGCTTTGACTGTGCCAACCGCCGTTGAGCACCAATACAACGGTCAGCGCGGCACGGAACTGCAGCCGAAGGCACAATTCATCTAATCTACCCTCGGAGATAACCCCCGGCCCCCTTGTTACCAAGCACAGAGTTATGGTATGGCGCTTATTTGACACGCGCTCGGCTCCCCCGTCCAAGCAACGGCACGGGCAGGGCATCCGGTCAGGTCATTGCAATATCAACCCGCACGGCGCGGCAGCCCGCCATGTGCGGTACTGCTAATATCTTCCATACATTCTAGAAGATGAGCTCTGGCAGGGGGGGGGGAGGGGGTTAGTTTTGGTCACAACACCATTGCCATTGCATTGTTGATCGGGATTAGGAAGGAGGTGATATAGGTGACCAACCGAGGGTTCGACATACCGCGCGTCAAATAAGAAAAACTTGGTTCTTTACACAGTACCTAGGTAGTGAGTGCCCTGGCGCTGGTGGCCCCGGTCCCGATTCTCCCACCTCCCACCACTTCCCCGTGACCGAGTTCCTGGACCAAGTTGCGCGTCACATATTTAGCCTGCCAGGTTCGTTATTACATAGAGTGTCATCTATGTATCCCCCTTGTGCCATCGTGCCATCTCGCCTCGCGGGGTCTGGACTGTCACCTTCCTGGCTGCCCGTCGACATACACAATATGTACACTACCCCCTGGTAATAGCTGGTATCTTGCCGCTGCAAGCAGCCCACTCTGTTCGAGACCTTTTCCTTTTCTTTCCCCGTGGGGGCCATGTCCTTGTCCTTGTCCCTGTCCCCGGCCTCCGTTGGCCCTGTTATTCCTTGCGTTTGCCTTGCCGTTGCCTTGCTTTGCCTTGCCGGGCTAGAATTGGAACATGGCCCGCCTGCATGGCAGGACATACCTCTGCTCGGTCGATGCCTTGATTCGCGTCAAGGTCGATATCTCGTATCCGTTGACTCGCGTACATAACTACTGCCTGCCCTATTTGCTCTGTCCAAGGCACCTCCCCCGTCACCGTTACAGCCACGGCGGCTTGATGGACTGACAACATGCGTTTAACTCCCGCATGTGTATACCGAGGTCACATCCCCCCCCACCGCGACCGCCCTCTCCTTCGCTCTGGAATTGGATCCGGCACAGGGGCTCAAACCCGGTTTTGCGTCTCGCTTTGCCCTGGCCGGCCTACATATCCATATGTACCTGCCCTGCCCTGCCCTGCCCTGCAGGAGAGACGGTGGTACTCGGCAGTAGCTAGCGCGTCCGGTTCCTGCATTTTTTTACCAAGTAGATGGTGAGTGTGGGAGACAGAGTGTGTGTGAATGAGGGAGTTATTAGTTCTGGGTGTGATGGGGAGGGCCGTTATGATATCGAAATTGATATCATATAGGGCTGTTAAGTAGCTCCTGGACAGGGTTTGGTTGGACATCAACTCCCTCGCCTTTACCTGCCGTTGCGGGATTGAAAGCCGGGGGGCCTTGGCTGCATTCCCCGTCCAACGGTTTTCACCGTTTTCTGGGTCCTTTTTGTTGCTTTTTGGGGTTGTCACGAGATGAAATAACTCGCTAGTGTACCGTTTATACATATCTTGGTACCGGTGACCCAAGCCCATGTGCATGTTATCTAGTTATGTTCCATTCGGCATTGAGCGATGCTGTGATGTTAGTCTATTTGTCCTTGTCGTTGGGTATTGAGGAGAACACCTCGGGATACTCCGTCTTGGCCAGCGTGTCGGCTTCCCCCGCGGTCGAACCAACAACCCGCCTGAAGGGAAGCTGAAGACACAGGCAGCCTGTGACCTGTGAGTGACGCGCCCGCCCTGTGATTTCCAGAACCCCCACCCGCCATGGCATGGCCGTGGTTGGACAGCAACCGGGCAGTGGGGCCACTTGCTCGGCGTGGCTCAGGGGTTCGGCTGTCAAGCAGATGGAAGGCTCCGCAAGTGTACCGCGGTTCATCAAAACCCCACTGCGGGAAGGGACGGCGATAGGGGGATGGGATGGGATGGGCACAGACCAGCTCTTCTTCTCCTCGTGCTCAGGTTGCTTGCCCAGGGGCAGTCAGTGCCAGTCAGTCAATGGCAGTCGTCCACCGAGCCCACTCACCCAAGTTCGGTCTCGTCACAAACCCCGGACCGTTTGACAGTTTCCCTTCGCTTCGATGCCCCCCGCAACCTCGCATCGGACGAGAAAGCCAGAAGAAGCCCCTCGCTCCGGGGAACGGAGCTGTCGTCCGCGCCCCGGCCGTTCAGTAGATGAGATGATGCACCACTGCACGTCAGATGCCTTGATCCTTTTCAATGCCCTGCCCTATTTCGTACCCTCCAGGTTTTCGAATTGCAAAGACTGTCCCTGGCCGACTCATGCCTGGCATTGACACACACACAATTCGAACTGGTGTTTCTGGGTAACATTGAAACTCGGAAACTACGTGGAGCATATTTTCCACCAAGGACAGTGGAGACTCGAAAGTAAAAGAAAAGAGAGAAATCAGCAGGCTGCCGGCGCTGGGAACCGAAACAAGAAGGCGGTCTCTGAGAAACCGAGTGCGCGAGCCCATCAATTCCACTTTCGGTCAAATTTGTCGCCATCGTCGGCTTCTTTGACTCCTCACCTTCCCCCACCTCCCGAGCCGCCTCCGCTCTGCAGGATCGAAACCGAGAAACTGCCATCATTTGACGTGACAGGCCTGGCATGTGATTCTTTGGTTTTGGGCGAGCCCCACAAACTAAAATCTTTTGACAAGCCGTGAGCCTAGCGCGAAAGGTGTCAAATTCAGGGCTGCTTCGGCTTCGGTTGTCCTTCGAACAAGATCCCCTTGTTCCCGGGTCCTACCCGCATCGGGCAATTCACGCGAGCGCCTCGTTATCTACATGGTACGATTCGTGTAACAGAACGGTATTCATAGTCTAGTTGACTAACCAACTCGCCGGGTCTGGGCCCCCCTTTCTCATCTCCTGGTGGGGTTCAGTTTGAGCGGGTTTTGGTTGCACAAGGCCTCGTGACGGAAGGACGGAAGGGAAAAAAGGAAAGAAGCAGAAACGAAGCCGCGAAAGGGCGCGTGTCTCGGTTCCATCTCGGGCGGTGGTGTCTTGGGTATGACGAGGGAAATCCTCTGATGTTGTCGGGGGTGACGGGTTTCGAAGGTGACACCAAGGGTCTGGACGGTGTCTTGACATCGGGGTTGACAGCCCGCCCGCGGGGGATCGAGCCTTGTGGCCGGAGCCCACACCTGTTGCCATGCCATGGCGTTGATCTATCAGTAAATCCGCAAGGTTCCAATGGCATTCTCAACGGTGGCCACAACCCTTCTCCACTCGCAGAAACAGGGTGTTCGGATAGTTACAGGAGGAAAGAAGTCACTGTTAACTTTCAAATATCCATCAAAGCCCTCTTTGCGCCCCACTCACCGAGTTAAAGCCAGGCCAGGGTGAAGAGTGAAAATCAGGCGATTGTGACACCTGCCCCCGCCGTCAAAGGTCACCGATTTGCGTCCTGCGCCGCCAGCTTGGCGACCGAACGGTTGACAGATCCACCGTGTACTGTGACCTAACCAACGAGCAGGGGGTGCAAAGAATACCAAGGAAACTGACTCTGGGTTGGGGCCTGTCTGTGTAAGTCATGACAAATACACTACTGGACGGCACCGAACGTCAATGTAGCAGTGGAGCAACGTACCAAGTACCCGACCTCCTTCGTCTAGGATCGCAGAGACGACGGCGCTTGGCAAAGCCTCCAAAAACCACCGATGCTAATCTGGTCCAGGCACGTTAGGGAATAGTTTGGGGTTTCAAACACGCCAGATCGCTCAGATGGTAACTCGGCAGTAATGGGGGAACGGGGGGTTGTGTTTCCCACGCTATGCAACCAACTGCCGCCCTTCCCCCGTCGGTAGGTTTCGACCCGAGCGAAGGAAACAATGGCTCTGCCTGTCGCTATCAAGTGTAGTTTGCACTAGCTCACCATCCGGGACAGAGGAACGGTAAACAAGAATATGTCTGTGCGTGAGAGCGAGAGAAAGAAAGAAAGAAATTGCTTGGTCCCTATACGTGGAAGCCAAGGTTACTCGAACGCCCAGCCCGGCCTCGTGCGCGTGAGCCTCGCGCCTGCATGTCGCCATCCATATCCATGGCCCGGCAGGGCGGCATCTGTAGAAGAAAACCAGTATGTAGTTATTGCTTTCCGCCACGGGGCATGCTCGGGTTTCGAGGTGCGACACACAACCCGCATGGAGAACCAGGGAGCGCGCGGTCTTGTCATACCCGCCCTCCCATCCCTAGTCCAGCCCCCAGAAACGAGACAAAAGGATAGGACCAGAAACGGAGAGGCCGGCGGCGTACCGCATACATACGGGGTAAGCGAAGGAAAGGTAGCTGCGGGAGACCGTCGGTGACCGCCGGCCGGGCGAACGATTGGGGAAAGATTGTGCGTGTGTGTGTGTGTGTGTGTGTGTGTGTGTGTTGCGTGGTGGCTGTCTGTCTGTCTGCCGCCCCGGAGCACGGTGCCGCATCTGGCTTGCTGCTCCGCGCTTGCGGCTTCTCCCCATGATTGGGGCCCGACGGGACGGGCGCCGGCCGTCCAGCCAGCCTCGCTGGTGAAACCGACTGTCAAACCCGAACTCTCCGTCGTCCCAGGCATGGCGGTCAACCTGAGCTGAGCCTGTGCTTCCTTTCCTTTCCCCCGACTTACCGGCGTGTTGTTATTGTCGAGTCAGTGCGGCTGTCAGTGCCCGGTGTGATGGTTAGTTAGCTGCGGAGCTGTGGAGGGCTGGTTTCACCAAGCGGTTATGGATCGTCGGGTCTGGACGTGATTTGGCTGGCCGGTTGGTGTTTCGAGATTTGACACTGGAAAGCTGAGTTCCCGAGCGGGTGTGGGGTGTTTGGCTCAGGCTCTGCGGTTGGGATACCCATGCTCAACGTTTGTGCGTCCCGATAATCCTTGTTTCTGGCCCCTTGGCGACTTGATCCCCCCCCGGGCAAGCGACCTTTCCTGTTCTAGTAAGTCTATCGCATGGCGACCACTCGGGCTCCATTCTCCGGGGAAACTTTCGACATTTGACAGAAGGGGTTGCCGTCCTGTAATCTGTATGGACTGTGTAAGCGAACGGTGGGGGGTTCTCACATCATCAAAAAGGAGACTCTGACGGGGCCGGAATAGCTTCGTCCATCCCCCTCGAAAAGGACGTCCTCGCTTCTGCGCGGAAAAGGGGCGACGTCCAACTTTGGTGGTGTACCCCGGCCGTGACTCGTGAGCAGCGACTAGGGGACTGATGAAAGAACCCGTCGTGCGGACGTCTCGGTTGGCGTGGGTAGCAACAGCTCGAGGGCAGGCTACCGGCAGCGAATGGGCGTCCCGTTGCAGGTCCACGAATATGTATGCCACCGAAGAAGGAAACATCCCTCGGGTGCTGGATGGATGGGGGTGGTTGCTGGCGGCTACGTTCTTTCTTATCTCACGCACGTCCGACTGAGGCCAAGGGCATGGCCAGACCCGTCGTCGTCATCCCGCCTGTCGGGTCCAACGCTTGTGTCTCTCGAGCTGGTTGTGTGTAACACCGTGATCAGCCTGTCAAGCGCACACCGCATGCGGATTAATAACGTCAGTCTTAGTTCTCTCTCCGTGCCATGCTCAGCCGGGGGTCAGCCTTAGCCGCGGGTTACCTGGAACTTGCCTTCCCTCCCCGCCGGGAATAAGCTCGGTTTAAGCTGTCAAGATCTTTGCGACGGGGTGCTACCCATCCACGCCCATCTCAAGCGACGATGCAACATACTTCCTGAGGATCTCCCCAGCACCACGTTTAGTGTCTCCAGGTATTTAGGATTCAGGTAGCGCGACCTGGGGACTCTTCTGTCGCTCGAACGCTCCTAGCTGACCCCACCTTGCTGGAGGGTAACAGGCGTCACAAGCCCGAGGAGTGGCCGGAAGGTCCCCCCGTTTGAGGAACAGGGGCGGCGGTCAGCTACTTGGGATCTTGGCTCTCTTGTTATCCCCCTTCCCTTTGGTACCTTCCGGGCCGTGTAAGTGGCAAGGGTGGACGAGGCTCCCGGCCACCGGCCGCCGGAATACACAGTCGGTGGTGACACAACCTCACAACACATGGCAGCCTGTCAAGTGTAGCTGATCGTGTTCCGGGTTGCGCAACAGCACGCATGTCTTGATGTTTTCGGCCCAGGGCGTGTCTTGGGCACGAGATCTTCGGGAGCACAGGCGCAAGTCAGAGAGAAAATAAAGAGAGCCTTCGGGGTAACCGCCATACGGCAAGAACCCGATCCGATTTGTGATACCTTGGGTGTGCAGGCTCGTTTCTTCCGCCCACTCGAGCGGCGGCGTGTTGATCTGTGTGTAACCGATCGAGCCGCTGGTTCCGGGAGATCTGGGTCGGCACAGCATGTTTATCCATGGAGTGACAAGCACCTGGGTTTCGACATATTCGGGTTGTCGAGAGTGAACATCTGCATGCTGGAAATGCCCGAAATACTCGGTACTGGGGGTGATCGATTGGGCGATGGTTGTGGTGTGACGAAAAAGATATCCTACACCGCCAAACTCGTTTCAGCAGTGGCCCGACTAGCAGGACGTCGTCAATCCCTGATGGTATCGATATCGACGTTGTGGAAGAGGGGAGAAAAAATGGCATGGTCGGTACCGAGAAGGTAGTGTAGATCTTGGTAGGTATTTTAGCGTACTTTCAGTGGTATCTCATCCTTTCAGTTGACACCGCCCAGGGCGCCAGCGTCAAGACAAGTAACCCAAGCCTTGATGCAGCGAGAAGTCATAGGCGAGCCAATCATATACGCCAATCAGGCGCAACTGAATCCAAGTACGGAAAATCGTCTTGTTCTGTTTTCCAACCCCGTGCCTCGCCGGCTCGCCAATGCTCGATTGGGGCCGATTCCGTAATTTATTTTCCCATATGCCCCCAACTTGTCAACCAACTTTTCCGCAGATCGATAAGAAATCTTTTGCAATTCCACCTCAATTTTTAGAACAACCGTTTGGATAATTTCCGATCGCGATGACGCAAGCGGCTTTCGAATCTTGGCAGGAACTTGTCCAATGGCCGTCATGACTTTCCTCGCGTGCAAGCAAGCATTAACTAACTAGCGGAGTTCGACTTCGGACGCGGGATGGGAGCTTGTCATTTCGCCCCTCGTCTGTTCTCGACGTTAACACTCGGGCAATCGGGGCTGCATGTGATGATGGACTGGGTCCAAATTTAACGTCAGAATGCCATCCTGCCATCAAAGTCGGTCGATGAGGCCACAGCTCCACCGAAGGCCGTATTTGACTGTTAGGATGGAATGGAAGACCGGCAGCCCACCCCAAGAAGAAGGGAACAGGACGCCGAGGCCGGTTAACCAGTGACATTATCACTGTCCAGACAGTTCGAGCTGCTGGTGTTTGGCGGCAGCCGAGGCACCGCTACAAACAGCAACGGGGTTAATCTGTACTGAACATGTACTGTGTATCAACAACGGGTCATGCCATTGGAAATGTTGGATAGCTAAGTAAGCATATGAAAGTATGCGAGACAGAAGACCCGGTCGAAGCACGCACATGCGGGGAGGGACATGGAACCGGCCTGCAGCTTGTCGGGTCCACAACCGAGGACCCCTGTCCCAAACGGGCGTGTCCTTTTTGAGGGGGGTGGGTTTACTGACTGAGATTGGAGAAGACACCGAAGGGAGGTGCCGACGGATGACACCCGTCCTGACATCTGTTCTGGCATCTCTCCTGGCATCTCTGTCCTGACACCCCCTGTGCCTGGCTCGCATGCCTACCCCGGGCTGTGGAGTGTGGACAGCTATTGACATTGATCGCCCGGACACAGGACGGGGTCTTTATTGGACACAAGAGTAATAAAACTACCGGTCGAGCCCTTCTTCGTGTTTCTGGTGTCTCAACCCGGACTGCGGCATTGTGTTAGTCGACCAGATAAGCCCCGAAGCAACCCTGAGAAGCACATGTTGAGCCCTGATGCTCCATCTGCCATGGTATAGAGCATTCAATCAGACTTGTTGACGCCTGTTCCCGCCGAATCCCGTTCCTGAACACCGAGTTCTCCCGTTACCTTTGTCCACTATGCGTTGATGGTCCGGCCTCTCATCGTCACTTGCAACAGCGAACCACTGCCAGGAGCACCTTGTCACTCGGCAACTAAAAGCGATCCGTCAACAAGCGTCTTCAGACGGGCGGCACCCTTCAGTTACGGCTATCCCTCGCCTCGTGCTGACCCCCTTACCGTCCAAACCTCTGTTGAACTCGAACCTGTGCCAGTATCTCTGCGCCTCAAACCCTATTATCACCATGGCCTTTTCCAACGACAGCATGTACCAATACAACGGGTACCCGCCAGCGGCGGCGCAGAAGGCCGGCGGCGTGCTCTCCATCTCCGAGGTACGCCACTCTACCGCGTCGCTGCCTGCCGCTTCATGATGCTAACCCACTAGAACAGATGCTAAACCCCGCGGCGGCGCCAACTAGCCCCCACTCAGCGCGGTATGGGACGGTGTCATCCCCAGGGGCGTGGTCCCCAAGCGACGGGGCGGCGTCCCCGAGCAACTACACCTACTCCTCCCAGCCGGCGGAGCGCGCGGGCGCGGGCAGCTGGGCGTACCACCCGTCGGCGGCCGCGTGGGAGACCGACCCGGCCCCCCGCCGCTATCCCGCAGCGCCGCCATCAGCAACAACGCGGCTCCCGCCCATCTCGGTGCCATCACCAGACGGCGGGTACGCCGGCGACGGCCACAGAAACAGCCACAGCTTGTCCTGGGGCGGCGGCGGTGGTGGCAGCGGGGCCAGCTCGCCGAGGGTATTTGGTAGCTTCACGCCCGTCGACGGCAGCCGGCACACTCACCACCAGCAGCCCACGGGCGGCGGCCTCGCCCGCGGCGACCGGGAGGCGTCGCTGTCTACGCTGGACGGCTCGGAGGGGCCGGCCAAGGCGGCGGGGAAAACGCGGCAAAACTTCCCGGGGCCGGTCACCAAGGTGTTCAACGAATGGGCCGAGAAGCGGATCCTGGTGAATGACGACCGGTGCCGCTTTACCAAGAGCGAGATGGTCACCATCGCGGCGGTTACCGACGTCGAGCTGAGTAGGTTTTTCTTTCTCTTCCTCTATTCCCCCCCTCTCTCTCCCCACCTTCCTCACCCAACCAACAACAGCCCAACTAACCCCCATCCCCCACAGAACAAGTCGAAAACTGGTACACCAACCACCGGCGGCGCGGCTTCCCACAGCAAATGATCGACGTGCTCCACCGCGAAGCCAAGGCGGTCGAGCGCAAGTACCGCGAGGCCGACCAGCTGGCACAACAGCTCGCCCAGCAACAACAGCAGCAGCAGCAGCAGGCGCAGGGGGGGGGGTGTCTTCGGGGGAAGTGTTGCGGGCGCAGGCCGAGGCGGCGGGCTTGCGGGCGCGCCTGTCGGATCTGAGGCAGTGGGAGCAGGCGGCGAGGCAGAGGTTGGCGGCGTTGAAGGCCAAGGTTAGGGAGGGGAAGCGGAAGGGGTTGGGGGGAAGGTAGCCTCGGGCTCGGGCTCGGAGGTTGTGGTGGTTGAGGAAAGGAGAGGGCGGGGAGGGGGGGTGTAGGATTGGTTTTTGTTTGCCCTTTGTTTTTGTTCTCTTCTTTTTTTTCTTTTTTTGTTCTTTTATGCTTTTTTATTACCTGGGTTTACGCGGTTGGTGTATGGGTCGGTATCAAAAGGCTGGGTCGGGCTCACGCCCGGATGGGTGGGTTGGGCAAAGGAGTTGTTGGTCGGGTCTGTTTTTTGCTGTATATATTGTGTGTATGAACATATCCCAGCCCATAGCGTTGGGTGTTGCAGACATTTTGAATGATGACCACGGTCGGCTGTGAGTGTCTGAGTCCTAAATCCTAAACGAATTGCGTTGAGCGCCGATGCAAAGTGCATTCAATGCAAGTACATGTACCTACCTTAGTTATCAACTTAGCGATGCTGCCTGCCTGAAATGTGAGCTTTATTGCAGGTGCTTCATACAGGGGGAGGCAAGACAAGCGCACCCAAAAGCTTCGCACTTCAGGCAAGAACGCACACACTCAGGGCAAGAACCAAAGCTGCACCCTCCCGACTGCAGCATTTACCCCTGAAATGTACAAAACACCAAAAATAATTCTCGCCAATGTCACCCAAAAACATCACGCAGCACCTCACGGTGCCATCACACTTGCCCCGTGGGCTTAGAACTCCGGTACGGGGAATCGAACCCCGAGCTTCGCGGTGAAAACGCGATATGTTAACCGTTACACTATACCGGATTGTTGAAGAGGAGCACAATAAACCGGGTCCAAGTACTGCGCCACCCTCTCTTGGCCAGGTCTTGGTGGGTCCAGTGGGACCAGCGACGTCAACTAACCAACGGGCTTGACAAACACAACACATCTCGAACCCTCGATGAAGTGGGAGAGTAAAAGATTCACAGGTCCCAGGTTACTGGAATAACGACGTTGCTGTCTTGCAGCTGGGCAAAGCGGGCAAATGAAAGCTTTCTCCAGTTCCTATGTGGGTTAGGGTTATGCGTGGTTCTCCTCCGGGTTCCCTGAATCAATTCCAGTTGTAGACGGACAGGCAGAGGCCAACTTGGAGGCACCAATATCGGTATCAAGCAACTACCTTATGAATCAGTTATCTAGGCATCTGAGATAGGTAGGTAGGTATGGGCTGCTAAATGAGGTCTTCTAGCGTTGATGGCCTCCGGTTCCTGGGTACTTTTCACACTTTCTCCACCAACCCTCCTTTACGAAGGGATGCAAACTGGAGGGTGGTAACTTGACTGAACATGGACAGGTCGGTCATCATCTCTGTTAATCCGTTACTATTTAACTCGAATCTCACCATGACCAACCTGGAAACCGGTGGCCAGTGTCTGATCTCTTGCTCTGTTACGGCACAAAAATGCAACGAGGAAGCATTTCACTTGTTGCGAAGAATCCTCGCCGACGCAAAGTAACTAACCCTCAATGCTCTATAAACCCAGCTAACAACACCCCCGGCATAACTCTAGCGCAACCCCATACCACCCCCTCCCCAACGCCATACCTCCTTACCCCCTAAACTACCCCCCCACCCTTCTACCCCTCTACCCGTATCCTCTCCCCTTCTCCATCCTCCACCCCCTCCACCTGGCGCGCCCTGCCTCACGCGCCCTCTCCTTCCTCCTCCCTCTTCCCCATCCCCTCCCCCCATCCCACTCCACCACCGACATCCACCCCGCCCGCCCGCTCGTGCGCTGGCGGCGGCGGCGGCGGCGGCGGCGGCGGCGGCGGCGGGTGGGAGGGCACTCCTCCTTCGCGGCCCACAGTTGCGTCCGTCGCGGGGTCGGGGTATGGATACGACGGTGTCGGGTTACTCGTGGCGTAGACGGTGTCCGAGTACGTGGTCTGCTGGGAGAACCGCGCGTAGCCGGACTGACGAGCGCTGAGGATCTCCTGCTGGGGGTTCCAGCTGGGATCGAAGGTGGGCATGTTGAGGATGCGAGGAAAGCGCGAGCTGGCGCGCTGGTAATGGCGTGGCGGTGGATGGTCCGTGGGACGGCCGTCCATGTATTCGTATTTGGCGGCGCCGGCAGACTGCCACTGCGGCGACGGAGTGGTGGGAGCCGCGGCGCCGTCCGCGGTGTTTCGCGGTCCCGGGCCGCCGCCACCCCTGGACACTTTCGTGACGGAATGCTGCCGAGGATAGGCTGGTGCCGACTCGTTGGCGGGCTTGGGGACGCTTGCAGGCCCCGCGGGAGCTGTCTGGACAGGCTCTACCACGGGTTTTGCGGCCGATTCCAGAGATTCCACTCGACTGATTAGGCTGACGACCTGGGACCTGAGAAGCTTGTTTTCGTCCTCGAGAGCACTGCACTTGGCAACCGCCTGTCCGTTTTTGTCCTCCAACTTTCTGATGTCGTCCGCCAGGGCGGCGCATTGGACAGCCAGTTGCTCCGCCTTCTCCTCGAGACTCTTTTTCTCGGTTTCCAGGCCAGCAACTTTCTCGGCAAGCTGCTGTTGCTTTTGCTTATTGGCGTTGACATCCCTCCGTAAATCTTTTTGTTGTTTCGTCAACTGCTCAACATCCTTCCCCTGCTTTTTGGTGCTCTCGTCGAGGCCGCTGCAAAAAGCAGCCAACTGTTGGTCTTGCTTCTTGAGCTTTTTAAACCCAGCTTTTAGTGCCCGATATCTCTCGTCCTCCTTGCCAGTGCATCCCTTCGCTGGTGGAGGCCTAGGTAGGCCGTCGTCGTCGTCGCTGTCCTCAATCGAGTCCATGACCTGTGGCTGTTGAGGACCCGTTTCCGTCGTCTTCTGCCGCTTGTTCTGGGTCTCGGCCTGGCCTTTATCATTCTGCTGCCTGCCTCGCTTTCCGAGCAGGTTGGTCTCCTCTGCTGCGAGCGCCTCGTTGACCGTGTCGGCAATCCTGGACATGGTGGCCTGGACCCTGTCCTTCCACGCCGTGCCGGTGTCCACGGAGCCATCCGTATTTGCGTCTACCGTCGCTTCAGGCTCTTTGCGCGACGGTTCAAAGTGCTCGTCGTTTCCTTCAGCCTTGGCTTCTTTTAGAAATTGCTCGGCGCCCCCGGGCTTGGGGTTGCCTTTCCGACACACAACGCTAAGCACTAGGTCTGTAAGGTCGTCGTCGAAAGGAATGTGATGGTAATAGTACTGCTTCTGCATAAACTCCCTGCGCCAAATGGGGTTATCGACGTCGGCGCCCCTCCAAAAATAAGGCATGTCGTCATTGGTAGGCGGTTGAGAGTCCATTAGGAAGTCGAGCTTGATTTGCTTTAGGACCTGCATCAAGGACTTTGGCATGGAGTCGGATTTGCCCTCGATGAACTCTGTTGCTTTTATTTCAGACCGAAGCCCGAGATGGGGCATCTTAGAGTATTTCACAGCGTCCTCCCAGTTATCGTGGTTGTGCATCCACCCCTGGATAGACATCATAGACTCCCTAAGGTACTTCCAGGCGGCATGGCTTGAGCAAGTATGTTGTTTGGCAGACCGCAACATCTGACCGGCCACAAGGCGGAGATCGAGCCAGGGCGGTGGGTCCCTTGTCTTGTAGTGCTTGCCCATGTGGTTGACGATGGTTCGAACGCAGTGGTGCGATTCCCGAAGCTCGCGCAGCCGCTGCTTCTTGGCTTCTCTCTCGAAAAGTTGATTTGTAGGCTCATCTGGGCTATTCTTTAAAACTTGAGGGTCCGCTGGTTCGCTTAATCGGTAATCGCCGATCGTTGCTGGCATGTTCGCGGTTGCGTTCGCGCGGCAGCGTTGGCTGCGGGAAGGAGTAGCGATATCGATGGCTTCGAACCCTTTTGGATGTTGATGGATGGGCCGCAAGAACTACCGTCAGTTTCTCGTATTGTCTGTGATTACGGCCGCGGGTGTATTAGTTTACAAATCAGCCGATGGGAGACAACAACCTACAAGGTACTCAGGTTTGAAATTATCGCGAGTGAAGCGGGCGGCATGTGGGCGGCACAAATTAGTGAGCGGGGTGGCAAAGACGAATCCGAGAGAAAAAGAACATATCTTGGGATATATAAATTGGATTGAAACCCGAAGATTAAAAGAGAGGGGAGGAGGTATATGATCATCAAGTCTCCTAAGTCTTGGGCTAGGTTGTGGTCGCGCAATCAACAAATTTGTCGAGTTGGAGAGGAGAGGTTGAACGTAGATTAAGTGGAGGAAAGACACATCTAGGTTTGAAATCTGAGGCCTTCGTTATTTTATTTTACGTGCCTTGGAGGACCGAGCGGGAAAGAGCATACCACAACAGAAGTGGTTTGATGTTGTTGGTGGGTGCTGGGTTATGTGTTTGGATCCGAGTAGTGTGAAATTGGCGATGGTGAGATTGATAATCGGGTAATTGGATGAAGAAAAGCAAGAAAGGTAAAAAAGAGAGAGAAAAGAGACTGGGAAAGAAGAAGAATGAGAAGAAAAAGATAAAAAGGGGGGGGGGTAGAAGAGAAGGGAAATAGCAAGAGAAGGGAAATAGCAAGAGAAGGGAAATAGCAAGAGAAGGGAAATAGCAAGAGAAGGGAAATAGCAAGAGAAGGGAAATAGCAAGAGAAGGGAGGGTGAAACAAGGAAACAAGAGACATAATAAGGAAGAAAGAACAACGAGAAAGTAAAATAAAAGCCGGAGCCGGACGTGAATCTTGGAAAGGCGAAAACTCTAAAGAGGTGAGGTTTTAGTCTTGGACTTCTCTAAGCCTTGTCATGGTGTTAGTCGAAGTAACTATACTGTACGTCCCGTACTGTGTACCGGAACAGGTCAACCCCTGAACTTCGGACTCCTACCCTTGCCCGTGGTCCACTTTTTGAGATCTCCCTTGACCAAGCAGGTCATCTCACTCACAGTCTCACTCACCGTCTCACTCGACCTCTCACAAGCATCAACTCACCATGCCGCAACGATGTTCAACTACCTCCTCGCCCTCGTCCCGATTCTCCTCTTCTTCGCCAACCCCATCTCGCAGTTATTCTCGCCCTCCACACCGCGGATCCACCGCCTCCCACGTCCGCAGCTGAACGAAGACCTCCTGGCCATCGAGGAGCCCTCCAACTATACCTGCCCTCCCCATCCCTACACAGTCCACGTCGTCTCCCGCGCGCCCCTGGTCCTCTACATTGAAGACTTTCTTGGCCTGGAAGAACGACGGCACTTACTGGAGATCAGGTCCGGCCCCCTTTTACATTTTTACAACACTCTTTCCCGTCTACGCCGTCCTCATCTACACCTTTTCACTTTTACAACCCCCTGTTTACAAACCCCTTCCCTTCACCCCCTTCTCTTCAACCCACCACCCACCACACTCACCAAACCCACCAAACCCACCAAACTAACCCCCCCCCAACAGCACCCCCCTCTACACGCCCTCCACAATAACCTCCAACGCCGGCCAATCCCTCACCCACCAACCCTCCATCCGCGACTCGGACGTCGCCCTGATCCCGCGGACGGACCTGGTGCGGTGTGTCGAGGCCCGGGCGCGCGCCATCCAGGGCTGGCGCCCCGAGACCTGGATTGAGCGGCTGCGCGTGCAGCGCTATGGGGTGGGCGGGCATTATAAGCATCACTTTGATTGGAGCTCCGGGAGGGGCGGGTGGGGGAGGGTGAGCAGCTTTTTGGGGTGGGTTGATGATGGGGAGGTTTCTGCTTCTTCTTTTTCTGAAGGGGGTGGTGATGATGATGAGGGGGTTGGGCGGCGTAGGGATGGGGACGGGGATGGGGTTGAGGGGGAGAGGTTGGTTGGGGGCGGGACGGAGTTTCCGCGGCTGAGGGGGTTGTGGCGGGATGAGGAGCGGTGGTGTCGGTTTGTGGAGTGTCCTGAGAAGAGCCAAGGGGAGGAGGGTGAAGGGGAGGACGAGAAGGAGGAAGAGGGAAAGGGAGTGGTGTTCAAGGTGGCGCCGGGGAATGCGGTGTATTGGGAGAACTTCATGGCGGATGGGAGCGGGAGAGGGTATGAAGAGACATGGCATGCTGGGCTCCCCGTGACAAAGGGGGTCAAGGTCGGGTTGAATATCTGGACGTGGGGCAGGATTGAGTAAACAAGTGTCAAAGTCAACACGAGAGTTTCCGGGTTTCGGGTTTGGGGTTTCCTAGAACTTCCGTCGCCCTGAAAGTGCTCAGCCCGGTTTGGATTATAGATTGTATTTTTAGAATAGTACTAAGGGATTGTAGACCGTAAATGGATAAAATCTGACGGCGACTCGAGGAAAGGTAACCGTGGCGTTTGATGACGGTGATTTCGCGGGATGGAAATGGTATCTCGGGTGAGGCTGTGGCACTCCTGGGCTTAATTAGCTGACGTACACAGCTTAGGTCGTTGGTACATAGTAGCTTGGCGATCGGTTGAGCGTTTTAGGGTTGCAGGGTTCTGTGTTCACAAGACCTTCTTCTGGTCGCATTTGGCAGTCACGGACTGAGTCACGACGGGAACTTTAGGATGCAACAAGTCCAGCAGGTGCAATCCATCTCACAGTGTCCGTGCTGCGTAGCGTAGGTGCGTCGGTCCTTCTTTGCCCAGAGTGGACTTCGTCATGCTCATTTCCAGGCCTGGTCGGATGAGTCACCAGGACTTTTACCAGTCCTGTCAAGTCCTGTCGCTGGTCTTGGGTCCTTTCGGGCCTCGATACTGAGCGACTTGACCGGTATTCACCCATTGTTAAGGGTTTCGAGACCTACCCGGAGGAGGCGATTGCGCAAAAGACGGCCTTTGGTTGCCTGATACCATTCTACTTTCCTGCCGTTTCTAGGCAGTTTTAGGGCGTTTCCCGACAGGTGAAGGGCTGCCGGACTGCCTTGTGTCGGCGCCGGAAAAGGTACCGGCTTAGCTGATGTTCGCTCGGCTTACGGAGCAAAAACCATCCGCCTAACAAGCCCGAGAGTCCACCGGCCGAATCCGGGATATGCGTGCCGCCAGCCCTGGCATTCAGGCAGCCGGCCGGTCAAGGGGGTGACGAATATGGCGCGGCAACCATCAAGGACAGCTGGGCCTGTGGACGCCTTACGGTATAGGTATACATGGGGTTGGGAGCCCGGAGCCGCAACTCGAATGTGCCCGAAGTCTTTCGATTTTCTAGTCATCGCCGCCCTTCGGCATCCGTCTCGGACTTGGCAACACCGACCGCAGCATGTCACCGTCCTCCCCCGAAGATGGCCCCTCTGAACCATCCGGTGCCCCCTCGGCCTCCACCCCCGCCGCCCACGAGCCGCTGGCTTGTGTAAGTTGCCGCAGTCGCAAGCTCAAGTGTGAGATGTTCCGGTCCCGGTCGAGTTCGGGTCGAATTCCTACTGTGTATAAGCGCAACTGCTGACTGTACATTCACTACCCCTCAGGCGACCGCCATAAACCAGTCTGCGCCCGGTGCGCCAGAACTGGCGGCGATTGTGTCTATCCCGAATCCCGGAGGAAGCCCGCTTTTAAGCGGAGGAACGTGAGGGAGCTCGAAGACAGGCTTGGTATGGCCCCGTAATTACCTTACCAGCCTAGTAGTACCGTGTATTGACCCAATGTAGCCCAGGTGGAAGGCCTGCTGAGAACCGTCGGCAGGCAGCGAGTTTCCCAGTCCGCTCGCTCTGATGGCGCCGAGGGCTCGTCGCCTATTGCGCCCGGGGGCGAACCCTCCCAGCCTGGGAGGCCATCACAGGACAGCCCCCGCGATACCGAGACCTCTTGGAAGCCGCCGTCGCCAACTGAGAACCCCTCAGGCCAGAACAATGCCCCCTCCGGCGAGTTATTGGAGCTTGGCCAGTTTGAGAGTCTGCCCCCTTTCGAGATGATCGA
Source organism: Chaetomium cochliodes (assembly GCA_023383405.1). Lineage (NCBI taxonomy): Eukaryota > Fungi > Ascomycota > Sordariomycetes > Sordariales > Chaetomiaceae > Chaetomium > Chaetomium cochliodes. The sequence goes on from JAKWJL010000007.1 coordinate 616,033, forward strand.
GGAGCTGTATGTACAAGCCATGGTTGCAACAACCCCCCCAACCCCAGACGACTGACGGCAGTAATGTAGCCATACCATATTCTTCGCCACCCAGCAACATTTCCTACCCATCATACACCCGGGCAACTATTTGCGGTCTTTCCACTCCCCGCCCCATATGCGCCCGCCCATGTCTCTTCAATACGCCATCTGGACCTCGGCTGCAAACGGAGACCCCAAGTATGGGTGCTACCACGATGCTCTCTATCGTCGCGCTCGCCAGTATCTAGAAGCCGACGAGATGAAGGTTGCTAAAGACCGTATATACTGGTTGTTATTCGTGTATTCTAATCTCGATCTAGGGAAACGGGGAGCACTTCATAACAATCGCTCATGCTCAGGCTTGGGCGCTAGTTGCCACTGACGAGGCGCGTTGCTTGATGTTCACCAGGGCATCCATGAGCTGTGCCAAATCGGTTCGGTTAGCCGGCATGATGGGGCTTCACCGGCTCGACGCCGTCCACAACGAAGAGGATCTGCCTATGTCTCCCATGGTCGCCCCGCCTCGAAACTGGACTGAACTCGAGGAGCGCCGGCGTCTATTTTGGGGCGGGTTTTGTATCGACAGCTATGCAAGCATCAGCGCAGGGTGGCCCACCCTAATCGATGTCGAACAGGTAAGACGCCTGATGGGATAACCTGCCAGCTGTGCTCTAACCAACCGTCACCAGATCACCACCCATTTGCCCGTGTCGGAGGATGCATTCACCAGCAGCACCGAGGAAAAGAGCTTCACCCTCCGGGACGCATTCCGCGGATCAAGCTACTCGATATTCGCTGGGAACGTGATTATCTGCAACGTCTTCACCCGGCTCTTGAAGCACGCCCACCGGCCGCTGCCTGACGATTGCCCACAAGACCCAGAATTCGGTCAATTTTGGAAGCGTCATAGGGAGCTCGACAACATGTTATCCGACGGCTTCCTGTACTTGCCCGAGCGCTTTCGGCTTCCACGGAACGTACACGACGCCACCGCCGTGCAAGCCAACCTGAACTTGCATGCCGCCGTCATCTGCCTCCATATTGCCGCGCGCGACAAAGCTGACCAGTTCAAGCTGGCGGGCATACGACAAGCTAGCCGTACCAGGTTGCTAACAGCCGCCCAAGAGATTATCGACATCCTCAAGGCGTCCAACGATGTGACCGCGGGTTACAGAGGTCCTTTGATGGCCCTTTCCCTGTACTTCGCCGCTTCGGTGTACATCGCACAGGCAAAAGATAACATGGAAGAGTGCAACACGGCCAACCTGGAGTACATCGTCGAGTGCATGAACTCCACTGCACGCCAGCACATCATCACCCACGCCTACCTACAGCAACTCTTGCTCGATATCAAACGGAACGGCATCCCCGTCTCGGTGGACCATATTCCCAATCACCACGCTCATAGAAGCTGCAACCCCAGCGTTCCCGTCATCGCTCAAATGCGCGACACCAAGGTGCAGCCACCGTTCCCGAGCCGCCTTCCCCTACGGATGCCGCTAGGCGCCATCTTAAAACCCAACACCGTCACATTCAACCCGTGTGCCCCCCCAAACTTCTTCCCCAAGCCGTATTCCACATCCGACGACGTCGAAGGCCCCGCCAGCAAGCGGATGCGCACCTCAGCCGGGCCCGGCGCAGGCCCCCGCATCAGCATGCCTACGATCTGGTCGTCGCAGGGCGTCGACCCCCTCATGGACCCAGCGCCCGACCTATTCGAGTACACCGGCGGCGGCTGGTCCTACACCACCAAGTACATGACCAACCCCGTCACCACCCTCCCCCACCGCATGACGGCGGCGGCGGCGGCGCACACCGCAGATCCCATTCACCCGGGCTTCAGCATGCCCAACACCATCCCCACACCCTCCTTCCCCCATATCTCCCCGGAAGTCGTGACCTCCGCGGCGGCTGCCAGCGCAAACTTCCGCTTCGACATGGACGACACCCCCACTACCACGACGACGACCACCTCGCCTAGCGCCACCATCACCACCACCACGGCCGCGAACACGCAAGAAACTGCTAGCCAACACGACGGCGGCGGGCCCGATCTCGGCGATCTCGGAGACCTCGGCGACTTGGGCATCTTTGATCTCGACCAGCCGTGGTCGATGACAGAATCGCTGTACGCGCTGATGGATATGAGCGCTGTTGAGGACGAGCTGTCCGATCCCTCCGCCGCCGGACCGTCCCAGGGTGGCGGCAGTACTATGGATCCCTGGACGGCGGCGCTGAATAATGCCGGCGGTGGTTCAGGGAGTGGTGGGGCTTGGGATACCGGCGGGGGTGGTGCCGGTGGCCGTCGGTCGGGGACTGGTTGATCCGGTCTCTGGATTCTGGTTCCGATTCAATTCTGGTTCTATTTTTTTTTGGGTGTTTTGGGTATGGTGTTTGGGGTACTAATGAGTTGATGACATCTCCCCCTCCCCTAGCTGTATTGCATTGTACTGTACTGAACTGTATTATTCTGTGGTGTGTTTGTACAACATCGGGGTCAACATCCCAGGGCGTTTGGACTGGATGGGATATATACCATGGGATTATTCATTGCATCGGACGGTTTCGGGTCAGGTTCGGTTTGGTTCGGTTTTGGTCTGGTCTGGTCTGGTCTGGTCTGGTCTAGTCTGGTCTGGCACGGCCGGCAATGGGGTTGTATATTATCTAGACTCCCAACCCTCCTCAGTAGATGATGAGATCTCCCATCTAATATTATGATCAAGACCCTCGGCTAATAGCCACACAACGGAGTTGATCCGGGGATACATGTTACAGGGGCTTTTTGTCTATCTCTTTGCGTTTCTCCTCTTTCCTTCGTATTCTTCGAATCAAGGTCGTGTCGTGCGCGTTTCGGTGGTTAGATGGTAAGGATGGGACATCCGTTACCCCCCTGCCGAGTCGTAGCTCTTTGTCTGCTGCACAGCGGCAGCTTAGAAAGCAAACACCTGGTCCTCCAGCTTGCTGACGGGCCGGGCCTTCTGGAACCCGAGGCTCTCGGCGGCCTTCTTCAGCCCACCCACCATGGGCGGCGGGCCGCACAGCAGGATCTTGACGTCGGGAGCGGCCTTGGGCAGCCATTTCTGTGCAACCATCTCGTTAGCAACCCGCTTCCCCGAAGCAGTAACAGGATAGATAGCCTCCATAAACATACCTGGAACATCTCGGCAGTGACGTAGCCCACGCCACCCTCCCAACCCGCAGGCGGCTTGTCCAGCACATAGTGCACGCGGAAGCCCTTGTCCTCACGAGCGAGCTGATCAAGATCCTCACGCAGCAGAATATCCTGCTCGGTGACGTTGGCGAAAATAAGATCGACCTCCGTACGGTCACCCGCAGCGCGACCGCGGATGATGGCCTTGACGACCTGCAGCATCGGGGTGATGCCGGTACCGCCGGCGACCATGCCGAAGTGGCGCACCATGTTGGGCGTGTAGACGAAGGCGCCCTTGGGGCCGCGCACCTTGATGGTCTGTCCGATCTGCAGCGAGGCCATGTGCCGGCTGATGTTGCCCTGCGGGTACGACTTGATCAGCACGTCGAAGAAGCCCGGCTGGTGGTCGCCCGAGATGGGCGTGTACGACCGCACGATCTCCTTGGTCGTGCCGTCGGGCTGCCCGAGGGTGGCGCCGATCGAGATGTGCTGGCCGATGGGCAGGCCGAGGATGGCGGTCGGGGACGGGAGCGAGAAGCGGTAGCTGTTGTGGTGGGTTTGTGGTGTTAGTGTGTGGGAACGCATGCGGTGTGGGCAGGGATCGGGTAAGGCCACGTACATGGCGACATTGTGCGAAATGATGGTCTTTTCCTTGAGCTCAAACTCTTGGAAGGCGTCCGGCTTTAGAACCGCCTTGGGGACTGCATGGTGTTAGCTGTCTGGATTTTCTGAGGTTGCTTCATGGGAAAAGGGAAGCGTACGGTTGTTGTAGAACTTGATGCCGCCCAAGACGATCCCCAGCAGCAACGCGTAGGCCGTCCACTCGCGCTTAACGATGGCGGTGCCTACGACGAGCAGACCGAGGGGGATGTAGATGCCATCGACATATTTGCGTGCAAGCAATGAATCGGACATTTTGCTTGTCAATGGAGCTCGAGCTCTCTGGTGGCGGTCCGACGTGGAAACTGTGGTTGCACGAGAGCTGTTTCGAAGGTAGCCGTCAGGTCCGCGCAAGTCGGGGCGTGTCAATTGATAAAGGAGTCAAGAAACTTTGTCGGAGCTGGGGTCCATGAGAGCAAGGGTGGCACGGTGTGCAGGTGGGCCGATTTTGCTGCAGGTGCCGGCCTGCTACCAGTGGGACTGAGGAACTGGCTCCGGGGCCCCAATGTTTTTGGCGGACTGGTTCAACAATTTGGCACCCGTGAACCGCGAACCGGGAGCAACCGACCGCACTGGGCAACCGCCGAGCACAACACTCCGATGTCCGGCAGTTGGGCCCCCTCCCCATGTCGGACCACTTCCACCAATCTTTAATTGACCGAGAATCCGAGAATGCACTTGATGCACCCAAACCCCCTCTTGCGTGTTGTTCAAGGCCCTCGCTGCTTACTTCCGCCGCCCCGTAAATTTCCTATTTTTCCTAATTTTCTCGCAGCCCGGGATGCTTGTTACGCTCTTGAATGCCAACATCGTTCTTTAAGGTTTGTCGGATCTTCAACTCCTAAACCCGGCTTCCATGCCCCGGGCCGACGGCGGATGAGCGGCGGAACCTTGAACAAATCTCACGCAGCACCCCACCACTCGCGTTCCCGAGTACCGGGTAAAGACTTCCAAATGGGCGAGAACACGCAGGAAGAGGCCCCGTTTCCTCTTACCGATGTGGACAGATGGGTTTTGTCCCAGACGGATGAGGAGTTCACATACCACACCTGGGACGAGCTGTGCCAAATCATTCGTACGACGACATGTTTCCATTCCATACTACCAAGCTGCCCGTAAGTTTAGACACTCACATACAGCAGAAAACAACCGGCTCTCCGTCCTTAAGAGGAAGCCGTCCGATCTCCGGCGGTACATGAAGTGGACTGCCGACACCAAGGCCGAGTATGGGGGCATCACCAATTTCCTCATCGCCCACCGCCTGCCCAAAGCCTGGGGCTCGCCACCATTCAAACCCGCCTCCGAAACGCCGTTTGCAGACCCGTCGGATTACCGTGTGCTGATCAACGACTGGCCCTATGGCTTCGTGCCGGGCATCACCCACATCGTGGTGTGGTCCCGCACCCCCATCGCGACGGACAACACTGTCGGCGACTTGACCCCGGACAGCAAACGGACGGTGGCCGAGTTCATCAAGCGGTATTTCACCGATAGCCTCGGGCCAGGCGGAGAGGATAGGGTGATATGGTTCAAGAATTGGGTGGCTCTCCAGAGCGTCCGGACTGTCGACCATGTTCATGTCCTTGTGAGAGATGTCGAGCCGGCCGTGCTCCAGGAGTGGACGAAGGAGCTCGAATGTCATAGAGCGTAGTAGTTGATGATACGTTTGGCGCAACAAGAAGGCGGGCTGTTTGGGAATGCTAGAATTATGCTGCGCGCCGCTGCTTCCGGTTGCCTGCGAAAGCCGCAGCCTCAGCGGTCGCGTTGCCCCCCATCCCGGCCATCTGCTTGGCGGCTCCCATCATTCCAAAGGCCTTGTAGCCGCCATAGGCGGGAACCACCAGCCAAAGGAACCATGCCCAGTTCCCGAAGAAGGCCACGAGAATAGCGGCGGCCCAGGTCACCCAGACAACGTCGAACATGTAGTCGGTCAGGCCGGGGGCCGCGAGGTCCTCGCCAGAAGATTTGAGAGCCTTCGTGTCGGGGTCATAGCTGGGGCGTCCGGTCTTCTCCAAGGTGAACTGGCATAGGAAGCTGGGAAGGGAGAGGATGAACCAAAGCAGCAGCGAGCGCGACCTAAAGACGAAGTGCAGCAGGAGGAAAAGGCCATTGACGATGACGGATCCGATGTGGAGGTTATTGAGGGCTGCCGAGTTAGACTTGGCCCGGTCTTTGCGTGCTTTTTGAGCCATGTTGTGTGGCCAATTGGGTTTGGTGGTGAGAATGGGTCGGTGATGTGTTCTCAAAAGCCGTTTCTTGTGAGCGGATGATGAGAACAACACACTGGCAGTTGCAGTTTCCAGGTCGCCCCTTGGTGCTTGGCGCCAACCCGCGAATGCTACTCTGTCGTCTAGCCCCACATGCCTAACGCGACCAGCATTCAACACCACCAGCCACTGTCATCATGTTTGGATGTCATCGTAGATGGTTTGGTTAATGGAAACATCTGAATAATCCCTCGATATAAGTGATAAGGTATAGCTTATAGTGTGTTTATAGCAAGTCATCGAGATATTGCTGTTGTTGGTATTACAAACTCCTTTACATGGTGTCAGCTCATCGCTTGAGGTGTGGCTGGCAACCTGGAATGGCTGGCAAAACCAAATGAGTCGGGCCACCCGCCGCCGTTGGTTTGCTCGCCAGGCTGCACCAGCCCCATCGTAAACGCTGGGCCAATCAAGCGCCTGCTGCCGCCGCCCACCACAACAACGCAGGACTAGGGCAGAGCAACGCCGCCATTGACGCCTTGACAGCTTCCATCCCGACAAGTGCACAACACCAGCCGTCGCTTGGCTCGGATTCCAGGGGCTGGGCTATTGTCAACAACGCACAATCGCGACTTCTTCTATTGTTTTACTTTTGGGAAGTCATGTTTCCGGGGCTCGGAGAAACCTGAGCATCAGCCTTGCTGGCCCGCATCTATCATCCCTCTCGATCCGTCGTTGCCTCTGTTTTTCGCTTCCGCTGTTTTCGGCTTCAGTGGCTCGAGACCCTGTTGTTTTCGAGACTTCTTCTGGCTAACAATCCAACGCCCGCCTTGCAGCAACCCGTCGCGCCATCACTAGCATCCGATAAACGCTGCGAGTGCCATTCCCGCCATAATTTTTGAATCTAATACAGCAGTTGCATCGACCATCCTTCCCGCCCGCTCCGACGACAGTCCCCCTCGCTGGGCCGGTTCACCAAGGGGCCACCAACAAAACAAGCGACCCGAGCTTTCGACCCCCCCTCCGGTCTCGCCGCCAGGCCACCCACCTCGCGCTGAACCCGTCCCATGCGGACCAGGCGCGCGCAGCTCACGTCGACAACCGGCTTGCGCGACTCCATGGAGCATCCTCCTTGGTAGCAACTGGAACATCGAGTCGCACGCCAACCCGGCCCGCCCCCCGTGTCCGCTGCGAGATGGCGCCGACCAGCGCGGCAATCGCTGGCTTGCTGAAGCAGACCGTATACTATCATCTCGACAACCTCGCCCACCGTAATGCTCTCTTCTTCGCCGAAAGGCTGCATGCTCACGATCAGCGCTCACCCGAGTCTGCATACCTCCTCGCCCTCTCCCACCTCCGCCTCGGCGACTCCCGATCCGCATACGAAGTCAGCAAACCGCCAGGATGCCGAGGAGTCCATCTGGGCTGCACCTTCGTCTTTGCACAGTCCTGCCTGGACCTGGAACGGTACAAGGATGGGATCACGGCGTTGGAGAAGGCCCGGCCGTCGTGGGCGGCCAAGTGTAGCATAGGGAGGCACACGACTTCAACCCGGGCTCCATACCCCGACGCCGCCGCAGTGAGCTGCCTCCTCGGCAAGCTGTACCGGGGATATGATGACAAGAAGCGGGCGGTCTCCTGTTTTGAAGATGCGCTAAGAGCCAATCCCTTTATGTGGGATGCCTTTACCATCCTCTGCGATATGGGCGTCAATGTCATGGTGCCCAATATTTTCAAGCTTAACGACGGTTTCGCTCGCAGCTTCGACCAGGATCCGGGTGCGGCTAACACGGACTCCAGCGGAGGGCCCCCGGATCCGTTACAAAGGAAAACAGGCATACAAGGCGTCGGTCACGACAGCGACCCCTTCGAGGGCCATCGCTCTACCGCTTTTCAGGACGTTTCGAGCAACAATATGCTCTTCGTCGACCCTGGCGAGAACGACTTGACGTCAAGACTAACAGCCGCCCAGTCAAGATATGCAGCAAGCAAGCACGGGTCCGAGGGGATGGAAACGCCGACCGGCTCCGCCGCCGCTCCCGAGACACAGCAACCTCGTATCGGCTTTTCTACAGAACCCCCATTAGCTCCGACCCGCCGAACGCGGGTAACACACGCCTCAGAGCCCGCTTTCCTTGACGCCCCGCCAAAGATGAGCTACCGCTTGGGCTCTAGAAAGAGGGACAAGACCCAGGATCAGATGCCGGAACCCCCAGAACCACCCATGAGAGGGGCCGCTCTTTCCCAGTCCATCACAGAAAGGAAACGCACAGCATCAGGACACCCCGTCCAGGCGCGGCCGACGAACGGCGAAGAGCCGAGGAGGAGCGCTAGGTTGAACGTGGCCCCGAGAACAACGTCAAGGACGAATATGAATATATCCACGACTGGTGCAACCGTCACCCGCGAGTTGAAGAAGGCTAGGCCCCCAATCTCGAGGATCGGCCGCCCAGGCTCGAGTGGGGCCAGCGTCGGCCGGGTTGTTAGTGGGAACCGGAAGCCACTGGAAGAGAATACTATGGATATCGACGAACCGCCGCGGATTAAGGAGCTGCCTGTTGCGCAGATTCCGCCACCCAAAGCCGCCGAGCCTGAGCCGGTGAAGGCAGACGAAGGGCTGAAATGGATCCTGGACTTCTTGAAAAAGATCGCGTCTGGGTATCGCCTCTCATCGCAGTTCCGGTGTCAAGAAGCGCTGGCTGCTTTCTCGTCGCTCCCCCGAAGCCATCAGGACACGCCGTGGGTGTTGGCACGGGTGGCGAAAGCCCACTATGAATTGGCTAATTATGCAGATGCAGAACGGTTCTTCAGGCGCCTGCGCACCCACGCCCCGACGCGACACGAGGACATGGAGTTCTACTCGACCGTTCTTTGGCAGCTTAGGAAAGGAACCGAGCTTTCGTTCCTCGCGCATGAGCTGACCGACATGGACTGGGAGTCGCCGCAAGCGTGGTGCGTCATGGGAAACGCTTTCTCCCTGGATTGTGACCACGAACAGGCGCTACAGTGCTTCAAGCGAGCCATCCATCTTCAACCGAACTTCTCATACGCCTACACCTTGCAGGGCCACGAACACGTGGAGAACGAAGAATATGACAAAGCCCTGGTTTCGTATCGACGCGCAGTTGCTGCCGACAAACGCCATTACAACGCCTATTACGGCATCGGAAAGGTCTACGAGAAGCTGGGCAACTACGACAAGGCACTGAGCCATTACCACGCCGCGCTGGTGATCCACCCGGCTCATGCCGTCTTGATTTGCTGCCTGGGTACGGTGTTGCAGAGACAGAAGCAGATCGTGCAAGCTCTTCCTTATTTCATCAAGGCAGTCGAGCTGGCACCTCGGGCGCCCGAGATGCGGAGCAAAAAGGCCGGGGCATTATTAGCCACCGGGCAACTGGAGGAAGCGAAGAGGGAGCTCATGATTCTAAGGGACGTTGCCCCGAATAACGCACAGGTTCACTTCCTGCTCGCCAAACTCGCCAAGACAGTCGGGGACAAGAGGACGGCCGTGCGTCACTTTACCATAGCCTTGAGCTTGGATCCAAAGGTACAGTCAGCCAAGTCTGGGGCGGTGGGGATGGTAGATTGCTAACTTTATTTGCCAGGCGAGCGGGGAGATCAAAAACGAGATCGGGGGACTCGAGGACGATGACTGTTTGGACGACTCCATGATGCATTAGTGCTCATGATCGAACGTTCCAAGGCGACATTTAATCCTACGATTTCCTACGACTATGAACGAACGTGCCATGATTCGGGTGGGCATTCCGCTTGTGCTGGGAGGCGTCATGCTTTACACTCGGCGCGCTTGGGGGAGGTTGCAAGTGCTCCTTTGGGTCGGTCGTTCTTTTCTTTTCGCAGCAAGGGCAGCATTCTATAGCATGCATGGCAAAGGCGTTCCTGGAGAGCATCGAGCATGCTTTGCTTCGTGTGGTGCCCACGGTGGTGGACTGGGCTGGAGTTTTGTATGAGTACCTGAGCATCGCAATGGCCGACATGTATAGTACGGGAATTGGCGGGCGTCATCACGGGAGGGCCAGGTTGGGGGCCTCAACAGGAGGGGACAAAATGGGCAAATACAGGGGCCGGGTCTGAGTTAGCTCTGGACCTGGACTACTTTCGTACATTCCTAGAACGCCGCCATCGATGTGAAGGCATGAACACCTAAAGTCAAGCGTAACCTTAACCTCCTAGTACTCTTACCTAGGTATTAATTTGACCAAACAAGCGCGAGACCCTGAAAAATATTGATGTTGGAGACCCAGATCGCTTGGGCTGTGCCATCAAGATCAAGAGGGGTTGAGACTAGTCTTGCCGACCTCGAAAAATATAAAAAGACAGGACCGCCATCTCCAGTCTCCGGGCTCTAGGCTCAGCTTTGGAAGACGCGTTGAGGTTTCAGCCAAGCGCGAGAAAGCTCAAAGCTCAAAGCTCAAAGCTGAGACCAAAGCAACAAATCAGCAAGGGGGAGGGGCTGATGCTTGGCAGGGGCGCTTTGACCACTAAATGTGGGGTTAATTCTCCAAATCCGCGGTGCGGCAGCACCACAAAGTGAGCAAAACCCGCCCATTTTGTAGCGCTTTCTTACCCAAAATTTGGAGCTCCAAAACGCGCATTAAAAAGCTGCCATTTTTCAAGAAAGAACCAACAATCCACATCCGAAACAGGACTAGTGCCCACTCGCCCTGAATCAGCTGCGCCCGTCTGATTCCGCCGCCCGCACCCAAGCCTATTTAACTTATCATCCTCTCACCCCCAGCTTTCCCAAAACACTACTCATTTTACCAATTGCGTGCGTTTAGTCAATTGTCAACGGCATCAACTTTTCATCGATTTTATCGCCCCAGACCCTTCTAATACACATCTCCATCAACCAAATACATCCATCAACATGACTGGACGTAAGTTGCACCATTCTTATGACGTCGCCGTCGTCGTCCCCGGCAATGCACGCTGGTGTTGGTCCATCGTCGCGACATGATGCTTGGAAAGTGGTGGTGGGGCTGCACGTGTTTTACGACGCGTGTTATCCTTGCCCACTTGCATCGTCGCGTCGTAGACCTACCGAAGCCTGCATTGCCTCGACGGCACTTCGAAACATGAAGCTTCTTTCAAGATACTAACGCGTCTTTCCTTAGGCGGCAAGGGCGGCAAGGGTCTCGGCAAGGGCGGCGCCAAGCGTCACCGCAAGATCTTGCGCGACAACATCCAGGGTATCACCAAGCCCGCTATCCGCCGTCTGGCGCGTCGTGGCGGTGTCAAGCGTATCTCTGCCAGTATGTGCTCCCCTGTCTCCCAGCTTATCACCTTGAGCCAAGGGTATTAACCATGTTCCCAGTGATCTACGAGGAGACCCGTGGTGTTCTCAAGTCCTTCCTCGAGGGTGTCATCCGTGACGCCGTCACCTACACCGAGCACGCCAAGCGCAAGACCGTCACCTCGCTCGACGTCGTCTATGCCCTCAAGCGCCAGGGCCGCACCCTGTACGGTTTCGGTGGTTAAGCGACCAGCTCGTCTCGAGTTGGCGTCGGAGAAGGGAGGGAGCTACTACAACTGGGAGCAGCCATGTTTGGCAGCACAGGTCGCGAGCTCTCTTGGTTGGCATGTCGCGCGTGGCACGGCAAGGTTTATCCGCTTCGTCCGACCGGAGGATGGGTCGTGGGGCCCGGTGATTATGGCATGATCGGATACATTTTTGCGCGCTTGATTTGCGTTTTGGCGTTGGGATGGGGTTTTAGGCACAACTATGACATGGCCGATGGGAATGGCCAAGGCGTCTTTAGGAGGGTGGGTTACCCATGAGAATACATTGATTTGATCAACTCTTTGCTCTTTGACCCTTGTGAATGACCTGATTGAATGACCCGACCGAATCCTGCGTCTTGAGTGCTCGTATATGTACAGAATTATTAAGCATCTAAGCTCTACCATTACATCTACAAATATTTCCTCCCAGCCGCGGCCACCCTCTGCCGAAACACCGGACTCCTAATCTCCATATTGACCTTGTAAAACGGGCTCATGATGGCTTTCACGTAGTTCTCGTACACCTCGCTGAAGAAGTTCTTGATCGCCTCCTCCGTCTGCGGGCTCGTCGGGTTGGCACCCACCGACGTCGAGTTGCGCGTCGTCCCCGCGGTCCCGCTCGCCGTCGCCGACGGCTGGTGCAGCAGCAGGAACTTGGCGTTGCCACCTGTCATGAAGCATGATATGTAGTTGGTGAAGAACTTGTCGATTACTTTCATGTATCTGGATGGACGCGTTTTGGTAAGTAACTGGCCGTTAGTAGGCGGGCGTGGTGGTGGTGGGTGTAGGGGAGGGGATAGGGGGGGGTGTAGGGGAGCGGAGGGGGGAGGGGATAGGAGAGTGGATGGGGGGGGGCGAGGGAAGAGGGAAGAGGAAGACGCACAGCTGCCCGTTCATCCACTGCACTTCCTCGACGATGTCCAGGCTGCTGTGCAGCACGAACTGGTTCAGGTGGTGCGCCTGCTCGGTGAAGCGCGACTGGCCGTCGCCTCCTTGCTTGCTGGTGCCGAACTCGTACTCGAAGAGCGGGTTGTCCTGCGTGCCGATGATGGCGAAGTAGTAGCTCATTGTGGTTGAGGGTGGTCCGGTTGGAACCGGATGTGTCGTCGGGGGGTGGTGCTGGTGTCGGTGCTGTTCGGTCGGAGGTGTCGCGGTGTGGTTATCGATCGATCATTTGTTGTTCGCGCTGGCTACCTGTGTATCGTGCGTGGTTGCGATTGTGGGTGCTGCTCCTCGGCGGCTGTCGTCATTGTTGGTTCGGCCAGTGGCTCGTCAATCAGACAAGACCAGCTCCCAGGCTGGCGGTTGAAGTTGGGTTGCGCTAACGCTGCAGGGCGAATGTCCAGCTGGTGGGTCGCGGGGTGCTGGCTCCACCTTCTCGGCCCTGAGCCGTGATTGGGCTTGCTTGGCACAGTTACGGGGAGCCGCGTTTTTCTGGACCGCCCGAACAAGGTCCCGTCCTCCGATAACATCCAAACCCACCCCGGCCGAACGGTGTTGCAAGCTCCCGCCGCAACAAACATGTTTGGACCGTTCAGAATCACAAATTCCTTAAGCGGCGGTCTTCTATGGTGAGCCCGACTGCAGCAACCCGCCCTTCATTCCCCGAATTATCGCTGACACACAAATAGGAAGATCCCATGGCGCCTCTCTCCGACCCAGAAAGCCCGCCAACGGAAGCGGTTACGGGCTGTCGACCAGGTCATCGAGACGGTGACCAACGCGCTGGCCAAGAAGGGCGAGACCCTCAAGTCACTAGAACGGTGGAAGGCTGAGATGCCGACCGAGGCCGAGATGCTGCCGCGCGACAAGTACACCATGTTCGACCGGAAGGTAAAGAGGTATCGCAAGGGGATTCACAGTAGGTTACTTTCCTGGGTGTAGATACTCTCTGTGCGACCCATGACTGACGTCTTGCTTCAGAGCTCCCGAAGTGGACCCGTGTTTCGCAAAGAATCAACCCGCCGGGTTTCTAGACGACTGGGAGGGACGGTCCCGGCGTGTATACCCTTTGTATTATACCTACGGCAATGAACGGCGTCATGACGGCATCTCGTGACCATGTGCAACTGTGAAGATATGCGAGTCCGGCCAATGGCGGATGCATTTGGCTATGCTTATTGACCTGGGAACATAAAAACAAGCCTACCCAAGAACGCCATTATGAATTTCCAGGGGTATTCCCATCATTCCCACTACAATCTTCGAGCATCCCGCCGCCCTGCTGGCGACTGAACCTATTTTAGCCGTCCATAAGGATCATCATCGTAGTCCCTCGCCTCACGGTCTCTCGACCGCGGTGGTTGGATCGCCCGCCCAAGGCCGCCACGGCCCTCATCAAAGTCCTCCCGATACTCATCGCGCACCTGCCCCCCTGACTTTCCGCGGCCGTACTGTCGGCCCTCGGTGAAGCCCGGGTCCAGATCCGTCCGGATGATGCGCTCGTCCAGCTTCGTCCCGCCAATGTACTTCATGCAGTCGAGGGCGTCCTGGTGAGTGTAGTACTCGACAAAGCAGAAGCCGCAGGGTGTCTTGTTGAACCGGTCGAGGCCCATCACCAGACGTTTGATCTCGCCGCATTTGGAAAAGAGCTCGTACACTTGCTCTTCGGTGGTATAGAATGATCTAGGGGGCAAAGGCTCGGTCAGTTCTGCTACCTCTCGATCCTTAAGAACTGCAAGGTGCTGGAATGCTGCGGCTTACAGGTTGCCGACATAGAGAGTGGTCGCGTCCTTCAGCGGGTCCTCCTCGGGCTGATCGTTCTGCATGTTCGTATCGTCGTCCCCATCGCGCTGCTCCTTGTCGAATCTCCTGCGTTTGTTCTGAGATGCCGATGAGCGTGTATGTTAGACATTTGGCTGTAGCTTTCCGTGGCAATATCATGTCGAGCACTCACTCTGCTATTGAAATATGCGCTGGGCTGGTCGAGCCGCTCGACTGTGGCGCGTGGTCCTCGCATTGTTGTGGTGGGTGAATTGGTATGGTTGGGAAGTGGATGGATATTGTGTGGCTTCGCTGTGCTGATCTGACTTGGAATTGGCGATGGCTGCCGCGCCCGTTGCTCGGTATCACAGGTCGCCAATCAAAGTGGGGCTCAGCTTGGGGGGAGGATCACTTCAGTGCCTGCCGAGAAAAAGCTGTTGCTCCGGGGCCAAGAGAACGCGCTAACCTACGAATAGAGCACCTCAACGCCCAGCTTCTCGACCGAGAGTAGGTCGCTTCCCAACCTCCGACAAACGTGCACTTTACACCGACAACCACAAGGCAAACGGCCAATTTCTGTCGGGAATTGTCATTCGCCGCTTGCTAAACTCGGTCTACACTAATTTTGCTCATACAACAACCAAATCTTGGCAACATTGACACGAGTACCCGATGCCTAAGATCAAGAGCTTTGCGCCGAGCTGGCTCAACGAGCCGTCCCCCGGCCACAAGCTGTTTGCGCAATCAAGCGACGATGCCAGGCTTTCTATGACCCTCCCATATGGCAAGAAGCCGAAACCGGGGCCACGGCGGACCATAGCGCGGCGGGGCACCGAGGTCTTTGTCGCGGTCGGAAAACAAATACGCTGGGGAGACCTCGCCTACCTCAAGGAGTCGTGGGAAACAAACCATGCGCGTGCCAGCTCCGGGGCTCGTATCAAGCGCGAGAGCTCCGAAGACTCGTTTGATCATGACAACGGGATTGTTGGTCACGGAACAGAAGGATACCGGGTGAGTGGGATGCGCCAGGACACAGCGCGGCACATGGGCGCTAACCTTTCTCCGTGACCAGACCATTAAGACGCCTGTCGCCGACGATATCCGCCAGCTTGTTATGTCCCCGAATCAAGACCTCTTAGCAGTTTTGACATCGCATACTGTCCACATCTGTATCCTGCCCGATTCATCTCACCTGTATGCGAAGGACACAGCACCGTTCAAGCCCAAGTTTTGGACTCTTGGTCCTACCACTCACGTTACCTCGCGTTCTGCGGTTGTTTCGGCACTATGGCATCCTCTGGGCGTCAACGGGACGGCGCTCGTCACAGTCACGGAAGATGCTGTGGTGCGTGTTTGGGAATTATCCACGACCGATCGCTGGACCTTCGACTCGGCGACTCTGGCGATCGACCTGAAGAGGCTGGCGGACGGGACGTCTTTGGATCAGGATTTTACTGCCTCGGTTTCGGCTACGAACAAGGGCTTCTCGCCAGACGCATTCGACATGGAAGTCGCGTCCGCATGCTTCCCTGCTAGGGGTTCCGGGGGCTGGTCGCCGATGACATTGTGGGTGGCGATGGCGGGGGGTGATGTGTACTCCTTGTGCCCGCTTCTACCTCAGCGCTGGGCGCCCCCTCCCACACTAATCCCGTCCTTGTCGGTTTCCATCGTGGCCAGGGTCGCGGCCACAGAAGACGACCCCGAGGCTTCCGCCGAGACCCGTCTTCTAGCCCAACAACAGCTTGAGTGGATATCCGACTTGGACAATCAAGAGCCGAAAGTTGTGGAGGGCAGTCTTGACGAGGCTGCGGTGGAGGTGTATACCCGGCCTACCCGCCCCGGCACGATCCCGAAACTCCAAGGTCCGTTTGAGTTCGACCTAAACCCGGAGGACGAGCAGGACGACGAGGTCGAGCTCAGGGACATTTACGTCGTTGGAGAGAAAGCCCGCATCGCCGATCTGATGATGGGTGAAGAAGAGGAGTTGGAGATGGATAATGACGAAGGCAGCGGCTTGTCCCTGACCGTCATTTGCCTCCTCTCCACCAGTGGGCAGGTCAAGGTTTGCCTAGACGTGGATGGGGTCGAGGCCCAATGGCTTCCGCCCAAGCCAAAACACGGGTCGAGGCAGTTTGCCGCACCTGCAAGCACCCCATCGCTGCTGACCTTTCAGACCTTCGATACTCTCAAGCCCGTCGAGGTGGTGCCGGAGAGCTGGCCCGTGTTTAGCGAGGACGCCACTTCTCGTTATTCGTTCTACATCACGCATCCCGCGGGGATTACTTTTGTTTCCTTGGCCCCGTGGGTGTTCCGGCTCGAGAGTGAATTGCAGGGAGATTCGGAGTCCGGTGCAGAATTCCGCCTCGACCTTCTCGTCGGGGGGCAAGGATCAGAACGAGAGCGCATTTACACCCAGGGCCGCGGCCAAGGCTCGCTAGCAGCAGCCACGGCCATCAGGGACCCCGATCTCGGCCATTTCGTCCTATCTGCTACCCACAACGACCCGGTTGCCCTCTTCTTCGAGACGCCAGAACGGGACAGTATCCCCCGGGAGTCACCGGCAGCGGCTCTTGAACATGTGGATTCGCCGCAGCCGGAGGTCGGCTGGGAACCGCGCCCTCTTTTCCATATATCGGAGGCGCTAGATCGCAAGAGCGCAATGCCGGCGTGGATCGACCACTTGAAGACGGGCAGGCGGCGCCCATTGTTCCATCAGGAGGTGCGTCTTTCGATGGCAACGCTCGAGGTTTTCACCGAAGGGCACAAGGTTCTTTCCAACGAGGTGGATACCATCAACGATGCTGTCGCACAGCTATTCAGAAAATGCCAGACGCTTCAGGAGGAACTCAAGAAGCAGATTGAAGCGGCCAACAATGCCAAGAAGAGGGTTGATACGATCACCGGTGAGGATTCAGCGGACGACGAGCCGCCCGTCTCGCGAGAGGACATCACTCAGGACCGTCTTCGTCAAGTCCGCGAGCGGCAGGAGGAGTTGGCGAGCAGAATGGAGAAGCTGAAGCGGCGACTGGGCAAGGCAACGAGTCGGGAGCTGAGCGACAAGGAGAAAGCGTGGGCAGAGGAGGTGCGGGCGCTTAGCGGAAGCATCCTCGGCTCTGAGGCGGATCAAACTTCGTCGTCGACTCCCAAGACTAAGCAGCCTTGGAAACGATTCGAGGAGATTCAGGCCCTACGGGACGCCCTATTTGCACAGGCTGAACAGCTGCAGCGGGTCCGGGAAGGAACCGACAGCGACGCTCCCGCCTCGCCGTTGCCTGGCTTGCGGATCCCGGCAGAGGTGCGCAGGCAGAAGATGGCGCAGGTCATTGGTCTGCTGGATCGGGAGTCTGCTCTCGTCGATGCAGTCAAGGCTCGTATCGAGAGACTGAGTATTGGGTAGAAAGATGGGGGGTGCTGGGTACGAGCCCATCGGAAGGCGGACAGGAGACAGACCGGTGGGCTTGGAGAGGGACAAACTAGGTCAGATGTCCCACGGCGCTCATTGTTGTGATGCCAGTGAAGGAAAAGAGCCAAATCATTTGTTTACACACAGCCCTGGATGGATCACGGCCTCCCACTGCATGCCCTAGTGTTGCCTTTGTTCCTGCTCAGAGGGCGCCTAGCTGCCTGCCTCTCGCAAGTTGTGGCGAAACGGAATCCTGCTGTTGAGGCCGCTGCGAGTACGCCGTGATCCAATCATTTTGGATGGTTGGTCGGAAGCGATGCCCTAGCCGCAGGCGAGCGACTCGGGTGGCTGTCGAGCTTGGCCATACATAGAAGCCGCCGTCTTGTTTTCTGGGCAGGGAGAGACTTTTTCCCGGCTCGGGTTCATTCATTGTGGACGTCCCTGCAGCCACTCAACGGTTAGGGCTAGAACAACGCCAGTGCAGTAGCTCCGTGCGACTCCAGCGCTTCTTCTAGTGTCTTCTTTGAGATACACTGTTCCGACTTGATGTCGAACGTCGACACACATTTTTCGGGTCTACGCCGACAACCCATCTTACGTCCTCCGATGGTGCTACCTAACACGACTTGTTGCTGTCTCAACGGCTGACTACTTTCTGCCGTGTTCTACTCTTACAGGCGGCAAAACACATCAAAAGCTTGCCAAGATGTGGCTGACTGCAATGGACGGACGCCGACCGATCTTCGGAATGGAAAATATGAACTCGGCGTCGTTGACGGTGGGCTGGACGTGGCTGCTGGTTCTCTCTTCGGGTTCCCGGTCTGCCACTCTTCGATATCGATGCACTTGCTCACCGCTCACCGCTTACACACCCAAACCCCGGCGCCACCCCAGTGTAACCTCCTTCTTTCCTCTCTCTCCCACTCAACCTAGGAGTTTTCTAGCAGAGGGAGAATATTGACAATGGAGTTGCGTATACTTTCTTTGCGTGGCCGATAGCCGGGCACTTACACCGTGACCCCCTCCCCTGAATGTCCCCGGCCCGTCCGTTCTGTTTACCCCCCGGTAGACCCGGGACTCCCCTCACCGTGCATCATGTCATGCAGCAGCCTCACTTTTCTACTTGCTGTAAGGATTCTGTGCCACACGGGCGTCCACACCCCATTTCCTTGTACCTCAATTACCAGACTCGCCCTCATGAAGGGCAACCCTCACGGGTTAGGAAAGGTATAAGTATGGGCGTCATCATTGTCTCGGTGTTCCATCCGGGCACACATGGTCCAGCTTGTTCCGATCTAATAGCCAAATGCTCGTACGCCTTCCCAGTGCTGAACTCTCCCATATTCCACTACAATTGAGCCTGCATTACAAGATGGTCCCTGAAACTTCTTCCCCTCCCGTGGACCTGCGGGCCCAAACTCTTGGTTAGTCCTCTGCATCCCTTCCAAGAACCCTAGCCACTAACACCGCTCCGCAGAGAACTGCCAGTTCTACAGCGGGACACTAGCCCGTCTTTCGTTGGTCGCCGCCAAGGAGCCCCTGGGTACCTTCAGAGCCATTGTGCTGAAGATCGAGAACGGTACCCGGGAGGTTGTCCTGGCCGAAACGGCGCCATCGTACTACGAAGCTCTGCAAGCTCTCCATATCAAGTCCGCGGAGGCAGTCCAGAACTACATCAACTCCAATGGTTTTGATCTGGTGCCCAGCATCAAGAAGCAAAAGCCCAAGGCCAGCCGCTATGACGACAGTCATGAGAGCGATTCGTCCACCGTGACGTTGGACGACTGCGAGTCTCTGTCTGATAACGAGACTGTGTCAGTTACCTCAGTTGGCAGGACCAAGCGGAACCGCCGCAAGGCGGACAGGACAGCCAAAACGAACCCCACGCGGCACAAGGCGAGAGAGGGCCGCACCAGGTCTCGCTCGCCCTCCTTTTCCACGACCCGGGCTCGTTCGCGATCAACATGCTCCAGCTCGTCTGACTACGAGCTCCATTACGACCCACCGGTCCTCCCCACCAGCCGCCCGCCCTGGCTCGACACCTTCCGCCAGCGCATGCCTCCCCGTCCACCCCAGAACGCCTTTTCGACGTTCCCCACGGGCGCTCCCCCGCCGCCGCCACCTCCACCGTCCGGCCATCAGGGGCACCCTCCGAGACGATTTGCTCCGGGCCTGGCCATGCCACCACCGCCCCCTCCGGCACCTTTCTCCTTCACCAACAAGCTCCCTCCCAACCCGCCAATGCCTCCTACAGTCCTGAACATCCCCCCAACCTCTCCCCAAACCAACAACAACAACAACAACAACAACAACCCTACACCGTATCACAACCAGAACCAGAATCACCACCCCGACTCCAACAACTCCAACAATAACTCCACTCCCCATCCGCAACCCACACACGACGTAATCCTCCACATCCGCTGGCGCCACCACGGCGAGCGCCACATCCTCGAACAAATCCCCACCAACACCACCAACACCACCACCACCGCCACCAAACCCGGCACCACCAACAACAATAGCACCAACACCAACAGCACCACCACCCCCCCACAAGCAGCCTAACCACCCCGGCAATCCAACAAGCCGCCCTATCCTTCATCCGCCGCCAGCCCGCCTCCTTCAACTCCTACCAGCCCCATGCCGCCCCACCCCGCTGGCAGCTGGCCGGGCTGCGGGCGCAGGTGAAGGCGGTGGTGGTGGACGGGGTGGTGTATGACCTGGGCTGTTGGGCGGGGGAGGATTTGGGACGGGTGGTGGAGGGCGTGCGGAAGGCTACGGCTGCTGCTGCTGCTGCTGTGACTGCTGCTACGGCTACGGCTACGGCTGGGGGTGGGGAGAGGGGGGGTGGTGGGATGGAGGGGATGTTGAGGTTCGAGGTGGAGGTGTGGAATGAGGGGCTTGGGCCGCTGGGTGTGGCGGCGCTTGCTGCTGGGGTTAGGCCGGGGATGGGTCCGGGTTCGGGTTCGCCTGGTGGTGGTGGTGGTGGTGGTAGTGGTGGGGGTGGTTCGCCGCATGTGGTGGGTTCGTTTGGGCCGGGGCAAAGGATGGCGTTTCCGCCGTCGCCGGGGGTGGTTGGCGCAGAATGATGGGTGAGCTCGGTTTGGTTCCAGTGCTCTGGGTGGGCGTCACCAGGGGGGGAGGGACGGGATGGAAAAGCAGGGCGGATGGCGGATAGGTCAGGGGGGGAGTTTGCAACTGCCGATCTCTGGGTTGGACAAAGTGAGGCTTTAGGCCGTGCCCCTGGCAATCGCGGTGATATTTGGTTACATGCCGTCCCATCGGGTGGCAAATCACACGATATAGGGCTGCTGCCGAAGTGATCGGCGTCTGTTTACACCACGGGGACGCAGAAAATATGTTGCTTGGCTTCAACACATCTCATAGGAACGGATCTCACTAGTTCGGTTCTCTTTTAGGTCTTTCCTATTCTATTTAGCTCTTCCACAGGAATGTCAATCTCCCTCCGTAGCTCCTTACCTATTGTCGTTGTTTCTTTTCGAGGTTTCCTTTTTTAGGCCTTTATGTTTACTACCTCGGACGGACTGAAGGGAGGGGAAAGGAAAACCCGGTATCATAACAATAAATAAACCCCTTCAAACTAATCTGGCGTTATGGTACGTTCCTTGTCCTCTCGTGCCAACTAACTGTCAAGGCTCGTCGTATAAGGGGCCTCGATCTTGTGCTTCGACTTCGTCAATTGGCTCGTCGTGATTCTGATCTAAAGCCAGGTAATCCACCACGTTTAATCAAGCGAATACCTTGATAGTCTCCTCCCACCCACTATATGACCGAGCCATGTTGGTATAGTATTCTCAGCCGTGATGTCACAGTTAGGAGACCGTATCTTAGCGGACAAGATAGGAGAAACCAATATGGCCGCCAATGCTTCAGGGGCCAGATAATCCCGCGCCCACCCACGTCCAGCTCTCAGCTGATCCTCCAACGCCAAAAGAAAGTAGACACACGAGTTTCCGCGGGCTTTTCTTCATCACTCTCACCGACTAAGCAAGGGGGAAGCGCTGACTCAACTATAGCAGGGCGTCGAAGGTGAGATGGACGGAACAGCCCGAAGCATCCCCGAGAGTCTGGTGCCCCTGAAATAATTATACGGCAACACCACCATAAGCAACCGGTGACGGAATGGAACGCCGCAGCCGTACATGCCTTTTTCAATATGCTATCATCATCAGCGCCCCATCTCACCGCCCTCCGAAAGTCTCCGGCGAGTAACCGGGGCGAGGGGGCAGTCTTGGGTTCGTTGCCCTGTTGTCTCGCGAACCGGTTTCCTTGTCACATCCCGTCGTCGCCCGTCTCGGGATAGTAGGGGGAAACGACACACATCGGTTCCTTTACCGTATCAAGATCCAAGCTCGCCACCATCATAAGATCAACATACGGCAATAACCGACCAGACGCAAGGGACGAACGAGATTGCCGGAGTGTTAGTTACCACCCAGAAGACAAGGCGAACGAAACAACAATAACAACAACAACGACAACCGCCCCATTCACACCTGAACCCGCATCACGACAATAACTAAACCAAACCAAGGAAAGTGACGATAACTCAACCCAAGAACCCGGCGCTGGCGCAAGCGCTTACCTCGGCAACCCCCAAACAAGTTCGACGGTGGGGGGAGGGAGACGGGAAGCTTTTTCTCGGGACTGCCCAATCCGAGTCACCGGGCCAGACCACCCCCAAGGAGACGAGTTTATTCGCCGGCCGCCACAGCCTCGCCTCGTCCCGAATGCCGCCAGCTGACTGGACAATGGGACAATGGGATGGGGGTTCGGTGGGTGGTTGGCGCAAAACGACCCGAACGGAGAGAGACGAGAAGCTTCTTCAAGGCGGCTCGGCCGGGATCAGCGACTGAACCTGCGTACAATAGGAACCTCGAGCTGCCCTGAGCTGCCCAAAGGAGGGGAGGGTCTGGACGTCCCTTTCCGGTAGTTATTGGCTGCAGGGGAGCAAGTGGGAGGGCATGGGGGGGGCGGGTGATTGGCAGGTTTGGGCAGCATGCACGCCAGATTTCCCGGACTGGACCGGCACGCAAGCGATCTGGGCCTGGTGAACCTACCCGGAGTGCCGGAACCTTTTGGTTCTTGGTCGGAAGTTGTTGTGTACGGGGGATTTCCGGCTTCCCAACGCGGAAGGTTGCGTGCGGATCGGGTTTGGTGAGGCTGTCGAGCTTGGCGCTGGTGGTTGGGACAACCATCAGTCACATGAGTTACTTATCGTTCATCGTGGGCTTCAGCTTCATCTTGGCGGTAGTTATTCCCTGCTTTCATTGCCCGTGGACACGTGCCATACGCCATACCGCAGGATAGAGATGAGGATAGGTTGGTTGACTTTCAACCCCTCAAACTTGAGCGAACACGGCTCGCGCAACCCAAGCGCGCACGCCTTTGCATGACGCTCTACGCCACGGGAAGAGCTCTGGCATCGTATCTCATTATTTATCCCCGATCTATGTGGTCACCCAACGGCCATTCCTCGTCGTCCACCCACCCCCTGACCCCTCCATTGACCAGACATCGCCCAACAACAACAAAATGGACGCTAACTTGACAGGACAACACTCGACTCAAACAGCGGCAATAACCAGTGCCGCTGCCTTTCTACCGCCCATCTATTATTGTTTCGCCCAACCGCAACGCCGTCGATATGTCTCGGTGCCAATATCTCGCTTCCGGAAACAGAAGCCAATTTGTATATAACCCCTGATTAGTTCCACGCCTCCAATGGAGACGACCCCCCCGTTCTCTCGACTGCCTTTTTTGTCCCTCTAGTAGATCCCCTGCGTCCTATATTGGAAGGTATCATAACTGTTGCTTGGTGTCAGCGCCATGCGTACCATCGACACTACCAATCCCTTCACCACTCATAGGTGATAAGCAAGGAACAAACAAACTCACAGTCGTGTATAATAACTGCCCAGCGCCTTCGCAATCAAATCCGTCTCAACAAACTGCTCAGCCTCATCTGCGCTCAGCTGCAACTGAAACCGCTGGCGCAGCGCCGTAGTAACCTGTGTGACGCCAGCACCAAAACACGGCATCTTAGACTCGCGGCCCATCATGGCAACCAGGTCGATGATGTTATCTGCCGATCGGCGGAGGGCTGCCACGAAATGACCACATTAGCACGTATCCTTTACTACAGGAGAGAAAACATACCCTGGAAAGCCTGCTTGCAAAGGCTCTTGTAGTCCTCGAAATCCGGCGAGCCCACGCCGCCCAGCACGTCGACATACTCGTAGGTCAGCTTGAACGGGGCAGCCTCGAAGCCGACCGACCCGGGGGAGTTAGACAGCATGAAGCCAAAGTCGATGTGGATGATGTGGCCCTCGTTGTCGATGAGCACGTTGCCGTTGTGGCGGTCCTTGAGCTGCAGCACGTACGAGATGACGCTGTAGGCGGCGAGCGAGCGCTTGAAGGCATCAACGCCCGCGCGGAAGGCGTCGCCCTCGGGAAGGCCAAAGGCCTTGACGAAGTGGTCCTTGAGCGTGGCGATGCGGCGGCGCGGGTTCTGGCCGGACTCGATCGAGGCCAGGGTCAGGCTGCGTTTGATCGAGTGCAGCGACACGCCGTTGGCGATGGTCTCGATCAGGCCCGACGACTCGCCCGTGACGAGGATGCGCATGAGCTTGACCCACACGGGCACGCCCGCGTCGACCCAGATCTTGTGGCAGACACGGATCAGCTGGCAGGCGAAGGCTTCCTGCCGCAGGTCCGAGCCTGTTTTGATGATGACGCTGACGAGGTCCCAGTTCTTCATCCATCCATAGGGCGATGACTTGCGGATCCGCTCCTTCTTCGTCTCCCATGCCTCACCGAAGACCGCCGCGCTGGGGTCGTCGCGGTCGCCCTTCCGCTGGAGCCCGCCCGTCTTGATGTCGTTTTCCATCCTGTCGATGCCGGCATTGGCGTTGAGGTTCGGCTCGACGGTTGCGTCCTCGGCAACTTCGGCGGCTGCGCCGGCGTCGGTCGCTGCCGCTGTCACGGCGGCTGCTTGCGCCTTGGCCATGATGGTGTCAAATGTCGGCCCTTGGCCATCATCCAAATCGAAGCTCTGCTCTTCCAGGCTCTGCATGCTGGCGATGATGCGCGCTCGGATGGCTGCTACTTCCTGCCGGGGCCGCTTGCCGCTGGTTGCGTCTAGTTGCGCAAGCATCTGCGACGCAGTCCGCATGTGCACCGCCAGCGCAGAGAAGTCTGGCTGATCGACCGAGTTGTGGCGCGGGTTGGTGAGCGTCAACCTCCTCCGGTTAAGCGGCGGGCTGAGTGACTCGGAGGAACCTCCTGAGCTGCGCGGTGCCGTCTTGTCCCAGGAGGTCGGGGGTGGGGTGTTATTGTTAGACAAGCGCAGCGAAAAGTGAGACTGGGTTGGTGTTGTCCCGAATAGCTCGTCATCCTCGGGCCGGAGCATTGGCGAGCTCCCGAGATCCCCAGATGACGGCTCAAAGACGCTGTCAACGACTGGCTCCGGTGCACGAGAGGCAGGCGTTATGCTCGGTGAGTCAGACAAGTCGAAGATCCGCTTCCGCGTCCCTTGTTCGTCCAGCAGAGTTGTGAGCAGCCTTTGGTTGTCCGGGGTGTCGGGGTCGAAGGTGAAGTCGTCGCGGAGTATTTCCACCATCAACAAGTACGGGACCTTCTCGGCACTGTTCAAGACGGTCGCTTCGGCCGGGTTGAGCCGGACTATCCTATGGTGGCGGCTCTTGGAAGGGGAACCATCTACCAGATCGGGGGGGCAGAGGACCGGGATATCAACTTCCGCTGGGAGATCCCGTGCGATCAGGGCGAGTTCGGCGCGAAGTGCGCTCAACCGAGCCGGTTTCGGCACCACCACGAGACGGTTCGAGATATCCTCAAGCGCGGTCAAGAAGGCGGTTTGGCACCGGAAGTAGTTTTGCCGGAGCAGTCGCGTCTTTTGCAGATGCGTCATCTCACCCTGGCTGAGAAGCGTCTTGACGTGGTGAGAGTGTCTCCTTGCGGGCTCCGAGGGACGTAATCCCGCCGACACGGGTGTGGTCGGTCTCGTAACAAGACGAGGCCTGTGTTCCGGCAGGGGTAACGAAGCTGAACTGATGCGCGCCTCCAGGGCGAGGTTCTCGAGGTGACTGGGAAGCTCTTCTTCCGCTTGTTCCCGCGGTGCGGACTCATTCGTTTTCGACCTCGAAGGGGGCCGAGGGGTCTTCAGCTTGAGTTTGCCCGGCGATTTACGCGGGCTGGCCTGCGTCTTACCTTCTTGGCCACTCACGCTGCGCCCCTCCTTCGTACGTTTTGACCGGGTGGTGCTGGCGGAGATGGTATGTGCTCGAGTCGGGACATTATTCTTGGCAGCAACGGCGGTGGGTTCGGAGATGGTCTCAACAACAGGGCGTGGTTTCCGGGCCTGAGCAATGGCCAGCGGTCCAGCCCACTGCGGCAATAAGGGGCATGCGATGCTCGCGAGGACGAAGCTTCCCAAAACCGTGACCGGCAACACATTCTCGGTGATCCTCTCGTGCCGTACAGTCTCTGAAATCCCAAATACAACGTGTTGGACCTTGTTGTACACCCTACGACATGTCTTGAAGGCCTCGGTCTGGGGGTTCGGCGCGAGGTCGTGGAGGTAGGTTTGGAAAAGCCAGAAGGTCTAATATGAGCGTTAGCCATGGCCGTCGAATATGGAGGAGTGGTATGGGGTGGGCGAACCAGCAGCGCAGCGGTAACCGACTCCTCACATAGATCCAATAAGAACTCTTCCAACGCCATCGACTCGTTGTCGACGCTTATTATCAGGTGGCATAGCTGCGGTAGGAAGAACTCGATGTCCTCGTATGGGAATTGGCGGAGCTTGCTGCAGAGGACATAGTGAATACCTATATGGTCCGCATAGCGACTAGATGCCACACAGTCAGCGATCCGATGTGCTGGAGGGAAAGCCGGGGTTTCCCAGAGTACGCACGAGAGATACGACACGGAGAGGAAGGGGTTCTGATTGAAGACATCGCTCTCAAGGAACCGCTTTAGCAAGTCCCAAGACATTGGTCGCGACTGCGTTAGGGAGGGCAGCTAGATTGGGTAGAAGAGAAGGTAATCGGACGGTGTTGGCGGCTATGGCGTCGATGGCGGTGGTGAGGATAGCAGTGGTGGTGGTGATGGTGGGGGGAGGGCCTAAGCATGCTCATGTCCTCCAAGCCCTGTTCATTGGCGCTCTTCGGCGGCGGTAATGCTAGCAAATCCGGGTGTGCGCAAGTGATGCAGCATGGCTGGCTGCCCCGTGAACCTTTCTCAATGTGTCGCGTCGCTAAGTCAAAAAAAAGCTGGGCGTTGCTTCGGGATGCTGAAGCTTCGGAACCAGCCGTTCGTGTTGAGGACAACTGAGCCAAAGCGCCAAAGCTCCATTTGGCCAAATTCACAGGGGCTTGCTCCGCTCTCCTCGTTCGTCAGTCTGCCCCACCTGCCCAATGTCTCCGGCTCGGCGCTCCGAGGCCCGATGTGAGTATTGACCTTGTTAGTTCTGTATATTCAAAACTCTAGTCGCTGATCATAGTCGACATCTCTGAGTGAGTTCCTTTTTTGTTTATTTTTGCTGTTGTATTCCCTCTCTTCATAACCCGGATCATCCCATTTTTGTTTCCTTTGTCCGTTCTTCGGTTCTTGGCATGGTTAGGCTCGGCATTCGGAGTCGTTCAGGGGTTACTCAGGGGTTGAACTGGGAAGCAGTGTCTCGCTCTGTTTGCCATCTGAAATTTCTCGATATGACAATAGAACCCCGGTTTCCCATGGGAAAGATGATGCAAATATAACGTCAAAAACTCCAACCCTGCCATTAATAAACCCCGCTTCACCAAACAGATTGTTTCCGCTGCCGAGTCCATTGCCCCGGCTTCTTCCGTTTCTTCGGCTTGACCCTCTGCCACCAAGACGTCAGCCAAACACGCACTCCAATCTGGAATAGCTCAGTGGTTAGACTCACCTTGTATTTGACCCTCTCGCTCCCGTCCGGCATCTGTACGATCTCATGCTGGATGTGATACCCAAACGCTGGCAGCAGCTTGGCCCACACGAGCCAGTACCCGGTACCGATGCCCAGCAGGCTGGTGCCGAGCGTAGGGAAGACATAATATGGCACTCGCTTGAGGAAGTTATTTTCAATAAAGGGCGCCACCTGCACGAACAGAAGTGACACGATCCAGAAAATGGTCAACAGCGGCGAGCTACGGAATGTCGTGCGTTGCTCGGCCCACCGTTCCGAGGGGGCAAAGTTGAGGTAGACGAGGCCAATGGCGAGAAAGACTAGAGGCAAGGTTAGACGGGTGTGTGAAGGATGGTAAAAGGGAGACATACGTTTGATCCAGTTGCCGCTGTAGATAAAGACGTTGGTGACGAAGTTATAAACGTCTGTCGTTCGGCAGCCGAGGATGAAGATGACCGTAAAGATCCAATGCAAGAAGATGGCACCGGAGGGTGCATTGAACGGCCAGTCGCTGGCCCAGAATCGAGAAAACGGCAGCACGCCCTCCTTGGAAAGCTCCTGCTTCACTCGGGGCATAGCAAACGACTGCGCAAACGCGTTCCCGAGGGCAGACAGGCCGATGAAGAGTGGCACCACCCTAGTCACGAATGCACTCTCACCCCATACGTTCTCGAAGAACTTGGCCGCGACAACGGTGCCCGACTCGGCAATTTCAATCTTGCTCATGGCCGCAAACTGTGGCAATTAGTAGGGGCCCTCGAAATATGAAATATGTGGGTTCTTACGTAGGATATATTGGCGAGCACGTAAAATACTGTGACCACCGATATGGAGATGGGTGCTGCCTTCCTCAGCGTCTTTGGAGCGTTCCGAACCTCGGTGAGAACCTGCCGCCCTGTTAGCCATCCGACCTCGCTGTCAAACCCCGCTGTGGCCTACGTAGTTGGCGTTCTCCCACCCGCTATACGAGTACAGAACCTGTAGCAAAGCAATTGCATATCCGCCGGCTGCCCCCGCTGGGTTAGCATCAGGGGGTCTCGACGAGCCGGCGCCGTGAAAACTCGAGAAGTTGTCGGGTCTCGGCGCTGCCGTCCTGCCGGCGAGGGCGGCAAATCCAGTGCAAACAAGCAGGCTGAGCATGACGAGCTTAAAGGCCCCGAAGCCGTTGCTCAACCAGATACCCCACCTCGGGGCAAACGCGTGAATAAGGCAGACAACTAGGGTTGTGAGTTACTGTCTGCACATATCTGTGCTATTGGAGGCATAAACTCACCAGTGATGGCGGCAATGGCGATTCCCTGGTTCTTCCAGGTCCCCTCTTGGGACCCCCTTGTGGCAGCGTGGAGCAAGTAGCTGCTGAAGCTGATGCTGTTGCCCGTTGAGATGGCAAAGAGCACAAATTGCACTACTCAGGGGTGAGTAACCGATATCATTTCGGGGGCTGGGTGAGGCAAACCTGCAAAAACACATGTGGCCAGATATCTTGGCCGTTGATACACTCGTTCCAGCTGGGCGAGGGCGTATCATGTCAGCGATTTACTTATCATATAACAGAGGAGTGCCGTGGCTCACATAAACTTTCTCTCCACCCGAACGCGGCAAAGCGGTGCCATACTCAAGGTAGACAAACAATCTAGTCAAGGTCAGCGTATAAACATGGCAACGCAATCTCAATTATCCATACCCGCTACAACAAGTTAGCCCAAATCCGTCAGAAACTGAATGCAAAAGGGAGGGAGAACTCACCAAAAAGTCATGAACCCTCCCAAAACCCAAAAGAGCAGCGTCGCGCCAACGCTATTGAGATAATAAATGATACCTGATGGAGTCGAATATATCCCCGCGCCAACCACCCGATTAATGATAAGAAACGCCGTCGACCACGTCCCTAATTTCCTGTCTGAATTGCATAGCGTGGTTAGAAGGAAAAGCCCCTGACCCTACCAGTAGAGAAGGAGAAGGGCAAAACCAACCTTCAGGAAAAACAAAGTCGCGGTAATCATCCGACTCATCGTCTCGGGCAGCCACTGGCGAGACCCCGTTGCTGTAAATTGTCCCGCCATAAACCCCATGCTCATCACCGGCGCCATGAGCTTCAGGATCCTTGCTGGCCACGGGCTGCTCAAAAATCTCCGGTTCTTGCATGCCGGCCAAGCTGGTTATTCTTCCAGCTCGATCCCGCCGTCGTTGATTCTGTGGGGAACCCTGACCGAGAGCCCCTTCTCTCCAGCGCGTGGGCGCTGAGAATAGGCGTGAGCCGCCAACGGGAAGAGCCCAGGATGGGCTTGTTGAAGCCCTTCGGTATGGCGCTCGCAGTGTCGAATCACGACAAAACCCCCAACACCCGCCTCAGTGAGTTGCCCGGTATTATCACGCCATCCACCGACGCCAAAAACGGAGACCGCGTAGCCCCGGAAATCGTAACCCCCCAAGTCCGAAGCGAGCCCGGGCGCAAAGTCGGCAAACAAACCAAACCGGAGCGGAGTAAGCGCACAGCTGAAAATGCTTCAACCCCGGGTGTGCCGAATGGAAAGTCACCGCAGGCAAACAGGCAGAACCAGGCAGAACCAAGTACACAATAGGGAGGTCGTGAAGGAACAAGCAAGAGCAAAAGCGGAGAAAGTCAGTCTAGAAAACCCACAGACCCAAACTTCCAAGCAGAGCCTCATCTCAATGTCACGGGCAACAACTCCCCGAGTCCCCAGACAAGAATGAGCGAGGATGCCCCCCCGGGCGGGACACCGACCAGGGCGGAGCATCCCTGCCCCGAGCCATGCACGATGCACGGAACCTGCTGCGAGCTGGAGGCTGAGGAGGACACAAAGGGTCCCATTCGCTGACGACCTAGCCACTGAACAGTTGAGCCAAGCCCCAGCAAGCGAATGCCTGGGCACTCCTGGAGTCCTGGTGCAACCGCGGTCAGGTGGGTGGACCGGGGCAGGAGGGCAGAACGAGAAGCGAGCCACAAGAGCGAGACTGATTGCTCGAACAAATCGCCTGGGCTCGATAAGCGTGGAAAAGACGGTGCACTGGAGGAAGGGTGGTGGGGCGACCCCAGATTAACCTTGGATGAAAGACAATGGAAGCGACGTAACAATGGAACCAAACGGTGGGCCGGGTCATCAAGCCATCCGAGGTGACACTTTAATATCGTGAGCCTGCCTCTTGGGTTGCGCTGACCGAACCTTATATTCATGGCTCGCCCCATTCCATACAACCAGGCGGCACGACAAGAGTGTGGTGACTCGAATTCTTTGAGCTCGAGTCGAGAGAGAAGTTCATCCATGAGATTCCAAGGCTGCTGCCTCGTGGCTTCTCAACCCCTGTCAAACTTTTTAGGTCAGGAGAGCGGGGCTCGAAACGACGCTGCCAAAATTACTCCCCACCCCCTGTTTGTGCTCGCGTGCTCACTTTGACACAGCGGACGACCCTCCGAGATTCAGTTCATCAAACCACCTCATCGCGTTCGAACGACGAAAAAAAGCCAGGCCAGTCGACAGCGGGCATACCCTCGAGTGCGCCAATTCCGTCTCTGGTTAAATAATGATAATGAAAAAAAAGACTCGGTTGCCCGATCGTCAAAGCGTTACACCGCGCCGCGCAAGAGAAAGCTGCAGGCCGATTCAATATTCGGAGCTTGGGCTGACTGCGCCGCCGCTACTCTGCAACCGCTTATCTGCAACCGCGGCACGCACGGCTCCCACGGCTCCTAGCTGCCGGTCCTCGATCCTGCTTCCCGTCTGCAACCCACCGCGTCCTTACTTTCGAGCGACGTAGAACGACAAGAAGAAGAGATGATATGAATGTTCCTTTTTTTGATTGCGCTAACATGGCCCCCACCAAAGCACACCCATATATCGTTCAGTACCTATTTACAGAACAACTCTTGAACGCCGATCGCAGTTCACATAAAAACGCCCCGTGCCTGACGGCCCGTAAATACCGCCGCCTCCATGTCCTCCTGTATATGGTTGAGCCGCGCACGCTGGCTTCTGCGCTCCCGGATCACTTCCTCCCATTTGCGCAGGAAGTTGTCTTGGCCTAATGGAATTTGTTAACACCAGAAACTGGCGGCAAATCGAAAGCGGAGGGGGGGCACCAACTCGGCGAGTTCTCAAACTCAATCTCGAACGTCTTGTACGAGTCGTAGTCCGACCCGACGTCCACCTCGACGGATTTGCCGTGGATATCAAACCCTGCTGGCTCGGAGCCTTGGTTCGGCTCTAGATGCGCTGCTGTTCATCAGCAAAGGTGTCGAGACAAGGCGATAACATTCCAGGAAACGCACCTTTGACATGCGGCCAACGCGACCCCTTCCTCGAGAACGGCGTTGACCCCTTTTTTGGTTTCAGTTTAACCAGTGTTTGCCCTTCGGCTTTGATCTCAAGATCATCCGTAACTGTTTCCAAGTCAGCAAAAACTACTGCCACCTCCATTGCCCGGTAACTGCTGCGCAAAACGTACTGAAAAGGGTAATATATCCCCCAGACCGCCCCAAATACAGCATCAACCTCGAGGAACTTGCCACAAGCCTCTCCCTCAGAGGCCCTGATAGTGCCGTGCCGGCCGTGACGAATGACGCCACGTCCGACTGGGTTGTGCGCCGTCCTTCTGGTTCGTGCCAAATCTGCAGACGTGCGCTTGAAAACTGGGTGCTCGAGCGGCTGTTGGCTTTGCTAACCGTTACCATGCGAACGTTGCTGATGTCCAGGACGACTTTTTCGCCTGTGAGCTTGGCCTGAAAGTCGAAAAGTTCTAGGGCAGTAGGAGTTAGGATCTAAATGTCTCAGATGTGCGGCTAGGGTGTACTATGCTGTACCTTTTAAGCTCGAGAATTGATAGATACCATTTGGCCTGCTATTGCCCTGCAAGGCCTGCATATATCCATTGCCCTTGTCGCTTTCCTTATCGCGGATGTACACGACGTTGGGCAAACGCGGATCGTATGCATATGCGGGGATGAGTTGCGCATTGCTTGCTTTCACTGCACAGTAAGTGTTAGTACAAATAGCGAGAAGAGGGGGAGTGGTAAACCCGTACTCCAATATGTCTCCGACTCGTAATCGACCTTGCAATGAAATCTGATACCGTCCGCGAGTGTGCTCCGAAACACCTTCAACACCCCGTCCCGGAACATCGGTGATGTGAGGGTCTCAGTGCTTTTAACGGGCCTGCGTAAAATCGATTAGGGCTCCGATCAACATGTCTCAATTATCGAGGGGGGTTGCTCACCCATCGAACAACAGATCCTCCCCGGGCAAGACATTATCTCGCCCCGTGCTTGCTCCGTCACTCGCGGTAGCGTGCTCATGGTCATGCACAACCACCGGAGTCAGAGTATCGATATCGCCCAGCCCCGTATTCACAAAAGTCGACTGTCGTCCAACGAACGACGGCGGCGCCGATATCGAAGGATGGAGCGGATAAGAGTACCCGTTCCCAGTCCCTCGCCCATCCCACACTTCCTTGTCGGGTGATACCGGCGAGAGATTCGAGATCGGGTCCGAAGTTCGATGCGGAGGAGGCGGCAAGGGCGTGGCGTCTTCTAGGAGGGACGGGAGCCCGGTTGTTGCCGTTGCGTTTTGTCGCGAACTTTGGAGATGGGCGTAGGTTTGCGTTGTGTAACTGGCATAGTTGACATTCGTCCAATATTGTGGCGCGGCGCCTGGGCTGGGGTAGTCGTGCGGGCCCCAGGACGCGGCCTGATAATGCGATGGCTGTTCGTGGTGGGCATATGGTGCCCTTGGTGAGGTCATCTCGCTCCCGGGGCTCGCTGGGATCATCATCGGTGCCCTGGGGGCGAGGTCGGGATCTGTAAGGGTCTCAGCCGCCTGCACTCCGCCGTCCGACATTCCGTACATCGGCCTTGCGCCGAAGCCGTTGATGCTGAGGTGCGCCATCGTATTCGCAACTTCGTGGATCGACGCTCTTGGCTCTGGCCCAGGGACGGCGGGCCCGGCATATGCAGATCGAGTCGAGTATGCGCCGGAGGAGCGCGAGTAAGAGCTAGCATTGGACGGGGACCGTCCCCAGCCCAGGCCGGCCCCGGGAGGGGCATGTACGTGTAATTGCGGCGGCGGAAGGGAAGCTGGCGACCCCGAAAAGGTAGAGCCTGACGTGTATACAGAGGCTGGTCGTGCAGCAGCAAGAGGAATCGGAGATGAGGTAGGCACGCGACCTTCGACGGGGGTGGGCTGGTCTGGGATTTTCTCGATGCGATAGCGGCTCCCGTTGGATGCTACAAAGATGCTTCGGTCGGCGAGCTGAGTCGCAGCATCGATGGCTGCGGGATCGAAGCCGCTCTTGAAAAGGTCGGAAAAGGGAACAGTAGCCTCGTCAACGACTGGCGGAAGGCTGGGAGCCGGGGAACGACCCCGAGCTGGCATTATGGACGGTGCCGCGCAAGCCCCATCAGCTCAACCAGCCATGACGGTGTCGCGCTGGCATGGAGAGGGAGCGGATCGACACGTCGCATGTGTGCCTCTCCGTGCCTCTTGGCCTGAGCATATGTAAGGGCTGCTGGGAATCCGCACGAACGAGGATAATCTGAAAAAGGGACTGGGCAGGGGAAGAAAGACATGGGGAGGGCAGGGCAACCAGAGAGGGTGGGAAACCGGGGTAATTCTTGGGGCGCTGGGGAGCAGGCTAGGTTGCCCTGTCTGCCCGGGTGCTGCAGGCCCTCGTGCGGGCAAGCTGGGGCTGCGTGGCTGCGTTGATCCGGGGGTGTGCATCGCTCACCCCTCCCCGATTCAACCTCCCATTCGCGAACCGTTTCTTGGGTTCGCGGGCATTGAAACTGAGTCGCACAGCTGCATCATTTGGGATAGGCCGCATCACCCCTTCCATCTTGCCGATGGACATACCAACCTGGAAGTGATCCAGTCATCCCTACTGGCGGTAAGGCTGAGGGCAATTGAATTGACTCTCCTCGGGCAGCAACAGGTGGCGAAAACTCCCGGAACCTCCCACTGCAGCCCTGATCGCTTCCCTGCATTCCACGCAGGTCGCTGCAGAACTACCTCAGGTAGGCAGGTAGATAGATACCTTACTCCATCTGCGGGCAGTTCCGATAACATCAATGGATTGCTCTTTTTGGCTCTTCGAGACGAAAGAGGGACGTCGAACTTATCGCCTTATCGGCACGAGGGCAAGCGGCGCCAGCACACCGCCAGATAACATGGATCATTCGGCACCAAAACGCCGAGTATGTACATTCAGGTCAAAAACCCGCAGCTTCCTTGATGCAGCTAAGAAGCCAGCAACTCGGCCCGCTACGATCTATCGAATCCGAAATCTACGGCAGGTAATTCCAGCGCGCCGCCCGGTGGCACGATTTGCCCACTACCACCTAAACACCATTTAAACATCGCTTATACAATGCCCCATCCCAACGCCCATTCCCCGCCCGTGAATAATATCATTTGCCCGGCCATTCATTCCTCGTTCCTGAGTTACCATTCCTCATGCCCGCCTCAACCATGGGGCGCACGGTACAAGGCCCCCGTGCCCCCCTGACCCTCAATCCCAGCCTCGAGCTCCCCAACTACTGGCCCTTCTTCTTCCTCCCACCACCCCTCTTCTTCTTCACCCCAGCAGCAGCAGCTGCTGCCGCCTCACCGCCGCCACTACCCATTTCCTCATCAGTATCACTATTCTCCGCTTTCCCCCGCCCGCCCTGGCTGGCGCCCCTGCCCCCTTTCTCGTCCCCGTCCACCTTGCCAACGATATCCCTCAAAAAGTCCCACTGATCGTCCCCCTCAACCACCTGCTTGAGCATCTGCGCCGAAACACGCTTGGAGTTGCGCTGCCGCGCGACGTCGGCGCTCTTGGTGACCAACGCCATCATGAACAGCTCCAGCGCCTTGCCCACTGCGATGGGCGTCTGCTGCGCGACTTTCCCGACCTCCTCATCCGCCTGCATGATCCGCTTGATCCGTGCCGTCGGGAACTTGGTCTTGACCGTGGCCGCCTCGATGGACGGGGCCGCCGCTGCTACCACCACCGACGCCGCTGCGGACGCGGGGGCGGACGCGCTGGCGGATGCGGGGGGGCTCAGGGACTCGTCCCCGGCCGTGTCGGACGCTGCCGTCTGCGCGGCGACGGCGGCTGCTGCCGCGGCCGCGGCCGCTCTCCGAGGGGGCATCGCGTCGGCCGATTCGTGGGGGTGGGTGTTGTTGTGTCCTGCGCCGCCTGGTACCGAGTAGTCGTAGGGATAGTGGTGCGCCTGGGCTTGGGCTTGGGCACTAATGAGCTCGTGGTGCGGGAGTTGGTGAGGATGCTGGTAATGCTGGTAGTGGAAGCTGTCACGATAAGGCGCTTGGTAAAATGGCGGCTGGTGCTGGTGCTGGTGCTGTTGTGGCGGAGGACCTGGTGTTGCCGCGTATCCGGTATTGGGTTGCAAATATCCAGCGTTCGGATAGCTTGCTGCGCGAGGCGAATAGTATTCGTGCTGCGAGGGGGGAGTTGTCCTACACCAACACCAAACCCTGGTGTTTGGCTAGTGTTATGGTTGTGTGTAGGCCGTGCCTGTGCGACGGTCTGTGGTGGCGTCGCAAGCTGGTATTGCCGGCTTTGTTGAGGCACTTGACTGCTGCTGTGCGGGTGCGGGTGGTGAGCGGTTGCAAAAGAAGCACTTGCAGGAGACTGCAGTTGCAAAAAGTTTGGCTGGGATTGCTGCGATAAAAACAGCTGGGGTTCTGCAGGTTCCGACGGGGGTGTGGGGCCCGAGTGGAAGGAAGACAGATCGGGGCTCTTTGGCGCATAAGTGTCGTCACCGGACATGACTTCAGCTCGCCGGGAACGGCCAACTAAAACAAACAAAAAAAGGATACTTTGAACAAAAAAAACGCGACTGTCTCACGGACCTGATTTATGATAGGCTGCCGTGGTCTTGGTGTTCGGCTTTCTTGTCCCTTTGGGTGGGGCGCAGAGTCGCGTTTGCAAACGACAAACGAGGGTAGGAGCGGGGTGGTTGGAGCTTCAAGTAGGGGAGTTAATAAGGTCGGAGCTCGCTGTGGCTGGGCCACAAAGGCGGCAACGAGCTTCACTTTAGGAGGGGCGAAATGGAGGGGTCGGTTTGAATGTGGGGCACGACGAACAGGGAGCAGGCAGAACTCCAAGTGGCCAAACGAAAAATAAAACGACGCCAGCCTACATACAATCAGGCTGGGATCGGCATCGTTACTTGGCCGGAATGCTGGGATGAATGCCCGTTTCACAAACATCCACACATGTGAGCTCGCCCCTTGGCATTCACGACATGTGAGGCCAACAACTTCAATGTGTCGCTGTCAGGTCATCAGTCTCGCCCGCATCTCACAAGCATTTTGGCGGCACAGCCGAAAGGATATGCTGACATATCTGCAGAGGTACCAATGTACATACATAAGGTAGGTAATTCAGGTAGCTACGAGATGCACTGGACTTCCCAAGAGGGCATAAGCACGACTGCTGTGCTGTGCCGTGGATTGTGAAAAGGGGCACTGCCTGACGTACATTACCACAGCAGCTCCGGGGATGGAAATTTGTTTGTTTTGTACACTTGATGCTAGAGTCTAAACTTTAGTCTGCCGCCCGTGATACGTCAACACGCACCAGCCGCCCGGGATCTGCTAAGGAGGTGGTTTACATTTGAAGTCACTACTGCTTGATACTTCCAAGCGCCGGCTTAGAGGCCATAGCAAATCGAATCTACACTGCGCACTGCACTAGAGGGTTGATCACAAACCAGGGCGTATCGATGGTCTCATCAGTTTTGAGTGTGTATTTTATGGACCTCCTCCCCGACTTCGATTTGCAAAGTCTTTACTGCTTCACTGCCATGACACTTGCCTGGCGTTCCAGTTCGAGATCCTTCCGTTTAAGGGAACAGAAGACCGCGACTTCCGCGTCCATGAGAATGAATGAACCTGGTGTCTGCCTAACGACTGTCTTATGTAGTGCCTTCTTTCCGTTGTTCCAAATCTGCCCGAAGAGTTGAGACGTTCTTGCCTGCCAACTTCGAGCTAGCGAAGGTGCAGCTGCCCGCTTCTAGGTTCTGCCTTCGAACCTTTCCGACACCACCACCTACCAAGTCTGATGAGCTGCTTCTTCCAGCAATCTAAATCACCTATCAGATGCCGGTCGAGGAAAGGCGTCGCTTTCTCTTCTGAAAACGTTCAATTCCAGACACTCAAAAAGCAGGAAGGATCTAAAATGGGTCGCTGGGGTCACTGTAAGCCATACGTACCTACTATTTAATCCCCAGCTGCGTGCTGGAGGGCCACTGACCACTTCCCAGGCCTGTTTGAGGCCGACATCGACCAAGACCACGCATGCGAACTCGCACTAGAGATCGCTGGCGCGGAAGATGGACCCGAGGTTGAGGCCCTCTGCTCCTTCGGATACGCTGGCCTCGCGGCCGATGGAGGGAACGTTGTTGACAAGTCGGCCTTGGAAAACGTCCGCCAAAAGCTCGACGCTGGCCTTGGTAACAAGCTCATCGACAAGTATCGTCTCGCGGCCGCTACCGACAATTCTTGGGGCAAGCATGAGGCCAAGTACAAGAGCATCATTCTCGGTGCTCTCCTGATGGGAACCGGTGCGAAAATCAAAGATAACGACCTCCAACATTTCCGGCGGCTTGCCTTCGAGGTCCAGTGCAACGAGAGGTTCACACTCGCCTTGTTCGATACAGGATTTCGTGGCCCAGGGAAGAGACAGTTCCTTGCTGCTTTGAACAATTACACGCCCGGAATGCCACGCAGTTACAACGAACCGAGTTGCCGTACGTGGAAGCCGCGTCCCCCCCATCTCTCTCTCTCTCTCTCTCTCTCTCTGCCTACCCTAAGAGTGGCGATAGTAAGCTAATATCTCTGAACAGATACTTGCGGGGGGTCAAAGCAGGACACTGGAAAAGCCCCCTTGAAGTGCAGTGGTTGTCCGAAAGGCTGGTTCTGCGATAAGGTAGGTTGCAAACACGGCACCGGCGAGGGTATCTGAGCTAACTGACACATGGATAGAATTGTCAGCGAAGTCTGTGGAGTGTCCACAAAAAGTGTTGCGGTGCTAACGTCAATCCCCTCATGTTGAACGTCTAGTGGAAGAACCCAAGTAGGGGAAGGGTTGTGAGGAGGGTGATGATAAATTACCCGATTAGGCAAGGTCAATTTAGCTAAATTCAATCTGCTCGGACCCACGCACCGCATGCGCAAAAAAACCGAACTCCAAGTGTAGAAGCTCGAGTTGTTGAAACGAAAAAAAGGCGTCCGGAAGTCTGGCGAAACTCTTTTTGCTCTACTTACATTCCTTTTACTCAGTTTCCATTTTTCTTATATTTCCCTTTCACCTCTCCTTCTTTTGTTGTTTTTCTACTTTTGTTTTACAACCTTATTTCCGCTTGGAGTTAAGCTTTTCTTGGCCAGAGGGTGCCACGGGCTGTTGTTCTCATTTGTCATTTGCGGCTGATCCTCATTGTCCACACTCAAAACCCGCCGTTCCTCGACAGTTGGTCGGGGCATTTATCCTCGAGACAACACCATTGAGGCAACACCAACGATTTTTAAAGGTAAATCTACTCTCCCCTCCTGCCAAACTTCTTAGATTTGCCGCCCGTGATGACTTTCCTTGAGCAACACAAAAAGCCAAAGACGAGAACACAGTGTTGACGAAACCGAGTTTTGCCTCTGGGGTCATCTTCGCTGACATGTCGATGATGGCATAAATTACTTGATCTAATCTGAGGGCTGCTAACTCATATTCCTGCGTTCATGAACCTTGCCATTATGGAATCCGTTGTCTAATTTCATTCGTTATAGTCAATAGCCCGTCCAGCCGGTCGTCGCGGCCGCTAGAAAGAAACAGCGAGGCAACAGGCCAGGCATGGATGCCCCCGATATCTGCGTTGCTCCTTACGGTAACTTCAGCTTCTCGAAGCGTGTCGATAAGGCTCTCGATTTCAGGTGCAAGCACCTCTTCCGTGCCATACGTGATGACGATACCTTGGGTCGGACTAGATCTCCTCCACCACAGGATATCCTTGCAGCAACCCGGTGACACTAACGGATCCGTCGTGGGGATTCGGTTGCCCGCAAAGTGTGCTCCGTATCGACGGAGCTGCTGCACGTCCAAGTAGTCACTCGCAGTGTTCTTATGCCGAGTCGAGACCAGCGTCGACCAGGGCGATATTAACACAGCAAGTACAGGTTTGGGGGGCAGCTGCTTCTTCCCGTGACTGTTTGCCCGGCTGTCACCCAGGCGGAGCAGCAAACACAAAATAAGCGTCGCACCTGCAGAATCGCCGCTTACACATACGATCGAGGGGTCTTGCGCCACCGCTAGAACGTGCTCGTAACCTTGCAGTGTCTCGTCGACCTGTGTGGGAAACGAGGCATCGGGGACGAGGGTGTACTCCAATGCGAATATCGCCGGGTTTTTGTATCCTGCCGAGCCCAGAACTGACAGCCATGTCAAGAGATACTCGAGATAGAAGTACGACGAACCCATCGAGAAGCCTCCCCCTGGATCTGTGTTAGCTCGAAAAGGCCTGTATCACCGGAATCCTTTCCTACCATGGGCGTAATAGAGGACAAAGTCAGGCTTTTCCTCTGGATCTTTGCTCAACCAAATGCCACGAAATCCGCGCTGCAGCCCGGTCAGTACAAAAGACCGGGAACCAGATACAAAACAGCTACCTCGCGATGTTCCCACCAGTGAATCGGAGACCCCAGGTAGCCATGGCGGAGCAACCGGAACCAAAGAAACGGAAGCGCCACCTCCCTCGCAAAAAACACCCGTCCAATCCTCGGCGGAATATTTGCGAAAGCGTACCGCACACAGCGGACCACGCCGTCCTCAAACAGCGACGCCCGTCGCTGAAACCCGCTCTGCTTCTCGCGACGGGCCAGGTACCGCTCCCGGATGAGCGCAACAGGCAGCCTCGCTACTTTTCGACCAGTCAGCGGACGTCACATGGCGGTACGGCGGTACGGTCGGTACCACGACATATTTGTCGCCCGGTACTCACAGATGAACGGCAACGCCTGCAGTGCGCACCATGCCGTCTCGAAAAAGCCGGCCCGCCAGATCAGTTGGGGCGCCAGGAAGAGGCAGAACACGGCGCCAGTCCAGATATGACACGGGCCCGAGGTTCATCGCACCCTGTTCAGGTGGGCGAGTAGGGTGCCGTGCTGCTTGTAGTGGTTTCTCGGTCGTCAGTTACACCACCCGTTTTCCTGCAGATGCTTGAGGACAATGCTGCCTACCGCTCATTCTTGCTTCCGTCCCGTCCCGCATTGGTCGGGCCGGGTGTGCTGAACGGGGTGGTCGGGATGGTTTTGAAGCTGCTTGCTTGCCTCTGCCGTAGGAGGATGATGACGTCGGAGCAGGACGCAACGCACCGTGCTTGGCAATCCCTTTCGTCTTGGCCCGGGTTGCTCCGATCATGAACAGAGGTCACCGCCAGCTAGTTTGCAACGCCAATTCATCAAGAAAGGGGAAGGTAACACCAACAGATGCAATCTCGAACGGCACACCCACGAATACGGTGTCAAATATACCTAACTACCAACGATGCATCTATGATATGCTACTCTCCCAGCCCTCGTCACTGGACCATCAACGGAACCAGCGACAAGAACCATGCTATTTCTTCCTTCAACGCACGCACCCACCCACTCACCACCACATCGGCCAACTCACGTATTTTTCGCCACCTTCAAAATCCTCTCCTCCATCTCCTCAAACGCCCCCAACACACTCCCATACTTCTGAAACACCCCATCCCTATACCCCTCGCCCACCTTCTGAATCGCCCCCTCCTCCTTCCACCGCTTCCCGATCAGCTCATCAAACGTCTCGCCCTCGGCCCTCTCCAGCGCCCACACCGCCTTGTACGCGCCGCCCAGCGCGCACGCATTGCCGCCCACGTCCAGCTTGTACACGCCGTCGGCCCCGCCCAGCACGTCGCCCACGATGCGCGCGATCGCCGGGTTGTGCGACCCGCCCCCGACCAGGTAGATGCGTCGCGGCTGCGCGGGCAGATCGCCGTGGTCGGGCGGGCTGCTCACCAGCTTCTGGCTGCGCAGGCGCATCGAGAGCGCCTGCGACTCGACGATGGTGCGCGCGTCCGTCTCGGGGGTCCAGCCGGCTTGGTTTTGCTGCTGCTCCTGGAGATTGTTGCCGGTGGCCGTGTCGCAGGTGTAGCGCCAGGTGCCGGCGCGGATGTTGGGCACGATTTCCGGCAGGTAGAAGTACAGGCCGAGCTTGGCGCGGTCGGAGTCGGAGTGCACGTCGAGCGGCGGGGTGGCCAACGCGTGCGCGTTGAAGGCTGCCCAGGGGTCGTTGCTCGCGTGGGCTGCAGCATCGGAGGGGGGCAGGGCGTCGCGCACCTTCTCGCGGGCCAGGCCGCCGTTCTTGTAGCACAGCATGAACATGTACTGGCCGGGGGTGGTCGGGTGGTTGAAGAAGTGGTAGCTCGGGTCGGGCTTGTAGACGGGGGTGCTCATGAGGAAGGTGGTGCTGGTGCCCAGGCTGACGATGGCGTCGAGCGGGCGGAGCGGGAGGGCCAGGATGGTCGCCGGGTTGTCGCCCGTGAAGGCCGCCACCTCGCAGTCCGGGTTGAAGTCGTACCGCGAGGTGAAGTAGTTGCTGATGCGGCCCATGCTGCCGCCGCCGTCTTGTCGGACCTCGCCCAGCTTGCTGCGCAGGTCGGCCACGCCGTCCTTGCCCGCCGTGAGCTCGAGCAGCGGCTCGGACCAATCGTTGCCGGCGATGTCCCAGAGGTTCATACCGCAGACGTCGCTGATGTCCATGGGCGCGACGGCGCCGAGGAAGAGGGAGGCGAGGAAGGACGAGGCGAGGGAGATGCGGGATGTGTTGGCGTACATGTTCGGGAGCTTTCGCCGGAGGCGCATTATTTGTGTGCCGGTGAAGCGCTAGTTGACTGTCAGCCATTGCTGCCTTCTCAAGGTTCGTACCACAAGGCCCTAGGATCCCAAACTTACATGATGCGCAGCACTCCCCGTAACTTCAGCCAAACGGTCCGCAGACCCCAGCTTCGCATCGAACTGGTCGCATTCCTGCTGTGTGCTGTGGTCTTGCCAATTCGGGGCATACGGGTGCGAGAACGCCTCCTTCAGCTGGTCAACCAGCGGCTTGTCCGACTTCAGACCGCCGAGCAGTGAATCGGCCTGGCGCCCCCAGTAGACGCTGCCGTGCTGTTGGCAGGAGCCGCTGATGCCCCGGATTCGGTTCAGGGGCGTGTTCTTCTCCTTTAACCGCTGCAGGACCAGGTCGAGGGACTCGAGCCACATGGCTACGGGGGCAAACACCTCGCCCTCATCCTCATTGACGAGCACACCCTTCTTGATCTTGTACTTGGCGCCGAAGTCTTGGTCGAAGTCGACTTTGGCGTCGGCAACAACGTTGAGGTCGGACTGAACGACGATTGCTATAGGTGAGATAATGTTAGTTGTTTTATTTCGTCCTAAGGAGTAGTGGGTATGCTCTGTAAGGCGCACCCTTGAGCTGCTGTGTCGAGAGGTCGAACCCCAGGTAGAGGGGTCCGTCACCCATGATGGTGGTGTTAGTGGTGTACTTGGAGGCGCTGGCTTCGTGAATCGTGAGAGGAGAGATGGTGGGGTAAGTTCAATCAAGTAGTTGCCGGGCTTGAAATCAGACAAATTCAACAAGAACGAGAGAGACACCACGGAGCAATTCAAGCAAGACAGGAATTCCTCACAAAAATAATTCGAGGAGGGAGGGACCTCGTGCCCCTTTCAGCCGACGTGGGGTCATCTTCGTCATTATCCCAAGCCATTCAGGTACACGGCATGGCGGGGCAGGCAGCCCCACGCTTCAGTGAGAGCAGCCTCGTCTGGTGGTATTTAGCCTGAAATAGGATTGGCGGTCTCGACCAATGTCGAATTGGCGACTCGCAGGAAAGGCTCCAGTCCCCCAATCCCGCGCCATCTTTGGGCGATAGGCGCGCTTCGCGGTGCGCATTGCCTGTCATGGTGCGTTTGCCGATGTCGCTCTTGGCTTCTGGCTTCTGGAGGGTCTGGATCTGAGCGGGTGTGAAGATGATATTTGGCTATTGTCTCGATACGAAATAGAATGGATTCAATTCTTTGTGAGAGTATCGAGATATTGCCCAGCATTGATTGGCCTGACTCGGGTTTCCGAGTTGAGACGAGTTGAGACGAGTTGACTGCCGCGCACTGTTTTACTGTTTCACTGATGGAACCCTAACCCAGATCATTCAATGCATTCGCCCCAATTCAGCGTGCCAGCCACCAGAGCCACCTCACCCTGGACCCTTGAATGATGAATGCCAGCTTGCAGCTGCAGGCCCATTCCCGCCGCCAATGACAAAGGGAACTAATCAGTTCACCCTTGGACTGAACTGAACCGGAGACTTGACAGAAAAACCAACCACCTACCGCCGACGATTGTTTTATTTCACGGCAGCGCCATGGACAAGCTAGGACCTCACGCAACGGCCTGAGGAAAGAATGCGCGCCCCGGCAAATTGGCCAAAATCATTGACGCCGGCGCTAGTGGTCCTGGGACT
The DNA here is from genome assembly GCA_023383405.1 of Chaetomium cochliodes. Classification (NCBI taxonomy): domain Eukaryota; kingdom Fungi; phylum Ascomycota; class Sordariomycetes; order Sordariales; family Chaetomiaceae; genus Chaetomium; species Chaetomium cochliodes. Next base: position 660,229 of record JAKWJL010000007.1, read on the forward strand.
CCACGTACTCGCCGCCCATGGCTCCAGGTCCGGCTCTGAGACCGCCGTGACCACCGCGCCGGCTGCTACCGAGGTCTGCGAGTCAAGAACCATCAACTACATCACCCACACCCTCCCACAGCAATGTCTGCGAACCTCATGGACGAGCCCCACACCGGCCGTCACCGCCGACGACTCTACAATCCAGCCGACCGTCACAACCACGACTACTGCCACGACAGCCATCGAGACCCCGGGGCCAGTTCAAGACAATGACACGGCACAGGGACAGGATGCCCAGGAGGAGGATCTGGCCGCGAGCTCCTTCATGTCGTTCGAGGAGTGGAAGGAGATGATGTTGCGGAAGTCGGGGCAGGATCCCGCCAACATAAAATCCCAGAAGCAGCGCGAACACCGAGAACGAGACCCAAGCATGAACAGCGGAGATGGCGACAGCTTTGGGGAAGAGGGCGAGATCGCGCTCGATTTTGACGCCCTCGCCGAGAAGGTGTCTGAGATCACGTCGTCCACCGACAAAGCTACCCCGAAGGCCGACGAGGTGGCGAAGGAAGAGCAAATCTTCTACGACGACGGCAAGACCCAGTACTACCGGAGCAAGGATGCCGGCAAAACTTGCAAGGAAAGATTCTCCTACGCATCTTTCGATGCCGGCGCGACGGTCCTCAAGACGAGCGCCCGTGCTAAGAACGCCAAGGCCATCCTGGTCGAGAACAAGGACTCGTACATGCTTCTAGAATGCCGCGCCAAAAACAAGTTCGTCATTGTCGAGTTGAGCGATGACATCCTTGTCGACACCGTCGTCCTGGCCAACTTCGAGTTTTTCTCCAGTATGATCCGCAAGTTCAGGGTCAGCGTCAGTGACCGCTATCCGGTGAAGCTGGACAAATGGGTAGATCTGGGCACCTTCGAGGCTCGCAACGCGCGAGACATTCAGGCCTTCTTGATCGAGCATCCTCAAATCTACACCAAGTACCTACGTATCGAGTTTCTGAGCCACTGGGGCAACGAGTTCTACTGCCCGGTATCACTGCTCCGTGTCCATGGCACCCGTATGCTGGATACGTGGAAGGAGCCGAACCATGATGACGAGCCAGAGCAGATCCAAGGGTCAACTCAAGAGCCGGCCGCGGAATCGGTCGCGGAACCGGTCGCGGAGCCGCAACAAGTGGAAGAGCCAACAGGCAGTGATAATCCGTCAGTGGTTGAAACTGAGGAGGCTGTCCCCCGCGCCTCCATAGAAATGGGCCTTACCCCCTGGCGTCCCCTTTTTCAAGGTAACTTCTCACTTCAGACCTGCGAACTGCGGTCGCCAACGACGGCCGAGCCCACGCCTGTGGAATCTGGCTCGGTTATACCGCCCAAAAAACCTGCCGCAGCCCCCAATTCGGTGACTCCGCGCCCATCGGCGCCCTCAGTCGACGACGGATCTCGGTCCCGGCCAGGCAATTCGTCCTCGTCCGAACCCACATCTCCTGGGGCGTCCGTCTCCCAAGGGCAGTCTGGGGGTGCTGCCGCTTCTGGCGCCCCTTCACCGCCCTCACAGGCCAGCAATGATAATACAGCCAGTAACCCAGGTCAGAAACAGTCTGATGGCAAGGCTGACGCCGCGGACAACGCATCTACCACCACAACCACCCCCCGCAACAAGACCAGTTCTGTCTCCTCCGCGTCTGCCTCACCTACCGTGCAAGAATCCTTCTTCAAGACGATGACCAAACGTCTTCAGCTCCTCGAGTCCAACACCTCCCTCTCCCTCCAGTACATCGAGGAGCAGTCCCGCTTCCTGCAAGAAGTGCTCCTCAAGATGGAGCGCAAGCAAATAACGCGAGTCGACTCCTTCCTTGACACCCTCAACAAGACGGTCCTGTCCGAGCTCCGCAACGTGCGCACACAATACGACCAGATTTGGCAAAGCACCGTGCTCGCCCTCGAAACCCAGCGCGAGCAATCCCAAGGCGAGATCGTCGCCCTCACCTCCCGCCTTAACATCCTCGCCGACGAGGTCGTCTTCCAAAAGCGCATGGCCATCCTCCAGAGCGTCCTCCTCCTCGCCTGCCTCGTCCTCGTCATCTTCAGCCGCGGTGGCCTCGCCGCTCTCGACAGCGCCTCATTCCCCAACTTCCCCCCAGCCTCCACCGGCACGGCCTACCGCCGCTACGGCTACGCCCGCTCCGACTCCCTCTCCGGCATCTCCATGCCCGGCTCATCCCCCCCACATCCGGGCGCCAACGGCCAGTCACCCAACGGAGCAGCACCCGCCCAAAACTACAACAGCAATAATATCAATAACAACAACAACCTCGCCACCTCCGCCCTCCCACGCCATCTCTACCCGACCTCATCTGCCGCCTCTTTCAAAGACAAGACCCTTCCCCTGACCCCGCCATCCGAGTACAGCAGGGAGAGCACACCGGCTCGGCCACGGCTCGGCCACCTCCACCACAGCCCCGAGCCGCGCTTCTACGGGCAGCAGGACCAAGACCAGGAACAAGACCAGGATCAGGACCTTGACCAAGAACAGAGGCAAGCGCAGGAGGAAGACCAAGATTACGGGACACCATCGCGCCGGCGCCAGCGCCGTCACCACACGGCTCCAGCATCGACAACAGCAGACCCAGTGTCAATTTCAGGGGCTCGGCAGCCACCATCAGACGCCGACGCCGACGCCGAGTTTTCCTCCATCGAAACAAACACCGGCGCGGCAGCAGAAGATACCGCGTCTCCGCCAGGAGCAGGAGGGGAACAAGGGGGACATGAGGAGCAAGAGGAACAAGAGGAGGAGGAGGAGCCATCGCTATTGAGAGCGCGGTCAACGCAGCTGGGCGGGCTTAGAAAGCCGTTGCCGGCGCTGCCTGAGGACCCGAGCTGATAATGCCGGTGCCTCCCTAATATATATAGATCATGATAAGCCCCGTGTTAGCCTTTACCTATTTTCAACCTAATTCTGTTTTGCCGTCTTTTCGCCCCTTCCCTAACGCTGTGATTGGAACTCTACAACAATCATGTCGACACAATCATGCTCCGTGACGAAATGGAAGGGTAGTAGAATGAGAAGAGAAGGTAACGCTAATTGAGAGGCCAAAAGCTATCTCCGGGAATCCTAATGATGCTGGATAATTGTCCGGGTCATACTCGGTCGCAGTCCGACTGCTCAAAATTCAGGCTCTGCGATATGGGACGACCTTTCCTAGACTACCAAGGCTTCAAGAACCCCATAGTCCAATCCCAGATGTCGTCCCGCTCCTTCACCTGCCATTCTCCCCTTTTTTCTCTACCTACACTTTCCCTTGGCCCTTTTTTTCTGGTTTGCTTCGTGAAACTGAGGCTAAGTAACGCTGCGATATCATGTTTTCCCTCGTCCCCGCCCAAAATGTGAACGTATCTGTCAAGGTGTATCTTGAAGACAGCAATGAATTGCAACGCAAATGGTGTCCACCTCTGTCGACTTCTCAAACATGGCAAAGCAAGCTAAGCCAGCGCTATTCCGCGGGGTCGAATATCAACGTGTCTCGGTATCCCACCAAAACTTTTGTGATCTGCGATGTTGGCGTTCCCGGTGAAGCGCCCCTGCGGTGTCTACTGCTGCTGTCCGAAGTATCCGTGCTGCTGGGCGTGAGCGTCGTAGTCGTACTCCTCCAGGGCCGCAAGCCTGGTGCCACGGTCGTACTGAGAACGACGGCGGCGCTGCTCATCGCGGAAGTGCTGGCCAGCGTTGGGTGTGAAGAGCCCTGAAACATTGATAACTTAGTCACATATGCAAGAAGCTAAGCTAGGGCCCGTTACTCACCGACATGCTCAGCATTCTCACAGCTGCGCTTCATTTTGGACTGGTTGTCAGGCTCCGGGAACGATTCCTCTTGGCCGGCCAGATCCGGTCGCGGCCCATTGCAGGTGAAATAGAGCTAAAGTTCTGAGCTAAATTGCAAGGCGTGACAACAAAAACGGGGCTCACCTTGGGTCGGTAATGAGGCGCCTCCAGCATCACGGAGCTGTTACGGAACTTCTGAACCAGGCAATCTTTCCCTTGGATGGCTTCTAAGCGTCAGCATGTAATCCAAGCTTTTTGAGTAAATTTTTCAGAGCACGTACTCGCGTAGGAGATCTCGGCAACCTTGTCACTCTTGAAGCAATTCCAGCGTTGGTTGCCTCGAGCATTGACGAACTAACCGAAAGTTAGATACACCACTAGCCCGGGAAAAGTGTGATGTTCAATGGGTAGTCAAACATACATCAATGATGTCCAAAGGCTGGCTGATTGTTAGCTACAATGGGCCGGGGGAGATTCGAGACAAATGACTTACATCGACGAAGTTGATGAATGCGTAACCAACACTGAAAATGGACCGTCAGTCATGTCGGACGAGTGCGAAGAGTGGGCTAATACTCACTTGCAGTCGTTGGCGAAATCAATGCGCAAGTACATGAAATCATACTTGCCCCAGCTCGACTCATCGACAATACGCTTCAGCATAGCCTGGTCGACCTTGTTGGGGATATTTCGCAACATGATCTACTTGTGTGAGCTACCGCGCAATATGTGATTGTAGGGGGGGGACATACAGTAGTTCGGACGTCAATGCCGTCTCGGATGCGGTTGACATCGACATGGTTGTGATGACCGGCGTTGTTGAAGTATGGAGTCCGGTTGACCCGCATGGCGGTATGACGGCGCGTGTCAAGAGCATGACGCCCATACGGCTGCATACTTCTCGGGCTGGTGAAATCGCCGTGCATTCCCATCGGCGTATCTGGGGGAGTGGTATTGAACAGCGGCGTCATCATCGGCATGTTTCCCGAAATAGGAGTCATCGGTGCCATGTGGGCAACACCCTGGCCGCGTGTCGGAGTCTGATCAAGCATGAGTCGACTCGGTGCGGCAGATTGGAGACCATGGTAGGCAACTGGATACACAGCGTATTGCTGTGAAGCACGAAGCCGGGCAGGTGAATGATTGAATCGGCCAGATGTATGAAGCCCGCTTGGTCGTTGAGAGTTCTCTGAAGCACCTATGCCATGAAAGGCGCTTGCGATGTTGTGATCGGTAGTTTGCGGGTCATCAAAAGGAGGGTTGTAGCCCTCGACCGGCCGAGACATCGTTGTCGCGCCACTCAACTGACAAAGTGTCAAAATCAGGTGAACCCCCTGCGGCGAGAACAGAGGTTAGCGTAATTCGATGAAGGGGGCTGTGATATCTTACACCCAATGTGGCCCTATTGAACTTGTGAACGACGGAAATGGCAATATCGGCGTCTGAAAATTCAACTGAAGCCCGGAAAGTAGGGTCGTTTGTCTCGCTCTGCCGTAGCAGCGCGAAAACTTCACCCTGGGTTTCCAAGAAAGTATGGACGACAGTCTCAACGTGGACGGCGCCAAAATTGACACCTTCGTCAAATGCAGTGATCTGGATCTTGCCGTCGCAGATCGGGTCAACATGAGCCACCGGACCACAGACCTGGTACTCGTTAGCAACAGTAAACTAGATTCTGCAAACCAATGAGAAGTCGTACCCTGTGAAATTCAACTGCGGCGATGTATTCGGCACACCAGTGAGGAGAACCAAGCTGTACGTTGTCGTGGGTGTTCCGGGCATCCCGTACGTTAGGAAGATGTAGGTAAACCCGACCCTCGGCCCCGACCAGGTTTCGTTTACCCTGACAAGGCGACCCAAGTCGCTCGAGTTTCTGTTTGTGCTGTTAGCGACGCATCGATGAGTTGGCATGATGGAGGAATGGTGGAGCTCGTCTTACCGCGAGATATCCTTCAGCATCAGTAACGGAGATGGGGAAAGAAGGCGAATAAAGAACGAGGCAGCGAGAGATTCCCAGATCGCAGCTGAATTTGGCTGTGGCCTGGGGCGCGAAAAGCTGGCGGTTGACACCAAGACCGGCATTCACTCCGGGCGACGCATTCAGGGATCCATGGGCCACGAGGGGAACCGAGAGAGGGCGAAATGCCGAGGCGGTTGGTGACAACTTTTGTTCTCCCTTAGTAGCCGTGTTGGAGACGAAGGGGTCCTTCTCAACAGTGACCGAACTAGTATTACCAAAGCCTTCGGCGAGCCCGACATGGTGGTAATGGGCAGCGTGGCTGGAAGGGCCGTCGAGGCCGAGAGTGGTTAGCAGCCTGTTAGATTTGGCCGAGTTCTCGTCGGGAGAGAACACCGTGAGCTTGGTATCTGGGGTCCCCTCATAGTTGTAAGAGTCGACGCCGCCACTCGATGAGTGAGGAGAAGACGGGTTGAACGATGCATCGCGCACATGGGCCATGGTGATGGTCGCCGTGCTGTTCTTGTCGCCGAGTACCTTCTTGGCGGCGTTTTTGTGGCACGCGTGTATGAGGAAGTCGACGAGGCTGTAATTAAGTATCAGGTAGGACCTGACGAGAGAAGAAAAGTGAGGGTAATTCTCGCAGGCGGCCCTCTGGTGAAGGAAAGAGGCGACCGATACGCGATCCAAAGAGATTTGCGGAAAGAGAAACTGGGATCGCTGCCAAACTCTCTAAAATCTTGATCTGGTGGGAAAATCAAAATTGGAAGGAGCGTGGTTTGAAAACATTAAGGTTCTGAGGCAGGAACCGAGTAGAAGTAGAAGGCAGGACCTGCGTGGTTGCGATTTTGGGGATCTCGCAAATTGGAACATTGGAAGGCCGCGCCACCTTGGAAGAGAACAGGATGTGGAGGGTAAAAACTGGATCGTAAAAGAAATCGGATGATAATGTTAGAAAGCACGCTGGATGGTGAAAGTATTCTCTTCCACCAATGTTTGATTCCGACTGCACAGCAGGCCCACGTTGAGACGCCGAGATTATGCAGGAAAGGCGTTTGAAGTTCTCTTCCAATGTCCAGGTGTCGTGGAAGAAAGAAGAGAGACTACCTAGGTCCCACGGATGAAGTAGGTAGCCGGGATTGTATGATCATACAGGGACCAGAAGGCTCAGAGAACGGGAATGAACCTACCTGCGACTTCTTTTTAGTTTTTTTTTTTTTTATTCCAGCCATCACTGTCACGGTTATACTTCGGCCACCGATTGGTATTGCCTAGTATTGCCCTTCTAAAGCGAGTTGGAAAAGCTTACTACATAAGGGAGCCTGGTTTGCAACTATTCTCATAGAAAGCGGTTATATTCAATTTTCCTAGGTCGATATGGGGCCGCTTGACATTCTGAATGGAAACGGCCGAAGGTCTAAAGTTATTCCTGTGTTCGGCCGTAACGGTAGGATAGCTAAACTGCGAATCACAACTACATAGGCGAGCGCGGGAGAGAGATGCCTTACTTTGCCGGGGAGACGGAAGACTTCAAGGGATTCATCAAATACCATGGCTCGCATAGGTGGGAGGAAGCAAGGTCGTTGCTTGGGATGTCTGGTACATAGGAGTGGAGGGGAGTCGCTGGTGCTGCCCTCCCGCCGTGCTGGCTAGCTCGGCCACGCGTGCCCGGGCGTTGCCCTGCTGCATTATCGGGGCAGGGCCAGAATCAGGGGGAGGGGCCATCCACCGCATGCGGCCTTAGAGGTCGGCGTCGGCGGGGCGGGCGTGAGCAGCGGCGGCGGCGGCGGTGACAGCATCCATGGCGCTCGGGGCGGACGGGTTGCGGTGCTAGGCACCGTGCGGCGCCGGCGCCGGCGCGATGGGGGAGGAGAAATGGTGGCCGTCTGCGCTGGACGGGAAGGGGGCGGGAGTGGACACTATCGCGACTACGGAACATACAAGGGCTTAAGGGCACCCAAGCAATCCTTCAGGCAATCGCAGATACTAGGGCCGAATCCAGGACTCAATTCACGCAGATTGAGAACAACCTACATCGAATGGAGAACACGTAGCACGCCTTGAGTAATACTAGAGTATAACTACTCCTACCTCTCCACCCTATAACTGGGATTACCATCCTAAACTATCTAATAACCCTCGCGTAGCGCCATCGCCTATCAGGATATGAGGTTTTACGCATTCTTACGGCTCGAGATTGGCAGGGACTCGGTGCCAGTTATAGGGAGGTGGAGACGGAGATCCGTTTGTCGAGCGTCTCAAGGCGCTCCTCTGTACGTTCATAGAAGAGGACAAAATGTTCGCCTTCGACTTGTGGAAGCATATAGATTCACCGCTGAGGGGTCTCGTTTGCAAGATGACTTGTATGGACCCGTCTCGGCGGATCACAGCGCGGGCTGAAGATGTAGAGGCCGAGTTTTATCTTGAGCTAGTGAAGGCACAGGCGGGCTGTATAGCAGTTTTTACCATTGTAATACATTGACACGTCGTCCATGAAACCCAATTCAAGTCTGATGGCCTGAGAGATGTTGCCAGTGGTTGGTGTGAGGTGGTGATGCGTAGAGGTTTCCGGTTTGGGGGGGAGGGGGTCCTCATCCTTGAGCAGCAAGATAGAGGCCAAACGAAATCGAACACACGGCTCACGGTTTAGATGAGTGGATATAGATGATTAACACACATTGGAGGCCCGAGACTACTTCGTATGCCGATGTCGTTGGAGGGATGGTGCTTGGCAACCGATCCGCTCACAGCGTCACAAGCCGCATGGAGTCGGCGGGGCAGACGCACAGACCACTAACCGCTCCCCGGCAAGCACCGAGCAACTCGAGCAACTCGAGCAACTCGGGGCTTGAAGCAGGAGTTGCCGTGAAACATCGTGTTTTGCAATTCAACCAAATCCCGAAGAGCTACATATTAGACAGTGGCAGAGGCGCTGATGCCCGCGTTCCAAAATGCCGAGGAAAGCCCAAACGTGGGACGACTATGACTCGGCTGTCACCCAGGTTCGTAATTCACGATCGCAAGTCGTCGGCTGGATCGTAACCCCCCTCGTCCCCGTGCTTGTTACTAACAGATACCGTCAACCTATCGCAGATTATCCTTGCGCCATCCGACTCCGAGTTTCTCGACCAATTGATTCCCGTCCTTAAAGATGCAACAGCAAGCAGCCGTATCGGGTCTCTGGTCCAGAGCCTCTCCCATTACGCCGAGGAGCGCGAGGGAGACATCGAGCAGATCGGCTTGACCAAGCACGAGGAATTTTTGGGCTCCGTCAACCAGCTGCAGAAGGTGCGCGAGGGAACCGTCGCCCTGACGGCCGAGATCCTGGACCTCAACCAGTCGATCCAAGCGAGCACCGAGAAGCTCGCCGAGCAGAAGCAGGGGTTGGTGGACACGCGCGGGGTGCGCCAGAACATCACCGATGTGTCGGACGCCCTCGAGGAGTCGCTCAAGATTCTGCATGCTGTCAACAATGCCCACGACCTCATTCGGAAAAAGAAATACTATGCCGCCCTCAAGTCCCTGGAGGACCTCCAAAACGAGTACTTGGTACCCATCATTCAGAACAAGTTCGCGAATCAGTACAAGCTTGCCGACATGATCCAGAAGTCAATTCCCGCTTCCCAGAAGGCAATATCGGAGGCCGTCATGTCAGATTTGAACAGTTGGTTGTTCATCGTCCGGGAATCGTCGCAGTTCTTAGGCGAGGTGGCTTTCTATCATACGAACCAGCGAAGGGAAAGGCAAAAGGAGCGGATGGAGGGGAACGAGCTATTAAGCCGCTTCAAGTTGAACTCGGCTATCGAACTGGTGTTTGACGAGGACGACGAGTTCGACGTTCTTTCCAACGACGAGCTCCAAGTCGACTTTACGCCGTTGCACGAAGCGTTGCATATCCACGAAGCGCTTGGGCAGGTCGACAAATTTCGTGTTGAGTATGCAGCCACTAGGAGGCAGCAGAAAGATTTGATTATGCCCAGCTCTGAGAACCTGTTTGCCAATGGTGACAACGAGGCCCTCAAGGCCCTCTTGGAAAGTGTGGCTGGGTTTGCCATCATTGAAAGGGCCACAATGCAGCGCGCGCCGTCAGTTCGTTCGACGCTTGATGTGAGCTTTCACGATATCTTAAATCAGGAACAACGACTGACGCTATGCAGGTTGACGAGCTTTGGGATTCAATGTGTCAGGCCGTCGTCCGAATTACCTCGAGGTCGTTAGAAGGCGTAAATGATGAGGAGCTGATCAAGCAGACCAAGGAGGATATTGCCCTATTTATCCAAACCATGGAGGTGAGTTACCCGGTTGCGTCACACGCGCTGCTGTTTCTGACACTACATTCAGGGTTGGGGATATTCTGCCTCCTTAGTGAACAATTTCCAGCTCGTGCTGTTTCACAAGTTTACCGAGTTGCTGCAGGACCAGTTTGCGGCAGTCTTCAAAGACGTGAGTCAACTGATGCAAGCGACTTTGGCCCAGAGCTGACAGGCGTTGGAGACCGTTTCGACGGACGATTACATGCCTATGAGCATCAAAACACCTGCAGACTACAACCTGGTTTACTCTGCCATCCTCTTTGACGACGAGATGCCTCCAGACGAGGTCACGTATGTAACCAAACCATGCCCAGGAGAATAATTCTCGGGTTCTAACTGCCGACTTGCTGCAGGCTCCCCATCGTCCTACCGTTCTCCAAGATGTACCCCCACTGCTGCATACACATCAGGAAATTTGAGCAAGCGTTCCGCAAATTCACCCAAGAGAACTTTGACCGCCCCAACGTCGTCGATGAGACGCTTAGAAAGGTACGGAGATGATGTTATAGATATATCCTAGGTTTGGTCCTCGCTAACCATTCGCCCAGACCCTGGATGAGCTACTTACGGATATCGTTTGCAAAACCCTTGTGGAGCGGCTGAACTCCCAATATCTCGGGCAAATCGTGCAAATCCTGACCAACCTCGAGCACTTCGAGGCTGCCTGCCAAAAGCTAGAGCAACTGTTGATCCAGGGCCGATCCTCCACGTCAGCAGGGGGGCCAGTATCCTTGAAAGCAACAGAGTTGTTCAGGAATCACAAGAAGACGGCCGAGAAACGTATCTTCGAGCTTGTGAACTCCAAGATAGACGACCTTGTAGACACCTCCGATTATGACTGGTAAGTTCACCCAGCTTGGTTCCACTGCCCGAGTTACTAACGCAGCCGAATAGGATCGCGACGACACCACCTGAAGAACCCAGCAGCTACATGGTGACCTTGACCCGCTTTCTCGAAAATATTATGGGCTCGACCCTACTGGGCCTACCTCGGGAGATCAAAGAGCTCATCTACTTCGACGCTCTCAGTCACGCTTCCAGCAAGATCCTCGTAAGAACCCCTACACCGGTACTGTTTTATGCTATGGCCTACAACTAAAAACAACGCCACAGGCACTCCCCCTCCACCCCGACGTCAAGAAGATCAACCCCAACGGCGTCGCCGCCCTGGCGCTCGACGTCAAGCACCTGACGGACTTTGTCAGCAAGCTTGAGAACTCCTTCATGCTGGAGCAGAACCTGGACGAGCTGCAGCAGACGGCGGCGCTGATGCAGTGCGAGGACCACGAGGAGTTCTACGACATCTCGATCCGCAACAAGAAGTATGGTCGCGTCGATGCCATGAACGGGCCGGTGCTACTGGAGAAGTATGTTTATTCCGCATGAGATCAGAATAGGAACTTGCCTGCTAATCAGTGGCTGCCATCAGGATCACCCAGACGGTCGAAAACCCAAGCCGGACGGCGCCACTCGCTAACTTCGGATCGCGCTTCGGCTTGAGGTGATCTGATCGACGACCTCCCTTCTCGACTACGATGTTACGATACCACTTACTGCCAGCCAGCTCTTGCCATTCCCAGAAATGACGTGAAATGAAATGAGTCATAATTCAGTCATGAAAACTAACCCAACACCGCCGCCGCCGCTGCCCAGACAGAAGACTACTACTACTACTACTACCACGACTGGAAAATCCGACACCGACAAGGAAATGGATGCTCAACACACTGGGCGGCTCTGTCGGGGGGAGATGGAGGGGAAAGGCCCGGCAAAACCAGCCCGATGATACCCAACCTTAACTTTCTGCGCCAAAACCAGATTTGCCCAATTTAGTACGATGAATTAACAACCCGGCCCTGTGCATCCGTCCCTGTTTTCCGCCTTCACTAGTGGCCGCAGCTTAGCGGCCGCCGGAAACGCTGCCTGGGCGTGTAACGTGGCGGCCTCGGCGATGTTCTTGAGTGAAGGGTCCACGGGTGTCAGCGTCACATTGCCGACAGGCTGCTGCGATTCCGCGCCCTCTGTGGTGGTGGGGGGATGGCTCCGAGTTACCCCGGTGGCCGTTATCACGAGCCTCGTCTTTCCCGCGAGGAAGTCAATCCGAGCCGCAATTTCTTCGTCCGGCTCAAGCTTGGTCTTCTTCGCGGGAGATACAGCGCCGACCTCATGCCCTGCCGCCCATGGCTGGATGACCACCGGCGCCTTTTGATGCGCAGGCGGCTCATATCCCACCGTGGGTCGACTCCCTGCCGGGTTGGCCTCCTAGGCGCCCTACTAGTCCAGTCAGCTTGGCTCAACACGACACGCGGTATAAGATGCACGGGGTGGGCGGGAAAGGCAAACGGGAGACAAGAGCAGTTTAGGTGTCTGAACATACCTGCTGAGGAGGCATCGTCCCGTAAGTGTACATATCGTCCACGTTGTACATTTGGGCTTGGGGTTGGCCATAGGCAGGTGCGCCTGGCTGGACTTGGCCGGCGTACATGGGCTGGGGCTGGCGATAATCGGCTTCGGGGCCCATGTTGTGGCCTCCGAGGGTGTAATCCGGCGCGGCCATCGGGTGTTGGCCGGCGTGGTTGGGGGCGCCGACGCCGGGGATCTGAGGCTGGGGAGCAGTGGGCTGGGGAGCAGCGGCGGTTTGGTTGGTTGTCCGCTTGGCGTGCGAGGAGGCCTCTTCACGCGGGACAATGTCGATGAGGAAGTCGAACATGTCGGACTTGGCCAGCGCCGAGGCGATGTCGGACCGCTGGAGAGTGCGCCGTTTGTTCTCCTCCGCGTGGATCCAGGCCCGCATCGTAAGCTCGGTAATGAAGATATCGCAGCCCTTGGCAAACAGAATCGGGGCCTCGGCCGAGATCATCTTGACCTCTGGGTCCGCCTTCATGACCTTCTTGATCCGCGCAAGTGGTAATTGGTGCATCTTGTAGTCGTGTGTATCGCTCTCAAGGTGGCTGATGGTGTGTTGCCAGTAGGCTGTGAGGACATCCTTGTAGTGGCCCGTCAGACCCTGGTGCACATTCGCCCACGTTCCAGTGTACAGCTCGGAGGGCGCAAAGCCTTGAGCAGAGATCTAGATTGGTGATGTCAGTGTCGAGTTTTGTCGTCGGGGCGGAATGGAGACAAATCGTACCGCGGCGCTGGCACCATAGTGCCCACCCAAGCTGAGGTCGTAAACAGGCATCTGCCGGGCCTGCTGCCCGTGCTGCCCATGCTGGGCTGAGGAGGGGTTCGGATCCATGATGTGGGTTTGTCTTCTGGGATTTAAGCTGGGAAGGCGTTTGGGTGACCTTTAAACGCGCCACGAAATACGAGGCAGAGGCCGATGACGGTTTGCGCGGGGATTATGCCGATGTCGCCCGAATTGTCTCAGTTTCTCCGCCTTTTTGGTGCACTATGTTTCGGCAGGTGCGCGCTGGATTCACTTGACGATCTGTTAGCCCGCGCATTTGTTTACTTTGCGACTGCCGCGGCGCTGTTCTCCGGTCGTAACCAGCCTCCCGTGAATGCCCCGTTGATTGGGCGGAATGGTGATTGGGTGGGCGCGTCAAGGTGGGAAGGGGAGCGAATGGGTGGAGTTCAAAAAGGTTGTTTGAACGACTCGCCTGGCCGAGGACGCGAGCCACTCAGCTCTCGTTGCGCAGCGGTATGAGATGATTGGTGAGAATTGAATTGGCGGATTGGATAGAAGCTCAAGTTGGAGGCTTGGAGAATGGCGCAGCAGTGGCCGGCGATAATGACGGAAGGGGAAAACTTGTAGCACGTACCTTGCAATGAAGCTCTCACGACGCGGTATTTGGATGAAAACTGTCGAGGTCTTGAGGGATTGGGGAAGCGGTGATTTGTGCAGGCGGTCAAGTCAGCTCGGAAGGTTGGGCATCAGCGTGGGCGGACAACGTGGGCGGACAGCAGAGTGTGGCGCAGGTCCCGGTTTCCGTGTGAGAAGCGTGCGGGGATTGGCTTACCTTTATGGGTATTTTCCCGAAGCTGCCCAACCGCGACAGCTGGCCCGGTCTCCAGCCTCATTTGTTGCCCTATGACGACACAGCCAATGAAACCTGAGGCTGGAATGGGCCGGCGTCAAAGAGACCCGAGGCTGGCCGGGCATCATTGTTTCTCCTCTTGCCGAGCGAGCGCACAGACCAGGCTCCAGGTTGGGGGCAGCCTTGCATCGGCCCACCTGCAGTGGAACAGTTGCTGGGCTTGATGGCTTGAGAGCCCCACCTCAGATTTTGTCGTCCTCATTTTTTTTTCATCGCGCTCGACTTCCTGCCCTTTCTCCTTCGTTCGGTTCGCAAATCTGTGTCACCATCATTAGGCAATTATGGCGGCCACTTTTGGCTTGCCCGATGATGAGATCGACCGGCTGCTTTCGGAAGCCGAGGCTCGCCTTTCTGGCAATGGCAGTTTAGGCGCTGTCGCTGTCGCTAGTGAAAACGCTGCAGCTGCAGCCGCAAAGACACCAACAACCGTCGTGGCGCCTCCCGCGCCAACTGCTGGGGAACAGACGTCAGTCCCCGAGAAGAAGTCTGAGAAGCTGACTGTTCGGGTTCCCCAGCTTCCTCAGAAGAACAAGGTACGTTGCAAGCGCTGTCGAGTCCACCACCCCCACGTGTTCCCTGATGAAAGCAAATCCCAAATTTTATGACGCCAGTAAGATCCCGTCATGGGACTCGAGCTGGCACCATAATGATTTCCTTAGTTCATAGTTACTCTGACACGGACACTCTCCTCAACCCTTTGTTGATATACTCCGTCACTTCGTTTGTCCACGGTGCTGACCGAAAACAGGGACCGAAGGATACGCTGGGCGCCGATTGGTTCAACTTGCCGCGCACCAACCTCACGCCAGAGCTGAAACGCGATCTGCAAGCCTTGAGGATGCGTGACGTGGCTGCCATGGGCAAGCAGTTCTTCAAGAAGGATGCCCGCAAGGACCTCATCCCGGAATACAGCCAAGTCGGGACCATCATTGCGGGAGCAACTGATGGCGTAAACAGCCGTCTGACGCGCAAGGAAAAGAAGCGGACGATTGTCGAGGAGATCCTGTCGAGTGAGAACGTTGGCAAGCTCAAGAGCAAGTACCAAGATATCCAGGAGAAGAAGAGGAGTGGGAAGAAGGGGCATTACAAGAAGCTGGTGGCCGGCCGGAGGAAGCGCAACGGGTGAGCGGCGGAGAGCCGTACGTGAAAGACGATACGCATGCCGGCCTCATCATCAGGTTGGTTTTGACCAAGCACAATACGCGGCCGCGTTGCGCCCGCCCGCGCACGCCGCGCATCACGAGTGGAAGGCTCGGCTACAGCTGGGTCTCCTCGGTGCTTGTCTCATACGAATATGCCCGAAGAAATCAGTGCCACCTTCTCAGGATGAAGCACAGTGTGCTGGCAAATGGGAATATGCAGGAACGCTCCGGGCGGTGGAAACAGACCTCTGGCGACATTAGCCTAGGAAAGGCGAGCTAGCTAGGGTCAGTCAAGGGTCTTACCAGGTCGCCCTTTGACAACACACAATTCAAAACAAGTGTCAAGCCGATCAAAACGATGCGTATTGTAATCAGTGAAAGCCCTGCTCGTGTTAGTTGGTGACATCTTGGCCGAGAGCACGCCGCTGTTGAAGCTGCTGTTTTTTTCGTGAGCGTTCTTATCGATAATAACCCTGGCCAACTTCACGCCAAAAACTCGGCTGAACGGTTCGAGGTGCTGCACTCTCCATCCACAGTTGTCGAGGGTCACGCAGAGATGAATCCGCCGCGGTTAATACGGCCATTGCGGCCTTTCCTCCAGGGGCAATTGGTAAGAACAATGTCTGCATCTGCTTAGAGGGTGAAGGATTCATCTGACCTGCCGGAAACGATAGCCCCTCACAGCCCCTCGATCGGCGGCGGTCGGCATCCCGCGTGCCTCGACCCAGCTTCGGACCTACGCTTCGGTGTGAGTGGACATGGTGGCTACAGATTGTGTCAAGTCCCTGAGCTGACTATTGGCAGTGAAGCGCCTAGTGCCAAAAACAAGCCGAGGTCAGCCAGCCCAGCCCGAGTCCCTCGATCCGACCCCTGAACCGCTCTCGCTCGCAGACGATGGAAGGAAGAACTAACACCCCTCACCCCCCCAGTAGCGCCACACCGCCCGCCAAAACCGACGAGAAATCCGACGACAACAACAACAAGCCGGCCGTCTCGCGCATGCCCCGCGCCCTGGAGGCGCTCTACCTGAAGCCGCTGCGGCGCGAGGTCGAGTACGGCGTGCCGTCGTGCAACCTGCAGCTGCGCTCCTACTCGGTGCGCAACCTCGAGTTCTTCTGCGACTTCGCGCTGCGCGCAGCCTACTACCTAGGCCTGCCGGCGTTCGGCCCCGTGCCCCTGCCGCGGAAAGTCCAGCGCTGGACGGTGCCCAAGTCGACTTTCATCTTCAAGAAGAGCCAGGAGAACTTTGAGCGGATCACGCTGCGCCGCATGATTCAGATTCGGGATGGGAACCCGGAGACGGTGCAGCTGTGGCTGGCGTTTTTGCAGAAGCATGCTTACTATGGGATTGGTATGAAGGCGAATGTTTGGGAGTTTAGCAAGCTGGGTATGTTGGTTTTTTTCATGTGTCTTTATCAGTGTCGAGTGTTGTGGCTAATCTTTCGTGTTTTCTTTTTTCCATAGGTGTTGGGCAGGAGATGGACAAGAACCTCGAGCAGACGGAGAAAATGATGGGGGACAAGTGGGAGCACCTGAGTTACGTGGAGCGGCGACCAGAGTTCCAGAAGAAGAAGGACAGGGGCCCTCGCGAGCAGCTGCCTCCGGCGGAGGAGATGGAGGAGTTCCTGGCGGCGGAAAGGAGGAAGATCGCTGGCGGCCGGTAGAGCAAGTTATGTGGATGTTGTTGAATGTATCAATATTTCAAGCCCGTATCTTCTGTGGGGGGGTTGGGTTGTACAACAAATACCGTGTTATCTTGCCCGGCATGGATACTATAAAACTTCACCGTTGTAGCAGGAATCACCTCAAACTGAATTGTTTATATTTTGAATATTCATAATGCAACACACTGTTAGAGTGGGACGAGTGCTAGGTGACTTGCAACTGTGATCCTTGTTTGGTAAAGTTCCGGCCCGCGCCAATCCCCAAATTTTTACCCGCATACCTAACCCTGAAGTTCTCAACTCACTATCAACTCACAACTCAGTCGACAGTTTGTCCGGCCAGCGCCTCCACATACGCTCCTTTTGATATTTGAGGGGCAACTAGAATCTTGCCGTCAATTCGTCATGTACCGCGGTTGCAGGGCCGGGTATAATGCCTGGCAGCAACTGAGGGCCAGCGGGTTTGGGCGCCCGCTGCAGAGGGCAGCAACCATTGCGACAACGACGGGAAAGCCAAGAACCACAATCACGAAAACTATCACCGTAATGGGGCAAACTAGGACCTTTGCTTCCGAGGCGCAGGATGATACAAATTCCGCGGTAGAAGCAGAGACGGAAGCAAAGACGGAAGCAGAAACAGAGGCAGAGACAGAGTCAGATGAGCCGCAAGCCAGTCAAGATACGGCAGAGAGCTCATCGCCGTCAACACCAGCCCTGACACCGTTTGGGCGTGAGCCTATGAAGAGAAAGATCATTGAAAGGGGGGATGGGAAACCGGTAGATTACGGCCCTAAAATCATATTCTCGGGCATACAACCCACGGGCAAGCCTCACCTCGGCAACTATCTCGGGGCTCTACGGCAGTGGAAACATCTGCAGGACACCGCTCACCCGAAAACGAAGCTCTTCTTTTGTATTGTCGATATGCACGCCATAACCACACCCCATGGCCGGGGGGAAATGCAGGAGCTCAGATGGGATATGATGGCCAGCTTGCTCGCCTTGGGACTCGACCCGGATCGGTGCACCATCTTCTTCCAGTCGACCGTGCCGCAACACGCCGAGCTGCAGTGGATCCTGAGCTGCACCGCTTCGACGGGCTATCTGTCACGCATGACGCAGTGGAAAGTAAGTATTGGACCGAATAGAGGCGCCCTGCGGTTCGGGAGCTAATACGGCGCGCAGAGCAAGTTGAATCTCGACGACGATGCAACGATAGAGAGCGCCAAGGGGAAGAAGGCTCTCAAACATGGCTTGTTCTCGTACCCTGTTCTCCAGGCGGCCGACATCCTGCTCTACGGCACCACCCACGTCCCCGTCGGCGACGACCAGCGCCAGCACCTCGAGTTCACCCGAGAGTGCGTCACCAACTTCAACTACGCCTACAAGACGAAATGTCTGGTGGCGCCCGAGACCTTGCTCTCCCCTGCCCACCGCGTCATGTCCTTGACGAACCCGCGCCAGAAGATGTCCAAGTCCGACTCCATGACCAAGTCGCGCGTCTACATCCACAGCTCGCCCAAGAAGATCTCCCAACGGATCTCGGGGGCTGTGACCGACTCCAAAAACCAGGTCACCTACGACCCGGAAGCACGGCCGGGGGTGGCCAACCTCATCAACATCCTATCCGGCTTCGACCCCCGGGGCCGCACCCCGGAGGAGCTGGCCGAGGAGATGCAGGGCTTCAAAATCTCCCAGCTGAAAGAGGTTGTAGCCTCGGTTGTCTCGGACCAGCTCGAGGAGTTTCGGGAGCGCTACGGGTACTTTGAGTCACATAAAGACCAGATGCGAGAGATTTCCGCTCTAGGCACCGAGAAGGCGAGGCAGCAGGCTGGGAAAACCATGAATATGGTGAAAGACGCCATCGGCATCTTGGATTGATTGCGCCTAGGCGGGCAACTATGTACAGATAGCTCTTGGAGTGTTCAAATCTTGGGGGGTGTGATTTTGTAAAGTAGCTGAACTAGACCTTTGTACGTTTCCTGGTGGTGCCTTCGGCTCACCGGGCGTTGACCTGGTACATTACATTTTCTAGGCCTTGATAGGGGACGTACAATGCCCCTGGTTTCATTCAACCCATTCACATCAGGCCGGAGTCGGATACACACAGCATAGCGCACAGCATGCTTAGACCCAACAATACTGTACTCTACAAAAGACAGTAGTTGTTGCAACATCGCTCCAGAGTACCAGCTAAGTTCACCCACAACCTCCCTACACCATTCATTCTCCTCGACATATCTCCTATCTCAGGAGACGTACGCAAAGTTTGCTCCCCGACAAGCCATCCAAAACTCCCTCACCACCTGGTTCGTCGCCCTTGCACCTCTCAACCTGTCACAAAATCATTAGCCATCTTTACCTCCTGAGCCAAACCCCTCAAAAAAACAAACAAACACCCAACCCCAAAGCGAAGGAAACTGCCTCAAAACCCAGAGAATAAAAAAAAAAAGAAGAAGAGGAAAAGAAAAGACTCACGCAACAACCCTCCTCAAAAACGCCATCCTCTCCTCCCCGCCCACCCTCTCCGCCCCCGGAAACCCACCACCCACACCCCCACCGCCCAAACCACCACCACCAGCACCACCCCCCTTATTACCACCAGCACCACCACCCCCATCAAAAAACAGCGCCCCCTGCAACCAGCCCATCGCCCCAGGGTGCGAGCCCACCAGCTTCTTGAGCGGCTCGCACAGCTTGTCCAGCTCGGAGCGGGCGGCGTGGCCGCCGATGTTGCGGACCAGGGAGGCGGCGATGAGCGGGCCGAGGTGGGCCATGGCGTTGGCGATGGTGGCTTTGAGGTCGGGGGAGGCGGAGGCGGTGGCGGTTGTGGAGGGGGAGGTGGAAAGGGGGATGAAATTGGCCTGGGGTTTTTTTTTTTTTTTGTTAGTTGGGTTGGGTTTGTGAAGTAAGGGAGGGAGAAGGGGGGGGGGGGGGGTGGGTGGATGGGATGGATGGGATCGGTAAGGGGTAGGGGAGTAGGAGAGGTAGTGAGTGGGTAAGAGGGTAAGAAGGCATGAGAGAGGATGGTGACAAGGTATAGGAGTGTAGACTTACCCAGAACTCGGCTGCTGCGCCCTTTGGAAGCGGCTCGTTGCCGTCGAGGACCTTGATGGAGAAGAGGAAGAAGAATTCGAGGAGCTGGGCGTGGTGCGGGTGGAAGAGCACGTCGGGGTATTTGGACATGACCTTGTCGACGAAGGAAATGCCGTTGAGAGAGATTTCCGTGTCGGCTTCGGGTTCTGTAGGGGGGTTAACTAACGCTCGAAGGGGAAGAGTAGGAAGCGGGTTTACATACCTGGCAACGCCTGGAGGATGGAAATCACCCATGGCAAGAGCCGAGCCAGTTGTGCGGGTACGTAGCCCTTGGGACCGCGGTAGAGACTGCCCACGAACGAACAAGCTGTGCTGAGTAGAGTTCCTACCCGCGGCGTCTCAAATCGCTGCTGGACAAAGTAGTCGGTAACTACATTTGCTGGGAATACGAACGGCCCAGGCTCGGTCTCGGAGAAGCCTGCGCGGAAGATGTTGCAGATAATCTCGACCACCTCGCCGCTCGTGTTGAACACCCGCTGAACTTCCACTAAAACCCGCATGATATTTTCCTGCAATCCAGCGAGTCTGCTATTGGCGTTCTGCGATTGGGGCTCGCTGTCCAGATCAACTAGAGACTCTTTGACGTCCTGCATACCCTTAGCAATGCTGGCGAGGCATCTCATAGACCTCAGCGCAACCTGAAGCGCGATTTCCTCTGTTGGGGGCGCGGACTGGGGGTTCGGCGGATCAAGCCCTCTCAAAAAGTCCGGATGTTGGAGGTTCAGGAGACCAGGGTTAGCCTTGAGCTGGACAGCGAGCTCGAAGTCCTTTTTGAGTATGCTGTAAAGCTCCTCAAACACGCCCAGTCGCTGGTTCTCATCTTTGATGGCCTGGATGATGGATGAAATTGCAAGGACGATCCTCTCTTCAGCCAGCGAGTCGAGCACCTGGCTGCTGCGGATAGTTTGGTAGTGGCGGATGAAGGCACCGGCCTCGCTCGTGAGAATAGAGCGGCACGAAGAGCAAAGTGTAGAAATGGACCTTGCCGACGGCCCTCCTAGAACGGAGTCGCCGACGGCGGCAAAGAGCAGATTCAGCGCGTTGGGCAGATACTGAGCATTGCGCTCAAAGTATTCACAGTACCGCTCGATGAGCGCCAACCCGGTCTGGCGGAGGCGCAGAGGGATCGGGCCTTGGGCCTGGCCGAGAAGATCGAAAAAGGGAGAAGCAAAGACCTTGCTTAGCTCCTGATCAAACCTGGCCTCGTCCGATATGCAGTCGGAGAGAGCACCAAGGCAGAAAGCCGAGGCCTCGAGCTCGGCCCAGGATTGGGCAGCAAGAGCTTGGAGGAACAGATCGGTAAAGAAGGAAACGAGGCTCAGGCCTTCGAGAGTGAAAACGGACTGCAGCATATCGCTGACATCCTTCCTGGCGTCACCAAAAGCGACACGTTCGGTCGAGTCCCACTCAGCGAAGGTCTCAGCCGGAGGCCACCGGATTTTGCGCCAGCAATTCATCACCACGACCCTCAGATGTTGCTCGGCGTAGGGCTTCCAGTTCTGGGCCTCCTCCTCGTCCGAGTAGGTGCTATCAATCATGGTCTCGATGAAGGTAGACCAAAACTCCAGGGCAGGGACGAATATGCTATCCTCGCCGACGAGGTAGCCATCGGCGGCAAGAAGCCCACTCAAGGTCTCTAGGAACCTCTGGGAGCGGTTGTCAGTGCTGCGCATGAGGTCTTGCACCTTGGCGTCTCCGTAGGCTAGAATGACTAGGCCGAAGGAAATGCCGTCCTCCTCGTGATTCCCGTGGAGGGTGTGTTGATAATGCTCGGCTGCCCAGGGGCTCTCGAAAAGGGAGGCGAGCGTATTGTAGTGCTCGTCGGTAAAGAAGGACGAGTAGTTGCCAAGGGCGTCGCTGAAAAGCTCGGCGGTCGCATGGAAGAGGTCTCTATCCGCGAAGCAGTTGATAGCGGGCCCCACGAGCTGTCTTAGCGGCGCAACTAGATCTGGGATTGGGGATGCTCGCTGCGCGTATAAGATCCAAGCCTGGGGCTGTTAATCCGTGAATGGAGGATTTGAGAGCTGGTGCTTGTTTACCTGAAAGCAGCTAAGTGCCTCTCCCTGCGTTTTGAGATTGGGATCGGAGTTATCCTCGGGCGCAGAGAAGCCTCTGGCGAGTAGGCAAGTGACATCGGAGCCGTTCTTGACGAGGCGATCGTGGACTTGGAGACTGATTCAGTTAGCAAACCTCGACTGTTGGATATGGGAGTAGCATACTCACAATTTAGCGGCGTTCATGTCAGTCTTGCCAACCTCTTCGACGAACGAGGTAGCGAACCATATCGCCACCTTTAGCTTTTGAGGCCCTAGCTTGCCAACAAGAACGTCGGCGGGGAGTGCATTGTCAAGGCTGTCCACTGGGGCGCTCCGGCCTAGATCAAGACAGTAGATGAAGTGGCGGATGCAGTTGGGCCACAGATGGGAGAAGTGCATGAAGTAAGTGACGAGAGCGGTGCACAACTTCTTGATCACAAAATTGCCTGCCCCATCGGCGAGCGATTGAATAGTCCAGCCGATGATATTTTCCAAAAGGCCCTTTGCATCGTCCTCGCTCAAACTAGAACTAAGCCAGCGTTAGCTCGATACTTCTTCCTCGTCATACCCACCCCTCGCCCGCCCCTCACCCAGGCCATGCGCGCGTACCTATCCCGGTTGAGCTTGATGATGAGTGTGAGGGCGGCATAGAACCTGATGTTGTCCTCACGATGGGCGATCAAGCTCTGAGCTAGCTGCCATCCCTCCGGGGATCTTTGCAGACGATGCAGCACCTCCTGAATCTTGGAGATGGTCTCGGGAGGGTTTGGTTGGTAGAGTGCCCGGATCAACTGTGGTGTCGAGTTAGTTAAACCTGGTTTCTGTTCTCATCTCCATGTCATGGGTCTAATCCACTTACTGCTTCGACCTCAGCGAGGCTTGTTGGTAAAGGGAGTTGCTCCATCGCGCGGTTGCTCGTTTATTTTGTTCGGTTCTTGGCTCCCCGTTGGTTTGAGACAAGTCCCAAGTCCCTCTGAGATTCTGTGATGGGTGACCCCATAAAAACCTAGAACTGACCACGGTCCCGGAAACACAACGTCACTCCTTGGTGAATCCCATGATCCGAGATGGAGTTTGAGAAACTGGCAAGGTTAAAGCTAAACCGCTAGTTATGTGTTTTAGAGGTTTGCACTTTCAGTGGCTCTTCCTTGGTCGTTCAGGTGCTCGGGTCGGGACTAGGCGAACAAATTACTGTACGTAATCTGTACATGCACACTTCAGCAAAATACTGCAAAGAGGTGTGAAAGAGATGTGAAAGGAGCCGTCTGTTTAGGGCCTTTCGTTGGATCCTGCTAGCTTTCCAACAGTAGACAGACAGGGCCTGGACCTTTTGAGTATTACTCCCGGCGACAAATCTCAGCCTTCAGGTGTGAGATGCTGTTGTGAAACCTGGGCTGGCAGGCACGCAGCCGCAAGCTTCCAACCTTGTTGCCCCACCATGCCGGGGGAGGGACCTCTAGCCAAAAAAGGCCGAACCCCCAAAGGAGCGCAAGGTATCAAGAAAAAGCAACAGGTAAGATAAAGCGAGCAAAAGAACTCAGATAAAATAATGCAACAAGAAAGAAAGCCAACGGAGTAAACACAAATGTCTTTTTTTCTTCTTTTGAGGCCTTTTGGATGGCCTTCGTCTCGTTTCCGTAGGGGAGCTCTGGTCGACATCTGCGCTTGGAGTCCGCCTTTTTTTGCCCACCGGGTGGGTGGCGGGGTCGAATAGGTTCATGCAGTTATCCGTTGCTGCATCTTTCTTCTCCCAACGGTTCTTTGACAGTGTATACAACGTGGCCAATGTTTGTTACCTTTTACCAAAAAACGGCAGTTTGATCTGGGTTCGCTAGATTCGGTAGGATGTATGGTAACTGCAGCATACCTCACCTCAGTGTGGGAGGAACCTTACGGAACAGTACACAGTAAGAGAATCTGGAACAACCCCCTTCCCCCACCACACCTAGGCTTGGTTAACCCGATTCGGTAATAGAGCATGGCTACCTAGCAAGACCGCCGAAGCAGGGCGCACCTCAACCTCGAATATCCGCCTCTTGCCCGACTGTCTTCAGGTACCACCTCCCTAATTCACCCCTCGTTTACTGGCTGGCTCGACACACCCACCTGCTCCGCCTCGGCTCTCGCTCGGGCAGCATTTGGTTCGCCGCACCCCCGTTTACCTGAACCCATGCCCCATATATGGGCGCGGCAGAGCTCGACAATATCGTCACTGTTGCGCAACCCCTCGATTTCGCTAACACGACCACAATCGTATCGCCCAGTTTCCGCCATTCCAGCATTATTCCGAGCCAAGAGAGGAATCCACGCACCACCCACTAGAAGTAGAACGCCGTCTGTTGAAGAGATGGAAACCGTCAACACCACGGCCCGGCTGGCCACCCTCCGGTCGTTGATGAAGCAGAACGGGGTCGACATTTATGGTATTAGTCCCCGCAGCCCTCTGAGTCCCAGCGACTGATATCCCGGCCACACAGTCGTCCCGTCCGAGGACAGCCACGCCTCCGAATACATCGCATCCTGCGACGGCCGCCGTGCCTTCATCTCGGGCTTCACCGGCTCCGCGGGGACGGCCGTGGTCACGCAGGACAAGGCAGCCCTCGCCACTGACGGGCGATACTTCAACCAGGCCGGCAAGCAGCTGGACGGGAATTGGCACCTCCTCAAGACGGGCCTGCAGGATGTCCCGACGTGGCAGGATTGGACAGCCGAGGCGTCGGCTGGCGGCAAGACCGTGGGCGTCGACCCGACTCTGATCTCAAGCCCCGTCGCGGAGAAGCTGGACGAGAGCATCAAGAAGGGCGGCGGCGCCGGCCTGAAGGCGATCAGCGAGAACTTGGTTGACTCCGTGTGGGGTAGTGACAGGCCTGCCCGCTCCAGCAACCCCGTTAGGCTCCTTACCGCTAAGTACTCGGGCAAAGACACTGCAACTAAGCTTACCGAGCTCCGTAAGGAGTTGGAGAAGAAGAAGGCCGCCGCCTTTGTTCTGTCGATGCTGGACGAGGTGGCGTGGCTTTTCAACCTTCGCGGCAGCGACATCACCTACAACCCCGTGTTTTACTCGTACGCCATCGTGACACAGGATTCGGCGACGCTATACGTGGACGCTCCTAAGCTTGACGATGAGAGCCGGAACTACCTGGACCAGAACAAGGTCACCATCAAGCCGTATGACACCCTGTTCGAGGACGCCAAGGTGCTGGCCAGCGCCGCCGAGGCCAAGGGAGCGTCCGAGGAGCCGAAGAAATACTTTGTTTCCAACAAGGGCTCCTGGGCGCTGAAGCTGGCACTTGGGGGGGACAAGTTCGTCGACGAAGTTCGGAGCCCAGTTGGTGATGCCAAGGCAGTCAAGAACGACACAGAGCTCGAGGGCATGAGGCAGTGCCACATCCGGGACGGTGCTGCTCTCATACAGTTCTTTGCCTGGCTTGAAGACCAGCTCGTCAATAAAAAAGCGGTCCTCGACGAAGTGGCGGCTGCTGATAAGCTCGAGGCGCTCCGGGGGGAGCAAACGGACTTTGTCGGTCTTTCCTTCGACACGATTTCATCCACAGGGCCAAAGTGAGTAGTTTCATCCTGCGGTATGGAAATGCCCGCCTGCTTACATCCTCTAGCGCCGCTGTCATCCACTACAAGCCCGAGCCGGGGTCTTGTGCCACCATTGACCCGGAGGCCATCTACCTGTGCGACTCAGGGGCTCAGTTTCTCGACGGCACGACCGACGTCACCCGGACCCTCCACTTTGGCACCCCCACCGCCGAACAGAAGAAGGCCTACACGCTCGTCTTAAAGGGCAACATCGCACTCGACACCGCGGTTTTCCCCAAGGGCACAACCGGCTTTGCCATTGACTGCCTCGCCCGGCAGTTCCTCTGGGTAAGCTCACCCTCCCTTGCCCCTCCTTCCCTAACCCCTCCACCTCCAAGAAAGCACCAACTAACCCGCCTTACAGAAAAAAGGCCTCGACTACCGGCACGGCACCGGCCACGGCGTCGGCTCCTTCCTCAACGTGCACGAAGGCCCCATCGGCATCGGCACGCGCAAGCAGTACGCCGAGGTCGCGCTGGCCGCCGGCAACGTGCTCTCAATCGAGCCGGGCTTCTACGAGGACGGCGCCTACGGCATCCGCATCGAGAACCTGGCGCTGGTCCGCGAGGTCAAGACGGAGCACTCGTTCGGCGACAAGCCGTTCCTGGGCTTCGAGCATGTCACCATGGTGCCGTACTGCCGGAAACTGATTGATGAGGGGCTGCTGACGGCCGAGGAGAGGGCGTGGCTGAATCAGAGTAATGCGGAGATCAGGGAGAAGATGGCGGGGAGGTTGGAGGGGGACGCGTTGGCGCGGGCGTGGTTGGAGAGGGAGACGCTGCCTTTTTGAAAGGGGGGGGGTGGATAGGTAGATAGGCATAGCGGGTATGCATGGAGGGAAATCTTTGCTTGGTTAGTGCATGGTGTGGTATGGCATGCATGGCGATGGCTATGCGCGGTCTATTATTCTTTCTGCTCTGGTCTATGCTTGATTTTGTGCCGGGTCTGAGGGGTGGGGTGTGTGTGAGAGAGCGGAGGGGGTGATTAGAAGGACATGAAAGCCGAGAGGGCGAACGCGATGGCGAAAGAGAACTTGAAGGCCGTGTGCTGGTTCAGCAGCGCTATGATGCGTGACGTGCTGGCCCGCTCCTTGAGTTTGAGGTACGAGACGATGTCTATCCCGTTGCGCGCGGCGACCTGGGGCGGGTGTTAGCAGCCAAGCCAAGCCTGGTGGGTAACTCTGCGCGGTACAGAGTCTTCGTTGGATGAATGATGATGTACGCGAGCAAGTGAGAAGAGGGGGGCTGGTTGTACAGTACGCACCTGGATGAGCACCATCCCGATCCCCGCCAGCAGCACCAGCGTCTTGGAAAACACGCTCACCAACATCCCCGCAACGAACCCTACCCCATCCCTCTTATTAGCACACGCCCATCCATCCACTCACTCACAACCACAACAGAAACAATGGGACACAGGTCAAAAACGGGGCAGGATATCCCTACCAGAAAGACTGCCCCCCGACAACTGCTTCACCGTCTTCGCATCCAGCAAGTCCTTCCGGTCCCCCTTACTCGAGTAGGCCCGCGCCTGTTGTTGCGGAGCCAGCACTGGAACGGCATCAAACCGCATCGGCCGCTGCTGGTGTACTGCCACCAGGCCCGTGGTGAGGCCGAGACCGAGTGGGAGGGCGGCGTGCCGGAGGGAGAGGCGCCGGAGGCCGGGGGCGGTGGCAGCTAGGGCGGTGCTGCGGCGGGCGCTGAGGGCGGTGCGGGTTAGGGTGCGGGTGAGGGTGGCCATTTTGTTGGATTGGGGGGTGTTGGGTGGTTGCAATTGGTTTGTTGTATGCTTGTTAGAGGGCGGTTTCAAGCTTCTTGCATGTGAGAGAGTGATGAATGCGATGTGATATTGGGGGATGTGAATGCTGGCTGTAACTATGGATTGGCAGCTGGTATTGGTGCCAGGGGTGTGACGTAATCTGACCGCCAGGCCACTTGACAGCGCGACCGTTGCGCGTCAGGGTGTTCCACCGTTACCCCTGCCATGGCCGTCGGGAACTGATCTCCTAGTGCTGAGGTTCACTATCAACTTCATTGAACTATGTATTTTGGGATCAGAACTACGAATATGATTTCAGTATTTGGCCAAAACGCTTCGGAACCCCGGGTAGTACTGGGGCTTTTAACGAGCTCCAATAAAATGCCGGAATAACGCGTTGTTGGTGTGACTCGGAGCAACTTGCATCAAGGGTTGCGGCCTGCGAGGCTCCGCCAGATAGTGTACACCGGACCCCAAGCACGTTGTCTCGACAACCAAACATGATCGGTGCGAGAAAGCGCAAAAGGAAGGCTATGTGTGTACCGATGCCACGCCTGCTGAAGACCCAAGTGGCAAGAAGATTGCATTTGGTATATAAGTACCAAACCTGGGCCTTGCTCTAAGTACCTCTCTTGAGACACAAGAACTGGGGGGTTGTCCGTTGAGAAGTAAGCCCGATTCCACGACGACTAGTGACTACGGGATAACTTGAGCTTCATAAGAACCGAGGCCGCCACAACCGCGGCGGCGGCAACAAGGATAGCAGCGTGCGTCGAAGTGTGTTCGGTTTGGGAACCGGTATAGGAGGTGGAAATGAGGAGGTGTTGCCTCGCAGCTTTTGATATATGTTAGCCGTTACTCGCTAGAGATACAAAACCTCACCTTTTAAGTCGCTAACGACCTGGCTGCAATTCCTGTACTCTCCTTTCCAACACTTCCTGATGACACCGCCTACACTCCCCAGGGAGTCGGTGTCGGGGAACTTCCCCCTGGAATAGTGGTCAAGGATCACTTTGTCGATCAACCCAGCGTACGGCCGACTTTCGTTTAGCAGTTCATATAGCGTGGAGCCCAGGGCGAAGATGTCAGCCTCAACAGACAGGAGTGGGCCTGGATATTCGTGGCTCGCCGTCACCCCCACAAGAAGCGGAGAGCCATCAAGCGAAGACCCGGCGAAATCAGCCAGCTTCACGTCGAGGCTTCTGCCAAGCAGAACGTTGAAACCATTGACGTCCCCATGGATAACGCCGCATTGGTGGATGAAATCGAGAGCCTCAGCAAGCTGTACAGCCCATAGGATTCTTCTTTTCTCATCGGCGGGGTGGTCTTCAAGGTACGATCGAATGTTGCCGTGAGGAGCATACTCGAGGCGGATCCCCGACTCGAACGTGCCGTAGTAGCAGAGAATGGCCTTGTGGCCACCGCGCTGGACGAAGCGCTCATATATTTGTTGCTCCTTGGCGAGGGCATCCGTAGACTCATCGTCGTGGGGGATTTAATTACAGTATCGGTGGACTTGTCAAGGAGAATCATGCCAGTATTACCACAAGCGACAAGATCTTTCATCCCAAAACCGGTCGGGAAATTAATGTCGTCCGACATTTTGCATATGAGACCTGGCCTTCGGGAACTTCAAAGTCCTCAAAATACAAATAAGCAGACAGGAATGGTAAACGAGTGTTAACGAACGACGAAGAGAAGGCTCGGCTTAGTTAGTACTTCGTACTTGTATGCAATAATAGGTAAAAGTTCCCAAGTCGACAAGCATTTGGGCCCACTATTCCGTAATTATAGGGGGTCGTCAAGGGCGCGACAAACGAGGGTTCGTGCACCGCAAAACTCGGTGGGGCTCCTCGAAAGCTTTCCCAACTTTGTTGTCTTCGCGTCAGACGCGTCTCGAGCTTCCTCCACCCCACACATGAACCCTGAATATCGCGAACATTCCCTCCCACTGCGAACCGACCGATCCTCAAAACTAACACTATCTTCGAACCGCATATTTCATCACACGAATACTCGACGCAATGCCTCGCCCCAAACGGTCGCGCGTCCCTGCGACGCGCCCCAACAAGGTCGCTTCCCCAGCACCCGAGGGGTCACAGTCATCCGGGACGCCACCTATCGTCACAAAACCAATTGGCGCGCAGACCGAAGTGCCCAGTAGCGATATTTACGGCGTTAGCGATCGCGAGAAAGAGCGCATGAAAGAGCGATCTGCTGGGGCCGCAACGACCGGCTCGCAGTCCCGCCGGACCCGTGCGTCCCAGCATCCAGAGGTGAACTCGGAGCAAGCGAAGGTGTTGGAGGACTCGAAACGTAGGCGGGACGATGCGATGAACAGGTTAGATGACCTGACTTCGACCTCACGGCCGGACGAAGCCGAAAGCCCAGGCACCCGGCTGGGTGGGGAGACAGCGGGGGAAAGGCAGCCCCGATTGACCAACTTGTCGGGTCTCGATCTAGATGACGAGCTCTTCGCCAACCTCGACGATAGCCTGGACGACACGGAGAACGCAATTGAGGAGACAAGGACTGGCTACCGCTCCACAGACACGTCGTCATTTAATGTGGCCATGTTCAAGCGCCGGCCGCGGCAGTCGAGCGTTGCTGGGAGAGATGATGCGCCCATCCGTCCGAGCAGCAGAGGGCAGGCTACACCGAGTATTAGCAGGGCTCTTAATTTCGGCAACTTTAAGCGGCGTGCCCGCGAACCCAGCATTCTCGGAACGGGGCGAAAGGCTCGGACGGCGAGATCCCTATCGCGGGCTTCGCAAGCGTCGCGGAATGCGAGCGTTCTTGGGGACGGAGACGATTCTGGTCCGGACGGCGAGTCAACACCGCTTGACAAGACGAGGAGGCAAACGCGCGCGTCGCTTGCAGACAGTCCCTCAAGGGCGGGCTCGCCAGTCCTGCCATCGCGGAAGAGGAAGTCATTGGAAACCCACGAGAATAATCGAGAAAAGCGACCAGCTGTGGAGCCCGAGACGGAAGAGCCAGAAGCGAAAGAGTTAGAGGCGGAAGAGATTCACCAGTCAATTGAGATTGAAGTCGAGCGAACACCCAGCCCACCGCGCGGCCGCGGCCGGGAGCGTGAGCGTTTTTCGACACCAGCCCATGAAGAGGACGATCCCGACATGGCGCCTCCTATGAGCAGCTCCTCAGAAAGCAATAGTCCGGCTGCCTGGCCTTCGCTGGACACCCTAGCACACCGCACCTACACCCGCAAACAGCCTACAAGAGCACTGAAAACGCCAGAACCACTTGATTCCTCCTCGGATCTTTCGTCTCCTCCATCACTCACCCATTCACCAAACTACGACGCACCGGCCAAGGCGGTTCCAAAGAAGAAAGCAGCGCCACCGCAGAAAAAGGTGACCACGGCTGATCTGACCTCCCTCCTCCCCCGCCGGCGGCACAAGGCATCGGATCGCGACAAGGACAACAACGACCCTTTTGACCTGGACGCCTCGGAAGACGAGCGCTACAACGCGGCCGATACCTCAGACGTCGACTCGCGGCCTGCGCGGCGGAGAAAGGCCCAACGGCCTCTCGGCAAGTCGACCTCCAACAGCAAGGGCAAGCAGGCTGAGGCCACGAATGCGGCCAGCAAAAGGCGTGCTGTGCGGACGTACGGGTCGATGAACGACGACAAGGAGAATGACGAGGTTGCGGAGGAGATCGTGGTCGCCAGTGGGGACGAGGAACTGGGCGAGGAGGAGCAACAGGAGCTCCCTGTGGAGGAGACAAGCCAGATGATGGTGGAGCGGCTTGGGGAGGAGCTGCAGAAAGCTGCGAAGAAGTTTAAAGAGGTGGATAAGTGGGAATTGTCGTTCGAGCAGGCGACGCAGAGTTCATCGCCGGGGCCGTTTGCTCGGTGAGATATTGGAAGGACGGGTGATGGGCTTTTTGTTGTTGGGTCCACTGATACCATTTGGCTCGTTTGGCTGGGGTTCACGTTTCTGTTTTTGCTGTCGAGTACGTGGATAGTGACGGATTGTTTAGGGTTGCAGTTGGAAGAACTTGCACTGGGTATCAGCGTTTGCTTAGGTTGAATCTTGGGCCTCGGCCAGGGCTGTTTATTCGTATCCGACGATGTTTATGTTCATATCCGTCATGCCTCATGTTTTATGTCGTTACAAGGCTTTTCACGCCCCCTTTTTCCATCTCGAAGGCGGCAGCGCCCTATGAATTTTCCGCCAAGCAGACGCTGTCTATCGAGTGCTCAACAACCGGCAGTAGGTTAGCCACCTGGTTGGAGTCTCTCAGGGCGATAGTGACAGCATCTGGCATCATCCCGCTCATGTGAAGGTTCTGGGGTTTTGTTAGCGCTCATTCTGCTTGAAAATAACAAAAAACGACAACCTACCCGCTTGACGTTCTCGAACCCATCCTCCCGTGCCGTATACTCCCGAATCACCACCTCCTTTTCAAAGTCCACATACACCCTCGTATCCCTTACCCTCACCACCACCCCATCCAACCTCATATACAACCGACACAGCAACAACATCCTCTGCGCCATCACCCGCACCTTGACCGTCATGACACTTATCCCATTATCATCCAACTCACTCTCATACAGCACCACCTCGTCCGCAAAAAGAATCGGATCCCTCCTCTTCAGCAACTCCACCGGAATCTCGCCCCCACCAACCTCCAACCCCCTCCCCGCCTCCCCCCTCCTCTCATCCCCCCGATACGCCGCGCTATAGCTCCAATCAAACGGCCGCACCACCTCGGAGATGCCCGCGCTGGTCTTCTCCCGCGAGCGGCTCCACTCCCTTGCATACGCAACCCTTAACATCCCCCCTTCCCCGGTCTTGTCCACCGTGTCCAGCGCCGCGGCCGCGCCGAACTCGATGCGCCACCCCGTGCGCGGGTGCGCGATCGCCACCAGGTTGTCGCCGAAGATCATCTCGGGGATGGGGATGGCCAGCCGCGCGGCGAGCGCGTCAATCGGGCCGGCTTTGAGGATGGGGAGTTTGCGCGTGCTGATTTGGAAGGGCGGTTGGGTGTGTGTGCGCGTTGCGAGGGCGTGGTTGGTGGGGGAGGGGTAGGCGTCAAGGGGGGCGGTTGGGGGGTCCATTTTTGGGGGGTTGGGTGTGTGTTTGTTTCTGTTTGGAGAGGGGGATTTGGTTTGGTTCGGTTGGGTCGTGGCCGTGAGGATGGTGGTGATGGTGGTAGTGGTGGTGGTCAAGCTCGGGTTGGGATCGCGTGGTCGGTCGCGGGGATGGAGGGGTTGCTGCGAGGTTTGGTCGAGGCTTGCGTTGTGCCGCGGCGGAAGAAGCGTTAGAAGATTGATCGGTGTCAAAATGTTAACTGTTGGGGCTTGTTCGGTATCTAGCGCTTGAGGATAGATTTAAGCCGGTTTGGTGTTTTTGGAGAGCTGTCGGCACATGTCCCTAGAAATTCAAGGTTGGCGACAGTGGAGGACGAGTAGTTCAGAAGTGCCCAAATCAGGATCCACTTTAGCTATGTAATTCTCTCGCTGATAGACCTCCTACGCAAAGTGTCAGAACGCAACCACTTAAAGGGTTCGAACAAGCTGTTTAAAAATAGCACCCGGCACTGGACTTCTCACAAGGCGAACAATAATTGATATTAACTACCAGGTGGTCAAGAACCGGAGGCCAATCCCAGATGGATCAACGTAAAACCTCGAGGTTGTCTCTAACCGTTAAAATGTAGAGTTTCCTCGTTTTCTTCTAACCGTTATTTGTACGCCTCCGACCTCTGAATCCAAGCACGAATCCACTCCCAAAAGTCGGAAATGCTGTTTCTAAATCTGCAATGAATCCCAAAATGGATGTGATGCAGCCTGGACGGTGCCAGCATTGAAACCTTGGCGGGACTAGTGCGGCGGGCCGGTTGCTGGGCAACGGCTCATTCCCAGCAAACGTAAATACCCCGACATTCCTCAACTTGAGGGATCCTGGAACTCCATCCTTCTCTGAAGTTGAGAGCCCATCACAAACTCGCTTTTTTCCTTTTTCTTCTTTTTGACCAGCGTCGACTCCCCTTACTAACCCTGCCACCCAGCAACAGCAACACAATGGCTACAACAACAAGAACCCTGGAAGGCTGCTTCGACCGCCTTTCAGTCAACGACGAGAATGATCCTGGCGAGAACACCCGGCTGTACCAAAAGACAAAGGTATGCATTGGTTAACTACCGGTTTGCCCATTGTGTTTACTAATCCAATATCCAGCCGGCCAACTCCTCCAGCCAACTGGGCGCCGCCAGGCCGAACCATCTCCTAAAGGTTGCGCTGCAAGCACAACACGCCAACACCGTTATCGCAACCGTCAACCTTCCCTCGCAAGCGGCCCAACGAAAGGGCACCGCTCCACCAGCCAACCCCGTCTCGCCCAAGAAGGAAAAGCCGTCCTCATTATCATCACGCCCCTCCGACGAAGATGCGCTTGACAGCGCCTCCTACGTCGACCAACCCCTCGTCCCCAAACAATTCCATCTCGGCATGTTCGAGATCGGCCGCCCCCTCGGCAAGGGCAAGTTCGGCCGCGTATACCTCGCGCGCGAGCGCGGCACCGGCTTCATCTGCGCGCTCAAGGTGCTGTACAAGTCGGAACTGCAGCAGGGCACGGGCGTGGAGAAGCAGGTGCGCCGCGAGATCGAGATCCAGAGCAACCTGAGGCACCCCAACATCCTCAAGCTGTACGGGCACTTCCACGACAGCAAGCGCATCTTTCTGATCCTCGAGTTCGCCGGCAAAGGCGAGCTGTACAAGCACCTCCGGCGCGAGAGCCGCTTCCCCGAGTGGAAGGCTGCGCAGTACATCGCCCAGATGGCGGCCGCGCTGAAGTACCTGCACAAAAAGCACGTCATCCACAGGGATATCAAGCCCGAGAACATCCTGGTCGGCATCCACGGCGAGATCAAGATCTCGGATTTCGGCTGGAGCGTGCACGCGCCCAACAACAGGCGCAACACCCTGTGCGGTACCTTGGACTACCTGCCGCCAGAGATGATCAAGTCGGGTAGCAAGGACAACTGGTACAACGAGAAGGTCGACCTGTGGAGTCTGGGTGTGTTGATGTACGAGTTCCTGGTCGGCGAGGCACCGTTCGAGGACACCCCCATCATGACGCACAAGCGGATTGCGAGGGCCGATATGACCATCCCGGAGTGGGTGAGCAAGGAGGCCAAGGACCTCATCAAAAAGGTATGTCGCCTCATTCTTTCGAGTCTATTCGTCCTGTTCCCGCTAACACAATGCAGCTTTTGGTGCTTGACCCCGAGAAGCGCCTTCCCCTCGAGGAGGTCCAGAACCACCCCTGGATCATCAAGCACTGTGTGAAGGGCGAGCGGGCGGCCAACAGGGAGAAGCCCGTCAAATGAGTTCGAGAATGATTAATGAAGCGTCTGCGATTTCGGGAGTTAGCGAGTGGCGTTTGGGGGCGGTTGGGTTCACCGGGGATACTGTCAGGAGTTCATTGCATGGCGCGGCCGATCCGGCCTTGTTTGTTTAATTTTGACATCCACAGCCATGTGCTATGGGTGGCGCTGCATCTGTGTGTTTGCAGGGAGAGCCGTTACTAGTACTGTACAAGCATTTTTACATTTACATTTACGGTGGAGAGATGGCCACTCATCAGAGACTCAGCGATACACCTCCTCGAATGGCCTCTTGTCAGAGAAGCACGAGTCCCACACCTCGTTGACAACCTTGGTCGCATGTACGTCGTCCCTGCAGGCCGGCCGCGCCATGACAGACTGGATCGCCCGCATCCGCACGCAGTTCTGGAATTGCTGTGTCAGTGTCCAGTTGCCCCGCGTCATAGTCTCTCTCGTCCACCGGCACTCCCCACTAAGCATCGACGCGCGGATCTGGAAAAAAGCCCCCTCGTTAGCCTGACGTGCCCTTCACACAGCCATCCACCCAGCGGCGGCAAAGACAGACTCACCTCGGTACACGCAGCATGCCTCAGACTCCCTCCCCCCCCACTCCAATCCACCTTCCACCGCAGATGATCCCACGCATGCACCATCTCATGCGCCAGCGTATCCTCCAGATGCCCCCTATCCCGCATCTCATTCGCACAAATCAAAATCCCATGCTCGGGACTAAACCCCCCGCCCTGACGAACAACCCGCCCATCCTCGGCCACGCGCGCGGGGCACCGCCGACACACCACGTTATTCTCGTCCAGCGTGCCGTTCAGCGCGGCGACCTTGTCGCGCAGGAAGCGGATCGTGGGCGAGTACGCGAAGAGATAGGCGCGGTCTTTCTCGCAGCGGGCGCAGTCGCGCGCTTCGTTGGCTTTGTACCGGTCCTCGCGGTAGTGCTCGATCCCCTCGCGGGTTACGCGCCCCGTGAGGATGTGGAAGTAGTTGAGCCACCATTGTACGCTGGGGTCGTAGCCGGTGCGGGCGGGGTCGTTGGTGAGGAAGCGGGGGAGGGGGGGTGAATTTGGGGCGGGGGGCTGTGAGGAGGGTTGGGGTGGTTGTGAGTTGTTGGAGGCGGGGGGAGGGGAGGTTGAGGAGGGTAGTGATGGTGGTGGTGGTGGTGGTGTTGCCATGGTTGCTGGGTGGAACTGGGACGGACGGACGGGAGGTCGGGGTGCTGGTGTCGACTGTGGACTCGGACTATGACTCTGATGTATTCCCAAAACGGGGAATTATTTGGGCGGTGGGTGGTGCCGGAGAACCGCTGTCGTCTAAAGTCTGGCCGAGAATGTTGAAGTTTCGCGATCTGATCTGCAAGTCGCTGCGAATAGCTCCACCGCCGAACCTCCAGTGCCTGAGCCCCATCTTTTTTCCCTGGCAGAAGGTGGAGCTTCCACGCCTTTCCCGTCGAGTCAGGCGGTGAAGCTCAGCAGGAAGGGCGTGAGCTTGGATTGACCTGACGTTTGGACCCCAGATTTTCCAGTGGCACCCCTCCCGATGTCGGCCAATCGCACCGCTCACTCGCTCCCCAGAACCTCGCCCGCTGTCACAGTGGTCCCACTGATCCGTTTGGCGAGCGACCAGAAAATTACAGCACCCCTGTGAAGCATACCCGAGGCCCAATGCTATATAATGGAAACGAGTTGGTGCCAGTGTAAGAGACAAATCCCGCAGAAGAATCTGATGCTTGTAGTCTTTTCGCCATTTTCCCTCCATCCTACTTGCCCTTTGACTGACTTTGCATCCTGTCGATTTAACAGCCATGAGGGGGCCACGTCCACTTGGCGTTGTGATTAAGCTCGGTGAGTAACACATCTCATCTCACTCCGTCGATGAAATTTAAGACAGGGGTTTTGTGTAACTGACCTCTCACTCCCAGGGACGAGCTCCATCGTCGACGAAAAGACCCATGAACCTCTCCTTTCTATCCTGACGTCGATAGTGGAAACGGCAGTGAAGTTGAGGAAAGATGGACACAAGGTCATCATTGTCTCCTCTGGAGCTATTGGCGTTGGGCTCCGGCGGATGGACGTCGATAAGAGACCAAAACATCTCTCAAAGTTGCAGGTAAGGTGTCCCCGTTCTTATCAAGTAGAACCTGTTCACTAACCATCTTACAGGCCCTTGCAGCCATCGGCCAATGCCGGCTGATGAGTCTATGGGACAGCTTGTTCACTCATCTCATGCAGCCCATTGCTCAGATCCTCCTGACACGAAGCGATATTGCCGACGTGAGCGAGCTCCAAAGTCCCTAGTTGTGTCCAGTCACTTACACCACCCACAGCGGTCACGGTATCTCAATGCCCAGAGAACCATCAACGAGCTCCTGGACATGGGCGTCATCCCCATCGTCAACGAGAACGACACTCTGGCCGTGTCAGAAATCAAGTTCGGCGACAACGACACGCTCTCGGCCATCACAGCCGCCATGGTCCACGCCGATCTTCTCTTCCTCATGACCGACGTCGATGCTCTGTACGATAAGAACCCGCGGACCCATCCTGACGCACATGCCATTGAGGTAGTCGAAGACATTGGGGCGTTGGTGGCAGATGGTTCGTCCTTTACTTCCAGTCTTCAACAACCGTAACTAACCCTCCCCTAGTTTCATCCGCCGGCTCCTCCCTCGGCACAGGCGGCATGTCCACCAAGATCGTCGCCGCCCGCCTCGCAACCTCCGCCGGCGTCACCACCGTCATCACCCGGTCCTCCATCCCAGGCAACATCATCAAGATCGTCAAGCACATCCAAGCCAGCCGCTCCCCCCCTTCCCTCGCCACCAAAGCCAACCAAGCCCCCGGCACGCCCGGCACGCTCTCCCGCAACCAAAGCACCGACGCCCTCCTCAACTCCGCCGTCGCCGCCACTCAGAAACACCACCAACAATCCCCGCACCATTCCGACGCCGAGCGCACCCTCACCTCCCCCGTCCCCGGCTCCACACCACTGGCCAACAACAAAATCCCCCTCCACACGCGCTTCCTCCCCTCCCCGCACCCCGTCCGCGACCGCTACTTCTGGATCCTGCACGGCCTGCGCCCCCACGGCACGCTGTACATCGACCAGGGCGCCTACAAGGCGCTGGTGGGCAAGGCGGGGCTGCTGCCGGTCGGGGTGGTGGACGTGGAGGGCACGTTCGCGCAGCAGGAGGCGGTGCGGCTCTGCGTGGTCGACAGGAAGCGGAGGCGGAGGGATAAAACACCGAGGACGCCAAGGACGCCGCGGACGCCGGGGGGGGAGGGGGGTGAGGGGGTGGAGGTGGAGGTGGGGGATAACGCGCAGGTTGAGGAGGGGGGTGATGAGGAGGATGGGGAGAGGTTGTGGGAGGGGGAGGCGCGTGAGGTGGGGAGGGCGCTGAGCAATTATTCGAGCGCGGAGATTGCGAGGATCAAGGGGAGGCAGAGTGTCGAGGTGGAGGGGATTCTGGGGTATGCGGACAGCGAGTATGTGGCGCACCGGGAGAGTATCAGCTTCTTTGCTGCGGTGAGGGAGAGCAGGCCGGTGACGCCCGTGAGGGAGGTGGTGGATGGGAAAGGGATTGGTGGGTATGAAGGGGAGGGGGCAGTTTTGTAAGGGGCATGGGATAGGGTTTCACATCTTGAGAGCGGGGAACGCGGATAGACAAAATAGACCTTTTCTTTGGTATCTTCATATAGCCTACTCGAGTCATATTCCAGCCATTTATCTTTCTTTACTATTCCGCCCGCTGGCCCGCCCGTCTCGCATGGGAATCTAAGACCCTCAAAACGCCTGACGCCGTGTATTTTTTGCTAACCAACCACCGCCCAGCGCTGACCCCATCAACCAGCAAAGAGCGTGTCCTCGTCACGGAGATACTCTCCGCAGTCCGATTGCCGGAAACACACGATACCCGTGGGGTCGAGCCGCCTCGCCTCGGCCGTACTCCTCGCAGTCTACTACACGTCAGCTGTGTCCCTCGACAAATGTAAATCAGAAAAGGCAAAACTTACCACACCAAACCCAAGCGGCACATCCGCCATGCTGTACACCACGCAGCCCTGATGCTCAGGGCAGTCCTCGGACCACCTCCCAACATGCGCCTTGACCACTATCCCCCCCAAAACAGTCAGCATTTTCCCCTTCGCCAAGGTAGCTCATAGGCACATCTCCCACACCACCACCGCCACCCCTTCGGAGGAAAAAATAACGACTCACCATTCGACCCATAAAGAAACGGCTGCGCCCCGTTATCCTTCACCCAGATCTTGTGGCGCGCGCCGGCCGCGATGATGGGCAGGGCGGTGATGTGTAGGCGGAACTTGCCCGTCTTGGTCACCTTGCCGAGGCAGGTGCCCAGGCTGAGCAGGGCGTCGCGGCTGATGCTGGTGGCCAGGTTGGCGATCGAGAGCTTGACGTAGTAGACCTGTGGGGGAGGACGAGGGGATGTGAGTATGGCTGTTGGGGGGGGGGTTGGTTGAAAGGGGGCGTTGAAGGGGCTGGGAAGGGGGGAGGGGTAGGGTGCGCACGCGAGAGTGGTTGAGGCGGAAGACGTAGCGGTCGCCGTCTTCCAGTGGCGCGATCAGGCTCTTGAGGTCGGACATGTAGTTGGCGAGCTATGGGGAGGGTGTTGTGTTAGCTGGCTTGTAGCTTTTGGTGTTTTGGGGATCCTATCGGAGACGACAGAGGGGGAATTGACAAGCGTACCTTGTCCAACACCGTCTTCATCTCTTCATCCGTTAATGGGCGCATCTTGACGGCTTCTGGGGGGCTGACGTCTTGACTGGGAAAGTGGTGTGTTGATTCCTGGTTTCGCTCTCTGCAGCATCTGCAGCAGCAATCTCGAGGCTTATCGCGAACAGTGGAAAAAAAGTCGAAGCCAATCGCAACCCCACAATGCGGCGCTCACTTGGCAGGCCCGCTTTTACCCGCCTCACCACGACACCACGGCACGCACGGCCAGCTCCGACCCACACTCACACCTGCTCAACAAATCATCGACCGCAACGCTTTCAACCGATCTCCGCCTCTAACGAAGCAAAACATGAAAAGCGCTTTTTCCTTTCAGCCACAATGTAACACATTCGAAGGCCCGCTGGCCAAATGGTAAGGCGCCAGATTTCGGCTCTGGAGATTGTGCGTTCGAGCCGCACGTGGGTCGCTCTTCACTTTTTTGGTTGGCTTTCGTGAAGAAAGCGTACCCGCTCAGTTTTTGAACTACAATATTTTGTTTTCCAATTCCGTTTCACATCAACATCATAATGCGATCCTGCCATTACAATTACTTTCTATCGCCATACGGCCGGCTAACCACTCCAACCCTCCCCTTCTCACCCCCTAGTCTTACCGATGTTGCTTGCCCGCAGCACCCACCTAGAAGTCCACGGGAAACGCGCCCATCTCCCCCTTGACGGCCTTAGGCGGCGGCGCAACCTCCTTCATAACCCCCCCCGGGGGGGGGGGGGGGGGGGAGCTGCCGTTACCGGTGATGGTGCCCTTGTGGTAGTTTTGGCAAACGGGGCATACCTAGCCAGATTATCGCCTCCGAAACGCTTTTCCAGCCATTCCTGGCGCAGCCTGGGGTTGGTTTCCCACGCGGCCGGGATCCAACCGCGGAACGCCTGCAGCGAGTCGCTCCAGTAAAACCGCATGGGGTTTGGGGGCAGCGTCGTACCCGCGGAGGGTATGATCTTGAGGACCGTCCTGGAGAAGACGATTGAGAAGCTGTAATCGGCCAGCACGACCCGTGGAATTCTCATGCTGGGCTGGGCTGCCTTCTTGCCTTTGGGATCGGGAGGATCGTGGAGGATGACGTGGCGTGCAGTCAGATGCCGCTGGTCGATGCCCTCAAACCGCAGCCTCGCCTCGCCGTCCAAGATTCTGGCCAGCACCTCCAAGCGATATACCTCATTAAACGTGGCGGCTGCGGGGGCGAGTCCGGCGCAAAGTTCGCGAATGCTTTTCCCCGGGATGTGCTCGATTGTGAAGTGGTTCGTAACCCTGACCGGTGACCCTAACACCGGAATATGGACACCGCTATTGCGAATGTGCGGGTGGCGCGTCAGTGTGGGCGAAGTGGAATGGGCGACGCCTCCGGCCTCCGTCGCCGGCGCCGTACATGGTCGTCACGGAGGCCGCTCCGGGCCGGCAAATGGTATCTCGTCCGGTAAACCAAACATTGGGCGAACGTTGGGCCGAGTTTGCTGAGTCAGCGATTGGAGTTGTCCAACGCCCAGGCTATTCCGTACACCGTAATCTGTACACGGGCTGCGCTGCGCGAGAGATTCCGGGACCAGCGTTAGTTTTTGGAAAGGACGAAGTATGTACCTTGCACCCCAGCTACTTTCATTTACATAGGTGCATAAGGTACCTAGTAGATACCGTACTTATCGCTTGGCCCGAGACACCCACCCCGCCATCAGGCAGTCTCTACCACAAGGTAGTCGGCTCTCCCGTCTACCACTACCGCTTTGCATGCGCCGCAATCAAAGAAAGTTTTGACAACGGCAGATCATTTCCTTGGTTCCAGAATTCCGGTGCTTCTGAAGATGCGGCTCTCGCTGATCAGCAGCGCAATAAAGATGCGCCCCAGATCGCTCCTCCAAGGAAGCGGCTGATCGATTGGATCGGAGCGATCAGTTGGCGGAAATCATTCGAAGTGGCCAAGCACTGCAAGCAGGTCCGGCAGGATGAAGTGGGCGAAAAGCAAGAGGTAGGGGCAACGACCGGGTTTTCGGGTCTTGGTGTCGATACCTTCCTCTTTGGATATCGCATGCAACATTCTCTAAATACCCGGCGCCCCTCCCATCTGCTTCTTCACATCCTCGACATGTTCCGCATCTCAAATCGTCCTCAATATTGCGCAAGTGAGATCCTGGAGGATTTCTAGCGGACGCGGGGTTTCCTCTTACTAGTATTCTCCACGAGTCTGCAACACCCAGACAATCGCCAAGGCCATCATCATGACAAACATCGGGCTCCTCGTTGGCCCGCCATACCTGGTCGGGAACTTCGGGCGACCTTCGAACGGCGGGGCTCTCGGAGACGATGCGCCGTCGAGATCGTTTACGGAATGGTTGCGGCTCGCCGGGAGCCCAAGCCCCCAGGAACAAGTCTTGGCCTCCCTGCCAATTAACCGCTATGCTGGCTCAGGCTGGCTCCCGTTCTGGGCCCCGAACGGCACGGCCCTGCCACTACCCCTGCCGCTGCCCCTGTAATCAGCGGGACTCCCATCCGAGACGTCGAACTTCGGCGAAGCGGCCACTCTCGTACCCACCGACCCGGTTTGTGTGCTGCAGCCGAACCGTAACTGGAACGGGAACCGGGTTGGGCTGGGTTGGCAAACCTCCCGACTCGGGGAAGCCCGACAGAGTATGGCGTGCTGGACGAAGTCTTGTACTGTGTACTAGTCTGCGGTAGTATGCGGGAACCAATGGCATATCACAACTCTCTCAGGCACCGCCCTACGTAAGCCTCGGCGTCTTGCCTCGTTGAGGAACGGCGGCCATCCCCCTTCTGTGAGTCTAGACTTACTACAGATTACAAGGTTGGCATGGAGGTGGTGGTCAGCTTTCCCCGCCGCACCTAGGTGTTCCCGTGGCCTCCACTCGCTTCGTCCGTCGTGGGATGTCCTTGCCTATTCCCCGGATGCATCGCTGGAGTTGCATCCTGCTCGCGATGGCGGACAGGGTTGCCGCCGTTCCACCTACCGGAGATTTTGTTTACCCTGTCCTTCATTTGCCCCTCCACTAGAGGTGGAAGCGTGCCGGATTGCCTGGTGCCGAATTCAGGGAAAGGGGGCCTTCCACGATGGTTTAAGAGGGAAGCTGTGTCCTCGGGTTATCATCCCTTCGTGTGCTTGTACGCCGGTAGAGTCGAGGTAAACTAGTCTCTGCACTCCACGATGAGGTCCACCTCTCGCTTCGTTGGCGCCCTTGCGGCGGCGGCATCGTGTAAGTGCGAGTCCAACACACGTTGAACCCGCCAGCCACTAACACTCGCCTCGTAGTCCTGCCGTCTGCCCTCGCCCAGAACAACGCTCCCGTCACCTTCACTGACGCGGACTCTGGCATCATCTTCAACTCCTGGAGTATCGCCAACGGCGCTCCCCAAACTCAGGGAGGTTTCAAGTTTGGTGTGGCTCTTCCTGAGGATGCTCTCACCACCGATGCCTCCGAGTTCCTCGGTTACCTAGTACGT
This sequence comes from Chaetomium cochliodes, assembly GCA_023383405.1. Lineage (NCBI taxonomy): Eukaryota > Fungi > Ascomycota > Sordariomycetes > Sordariales > Chaetomiaceae > Chaetomium > Chaetomium cochliodes. The sequence continues at coordinate 703,196 of JAKWJL010000007.1, forward strand.
TCCCCCATAGAACACACATTCCCTGCTCCCAGAGGCTAACTGCCCCAGCAATGCGCGAGGACCGAAGGTGCGGGATGGTGCGGTGTCTCCCTGGGCGGCCCCATGACCAACGGGCTCCTCATCACCGCCTGGCCCCACGAGGACACCGTCTACACCACCCTCCGCTTCGCGACCGGCTACGTCATGCCGGATCTCTACAAGGGGAACGCCGAGATTACCCAGGTCTCGTCCACCATCAACTCGACTCACTTCACCCTGGTCTTCAGGTGCCAGAACTGCCTGCAGTGGAGCCAGGACGGCGCCGAGCGCAGCGCCTCGACAAGCTCTGGTGCCTTGGTCCTCGGTTGGGTCCAGGCCTTCGGCGAGGTTGTTAACCCTACCTGCCCGGATGAGATCTCCCTCGACCAGCACGACAACGGCATGGGTATCTGGGGCGCCCAGCTCGACGCCAACGCCGCTAACCCGTCCTACACCGCCTGGGCTGCCCAGGCCACCAAGACCGTCACCGGCGAGTGCGACGGCTCGACCCCGACCGACGTCGTCAGCGTCCCCGTGCCGACCGATGCCGTTTTCGACTACATTGTCGTTGGCGGTGGTGCCGGTGGTATCCCCGCTGCCGACAAGCTCAGCGAGGCTGGCAAGAAGGTTCTGCTCATCGAGAAGGGTTTCGCCTCGACCGGCGAGCACGGCGGCACTCTCGGCCCCGCGTGGCTCCAGGGCACCGGCCTTACCCGCTTCGACGTCCCCGGTCTGTGCAACCAGATCTGGGTCGACTCCAAGGGCATTGCTTGCGACGACACCGACCAGATGGCCGGTTGCGTTCTCGGCGGTGGTACCGCTGTGAACGCCGGTCTGTGGTACAAGCCCTACTCTCTCGACTGGGACTACATCTTTCCCACCGGCTGGAAGTCCCGCGATATCCAGGCCGCCAGCAACCGCGTCCAATCCCGCATCCCGGGTACCGACGCTCCCTCGACCGACGGCAAGCGCTACTACCAGGAGGGCTTCAACGTCCTCGCCGGCGGTCTGACTGCCGGTGGCTGGAGCAAGGTCACGGCCAACTCGGCCCCTGACCGCAAGAACCGCACCTTCTCCAACGCTCCCTTCATGTTCGCCGGCGGCCAGCGCAACGGTCCCCTGGCCACCTACCTGACCAGCGCCAAGAAGCGCAGCAACTTCAACCTCTGGCTCAACACCTCGGTCAAGCGCGTCATCCGTGAAGGTGGCCACATCACTGGTGTTGAGGTCGAGGCCTTCCGTGACGGTGGCTACAAGGGTATCGTGCCCGTTACCAGCGTTACCGGCCGTGTCGTTCTGTCATCTGGTGCTTTCGGAAGCGCCAAGATCCTGCTGCGCAGTGGTATCGGCCCGGCCGACCAGCTCGAGGTTGTCAAGGCCTCGCAGAAGGATGGCCCGACCTTCATCAGCAACTCGTCGTGGATCGACCTGCCGGTTGGCTACAACTTGGACGATCATCTTAACACTGACACCGTTATCACCCACCCCGATGTCAACTTCTACGACTTCTACGCCGCCTGGACCGACCCCATCGTCGCCGATAAGAACAGCTACCTCAGCAAGCGCACCGGCATCCTTGCCCAGGCCGCCCCCAACATCGGCCCTATGTGAGTTGAACACCATCCCCCGGATTGTTCCAAACCATCGAGCTAACCAAAACAGTATCTGGGAGGAAATTAAGGGTGCCGATGGCCGTGTCCGTCAGCTCCAGTGGACTGCCCGTGTTGAGGGCAGCCTTGACACCCCCAACGGCAGTACGTTTTCTCTCCTCCCCTCACAAAACAAAAAACAACCCCACTAACCCCCTCCCCCCGCAGAGGCCATGACCCTCTCGCAGTACCTCGGCCGTGGCGCGACCTCGCGTGGCCGCATGACCATCACCCCCGCCCTGACCACCGTCGTCTCTGACGTCCCTTACCTCAAGGACGCCAACGACAAGGAGGCCGTCATCCAGGGCATCGTCAACCTCAAGGCCGCCCTCAGCTCCGTCCAGGGCCTGACCTGGACCTTCCCCAACGCGAGCGTCTCCGCCCGCGACTACGTCGACAACGTACGTGTTCAACCCCCCCCCCCCTTCGTCCCCTATATCTCCACCCCTACCCCCTTACCCCCTACCCCTAAACCCGATCAATAACTAACCCCCCGCAACAGATGGTCGTCTCCACCAGCAACCGGCGCGCCAACCACTGGATGGGCACCAACAAGATTGGCTCGGACGACGGCCGCCAAGGCGGTTCCGCCGTCGTCGACCTGAACACCAAGGTGTGGGGCACGGACAACCTGTTCGTGATCGACGCGTCCATCTTCCCCGGTGTGCCGACGACCAACCCGACCTCCTACATCGTGACGGCGTCGGAGCACGCGTCGCAGCGCATCCTGGCGCTGCCCGCGCTCAAGGCGGTGGCGCGCTACGGCCAGTGCGGCGGCAAGCAGTGGACGGGCAGCTTCCTGTGCGCGGCGGGCACGACGTGCCAGGCGCAGAACCCGTACTACTCGCAGTGCTTGTAAAGGATGGCTACCTAGGTATCTAGCTGGCTAGCATGGCATAGCGTGTTGGGGTTTCGTGGGAAGGGGGGGTGAGGTTTGGGGCGTTGGTAAGGTGCATAACCATACACATACACATACAAACCTGCGTTTCGTTTCATGTCTATAGTTCATTTTGATCGTACATAAATTCGAACTTGATCAGTTCTGCAAAAGGCTTCTAAGAAGGTGCACCAGTCTGGGAAAATGATTATGTAACCTCCCTAAACATCAACGTCAACTATCCCCCCTCTTAACTTCTGTATCATCCGAATACCAGAGACACTGATGGCTCCGGATTCGTCGGCTATGCCACGACGACGACAGGCGCTGCCAACCATGAAAGAGCAAATCAATACAAAATACCAACCACCAACCACCAACCACCAACATAATCCCGATCCTGATCGTAGCCGCCCAGGCATGAGAACCATGCGCACAGCAACAGGCAAGGCATCAAACGCCACCTTTCTAAACCACCCATTCCACCACAAACGCCAAAGCCAAGGCAGACACTCGTCAACAGAAGGCTAGTAATCCGGATCAATGGTAGCCGGGCCAAAAGCGCAAGTGTGCTCAAAGACAACCTCGTCCAGCCAGCAAACCGGCTCCTTCCGGCCCTTGGGCGTGCGATGGACCGCCTCAAAGCGCGCGAGCTCCGTAAAGTTGAGGTTCTCTTCAACCAGTTTCTTAACCCAAACCAAATCGTCGGCCTTCGCCGTCTTCTCATCCCAGCCGCGCTTATGCATGACGCGATAGCTCAAATACACCTTGAAGTGTTGCCGCTGACGCCCGCGAGGCTTCTTGTAGACGGGGCTGTTGTCGGCGTCGACGAAGTCGTAGGCGGTCTCGGACGAGAAGCAATCCGAGACGGTCGTCAGCAGCATGTCAAGAAGGGAGAAGCCGATCTTCTTGCGCCTGTAGTCGGGATGGACGAAGACGTTAATCTTGGCGGTAGCTCTGCTGCTACCGATAGCGCTGCCTCCGAGGCCGGGCTGCCAAACCGATAAAAAGGCAAAGCCTAGGATCTCGCCGCGCTTGTCTTTCTCATCAAACGGCACCTGTTTGAAGACCGAGAACGAGGTCTTGCAGCCGGTTAAGCCCAAGTTCCTAGCTGAACCGCGGACGGCAACGAGGAATGGCATGCCGAGTTGCTGCGTGGTGTCGAGGATCTTTTCAAACTCTTCAACTGTGAGGGGCTGAGAGTCGGGAGCTTGGATGCCGTGTTCCACCTCCCAATTGTAAATGGCCTGGACCGCCTCCATGTCATACTTCTCGGCCGGGCGCAGGAACGAAGGGATCCGTGGAACAAAACGGTGGAATTCGGGCCTCTCGATGACCGGCTCGTGGACCACGACGGGCAAATTCTCGTTGGCGGTCGACGGGCCCTCGAATTCCAGCACCCTGGGAAAGTCACGACCTTTGTTCCTACCAAAGCGGCCGCCCCTTTGCTCGTACTTTTTTATCGAGAGAGCCGTGCTCCAAACTTGGCGGCGCCACTCCTCCTGCGGATCCTGCGGCCTGTCACCAACAGTACAATCCGGATGGCTGATGGGCTCCAAAAGGTGCCCTGTGATTGTGTTGATATCGCATCTCCAATGAGCGTCACTCTCGTTAAGGGCGACTACCGTGCCGCGAGGGACTCGTTCCATCCAGGCGTCAATAAACGACGCAAGATACGACTGGTTCGTAAAGATCTCCTCCTCGTTTCGGCCATTTTCATTCCGGAGGCCGTACATGGTCCAGGAGTTTCCGGACGCGTAGATTCTGTGCGGTAGGCCGATGGTGTTCCTAACGTCCGCATCTGTGCCTCCGACGGCCTGTGTGTCAAGACCGGTATCGCTCACATGGAATCCGGACCCCAAAGACGGGAGACTGTACGACGATCCAGCATAGTCCTTATCCGGCCGTGGCAGCCGGTATTGGCGCAGGTCTAGGTCCATTTGGTCAAGCCGAGGGGGGCGTATAACATCTTTTTCCCTGTCATTCGTCCGCACGTCGTCTCCACGGGGGCCACCTCCACGCCGTCCACGCCCTCGCTGGCCACCTCTACGTGGGCGGCCCATCTCGCTCGTGTCAGTTCCGCTGTAGGGCGAAGGCGATTTAGCAGGGAAGTTGTGCCCTCGTGTCTCGGGCGTTCTGTACCTAGGATTAGGGTTAGCTGGCAGGAATGACTGGCGAGTGGCACGATGAGCCGGCGTGGGTTCGTTAGGCTGTTCCCATGGCTCGGGGTTAGTAGACACTTGGTCGGGCCACTGGGCCGCCGTGAGCCAGGCTGTCCGAGTCCGAGTCTCCGGATAGGCCGACGGGTCGACGATGCCCTTTGCTATGCGCTGAGCATCCCAGTACGTATTCGTGAGTTCGGGTTGGCCCCTCACCCGTACTTGCTGGGCGCGGGCCACCTTGGGTCGGGGGAGGGTCTGGGGCTGCGGATTATGGGTTGTGTCGATGGGTACATTATGCGGCTCGATGACGCTTCTAGATGGCTGGTTAATGCTTTCGCCCTGGTTGGCTTGCTGGGCATGGTGCTTGAGCCCCGATGTAGTCTTTGTAGCATTCGCAAAGCCAGCGGCGGAGAGGAAAGCGCTCTCCATATCCGGGGAATCGAGGTCCTGCGCTTCCTTGGGGCTTAGGCCCGCAGTCGGTCTAGTGGTGTTCATGGTGTCGTACTGGACTCGAAAGGGTCTCTTGGTGACTCGACTTGAATTGTGAGCGACCAAAATCGGTGCAGGCTTCTATGGATGACTTACCGTGTACCGTATTTTCAAAATGATTATTGAATCAACGCAACATCATTCTATGAACAAGCTGCACTCGGGCTGATGAGAATCTATCCATGCTTGCGATTACTCTGTGGTGAGGAGGAATGGACGTACCTGTCGAAAAGCCGGAAACAATGAGGTTTTCAATAGTCGCTTTCTGAAGACCGAGATATTGGAGAACGTATACCGAATTCAACGATGGAAACGGAAGACTTTCCGGTCCCAGTAGGCTCGGTTGACTCGCACGATTGTTTGGAGACGGCGAGAAGGATGGGGGCAGAAGAGAAATATTTTGGGGCACAGGGAATATTTCTTACCAAAAGGTAAACTGTGTGCGATCAGAGGCGGGGCAGGAAGGAGTCTGAATATCCCTGGCAGTTAATAGGGTGTGCAGAGAGGTGTGCAGAGAGGTGTGCAGAGAGGTGTGCAGAGATGTACGAAAAAGTGAAGGTTGAGAAGAATGAATGGTGGAAGAAGGGATTGTTGGTTTTCTATAGGATGATAAGAGTGAGAAAAGGTGGGAGGAAGGTGCCAGATTTCCATGGGTCCCAGATTCGGATACCTACCTAGGCACTTATAGGCATTCCTTCAAATTTGCACAGGCAGTTGCACAATACCTGGTAGGCCAACTGGAGGCCCCGGCAGAGCAATCTGAAAATCTAAACTTGGGAAGTTGCTATTAGCTCATGATCGATGATCGGGCACAGCGAGGATGTTTGAGCGAGCAGCAACACCGAGCATTTCAAACACCGAATACTTCAATAAGTGCTACATAAAGCGACAGTGACGCATTGATAGCACATCAAGAGCCTATCCCCAAAATAGGTACTTGCATTCTTATTGCCTATTTACTCTATCTACCAGTTCTTTGAGGTAATGCAACTTCACCTGGACGAAGTCGCATGTGAGTTCCTTGCTAATATTCCCGATCTCGGCCAGAACAACCCCTATGACGAAAGGGCTAGAGTGATGGCCATGGCTGGAGATAAAAAATGAGTAGGCATAGCGCTTATAAGCAAACCGTCTAGGTTGTATACCTAATCCGCATGTTGTTGTATAAACCACGTCTTGCGCGAGTAGGATGGGAACCGCAAGGGGTGCCCCGCTCTTCGTTGGAAAAACAGAATCTAAGAATTTGACTAAAAGATTTTCATGTAAACAGTGGCATAAAAGGATGTGTGCTCAGAGAAGGATGGCGCAAATAACCTGGATGGTGAGGTTGATGCTTCGGATGTAGGTGGGTGACAACCCAGTCACTAGGGAGGGTCCTCTCTAGGACGTATCTTTCTCCTCCATTTCTAGACTTCAAACCCGTTGATTATCATCATCCCAACTGCTGATTGAATCCCATCAAAATAGCAGCTGTTTAAACCATAGAACTGTCTCCTTGCTCTCGCCAATGAAGACACCCAGCCCAATGAACCCTGTGGCCTCGCCTAGCCCAATAAGTCCGCCATCCTCAAGCCGGCACATATCCTGATACGCCTCGACCGTTAGCATCCGCGAAACGCTGCACCGTGCCAAGCGTTCGGCCAGTGTCCCGCCCAGCAAAAAAACACGGCGCGCAGAGCCCGTGACAAAAGGCCCCTGCGGTGACGCACACCGGAATCGGCGCGGGATGACGTAGAGGGCCGTCGATTGTCTCACGGAAGATGGCTCGTTCCCGGCAGCAGGTACAGCGAGGAGAGCCGAGACGGACCTGCCCCGCAACGTAGATAGCGGCCGCGCCACGTAGATCGTCGTCGGGTGGGAAGCTGTTCTCGAGGCGTGCCAAGATAACGCCTCCCGGGTCGTAGAATGGCACCGCGAATTCCCTGGTGCCCGAAGCGAAATAGACTGGGTAGGGCCGTGCTTGGAAGTTGGACTTCATGATTGGGAGCCACATCTGGAGTTCCCCGTGGTAGAATATACCTTTCTTAACGGGAGAGGTAGCAAGCATCGCCCGGAGGTGCGGCGACTGTGGTTTCATCACCCTGTACCACTTGAAGTCTTCCATCATGGTTGTATTGCGAGGGGACCGGTCGAAACGGTGATGGCCTCCGTATGATTCTGGCTTCTCGATGTGGGTGTCTATGGATGTAGGTCGGCGTACTGCGGATTCCTACTCCGCAGACTCTTCGCCACTACCGCCATTCTGCTCTAAATCAGAAAATAAGTATGTGCTCCCAGCAGTCATTAGAACAAGCAGAACCAACCAACATGGCGCCTTTTGGAGGTACCGTCTTTCTCAGAGCCGCAGTCAAGCTTTCGCTTGGACTATGCCTAGCGCGCAAGATAGTTCATCTCCTGCGCTGGGCTTGCCAGGAAGGCCAGTAATAAAATCCTGAGACGCCATGTGTAGGATTGCATGCGCCTCTCGATGGCGACCGCCTTTCGAGAATGAGGTTGAGTTGCGCGCACAAGAAGTTGGCGATAATCAAGGCGAGAGAGTTTGGCGGCAATTAGCGGCTGAAACCGGCGACCCGACCCAGTTTTCTTCCAAAAGCCACAACGTTGCGAGGGGCAAGACATGTGCCTGCTTGGGTGATAGCTTTGATCCCTGGTGGTTGGCGGTTTACTCGGCTGCCTGCAGTGTGGTGATTATTTGAGAAGCTGGAAGTTGGACTTTTTGGCTCCGTCACTCAGCACTGCAACCCCGCAACAGAGCAAATATGCTCTCCATTCTGCGCAAAGCCAGACTCAAGGATAAGGAGTTGCGCATCTTGATGCTGTATGACGCCCACAACTTTATTGCGCTCGATGATGCCCTCGCTGATCTTGATGCAGCGGCCTCGATAATGCGGGCAAAACCACGATTGTCAAACAGATAATGGGCGAGGATGTGAACACCGTCAGCCCCACCCTCGGCTTCATCATCAAGACGATCGACTACGACGGGTATGTTCGCACCTCTGAGTAACTTATCTACTTGCAGAAACTCACCAGAGTTTCACGGGTTACATGTGCTAATCTCTTCCAACACCAGGTATAAACTCAACATATGTCTGTGCAATCTCTCCGCGCCTGTCTGCTTCCAGCACTGATCCGGCATCTAGGGGACGTCGGCGGCCAAAAGACACTCCGCTCATACTGGCGCAACTACTTTGAGAAGACGGATGCTTTGATCTGGGTGGTTGATGCCACTGACCGGCTGCGTATCGAAGACTGTAGAGAGGAGCTACACGGCTTGCTTCAGGAGGAGGTGGGCACCCCTGTTGCTGCCCCAATGCTGCCCCATTGCGGATTCTCGTTACTGACGCATAGAAAAGCGTCTTTCAGGGGCAAGTCTGCTGGTGTTTGCCAACAAGACCGATGTCTCGGGGTGCATGGGTAGCGATGAACTGCTGAAGGTTGGTCTTGACTGCCGAGCCCCGATTTGGTCTGGCTGGGTTGTGCTAGCGTTCTGACATACGTAGGGTCTACGACTCGATGAAATCCGGACGCATAAATGGAATATCCTCCGGTGCAGTGCTATGACAGGAGAGAATCTCAAGGAAGGACTGGCCTGGGTTGTCGAGGATGCCAAGGCCCGTCTCTTTTTGTACTGATGAACTTCAGCTGGCGAGCCGCTCCTCATCTTTTCCTCTCCTGTCATTCCAAAAGTTGGCAATATCCGCCCCCCTGTAAACAATCTCGGATGAGGCCAATTTCCCTTTGTTACTGGGGCAATCAATGTAAACAAATGGCGAGGTGGGTCTAGTTAGGGAGGTTTGTGGCAAAGCAAATCCAACAAATCCAACATCTTGTTAGTTGGGTGAGAAAGAGTCAGGCAGGTTCCATTTCTTACGTGCGAGAACCAAATCCTACCCACAGTGATACAGGTTTTGGTCCAGAAATATCCTGAAACAATGCATAGATTGGTTTGATGTTGCAGTGCTTTGAACAATGCCGGTGCGAGGGAGGGCACTTGGCCAGAGCGTCGGGAGAGCAACACAGGGCTCTCTGCGAGACAGCACCTAGCTCAGCCTATGAGAGGGCGCCGTGCGGCGGGACATGGAGCCAGCGCCAAGCCCCCAGTCCCGTCCCCGTGTGAGCCCTGGAGCCCTGTGGATGCCCCGTGCAGCCGGTCCGGCTGGGCACATCAAACTGCCCCTCCGGGACTCTCCATACTTGTCAAGTTGTGTTCAGTCTTGCCAGGATTCGGGTTTTGAATGTTGACAACCAGCCCGTCCTAGGACTCCCCCGACAGCCTTCCCTTCTCTTCGTGCCCCCGTGCCCCCCAATTAATACTGCATATTCCCGTTGTGTGTCATGCCGAAGACGTCGCCTCGGAAACAGCCATGTCTGACGAGGTATCCGACTTTTTGCGCTCAGTCGAGCTGCTGAAGGAGAGACGAGAGGAGGAAGACGAGGCCCGGTCTCGCGACCTCGAAGAGAAGATTTTGCAGGAGAAGAAAGAACGCCAGGCCCGGCGTGCAGGTACGCCCGATCCCGCTACCACTTTCCACCGGGTAGCTTCACCCCCTCCGTCCAAAACGTCGAATCGGATCGGTGTGCGCGTGCCTTCCCGCAACTGCGCACTGGGCAACCTAGGAGAGCTCGGGGCACTGTTTACCGCATTTCCCTACCACCCGGCCTGTAGCACGCACTTTTTTTCTGGTCCGAAGCACTGACAGCCCTTTTCTATAGAGCGCGCAAGATCGATTTCACCGCAAAAGTCATCACCCGCAAACACGCCGCCGCCAACAGCACACCGCGCAAGCATCATCCCGTCTACTTCCGGCGACACAAGTTTGGAATCACCAGGGCTTGAGAGCTCCGGGAGCCCTAGGCAACGCGCCCTCGAACCACCATCCTCCGATGTCATGAATAATACCGCAGCCGAGCAGTCGAGCTCCCCGACAAAAGAGAACGACTCCCCTTTCGACTCGGATATCAAACGGACTAGCGTGAACTTGGGCTCGCCGTCGATCGGCATGCCGTCCGCGCGATCCCCGCTCTCGTGGCAGAGACGACCGACATCACAGGCCTCGGAACGCCCTAAAAGCCGACCTCTATCCATGGTCGCTGCCGAGAATGCCGCTCGGAACGTTCCCGGCGGCGCCGAACCGGCTGAGCAGACCCCGTCTCGAGATCAAATCGCCCAGTCCTTATCGGGCAAGGACCCGTCGTGGTTTCGCCAGACTGCGGACCCGGGCCGGGGGTCGGGGGCTTTCAGGAAAACCCAGGTGGAGGACCAGGATACAGTGGACATGCCCGCCATGCGCACCCAACTTCCCGGCATGTCACAAGAGCCAGCATCAGAACCACCCAAGGAGAGCCCTACTGCCCGACCGGTGACACCCACCAACCTACCCGCGAAGCTTGGCTCTCCGCTTCCTTTGACCAGCTTACAACGCCTGGATCCGCCAGCTGCCGAAAGCGCAGAGGACGCGGACACAACCACGACTAATCGCCAGTCCATAGCTTCGCCGACAGGCCGGACGTCGCCCACAAGACCGCGCTCCCCCACTAAGGGGATGGGTGGGTTTGTGCAGAGCGCCATGATGAAGCGTTCAGACAGCGTCAAACGATGGAGCGTTAACTCGCCCGCCGGCTTCCAGCGATCGGATTCTGTCCGGTCTAGCGCAAGCAATCTGGACAGCGCGCAGCGTCCCACCACCCCGAAAGCGGGAGGGCGCCCAAAGAGCATGCTAGGGGGGCCGTCGGACATGCCTACCCTTGCGCCCGGCTCGAGCGACGAGAAGGAAACTGAGCAAGAAGAACAGGCCGCCCTTGCTCGGCCGACCACGCCAACGGCGCCAAAGGTGAAGGATGAGGACGAAACAGCTAGTCCGCCTGTGAGCCCCTCTAAAACAATGGATTCCCGAAGATGGAGCCCCACCAAGAGCTCTAGCTGGCTGGATGCTGCGCTGAACAAGCCCGAGTCGCCCAAGGCGAAGCCGGCAGCACCCCCACCGGCCCAGCCAGCTTGGATGGTCGAGTTGAACAAGGTGAAGGCGCAAAAGTCCACCCCGGACCTCGCCCGGGACGCGTCCTTGCCGCCTAAAAAGCCCGAGGTCAAGACTGGTGGGCTTATGAGGTCCACTCCCATGGGCGCAAGTCTCAAGCCAAGCGTTCTGGGCGGCTTCCCAGTTATCCCTCCCATCTCAACAGCGGACGACAAGCCGGCTATTTCTGGGTTGCGTGGAAGCCTTCGGAAAGCATCCCCAACGACGGAGGGCCCGAGTGAGAGCCAGGGAGAACTCGCAGCCGCGACCAAGGCTAGGCCTGACATCCCGTCGAAGAAAGACTTCCGTGCCAACCTCAAGCCCCGGGCTCCGCCGCCTGAACCCAAGTCGGGAGGCACTGCTGAGGAGTTGAAGAACGTTGTTGGGAGCCTACGGCGTACCAAAACACAAAACTACGTGGCACCTGATGAGCTGAAGGATAACATCCTGCGCGGAAAGGCGGGGTTGTCTTTGACTGGTGGACCCAAGAAGACGGAACACACAGATGAGTTCAAGGAGGCGATCCTAAAGAAGAAGGATGACTTCAAAAAGGCGCAGGAGGAAGGGCGGGGCATTACTCGAGAACCAAGTACAGCCAGCGATAAGCCTGTCCCCGAGGGAATCGCAAAGAAGTTGGTGCTGCAGCGGACGGGCACCTTCTCCAAGCAAACCCCGACCACTCCCGACTTCCCCTCGCAGAGCCCTTCCGTCACCGGGTCGAACCGATCTAGCCATACCTCAACTCGTTCCAGGCATGACATCCCCGGCTTGGGATCCGGACCTGCTTCAGTTGGATCTCCTGAGCCTACCAGGGAGGCAACTGTGAATCCGGTTGCCCCGAGTCGCGTTAGTGGGAAGGTCGGGGGCTTAGCAGACCGTTTCAACCCTGCGTTGGCCGGCCTTCTTGCAAGGGGTCCCCCACCCGCTTCCGGGAAGACAGACGCTTCGGGAACACCGGCAACAGCCGAGCCCGCCGGTCCCGGCCCTCAACTGACCCACATGACGAAGAACCGAGCCCGTGGCCCTAGGAGGAAGGCTCCCACTTCCGTCGCTGCTGCGCCCGAGGAACCGAAGGAGGCGTTGGTCCGGGCAGCATCGGAGCCGGAGAAGAAACCTATTTTCTCGCCCCCACCGCCCAAAAAGACGATGTCGTTTCCCCCGCCCAAGTCAGAAGAATCTATCCCCTCTCCCCATTTGGAGGAAGCGGCCGTCTCTTCAAAACCAGGGAAGCCTGTTGTTTCTCCTAAGCCCGAGAAATTCACACCGACGATCCCCGGGGGCGTCTCGTTGATGGAGCGTAGAAAGTCTCTAATGCAGGACAGGACAAAGCTTGCGGGCGAGGTCATCTCTCTACTGGACTCGTCCAAGCGCATGTCTAAGGAGGAGCCGAAACCAGTTGGCCAGCCCATCGAGTCGGTTGGGCCTACCCCAATCAAGACGCGTCCTCGTTCGCCTACCAAGGTCCATGAGCAGGTGGCAGCTCTGGCTGCACTAAACCAGCAATCACCCAAGCCCGCCGAAGCCAGCAGTGAGGTCGCTTCGCAACCATCTTCGCCAAAGAAGCTTGATATGAAGAGGATGTCGAGGTTCCTAGATGAACAGGGCCAGCCGAGCCCAACACCTGAGCCTGTAAAATCGAGGTCGTCTTCGCCGGTCAAAGACCGCTCTAACTCCATAGCAACCAGACCCATGTCTCTAGTCAGGGATCGCGCCGAATCTATCACGGCAAGGCCCACGTCTCTGGTGAGGGAGCGCTCCGAATCTATCACTGGGAGGCCACTGTCTTTGGTCAGGGATCGTTCTGACTCCTTCAGATCGAGGTCGTCCTCCCCGGTAAAGGACCGTTTTCCCGGCCTTGAGTCGCCCTCCATCGCGAAGCCCGCGGGTAACGAGCAAGGTGAGCTGAAGCCCGCGCTTCCGATCAAAAACGGCGCGGCCCCGTTTGCCGGTATCGGCCTAGGCTTGACGCAAGCGACCGTATCACCAAGACCAACGATCCAGAAGCCCGCAGAGGTTGAGCTGCCACCACCCCTACCCCCCAAAACCACGAGGCCGCTCCCTGCACCTCCCGCCATTATCTCTCCCCCGGCACCAGCTCCCCGCATCCACTCCCCTACACGGTCACCAGGCAAACAGGCTGCGGAGGCGTCCGATCTCATCCACGAGTTCTTCGGACCAGAGCGCCCGAGGCGCAAATACACCGTCGACGCAGCCGACATTCTCCTGAAGCGGCCGGCCTCAACCTCCAAAATCCAGACCCAGCGGGCTCAACTCATTCAGATCACGGCCGAGGGCAAGAAGATGGCCGTGCCATCGCACTATGAACGGGTCTTGTTTGAGCGCGAGATGTACCTTTGCCCCCACAACTTTATCGATGGCACCGGAAGGAAAGTGACCGAGGTTTACTTCTGGGCAGGCGACGAGGTGCCCGAGTCACAGGTTGACGACGCTCAACTTTTCGCGGCCCGGGAAGCGAGGGCCTACGGCGGAAAGCTAGTCAAGCTCACTCAGGGCAAGGAGACGTCCGAGTTCCTGCAGGCGGTCGGCGGGATTGTCATCGTCCGCCGCGGGTCGAGCAACAAGTACGACTCGCTCGCGCCCAACATGCTCTGCGGCCGCCGCTATCTGAGCCAGGTCGCCTTCGACGAGGTCGATTTCTCTCCCCTGAGCCTCTGCTCCGGGTTCCCCTACCTCATCGCCCAACAGGGGAAATGCTACCTCTGGAAGGGCAAGGGCAGCGACGTCGAGGAACTGGGCTGCGCCCGGCTCGTGGGTATGGACCTCGCGCTGATGGGCGAGCTCCTCGAGGTGGAGGAGGGTAACGAGCCCGACAGCTTCTGGCACATCTTCAACGGCGGCACGCGGCCCAGCTCGGCCGACCACTGGCGGCTGAAGCCCAGCTACGACAAGTACTGCACCAGGCTGTTTTGCGCCAACGCAGCCGACAAGCACCAGGTTTGTTTTTACCTTCCCCCTCCCTTCACCCCCATCACAGGACGCTAACCCCAACCCTCTCAAAAAAAAGATCGCCGAACTCTCCCCCTTCTCGCAGACCGACCTCCTCCCCTCCAACATCTACGTCCTCGACGCCTTCTTCGAAATGTACATCATCGTCGGCGCCCGCTCCCAGCACCAGTACGCCGCCTTCCGCAACGCCCTCGACTTTGCCCAGGAGTATGCCATCCTGGCCGCCGGCATGGAGGACCGTCCCTTCGTGCCCATCTCGACCGTCGTGCTGGAGGGCATTCCAAGGGATCTGAAGAGCGTGTTCCGGAAGTGGCGCGATGGGAATTCCCCGACCATTATGCATGTTAGTCCGCGGGGTGGGAGTGCTGGTGGTGGTGGGGGCTCTGCTGGTGGTGCTGGTGGTGCTGGTGGTGCTGGTGGGGCGACGCCGAGTCCGTTGAAGAGGGCGAGGAGCTTGAGGATTGTGCCGCTGACGCAGGCGCTGCAGGCGCTGGCGGAGTAATACATCTATGAGATGGGTGGTGGGGATCATGTGGGATATTGTTGTTGGCTTGATGTCATCATCTGGACGCTTGCTTGCTTGTACGGCGCGAACATGTAAGGGGTGCATAGGGGGCAGGGTGCCGGTTGTTTTTCTGGCGTGGGAGGCTTCTTGTTAGATGGCGGCCATCGCGGAGCTGCCTGCGGCATAGCATGTTGGCGTTAACCAAGGTTCATGCTCTGGGCATTGTGTCTGGTATTTGTTGTCAAATGTACCTAGAATCAAATGGTATCGTGTTATTGACCTGCTGTAACCCCCAACGAGCCAAGCATATGTGTATGTTTTGTGGTGCGTCACCAGCCTGGTAAACACTTTATATCCCAGTGCCTCCCTCCCGCGAACCGACGACTTTGCAGCGTGTAATTATCCCGACTCCGAAAACGCCAGCCATGCCCAAGCCTAGGTAGTGAGTATCCTACCTCTCCTATCCGTTCCCAATCCCCAAACGCCAGCCGGTAAAGCTACGCAACCAACCAACCAACCCTCCCCCACCCCCTTTCAGTAATCACCACCCCAAACCACAATCCCACTCCCCCCATCCACACCCGCACCTCACCCTCCTCCCCTATGACGACCCCTGCCCCGCCACCGCCGCCACCACGCCGCCATTCCCGCCCCCCTCTGGCCCCCCCCCTCCTCCATCCCAGCCCCAGCCCCAGCCCCAACCCCAGTCCCCGTCCCAACCTCAGCCTCCGTAACCCCCCCCGTAGCCCCCACCACCAAATCCACATCGGCCCTCAGCTCAGGCAGCGCGCCCGCCATCTCGCGCGCAAGCACGTCCCGGAAATCCCGAAAGGCGTGCATCTTGCCCCGCGCCAGCTGGTTCATGCGGCGCACCAGCTCGGCGAACTCGCGCGTGTAGATGTCGGGGTTGCGGCCGTTCTCGACGTAGTGGATTAGGGGTTCGGGGATGGGTTTGTCTCTGTTGGTGGTGGTGGTGGTGGTGGAGGGGTTGCCGGAGGTGGAGGTGGAGGTGGAGGGGGTGGTGGGGAGGGAGAGGGCGTTGGTGTGCAGGGTGAGGAGGGTTTTGTCGAGGGTTTGGCTGGGGAGGAGGGGTGTTAGTTTTGGATGGGGTTGGGTTTTGGTTGGTGGGGTGGTTGGGGAGAGGGCCAAGGGAAGGAAAGGAAAGGAGAGAGAGGGAGGTGGAAGGGGGGAGAGGGGGAGGTTGACGTACATATCTTGGGCGAGGACATCGCGGGTCGGGCGGCCGGCGGCGTCATAGTTGGATACTTGGACCAGAACTTGGAAGAGGTCTTGGATTACATTTTTGATGTCCTCTGCGCGCGGGTTAGTGGGTTGATGAATTGTCTGGGGCATCGGGGATGGAATGCGGACCTTGGACGTTTTGTAGGTCGGGGTTTATGGGCGCCATTGTTGTGGTGATGCGCGGCTGTAGTTGCGATACGGAAGTCCGTGATGGTGATGGAGAATGGAAGGTGGAAGGTCGGCAAGGCTGCGGGCATGACCCCGGTCAAAGGAAACAAAAACGTCATGTGATTGGATCACGGGTATAGTGTGGTATTGTTCTTGCCAGCCTTGTAAGTTACGCCGGGTTGACCGTGTTCGTGACATACCACGAACGTGCCCAAGGTCACTCATTGTAAGTTGTTCCAACCCACGTCACCCAGATGAAGCTCAAGCCGTCTTTACATATCAAATATCGCAATTATCTGCACGTCAAGGCAAGATAGATTCATAAGGTTCATAATAACAAGTAAAAAACAAACAACAACCCATCTCCTTACTCCGACAAATCCAATGCCCCCAAAACAGTCAAATAGCATACCCGCTGTCTACCAGCGTCAACGCCGCGCCTCCGTTCCATTAACGGCCCAATGATGAGCCACTCGCTGAGACGAGCGGCCAAAAGCAAAACACATACAATCAAAACCCAAACACACTCAACCAACCAATGGCGGTCAGGATCCAGAGGTTTGTACGGAATACAGAACGACCTGTCCAGACTCTAGGGTTGTGGTACCACCCACAGCCTCTAGCCCGATGATCCCACCGACCACCACAACAACGCAATGCATAACCAGACCGAACTGTTATACAATATCCAGCTCTCCGGCTCCCACCCCCTAATTCCGCGCCTTCGGGCGCGCCAGCATGTTCAACCGGCTCAGGCTAATGCCCTTCCGCTTCATGGGGCTCGGCGTGCCAGGGGGGGCCTGATGATGTTGGCCCGGAACAGGCAGCCTGCGGGGGCTGGTCAGGGAGCGCTTGGCGCTGGCGGCAGCGATCAGGCGCGGGGCGAGCAGCGCGTCGCCTTCGGGGACCTTCTCCTGCTTCTGCTTCTTGGCGGCGCGCTCGGCGGCCTCCTGCTCGGCTTCTTCCTCGTCGGTGCTGACGCGGTGGCGCTTCTTGGTCGACATGCCGTGGGGCAGGGCCTTGAAGACGCTGCGGGGCGCCTCGTTCTCCTTGTTGTTGACGCTCGAGGACGAGGCCGAGGTCGGGAAGCTGCCGGGCATGGTTTCGGTTGGGAGGATCGAGGGGCGGACTGCGCGGACGCTGGCCTGGCCGGGCGAAAAGCCGAAGGATTTGGTGGCGCTGCCGAAGCTGATGGTGTGGTCGCTGCGGAAGGTGAACTCGCCGGGAACTGGCGGCTCTGCCGAGGCCGCTTTGAGAGGCTTCACCGGAGGCTCAGGGAGGGGACGCCGCTGTGAGATGTCCGGATACGTCACGCTGCCCTCCGCGCTCTCCGCCAACACGCCTTCGAGAGACGGATAGTGCACTTCTTGTCGAAGCTCTTTCTTGCCCTGAAGAATGCTGGATTTGACGGGGGACGGGGAGTTTTGTGTCAGCGCTGCCCGCTGCGTGTCCGGCGTAAAGGCAACGCGCTTGGTAAGCTTCCGGCCGGGCGTGGTCATCGGTACCGCCGGGATCTGCCTTTCCAGGCGAGCAGGAGCGGGGGTCTTGGAAGCAAAAGCCGAAGGCAGTGGAAGAGTGCTTTTGGGCTTGGACGCGCTCGCTTTCGCACCACGGAACATCGCCTTGACTCTATCAAATCGGCTCCGGGGCGTTTTAATCTCCCTGGCATTAGGTTCCTTATCAGTAGCGCAGTTGGTATTGGGAAGGTTATTTGTTGTCGCGGACCGAGGGATCCCGCTGGCTTTCGAAGGCGACCTGAGAAGCGAACCCTGCCCAGGGGTCTTGACGCTGGTCGCCCTGGACAAAGACGACTTGGTCGGGGTCATCAAAGAAGCGAGAGTTGATTTTGACCGAGGAATACCCAACCCGGCCGACTTGGGTGCCGGAATCGAGCTTCCGTCACGCGAGACGGGGCGCTTGCTCGACGCGTCCTCCTCCATGTTCTGCCGGGCGCGCTTGGCGGTCGCCCTCGGCTCGTCAGCAACCTTTGCGGGCGTCGGTTTCGTGGCACCAGAAGCCGGAGTATCGAGTTTGGAGTTTGGTGTTTCCACCTCGTCTAGGTTCGCCCTGGATTGGCTGCGCTTGACACCCGCCTTCAAGGGGGTCGTGTGGCCCAGCCGGCCCCTAAACGCTGACGGGTGGTTCGCGATCGAATCCATCTTCTTGAACTGGGCCATGTGGGCGGCGCTAAACCGGCTGGCCTTTCCCTTCGGCTGCGCAATCTTGCGTCCGCCACCGTTTTCCTCTTCCGCCTTCTCGGCTTCGCGCTTTGCCCTCAGGCTCTCCCTGATTTTGGCAGCTTCTCCGCGTAGCTCGTCCATCTCCCGCTGAGCGTCAGGCCCCAGCCCCAACTCGGCGCTGGGTGTTTCACGCGCGACGCGAAACGTAAACGGGGACGCAGGCATGGTAACACGAGAAGGTGTCGTCTGGGCCACCCCGGGCAAGCCATCATCACGATCGGTCTTGGGCCTGATATCCGTGAACCCGAGCCGGAGACCTGATGATGGCGGAGCCATGGTGGGGCGGACTTTGCTCGGGTGCATCTCTGACATGGGCGGCTTGATGGGCGACGAAGCGCGGGGGGTCTTGGGCCCTCGAGCTGGAGATGACGCGACGGGACTGGGTGCATTGTGAACGGGCTCGGGTGCGATCTCCGCCGGCTTCTCGTCATGTTCCGGCTCTTCATCGCGTGCCGACTTCTTATTACGTGACCGCCTCTCTTTGCGTGCCGGCTTCTCTTGTGCCGGCTCTTCGTCGTGTGTCGGCTTTTCGTCGTGTGCAGACTTCTCGTCGTGTTCGGCGACAGAAGAGAGAGTAGGAGTTTCGGTAGCCTGTTGAGGTGCCTAATCGCAGCGATACGCTGGTTAGCGTACCGTGTCCAGCAGAGGGCTACACGCGGGACTGCCGCTGGCTTGACTGCCTTGGGGGACGAGGATAGCTGTATTGTTTACCTTAGTCAAGCTGGCCAAGCGCGCGGAACGGCGAGCCATTGTTGTTGTTTTCGGGTTGCAAATCGACAATTGACTTTTGCAAGCAAGAATGTCGAAACACTCGAAAAAGGGAAAAAAAGATTATGAGGATTGGAATGCAAGTGGAGTGTCAGCCAGAGCGCGACATTGGAATCTATGATAGATTACAGGGTGGGGTGAGGTTTGATTCGTCGCGCTCGCCGGAAAGTAAACAAATTCTGGCTGGCTTTTGGCGTGTGCAACACGGTTCGAGAACACGGTGTGGGGCCCTTTGCACGGTGCCCTGCGAGTTATCAATTTGTTTAATTCTCTGTTTAGTTTCATCAACTGATAAATCCAAACAGATTGAGCGAGGGATCAGTTTATTTTGTTCCCCTCCTCGCATAGCAACGAGGAAGCCATAGTTTAGTTTCTAAACAAGGAGCACACGTTTTACACAGTGCCGTTCTTCGCTCGACCGCGACCAACGACCTGCAACTCTCGACGCTTGGTCCAAAAACATCATTATGACGTTTTGGTTCCATCCGAAGGGACGATATCCCGGTCGAGACGCCCGCTACAGAAGCCCTTCTTTTCTCCGGCCGTCTCACATCAAAGCCCTCTCTATCTCGGGCACTCCCGGCACTTTGAACCTGTCCTGTCAACCCGAGAGAGGTGAGGGATAAATCTGATCCGCTCTTGGCCGAGTGGCGTGGTTATGTAGATTCGTCTTCTCGAGAAGCGTATCATCGCCAACCCGGCTGCAAGATAACTACTTGGCAGGGGCGTCGGACCAAACGTTGCTTTCGATGGCCCCCGGGACATGCCGGCAACGCCACCCACAACGTCGCCCAACCTGCAGTCGAAGATTTCCAGAAGGCCGAGTCTCGTGCCTCATGTGGCTGCAAAGCCCAAACCAATTGCCTCGCAGTAGGTCGGCTGGAAGGAAGCGGGGATCGTTCATTCTCGTCTTACATGGTATGACAACAGCAGGTCAAGCCATGTATGTGGGTGGTAAGCCCTTGGTGGCCTCGGGCGCTGACAGGACAGACGAGACAATCACATCGTCAGGGCTTTCCGAATCCAAAAGCAACTTTGAAAATTGCGATGAACGGTTCGATGCGGTATTTTCAGGGTTTAAACATATCCTGCGTCCTCGGAAATGCAGCCTCATGATGCCGAAGGATGGCACACTGGCAACTGGTCGACGGTTGACCCACCGACTCGGTGACGGTCTGAGACATTGCTCGGGGACTACCTGAGACAGCTGCAGCTGTGAGGGATGTCCTTGCGGGAGGGGGTTCCTCCCCTTGTTTCTCACGCACCGAATGGACTGCCTCGAGAGGATGAATGTCGTCGAAGCTGCCCCGTCCTATCGTGAGCGAGGGACACCACCATTCCCCAGGATCCCCACACACCATGGTCGACATCCACAAAAGCCGTCAACAAGCGGCATGGTCGATGCTAGGCCGCGGCCCCGTTAGCTTCTGGATCCCCGAACCCCGAGATTCCTTGGCCAATCGGTTCTAGCATAGTTGACTCTCACGAACTTTCTGACCTGCCTTTCCATGTCTCACACTTCGCTGGTGCGAAATGCCCCCGCATTTGGCAGGGCTGCCTTGACGAACATGCAGTGAACCATGCAGTGAACCATGCAGGTCTAGGCCTGAGACGGTGACACAAAAAGTGAACACGACGTCCCGGGGGTGCGGTTACTACAGAGCATTCGTTGGGGCTTTGCGCCGTTGTTGACTTCCGTCGTGGGATTCACGTTGGACAAAGCAGAAAGCGGAACAAGTTGGGATTCCCTTGGCGCTTTCAAGACAAGACTGCCAAGCTCGCTACAAAAATTTCCTGTGGTCACCTGAGGGTGCGAAAAGCCGTCCCCACCTTGGAACAACTAACTGCCAACTCACTCAACCACAGCGGCAAGAAGCTCCAGATCCGGAAGGGAGGGGCGCCTAGCTTCATGGTTTTCGTTTGAGCCCTCGGCTTAGGGGACCGATGTCGGCCGTGTGCGTAACTGAAAAGCCTCAACCATGGGTAGGTGTGTGGGCCAAGGTGTCTGAGTTGATGCATGGTTGTGTCACTCACACGGTTGCCTTCGGCATCGCTCACTGTCTTGCGGGCTCTTTCATGCATTGAGAACGCCAATCTATCTCGGGATATAAGATCGCTAAAAGAAAATGTGGTAGAAATCGCCTTGCTGTCCGTGATCCCTTAGGACGCGCCGCGCCGCCTTCCACGATATAAACATCGATGCTAGGAGACAGTCTAGCCCGTTACTCGGGCTTCCTCCCGTAAACCACGTACCTAAAAGACCGCAAGAGTTAGCCCCTGTCCAACATCCCAAATACAGGGACAACTTACACTGGCCAGTACGCATGTATGTCCCGGTTCTTTGCCTCTTTTCGGACTTGAAGCAACAGTACCTCGACCTCGGCAACAGTCCAGCCCAGGACGTTGGTAAACAACATTAGGCTGACGGCCTGTATGCCTTGAAGCACGTTGAAGTAATTCCATTCGCCTAGAAAACCGTGGGTTAGGGCGCGTTATCCAACAGGATAAGATGGGGGCTTCTGTTACCGAGCTCTTTATATCTGGCGTCTCTCGGCCACGAGTTCAACGGCCACTTGAACTCAATTTTGGTGACATCCTCAAATCCGGCCTCCTTTAGTTGACTTTCATAGTGGTGCGCTGATTCCAAGCTGGCGCCGAGCTTGTCAGATGCCTGCACGAGGAGTTGGTTCCACTTTAGGAGCGCCGAATCCTCCTTCAGGGTTCCATCATCACTCTTGAGAGGGCTGAGCGAGTCGCATAGTTCGATGTAGCCTCCAGGGTTGAGGTTGCTAAAAATATCAGCCCAATACACAGCGTCTAGGGAGCCGTAGGATGCTTACTCGAAGGCCTGGGACATCAATTTGGGCCAGTCTCTGATGGAGCCTGTAAGCATGCGGCCATAGATGAAGTCGAATTTGGTGTGGTAGTTCCATTCGCTCTCGACGTCGTCGATGAAGAACTCGGCGTTTGGTGGCACACTGGCGTTCAGTCAGCATTGCACAATCTAGGAGAACTAGTGATGCGGGATATTCACCAATCTGGCTGGATAGGGCTCAGATCGACGCCGGCAACCTGGCAATAGTCAACAAACACTGCCACCCTTGTTTGTTCTTATCAACAACACGGAGAACATACGGAGACCTCGGGGTGCTCGTCGGCTAGGCAAGGGTCAGTAACAAATCCCACCCTCACGACTGACATTCCAGGACATACCGAAATCTACCACCCAGATACCCGTCCCGGTACCCATGTCAAGGACCCGGGTCAAGGGCCTGTCGTTCCCAGCCGGACAAACGTACAATCGGTTGTCCTGCATTCGTACGCACATGTGATGTTGAAGGTCTGGCGGTCAGTTGGGTCTGAAATTCAGTGTTAGAATTCCAATGTCTTCTTACCCAGACGCTCATTCTCTCGCTGCACCTTCCTGTCAGCAGACGAACAGTTGTGTTGTGCAGCAACGAACACCATACCTCATCGTTCGGCATAAAGTATGCGGCCTCTGGAAGAAGAAGTTAGACAACATGCCGACTCCGCTGCGTCAGCGTCCGGGGCCAAGTCGTGCTCGCTCACCTTCGGCCCGGTATGCGTGATATGTGCGGCCGTTTTCTTCTCGAAACTTGAAGATGCTGGACATGACCGATGTTGTGTCACTCAACCCCCCGCGCTAGATAAACGTTCGACTTGTAAGCGGCGCACCCCACCTCCAGCCGCGAACGCGTTCGGAGGACCTACAGAGCCCATGGCGGAGTCGCCATCATCACCTTCTTCTTCGCCAATCACGTCCAGCTAAATTTCACAAATCAGCCTTGTATTCCAATCCATTCAATCGTGCGCAAGATCAACTGAGAACGGCCCGGGAACGCACATCAACTTCCAGGTGTCCGGTGCCTGTGATCGGCCCCAGAGTCAAGCCGGCGGGAGGGCTCGCCGGTGCGGACCCGGCCGGGCCCCCGGGAGGCGATTTCGGGGACGCGGTGGCCCGGCGCGGGCTCGAGTCGCCGGTTTTCGAAGCGCCGTCGGCCATGGTAGCGCGGTGGTGGATGGGGTTTGATGGATTACGAGTCTCCACCCCAGAAACGATTACGTCGGGAGAGGATGACGGGAAGCTATCAATTGTGGTGAACCTGCGGCGCGGAAGTGGACTAATTTTCAAGTTTAGTGGGTGCGGGGGCTCTGATGCTGCATGTCGGCCGCCTCCATCCTACTTCTCCGAAGCCTGCTGGCGGCGCGGGTTGTGCCCCCCGGTAGCCGTACCAATGGTACCGTTTCATCCCCGGTTTATCGGTTACAAAGGGACAAGCGGCGGAGGCAGTGGTCTGAGAAAGGAGATTATATGTGACGGAGAAAGCAATTTCGATGTTCTGGTGCTTCTCCGAAGCGCCTCCGGCAATAGCGAGGACGAGGCAGCGAGGTTTTGGAGATTGCTTCATGTTCGGGGCACTCAAAGCGCGCATGAGGAGTCGAGACTCGAAGTGAGAATGAGGGGCACCACTCCATCATACCCCTGCCTGGGTTTCATTTGTGACTTCACGTCACTTCTTTTCCCTTTGTCGAATCTGCCCGCAGGAAAGCAACCTTGACGTTTTTGTCTCCGAACTCGCATCCCCTCAATAAAACTACTTGCTTGGCAGAGGGATCAGTTGAGATTTCATGCACGGCTGATCATCAAGGCTCATCTTCATCACCACAAACAGAGGAGCGTGGACTCGACTCTCCTACTGGTCTGATCAAGCCAGGCCCACCATCAAGCAGTTTCATCTTGGTTAGGTAGTTTTGCAACATCCGGCAAGAAAGAGCAGATGCTCCCCAGAGCCTAGGTGTGTAAGGTATGTACTTCGTAGGCCGTTCCCTATCCGAGTGGGACTGTTGCCCGGGTGGTGTCCAGGAATCATCGGCCATGGCCGACTGGACTGGCACTTTCCGAGGGGACGGAACCGCATGTTCTTGTGCATGAGCCCACCCTCCAACGAACAGAACCCAACGAATAAGCGCCCCCGGAGTTCAGGCCCCGCGAAGGTCAACGTTTTTTTCCCACCCGGACCAGCTAGCAAAACGAGTCGAAAATCTAAGAGCTGCAGGTCGACTGAATCGGCATTGTCCTTCCCTCACTCGACACGATAAGTGGGCATTTTCCAAGGTTGGCAGCCCTCAGTGGGCTTGAACAAGTGGGGACCGAGCCATCGGCTGGGCGAGGGGACTTCGCGGCGGCGAGTGGGAATCGAAAAGCCAGGAGCCGGGGATCGGACGTGGTCCAAGGCGAAGCCTGGGAAGCTGGGGAGCTGCCACCTGGGCAGGCCGGCAAGAGAACGATTCGCGCGGAGGTGTCCCGGACTTTTAATATTTTCGAGGCTGGGTCGTTGGTGGTGGGGACATGGGTGCGGGTGGGAGGTGGGAGAAGACCAATTCCTGGGGCGAGGATCTGGCCCGAGAAAAAAGAGTCCAGGTGACCTGGTTCAGCCCAAAATCAGAGCTGGGGTGAGGTGGCAGCACCTGGGTATTTGACCCTGTGCAGACCCCTGGGGGCTAGCGGCGGTCTGCGGGCCCCTCCCACTTCGGACGGCATTAACATTACATAAAACCCTCCAGTTTTTCCTTTTCTTGACACATCCTCGACCTGTCGTCAGCCGTCCGCTTATCTCTGACCCTCCCAGAGTCACTCTCGACAATCTGGTTTTGACACACAGAATCTGGGGAACCGCCTCGATCCTCCAAGCCTGCCCTACCTTATCGCCGGGAATTGAGGAATTGACCACAGACCCGGTCCCAGACTGCCGGATCCCGCAATCGCAAACATTCCCCCAGATGACGCACTGATTGGTGCCACTCACTCCCCGGTCCAGAGATCAAGCACCCCCGGGTGGTGCGGCGCGTGTCTTCGGATATTTTCTGGGGTTGCGTGGGATACGGATACAGCAGCAGGTCGCAGGTCGCTGCCCTCGTGCTTGTCGCCCGAACCAGCCGTTCAGGTGGTTGCAGCGCCTGGCGTTCGCATCGCACCGCTGACGCTGGCTGGCTGCCCCGCACAAAGGCAAACGCCCTAACACCCTGTGGTCAGGGTGGCGCGCAGTGTGGTAGCCATTAGGATAGCTGTTGGCGCCAAAACTTAGAAGTCCCGTGCCAGAGAGCCCCTTTTTGCAAGAAGCCCCCTCCCCCCCCCAAGGCGCACGCTCTCTTGCCTCCCCCGGACGTTCAAGGATATGTCCGATAAGATGTCCGTCGACAAAAATCCGCCTAAGGAGGATAGCGAAGAATCAATGGGTTCAAGCCCAGAGGGAGAGGCCCCCGCTGCGCCTCCGCAGCAACAGGCTGAAAATCAACAACCGAAGAGAAAAGGGGGTCGCAAACCGGTACGTCAACAAGAGCATTGCGGGCAGGGCAGGTGCCCCGCCCTCTCTCCTTGGCTTGCCTCTGGGCAAAGCCAAGGGTCTTCGTCCCATCCCGTCATCATCCCGATAGCTCATGGGCTGGGACCGTACGCGTGCGCATATGCTAATGTAATCGATAGATCTACGCGACGTCTGAGGAGAGGAAGCAAAGAAACCGCCAAGCACAAGCGGCCTTCCGTGAGCGCCGGACCGAGTACATCAAGCAGCTCGAGGAGGCCATCCGAACTCATGAACAGAACCTGGCCAACCTCCAGGCTGCCCATCGACATGCCGCCGATGAGTGTCTCATGCTGCGTTACAAGAACTCGCTACTAGAACGCGTTCTCTTGGAGAAAGGTACAGTCAGACACCGGCTCGGCTCGAGGGCCCACAAACTCCTCCCTGCCAAGGGGCGTGCTTGCTCTTATCTTTGCTCACACTGCTAACGAGTTGAAACCTCATAGGCATCGATGTGCAAGCTGAGCTTCGTGCCAAAACCGGTAGCCCAAATCTAGGGCCAACCCATGTCCCCCAAAATATGGTGCAGCCGCCGCCAATTCAGCGGGCCATTCTAAACCGACATCATGCTCGTCGATCGACCTCGGGCATTGCGCCAAAGCTGGAACCCGGGATCCCTGTATCTCCATTACCACCGCCGATGCACTCCCACCAGTCGGCCATGTCTCCCAAGAACCAACACACCCCGTCGTCTCATTCGGCTTCGCCTACCGGGACGGTGGCTTTCGGTTCCCAGCACGCCGCTTCTCCCGCTGCATCTGAGCACCTGAACGGCCAAGTTCGGTCGCCGATGCCGCCTGTGGCCGGGATGAAAGCAACACCCCCTCACTTGGCGCCT
This sequence comes from Chaetomium cochliodes, assembly GCA_023383405.1. NCBI lineage: Eukaryota > Fungi > Ascomycota > Sordariomycetes > Sordariales > Chaetomiaceae > Chaetomium > Chaetomium cochliodes. The sequence continues at coordinate 729,519 of JAKWJL010000007.1, forward strand.
CTCCATGGCTTACCAGGGCCTCGACAAGTGCAGATTCCCGGTCTCCCACCGGGGGCTAATCACGCACGGGGTGTCTCCGTCTCCGGAACCTCGGCTCCGTTTTACCCGACGCCTTCATTCCAAAACCACATTGAGCAGCTCGGCAAGTTGGCCCGTTTCCTTTTCCCCTCCCTTCCCTTTCCAATAGAACTCTGTCGTCCTAGGTTTTAATACGTCGGATACAGAACAGGAATATGATGCTGCTGCTGATATGATGGACGATGGTGGCGACGCCCCCGATACGCCAAGCGGACCTGGCCCCTATCCCGGCTCAGCTTATGCCGGCGAGCCACAGGCAATGTCACTCTCGTCCCCGGTTACAACTGGACCGCCTGGAAATCAGACCATGGCCGGACAGTCACCAATCGACAACGTCGCTCATACGCAGCACCCAACTTACCCTTCGATGACTCAACTGTTGGATCCGGGCTACGATTTTGATCCCTTTGGGCTAAGCGCGAGCATGGCCTTTCCCACGCAGTTCTCGTTCGATACCAGCAACATGCGGTAAAATTCTAGTCGATCGACTCCACGACTAACGAGCCTATCGACGACAAGGGCCAACCTGCTTAAGGCGCCACTCAAGGCTGCCCTATGAGCATCGGGAGCGCATCACTCTGTGCGTCGAGACCGTGCCTAGGAGCCAGAGCGCCAGAGCGCCCAGAGCGCGCCTCGGAAAGAACCCGAGGCGATCCGCGGAGGAAGCGAAAAAAAAAAAAAGAAAGAACAGAGGATCAGTGGCATCCTCACATGCCGCCCCCTGCGGCAAGAAGTTCTAGAGATGCGAACAAAAAGTTTTTGAGATACCCCACGAGCAATTTTGCTTTGGGCAGCGAGACTGGGTTGCGAGAAAAAAACGATATCCATTCCCCCGCGCATTTCCAGCGGGCGGGCGACGACCTACGTTTAGATCTGTTTCACAGTCACGTTGATGGATTCCAGAAAAACCAACATAATACCCGATTGTGGACGTGGCGTTGATAGTTGCAAATTTCTGATCATTGCCAGGCGTTTTGCTCAGGATATAGTTGCGGTCTATAAAAGTTTTGCTCTTTCAGCGAGGCGGTGATCTAGGTGCGGATAAGTCAGAAACAGAAAAGGGGCCAAAAAGGACGCTCCACCCGAGAGGGATGTCACCAGTACCGTGCGGAGCAAGGAGGATGTTGTTTGAGCGGGCCATCGCATTTGGTGATGTTGTCGAGGGACGGGACTGGATCGGTTGCCATGGAAACCCTTCAAAACATCCGCACGGCGGTTCAGTTCCAGCATGAATAAGCTGCAAGGTCTATTAGTATGAAATACCGGCCTATCTCCATTAGATAGTGATCTATGAGACGTTCTCTCTGCAACCCGTGGCGCTCTTTTCATACCCTCGCCTGCAATCGCGCGCGCTGGGGGGTTTTACAAGTGATCTCTCCGTGGATCCGCGGACTGGAAACGACATTTCAAACCGAGGATGATTTTCCCAAGTCAGAATGCTAGGGCGATAGGAAATCAGAACGAGAGTTGATTATTGAGAAAAAAGTCATGTTTGATTTGTGGAGTATATTCTACAAAGTAAATGAAACGAGAAAAGAGGAGAGAGACTACGAAGTAAGGTGAAAGAATAGAGAAAAGAAAAGAGGGATGAATTACGAGATGCATAACGGAGAAAGCCCGGAGAGACTATAAATGGGATAAAGGAAGAGAGAAAAGAGACAAGAGCCTATGGAGAAGAAGAAAATATGCAACAACAGAGCGACTATAAAGGAAAAGAAAGGAGAGAAGAGAAGAGAGAATCTTTTGGTAAGTTACGTTTCCTGCTTACCAAGACGATGAAGTCTTCGCATCTGCTAGAATTCGAGGTCAGAGGCATATCTAGAAACTGCCCTGAGGTTGTCCATCATCTAGGTATCTCTCCCGCAATGAACCCGTGGGCGCCGCTGATAGGTGTAGAAGGGCTTGCGAAGAATGGAAACACCAGCTTCGTCCTACCTGCGTGACCTAGATATTTAAGGTACATACCAAAAAGAGCAGCGGTAAGGTTGGTTAATATTATACAGTAGAGGACGTCAGCCCAGCCAGCCGTGAACTCATGGGCGTCATATCGAAAGGCCTAGATTGCGGGGTGTGCATTCTGCTGGTAAGCAGCGGCAGCGATCATGTTCGTTGGCCAGGAGTTGGCCAGTTGTTTACTCCAATCCCAAATCCTTCCAATAGCAAATTAAATGTAGACAGCAGGTATTGTCAATCATTTGGCCATTGGCCTGCGCTGGTTAATTCTAGAGAACGCTTTGCGACTATGTTTGCGATCCGTTTCGATGCGACTGGCGCGAACGCAGCGACAATCATGACAAAATGGGACTTGCTACCCCTCACTTGCTTGATTGTAATGCAACGCTTTGCCGCTTCCAAGGCTAGAGTGATCCGAAGCCCTAACAAAAAAATGAACCCCGCGCACTGAATTTTCAAAAAAGGAAAAACGTCGGCTTGGGTGCAAGCGGTGGTGGGGCAGAAAGCGGTCCGTGCAGGTGCTTTCCCGGGCGAATTGGCCCAGCAGCTTAGCAGGAGCTCCCATCCATTCTTTGCCGTTGTCACGACCCAGGCGAGGAAACAGAAAATTCCGCCGTGGACACCACCGGAAACAAACAAGCGCACTGAACCAGGGCTCGTCCTGCTAGGTGCTCGTTTCACCCACCATTTTCCCCTCCATTTCACTCCATCCGGAGCTTGTGGTTTTCTCAACTTTATACGCCTTGAAGGGCGATAAACCACAGCGGCAAGATGTCTGTCGCTACTAAGGTGCGTTCTGCTGTTTTCCTCGAGCGGGGGAGCTCTCTGCCCACGTTTTCTGCACCACTGTCGATGCGGGCCTTGCTTGCGTCGGCCAATCGTGCATTCATCACCGTTTGGATAGCTCTCGGCGACTTGAGCTTTGCGATTTCGAATAGCGAAACTGACTCTTGATTTTATTCGCAGAACCTCTTCGACCTTCTCGGTTGGTTACCCCTCCATCGGCCGATTGACGAAGCACTCCGAGCTCGACCGCGCTCTGACGCAACCACAACATCTCGATACTAACATCAAGCCGTAGGTAACGACATCGAGGGAGATGAGCCCCCCGCTCCTCCCCTGAGGCCCGCCGAGAAGACGTCGACCCACACGGTCAAGCGCAACACTGATGGCCTAGCTCCTTCCAAGGGTCCGGTCACGACTGGCAACCGTCGGGGCGGCGCCAATGTCGGCGGTAACGAGGCTGGTATGTAATCCCTCACATCCCCGGCTTTACCTTCTGGTCTTTTTTTTTATTAACAGCTAGAGTAGCCTTCCGCGACCGTGGCGCTGGACGTGACTCCAACCGTACTAAGACCACGGACGAAGCCCCGCGCGGCGGACGTCGTGGTGGCGCTCGTGGTGGTAAGTTGCAATAGTCCGAGGAATATCAGAACCTAGACTGGCGCAGTTAAGCTAACGCTGCGTTCGCAAAAGGCCGCGGCGGTAGACGCGAGGAGGGCGACCGTCACCCCTTCAGAGGCGCTCTTCAGTAAGCCCACCATGTATGACCCCGCACTCTTCCGGGCCGTTGTTAACACCCTCTGTAGTAGCAACTCCGAGAAGCAGGCTGCCCAGTCGTGGGGCGCCAACGAAGGCGAGGCTGAGCTGAAGGACGAGCAGGCGGCCGCCGAGATTGCCCAGTCCGAGCAGAAGGCTGAGGGTGAGGCTGCTGCCGAGGGCGAGGCGAAGGAGGAGGAGCCCGAGGAGAAGCACATCACCTATGACGAGTACCTCGTCCAGCAGGCCGAGAAGAAGGCTGCTCTTGAGGCCGAGCTTCAGGTCCGCCAGCCCAACGAGGGCGTCAAGGACGACAAGTGGAAGGATTTTGCCCCTCTCGCGAAGGACGATGAAGAGGAGCTCTTCCCCGCCTCCGGCGGCAAGGCCAAGCGCGAGCGTGAGCGCAAGACCAAGCAGTTCGTCGAGCTCGAGAACCGCTACATCGAGCCTGAGCGCACCCGCGGCGGCCGTGGTGGTCGTGGCGGCGACCGTGGTGACCGTGGCGACCGTGCCCCTCGTGGTGACCGTGGCGACCGTGGCGAGTTCCGTGGTGGTCGTGGCCGTGGCGATGGTGCTCGTGGCCGTGGCCGTGGCGCTCCCCGCGGCGGCGAGTCCCGCGGTGAGTTCCGTGGTGGTCGCGGCGGCGGCCGTAGCCAGGAAAACAAGCCGATCAACACCAACGACGAGGAGGCCTTCCCCAGCCTGGGCAAGTAGGATGAACTCGGGCTTATTGGGTCACTCCCCAGGAACTAGACACGGACTCTTGCTCCCCGAGTTTGCGGATTTGAGAGGTCAACGAAGGATAGCAGGAAAGGAGGACATCGGCATGTGCATTGGCCGTGGACTACAACGTGGTTCAATTTGGGAGCGAGCTTCCCGCCTCAATGAAAGGCAAAGCAAATGGTTACTCGATACTTGACCCCCCAAAACAACGAAAGTTTCTTTTTCTCTTTTAAACGAACACCAGCCCTTGGAGTTCCCTTGCTTGCATGGTCATGTGTATTCGGAAAATGGTTGGCCGTTTCGGACCAAAAAAATGGAATTTCGCACAGCTTCCGCCATCGCTGTACCGTTAGTCGGTTGATCTACGTGTTCCCCTTTACGTCACGATCCACCTCTATGTAGTAGTGACATGTGCGGCGACTACCGGAGATGACATCCGGGACTGACAGGCGTGTTGCGTGATGACTACCGGCCTGGAGTTGGTAAATCCCTCCTCGAGTTTCTTGCACTACTGGCGCCTGGGGCTATAACACGTAACCATAGCAACCTCATCGTATGTGTTGCACATGCCTCAGAACTGTCACAAAGTCCCATGCCAACATCTTCGTCGCACCATACAGACGAATGGGACTCTTTCGTCATCATGTAACTATATGTTTGTGGTTACGTCTCCCGAATCTGGTTGTTTGTTGACTTGACATTTATATCCTAGGCAACCAACCAACACCTTTTCAGGGGTGTTGCAAGTATGGGGGAAAGAGGCCATGACGGCTTCGGAGAGGAAGTCCGTGTTGTTTGATAACCGTTGTGGGCTGGTTCATCGCCGTAAACGAACAGCGTAGATACCATAGCGGCAGGTTGTAGTAGTGTCCGTACTCATTTACCTAACTTCCTCAAGCCGTCGATAAGGAATTTAGTTGCTTTGAGCTTTACGAGGATGGGAATGCATACTTCAACGGGCCGATCGAGGGAAGTCGTAACGCTCTTGCTATGGGTGTCATAACTATTGTACATGTACATGTACAACTGAGCCCCGAAAAGGATTTCGCTGGTAGGTTCGTATTACAACTCTCTCGTGAGGCCGGGGGTCATGTATGCACATGGATACTTTTTCAATTAAATTATCCCGCTATGCATACAAAGGTCGCTTGTGGCATCGTCAAAGCAGGTGGTGCCTCCTCCTCGCGCCAACTGCCCGGCCAACATCAATCCCAATGCTGGCAAGCAATAGCACCCCGTTAAACACAGCCATCAAGTAGAACGGCGCCCCCGTAGACCACGCGTCGAACAGATACCCGCCGAGCTTAGTCAACAGCAAGATGGCGGCGCCTCCAAACCACGAATACACCCCAGCCACCGAGCCCTTCAACCTTACCCTCGACACCGTATCCTCCGGCAGCGCAGCCTCGTTCTCCAACAACGGCGCCGTATCCCCCTCACCGTCCGCGTCCTCGACAAGCGTCTCCCGCTCCCCATCCGCCCGCGCCAGCACATTGACAACCTCCACCTTCAACACCCCGCGCCCGAGCGACCCCAGACTACACACGATCGCGCCGATCTGGCTCACCCCCATCAGCGCCGCCAGCAAGAACACCACGGGACTCCCGCCGCGCCCCTCCACATCCTTGAACTCGGGGCTCTCCAGCAGCGGAAAGGCCACGTACCCGACGATCCCCAGCACAGCGGACACGACCACGGGCCAATTGACGCTCCCCCCGCGACTAGCGGCGAGGTAGCCAAACAGCGGGGCGCAGACGAGGCCGACGAGCTGGGCGACGCCGGCGAGGATGGAGGAGAGCACGTAGGCCTGGCGGCACTCCTTCTTGAGGTCGGGGGAAGGGTCGGTGGGGGAGCCCTGGCAGAAGCCGCGGCTGAAGAAGTAGGTGTTGACGAAGAGCGGGAGGAACAGCGAGATGGCGACGGTGGAGGCCCGTGCGACGAACCCGCCCAGATAGCCCAGCGCGATGTCGTAGTCGGTGAGGCCGAGCTGGAGGGCGCGTTGGAGGAGGTGGTGGTAGGGGAGGATTCGCTAGGGAGAAGGGGGGGGGGGTGTTAGTTCGGGGTTGAAAGTGAGAGGTACCATTGTGAGGGTGTGAGGGGGGTTTGTTGTCTCTTACGTTGCTGAGGGTGGCGGCTGAGTTGGAACCGGTACCTTGGGGCGTTGAACCCCTCCAGCCGAAGAGCATCCGGAAGCCTTTGCCTTCTTCACCTCTCAGGCCACGTAGGCCGAAGAGGACGAAGATGGCAACGAGGAAAGAGATACTGCCGACAATATAGAAGCTGTCCTTTATTGCGTCGGCGAAAGCCACGCCGTCGACGTGGCTGAAACGGGCTGGCAGGGGAAGGAAGAGCACGAGCGCAACTAGGGCGCCGCAGCCGGTGAAGAGACCGACGTATCCGGCAAGTGCGGAGGATTTCCCCTTGCTTTCCGAACCCTTGGGTGGTTCTTCTCCATCTGTGGATGTCTCGTTGCTATCGCGACGGAAGCGGTCAGGGGTGATGGTCGCTTCGGAGTCGACAGACAGCGATACGCTCGATCTTTCGCCTGGCGTGGCTGGTCCGCGTGTCGTTTTCGCGGCTGGCCCGGTCTCGTCGGTCAATGATGGGAGGATAGCGGTTACCATGGTGGTCCTGGATAACATACATGCACTGATTAGCATACTGTTGGCTCTTCGAGTTCCACGGTCACTTACACAGCCGCAGCGCCCACGGCGAAGAATACCCTAGCCAGCAACAACTGCGGATAGACATTGCGCGCCTGAACAAATAGGAACAGGGAAAGGCCAATGATGGCATATCCAGCCACGGCAACATAGCGCACGCCGCTGCGGTCCGAAATTAGTCCCCAGACGGGACACGCGATGAGGACCACAATCTCGTCGACGAAGCCTAGGGTGCCCACGATGTCGCCCACGCCATCCTTGATACCAATCAGGTCGGTAATTACAAACGAGACACTACTATTGAGGAACACGAGGAACGAGATGCTGAATAGAGATATGCCCAGCAGGTAGGTCAAAGCCTGGAGGGGGGTTGTCGATGCTGAGAAGGGCAACCGCCGCAGCAGTCCCTGGCTGAACGCCATTGTCAGTGGGAGGGCCTAGTGGCCCAATTGCTCTTCGTGATTAAATTTAGTATTAACGTGGTACCGCGCCCATCGCGTGATACGGCGGTTTTGGTGTTGAAGATTGGCGAGCACGCGTTTGCAGGACGGAAGATGCAGCTCCGGTTACGCACGCCCAGCATCCGATCATGGGGATTCCGTCCCGTCCGGCTGTAAGCGGGCCCAGCGGGGCACCCCGGCCTTCACCTTGCTCCCCTGTTGCCCGCCCTGAGCCGCCGCAGAAAGGCCAGGATGCCCCGCAGTCCGCTATCAGCAACCCTGTACCCCACCGACTCCGGAGTCATTTTTAGGGCCACCAGCGCCACCATCTCGGCAACCCGTTTCACCGCTTTCCTCAAATCGTTTTTGCGACACAGCGCCAGTGCGGTCGTGGATAGTTGGCGGCTAGAGACGGGGTTGGTACCTGGTGACCAGAAGTGTGTTGTTTAGGCCATTCATTGCCTAGTTCGCACCTTCGTTGTCCTTCCTTATCATACCTTGCACTCTTTCGTCTTCGTTTCTACACCACCACCACACCTCCCAAGGACTCAAGGACAGCCGCCAACATGTCCGCTTCTCTCCCAGGCAGCCGGGCTCTCCCAGAGTCACAGTACGACCTTGGTACTTACTGGGGGCGCGTCAGGCATACTATGGGAATCACGGATCCTAGGTGAGAACGCTCAGTGGGTGGGGGGTTGAGGGGATGGGGGATGCGCCGGGTGTGTACCCTCCTGTTTGGTTCGCCGTCACAGCACAAACGCGGATGGGGGTTGATATCGACACCAATTGGGGGCGCAAGAGACCCATCTAACTCACGGACAAGCGCTGACTCAAATATCTCTCGACCAGTACCCTCCTCGTCGGTAGCGCCGGTCTCGAACAAGCCAAGAATGCCCTGATCGCATACAAGCAAGGCCATGTAAACTCGATGACACCCGAGCTATGGCGGGCCAAGAAGATTGTCGACTCGACACTTCACCCGGACACAGGCGAAGCCGTTTTTCTGCCCTTCCGCATGTCATGCTTCGTGCTCTCCAACTTGGTCGTCACAGCGGGCATGCTGACCCCAGGCCTGGGCGTACGTCCTACCCCCTCCACCCGCCTCCCTCTGACTCTCCTTCTGACTTTTCGTTGCCCAACAGAACCGCGGCACAATAGCCTGGCAAGTCGCCAACCAGTCCCTCAATGTGGCGATCAACTACTCCAACTCGAACAAATCCTCCCCGCTGTCCTGGTCCAAGATCGCCCAGTCCTACTTCCTCGCCGTGACCGCCTCCTGCTCCGTCGCCGTCGGCCTCAACAGCCTCGTCCCGCGTCTCAAGAGCCTCTCCCCCTCCACCCGCCTCATCCTCACCCGCCTGGTGCCCTTCGCCGCCGTCGCCAGCGCCGGCGCCCTCAACGTCTTCCTCATGCGCGGCGAGGAGATGCGCACGGGCATCGACGTGTTCCCGGCCAAACCCAAGACCAAAACAACAACAGCAGAGCAACCCAGCCCGGCCGCGGCCCTAGAAAAGGCACCACAGCAAGAGGACGACGGTGCCAGCAGCAGCGAACAAAGCCTAGGCAAAAGCAAAAAAGCGGCGACCCTCGCCGTGGCTGAGACGGCCGCCAGCCGCGTGTTCAACAGCTCGCCCATCATGGTGCTCCCGCCGCTGCTGCTGGTGCGCCTGCAGCGCGGCGACTGGCTGCGCAGGAACCCGCGCTTCACCACCCCGGTCAACCTCGGCCTGATCCTCATCACGAGCTACGCCGCCCTGCCCCTGGCCCTCGCCGCCTTCCCCCAGCGCCAGCGGCTGAGGGCCGAGAGCCTGGAAGAGGAGTTCCATGGGAGGGGGGGGAAGGGGGGTTGGTGGAGTTTAATAGGGGGATTTAGGTAGGTGTGTATGTACGAAGTAGTTGGGCTGTTTTGGAAGGGGATTGGTTGGGGTTGGTGGTTTTCGTGGGTTTGGAGGCACTGGCCTGGCGGGGGTTGAACTTGGGGGCGGGTCACAGGAGGGGACCCGGTTTTCAATATGGATGAGACGCTGTTCTGGTATGTAGCTTTGCATAGCGTTTCTGCGTGGCATAGCCTGGAGTATGATCTAGGATGTTTTTGGTTTTTGACGTTTAGACACGTGTGTGAGGACAAGAGACAAGATGGAATGCGAAGAGTGAGAGGGATAGCTGAGCGTGTCATCACGCTAGTTTCGACCCGCACTGCCATGTGAAGATGACGCATAGCCCGGGTTTGGGGTGATAGTCATTCTGGTGAGAGCAGGCTGTCTGTCGGATCCTCGATTTGAGGCAAGTTGGTGAAATCTAAGCGGGCACTGCCTGCATGGGTAAAAAAGAAACTAGACTCCCTGTGTAGAAGCTTGAGTTGTCGGAACGAAACAACAGTTCAGGAGCCCAAAGAGGCAGATTTCATTCCCTTTCCATTTCTTTTTACTCACTTTTTGTTTTTCCTATCCCTTTCCCCCGTCTCCTATTCGTTCGTTGTTTCTCTTATTTCCTTTATACGATATACGAACTTATCTTTTTGTATCTGAAAGCTTGAAGAAGCTCTTTTTTTCTCGTTTTATGTTTCTTTTAATCGAACTTTTTAAAGTTATCTTCCTCCATCTCTCCCTTTTTCATTATTTTTTCCAATTCTTTTACGCAAACCTATCTTCTCTTCGAGTTCGCCTTTTCTAGTCGGAGGGTGGTGGCGGGGTTGTCACACGGCAAACGAAGTCGGGGGCTGTCTCCTGCCAAGGCTTAGGTCAGGTGTAAGACGAGGCCCAGACCAGACTCGTTGGGGACGCGCAGGCGAAATGTCAAAAGGAGGCGGGCTCAGGAAGGCCACAATCTCGGCCGCAGGGGATAGGATATGCTCTCATCGCCTCGCTCTTTTGTGAATCAAACCCCCAACTTGAGGGGTTTAGGCGCCTTGTCGCCCCCTTCTTATCGCGGGGAGGGAAACGGACAAAGAGCCTCCTCTCAACCTGACGTAGGTAAAGTAGCGGGGGCCGGCAACTGGGAGATGGCATGAAGGAAACGTCACTCGCTTCCTGGATTCCCACTGGCTACTGGCTGGGGGAAAGCCTTCCCTGTGTGACGGCGAGGTAATAATCGACGCGACCGGACGGGCAGACGGGCAGACGGGGTCGTGGTTGGTGCCACTCGTGGTTCCTTTTAGGGACGCTGCTTGCCCCGCAGGTGCCGGTTGCCTTTCCGGTCCCGGTCACATTTCGCTGCTGCTCCTGGCTGGCGCTGTGACCCCGCAGAAGGTCGCTCGCTGCAAGTGCCTTCTCTTGCGGCTTCCCGTCGCTAAGGTGGTCATCGGATGCAGGTGCCGGCAGGATGGATGAAGTCATTTCCACACCTCCTACGCACATACCCATTCGGCGAGGGACGCAATCGTTTTTCAGGTTTTGTTCGAAACTCGATGGTTTAACGAGGCCGTGCTGAGTGTGTTGCGGAATACAGTCTAGCCTCACGGACAGGCTGTCCGGGCAGTGAACAGCCCATCTTCTGGTTGCTGCTGGGCGGGTTTGCCGACAAAAAAATTGACCCCTGCCATCGCGCCCGAGGACGTGGCCGAGAATTCAAAGGCTGAACTTGTTGAGAAGTGTGTCGCTTCCCGCCCGTCGTTGATCGCCATGCCTCAGGTTGCTTCTGGGCCAAACCAGGGAGGAATCCCTGGCAGCAGCTCGCGGTTGTGCTGCTGGGAAACGCGCTAGCACCTGCTTCGGGAGTTCCAGCGCGCTTCGCCTGGATAATAGCGGATTGCCAAAGGAAGATCACTTCGGGACCTGATACAGGAGCCGCTGATGGGGCGCCCTTCCCATATTCGTGCGCGGATATTAATTACCAAAATCCCCTTGGTTAGTGTCTCGGCTCGGTCTTGTTTCCCTTCCTCCAGGCGGCCCCTCATTCTCCTTCCAGTCAGAATCAAGAGCGGCCTGAGATGTCTCTTCCGTGTAAGACTCGGGAACGAGTCCGGTTGAAGCGTGGGCAGGGACCGCGAGCCGCAGCGGGCTTGAATGGATGGATTTCGGGGAGCTCTGGAGGCTAACTCGCCAGTTGAAGTATCCGGTCGGATTCCGCGCTCGTTTTAGGCCGCCGAAGGATGAGAGCTAACCTGGAACCTTTTTTGCATGGTGGGACGTCGGATCTATCCTCATCGCTGACCAAACACGGCCCGCATGCTCGATGTTAGTCCGACCTGCATGGAGAACATCCTCAACTGTTAATCGCTTTGTCGGTGACGCCACGCTTTTCAAGTGGGCGATGACAGGCTACGTTTACGATGGAAGCGGAGTTCGGGTTTCGAATGCTGAACACAATTATAACCCAGGTGCCTTAGCACCTAAAGTAGTACAAATACCCTACAACCTACCCAAGGGAGATGGGACAGGGGTCGAATCTGACGGGACCATGATGGATGTCGCATCGCCCATCAGTCGGCGATTCACAGGAGCCGGAGCCCCCACCCAGCCAAAGACCCACCATAATCTTCTAGTGGCGTTCTTGTGCTGGAATGCTCGAAGGCGGCGCTGTTGCGGCTTGCCAAACGGGGCAGTGGGCGGTGGGCAGTGGTCCCTGGGAGGGAATGAGGCGTTCCAGGTTGTCACGCAAAGACTCGGACAATGCACGAAGTATTCGTGTGTATTCGTGCTTGCCCTTGAGAGTGGGCTTGGATCGGGATGGAAGGCAGGAAAACTGTTCCACCTACACTGCACTGTGCAATAATCTCACAACAGAAGGTGGCTGTCGCCAGCGATCAGCTGAAAGCACGGTGCTGACTCCTTGTTTAACCACGGTGCCCACACACGAGGGCGCAAGCCGTGACTTGGCGGAAGCACGGAAGCTACGGTCACGGCCGCCCTCAGTGGCTTTTGCCATTCACTGCCAGAGGCCTTTCGAAAGTTTGATCGATTTCATTCTCTCGGGAAAGCCCTCTTATGGGCTGGGATTTGGCGTAAAAGCAGTCAATTTGGGGATTTGACTGTGGAGATAAATTACTTGCCGACTCGTAAAGCAAGAGCTCAATGCGTGCCCTTGTGGCTGGCAAAAACCCGACTCCTGTAACGGCGTTGCCGAGCGAAACGTGCATGCTCAGTAGGGCAATCAACCGTCCCTCGGCCACAGCGGAAATCCGGTTCTCTTTTTGCCAGGTCCTTGCTGAGCGAGCAGGCGAGTGGGCGAGTGGTCGAGTGGACTGCCGCGCACAACAAGCGTCGCAACCTGCCCAGGCCCAGCACACAGACCACTGAGGGTTCGGGTCCCCCTGCCCGCCTCCCTCCTGAGGTCCTGTCGTTGCGTTGAGGGAATCTGGAATCTGGAATCTGGTCGCCCCGAGTTCCATATCGTGACATGCCCGGTCTATTCCATTTCACTTTAGATGTACCTACACAGTAGGCACTCCCGAGAACAAATAACTGTTCCGAGTCTCGACACCAGATCAAATGCCGACTCGGCCACCAACAAGGTTTCGTTAGCGACCGGAACTGAGTATTCACGCGCTTCCGGCTCCTCCTTTAGCGGAACAACAATCCGCTGCGCAAAACCCCCCAGCGAGGTCATTCACCAGTCACAGACGTCGTCGCTGGGGCCAGGTCGTTAACTCGCCCACGAGCGACTTGTTCCGCCGCTTTCTCGCCCCAACTTTACAACTTGGGAACCCTCGTCTTTTCCTTTTACATTCACAACTAACTCTCCTGGTCACCACACCCATTTCTGGCGCGGCCAAACGAAAGAGCGACTATGTCGACGCCGACGACTGCGACGGCAACATTGCCTCACTACAGCCCACACCATTTCCGTTATCCCCATCATCAACACCCGCACCAGTCGTATCCGCAACCAAACTCATCATCGTACCGCGCACCAAACCCAATCCTCCCGCCTGCCACCCGCCTGGCGTATCCCTCTCCGGGCTATTCTTCTGCTGCGAGTCACACGTCGGGAAATGGAGTAGCAGCCGTGCCGTCGGGCCACGCGAGAGTCGCACTCCACGAACCAGCCGATGAGACCTCTCGACTGAATCACCTCTACCCAACCATGCCCGCAACAGCCTCGCAGGCCCAGCCTCAGGCGGAGCCGCAACCTCCCCGCAAGAAACGCCGGTCGAGGGAACCGGACTGGAAGACCTTTTATAAGAATGGTCTGCCCAAAGAGATCATCGTCATCGACGACTCGCCTGAGCCCGAGCGTCCGAATGCACCGACCACCGCTGCGCAGACCCTCGCGAACGGTCACTCGCATGTTGTGACAAATGGTGGTGCGCCCGGTTCCTCGGCCAAGAAGAGGAAACGAGACGACGAGCCCACGCCGTACGATCCTGTCCACCACAGTGCCGCTGTCGGCTCCCACACCCCCAGCAAGTCCACTGCCGCGAGCGACCGGACGAACTCGGCAATTCACACGACCGCGGCGACATCACTCGGGTCGCTCTCGTCAAATGGCCAGTACGAGTACGATACAACACAATCCAGCCAGAAACGGAAGAGGACAACCCGCCAGCAGATCGCAAACGAAGCGAGGCGCCGCGAGGCTGCGATATATACCGATGCCCTCGCTCACTACCGGCCGCCTCCCTACCCCCCCAAGAAGGCCCGCGATGTGCACATCAAAGTTGTCGCCGACGTGAGTAGCCTACTTTTTTCGCTGTCATGCCTGCATAGGCCGCTAACCAGCCCATCCAGCCCCCGCATACCAAGAACATCCGGGTCGATGATGACGATGGCCACTACATCGTCGTCCCCGACAACGATCTGACCGAACGATGTAAGTCTCCGCTCCGCCATCCACGAATCGTCCAAGACTGACCCGATTTTGCCCGTAGACCAAATGGTCAAGCTGCTCGGACAAGGCACGTTCGGCAAGGTCGTACAGGCAAGAGATAAGGTGTCGGAGAAACTGGTCGCCATCAAGATCATTCGTTCTGTCCAAAAGTACCGCGAAGCGAGTAAGATCGAACTTCGCGTCCTGGAGACTCTCAGAGCCAACGACGAGGAGAACCGGAACCGCTGCATCCACTTCCGAGACTGCTTCGACTACCGCGGACATATCTGTATCGTCATGGATCTCCTCGGCCAGAGCGTATTCGACTTTCTTAAGAGCAACAGTTTCGTGCCGTTCCCGAACAGCCAAATCCAGAATTTCGCCCGACAGCTGCTCACCAGCGTCGCCTGTAAGGAGCCCCCGTCTGGACGAGCCGTAGTAGGGAGGGAACGTGTGCTGACTAGGGAGTAGTTCTTCATGACCTCAACCTGATCCACACAGATCTGAAGCCGGAGAACATCCTTCTGTGCCACAACGAGTACCAGACTTTCACGTACAATAGGAAAATACCGTCGGCTAGTACCAACAACAGCAACCGCCAGGCCAGCCAAAGAAAGGTGCTGCTGGACACGGAGATTCGGCTGATCGATTTCGGCTCGGCAACCTTCCAGGACGAATATCACTCGTCGGTGGTGTCGACCCGCCACTATCGGGCACCCGAAATCATCCTCGGACTTGGGTGGTCGTACCCTTGCGACATTTGGAGTATCGGCTGTATACTGGTCGAGTTCTTCACCGGCGATGCCCTCTTCCAGACGCACGATAATCTCGAGCACCTGGCCATGATGGAAGCAGTCGTCGACGCCAGGGTCGATCCGTCTCTCGTCCAGCAGGTCAACCGGATGACGAGGAACGGCGGGAACCCGCCTCCAAGTGCGTACCAAACGCCTCACAACCCGACCGGACCAAGAACGCTAATATGTGGCAGATACTTCAAGCGTCTCAAACTCGACTATCCCATGCCCGATACCACGCGAGCATCGCGGCGATTTGTCAAGGCCATGAAGAAGCTACCGGTTGGTGCTAACTTTCTTAGTTTTCATCATCATCATCATCACCATCATCATGATCATCATGATGATGATCATTCTCACAGGCAACTGAAAAAATTACAGGAATCATCCCCTCAAACACCAAATTTCTGCAACAGTTCCTGGACCTCCTCCAAAAGATCTTCGTCTACGACCCCGCGCACCGCATCACCGCGAAACAGGCTTTGCAACATCCCTGGTTCCGCGAAGTCGCGCACCCTGATGACGGGACCGAAGCAGCGCGCATCCGCGCCGACAAGTTGAGGATGCGGGAGCGGGAGCGAGAGCTGTCCGGCGCCAGCCATGGCCCCGTAGAGGAGCGATCGGTGAGGAGGTGATGGGGAAAGAGGGAGGGGCGTTGGTTTTTGCGCAACAGAATACCGTCCGGTAACGGCAGAGCGGGGAGTTTCACGAAGCCATGTCTCCCACAAATTCGGTATATGATATTATTCCTCTCTATATGGATCCGCCACCTGCATCCATCTCGGTGCTTCGGCGGCGGCCGTGATATCGGAGGAGATAGGAAAGGGGTTTTCTGCATTTTTATATTTATCCACCACACTCCGCTTTTTGCTGGCGGGTCATTATAATGAATCAGGGGATGATGGGCGTTGATTCGAGGTTCAGAGGAACGTGGCTCTCTCATACCCAGGGTTCTTGAGCAGGAAACGGGGCATGGACTTATATAGGCGTGAAAACTCAACACTGCTTTCTATCCGAAGAGCGATATTGTTTGCCAACTGAACCACCCCCACGAGACGGGAGCTTGCTCAGTTCGAAGAGTCGCACATTAGCAGGTGGATTTCCAGTCTGGATATAGTCTGTCTCCCCTTGGGCTTATTTGGTTGATATTTTTTGCTGACTTGTGGTACTAGGCCTACGAAGCGAGAACTTTTATCTACAGATCTACAGACCCTGTCCAAGTCGTGGCAACACAGCCGTTGCTGTTCATTATTCCCCTCGGAACAGACGATGTTTAGTCGCCATTGGGAGATCCCGCATGTTCAAGCTCGAAGCCTCTGTTTGAAGTGAACACTGACAATGAACCACCACCAACATGGACGCTGGTTCTGTGCTAGGGGGTATATCACAACCTCAGCACCCTCCAAGGCGTCTTGAGATCTAGGCCTTTCCTCCCCCAAGAGCGAGTGTCTTTGGGTGAGTTCAACAACTAAAGGCTTTTACCATTACGAGTCGAATCGAATCGAATCGACACTAAGCCAACTCACTCGGCCTCGTTCATCTATCCAACGTCGCCCCCACCCAACAACAACACAGCGCACCCCATCACCCCAAGGCAACCACGCAGCGATGGCGCGCACCAGAACCCCATCCCTCACCCCCAACACCGCCGCCGATGACCCCATCGACTACGACTGCGACCCGATCATCCACATCGACCGCAAGAGCATGCTCCAAGCCGCCAACCTCCTTTTTTTCGCCTCTGCGCCCCCTCTACCCCCCCACCAATTCATCAACACCATCAACACCAACACCACCACCCCCTTCCCCCCTCCAACCACTCCTCCAGAACCCCCACCACAATCCACTCCCCCTTCACCCCAACCAACCCCCGCCCCTACGGCCCCCGCCCCTCCTCCTCCTCCTCCCCGCCACCCAACCCCCGAAAACCCATCCTCAAAGCCGCCACCACCTCCCACCTGCCCCTCGCCTGGCTCGACGCCCAGCGCGACGCCATCGCCGCGCTCGCAGCCGCCAACGCCAACTCCAACTCCAGCCTCGGAGCGCGCGCTGCTCTCGCGCCAGCCCGCCGTCGTGCGCGCTCTGCGCCGCTTGGTGCCGTGCCGCCGCCGCCCCCCGGGGAAGGGGTGGTTGTGCAGGGCGCATGAGGGGTTGGAGAGGGAGGTGGTGAGGGGGTTGTTGCGGCTGGTGAAGGTGGAGGTGGGGGTTAGGTGTGATGTGGTTAGGGCTTGGGGGGAGGATGTGAGGGGGGGGGGTTTGCTGGGGGGTTCGGGGTGCGGTTGGGGGGGGTAGGGTTGGGGCTGGGGCTGGGGATGGGGAGGGGGATGCGGAGGGGATGGCGCGCAGGATGGGGTGGTTGGTGCAGGTGCTCAGTGGGGTGGGGAGTTTGTTTCTGGGGGAGGAGGAGTTTGAGCGGTATTTTGGCGATAGCGTCCGGCCCGAGTGTCGGTTTGAGAAGGTCGAGAGCGGCTGTCCGGCGTGTGTGCTGGCGGTGGTGGGCGGGCGGCAGGAGGTGCTGATGGCGCTGAGGGCGAGTATGAAGGGGAGGGCCAAGAGCAGGGAGCCGAGGCTGTTGGCGCTGGTGGAGGCTTGGATGCCCCTGTTTGGGTGGCGTGAGGAGCGGGAGATGAGGGCGCAGAGCGACGCGCTGGCGGAGGAGGTGAGGGAGGTCAGGCAGTGGATGCATGATCGCAAGGTTAGGAGGAGGGCCGAGAGGGCGGCGAGGGGGGAGCCGGAGGATCTCTCCGAGGGACGGAGCAAGCACCGTGGGAGACTCCCGTCGGGTACCGAGTTCGTGGATGGTGTGCCTATGCCTAATTTCAGGATGCCGAACCGTTATCAGAAACATGGTGGGAGCAATGGCCGTGGTGTGTCGCCGACGGAAAAGAAGACGATTCGCTTTAGCCTGCCACCCGACGACCACCAGGATCGCGATCGTGACATCTACCGAGCCCCAACCGCTCCCTCGAATGGTGCGGTCCGACAAGAAAGCTGGCCCTCCACCATTTCGTCTCGAGTCCCTCCCATCATCACCCCTTCCTCTTCTTATGCCTCCTCTTCCCTCTACCATAGGCGCTCCTCTTCTCGCTATTATGGCCCCTCCTCTTCCCGATCTCCTCTAACCCCCTCCACGTCCAGGCCTCCCTTCCCCCTTCCCTCTCCCACCGCCTACCTAACCCCTTCCACCTCCAACCCCTGGCTCTACCGGCCCACCTCCAACCCGTCCCCTTTCAGCGCTTCCTCCAATCCCAGTGTTGACGCGGCTGGCTACTACGTCGCGCCGCGCATGAACTGGTACGACAGGGACAGTGGAGAGGTCCGGGGTTCCTCTCATCCTCGGCACCAAGGGCGCCGCCCAACCAATCCTCGTCTTCGTCGTTCTGGATAAAGAAGGCGGGCCAGCCGAGTCATCCGTCGGGTGGGAGTGTCTGGGGTAAACTTTATAAGAATTAAGGCTATTGGGTGAGTGGTTGGTTGGTGGGATGGGGGTATATACATGGGTTCTGGCGTTGGTAGGGATCATAAACAAACAAGGGGAACTCTGTTCGGCAATGTCCTGAGCTTAATATGAAAGAAAGCATTGTGATTGTCTGAAACAAACAGCACATTGCCACTTCTTATTGACGACGTCTTTCGGGTGGCTTACCGTCTACACACCTTTCGGTTCTTCGGCACACATCTCTCTTGCGCGCAAGAGACAATTACTGGCAGGGCCTTACCCTTGACTAGACGCAAATCCGAAGTAGACATTGAGAATATGAATGTCATGAGCCACTTTTAACGCTATACTGCTTTATAGTCTACTTTCTTTATCTATGATTTTTGACTGCCAACTTTCCCGATATCCGTTCTTGACCGTGACGAAGTAGGCTAGAGATGAGAATGTAAGGGTATATGGAGCGGTAATGTTTTGGTTAGCTATCTATTACCCAGCAGAGATAGATAACCCAACACGCCATGCCATGATAATAGCGGAGAAGCCCAATATTCTATACCCCAGCCCACCAGCTCTCCAGTGAACTTTCTTTTTCTCTCCCAAACATGCTGGGTATTTCCCAGCTGTGTCTCTATGACATCTATGCACAATACAATGCACCACACATACTAACCAACCTACAGTCAAAAACCTACTCTCAACCTACTGTACAACAACAACAACAACCCTTACCCCCCTCTATCAACCATCAACCATCAACCATCATCTATCATCTATCATATCATCTATCATCTACATCACACCCCTCCCTCCTCCCCGCCCTCCCTCTCCCCCTCCTCCCTCTCCCCTCCCTCAACAACTCCCTCAACGCCGGCAAAAACAGCCCCGCCTGCCTAAACTCCCCCAACCTCACCCTCATTAAATCAAACGCAAACAACACCTCCACATCCCTCCCCCCGCCCCCCCCCCTCCCCAGAAGAAGAAGAAGCAGAATCCGCCCCCGTCCCCAACCACTTCTTCTCATCCACGACAGGCAACTTGGGATAGCGCTGCGAGAAGTGCGTCAGCAGGATCCTGCGGGCGCCCATCTGGCGGCCGACCTCCAGCGCCTCGGACAGGGTGGAGTGTTTCTTGGCGAGGGCGTCCCCCGCGAGCTCGTCCTCAAAGGTGCACTCGTGCAGCAGCAGGTGGGCGCCGCGGGCGAGGTCGGCGAAGGCGCGCGAGGGCCGGCAGTCGCCCGAGTAGGCGAGCTTCAGGCCCGTGTCTGGGAAGGTGAGGACGGCGGCGGTGGCTTCGTAGCAGTGGTCGACGAAGCAGGATTCGACTTGCGGGAGGTGGAGGGTGGCGGGGTCGAAGCCGGGGGGGAAGATGGGCGTGCCGTGGCGGCCCGGGAGCGGGTTGCCGGCGCAGCGGAGGGTGACGGGGACGATGCGGTCTGGGCTGAGGTCTTGGATTTGGTGGAACTCGCGGATGAAGTCTTGGTATTTTTGCGTGGCGATGAGCGCGAGTTTGTTGCCCTCGGGGGCGACCTCGCGCCAGCGGGAGAGGACGCTGACGGTGCCGAGGTGGTGGTCGGCGTGGGCGTGGCTGATGTAGATGGCGCGGAGGTCCCGGAGGATGTCGTCGGCGGCTTGGTAGCCGAAGGCGCGGCGGAGCTGGCCGAGCGTGTTCTCGCCGCAGTCGAGGATGTAGCTACCCCAGCCGGGGACGCGGATCAGCGTGGCCGAAACGTTGCGGTATTTGGACGGCATGGCCGAGCCGGTGCCCAGCGGCACGATTTCGGTTTCCGGGCTCGGCAGGTCCTGTTGCGCCCTCTGGATCTCGGCAAGGAAGTCCGGCTGGGAAATGGCCTGTTGGGCCACCTTGGCTAGCTTCATGACCTGCGGCGTGTACGTTGCTAGCTCCCAGAGGGGCTTTTTGACATCCATCGGCGGGACGACAAGGTCAGTGACGAACGAGGGTTTTGGAGCAAGCTGGTATTTGAGTCCTGTGCGGGCAACCTCAGTGGCAGACGCTAGTTCTTTGCCGAGACTAGACGTCGGCTGGTTGTCGAACACGGGCAGCGGAAACCTGTCTCTATCGATACTGTTCATTTTGATGGATTGGGAGGCGGGGGACTCGAGGGCCGGGACGTTGGGACACACGGCGCTGCCGAGGATGATGTGCTTGGCCGAGGAGAGTCTCTCGACGAATTGCCGTACCGCTGGGCTTTCGAGGGTGATGCCATCGGAAAGGATCCAGTACACGTTGTCAATACCCTTCATGATCTCTGGGTTCGACCATTCGTGACGGTTGAGCAAGTCATCGACTAGATCCTGGGACGGAAGGTCGATAACGGCAAAACCGCGGCCTTCAATCTGCGCCCCCATGACCATATCTGGCGTGACGACAATCCCATCCTTCCCGGTCACGGATTCGCCCCTGGTGAGCAGCTTGAAATCCGTCTTGACGACGCCGAAATTGGTAGCCGCCTGGGGGTCAAACTTGCCTCGCCGCGAATGACACTTCACGATATAACACATGGATTGCTTAGACGGTTTCGTGGGCGGGAGTTCGGGAATCTGAGAGGCCGGCCAGGGCATCCGGACGAGGACCTTAGTGTTAGGAGCCTCGGAGGCGGGGGGCCCATCGTAAGGTTCAATGTGGCCCTGGGCGTTCCTGATGAAGATCTTGGCCGGCAGTTGCACGTCCGCAAGCCTCACCTCGCGCAGGGTATCGAGCTTCCACTTGGAACAGAACATGTCCTTGACGACGGCTTCCCTGATATTCTGATCCGCCTCCTCTGCGGCCAGATTCTCGCGCGGGTCGGATGACGAGCTCAACTTCCGCTTCTTGGGCGAGCTCTGCCCGGAGGGGCGGGCTGTTGGCTGCTCCTTGGACAGCGGGATAGACCAAACGCGGATATTCTCATCCTCGTAGTCCGGGCTGTCCTTCCCTTCCAAGTCGGCGCGGGGGTCGACCTGCAGCTCCCTGGTGTGGACAGGGAGGGCTTTCCGGAGGATGAAACGGCGAGCTGAGGCGAGCAGG
The DNA here is from genome assembly GCA_023383405.1 of Chaetomium cochliodes. Classification (NCBI taxonomy): domain Eukaryota; kingdom Fungi; phylum Ascomycota; class Sordariomycetes; order Sordariales; family Chaetomiaceae; genus Chaetomium; species Chaetomium cochliodes. The sequence goes on from JAKWJL010000007.1 coordinate 750,919, forward strand.
TGTACCAGATTCTTTCCACCATGTATATTCAAATGCGGAAGACCCGCTTGATCCTTTTCCTTTTCCTTTTTGCCCTTGCTGCGAAGCTTCTCGTCAACGTCGGCGACGGACGCGGCCTTGAGGTCGGCAAGGGTGAGGATCATGCCGAGCAGGCCACCGGTAGCCTCCCAGTTGATGCATCCAGAGAGAAAGATATCTTGGATCTTTGCGAGCGACACCTTGCGCTGGACCATGGTGCGCTGGGTGCCCTCTGCTATGCGGCCGAAGAGGTAGCGGCGATTGTCGAAATGCAGCACGAGACAACCCCCCGGGGTGTCAGCCGTGGGGGTGCTCACAATCTGGACGTAGCACAGCATGCCGGTCGGTGGACGGAGGATGGTGATGGCGGGGTGAGGACGCTGGAGCTGGCGGGAGGGGACGAGGACAAAACGAGGGGCACTCGGTCTGGACCTGCCACTGATTCCGATGGGTCGGGGGATGGAATCGGGGAACAGCGATTTGGGGAATATGGCGGCACTCGATTGGCGAAGCTGGGGGGATGGCTTTGCAGCTTGGAGTTTGGCGAGGGAGCGAAAGAAGCGGGAGGAGTGGGAGAGAAATAATAATGCAGGCGGCGAGGGGAGTAAGGGCAGCGGCGGCACCGTTTGGAGTTTGCACGAGACCCGCACGACGTTTGCCTTTGTGGTGGTTGCATACATTTAGGAACCAGCCTCCGCACGCACGCGCACACACGCCGCTTTAAATAAATAGGTATGTAACCCGTCCGAGGGGTGTCCTGGGTTTCATAGGTTCTGTTGGTCGAGGGAGGCGAGGCTTTGGCCGGTGACTCAACCTCGATCCGTCCGTTGGTTACCCAGGTACGCTCAGTATTTACGAAGTACAGAATACAGCAGCACTGTTCGACTTCCCCCCGTTTCTTAGCGGTTGAAACTCGCCCGAACTTTTTTCTGCTGGCGAGTTAATTGCGGGTCGGCGAAGGCGGCGCCTTGATACGGTAGGCGGTGAGGGCTCGGATTGACGATTGACTGAGGGTTAGGGATATAGGTGTGATGCTCACCCGAACGACTTGCCTGTCATGTTAATAGCTCCTTGCACCAGAATGGCACTTGAAGAACGGACTTGAACTAATTCGAGGCTCATACAAACGTCTCTCTTCCCCCCAATAGCACCCATCTATCGTCGTGGTATATGTATATGCTCCAATCCAACCCCCCGCCCCTACCCCATATTGATATCACACCGTCCTCATCTATCCACGTCCATTTTCCTCATCGCGTCTCTCACAATGCCCTCAGCTTCCGCAATGACATCGTCCCCCTTCCTCCAAGTATACAACTTCACCCCTTGCTCATCCAGTGTCTCGTGGGCCCTTGCCAGCCTCTGCAGCCACAACCCCACCTTCTTGTTGACAGCCGCTGTTGCCGCCGCACTGTTCGGCGGCGTCGCTGTCTCCGAGATACTAGTTGGGTATCCGCCAGACAGGGTCGGGAGTGGCTCCATCTCCGGCACATCCGAGTTGAGATAGCCGCTGCTGCGCGGGTTCTGTGGGTTCTGCACCATCGGCGCAGTCCCGCGGCGGCGGGGCGGTGGTGGAGGCGGCGGCGTCGGTTTCGACGTGTTGGGAGATGTGCCGGCAGATGTCCGTGGCCGGAGGGGTAGCCCTGGGCTGATATCAGGCCCGGTAGGAGTACTTCGCTGGCTGTTAATGCTGATATCAGAGGGGGTGCTTCGCAACGCAGCTGGTTTGACTGGCCGCGGCGGTGGTGGTTTGCGTGATGGCGTATCGGAGCTTGGAGTGCTGAGGTTTGCTAAGTCCTGGAGACTTCCAGTCCTAGAAGAGCTTGGCGGCTCGGGTTCGTCAAAGTCGATGAGCGTTCCCATGATTGGCCCCGAGCTCACAGGCGGGGCTGTCGCCCGAGGAGGCAGCTGTGGCCTCCTCTCAAGCTCGTCGCCGGCTGATTGACCTGGCCGGGCTCTACTGCTCCCCTGCCTGTTCCGTTGTGCCGAGTCCATGCTGTACGAGGAATCGAAAAACCCGGTTTGCTCAGGAGTGGTGACATCGCGGATGAAGACGGCCAGGATGCGGCCGGGATTGGCCACGGCCAGCTCCATATAGACTTCCAAGTCTGCCTCTCCGCTATCGCCAACGAGCAAGAACTTCCGTTCCGGGAAATCCCTGATGATGGCCTCCAACGTCCCCTTCTTTCTCTCGGCAACAGGCTCGAAAATACCCTGGAGCATACCGCTATAGTGCTTCAGGTGCATTGACCCCTGGGGGAGGCCGGCCGTGTGGAGAAAGGTCGCGAGAACCGGGTACAGCTGCCACGGACTGTTGGAACAGTAGTGCATCTTGACCCCCATATCGTGCATCGTGTGGTACCATTCTTTGACCCCGTCGACCGTCAAGTCCGCCAGGTCGCGCACCAAAGCGTTCCTGAAAATCTCGCGGGCGCCCATCGAGATGTTGGAGTGTTTGATCGTGTCGTCGACGTCGCTGATCAGGCTGACCCCCTTGGAGCCAGTGATCTCAACGGGTTTCGTAGTCGAAATACTCTCGTTTGCCAGCACTCTGACATCCGTTGGAACGAATTCAAGGGCGACTCGAGTGTTGAAGTGTCCGGAGTCGTCGGTCATGACTGTATGAGATCGTGACTGTTCCTCGTTGTAGAAGAATATGGTGATGGGGATCTGTACTAATGGCGTCGTCATAAAAGGTCCGAGGCGTGCCATAAGATTCGCGTTGGCGACTGCGAGTTCAGCTTCCGTCATGTCCATCTGTGACATGGTGGGTGTCCTCCCTGAAAGAGTAGGCGACGTCGGCGCTGACCTAGAAGCGTGGCTATTTCCCTTCGAACCACCGGGGGCCTCGCTGTATCCGCCCCTGTTCGCGACCTCTTTCTCGTCCTGCCCGCGCTTCTCGATCTCCTGGGCCTCCCGCGCGATTCTTTGCTCCTCCTTCATCTCCTCATACTGCTCGTGCGAGCTCTCAGCAGGCTCCGATTGCACCGTGGGCGCCGGAATCCCACTCAGCCTCCTCGCGAGGCCAACCAGCATACGGTTTCGCCGTGTCATGGGCCCCTTGCTGGGCATGTATATCCACCCCCTCACATCCACATCCACCACGGCCTTTTTATCCTCCGCCCTCGCCCACTCCTGTTTCCAATATTCTTCCTCACTCACCCCCATCTGCGCCGCGTTCGCCGCCTGGAACGACTGCCCCGGCGGCATCCCGCCCCGGTCATTGAACTCCCTCACATGCTTCTTCGCATACGTCGGAAACAGCACCATCTGCTCATGCCCCTTCGTGATGATCGAAACCTCAGGAAACGACCCCGGAATCGAGACCTGCGCGCCCGTCATATCCACCCCGCGAATCCTTGTATTATTATACTGCTCCTTCAACTCGCTCGCGGCCGCCACTCCGGCACGGTACACGCTCCCAGCCACCGCGGCCAGCTTCTTCCTGCGCGACCCGCGCTCACCAGGCGGCGTAGAGGCACCCGACGACCCCATGCCCGTCCCGTACGCCCCGTACGCGCTGTAGCCATACCCGCCCCCACTCCCACCACCGCCACCGCCGCCGCCATAGTGATTCTGCATCGCCGTGCGCGCCCCGCGCCCCGCCGTAGCAGCAGAAGCAGCAGCAGCAGCACGACCGTCCACGCCGCCGCGACCTCCCTGCGTCTGCCCCGCCCCGCCGCGCCCGGCAGAGGAGGAGGAGGACCCTGATGCGGGAGACGCACTCCCCTTTTCTGCAGCCGCCAACGCCCGCCTACCACCCTGACCTTGTCCTTGTCCTAGACCGTGACCCGGACCCTGCCCCTTCCCAAGCCCAAGCCAGCGCCCCCTAACCAGACCCTTCCCAGCAGCAGCAGCACCAGCAGCAGCACCAGCAGCAGAGAGTCTGCGCTCGCGCCCCCGACGCTGGCGCTCGACGATGAAGCTGTAGATGCGGCTCTGCAGGCGGCGCTGGTAGCGGGGGAGGGTGTCGAGGCGGAAGCGCAGCAGGCGGTCGCGGTAGCGGGCGCGGAGGGCGGCGAGGAGGGAGGAGGCGCGGTGCTGCTGCGGGATGGGGTGCGGTTGTTGTCGGGGTGGTTGTTGTTGTTGGTGTTGTTGGTGGTGTGGGAACTGGGGGTTCGCGCGTGTCGGGAAGGGGAGGCGTTTGGGGCGGAGGTGCGGTAGGAGGGGTGGTGGCTTGAGGGGAGCCACGGTCGTTGTTGAGGTTCGTTTTGGGGAGAGGAGGTCCCTGTGGTGGTGATGGTGAGTTTTTCGAGGCGAGTTTGGTTTAGCTCTGGTGGGGAGGAAGATTTGTAGCGGTTGAAGGATTGCTGGCGAGCTTGGCTGGATTACGATTGTTGAACTCGTCTCTATGTGATGTCTTGAGTTTAGGTATCTAGGCGCTGATATGGGACGGTCGAAGCAAGCAATTGATCACAAAAAGAAACCTGAAAGCACGCTTCTAGGATTATTTTGCGTCTGAACCGGGAATGCGCAAGCTGTTCTTGCCCTGGGCCATCCATCGCCTTACGTCACCCGCTAACGTTGACAAGGGCGGGGCGAGTCAGCTACAGTGCACGCACAGGGGTATGTATGGCTCTGGACTTGAGACGGACTTGAAAACAATGCGACTGGTCAGGCTTCAACACGAACAATACACGCATCTAGCCTCTACTATCTGGATATCACTAACAACTACCTCCTCCCCTTCCGCTTCGCCGGCGCTTTTGTCTTGGGCTTCGTGACCTTCTTCAGGTTCAGCACTGCTCCCTTTCCATCTCTCTCCGCCCGTCCCTTTTTCCACCCGGTTGACTTGCTCTCGCTCCTCTCTGCCTTAGAGTCGAGCTTCTTCTTGTCTTTGTTGCTGAGCCTTCCCGCGCCCTTCTTCTTCATCGCGTCTCGGACGCCGTTGAGTTCGGCCCGTCCAAGCTCCTTGGCCTTCTTCTTGTCCTCTTGGGTCTCAAACCATGTCCTCTTGGGCCGCGCGTGGATTTCCTCCTCGTGCTTGATCAGGTTCTCGCCCTTCTTGACCTGCATCTCGATCTGGGCCAGCTGTTTCTCCTCCTTCTCCTCCTGCAGGATCTCGTCAATCTCATCGTCCATCTCATCAATCTGATCCTGCCACTTGTCTGCGTCCGCTGGGTCAATGACTCGGCTGATGATCTTGGCGCCTTGCGCTTTGCCAGCCCTGACAGCCGACTTCACGACCTTGCGATCCGGTTCCGCTGCCAGTGTGATGGCAACACCGCTGCGGCCAGCACGGGCCGTACGACCGACACGATGGACGTAAATTTCCAGAGATTGCGGCGCTTCGTAGTTGATGACGGTATCGATTCCCTTGATATCCAGACCACGGGACGCAAGATCAGTGGCAAGCAGATAGTTTACTTTGCCGTCCCTGAAATCTTCGACGCTGGCAATACGCTAGAATTCGTTAGCATCATCGTACCGCCGTGGGCGAGAAAGGAAGAGGGCCATACCTGAGCCTGGTTCATGCTTCCATGAAGCTCTGTGCTGGAAAGCCCCAGCAAGCCGAAGATGATGCGAGTCCGGTGAGCAGTCTTCTTCTGCCTGAAGAAGATGATGACCCTTTCGGTGTACAGGGTCTTGCAAATATGCGCCAGGTAACCCATGCGCTTGTCCTCACGCCCTGGCCGCAGCCGCACGAACTCTTGGGCGAGGGTAACGGCGGTTTGCTTCTGGGAGTCAACCATGATGCGAGCCGGCTTGTTGAGGCCAACCCGAATCAGTTTGTCGACCGTCGACGTCATGGTGGCGGAGAACAACATGGTCTGACGCGACTTGGGCAGTGTTGTCAAGATCTCGTTCAACTCGTCCGCGAAACCGTCCTCAAGCATTCTGTCGGCTTCATCGAGTACCAGAATCTCGACCGTCTCAACAGCGAAGCTTGCCGAGTTCCGCATGTGGTCGATGAAACGACCGGGCGTGGCAATCACCACGTCTGGTCTTAGGCGGAGCTCGCCTTCTTGGACCTTCAAGCTGAGACCACCAACAGCAAGACAGAACTTGATATCGGTGTGGCTGGCCAGCTTGGTGGCCACGGAGTGACACTGGATTGCCAATTCACGGGTGGGCGTCAGGACCACGACTCGTGTGGTCGGTACCTTTTTGGGTCGGTACAGCAGCCGCTCCAGGATGGGTACCACGAAGGCGGCCGTCTTGCCGGAACCCGTGACGGCGCCACCGACAACATCCTTGCCCATCAACGCGATCGGAATCGTCTTGGCCTGGATAGGGGTCGGTTTTGTGAAGCCGACCGAAGTGAGGCCCCTAAGAATAGGCCTTGACAGCGACATGCCCTGGAATGAGGATAGCCCGCCCTTCTTGCCGGCAGTCTCGGTCTCCTCCGGCGCGGCGAAGAACTCTTTCCGCCTCGCTTCTTCTTCAGCGTCTTCTTCATCGTCGTCCTCGGAGGCTTCGTCGTCGGGATGTTGCACAGGCGTAGCGACCGAATCATTGTCCGACGCGGCGTCATCGTCATCCTCACCCTCACCCTCCTCCCCTTCCTCCCCCGCACTCCCCTCACCATCTCCCATCTCCTCGTCCTCCTGCTCTTCGTCATCCTCCTTCTCGTCCTCCTCCACATCAGACCCAACCCCCATCCCAAACCCATCCTCCGCCAGCACCTCATCATCCAAATCCAAATCCACCTCCCCCATATCCTCCACCTCAACCTCCTCCTCCTCCACCACCACCTCATCCCCGCCCTTCCCCTTCTTCTTTTCCCTCCTCCTCCGAATAATCTCATCCAAATCCACCCCACTCTTCCCCTCCCGCCCAGCAGCAGCACCACCACCCCACCCCCAACACCCACTACCCCCTTCTTGGCGCTCTCAAACCCCCACCCCTCCTCATCAAACCCGCTCAGCCCATCCTCGCCGCCGCCGCCGCCAAACTCAAAGTCCGAGTCCATCGCCCCGTCATCAGCGTCATTGGCGCCCCAGAGCCCGGTCGCTTCCTCTTCGTCGTCCTCTACATCTTCCTCATCAGCCGCCGCAGGCTTGCTGCTGCTGCCGCCCTTCTTATTTTTCTTATCCTTCTTATTCTTCTTGCCCTCCTTTTTCGACGCGGCTGTCTTGGCCTTTTTGCTCGGCCTCCCAGCGGCAGCAGCACCGGGGGCCACTGCGTCTTCCTCCTCGAAGACGGCGGGCTCGTCGTTATCCGAGATGGTGTGGATGAAGTCGTCGTCGTCGTCGGGGAGCGACTTGCGCTTGTGGGCGGGCGCCATCTCGAGGCAAAATTGCACGGCTGTTGGTTAGCGCAATGCCTTGGATTGGTGCCGTTGGGTATGTTGGTTGGTGTGTGGTGGCTTGTTTTGTCGAGGGAAACGGGTGGGTGTTTTTTTTTTGGCGATGCAGAGGGTCGCTGGAACTTTTTCTGCCGGGCGGTGAAGGGCGCGCGTTTGGCAGTGGGTTGTTTCGGTGGTTTGGCAGCCGAGGTGCCCGCTATGGTGGGGTCGATTGGCGGTTGGGATCGCCTGTGGGCCGGGCTGGTTGCAGAGCCCTGCCCGGGCTGTCCTGTCCTGTGCTGGGGCACCGGGGCACTGCAGCTCCTTCAGCCCTGCCTCCATCCATGCATGGGCTCATGGGATGAGGGAAGCCGTCACGGCTCCTTCACACCGGCTCCTTCGTACAGGCATTTCTTCCATCTGCGGATACCCGCGCTTAGACCACTCAGCCGCCAGGGCGGATTGTAATCCGTACCCTGTTAGATGCAACTATGAAGCAACTGCGTGTGGGAATCATTTACCAGGGACGGGGGTTACAGTAGGTAGTAGGGATATTGAATATGGAGGTGTTTAGTGTGGCCTAATAATTCCTACCCAAATTCTAGGTAGTTCGAGCCTATCGTCTAGGTGGGTATCTTCACAACAAGAATTACAAGTCTAGATAATGATTTCACGAGAACAAGTCAGATATTGTGTAAAGTTCTTTTGAGTGAAGCACTATCCAAAACCCAGACCATCGCCGTCCGGAGAAAAGCGTCACCAGTTATATGGTACGGTAGTTAAAATGTAGCTCGCAGAAATCCCCAACGCCTTGCCAATGGTATAATGCTCCACCTCTTTCCAGTCAGTCAGCCCAGGTATATTCGTATCCCGACCCGTTCCATTCCGCGGTGCCGTGTTGACTTTTGCCTCCCTGTCAGATTCCATCCTTCTCCAGTCCATGCTAGATAAGTAGGTCGGTAGTAGTAGTAGTAGGTAGGTATTAGGTAAAAAAGGGGGTGTGTAGAAGAGTGTGTGTTGTGTGCGTGCGTGTGTGTGTGTGTGTGTGTGTGTGTGTGTGTGTGTGTGTGTGTGTGTGTGTGTCCGGGTGTAATAACCCATTCCCCTCTCCCCCCTCAAAAACGGTCCAACGGTCCAACGACCCATCACCGACGTCACCTGGCTCCCTCGCCGAGATCATACTCCTCGACATCGCCATCCCTCTCGCGCCTGGCCGCATTCGCAGCATTCGCAGCCCTCGCCCTAGCCTTGGCCTCCCGCAGCTTCATAATCTCCACATCATCCAACAAAAACTTCTGCTCATCAATCTCGCGGCCCTGCCCATAACCATGCTGCGGCCCACCACCCCCACCGCCGCCCGCTCCCCCGCCACCACCACCACCACCACCACCATACACCCCCCGCGGCTGGTACGGCCGAAACGGCAGCTGGGGCGCGTGCTGCGGGGCGGCCCCGGGCAGCTCGTACTCGACGATATCCGAGGTGTAGTGATAAAACCCGTCCTTGGTCGGCGGCAGCTCGGCCTGGGCCTGGGGCTCGGCCAGCTTGCGGACGGCGCCCTTTTCCATGGCCTCGAAGTCCTCGGTGGTGGCGTAGGGCGGCAGCGGGCCCATGGAGGCGCCGAGCAAGGGGGAGTCGGCCTCCCAGGAGAACTGGCGCTCGTGCGAGCCGGCCGAGGACGAGCTGGCTTCTTGGATGCGCCGGTTGACGATGGATTCGTCGGGGGGCACGGTCGGGGAGACGACGAGCGGCGTCGGGGTGACGCGGTTGGGGCCGTAGGAGACGACGATGGGGATGGCGGCTTGTTGGCGGGGCGGGGAGGGCTTGGAGTCCGGGGTGGGCGTGGACATGGGGAGGGGGCCGGGGGCGGGATGCTGTAGTTGGAGTAGTCTGCGTACTCGGAGGAGGGGAGGGGCATCATGGGCACGTGGCCTGGTAGTTGTTCGATGCCGCCGGGGGTTACAGGGGTGGTGACCGGGTTGATGTTCAGTCGCGGGGTAATTCGGGGTGTGAGGGTGGGTGTGACGGGATTGGGGCCGTACGATATGACCGTCGGCGCGGAGGGTTGGAGTTGGGACTTTAGCCGCGCCGCTGTGAGCTCCTCTCGTTCGATGCTGCGCTCGTGCGTCCAGAATGAGCCGCCGCCGGACTGCGAGTGGGTGGGTGACTGCGTCGTCGTGGGGGAGTGCGAGTGCATAGAGTGTGTTTGCGAAGTAGAGTGGAGCGAGCGCACGTCTTCGTAGCCCATGGAGCCGGGGAAGCCATCAAACACCGGCTGTATGGGACAGAGCGGCTCATCCGAACTCCCCGACGTTTCTGACAATGCGCCCCCCCGCTTCTTCTCCGGCCCTTTCCTCCCCCGGCGACCGTGGTCGAACATGGTGCCGGATACTTCAGTATCTGGCGTACGGCGTCGACGTCTAAAGTACAAGAAGGAGGCCATGGCGCCGATGGCGATGCAGATGAGTGCGACTCCGACTCCTAGGGCTGCTTTGGCGCCTGTGCTAAAGCTTTCTCCCCGAGCGTCAGGCTCCTTGGAATCCACGGCGTCGGCGGCGGCCGTGCGAGCTGCTAGGGGAGGTGTCGTCGAGAAGGGTTGCAGGCGGGGTGTCTCTGGCGCGTCGTTGGCCGGATAATCGTCCGGGTTGCGCTGGTCCGCGGACAAGAGAAAGGTCTCGCTGATCTGTCGGCAGTCGCCAGAAAGGGAGCCGAGCTCGAACCAACAAGGGTCGTCGGACAAAAAGGTTAGAGTAACGGTGGCGCTCCCGTTGAACGGGTCGACATTGTCGTCTCTGAATTCTAGAAGGGGGGGGGGTCAGTGCGATTGCTTTCAGGGATGGTTTGTGGAAGCACGCGATTAATGATGGCTAGCAGCGGCGAGCCGCTCGCTTGCGAGATAAGGAGAGAGAAAGAGAGCGGCGGAAGGAGGAGTCTGGGTGGATTCGAGTGCAACTTGGCGACCCAGATGGTGGAGGTGGAGGAAGGGGACGGGCACTATACTAACTTTGTGTTGCCCGCCCGGTCGCGCCGCACCAACACGACAGTGTGGGATGGGCGAGGTCGGAACGGTAGGTGATGTTGATGGTGTCGAGGTGGTGGAGCGTGAGATCTGGCGTTGGGAACAGAAAGTCGGCGTCGCAGTTTGCGCTCGCGACCCCGGCGGCGGCGCTGGTCAGCAAACTTGGGATTGCTAGGAAAGCGATGGGTAGGGTCTGGCGGCGCCGGCTGTTCCGCAGAGTCACAGTAGCCGTTCGTTTCGCCGTCGCCATAGCCGCGGCAGAGCGAGAGAGGCGGGATTCGTCTCAGGGAGACATGGACTCGCTGCAGACCATCACAGATGGTGTGAGTTGTTCGGGACTTCAGATGAGACACAGGACAAACAACGAAACGGTTGGGATGGAAGTGTGGGCGGCAGAGCTGTCTTGCACGCGGGATGAATGGATCGACGGAGTCGATGGAACAAAAGCTCCAGCGGTGCGCAGTGCCTGGTGCGCTCCTGGTTGACTCCTGGCTGGCTGGCTGGTGCGAGCGGGCGCGGGCGCGGGCGCGGGAAGAGGAGGGCGATGGGCTGAAGGGGGTCAGGGGCCGGGATTGGACAGCCAGACGAGCAGCTGGAGCGCCCCCTTTGGTGTTGGGACTCGAGAGACACCGACACCGAGACCCGCTCTTGCATGCCTGCATGAACGCCCCTGCCACATACCCATGCATGCTTGTACAGGATGTATCCATCCGCCCTCCACCCATCCAACGTGCCAACACCCAGCAAAGCCGACTAGCCGGTTGTCCAGCCCTCGATCTCAATGCGCAACAACGGCAAAGCATCTTCTCTGCCCTACCGCCGCCATCCCCCTCGGCGGGTCGATGGGTCGATGGGTTGGTCGCCCGCTTTTGTCGACAACATTCCTGATGCATCTCTGGTTCTCCTGCGTTTCTGTGCCGCGGCGATGCTGCGGTCTGCCCCGGGCTCGGTGCCAAATCCGCTAGAGTCAGCCCTGTGTTCAATGCTTGGTGGCTCTGGCGGCTCTGGTGGCTCTGGTGGCTCCGGTGGCTATTCGTGCGGTCGATTCTGGGGGTGGCGTCGAGTCGAGTTGAAGATGTGTGTGTCGGGCTGGTGTTGCATTGCCCGTGTCAGGCGCTCTCTCGCCATCTCTTTGCCCTCTTTTGGCCCCCGCACCAACCCAGCCCGGGCCCAAAAAACCCATCTAACCTACATGTACTGCGCACTGCACACCTCATTCTTCTTTCGTCCTCAGGGCTGGACGTAAGCTGCCCTAAGCCATAACATGACTGCAGTATCTAATATCAATCATCGAGGTTAAGACACAGTAAGAATGAGCCTGGTGCGAATGCGCAATGATTATTTTTCCTATGCGGCGATCGGATTGATAAAACATTCCAACATTCCACTGGCATCGGCCACTTCACAAAGTTTGTTGGTTTGACCTTTCGAGAGACTTCCAGGTTGCGCAGTTGCCCACCGATTGGCGCTGCAAGTTGGCTTCTGGCTTCCCAATCAGGTCAGCTTCGCCCACTCCATAATTAGCGCGCTAGCCTGAGGCGCATGGCGTCAAGGAGTGGCTGTTGATTGGTGAACTGGACCGCGCACCGCCAAGGTTTGTTTCACTTTCTCCTCGCGTGCGTCTGCAGCCCAAACTGGACCTGAACTGGCAAGTTGGGTGGTGCTGCAGGTGTGGTGTGCCCTTCGAGTCAAGTCCCCAAACGAATCTGGAAGAATGCCGACGCCAGCCAGCCAGCAAAAAATTGGAGGAAAGTCAACTTCTTGGGTGCTGCGGCGACACCAATCTGGCCCCCAAATGGCATTATCCATCGCAAATTTTGCGCTGCGGGGCTGTTCGGAACTGCGGCCCTGTCCAGTGTTACGTCGCACGGATAACTCGATCAAATGTCGGTCGCTGTCGAGGCTGAGCATGGCGGGAAATGATCTGATGGTTCTGGCCGGGCCTGGCTCGCGCCGGACGGGCAATTCGGGAAAGTTCTGAGTAAGAAGTGAAAAAGGGCTTTGTGTCACGGTTGAGGCACGGTTCACAAGAACGTGGTGGTCATGCAATGATCGGGTCGACCCGACGCGGCTCATTCAACCATGGAACCAGCGCGGCATGTGGTTGACGGGTTCTACCGCCGGTGTCTTGAACCATAACTACATTACACAAGCAGTAACTTGATGTAGGCTCAGCAACCCAAGCTGATTTCATCCAGTTACTCCGGAAACGACAAGATGGCGACCTGGGAGCCTCGCGCTCCTGAGAAAAGAATTCAACTCATGGGTTGTAGCTCCATACTTCAACGTTTCGCGCTTGGAACAATGTGTCTATTGTCAAAGAATAAGTTGTCAGCAGAAGTGTTGCTCAAGGTCCGAGTATCGGGACGCAAACTCACCCGACTCTGGCCCCGGTGAGCCAGAAGAGCCTTCCATCTGGAGGTTGATGATCCTACCGTCGTTGTCAGCTTCCCATCTCCAAGCATATCATCCTCTGCCCAATCGAACTGATAACAAAACAGACTCAAAACAAACTCACAGATACATCGCCTTCCCCACAAACCCCCTCCCATACTGCGTCTCAACCACCTGCCCATCCATCAAAAACCTCACACTCACATCCCTCCCATTCACATCCCTCACCTCGCACAGAATCCTATGAAACCCCCCCGCACTCGGATACGCCACATCCCGCGCCCTGACCTCAGACGACGTATTAAACGTATTAAACGACACCTTCCCACTGCCCTTCCACTCCGCGATATCCACCTCGGGCGGCCACCCTTGCACCGCGGTCAGCCAAAACGCCGGCCATGTGCCGCGGGCCGTCGGGGCGCGGAACTCGCCCGCGAAGTCGTACCCGCCGCCGGGCGCCACGGTGAAGTGCTCCCGGGCGTGCATCGCGCCGGACAGGTAGCGGATGGCGATCTGCTGCCCGCCGTGGGAGGCCGGTTTCTCGCCGTTGACGCGCCGCGCCGTGAGGGTGAGCACGCCGTCGCCGGAGAGGGTCGTTTGGGACTGCGCCATGCGCGCCGCGCCGTTGTGGTCGCTGCCCCAGGGGTAGAGATGGTTCCAGTCGGTGGCGAAGGAGGTGGGGGAGTTGAAGGAGGTCGCGGGGATCATGATGTGCTTGGCTAGGGCGCCGGTGGGGAGGGAGGGGGCCAGCAGCAGCGTAGCGGCGAGGTAGGTTGTGAAGGTCGCCATTGTGGTTGTGTTTGACGGGCCGAACGGTCAAAGTCGTGGAGATGGAGGTGCTTGAGGGAGAGCGCTAGGTGCGCGGAGGCTATGAGGCGTCATGGCGAGCATGGAGCACGGTATATAAGAGGCCGTCATAACCGGGAAGAAGAGGTCGGCTATAAAGATCTGCATCTTATTCGAGGAAGATTTGGAGCGTTAAGGGGTGATGGCATGCTGCTTCACTGCTGGTTAATCTATCTGAGAACCACCGTTGCGTTGGGGTAAAGTCCAACGTCTGGAACACGCTGATCGGCCGCGAGATGGAGGGCTTTAAGAGAACCTAGATCAATCTAACTACATAGTAAATTGTAAACGTTTTAGGCTTTTTACCTCAAAAGTGAGTAAAAGCCTTCATGTGATTTCGTTGTTAACCTGGTTACGAAAGATCATGTAGTTGACTTGCCGGCCCTGAGAGCGATCCTTTACTACCTATAATCTGCCCATCGCCAAGCTATCTTGGAAGTGCTTGTTCCCGAGGTACATAGTACCCAAAAGGGTGCGGGTTCGATTCCCACGGAGTGAAACTCGATTAAGAGTTTTCGTAACTGATCACCTTTCCTTGCCTATTCGCAGGAAAGCTGATTCGGTGAGCTTTTTGATCTTTTCCCTTCGAGGCCGCAAGATAATTCGGCAACATGTTGTCATTCAACCCCATCCATCGCCCAACGCCTCTTTTCTATTTTTTTTTTTTTTTTTTTCTTCTTTTTTTTTTATCAACCAACGTCACCCAACCAAGAACCCAATGCCGGGTTGAAGGCCGGGCTTGGCATATCCCTCGTTGATCACCCCGGCCCCGGCGGTTCGGGAAAGGCCGAGTGTCTCGGAGGCTGCTGCATTGTTGGCTGAGGGTGCCCGGTTCTGTTCCGAGTCAAACAAAACCCCATTCTCCAATCATTGCAACGACGGGTCTTCCTAACCCGAGCCCACAACCCACAACCGGCAGCCGGCAGCCGTTCCGCAATCCGTTACCCGACGGCAAGCGCTCTCCCACCGGGTTGCCCCTCCCCCACCTTCGGCTTTCGCCTCTATTGTCTCCATTGTCGGGACACTCTCAACATCAATATTTACGTGATGCCCTCCCCAACCTCACCTCTGAAGCAAATCGGGAGACTCTTAAATCTCAAGCCCAACCCCATCACCAACTCCAAATTCTATACCACCGCGACCACCAACCGGCTCAACACCACAGCACCCAAGATGGCAGCCGAAAAGACCGCCGCCTGGGAGAAATCCATCCAGCGCAACCCACACCCCGACTTCAAGAAAGTCGAAGCCTCACGCCCCCCCTTCGACCCCTCCACCACCTTCACCTACACCCAAACCCCGGACCCCAACTGGCAATTCGGCACCGGCGCCAACTCCAACCACCCCCCCTCAGACACCACCACCACCACCACCACCCCCCCCCTAGACACCACCACCAAAAAGCACATCCCCATCGACCCGTACGCGGCCAACCGCCCCGCCGGGTTCAACTACAAGCTTCTAATCTCAGCGATCGTCCCGCGGCCCATCGCCTTCCTCTCCACCCGCTCCGCCGACGGCTCCACCACCAACCTGGCGCCCTTCAGCTACTTCCAGATGATCGGGCACGACCCGCCACTCTTCGTGATCGGCTTCGCGAGCGCGCTCGAGGCCGGCCGCGCCAAGGACTCCCTGCGCAACCTGCACGAGCGCGGCGAGTGCGTCATCAACATGATCAGTGAGGGGTTCGTCGAGGCGGCGAATAGCACGAGCGTTAATGCGCCGTATGGCGTGAGTGAGTGGGCGGTGAGCGGGCTGACGCCGGTGTATGATTGTGAGACGGTGGGGTGTGCAAGGGTGCAGGAGGCGGTGTTCGCGGTAGAGGGGAAGCTGGAGAGCGTGCGCGAGTTTGAGAGCAGGGCGACGCCGGGGAAGGTGACGTCGACGTTGGCGGTGATTGAGGGGACGAGATTCTGGGCGAGGGAGGACGCGGTGAATGAGGAGAGGAATATCATTGATCCGAAGGTGAGTGAGCCCGATGGATGGTGGCTGAGCTGTGAGAGGCGGGGAGGATGTGATGATGCTAACTGTTGTGTTGTAGGTGTTGAAGCCGGTCAGCAGGTTGGGGGGCATCACATATGGCCGGCAGACCGAAGCGTTTGAGCTACCACGCCCGGATTTTGAGAAGGATATAGGGGGGGTGGAGGGCGCGAAGAAGTTGGAGAGCAAGGACGTTCCCAACTGAAGGCTGGGCGACGGAGGTCGAGTTACAGTGCTGGTTAACCGCGTTATAGACCGTAGAACCGGGGATAGACGACCGTAATAATATGTGATGGTTTATCCAACCACCCTGAACAGGAGTTCCCAACAAGTGACATAACGGCGGCTTCCTCTTCCATGTTAATAGGCGCCTCAAAAAGGGTGCTGCTGCAACAAATCAAAGTTAAAAAAGAGCGCTTCGAAACTAGGGGAACCATGCGCTGCGGGGATTCGAAGCCAGTGCTAAGCAGGAGGGAGGGCGAACTATTTAGTAACTACTTTGCTATTGCAAGTATTACGAGACTGATAAGCCGATCCGCTTACTGAGTGTGTTGCCAATTACACCACGCCGCATGTTTCGGTTGTTGTTGCTCTCTCTCCAAGACTACATTAAGTAGACGCCGACCTTCTCGAATGAGCAAGACTCTCTCTGGGCTTCCCATGATCCATCTCCGACTCACTTAGCCTTGCCTATTTTCGTCCCCTTCCCTTGAAGATTCGGTTTTTCCTTTTCTTTTCTAGAGCTCTTCTCATTCTTCAGTAGTTCCTACATACATCTCGCCTCACCCTTCACCGCCCTACAGACCA
Organism: Chaetomium cochliodes; assembly: GCA_023383405.1. NCBI lineage: Eukaryota > Fungi > Ascomycota > Sordariomycetes > Sordariales > Chaetomiaceae > Chaetomium > Chaetomium cochliodes. The sequence continues at coordinate 767,211 of JAKWJL010000007.1, forward strand.
AATCCCGTGTCACAACTCTGGAAACTCGCAAGTAACAGAATACACATGTTACACAGTCTACATTGTAGTACAGCCCCAAACCAGCAGCTCAAACCCTCCAAGTGGCGATTCTATATAATATCACCTGTCTATATGTCCCCACTATCATACATATCATGTCAGGCCAAACCGTTACCGCGCCGCAACGCCAACGCCCTACCACGCCAGAATATAAACAACCCCTGAGCATCCATCCTTAACCCCGACCATCCCAGCCACCAACCCAACCCAACGGCACCTCAACACCAACCCAACGGGGCACCTCAACACCAACCACAACCCCCCTCCCCCTCAAACCAAACCCCAAAAACCCTCAGCACAACCCCCCTCAGCAAACCACCCCCCCCCCCCTCCCAAAAAACAAACAAAACAAAAAACACCCCCTAAGCCCTAAAAACCCCCCTAAAAAGTATACCCCCTCCCCGCCTCCCCAACCACAAACCGCACCCCCAACCCCCCGCCCCTCTCATGCTCCCCCAGCTCCCGCAGGATCGTCTCGCCCGCCGGCGGGCCGTCTGCCATCGTCTCTTTGACATGCATGACGACCAGGGTCAGGCCGCGCAGGGCGTTGTGCAGCGCGGAGGAGGAGGAGGAGGAGGAAGGGGGTAGGGGGGAGGAGGAGGGGGAGGGGGGGGAGGGTGGTGATGATGGGGTGATTTGGGCGAGGAGGGAAGGGGCGGAGGTGGGGTTTGCTGGTTGCGGTGGTGGCGGTGGTGGTGGTGGTGCTGTTGCTGCTGTTGATGGTGGTGGGGGGTGGGTGTCGCTGTCGGAGGGGGGGTTGGTGGTGTCTTGTTGGGGAAGTGAGGGTGGGTGGGGGGTGGGGATGGTGAGGGGGGGGAGGGAGGGGAGGTGGTCGGGGCGTTTTGGTGGTGGTTGTTGTTGTTGTTGTTCTTCGCTGGTGGACCGCGGGCTGGACTCGGCGGTGGTGGCGCTGCGGAGGGGGTGAGCGGGGAGCGGGTGGAGGCTTTTGGGGAGGAAGAGGTCCTGGCTGTGGTGGTCGAGGCTGGAGGCGCCCGATACGGAGCTGGTGGCGGAGTTGAAGCCACGGCGGGGGTCGAGACTCCGCGGGGAGAGGGGGGTGTCGATGTGGCGGGGGGTGCCTGGCTGTGAGGTGCTTTTGCGCTTGGCTTGGGAGGCGGCGTCGCTGACGACGCGCTTGCGCTTCTTGTCGCCGCCGCCGCTGGCGCTGGTGGCTCTGGTTTTGGCGGCTTGCCGCGCAGCCACGACCTCCTCTGCGAGGGCCGTCATCTCCTCGTAGATGAAGCGCGGTGTGAGATGGCCGAACAGACGTTCCACGCTCCGTGAGTCGTCGTAGCTACACTCGATGAAGATGGCAGAGAGGTTGCCGGCAGCAATCTTGGGCGCCGCCTCCTGCCAGACCTGCCTGTTGCGTGGCGACAGACTGATACTGTCTGGCTCGACGTCGCCAAATATAAGAATCTCGCGTCCCGTGGATATGTCTCGGATGAAGTAGACGGAGCTGTCGTAGACGCAGACCGACTCGTCGACCGGCGGCGCGGCCGAGAATGAACTGCCGCGTCTTCCGCCAGGGGAAGCTTGGAGGCGTTCGTGTTGCTGCAGGATAGCGCCAATGTTGGTGGGTAGGGATGTGTGCGATGGGAGGTTGCGAGGAGGAGAGGGCATGCCCTGCAGGGGCCCGGGTCCGGGCGCCGTTGACGAGGCGTCGAAGCTGCCGTGGCGGGTGCTGCTGCTGCCGCGATGGCTATGCCTTTCGATGCAGTGGCCGTGGCTGACGCTCAATACTTTGACGGCGAGGCCGCCGCAAACCTCGAGATAGCCCTTCCCTTCCCCTTCGCCAAGGGCGGGTGAGCCACCCTCAACTAGACGCATGTAGGTCACTAACCCGGCGCCATTGTTTTCGTCACTGAGGTTTGGCCATATGACGTTGTTGAAGACGTGTGTTTTGAGAGCGGTGATGGTACTCGGCAGGCCCGCTACCCGCTTGGGCCGAGAGCCCGGTGGGCCGGCCGTGTTTATGACAAAGCCGGCGATGTGGTCGAGATGAGGGTGGGTGATCAGATACGTTTCTATCAAACTTTTGTGGATTTGCGCAGCGTTCGCATCCGCTGTGGTATTGTGCACCTCGAGCCCCGCAAAGGGGCCTGTGGTGAGGGTATAAGGGAGTGGCGGGCCATCGGGCTGCCCTAGACTGGCCGGCTGTGTCTCCTCTAGAATGGTTTTTATGGCGCTGAGGTGGACACCAGCGTCAACAGCGACAAGCGAGCCCCTGGCCCAGCCCGTCGCAACCGAGCGCACAAGAAAGGCGGTTACGTTATTCTCTAAAGGCCCTCCGCCTGCGCCCTGGAGATAGATAAGTTAGCCAAGTTGCACGGGCACACCATAAAGTTTGTAAACAGGTCTGGGACAGTCTGCCGGGTTCGACGCGCGAAAGATGACGAGTGCAGTGTGCCAACCCGGTAGAGCCCTTGTGCTACAACTTCAACTTGGAAGTTTGGCACCGAAAGAGTGTTCTGAGCCTTTCCTCTGAGGAAGAGAACTACCTAGCCGGGGAAGAATAGGGGAACCTTGCAGGCGTTATCTCGGCCCAAGGTCCGGTAGAGACAAAGCAGCGACAGGTGGTTTCCGAGACACTCCATGAACGCCACGCTTCTGTTCAGGGAATCGCTTTGTTTCATGCAGTCCGTTGAAGAGAGCCAAACAAAGGAGGAGAGCCTAAGATAGCAAGGAAAAAGAAAGAAGCGCGGAATTCCGGGGTTAGGGCGGCCCCGGGTACCGGCACCGGGAATCGATGCTGGCCCGAGATTACCGGCTCCGGGCCGGCTCCACCACGCCGGGTTTGACAATGTCGCCAGCACCGATTCCACAGGCGACGCTTGACTGATAGGGGATATTTCCCGGCTCAACACTGGCTGCAGCGCATAGAGAGAATGCGCTCTTACTCAAGGCATTGAGTGGTGTAGTGGCCCGAGTCGTCGAAATGCAGGTAGATACGAATACATGTGAGCACATGAGAAAAGTCAACTCACCAAGATGATGACCTGCAGCGCAGGCGCGGATAAAGGCGATAATGCAGGCGCATCGCCGGCCGCGTCGCCAGTAGCAGCAGCAGCGGCCGCGTCGCCAAGCGTTGCTCCGTCAGAGCCTCCTCCCATCACACCTTTTTCGCCAACAGAATTGTCGGAAACGGGGATGACGATGACTGGTCGAGGGTCCCAATACGGAGTACCAGGCGACGCTGACGGGAGGTAATTCTGCAACGATTCCCAATGGCGCGTAACTTGCTGTGGTCTCACGACAAGCGAGCCGGATGATGCTGCCGTGTAACTCGGTAGGGGATGCCGTCAGATCTGTAGGATGCCGTATCGAAGGGGGGGGCTGAAGGGCCGAAGCAGGAATCCGATGGGGGCTCAGCCTCAAGGCTGGCCGACGAACGACGAACGACGAACGGGAATGCAGGGTCACCCTGCACACACTGCAGGGAGGCCGGGATGCGTGCGGTACCGACAAATCACCTTCGTCTTCGGGTCGCGAACTGAGTGTGTACAAAGTAATGAATGGAATGAATGAATGAATGAATATGAATGAATGTTTTTGTTGATGTCGCTGTCCGAGACTTGGGTCGACGGGGAGATGGTGCGAGGTGCGAGATAGGCGGCAACTTGGTCTGGGAATTTGCTTGTTCTATATACATACGCGGTGCAGTACTTCGTAGCAGTCCGCATTCCTCGTCAGTCAAAGCGCGGCCGGCTTTTCTTTGCTGGCCGCCTTTTTTTGTCCAGCCCCCCGGGTTCGATTTGCTGCAAGGCAACGGCAAAGTCTTGACTCCCTGGAGCATGAGGTAAGGTATGTACCACTCAGCCAGAGTTGAACGGTCCGCGCAAGAATGTAAAATGTCGTCAGGGCACGCGACCGGCTGTCTTGGCGTCGCAGGGAAGAAACAAAACAGGCAATTGCTGCTGGTTTGCTGAGAGAAAGGGAAAAACCCGAAAGAGTGCATGGCAGGCTTGTCTCTTTTTTGAAGCCATGGTTATCCGAGTGCAGTAAGCAGTGCGGCGTTGCAGCACAGTTTTATCATTTTTTATCACTTTAAGACCTCGTTCCATTTTGAAGAGCATTTTTGAGAGTGTTCTTGGCCGGGAAGTTGCTGGCTGGCCTGGGGGCATCCACTCTCAGATGTGTTTTTTCCGAGTCCGAGTCCCTCCGACTCCTCCTTCACCACGGCCAACCCGTCCATACAAGATCAACAGCCCCAATGTGTTGCAAGGCGTCCTGCTACAGCCAGGTATCAAGGAGTTGCGTTGTTAGTTCGGGGCCACAATGCAACAATGCCTGCCTTTGAACTGCCGCTTGTCGTCGCCGGAGACCATCCGCCTATCGGGCTTGCCGCTGGCGGCCGCTGCTGCTCGGGAGACCTCGGTCAAGGGAGGGAGGTTGATGCCGGGAAGACTGGGATCACTGGTTGCCTCTTGCACACCACCGGGGGCCATCTGGATACTTTTTCCACTTTTACCTGTTGTGGAGTCCATGTTGGTGAGTTGTCTCTGCAAACATGGTTGTGTTGTTTCTAAGGGACCCGTGCTGTTGCTGCTCGGACAACCCGACTTCAACGGTCGGGTCTTTTAGGTCTTTTAGTTGTTTGTGCTGCATGCACCGTTGCCATCGGTGTTTCCGATTGGTCAGGCAACTGGAAAACCGAGTTCCGGAGAGCCGGCTGGAACGACACAACGGCTTTTCTTTTTAGCGTTGATATGTGTAACTTTCCGAATACTCACCAATTTCAGCAACAACGTTTTGGAAGATACACCAGCCATAGTAGGATTTCATTCACCTCCAAGATATACGGGGTGTTCAATGCTATTTATCAAGTGTTAATTATATTATCATCAGGATTCGTCAGATATCGTGACAATCATGTATGCCGCAACCATCTAGGCCGCGCTCTAAAATGCATCCGGACGCCTCGCTCTCTACTTATGGATATGGGAAAGGCAAACCCCTCGCTTTTCCCCATCCGAGAAATGTACAAAAAGAAAAACTCTTACCTCGCTCTATAAACCCACCTGGTTCTTTTCACCGTTCACTACTAAGTCATCGGGCTTTATCAGCGGGCAGCCTTCCACTTACCCATCCCGACTCCCAAACCCCACAATACTCCTTTCCTTCACCCCGGCACCCATAATAATCCTCCACTCCCACCTCATCTCATCTAGATACATCCCCTCCACCCCCGGGGCTCCAAACCCAATCCTCCAAGCCCAGCAGCCCTCAACCCCCCACGGGGCCAGCTACAGGTACCTGGCTCAAAGCGACTGGACCTTCCTCCGCCCACCCTCCTTCCCCTTCCTCTCCTCCTTCACCACCGCCCTCTCCACCTCCCTCCTCTGATCCGCCTCCAACCCGGCAACCCTCTCCTCCAACCGATCCTCCCGCACCCGCATCCCATCCTCCTCCCCCTCCTCAACCCTCACCCCCCTACCACCACCACCCCCACCAGCCCTCCCCACCGATGGTGTTGGTGCTGGCGTCGGCGTTGACGCCGGAGGCTGCACCAGCGCCGCGTACTCCGCCGGCACGGCGGCTAGGACCTGCTCCCGCACGTGCGCCGGCTGTGCCTCGAGCTGCGACTGGATGGCGTGCGCCGACGCCCGCGTGAGGTGGTGCGTCGGCGTGGTCAGCTGGTCCAGGATCGAGGCGCTGTCTTGCCGGGAGCGCGAGCGCGTGTGCGGGTGTGCTGCTGCTGATTGTGGTTGGGGTTGGGGTGGGGTTGGGTAGTGGGGGGTTGGGGTTGGGGTTGTGGTGGTGGTGGTGGTGGTGGTGGCGGGTGATACGGTTGGGGGCGTGTGGCTGTACCAGTCGGGCTGGGGCCCGCGGAAGCCGAGGCCGGTCTCCTCATCCTCGTCCTCGTCTCCGAAGGCGACGTGGATGCTGTCTTCTTCTGCTTGGTAGGCGCTCAGCGGCATGGCGCTGTATAGGTGTTCTCGTGGGAGGGAGTCGGGCGTCTGGTAGGCCCGCGTGTCCCGCCTGGCCCGCTTGGCTATGCTGTCGGGCGACGTGGACGAGGACTCGAGGTCGTCGATGGCCCGCTTCGTTCCCCTCGTGGCCTCGGACTCGCCACGGGTCTGGTAGCGGGGGGGTTCCGGGCGGCTCGAGAATTGTAGGGAGTTGCTGTGGGTTCGCTGCCGTTGTCTGGGCCGTTGCTCGTCAGACGATGGGCTGTATTCCTCGTCGCTGTCGTCCCGGGCCCGCTTCCTCGTCCTGTCCTGGGTTGCGCCGGCGGTCTCTGTGTTGGCTGTAGCCGGTTGAGCCTCCTGCTGGACCTGCTGCTGGGGTTGCACCAGGAGCTGCAGTTTGCCTCCCTGTTGCACCTCCAGCTGGCCCCCCTGTTGGGTCTCCAGCTCGGCAGGCGGCGGAGCCGTTTTCTTGGGTCGACGCTTCAGGTGCACGAGCAGGTCCAGATCGCCCTGGTGCACCCCAATGTGAGGGCCACCACGGTTATCCCGCGTTACCGCCCGGCCCTTGACTTGCATGTCAAGGTGCTTCCTGACGAGCTTGAACCCAAGGCGCTGGGAGTGGGGAGGAATCATGTCGGGCCGAGGTGCAAGGCCGGTATAGAGCTGATCGGGCGGGCACATCTGATTGACACTCTCGATATAGTTGGCCCGACCCCTTTGCCCCTCCACCCACTCGTCGTAGGTCTTGCCCATGTCGTTGTGATCCCGCGTGATGGAAGCCGAGTTCTTGGTCTCGTGGGCGAAGACGCGCCGGTCAGGAAGGATCCTGAACCCCAAGCGAGCGGCGCCGTGATGGATCAGATAGCCCAGATCGAACATCTTCTCGAAGCAGTGCAGGTGCATATAGCCTGCGTTCTGCATCGGGTCGAGCGATTCGCCAGTCCGGTCCGAGAACTCGTCAAAAGCGATACGGAAGAAGCCCTTGAGGATGGTGTTCTGCGAGGCTGGGCAGTGCTTGTATCGGCATTTGGTCGACGCGCCTCCGTTTGCGTACCGGTCGTTCGACTGGGCCGCCACGTTCTGAACCCATAGCGTCAGCCGTCGCCCGGGATATGGATGCCCCGTCCCCCTCAAGAAAGTGATGATTTGTTCGGTGCTAAAGGTCAAGGCGGGCCTCAGCTCGGCAAAGTGCTTGTAGTATCGAAACACGGGCTCCGGCTGCCTCGGACCCGGGACCAAGGGACCCCACGAAGCCAGCCTGGTGGGCCTGACGTAGAATCGGAGCGTGTCGTTGTTGGAGGAGGCCTTGCGGCTTCTCCGATGGCTGATCCTGCCACGATTGAGCGGGTGAGGCTGGTCTTCCATCGATAGCGAGTTGGGTTGCGGAGGGTAGATTGGCTGGTTAGGCGCGGGGGCTCGAAGGTCGAAGGGATTCAAACGCCCGACATCCGCCAGGTTCATCGACGGGGATATGTTCTGGGGCATCGAAAGCATATGGCCGGGGTTTTGTGGCCCGGTCGACTGCCGATATCGTGAGGGCCCGGGTGACACGAACTGCTGTTGCGCCTGCGTGTTCGAGTACATGTCATATGGCCCAGCCCTCTGTTGGGCTGGCGTCATGGCGTAGGGCGAGTTGCCATATGCCTGGTTGCCGTGCTGGTATTGGTCGCCGTAGCCTCCCTGCCCTCTCGCCGGCTGGCTAGCGCGATTCCCTTGGCCTAGAAGAGGACCAAGGGGGTATTGCCCCTGGCTCGCGTTCGTCGTATTAGGGAGAATATTATCAAGCTGATCAGGAAAATAGAGGTTGCTATTTAGGACCGCAAGTGTAAGCCCTGTGGTTTCAGGCTGGGAGGGGTATGGTTGCGGGCGAGACACTCCCGCTCGCGCGGACGGTTGGGCGGCACTGGGAACATCAGCGGTAATCAAAGGGTCGATTGGCAGAACTGAGAGGGTGTAGTCTGGTCTTACAGGCCCCAGCTCCTGTGTAATGGGGAGGCCGGAAAGCTCAGCAGAGTCGAGCTGCGGGAAGGTGAGAGTGGGGTGAGGTACTGAAGGCCCCGGTGCTTGGGGAGGGTGGGAGGCAGCTGTGGCAGGGTCAACCTGCGGAAAACTAAGAGCGGACATGACACTGGGGGCCGCAGGCGCTGGCGCCCGATGAGAAGCGGGAGAGGCCTCGAGTGGTTCGCCAAACAGATCTCCATCGTCTTCGCCTTCAGGCTCATCAAGCGGGGTCGATTTAATGATGGTCGGAGACGACGGATACAACGAGTCCGTTATGTCAAACCCAAAGTTGATGTCGTTCAGGCTGGGATCTTCTTGGTTGAAGTCCATTTCGTCGAAGTTCATCCCGTTGTAGTTGACATCTTGCTCGTTGGCGGCGTGGCTGTTGCCGATTTCGTTATTATCTTCGCTGTCATCATTCTCGTTGTAATATTCATCATCTTCGTCGTCAATTTGGTTATTGACATCGTTGTTGCCGCCACGCGCCTCCTCGTCGAGATATTCCTGGACAAGCCTAAAGGACTCGAAAATGGTGGAATCATCATGTTGTGGGGTATAGGAACCCGGGGCCGGATCGCCGTGTTCCTTAGTGTTGTGGTTGTTTTGATTCATGGTGTGATCGTTTCGGACAGGCTGCTATGCTTGTGTGTCCTGGGTGCTCCCTGGAGAACAGAAATGTGTTGGATTAAAGGGGATATAAGTAGCAGCTCTGCTGAACTACTTTACAGGAAACTGAAGAGAACGTTTCGTGGGGATTAGATCACTAAGTATAGGAACAAGGTCGACACAATCCGGTTGTTCAAGCGGGGTAGGCCCTTATATACTGTTCTTCTGTTCCACGCCCTCTTCGCCCTTGAACAATGGGGTGACCGCTCGCCCAGCGCAGATATCCTGAAAACAATAGCGTTGAGCGTCGGCAAAGCCATTGTGACGGAAACAAGGCCAGCCGAGTATTTTTTGGCAAAGGCACAAAAGGAGACAAAGCGGCAATGAGGACGCGACGCGCGACTCTCAGTATGCTTAAATTAAGCTCGAATAGAGACAAAGGCAAGCGGCCCCCGTCTGGCGTACGGTTTGGGAACAATGGGGCCTGGAGACGAGTCAGCATGTGGCTCGGAGATGGTAGTGGAAGTTGAGTGTTCATGTGACGGGCCAGAATCAGTAGAGAAAGCGTTGTCTCAACACAAGAAGTTCAGAACAGGTCTGTGAAATGCGTTCATTTCATCACGTAGGCTGCGAGGGTCGAAAACACGAAGAGTGACGAGATGGACTTACCAGACGGTGGATGGGTTGGAGAGCGACTCGGCCGGTACTCACCTTGACCGACAAATAAGGCTGTCCGAGGTCGGTCATCGTAATTCACGTATCACGCCCTCAAAAGAGGGTGCACAAGAGGGCATACGACAGCCCGAAGCCATTGCCTGGTTGTTGGGTTTTCCGTCACCGACTCAAAAACCTCTGCCTCGAGAGTCGAGATAAAGAGAAATGTGCGGATGCCGTGGGAGGTGAAATTTTACCTTGTGGACCTCTCTTCGGCTGGGACCCGGCCCGGTTTCTTTGAAATTTCGGATCGGTCGCTCTCGTAGGCCGAAATTTACGCAGGGCATTTCCAGCGTAATCTGTATTGAAATGGTTACATCCCATTACACCACCCTCTGGCCAAAGAAACCTAAACTTGAAAGAACAGTGAGTTCGTGTTGAAGACACTAGACATACAAAAAAAAGAAGAAGGCATGGAGTAAGAAAAATAGAAAGCAAGTAAAAGCAATGCAAGAAGGGCTTAGTCGGGTAAAAAGCCCATCTTTAGACTGCCGGGTAGCTTTTGTGTGTCAACAAGATGGGATATTGCAAGCTTGAGAGCACCGTGTAGCTGCGTGTGGTTTGCACCGAATTGCCAAACAGCACACACAACCAAGTTATTCACCTAATGACTATAACTAAGAGTGCCGCTATCTAGCCCCCCATATATACCGGAACCTCCTGTTTGTAATAGTTTGTATGGATGGCCGTCTTATTCCCCACCTTATCCAGCCGGCCACGCTTCCGCCTCTCTGCACGCTTCACATCATCCAGTGCCTTTTTGCGTGCCAAGAGAAGCGATCGCTGCTCGGATTGTGGTAAGTGCATGAGGCTCATCTGATCCCCGGTGCGCAGTTGAGCGAGCTGAGTTGTGAGGGCTTGCTCCTTGCGATCTCTTTTTGTGAGTGCCTGAGGGTCGGCGTTACTCTGCTGAGCACCAGGTAGAGCGGCCGGGCCATCGGTTAGTCCAGAAGGCGACTTCTCCTCCCGCAGCCTACTTTTTGAAGTGGGCTCGACGTAGGAACGATGGGCGAGGAGCTTCCCGGATGGTAACCGGAGCGTTCGGTCGTCTGGGTGGCTCCGGCCCTCTGCGCTATGTTGACCGACCAGTTCCATATCATAGAATCCGGCCATCTCTTCGGTCACGTTGAAGCGACAATGGCCCATCGACGTCATGTGTTGCTGCACGGCCTCGACCGTCCGGCGACGTTTCCCACAGCAGATGCATTCCCGGTAGCTGAAAATGACCATATGAAGGAACCAAATCAATGTTGGGAGATCCACCACCAGCGAAGATTGGAAGGGTATGACGAGGCTATGCGCTTGGTGCATGTGTGACAGGTTCTCATCCAAGTCTTTGCTGGTCTGGTTGCAGAAGAGACATTCCTCAGCAACGAATTCGACCGCGTCCTTGTCGTCGGACGATGCGTCGCTCTCTGATTCTTCATCGTAGCTCTCCTCTTCAGCCGCTGGTGACCCGGATCTTGAACTCGATTTCCACCCTTGTTTCGTGCGACCAGTTGAAGATTTGATAGGCGCACTGTCTGGTGGAGTGATAATAGTCCCTGGCTCTGCGACTCGACAACGAATCTTGTACACACTGGATGGATGTCAATGCTAAAATTCAAGAGACAAAAATAGGCAGGCACTCGGATAATTTGACAAAGAATGTCAAAGACGGAAACTTACTGCCATTCGCTTTTCGCGTGCTGCCGCTTTTCCTCGGTGGTATCGAAGGATAGATCGCAGAGGAGGCATTCTAGTAACGCCCGGCTCGGAGCGGGACTTGCTGAAGTGGGGTCCTCCATGATTGTGTTACTGATGGATTTACGAGTCCTCTGAGAGCTGCTGTTTAACGCGGGGAGGGCCTTAAGAAGGATGAAAAGGGTTATCGAGAGATTTAGAGAGTGAGTTAGTAATGAAAGAAATGATATTCTCTCCTTGTTTAGGGGGCCGCCTCTTATGTCCATCAAGCAATTCATCAATGAACGGGTGATCGGGTATGATTCATAATGACTTTGCCCCAGAGACAGAGAGATAGAGGCTGAGCCGCCTTTGGGGGGTGCTCATCATTGGTTCTCTCCATCGCTGGTGCAAAACGGGCATACCAGCTTGGCCACTTCGAACCACAGCTACTTCGACTGCTGCATCCGGAACTGGACTTAGCTGTTCTGGATGCCCGGACTGGCGGGTTCGGTGACTGTGGGTAAGGTGTTCTCATGAGGTCGCCGGCATTGGTCACATGATGGATCTAATTCTTTGCGAAGCAAATATATTGGCAGTGAGGAAAGGGAAGCTCGTCGAATGACCCGGAGGCTCCCTACCCAACCTACCTACGGTACCTACCCAAGGTAGGCATGTTCTTCCATGGGCAATGAGGAGAACGTTTTGCTGGCATAGTCTACTACAGTAGGTATCGCTCCGCGTTAGTATCGTCGAGTCGAGGTGTCCGGCCCACAATCGCCGTTTTGCTCCTCCCTTGCATTATTAATTACAAAGGACTCGGAGGGGAATTGTTGAGGTCGTTTCCGTGTAACTCTTAGCTTTTAGGTCGAGATACGAACGAAGTAGTGCGAGTGAGGCCTGACCTCCCGTCGTCAATTGCCCCGCACCAATGGCCATTTCTCCATGCAGTTCTGAGACTTCGGGTGCAGCAGAACCTTGGAAACGGGACCAGCGCGCCAGTGCCTGATGAGGTAAGTTCCGGCGGGGACCTGACCCGCCATGTGCGGGGGTACAGCGCCGAGCCAGGGGTTTTAGGTTGGTCAGGGTCTGTCCGTCCTCGTAACTGACAGATGCCCCACCAAACCCGCTGTGCGTGCCATCTGGCGACATGCCCACTGTGACCACCACTTCCAGCTTCTGGTTGCTTGCTGCTCCGGGCTCCTGGCTAAATTCCATCCCACCTCACCCACAACCAACGTTACGTCACAAGGGAAACAACCAAAAGCCCGCACCACTACGTACCGCCTACCACCGGCGAACCTACTGGAGGCCGGCGTGACCGGGGCATCTTGCGCCCGAGGCAACCGACTTTTGCATGACTGCCCGCTCTTGAACGGCCCGCCAGACTGCGCAGGGTTCATTGTTTAGTATTCAGCATCTCTGTGGCGCTTCCGCTTCCGCACCTCCCGCTTCTTCTTCACGACGACGGCCGATATCATTGCGCGACACCGACGACGCCATGGCCGCGCTTAGCCCCGAATTGCAGGGGCAGCTTGAGGACTTGGATAGGGAACTTGAGGTGCGTCAACACGTGCTACAGTTTTCTCTTGCTCGCCTGGTTCCCTCCGCGGGCTGGCCTTGGAATGGGTATACACATGCCGGATCTTGTGGTTTTCATGGCTGGCTGCCGCAGGGAACTTGGTCGGGGCCTCGTCGCTTGGCTCGTTCATCCGTTGCTTTCTCGCGTACCTTTTGCCTACCTCGCTAACATGTTACTATCTACAGGAAGGCGATATCACACAGAAAGGGTATGGCTGCCCTCTCTCACATCTAGTGTTCCAGCGCCGGGACTCTGTCAACATTCCTCAACATTCCACACGAGAACAACGCGCTAACGATGCGTCCTTCTTCTCCACAGGTACCAGAAGCGGCGCACCCAGCTAATGTCACAATATGGATTTGGCGACATGCCTGCCCTCAAGCTGGGCGGCCTGCGCATCCATTCCCCCGACGACTACGAGGGCCCGCCCTCCGATCACCGCGCCGCCTCGCTGGCGGCCTTGAATTCTGGCGTGGCGGACGCCCAGCGACGCGGGTCCGTGGGTTCGACAAGTGAATACCGGGCCCAGTCTCCATACCTGAACATCGATTCGCACCCTGCATCCCTCCTTGCCCCGGGGGGGCCAATGGCCGAACAACGGCCGAGTATCCGCCAGCACGACTCACTATTCCTCTCCGCCACACCCGCTAACGATCCCTCCACTCGGACGGGAACTATGGTATCGGGGGACTACGCCTTCAATCCCGAGCAGCAGCCAGGGTATGCGGACCAGCACCAGCAGAACATGTATGACAGCAGGACCGGGACATTGCTGGATTCGCAGGCATACTTTTCAGATTTTGCCGGCCAGTCGTATGATCCATCCGCCACAGGGGAGTATGGTGGCCCTCAGCGATACTCGGCGAGTGATGCCTTCTCCCCCACGGCGGCAATGGCACCACCCATGCTCACGGCGAACGATTTGCCGCCGTTAGACGCCCTTCAATTCCAGCCGCCGCTCGAGCCGCGCGAGGTTCCCTTTGCCATCCACGACCCCCACGACGAGACCATCCCTATGTCCAACTTCGACAACATCGCAGCCGTGCTCAGACACCGCGGCCGCACCTCGGCGAAACTGCCAGCCTACTGGGTGTTGGATAGCAAAGGAAAGGAGATTGCTTCCATCACATGGGACAAGCTGGCCATGAGGGCCGAGAAGGTGGCGCAAGTGATTCGCGACAAGAGCTCTCTATACCGTGGGGATCGCGTTGCGCTCATCTACCGAGATGCGGAGATCATTGATTTCGCTATTGCCTTGCTGGGGTGTTTCATCGCCGGCGTGGTTGCGGTGCCCATAAACGAGCTCCAGGACTATCAGAAGCTGAACCTGATCCTAACCTCTACGCAGGCCCATCTGGCCTTGACAACGGACAACAATCTGAAGGCCTTCCAGCGCGACATTACCGCCCAGAAGCTTAATTGGCCCAAGGGAGTTGAATGGTGGAAGACCAACGAGTTCGGCAGCTACCATCCCAAGCGGAAAGACGATGTTCCTCCGTTATCTGTCCCGGATTTGGCCTATATTGAGTTCTCGCGGGCGCCCACTGGTGATCTGAGGGGCGTCGTTCTTAGTCACCGGACCATCATGCACCAGATGGCTTGTCTCAGCGCCATCATTTCTACTGCGCCAGGAAATGGGCCTGCCGACACGTTCAACAGGAATCTCCGCGATAAGAACGGCCGTCTGATAGGCGGCGGTGCGAGCAGCGAGATTTTGCTGTCCTATTTGGATGCACGTCAGGGGATCGGCATGATTCTTGCCGTTCTTTTGACCGTGTACGGTGGGCATACCACCGTCTGGCTAGAGAGCAAGGCTGTCGACGTCCCTGGCCTCTATGCTCACCTTATTACCAAATACAAACCTACAGTTATGGTTGCAGACTATCCCGGCCTGAGACGAGCCGCCTACAACTACCAGGCCGATCCGATGGCGACGAGGAACTTCAAAAAAGGCATGGACCCGAACTTCCAGACCGTTAAACTTTGCCTGGTCGACACCCTCACCGTCGATAGCGAGTTTAACGAGCTTCTTACCGACCGCTGGTTCCGCCCCCTACGCAATACGCGATCCAAGGAGATTGTGGCACCCATGCTTTGCCTGCCTGAGCATGGCGGCATGCTGATCGGTGTCCGTGACTGGCTAGGCGGCGAAGAGCGCATGGGCTGCCCTCTAAAACTCGATCTGGGGTCCGAGAGTACGCCGGAGGACGAGAAGGAGAAGGAAGAGGAGAAGCCGACGCCGTCAAACGGGTTCTCGACCCTGCTTGGCCAAAGTACGACTACGACCAAGGAGGAGCGCGGCAAAATGGAGCTTAGCGAGGTCCTTCTCGATAGGGAAGCCCTAAAAACAAATGAGGTGCTGGTTGTCGCCATTGGAGATGAAGTTGGCAAGCGGGCCCTGACCGAGCCGGGAACCATCCGTATCGGTGCCTTCGGTTACCCGATCCCCGATGCCACGCTCGCCGTCGTTGACCCCGAAAATGGCCTCCTCGCCTCCCCCAACACAGTAGGCGAGATTTGGGTCGATTCTCCGTCCCTGTCCGGCGGCTTCTGGGCGTTGCCAAAGCACACGGAGCAGATCTTCCACGCCCGGCCCTACAAGTTTGAGCCTGGTGACCCCACACCCACCGCGATTGAACCCGAGTTTCTCAGGACCGGCCTTCTAGGTACCATCATAGAAGGCAAGATTTTCGTCCTTGGTCTGTATGAAGACCGGATTCGGCAAAAGGTGGAGTGGGTTGAGGACGGTGGCCCTGAGAACGCTGAGCACCGCTACTTCTTCGTCCAACACATTGTTGTCAGCATCATGAAGAACGTGCCAAAGATGTTTGATTGCTCCGCATTCGACGTCTTTGTCAACGAGGAACACCTTCCAGTCGTGGTGCTCGAATCACCGGCCGCCTCCACGGCCCCTACAGCTAGTGGGGGCCCGCCGCGGCAACTGGACACCGCACTGCTGGACTCTCTTGCGGAGAGGTGTATGGACGTGTTGTTGCAGGAGCACAATCTCCGTGTTTATTGCGTCATGATCACGGCGCCTAATGCCCTGCCTAGAGTGCTTAAGAACGGGCGTCGTGAGATTGGCAACATGCTGTGTAGGAGAGAATTTGACCAGGGCAACCTCCCATGCGTCCACGTCAAGTTCGCGGTTGAGCACGCAGTCTTGAATTTACCTGTGGGCGTTGACCCCGTCGGCGGCATCTGGTCGCCGATAGCAACCCTTTCCCGCGGAGATCTTCTCTCCCCGGCGGACAAACAGTATTCAGGCATTGATCGTAGGGAGGTCGTCATCGATGATAGGACATCCACACCGCTCAACAACTTTTCGAGCATCACGGACCTCATTCAGTGGCGTGTAGCCAGGCAACCCGAGGAGCTGTCGTTTTGCACTATCGACGGCCGAGGAAAAGAGGGCAAAGGTGTGACATGGAAGAAGTTCGACATGAAGGTGGCCGCTGTCGCCGTTTATCTGAAGAACAAGGTGAAGCTCAGGGCGGGCGACCATGTTGTTCTCATGTACACGCATTCCGAGGATTTCGTCTTTGCGATCCACGCCTGCATCAACCTTGGCGTCGTCGTCATCCCTCTCGCACCCATGGATCAGAACCGTTTGTCAGAGGATGTTCCGGCATTTTTGCACTTGGTGTCGGAGTACCGCGTGCGGGCCGTCCTGGTGAACCAGGAGGTGGACCATTTGCTGAAAGTGAAATCCGTCTCACAGCATGTCAAGCAAACCGCACAGGTGCTCAAGGTTGCAATCCCCAGCACATATAATACCAGCAAACCGCCTAAACAGAACAGCGGCTTGCGAGATCTCGGTATCACCATGGATCCTGCTTGGATTCAGCCCGGCTACCCAGTTGTCATCTGGACGTACTGGACTCCCGACCAGCGGCGACTAGCCGTGCAGCTCGGCCACGACACGATCCTTGGCATGTGCAAGGTGCAGAAGGAGACTTGCCAAATGACCAGCTCTCGGCCGGTCTTGGGGTGCGTGAGGAGCACAACCGGTCTGGGCTTTATCCACACATGCCTTATGGGTATTTACATCGGCACCCCCACTTACCTCCTCTCACCCGTCGAGTTCGCTCAGAGCCCGGCGTCGCTCTTCTTAATCTTGTCGCGGTACAAGATCAAGGACACGTACGCCACCCCTCAAATGCTGGATCATGCCATGAGCATGATGCCTGGCAAGGGCTTCACGCTGCACGAACTGAAGAACATGATGATCTCGGCCGATGCCCGGCCCCGGGTCGACGTATTCCAAAAGGTCCGCATGCACTTCGCGGCAACAGGCCTCGACCGGACGGCCATCAACACGGTGTACTCGCACATCTTGAACCCCATGATCGCCTCGCGGTCCTACATGTGCATCGAGCCCATGGAACTGTGGCTGGACCCCAAGGCGCTGCGGCGCGGGCTCATCTTTGTGACGGACCAGGAGCGGGAGCCAAAGGCGCTGCTTGTCCAGGACTCGGGTATGGTGCCGGTGTCCACGCAGATCGCCATCGTCAACCCGGAGAGCCGCGAGCTGTGCATGGAGGGCGAGTATGGAGAGATTTGGGTCGACTCCGAGGCGTGCGTCAAGGGCTTCTACGGGTCGCAGGATCCCTTTGACGTGGAGCGGTTTGATGGGAGGACGGTCGAGGACCCGAGTATCCGGTACGTGCGCACCGGGGATCTCGGGTTCCTCCACAGCGTGCGGCGGCCGATCGGGCCTGGCGGCGCGATCGTTGACATGCAGGTGTTGTTTGTGTTGGGCAACATTGGGGAGACGTTCGAGATCAATGGTCTGAGCCACTTCCCCATGGATATCGAGGCTTCGGTAGAAGCGTGCCATCGCAATATCGTGCCGAGTGGATGGTAAGTCTCGGGTCTATCACTGATTTGCGTTGACTGGAGCTGACCGTGTTTTCTAGTGCAATCTTCCAAGCCGGCGGCCTGATCGTGGTCTTGGTTGAAGTCGCACGCAAAGCCTACCTCGCCTCCATCGTCCCCGTCATCGTCAATGCCATCCTCAACGAGCACCAGATCGTAGTCGACATCGTCGCCTTTGTCAACAAGGGCGATTTCCCGCGCAGCCGCCTCGGCGAGAAACAGCGCGGCAAAATCCTCGCCGGCTGGGTCAGTCGCAAGCTGCGCACCATGGCCCAGTTCAGCATCAAGGACAACAGCCGCGAACCCTTCGGCGCGCCGGCTGTCGCCGGCGGCGAGCAAGCCTCCACACATGGCGGCCCCGCCCTCGACGACCCCCACCGCGCCAGCCTGGGAAGCTTCCGCAGCTCCAGCGGCGGGCCCCTCCCCGGCCACGGCGGCGGCGCCAACAGCTCCCTCCGCAACGTCGAGCCCGCCCCGCAGATCCTGGAACACCCCCAGCAGATGTACCACCACCACCACCCCCACCAAGCCGGGTACGACGACCGGGCCATGACCATGAACAGCATGCACCACGCGCCCGGCGCCGGTGCCGTGACCCCGGGCCCGGTCGAGATGCCCGCCGACGAGCACCAGATCGGAGCGTTCGACAACGACCAGACGCCGACCAGGAACTACGCCCACCAGCAACAGCAACAACCGCCGCCCTCTCGCGGCGGCGGCGGCGGCAGCATCCTGGCCGAGCCGGCCCTGCATGGGTTCGAGCTGCCTGACTTCGAGCAGTTTGTGGGGCGTGATGAGCCGGCGGCGGGGACGGGGACGGGGGTCGGCGTGGCCATGGCGTCGGCGTCGGCGCAGGCGCAGTCGCAGGCGGCGCCGCAGATTCGGCTGCCGGGGGTGGATGGGCGGGAGTCGTTGGATGATTGGGACTTAAGGCCTGGGAGTGGCGGTGGCGGCGGTGAGGTTGGGCGAGGGGTGGGTGGTGGTGCTGGTGGTGTTGGAGGTGTTGGTGGGGGTGCGGGAGGAGAGGAGGATGATTGGAGAGCGGACGCGTACATGTCTATGAACCTGGCCGGGACGCTCGGGGGGAAGTGAAAGGGAAGGTGAAGGTGTGGTGGGTTTGGGGGGGCAGATGCGGTGGGGGGAAGTGAAGTGTAGTGGGTTTAGGGATGGAGATGCGGTGATGGTCGTGGGTGGCCTTACTTTTAGCGGGTGGGTGTCGGATTGTCTGTTAGTTACAGGATTGTTTGCTTGCTTGGGATAGGTTTGATGCCCCGAGCATGGCTCTCTCAGGATAAGGGAGGATGAGCAGCAGAGCGGGTCTTGGGTGATCAGGGAGGGTCTTGTCTGGTTAGAGGAAGAAGAGGGTTGATGATGACAATGGTTTGTTGGTAGATGATAATGCTGTTATACCACATAGGGCAGGGATTCGTTATTAGATTCTACGATTATGCTTCTTTCCCATTTTCTCTTTGTTGGCTTCTTGTTTGAGGGCCCGGAGTCGTTCATGCCAGTCTCCACATGCCTGCGAGCGAGAAAGTCGCCCCAGCTACCCCTGCAGAGTCCGAAATCCGTCGTCTGATGCGTCAATGCCAACTTGGCGTCAGATGCCGAGATGGCTCAGGGATCACGTTGTAGGTACATATCAGACGGTGGAGAGACCGAGAGAGATTCAACGACGGCCGAGATTCAATAGCTGGCGTTGACGTGTCTCGGGACCCCGACGGTGAAGCAAGTTCGGACATCTCCGTTGTTGGTGTTGGGGTTGTTCTGCCGTTGGCAGCTAGCATCGTTGCAGCCAGCACCACCAACAACAATACTTACCAAACCAACACACACCAACACCCTCACTAACGTCGACCTTCCCCCCCACCACACTCCCCCGAACCAACAGAAACAGCTCTCCGGGAGGGGGAGCACGCAGGAAATATGCAAGATCCCCGCCCGACTTGCCGCTCGCCGGCGGATGATGGAGTAACTAATGCTGTACGAGGTACATGACATAGATCGTTAGTTCAATGCAAACGATGTCGCGATGCAGCCAGCAGCCCACAGCGGCAGCGGCAGCAGCAGCAGCAGCAGCGCAAGCTGACCTCTGACCTGACCAGACTTGAAAAAAAAATAAACGGCCCGCATCCATCCATCCACCCATTCCATCTGATCCACTCCATTCCTGCCTGGAACGGGCTGACGGGCGCAGTTGACGATCGCCGGGCATGCTGTAACCCACACCGAGGGAAAAGCGCGCTGTGCAGCAGCGGCACAGCGGATGCGCAGTTCGATTCCCTGCAGCAGTCAGTCGTTTACGGTAACTCTGGAGCAGCAGCAGCGGCAGCGGCAAGTTCTGGCTCTCTATGTACAGAGGTTGCGCACGTGCAGCCGCGGGACTCCGGACGGCGGACGGGAGGAGGGGAATTCGGCGAATTGGACGAGCGAGTGTGGTGTGTGTGGATTGAGAGCGTGTCGAGATGATGGAGAAGCGGAATTATTGCTGAGGTCAGAACGCCAAATGAGGTACGATGCAACCTTGAGTGGACGGACATGCTCAGCAGCACGGCATTGGCCCCCACCAGCGGGGACCAGCCTGCCAGCCTCCCCCCCCCTCCCCTGCTCAGATCTTCTCTTTGCCCTGTGAGACTGTTCGTCCGAGTCGGAATCTGCGCGCTTAGCCTCGACTCCACAGGTCCACGGGTTACGGGCTGTGCCGCCGAGAGCGTGGACCAGCGGGGCCTAGGCAGGAACCTCCATGGCAGCGCAGGTGCGCAGGTGAGGTGCATGGAGAGGACAGGCACAAGGCCACGGGTAAGGTACCTTTTGCAGCACAGACAGACCTGAACTTGACAGGGCAGTTGCAGTTGCAGTGACATACTTCGTACCGTACCCCCCCGGTCTTCTCGGTTGATCCGGATTGTTTGCTGCATTTGCTGTATTTGCTGCGTTTGCTTTCACACTACACCTTTCTTTTTCCCCCTCCTCATTCTTTCAATATCCCAATATCCCACAGCATACCTACCGTACCCTTCGAAAAGCCCGCCTGCCGCCCGGAAACTGCCATTGATGGAGTAGCCAAACCGCCCAAAACGGACGAAACCTGGAACCATGGCGCCGTGGCTGGGCCCCGCAATCACAAGCGTCGCTGATGGCTCTGAATGAGCACGGATCATGGACTTTCTCCCACACCCCGCGTCTGGCGTTGAGGCTCTCGACATACCCTTCGTCGCCGACACCCCCTTTGTCTTTGGCTCCGACTTCTGGGACTTCCCCAAGCTGCACGGCTTCGGCGATCAATGGGCCAGCCTGCCCGCACCCCGTCTCGCATCTCTCGCCCAGTCGTGGCTCTACTTTGCTACCGTTTCCGAGTTCCTTGGCAGGCCCATCGACTACCGCGAATTCCAGGTCTCCCGGAGCGTATCAGGGAAGCCCCTGCTCCCGCTGCTCAATGAGTGGCTCACCGCACACGCCATCAACGCTCCCGACGGCCAGACCATACAGGATGCCGACGATTACGAAGACAAGAAGCTGGTGCTTTACGAACATGACCGCTTCCTCGACGCCGTCATCCGCCTGGCCGAGGACTTCGAAAAGGTGTCGCAGAGCCATGTCAAGCCCATCCCGACCATTATCCTGTCCGTCAAGGTGTTGTGCATCACCCTGAGGGGCGTGCTGTGGGACCTGGCCCGGGGCGACATCGACGAGACTCTCCGACCCTGGCCGTCACCCGCCACCCGTATGCGCCGCGAGATAGTGCCGGCGAAAGACGCACCGGGGAAGCAGACCATCTCTCCCAGCGCCCAGCTGATGCTGGACGTGTTGCGCCTGCGCGGCTGGTGCCCATTCTACGCCCGGAGGGTTCTCACACAATATAATTACGCCCTCGCTTACTATTTTACCCGCCTCTTCCGGACCTACTCTCCCGGACTCAGCCACCGTCACTGCTCCGACGACGAGTGTGTCGCCAGCAACGCCGATATCTTCAGCTATGTTCCGAAGCATGCCCGCCGCGGCTGCCTCTGCCAGCCCAAGGCCGCCCCGATGGATCAGATCCGGGCCGTCATCGAGGATGGAGGGATACCCCTGATCCGACTTAGAGGGTCTCAAAAGAAGGGGGTCAGGATGGAAGTTGTCAGGATGACCGCCCAGACACGTTTTGTTGTCGTTTCCCACGTATGGTCGGACGGGATTGGAAATGCCCACACCAATGCGCTGCCGGAATGCCAGCTGCGGCGTCTTCATGCCCATATGGGCGAGCTTAAACCTTTAAAACAAGCTCGGGACAGGGATGGGGACCTTGATTTCAACCTCCTGAGCTCACTTGACACAGGCTTCCAGGCGGCCACGGCGCGCCGACCGAAATATCTCTGGATTGACGCTTTATGCATGCCTCCTAATGGATCCACTGCATTTTTGCGGCTTCGGGCCATCAACAAGTTACCCGCCGTCTACGAAGCCGCCGACCGAATTTTGGTTTTGGACTCGACCCTGGAGCGGACATCCGTGGTGGATTCGGACAGCGTCGAACAGTTTGCGAGATTCGCAGTGAGTCCGTGGATGGGGAGGTCGTGGACCTTCCAAGAGGCAGCCCTGGCGTCGGCGTGCGAGGTCCAGTGCGCCGATGGCACGTTCGACGGCTTTTCACCACAGCCCAAACAGAGGCTATCCTCATCCACCGCGACGGCCAAGCGGCGACGGCTTGCTTGGCTGGAGGCTCTTAATCGTCCTGCGGCTTGGATCGGGAAAGTAGTATTCCGGAAGTCGCAAAACGAAGCCATGCAGTTGTTGAATAGCACTTCAACCCTGGGCGTCAGCATCGAGACATCGGTAGTAAAGAGCCTCACCCGCTCACTCAGAGAGGAATTCCGCTCGGGGTTTGCGAACGGCGTGAAGCCTAGCCGGGCTGCCGTGGGCGAGGGCAGGTTAGCCCCTGACTTCTGCACACTCTTTGTGCAAGTCTGGAATGAGCTCAGCAAAAGGGCGACGACGGTGCCGGGAGACATGCACATCATCATGGCTAGCCTACTTGGCTTCCACACGGAGCCGATAATGCGCCTAAACAAATCAGCGGATCGCATGTCGTGCATCTTGCGGAGCATGGACGGCATTCCCATATCGCTCCTTTTCAACATTAATGGGCCACGGCATCAGCCGACGAGGAATCACCGGGATCGCTGGCTGCCCCTGTACCCCTCGAGGCAAAAGTTGACTTTTGGGTCAACATTTACTAATATACGAACCATCAACGACGATTTATACCTGCCCAATAATAGCGTGAGTCGGGAGAAAGTGGTGGTCTTGGTCTGCACCGGCGAAGTCGACCCGTTTTCGAGCTGCACCTTCAATCTCAGGGACACTTCTTCGGGAGAACAGTACTCTGTGGTCATCCACCGACAGGAGGGGGAGATGGACGAGTTTGCGACGCCGGAGGCCGGCCCCTATTGCATCGCCATCCAGCTAGACCCGGAACTCGGTAGCCTGCCGGATGGTCATATCGATGGCCTGGGTGCCATACCCAAAACATATGCGGGCGCGCTATTCCGCGTCCGGCGAGTCGTGACGAACGTCAGAAAACTCTATTATCACAACCTTGAAACAGATTACGAAAATTCGTTCGAATTGGTCGAAGACCAAACATACGAAACCCGCGACCTGGAGACGGCGAGCAAGCGAACCACAAACTACCTTGACGGCAACCTCGCGTCCGCATTCTCGAACCATCACCGTGGAATCCTACGAACAGTCTACGACTGCCCCTTGACAGTCTCTTCCAGCTCACCCAGGCGAGCAGACGGCGCCACCTGGCCCCTAAAAGAAGGCCCTACCCTCCTCGCCCAACAGCTCCCCGAAACCTGGCAAACGGTCATCGAACGAGGTCAGCCCCCCCTCTCAACCCCCCCCACCACTCACTCCCCCCTAGCTAACCCCTTTCCAGAACCAGCCCCCTCCCCACACCCGCTCCCCCCCCGCCCCTCCTTCACCGAAGCCGTCAGCCCCGTGTCCGCCTACCTCGCCATCACCGCGCTCGACGGCCTCGTCGCCTCGGGCTGCGTCGGCCTCGCCATCGCCCTCTGCGCCACCATGTTCGCCCGCCTCGCCCCGCTCGCCCAGGCCGCCGTCGTTGCCAAGCTCGCCCTGCACTCCCTGTTTCTCATCCAGATGGTCCTCTTCCCCGGAATCGAGGTGCGGCTTGTGTGGGATGTCCTGCATTTGGTCCTCGTGGGGTTGTATACCTTTGCGCGCGTCACGGGCCCGGCGACGGTCTCGGGAGGTGGGGGTGGTGGTGGCGGGGTGCGGGGGATGGATGTGTTGGATTGGGCGTTTATTGCGTGGGCGTTTCTGGGGCATGTGGTGGATTTTGGGGCAAGGTTGGCGGTTCGCTGGGTGGTGGTGCCGCGGCTGTTTGAGCGGTATCTGAGGTCGTTTGATGGGGATGCGTTTCGGGGGGAGGGACGTGAACGTGCCGGGGGGAAGAAGGGTGCTGGTGGTGGTAGTGGTGGTGGTGGTGATGGTGGTGGTGTTGGGGGGCTCGGTGCTACGTCGATGGGGGCGGGGAGAAGGGGGTGGGTTTCCCGAGCGAGGTTGAAACTTGGCGTTGGGCTTGGAGGAGGCCACCGGTACCAGGAACAGGCGCAGATGGAGGACAGGGAAATGTATCCCCGGAGTCGTGAGGAGGGCGCGCTGGCTGGGCGGCCGGAGCAGCATTTACTTAAGGACATGGAGGGGGGACATGTTTAGTTGGTTAGTTATGGGCTGTTTATTGTAACGTATGGATGGGTGGGTGGGTGAACGGTTGGGCTACATGTGGGGATACCATTGGGAGGCAAGATACCTAGGGTTGGTTGGGTTAGGTGGTGTTCTGATTTGAGATGCTGGAACTGGAACGGGACTGGCTGGCTGGCGTTGGATGTAATAAACATGGTACATGTAGTTGCACGACGACGTTAATCAAAAGATGGAGTGGTCGAGGGGACGGACCATCATTTCCCAAGTGCATTCTCAGATCAGGGACGGACCTCAATTTACAAAGTGCATTCTTAGATCAGGGACGGACCCCATTTCACGGTGCATCATCAGACCCAAGAATAGATGGAGTATTAAAGAATGTATTGATACTAGCCTCACAGGTGATTACCGTATATACCAACAACGACCACGGTCGTCCCCATGCATCATCTGCTATGCTGTGCTGTGCTCCCGCCGGGCAATGCCATGCATGCAATGGTATGTAAAGTAAGTGATCTGACAGGATGGTTTAGTGGTGACGTGACAACAACAACACCAACAAGAAGAACGAGAAACGCAATCTTTTCTTTTCAAAGAAAAAGACATCGAAAACATGGCGCAGAAAAACAAAAAACATGGATATCTCCCCACGCAATTCAACCCATCCCAACCAACCGACCCCCTCCTCCCTCCCTTCTTTCCTACGTTCCCGCTCATGACCTTCCTCCCATCATTTCAGTCATCACCACTTCTGCCCCCTCCCTAGAGTGGCTGCGGCACACACTGTCGTTGTGTTATGTGTATATGTTGCGAGAGTGTAAAAGGAAAAAAAAAAAGAAAAACCAACAGCAGCAACATAACCAGAGGGTTGTGGTAGGCTGGTTGCGTATTCCAACCAGGACGGAACACCGTCCCTCCTTCAAAGACATGGCTGGCCGGCTGTCGTCAATGTCATAGCGGACAGGTGGGTGGGTGGAGAACGGCACATGGAAGCTTTCCATGAAGACAAAGTGGGGAAGTCCCTCCCAACCCGACCCGACCCGACTCCGGCGCGGCCCGTCCCCCTTTCCCCTCCCCTCTTCCTCCCCAAACCGCCCCTTGAAGCCTAACCCAAACCCCTCAAAGACTCAAGCGGTCCACCCGAGGGTATCCAACAGAGTCTTCGACTCAAGGCCACTGAAGCCCGCCACGCCGAGCGCCCTGACCTGGCTGCTCCCGCGCAGGGCGGCCAGGCCGCCGGCAATCTTCCAGGCCTCGCCCTCGTCGATGACAAACAGATAGCGCTTGCCCTCCTGATCCCTAATGGTCGCGCGCAGCAGATGCAAGCCTCCGCCCTTCTCACCACTCACGCTCGAGCCACCACCACCAGCGCGCGACTTGCAGTTGCCGTCACACACGCGGCCAAACTCATCGATATACCCCACGGCTTCCTCGCCCAGCATAGTCTTTGTGGCGCCGCGCTCGGCCGCGCGGCGCCCGCCCTGCGGCATGGTCTTGAAGAAGGGGTGATTGGTCGGGGCGGAGCCGGGGGTGTTGGCGGCCTGGGCCGAGACGGCGTGGACGGGGCACCAGATCTCGACGAGCTTGAGGGTCCAGGCCTTGACGTCCCACTCGCGCTGGGCGACGCCGCGGACGTCGTCGTCGACGAAGAGCCCCGCCGACGTGACGCGCAGGATGAGGCCGTCCGTGACGGGGCTGACGCCCGAGATGAGCTGGGAGGCCGGGGTCTTGGAGAATTGGTTGAGGTAGCCGTAGACGGCTTTGATGATGATCTTTTGGGGGTCGCTGGTGGTGTAGGGGCCCCGCGTGGAGGGTGGCGGGGTGGTGCGGGCGGTGGAGGCGGCGGATGGGGCCCAGGAGGATTCGGAAAAGTCCGAGACGGACTTCTTGCGGGTGGGCTTTTTGGGTTTGTCGTAGGGGCGGTAGGAGTAGGTGTCTTCGGTGCCGGTCGCAGAGGCGGTGGATTTGGTGGGGGACGGGGCGGGTTTGGTAGGCGACGGAGCAGGTTTGGTGAACGACGGCGCGGGCTTGGGGGTTGACGGCGCCGGTGCAGGTTTTGGGGGTGGAGGGGCTTGAGTGGGTGTCGGTTTGGCCGGCGGCGGGGTGGATGCCGCTTGGGACGGGGCGACGCTGGGCGGCTTCCCGTTCGGCCACATGCTGGTCTTCTCGCCGACCGAGGAGTAGGCGTACGTTGTGCCCTTGCGTTCGTTCTTTTCCCTCTCCATCTCCCTTTCCATCTCCCGTTCCCTTTCCAACTCCCTTTCCCTTTCTCTCTCCCTTTCCCGTTCGATTTCCCGTTCTCTTTCCCTTTCCCTTTCCCTCTCTCGTTCCTTTTCCCTTTCCCTTTCTGCTTGCTCCGCGCGGAGCCGGGCGAGACGCTCTTCGCGCTCCTTCCGTTCCTTTTCTCGCGCAGCCTGACGCTCCCTTTCTTGACGGGCCCGTTCCTCGTCCCTCTTGCGCTGCTCCTCCTTTAACCTCGCCTCCCGCTCTCTGGTCTCCCGCTCACGCGCCTCGCGCTCCCTGGCCTCCTGCTCGGCCTTCTCGCG
Source organism: Chaetomium cochliodes (assembly GCA_023383405.1). NCBI lineage: Eukaryota > Fungi > Ascomycota > Sordariomycetes > Sordariales > Chaetomiaceae > Chaetomium > Chaetomium cochliodes. The sequence continues at coordinate 793,886 of JAKWJL010000007.1, forward strand.
GAGCTCCTTCTCGACCTTTTCTCGCACCTCCTTCTCGAGACGCTCCCTTTCTCTGGCCTCCTGCTCTTGCCGGAGCTTCTCTTTGATCTCGCGTTCCCGGGCTTCCCTCTCCCTCTTATCGCGCTCCTTGGCCTCTCGCTCACGGAGCTCGCGTAGCCGGCGGGCAGTGTCCTCCTTTTTCTTGGTTTCGGCCTCCTTGATCTTCCGCTCTTCTTCCCTCCGCCGCATTTCCTCTCTTGCTTTTTCCCAGGCACCCCTTGGGGCTTCCGACTTTGAGGAAGTCGGCCGAGGCGGGGGCGGTTGCGGCTGTTGTTTCGGCTCCGGAGGCGGATTCGGCTTCGGCTTAGGTGCCTCCTTGGGTGCCTCCTTGGGCGCCTCTTTAGGTACCTCCCTGGGGACCTCCCTTGGTTCCTCCCGCCTCGGTTCTTGCGGCTTCGGCTTCGGCTTCTGCTTCGGTTTGGGTTGGGATTGAGGCTGCGGTTGAGGTGGTGGAGCTTGTTGAGGTTGAGGCTGCGGCTGTGGCGGTGGTTGCGGCCGGGGTTGGGCTTGTGGTTGTGGTTGCGGCCGGGGTTGAGCCTGTGGTTGTGGCTGCGGTTGAGGTTGCGGTTGGGGCTCAGCATGTGGTTGCTGCCTCGGCTGCTCCTGCCAAGACTGGTATTGCCCGCCGCCGTCTCTCGGAGCCTCATGTTGAGGTGGTGGCGGCGGGGGAGGGGGCGGTCCCTGGCTCGGCGGGGGACCATTCTGAGGCGGAGGGGTGTACCACGACGACCCTGGCCCGCTGCCCCATCCTCCTCCTGGCCTTTGGTGGCCTCCCGACTGGTTGTTACCCTGTCTATTTTGCTGGTCCGAAGAACCGTTCTGCTGGCGGCCCAGAAGGAAAGCCGCTGCGCCAATACATGCCACCAACGTGACCCAAAGGAACGGCCATATCTTGTCGGGGCTGTTGAACATGGCAGCCATCACGGGGCTGGCCATATTCGCCATGATGACGACTGCCAGCGTGCTGACGACACCGGCAATGAAGCTGTTCCATTGTGGCTTGAGGGAGGGCAGGTAGAGGAAGCCCGAGCCGGCCGAGTGTTCGGGGATGATGAAGACGTCGTATTTCCCGGGCGGGAGGCCGGAGCCACCAGCCGTTGTCCTGGGGTTCTCCCCATGGGGGGGCGGAGGCGGCGGTGGCTGGCTCATGGTTCGCGAGGGGCCAGCTGGCCCGAGGCCAGGTGTATCGGTCTAAAGGGAGGGTTGTCGGCGGTAAATCGAATGCGCGCAGATCGGGCGTCAGTGGTGTATCAGAGCAGCCATAAGGATGGCAAAGTCATGACAACAGCTAGACGGCAAGGTGGGTTAGTGGGAGAACGGCAGGAACGGTCCAGAGAGCTGGGAGCGCTAGGAAGAGGTAACTGCGGGAGTTAGACATGAAGAATAGGGCTCACCGTTAAGCAAATCAAGGTATGTACAAAACTCCAACTCGCACAAACAAAAGCAGCAAAGCCAATTGCGGTCAGGTCGGACAAGCGGGACAAACGGGGGCGTCGGCCTTGGTCTATCGCCAGTCCAGCACCTCGATGTCGGTTGTCCTCCCCAGCCCCGCAATTAATTCAGAACCGGTCGTGTGTTGTTTTGTTCGTGTTATCCTCGTCAATTACTCGTGAACTCGATCTTTCTCGAGGCTTTGAACGTGGTGAGCTCTCGGGGGTCGCAACGGTTTTTGCTGGACAGGCTGGAAGTGGTAGGTTTGCGCAACCTAAGCGATGGATGGGTGGCCTCTAGGAAAGGAAAAATGCAGGCACGGGCCCTGTTCTGTTTACTTTCGACGACCTTCTGGCCATTCGGCGGCAGAAGATTTGGTGTGGCGCACGGCCCATCTGCAGCCCAGCCCAGCCGAGCCAGCAGTGCCAGCCCGTTGTTCCCGTCACCCACGGAAAGCGACGACGAGGCACAGATCCGTCCCGCCCATCCATGGATACCATCCCGCGACACCTCTGCCGGCCCTTCCCGCCCATTGTTGGATTGTTGGGCATTCCGTCCTGCCGGCGGCCGTGGAATTGCATTGTGGTCACCCGACCTCTCAACAAACCGCTGAAGAGCTATGTTCCTTGCAAAGGCTGCTCTCTAAAAAGGGGCACCCAACACACGAACACGCGATTGTCAGGGAAGTTCCATGCTGGCCAAAGGACCCTGATTACCGAAACCAAACCACGCAGCCACCACGCAACCACGTTCCTGAACCCATCAATTCGATTGACATTGACCACTGGCACAACTGCCCGCCAACACACAATCTCGCAACCGTCCAGCAACGGCCTTCAACACCCTGCACTCAACTCCCCTCTTTCCTTTCCCCGCGAATCTCTCATTTGTCTGTCATCTCCAACGCGCGTCACCAGCGTCACCAGGAACCAAACAACGAATGGCAATCACCCCTCCACAAAACAAAAAGTGCGCAGACGCTGACCAACCTCCCCAACTCAATGAACAGAGGGGCTGGTGATGGCACCCTGCCGGCACCCAATCGTGCCAATTCCTCCAATCCCACCGAAGTTCTGCCTTCTGTCCATTTTGACAGGTTGTGACGGGCCCACTTTCCCAGCGAATCGCGCGAGTCAAACAAAGGACCCTGAAAGGCCACTGGCTGAGACAGTGGCTCACCAGCGAACCCGCGGCTCCGGCTCCGCTTTGCGGAGTGTGGGGGGAGGGAACAACTCCCCTCGGTTCGTCCAATCTGTCACACACCAGCGAGACCAGCCACCTCGAGCCACCCGAGGTTGACAATCCTTCCTCTCTGCCTTGGTTCTTGTTGTGCAAGTTTCGCCAAAGCTCTGCTGGGATTTCGAGGTAAGAACCTCGGCGGGCGATGATCATGTCGTCAATTGTCCCAGAAGAGAAGATGAACGGCCAACTGCTGGTTTTAAATTGAAGCGTTTCAATGTGTTTACTTGGAAGTTAACCGCTCGTGTTGCCGAGCAACGAATCACTAAATGATGCTCCCCCGTCGTGGGGTGGGTGACGTCGCCAGACCGCCAGCTCACCCATCACCACCAGCCACTCCAATGAGGGGCAGACGACGGCTCGGCTGGTGGGACAACTCATCAACGAAAGCCACTGGCATCACGGACAGGCGAAGCCGGAGCCGCCGTAGTCGCCGTAGTTGCCGTAGTCGGCGCGCCGCTGCAACTTGCTGTTGCCATTGCGACTTAGACAGTGTACACAAGCCAGTCATTTTATGCCCATCTTCTCAAGGTAACGTTGGCACGACCTGACAACCGGTCGACATGCCCATGGTCCCGATAGTGGCAACCAACCTGCGTGACATTAGCACAATTGGAGGATGTCTTGCCGAGTTCATTTTCACGTTCCCATCCTCTCAACTCTCACCTGTGGCAGCACCGTAGAGAAGGAAGGCAAAGTAGAGTGGAATAAAACGCCAGTATTTCCGACTTGCTCTGTGGTAGGTATCAAAATAGAGGTGAAACCCAAGTATGACTGTATCCATGCTCCGTAGACGTAATCTGTAACGCAAACCAATGCACCTCCACGCCGTCGCCAGCGTTCTCGTACACCCAAAACATGCCAGCTAGTAGCCATTATCAACCTGGGGGCTGGATCAAACCCATCCCAAACTCCACAGCCCAGATTAGGACCTCCAACGCCTTCCCGAGGAGCCACTCCGTCACCACGGCTCCCTGAACGCCGGCTAGAATAAATTTAACAATCAGCAACAGCACGGCGTTAATCACGCCGCCTCCCGTTTGTTGCACTTCCTCCGTCTCCTCCTCCTCCTCCTCAGCTGCCGCAACGAGGGTCGTCCCGGACGAGCCACTCCCCGCAGAAACCGAAGACGAGGCATCCATATCCCAGTCCATCTTTTTGGGAGGCGGCGGTCCCCGTCACAGGTTCTTGGCGCGTCTGTTGGCCACGCGCAGCTTGCGGTCCAGGCCATCGGCCGCGTTGTTCGCGTTGTCCAGCATGCCGTTCTGCAAGATGACCTCGTCGTTGATGGCTGTCCCGAGCTGGTTCAGCCGGTGGACCACCGCCCCCAGCTCGCTCACCCTCTGGTCCTGCTCCTGCGTGACCACCTTCTGCCGCTGCAGCACCCCCTCATTATCCAACTCCCTCGTCTCCTCCGTCTCCGGCAGCGGCGCCCCAATCGTCCTCCCCACCGGCCTGCGCGCACCCACCAACTTCACCCGATCACTCTCCGCCTGCTCCTTCCCCCCCCCCCACCACCACCACCACCACTCCCCCTCGCAGTCGCCAACGCCGCCGCCAGCTGATCCAACAACCCCTTCTCATACTTCGCCGCCTCAACCGCATCCCTCCTCCTCGTAAACTCCCCCCCGCCCAACCTGCCCCCCTCCTTCATAACCCTCAACCCCTCCCCCAACGGGCCCAACAAACTCCCCGCCTTGACAAGCGCCCTCCTAGCCAGCGCCTCCGCCTCCCTGACCTCCCCTCTGCCAGCGCATGCTCCCTCCTTGCCAACGCCGCCCTCGCCACCCCGAGCTCCCTCTTCATCTCCTTATGCAGATCCACCCACGTGGCCGGGTCGCTCGCGGCCGCCAGGTTCGCGTCGCGCAGCCCAATCGCCGGCACGCGCGCCTCCACGCTCACACCGGACGCGCTCCCACCCGCACTAGGCGCGGCGGGCAGGTTCAGAAACGCGCGCCACGCGGGCGCGTCGCGCCACCGGCGGTCCGGGTTCTCGGCCACCGCGCGCAGGTAGCGCTCGAGACCCGCGCGCCGCTGCTCGGTGAGTTCGGGGGAGGAGACGGTGGAGCGGAACCAGGACCAGGATTTGCCGGGGAGGGGGGAGGGCGGGGGGCTGCCGACTAGGGCGGTTAGGGATTGGTGCAGGGCCGCGAAGTCGGAGTAGCGCTTTTGGACGACGAAGGAGCGGAGGGGGAGGCGGATGGTGATGTTGTAGAGGGTGTGCGGTTTGGTGGGGGTGGTGGTGGTGGTGGGTTTGTCGGGGGGGGTGTAGAGGGAGGTGCTGGGGATGGAGATCTCGAGGGGCGGGGCCATCGTGTGGTATGGTGGGTTGCCTCTCTGCTAAGGAGGTTGTTGTTCGTGTTTGGGTGTTAGGTGTTAGGTGTTGGCAGATAGGATTCGGGGTGGCGGGATTGAGGTTTGGTTGAGGATGGATGGATTTGATGGTGGATTGTAGTTCGAGCGGTCGGAGTATTGGAGCGAGGAAGAGAGTGGAGTTGGATACGGACAATCACGGGGAAAGGCCGTTGACGTTGGCCGGCCTGTTTCGGACGGCGGTTTCGAGTTCGGACGGTCAGAGCGGAGGGCGGCCGGGTCGCCTTGCTTTGTACGAATGGAGCTTAATTAAGCGGGTGTAAATCGTGGATACGGGTATAGTGGCAGCGAATAAGTCAGAGACGTAGCGGAATAGACGGGTATCTCATGAGGCGCGAAGAAAGACAAGCAAAGAAGATGGCAGGAAGCTTGACGATGCTCGGTGCCTGGCGGTGTTCTGGGCACGAGATCGCTGGTGTCATCGACTGCCGGGCTGGTTCGAGACCTGATTGGCCGGTGGCGACAAGGACTGGCCCCAGGCCCAGACACGGGCAGACCCTTGCTCGCTTGTCTTGTCCGCCATCATCGCAAGCAAAGCAACAGAGCACGAAGTTGGTCCTGTAGTCCGCCACCACAAAACGAGTCGCTCGCCTCGCCTCGCCTCGCCTAATCGAAGAAAGGAAGCTCGTAGAACATGTGCGCAATTGGCTACGTTGGGGGCGTACGACTTGTGCATAATACATCGCCTTGACTGGCATCGCCAAGTCTACCCAAGGTCCCGATCTGGGACAAGGATAGAGCAACGGGAGGTCGCATACAAGCTTTGGAAGCCTTCTATGGCGTCTTCTTTGCACTTCCAATGCTAATAATGGAAAAGGAGCTTCCTTAAACAACCCGGTTCTAGTTCCACCGCCGCTGATAGGATCACAATGATCGTCACTCTCTCCTCTCGGCCCCCTCCCGAGCCGCTGTCCTATTTCCCGCAGAACTCAGAAGCTTGACACCACATTTGCCGGCATCCGAACTCGCCTTGGTATTTGCCGTCGCTGATATAGCATAACCACACCACCGGCTAAGGATCCTGGTAGTGCGGAGCCCAGCCGATTCGCGGATGCTTGACCTCATGTTCTGTTGTCTTCATTATCAACTCGTCGCTGACTCGCTGCCGTATATGAAGGGAGCCGTTCAGGTTTTCCAGCTTCTGCATGGAAGTTCCAACCTCGAAATGCCGAGAAAGAGAGACACGGGACTGGGCAGGGGCTAGAACCTAGGCATATACGAAGTATTTAAGCTGGAATAGAAGCAGACCACAGACTTCCCTCCTCTGTTTCTTCTCTCCAGAACCGTTCCCAGATTAGACTTGCCAACCCCAGATACAGTGACACCTCGTCGCCATGAAGACACTCACGGCAGCCCTCGCGCTGATCGCGCCTGTTCAGGCCGGTCTCCGCTTCCCCTGCTCGACCTTGACTATCCAGCGTCTCGACCCCGTCGTCCAGCCGGGCGCCCTCCCGGCCGCCCACGTCCACCACATCGTCGGCGGCAATGCCTTTAACGCCACCATGGAAGGTGACGTCGGTGCGAGGGCCACCTGCACAACCTGCCAGATGGCGGATGACTTTTCGAACTACTGGACTGCCCACCTGTACTTCAAGCACACTAACGGCTCCTATCACCGCGTCCCTGTTATTCCTGTCCAACCCCTCCTAGGCGGCTCGCAGGGAGCTCAGGGCGGCCTCACCGTCTACTACACCCAGTTCGACCTGATCAGGGATAACCTCAATCAGCAGAAGGTCCAGTCCTTCAAACCGGTAACCCCACCAACCCCTTTTCTATCACCTTGTCCCGGCCGAGTGTCGTAGGTTTCTAACCCCCGAGTACCTACCTAGGGTTTCCGCATGACCGTGGGCAGCCCGACCGTGAGCGGCAAGCCACAAGTCGGCCTCCGTTACCAGTGCCTGCAGGGCCAGAACCGAGGCCCCGAGCTGGACAACTTCCCCACGGGGCCTTGCTCGGGCGGCATCTTCACCACCCACCATTTCCCCGCGTCAGTACAACCCCTTCTCCCCTACTCCCTCCCCTCCCCGCTTTACCATACTCCCTTCACTACCCTCCAACAGCCACAACCACAAACTCGCCCCCCCCCCCCCCCCCCCAAAAAAAAGAAAAAAAAAAAACCCCAACTAACCCCCTCCCGCAGCTGCTGGGACGGCAAGAACCTCGACTCGCCCGACCACCAGTCACACATGTACAACACGATCCGCAACGACGGCTTTACCAACGCCCCCGCGTGCCCCTCGTCCCACCCGGTGCGCATGCCCCAAGTGACCTTCGAGACGGTCTGGGACACGACCAAGTTCAACTCCTTCTGGCAGTCGGGAGCGCCGAATCCCTTCGTCTGGAGCTTCGAGGGCACAGGGGGGGGCACCCATGCGGACTATATGTTCGGCTGGAAGGGGGACTCGCTACAGAAGGCGATGGATAAGTCCGAGTGTTTCTATGACGGGTGCGGGTCGATCACCAAGCAGGCGATGAGTGTGGCGAATCAGTGCACGATTAAGGAGACGGTGCGGGAGCAGACGGATGGCTGTGAGTTTGCGTTTTCTGTGTTCTCTCTCTCTCTCCCCCCCCCCTCTCTCTCTTTCTCTCTCTCTTCTTTTCTCTCTCTCTCTTTTCCCGGGGGCCGGAAGGGTGGGATGTTGACTGGTGCTAACGTGACGTGTGTGAAATAGGGTTGATGAAGCTGCCGGGTCGTGAGTAAGGTAGGTGGGATGATATTGACATGCCGGGCTGGACGGAACGTACGATGTAGCGTTCTGAGAGGAGTGGTTGGTATCCGTCTATCTCGTCGTCCTCGGTTTTATGGTTCGAGTTAGGAGTGAGTGTGAGCGAGTCTGTTGCGATACTTTAGCTTCGTGTTAGTTCCCACAACCTCATGGCTACCTAGACTGCTCGACTTAACCTGTGTTCAAACCAGCACCTCACGTTGTGACCCCTTGTAGCGTGCTTCAAAACAGCCATTTCCTCTATCCAAGTCGGCTTACGAACGGACTTGCGGCGGCGCGGGTTCTTAGCGCCATTACTTCACCGTGAGGTCTGTTTACGTTCGACCACTATTAGTTACCTCTACCAGCCGCAACATGTACACCTCAAGAGTGAGCCAACATCAAACACCAAATACCCCATCAGACCTCGGTCATGTTCTCGCAGACGGTTGATTGTGCGCGGGCTATGCTAAAAAGCCAAAGGGTGGTGGCGCCGCAGCACCAGACAGTGCGGGGTATAGAGGGCAACCCCATCCCAAGATAAGCCCTCAGTCGTTGCCGACCGCGCTCAGTGTCATGTGCATCATGTGTTTCGGGTGGGACGTGCCCGTAACCCGATAATTACCTCCTCATAGCTTCCACCAGGCTCCCCCGTCCCCTTCGCCCCTCCTACCCCTCCCGCCAGAGCCCACAGCCCCTTTAAAACGTCTCCTGGTCGTCCACCACCTGCTCCGCGGAATCGGGGATCTCAAAGCCCTCCTCAGTCGAGTAGAGGATGGTCTGGATCTGCTTAACAAGTCCGTCTTCGGGCTTCTCGAGCTCGGGGTCCTCCTCGACGGCCTGCTGGACAAGCAGCTCAATGTCGCGCAGCTTGCTGAAGTAGAAGTCGCGCTCCCGCTCCAGCCCGACGACTGTCTCCTTCAGCGTGTTGTTCTCCTGCTGCAAGGCGGCGCTCGCCGCGCCGCCCGCCTTGAGGCCAGCAGCCCGCGGGCCCGTGGTCGGAGTGGTGACGCCGGGGCGCCTCGCAGCGCCGCTAGCCGCCCGAGGAGCCGCTCCGCCACCGGCGGGCAGCGCGCCGCCTTTCCGCCGGCTGACGGCGTCGTAGTCGCCGCCCGGGTAGTACTGGTCCCAAAACTTCTTCGTCCACTGGAGGAACTCGAGGTTGTCCTGCATCTTGCACTTCACGAGCGACTCGACGGGGATCGACCGCTCGACACGGTGCTTTGTGAATGTGTCTGTCCCAGCAGGGCTTGGTGAGCAATGGGTGCCAAAAGATCAACACGCGGGCCTCGTCTTGGCGGACGTACTCTGCAGGACTTTGAAGTTCTGGATGTAGGCATATTCGGAGTTGACGTTGAACTTGACGCGCGACATGGGCACGTCAAGGAAGATGCTGTCGTACACCTGGCAGAGGGCGGCGCTGTTGTGGTGGTTTTGCGTGGTCAGCCTGGGTGACATGACTTTTTGCCTTTTTGCGCGCGACCGCGATGCGGGGGAGGGGCTGAGGGACCTACCCGGTGCCACACTGCTCGACCTTGGTGATGTTGAGCTGCAGGAGGCTGTTGAGCCATTGCACGAGTTCTTGCCTGTCGGAGGGATTGCCTGTCAGTTTGCGTCCCGGAGCGTGTCGATCGCGCGCGCGTCTTCGTCGACTTCTGCGGGAATCGGGTAGAAACGAACCGAGATTCGCCCATCTTGACTGCTGTGGATGTGCTGTACGGGATTACGCGGGGGGTTGCGATGAGGGATCCGTAGCCAGAGTCGCAAACGAAGGGAAGGGTGCGGGAGAAGAGGACGCGTTTGCTAGAGCAGAACAACAAAAGCAGAGTCCAGGCAGCGACGAGAGGTGTGATAAATTGGGAGGAACTTTCTGCTCCATTCGCCGCCAGTTGACTTCTTCCAAATCAGAACCGAAAATCGGGCGTCGGCCAATCAACCATGGTGGGGGTTCATGGGTGATGCAATATTGATTGGCCCGTGCGTTAAGCGATGGCACGTGAGGAAGCAGAATAGTGTGCCTGGCCCCTTTGCTCTCTCCTGAGAACGCCGGCTTGTTTATGTTTACTTTCTGCTTTCCGGTTCGCTTTCAGCGCACAATTCCCAGCGCACAATTCTCAGTCCGTAGCTCGTCGCAACCTCTGACGAATTCCAAAAGCACCTCCAAACGATTACATACAGCAGGAATTCGTACGCAGAAACCGTCCTCTTCACTCTTTCCCGGCATCCGCGGAAGCTTCATCTCCTTGGCGACCTTGGCACGCCGCTCTCAATCTGATTCAATGACCTGAAGTAGGGAGCTGAGAGCCCCTTGCGATGCAAGGCTTGCAAGTAGTTATTCGAGAGTTATACCGTCGGCTAGATAATGAACCGACGAGCAAACAGCTGGCGCGGCTGGGGAAGGGTTATGGCTAGAAACTGTAATCCTTCTGATAAGAGAAATAATACTTGTTTGAATTGTATTTACACAGCGACCAAGTTTCAAGACGGTTGATGAAAGTCGTGAGGGATACCGAACGAAGTGGTAATTGATGAGCTTGACGACCTTGAGCCCGCCGCGATTCAGATCCTCAGTTGACAAGTCAACAAACCGGGTTTCAATGATTCTCCTATAAGTAATCGTCGTACCTTCATAACTTACAGCTATTCCAATTGTTGCCCTTCTCAAATCAGGCTGTTTTTGTGCCAGTCACTACCTAAAGTCTCGATAAAGACGGACTACTCATCAAAGGTATTCATCTGAATCGCGTGGTTCAAACCCTCCAGTCGCACAAGACCAGCCACCCACAACCCTACCAACACCGGAGCACCACACAACCCCGCTTGAACGTAGGCCGGGCTTGCAAACGCGGCTTCGCACTTCCCTGGCGAGCTAAGGCAACACTGTCACATTAAGGTATTACAAACTATTCTCTACCGCATCAATTATTTTTATCTCACAGTGGGTGTTACAGGAGGCGATGGAGAGCGAATCAACAGACCGCCGTGTCTGGGCAGTAGTGCTCCACGATAGACGGTGCTTACCCGGAGTGCTCGTTCTCGATTATGCTCTTCGAAAGCAAGGCACCGAGTACCCGTTGATAGTCATCATGACGCACGAAGCGGCAACGGATGCGGATATCACCGAAGTTCTCAGCGCCGCAAACATCACCGTCGAGTTCGTTGACACGATATTCGCCGAGTATGAACGCAAGACATACTCTGGTGACTGGCAAAAGCTATCAGCCTGGAGCCTTGCGCATTACGAAGTCAGTCAACCCAATCCCACACAACAGTCAATCAAAAAGAAGAAATAACACACTAACAATAACAACTCCTGCCAAACCAACAGCGAATCGTCCTCCTCGACAGCAACCACCTAATCCTCCAGCCCATCGACGACCTCCAACAAGCCTACATCTCCGGCCCCCCCAATACCAACTACATCGCCGCCGTCCCCGTCGCGCCCGGCTATCCCCACACCGGCACCATCGCCCTTCGCCCCTCCCAAGACCAATACACACACCTCCGAAACAAGCTTAACGAGTGGTTCTTTCCCGCAATCGACGTACAAGCTGTGCTGATAATGGCCTATCCCAACCGGCTAGTCTCGCTGCCGCCCATGTACAACGCACTCGAGTCGAAACAGGATTCGGACAATGGGGCGGAGGTCAGGGTGCGGCTGTACGATCTGGGGAGGCCGTGGGAAGAGGGGAGGAGGGATGGGGGCGGTGCTGTCGGGGAGTGGTTGGAGGTGTGGCGGGAGGTGAAGGGGAAGTGGGTTGGGGACGGGGTGTGGGGGTTTGAATTGGAGAGGAGGCGGTTGTGGGAGACGGTTCTTGAGCCGATGGTTGGGGGGTGACTTGTGAAGGGGGTTCGGGTCTTGGAGGTGGGAGGACGGCGGAGTTGATCGCGTTTGCTTAACGGGGGAAGGTGGGTGGTTTGGAGAGTGAGGTGCGTGCGTACTTTGGGAGCGTTGACATAGTTCCGCGAGCAAAGTCAGGTGCTTACCTATGTTGCTGTCTCGAATTCAACCAGTCTCCGAGTTTCCTCTTACCAACAACACGTTGCCGTGTACGTGGGCCCTTTTTCATCACACGACTTACAGTTTCACCAGTAGTTCACTCTGGGTGGTATCTCGATCGAATCTGAATTCGAGTTGAAACATGCTCTACAAGTATAATCCCGTGGAAAACGATGTTGCCCTTGCCTGGTTGTCGTTTAAGAGAGTGGTTATTAACTTGTCAACGCTTCCAGTGTAGTATCGGGACGCGGACTGCACCTACACGACCTTAATGCAGAAGGGCTTGCAGGCGTTGGTCAAAACTACGTATTTTGCCATGATTCTCGTAGACTCGTTCAGGGTGAAGGTCGGCCGGGGCAACAGGAGGTGGTGGCATGCACTTGTGGCTCGCACTCGCGGCTGATGGCTGATGGCTGATGGGGGCGGGAACGGTAGGGGTAGGTAGGCAGTGATTTTGAGCTTGGTGTGTGGGCAACCGTTATGACTGGTTGTTGTAACCCTTTTCATTCAGAATGTGTGCGACGTCTCATCTCATTCGCCGAGTAGAATACATGTAACTATTACAAGAGGTGCCATCGCATCTCATATCGCACCTCAAAATTCCACCAGCCGGCAGCCTTGTTCTCCCAACCCAAACCCCGAACCTGTGGTGGCAGCGAAGCAATCGATAATAAGTTGCGTTTACTGGTTAGAAGTCAGCATGGCCATGGTCACTTAATGATCAGAAAAGACAGCGAGACGATTCGCGCACCTGGGTGGAGCCCTGCATCCAGGCCAAGGGATAGCCTTGACGCAGGTACTGGTCCCGGCGGCTCTGGTTCCAGCCCGAAATGATCATTCCTCCGCCGCATTGAGGTTCGGGCTCGGGCGCTTGGAAAGGCGCCTGTTGAGGAGTGTCGTCCATGTCCACATCGAGAGACGCAGGTGTTGAGGGAGTGGATTCGCCTAGGCTGGGAGTGGAATCGCGTGTCGACGCGTCCATGTCCCATTGGCGCGCCCTCTTCGCGAGGTGCTGGTCATTGGGGCCATGCGACTCCGGCTCGTCGCGGCATCGCTTGCGGGAGCTGTCAATCTGCATGGCGAAGTCCATTTTTAATTTTTGAAAAGAGCGTGATTGGAAGGAGCGAATAATTCGGATTGAAGGAGTGGATGCGGTCGGTTCGCTTGTCGAAAGTTTCGTGGCCAGTTCAATGGTTTTTGGGGTTTGAGGAACGCAAGCAAAGCAGGTTTAATTGAGCTCCACGCCAAGATTGAAGGGGGCTGCTTTTGTCGCGTCGCCTGGCCAACCCACCGACAATCGGAATAATCCCGAGACGGACGTCAGCGTCCTCGGTCCCAGGGGTTGAGGAGAGGGGGAAAACGGCCGTGCAGCCCTGGAGATAAGACAGGCACAATCCTCGAAAATTCCTTGCCGGGGTCATCCAATGATAACCCTTTTGGTACGCAATGGCCCATGTAGATCATCAAGCCATCATACTAAGTGTCGACGCCACGATGTGTTTGAAATAAGTACGTACGTACTTCGTAGACCTGTAGTTATTGTGTTGTGGCCGGACCGGAGACGTTCTTTTCCATTGCGGTGGGCTTCAAGATGCAGGCCGGACATTAACGAAAGTAGTTCCAACTCATTCTCCGTCAGTCTACCCAGATGCGTGACGAGTTGACGCATTGGGCCGGCACCAAAGGGAGGTAAGGCCCCGGTTCCTTGTCCAGGTGCGATGTAGTCCCTGTAATCGACGTCTTCTCTGCCGACCCATGCCCTCAAGAGATCTGTACTTGGCGTGAAGGTGCGTGGCTGACTCAAAGCCTTGCATGCCTGGCAGGTCTTGGTCTCCGCGTCATATTGGCATGCGACGTAGCTATTCCTCTGTTTGCGGCCAGCAAGGATGTTGCAGGTATCGCAGCGAACTCCCGTACCTCTTCCCCTAGTAATGCCGGCACTCCTAGCACTTCTCTCGTCGAGAAACCAAAACCCATCTCGTTTCTCAGGCCGAATTCCAACCGTCAACGACCTAGAGAGCTTCCCCGCATTTGCAACGAGCTAGGCTCGATTGTCCCCGTCCTTTGCCTTCGTAGGTGGAGGGGCTATACCAAAATCAGGGAGTATCCAGCGGATAGTCTGCTTCATATGGCCTATCTACTTCGTACCCAAGTAACCATTCCACAACCTACTCGCCGACCGAATCTCGTTTCGGTCTTGGGCTCATTTCTTTAACCATTCAGGGTTAGGGGTATGTGCGTAAATTGGCACGTCATGGGCAAAAAAAGCCGGACTCCAAGTAAAGACGCGCGAGTTGTAGAAACGGAATATAAGTTATCCGAAAGTCTAAAACAGCTATTTTTACTTTGTTTACATCTCTTTTGCTTTGTTTCCATTTTCCTTATCATTTTCCCCCATTTCTTCTTCTTTTGTTGTTTTTCTACTTTTTCTTTACGCAGGCCTATCTTCTTTGGTGTTCGGCTTTTTTTGGCCAGAAGGTGATTGGCTTGCTGTGTATGGCCAACCAAGCAGCCAAGTTCCTGCATTTGACAGGTGGCCCACATTCTTTGCCGTGTAACGACAAAAGGGGTTGTGACGGGTTTCGGATTCAAGTTCATCAAACTGTCAAGGTACCGACCAAGAAGTGATTTGACGAGTTTACAGCAACAAACTGCACTAGCATCGACTCGACATTTTAACATCCATGTGTCCAGAGGCTGAGGCTGATGGAGATACCAGCGCCATTGCAGATTCGGCGCAAGCCAATCAATGCGAATAATGCGAATATTGCGAATAATTCAAATAATGCAATTCCGGCTCCGCAACCACTACGCACCAACAGCCACGCCAGTGACCGCACTACTAACCTGATTCCTGCTGGTTATAGCACTACCGCGCCCAATTCTTCCACTACACCGGGCCGGGTCTTGTCTGGATGGGCTTCTGACGAAAAGCCGCCGCCACTCCCAACACGGCCGCGGCCGCAAGTGGGGGAGCAAGAGTTGTGGCTCGATGCGCGGCCTCCGGCGAGACCGGTTTCCCGTGGCGCAGAAGTTGCGGAACCCCAGGAACCGCTCCTTCAAATACCCCCTAGCCATGGCCTCCGGCCCCAGAAGAGCATGCCCGAGCTGTCACGGCTCGGCCGGCTCCCAACCAACTCCGAGTCGTCGCCCCCAAGCCCGTTCGATAATACTCACCCATCAACTCCGGCTGCCACTTTCGGTCCCGGTGCTAGTGTCGGAGTCGGCAAAAAGACCTTCGTGCAGACAGCCCTCACTGAGGCACGTCACTTTGCTGGCGGCCTGATTCCTCATCCGATTGAGTCGACAAAGCACTACACCATCCTCCGCCACTCCCCTCCACTTATTTTCTACCGCGGACCGAGCACGTCCGTGGAGATGACTATTTTCAGCTCACCAGATCACCCCCTCCCCGCAGATCGGACTCTCTGGCTGCAACAGCGCGGCTACTCGGGAGACAGCGGGATGAAGATCAAGGCATTCTTCAACGCCACCGATAGCTGGTTGCATGTGACGCCGTCGAACCAAGTCGAGAAGGATCAGCTCGCCGCCGACACGGACCGCGCCTGGCAGAGAGACATTGGAAAAGCTGCAAAGAAGCTGCTGAAGGAAAAAGGGCCGAAAAAGGCCCACATCGCGAGGGAGACGCATGTCATCAGGGTCCCCGAGGCTTCCGATGATGGATACTTCCGTCTCATTCTCTGCACGGGGAAGGATGTGCCCAATGAAATCAAAGAGGGCTCATCCAGGTGCAAGACGCTGTGTACCAGCCCCATCTTTCGCGTCGCCAGCACGTCTACGGACTCTAGCGTTTTTAGAGGAGCCTCTTTGAGTACAATGCCCCTAGAAATGGGAGTCTACGTGGCGTCCATGGTCGCCACCACGACCGTCAACAAATACACCGCCCCCGTCCGGGCCCCGGTGGAAGGCGTGATGAACAAAGTTCGGCCGGGTTTCATCACGGAGACAGTTGGCGGAATTGTACGCGACGAGCTGAGCGACCGGTCCGCCGAACGGGACGCGGAGCGCGACCAAGCGTACTTTATGGCCCACCAAGCCCATGTCGCCCGCTCCCTCACCATTGACCCCAACACCATCTTCCCCATCGGGCCTGATACAGGGCCCGAACCGCCGTTCCCGCTCCAGTTTCGAGGCAAAGTCGTCCCCGGCACCGGGCGCAGCCAAGCGGAGCTAGGCATCCCCACCGCCAACCTAGCCGACGTCTCGGACGAGATCCGATACCGCCTCAACGGGGTCTACTTCGGCTGGGCACAGGTTCTCCCCCCAAAGAACAAAAGTAAGACCAGCAATACCGGAGGCCCACCAGCTTCGATCTCCGACCCAACCTGGCACGAAGCAATCATCACCGTCACGCCGCACAACCCCTCCGCTGCGCCCTCCGTAACCCCCAAACCGCTCGTGACGGCCCACCTCCTCAATTTCCCCCCTCCGCCATCTCCCACCAGCAATCCTAACAACGCCAACGCCAACCCCACAAGCAACAGCACACAACCACCACCACCACCACAAACGCTAACAAACCAAACCCTACACCTCCTCCCCCTCGGCCTCCTGCACCCCCTCCACCCACCCCACGCCACCCTCCCAACCAACACCCGCCTCGACACCCACGCCCGCGACACCTGCCTCACCCTTGTCAGCCTCGCCCGCCCCAACTGGCGCCCCGACTCCGCCGCCGTGCAATCCGCCCTCGAACTCCAGCAGGACGCAAAAGGGATGGGGGAGCGGGTGCGTGCTAAAGCAGGCGGTGTGGTGAATGGTGTGGTGGGTGGTACAGTGAGGGGCGTGTCGGGGCAGATGCATCGTGTTGGGGTCAGGGTTGCGGGGGCTGGGGGGGAGAGGGATCGGGTTAGGGGGGTGGGCGGGTATTGGGTGAGGTGGTAGGTATGTATCGTGGGTAAGGTATTCTGGTAGGGGCTAGGGGTTGTGTTGTGTTTTGAAGGTGCTGGCGGGGGGGTCGGACGAAGGAGAAGCTTGGAGGTGAGAGGGGGTGATCAGGGAGGAGTGATGGGCGGTGAGAGCGTTGAGTTTGTGGGTGGACATGAATGCGTTGTTATGTTGCAGCGAGCTGGGCTTTGTCACAGCAACAGGCGGTATACTGTTGGTTGGATCTTTTAATGGGGTGCACAGTATTATATTTTGAATAGGTATAGGGGGATCTTCGTTTGGAGGGTGTTTTCCTTCTAGTGCATCATTCCATGTTGCCATAATATTTCGCATGTTGTCATATTTTGGAATCTTGCAACATCTAGCGCTCTATATTTTGATCTGGCGGCGAAGGATGCCTTGAAAAGGGGCGAAAGCCGCTCTTTTCAGATTCTGATACTGTGCAAATTGCTGGAAGTGCGGGATATATCTTTGCAGCCAAGGCACCCAGCCGTAACCAGGCCCGAATTCCCGCTTCAACTTTTCTACCCAAACACTCAAGTGCTCCCGCTCTTGACACCCCAGAGAAGACGGGCGGCAACCGTTTTCATACGCGCCCAACGCCCCACGGCCAAGGGGCGGCCGGGATCCGAGGGCCGACAGCCTTCACGGACCCACGACGATTCGAGACGTTGAAACAAAGGAGGCTCGTCTCCCTAGCCATCCCCAGCTAGGCTGGCCGGCAAGCCGCAAGCCAATGACTTCATCTCTTGGGCTGAGCCATGCCCTATTCCCGGCTGACACTTATTATGTTGGGGCACTTTCACAATCCGGGGTAGCACTCTGTCTCCTTAGCTGCATCGGGCTCGGCATGACTTCCATCTCGGCGCCACTCTTTGCATGCTGGCTGGCCCCGTGGTACCGGAACCGCCATGACTGACTCCGACCTCTCCTCTGCCTGGTTGAGCAAAGATCGACGGCGGTTTTGGGCTCCAGAAACCCCAAGACTTCGAGCCCAAAATAGGATTCCACGGACCCGGTTCAGAACAAAACAGAATCCCGGAAAAGTGGTGGATTTTCGCTTGCCCTGTTGATCTCCCGATTTCTCAACCTGAGACTCTCCCGCGATCGGCAGCAGACTTGGCATTATGGAGTTCGAGTTTCGTCTTTTGCATCCTCCCCCCAACAGGGCCAACACAAGAGGGTGCCAAAATTGGGACGGGACATGGCCCGCCGCCAGCCCGGTTTTTGGGATCGTAGCGCACGGCAGTGCCATTCCGCATTGCCGTCCTTGATTATCCAGCATATTAACCGACCCCGAACCCACCAATGGCCCCTACCATAGCGCCCTGTTTGGGAAGGCCTCACGTACCCCGGACCACTCCTGGGGTGGTATTGGTGTGGGGTGTCGCGCCCGATTCTGTTCACGGGGCTACCGCCAAACCGCGCCGAGCGGCCTCGACCTGTGGGACTGCCAGAACTGGATGGAAATTGGAGGACTGGCGGAGGCGTCACAGCCGTTGGCGCCGTCAGCGGGATAGCGACCCGACTGTCAGAGTTTCTGATGCGCTGGGCGCGCGGGCGCTACCTTGATGGTGGAGGTGGCGCCGCAACAGGCTTGGAAGATACGACGCCAGGACGTCATATAAATCAGTCACCGGCCTCCCTCACCGTCACTGCTGGGCTTTTTGACTCTCTCATCCTCGACAGCATACACCCCGTCAGGTCACCTCGCAACTATGAAGTCCTTCACCCTCGCCACCCTGGCCGCTCTGGCCGGGAACGCCGCTGCCCACGCCACCTTCCAGCAACTCTGGGTTGACGGTGTTGACTTCGGCTCCCAGTGCGCCCGTGTCCCCTCGTCCAACTCCCCCGTCACCGACGTGAGCGGTACCGGCGTCCGTTGCAATGTCGGCACCAGCCGCCCCAGCGGCAAGTGCCCCGTCGCGGCTGGCTCCACCGTCACCGTCGAGATGCACCAGGTATGTTTCTGTCCTTGATGCCTCCGGAGCCATTCCATAGCCCAGACTAACACCCTCTAGCAAAACGGTGACCGCTCCTGCAGCAACGAGGCCATCGGTGGGGCCCACTACGGTCCGGTGATTGTCTACATGTCCAAGGTCTCGGATGCCGCCTCGGCCGACGGTTCCTCGGGCTGGTTCAAGATCTTCCAGGACGGCTGGGCCAAGAATTCTGGCGGCGGCTCCGGCGACGACGACTTCTGGGGCGTCAAGGACCTCAACACCTGCTGCGGCAAGATGAATGTAAAGATCCCCTCCGACATCGCGCCCGGCGACTACCTCCTTCGCGCCGAGGTCATCGCGCTGCACACCGCCGGCAGCGCGGGTGGTGCCCAGCTCTACATGACCTGCTACCAGCTTAGCGTCACGGGCGGCGGCAGTGCCACCCCCGCGACCGTCTCGTTCCCCGGCGCGTACAAGTCGTCCGACCCGGGCATCCTGGTCAACATCCACTCCTCCATGTCCGGCTACACCGTGCCCGGCCCGGCCGTCTACTCGGGTGGCACCACCAAGGCCGCCGGCAGCGCCTGCACCGGCTGCGAGTCCACCTGCAAGGTCGGCTCCGGCCCCACCCCCACCCTCTCCCAGCCGACTTCCTCGGCCACTCCCGCCCCCGGCGGTGGCGGTGATGGCGGCAACGGCGGCTGCGAGTCCCAGAAGTACCAGCAGTGCGGCGGTACCGGCTACACCGGGTGCACCAAGTGCGCTGTAAGTTGACTTGCCTATCATGGAGATCTAAGGAGGATATGGATGCTAACTGTCATGTTTTAGTCTGGCTCGACCTGCAGCGCCGTCTCGGCCCCTCACTACTACCAGTGCCTGTAAAGGACGCCGTGGGGTCTATAGAAGGGTACCACATCTCGTGGCCGAATTGTTAGGGTTAAACCCCTTGTCACACAAGCATTCATGTATATAGTTGATAATTGCCCACTGTGAATACAATATCCATCACTTGGACTTGGTGGCTTTGCGTTGCCGTGAATGTGTGATGCGCGAATATTTTTAGTTAGTCCCCCTTCGTAGTTGTCAAGCATCTTAGAGTAACCTGCCTCAAATTCAATTAGTATAGCCAAACCCGAAGTTTGAGATACGCCTTGGAGGCTTCCAATCCACTAGCGAGGTGATGTAAGGAAATCTAGAGGCCCACCCCAACGAAAAAAGGGCCGTAGGCAGCAAGTCCGGTGAGCAGCAGCAGGGCTGGGCTTTTGACATTAGGCTCACTGGCAAGCATAAAGATTATAAGGCTTTTTTCCCTTTACCTGTGCTCTCGTTCAAGAGGAGCCATCGTTTGTTCTAAAGCTATCGAGAACATGCACCGTGAGCCTAGCTTATTCCGTAGTTGTATCTGATCACCAGAGAATGAATGGACTTGGTTCAAGCCGGTGGGTCTTGGTGATGCGCTCATGATAAGCTAAGATGACATACCCTCCTTCTCTCTTCGTATACCAGTCTTTATCTCGACATCCCAAAACACCTTGTACCGCGCCACAGCATCGGATCCATCCCTCTCCCGTACCTGCTCAAGCCATTCGTCGTTAGGCTCTGACAACAGTTTACAGTCAGGCTTTGCGCCAGCTGCGAGGAGGACATCGACAGTATCCCAAAAACCCTTTACCACCGCTGCATTGAGGGCACTCCCATATCTACCTCCGCGCAAGTTGGGATCAGCGCCTCTTTCCAACAAAAGCCTCACAACATGCACGCTACGCCTCTCGTCTCGAGAACCTGGCGGCCCCCCGCTCACTGCTGCCTGCAGAGCGGATCCAAATACGCCACCTTGTGCGTTGACATCGACGGCGGGGCACTCAGTCAGGAGGACCTCAATCGCCGCGAAACTACGTTTTGCACAGGCCAACTGCAGGAAAAAGCCATGCTCTCCTGTTATAACGTTGGGATCCGCGCCGTGACGAATCAGAAATCTAATTAGTCTGGGTTGCCGTCTTGGGTCGAACTCGAGAGTAGCCTGGAGGGCCGTGGCGTGCTGTCCGCCCTGTGCGTCATTGACATCAACACCATGATCGAGTAGCGCCATCAGGAGTTTCTCATGTCTAGCTTCCATGATCTTGTAAGCCGCCGCGGCGTGCCACGCACTGCCGTACTTCCCGCCCCGGTGGTGAGCGTTGGCGCCATGTTCGAGCAAGAGGAGTGCAGCATCGTTTTGTCCCGAGGCACAAGCCGCCTGCAGAGCGGTGCCGTATTCCCCTCCCTCGAAGTCGATGCCTGCGCCGTGTTGTAGCAGCGTCTCGATAACCGCCAACTTGCCCGCGATGCTCGCTACGTGTAAAGGGGTGCCATTATCTCCCCATTGTGCATGGATGTTAGCTCCCCTTTCCAACAAGATGTTTACTCCCGCCACACTGCTGCAAGTAGCGGCTGCGTGAAGTGCAGAACCTGCAACGGGATGGAAAGTGTTCACAGCGGCGCCCCTCTCCAGCATTCGGCGAACGACAGCGATCTCGCCACTGAGCGCCGCTTGGTGCAGCACGGCATCGAGGTCCTCTTGCATCAGGTATCGGTGAGAGGAAAGCAGCATATCGGTGAGCTGAACGTATCCATGCCTTGCAGTCCAACAAAGCGACCGCAGTAACATCGGATACGGTTGGATATCGAGATGCAACCATTTTGAGATTCCCCAACGGTACGGAACCCGTTCGTCCTCATCGTGGTTGATTCCTACCGCGCAGCGGGCCATGTCCATAGTTTCGACGGGCCATATATCGCTTGGCACCTCTTCAAGGTGTCGAGCCCAGTAGTCTTTGGCATAATTCCAAAGCCTGGAATAGTGGGAGCCTATAAAATAGGCCAAACACAGCTTAGCTATGTGTAGGTGGCACTCCGCTTCGGTGAAGCGAGCGTATGCGGAAGGCCCGTGGCTAATGCGATCCGACATGAGGTATTCCTTGATGGAGAAGTGGGCCAGCCGAACATAATAGTAATAGTCTACAGTATCCGTGTAAACGTTTCCGCTTCTAACGGTGTCGACTGTTACTAAACCAGAGAAGTACTTGATAACGTCAAGGTCATTGAAAAGCTCATCTGACTTGCTGTACACAGGAGTGCTCCCCGGACGCAAGACAAAGACTTCGGCGAACTCCTCGAGCGTTGGGGTCTTCCAAGAGAAGGCGAGCCACTTCAGCGAGCTGACTACTTGGTTTTTAAATTGGGTGTCGATGTTTTGAAGAATCCTGTCGTAAGTACAATCCAGCCCTGCGGGCATAGTGCGGAGGGTTTCGCGTATAAGAGGCAAGGAAGACAATGTTCGCAATGTATCGAGCTGGAGCGAGACGTATTGAAATCTGTATGTGTGATAGCTTTAGCGTCTGCAAACAAATTGAAGAAGAAGTTAGTTACTTACATGCCGCCTGCTTTCTGGATGAGGATTGTCTCCGCTTCATCTTTGACGTCCCGTGGCCATGACTCAAAATCTGAAGATCGCAATGAAGACTCGACATATTGTTTGATATCATTCTCAATCACCCCCGCGGCATCCATAATACCCCTGCCCCTTCGCGGAAAGTAATACAATGGGGATGGGTGGAGAGCACGACGTATATCATGCTCGTCCCGGCTGGTGCAAAAGGTATGCAAATTGGGAATGTCCGCCGCCAAAATCTCGCGGAGTGTATCTAGCAATCTCTTGCGCTCGCCGTTCAATGCGGGACATTCATCCAGCGCATCCAAGACGATATATGCCGACGAGAATCCCTGGAAACTCGCCTGTAGAGCGATCGTGAGCGTTTTCGCGTCCGGGCGTTGGCCACGCTCTTTGAAGGTTTGAAGGTTCGCTACTGCCTCCGGAACCACAGGCCGGCGGCAACAGAGCTGCTTGATCAGAGACGCAAGCATATTGCCCAAGCTCTGCTTCCCTGGGTCACTGAAGCTAAAGTAGAAGTAGGCAAGCCCCGTCGTCGGGTCGGCAGTGTGTTCGTCCATTAGATGGGCGATGACGGTTGACGATAGGATAGATTTGCCGCACCCAGCGTTCCCACACAACCACAGAAACGAGCCTGGTGCCGTCTTCCATTCTTTGAACTGGTCGTGGCCCTTGATTAGCCATTCCCCCGTGCCGCTCTCGTGTTTGTTTCGGGCTCCGTTGTGAATGCTGGACGGGTCGATGCTGCAGAGCCAGTCGAATAGCTCTTGGTTTTCTTTCTTGTCCTGCGCGGCTTTAACGGCACGGCGCAATGCCGAAAGGTCAGAGCCTAGGGAATCCCAGCGGGCCGCGGTCTCTCGATGCCGCTGCTCCACGGCCCGGCACTCTTCATCGTAAACGTTATCTCTCCACAGAGCGCGCACGGTAGCGAATGCTTCTTCTTGGTCGCGGATATCATTCAAGAGCTTCTCCCAATCGTGCCACTTCACCGTGTCCAAGTACAGTCGGGAGACGTCGGTCCGCGCGTAAAAGCAGCAGCAAGTGATCTGAAACTTGAGGATTCTTCGGTATAGAAGCTCCATGGCATCCATGTAGCCTCGATAGGTTGGTGATACCGACGCGTCAGAGTGTCCGGCAGGCGCTGTTTCGTAACGACGAACGTACAGATCCTCCCACATTCTGCTTTGGGTGATGAGGTTGGAAATATATTCGAGCCCCTTTCCGAGAGCGGCTGCCTGAGTTGAGGGATTGAGGAGAAGCTAACGGACTGTTAATCACACCCCTTCTACCCCTTTTAAGATGACGACCTACCGGCAGCAGCAGACTAACACCGGCCCATGCCAATGACGCGTAGGGGTTCGAGCTCAGAGCATCGTTGATGTACTGGTTCATCCGGTTGACGACACCCAGAACAGGTTCGACCATGTCCTTCACCTGGACTTCGGTGGTGCCGAACCGAAGCTTCCAGACTTCTTCATTGATCTTCTCCATTTTAACTTTCAGGATACCCTCCATCATCTCCCTTCTGCTGACTTTAGAACCGGATGGAGTAAGGCCGGGGTTAGCATCGCTGCGTAACCCCTCTTCGAAACTCGAGACGAGGGCTGTATCTTCATCTTGTAGTCTCCCGTAGGCAACATCCCAAAGCTCTCGAACAGACGGTGGTGGCATTTCGCTCTGTCCGTCAGGCTCCCTACAGAGCGTCACATCGTGGTTTAGACGGCTCAATTCCTCCCGTGACGGGACGGGCGTTTTGGCACTGTCTGCGAGATCTTCACGTTGGGCCTCGGCTTTGGCCTGCCGGCGGCGGAAAAGCTCATCCCGGAAGCCGGTAGAGGGCATCGAGTCTGGCTAGATAATGGCGGATTGCAATAATCAGTGGGTTATTGATAATGAGGAGAGCGGACTTGGGGGTTCTGACTCCTGAGAGAAGAGGGTAAACAAGGTACATGTACCGAAAAGGGTTGTGACTTTGCTGCCCAATGTTACGGATATGGTCGCAAGCAGACGACCCGGCGGGGCGCGGTGGCAGTGCCAATCAACAGGAGGGGACCTCCGCCAATGAGCTTAGAATCGTGAGGTTCGTTCACGGTCGAGGAGTGGCCAATCAGGAGCGGATTATTGGATTGAGGAGCGATCCAATGATCCCGGTACCATTCCCTTCCACTTGCTGATGACACATCATGGCATACATATTTCCTCCCCCCTCCTCTTCTTACCTGGGATATGTATTTAGATATCGCGGCCGTTCAAAACAATGGAGTAACGCTGCCCACAAAACATACGTCCCAACCAACACCTTACGAGCAGCTATACATATAAGATGTTCCTAGATTTTATCGACACTAGAAGACGCCCGTAGGATTTTGCCAGGACATCGGGCCGATGCTCTCGAACAAAAATAAATCATGTGGTGCTAAGGAGGCAATTCCTTAGCAAGGATCGGGGTACACTCAGTTTACCCCTCCTAGAGCTGATTCAGCTGAAAGATACAGTCGACGGTGCCGGTGCCACAGCATCTGGGAACACCAATGAAGGCTCGACTCCAGCTGCAACCTGCAAGCCATCTACATAAAATAGCGCCAGCCTCGTCGTCCGTCGTCAAACCGCCATAGCTGAAGGTTTACCGGCGCTGGGGGAAGTGCAACAAACGCACTTAGACACCCACACGAAACGACGACAGCGGCATGGGGGCGGCGGAAGGCATCACAAAGCATAGCCTTGTCTGTATCATGTTTAGCCCCTCGCAGAGCCTCGCGATGTTCTGCCTAAAGGATAGTCTGTTTAAAGTACAGTCTGCTCGCGACGCTGATGGACTTCGCAACTTCATCCGTTCCCTTTCTCGTCTCATATGCTTTTGTTCCTTCGCAACTACACTCTCTTACTTCTCAATCGCGGCCTAATAACGGGATAGAATTGCAGCCTTTGACACATCCTGCCCCAGAGGCACCACCGCCAACATGTCCTCCGCCATCATCAGCTTCCCCAACTGGACGCCCCCAGCCCTATCGTCCCTCAACTTCGGTTCCAACTGCACCAACACCCGAGCATTCTTCCAGTCCTGGTTTGACCTGAGGGCCTACGAAGATATCGACGCCATGCCCGGCAATGAGTTCAACGTCACCTTTTGGGTGCCCCGGACTTTGGAGGCACAGGCCACCGAGACATATTTTCGAGAGGCTTTGCCTCCAGACCTCCAAGCCGTAGCCTTGTACGGAGAGATATTGGAATGGGAACGTCTTCTCCGAGACAACTACACCGAAGCCCTCACCGAGTTTCTTAGTCTTGTCGACGGGCTGAACTTGACCGGATCTGCATTACATTCTAAAATCGACTCGCTGCCGCCGCTGGACCTACCGTACTACGAACACGTCATCTACGCACCGAGTCGTGTATGCAAGCAACAAGTCTGTAACCTGGGCTTCGACTGGGATCAGCTCGGAGATGTCAACGGTCCAGGGGTAAGAACACCCGATAACCCTAGCCTGACCCCTACAACTGACACGGGTTCCTAGGTGTTCATCTACTACATATCCCTTTTAGTCATCGGCGCTGCCTACTCCCTCATCGCCTTCTGCGGCGCCTTGAAATACCTCGGCCGCACCGAGCCGCGCGGTCGCGACCCGCTCAAGCACCCCTCATCCCGCTCCCTGTTTGGCGACGTCTTCACCACCGTCAAGCTCTCCTTCAGCGGCTTCTCCGACGGCGCGGCCGTCTTCTCCCTCGCCCTGCCCTGCGCCGTCTTCTTCAACAACTACGCCGTCGCCAACGCGCGTGTGAGCTCCCGCAAGGATCTGATCCTCGAGCTGTGGGTGCTCGTCTACGCCCTCACCATTTGTGTGTGGTTCTACCGCGTCGGCGCCTGCATCCGCCGCGTGGAGCGGGCGAAAGAAAGGACAATGTATCACGGCACGCCCGGCCGCCGAAGCCGGAAACGTACGCTCGCAACGGGGCTTGTGCTTTTCCTGTCAGGCATAGCGTTTGTGGCCCTCGTCGGCTTCCTAGTCATGTATCACGCCAACGGAGATGGCCCGGTGTCGCCGTTCAACTTTGAGAAGTTCTGGGACGACTTCTGCGGCTATGGCGCTATATCGAGCCGGGATGTTATCATTGGTCTTGGTATCCTAGGGGGTTACTGCGCCATGCGCCTCATCATCTCGGGCATGATTATCCCGTGGGTTATAGACCGAAACTCGCAGCGCCTCTTGGGGAACCCCGGGAACCATCCGCTCAACAAAAAACAGAAGGCGCAGATGTTCCGGCGAGTCCGGGAACTCCACAAGATATCCAAGACGGAGCCGCGGTATCGCCGGTGGGCGGATATATTGGGAGTATTGGATATCGTGGCTTTCACGGTCGGATCGACTGTCATGTTGTGGTATTATTACCAACAGCGCGAGCAGCTCTCAATGAGCATTGGAACCCGGAGCTTCATCGATGGCTGGACTCTGGGGCAAATACTGGCCATGTCTAGTCTGTTGCCCGTCTTGATCGGCTTCGTTCACACACTCGGTACGTTACTCCTAGATAACATTGTTAGCGAGTGGTTTATGCGAGTTGCTAACGTGTTGGTACAGTTGGGGTTCGTGAAAGTCAACATTGAGCATCCAGGCTCCCTGTGTGAGACGGGTAATGCGTAGGCGAGGCATAACGCTTTTGGTACTACTTAATTTTGTTATTCGAAGGTTGGAGAGAAGAGGGAAAGTGAAAGTACAAGCGTTAATAAAGACGGGACGGATTAATAGTACCACCACCGTCTAGATAATAATTAACATGTCCTGTTTTGATCCCTTCTTCCCCTGTTTGTAGATTTACCGGAGTGGAGATCACGTTTCTTTCGAATGTGTATTGACCAAAAGAAGCATTTCCGGCGGGACAAAGGGTCTGATAGAGCATGGAACATAAGAACCGAGAGCTAAGCTTGGACGGAATTTTACGTTAAAAGGAAGCTGGGGCATTGATCGGGTAACTAAGTGATCATGACACAGCGCTTAAGAAGTCATGCTCCTAAGCAGTTATTTTTACTTTTTTACATCTCTTTTACTTTGTTTCGATTCTCCTTATCATTTTCCCCTATTTCTTTTTCTTTTGTTGTTTTCCTACTTTTTCTTTACGCAGGCGTATCTTTAGTGTTCGACTTTTTTGGCCAGAGGGTGGGAGGTTAAGAGGGACTTCCCGAAAATGTGGACCCTGATACTGCCATACTTAGGCCTGCTTTTGAAGCACCCTATCACATCGGCTCAATGGTCTAGTGGTATGATTCGCGCTTCGGGTTTCCACCCTGATTTGAAAACAAATCATGTGCGAGGTCTCGGGTTCGATCCCCGATTGAGCCCCTTCGCTTTTGCATCATTTTTCCTCTATTGTCTTTCTATGGCGAGAGTGTGATGGCTCTTTTTATTATTCTTTTTTTCTCTTTGCTTTATTCATTGGACAGACGTATTTCATGGAAGTTGGGGGTGTTAAGAGTAAAATTTACGGAGTTATGTACGTGGGTCCAGAGTTTTACTCGGAGCTTGACTCGTCTTTCGTGGGGGTGGGTGGTCCAGCATCGATGTGCATTTCCAAGCTCATGAAAAACGTCGTTAATTGCTACCGTACCAACTAGGTATCCTGAGTGCCTGAGTTTCGTCGAGACCCCAATTCGAATCCAATAAAAACTCCTTGCCTGTCCCTATCCCAATTCCAATCCTGTCCGTACCACGAGAACAAAGAAAACAAAGACTCAAATCCGCGCCAATTCCAAGCCAATTCCAAGCCCATACCCAAATCCCACCACAACCCCCTCGCCATATCGGCAACCCAACACCATTCACTGCCCAGGCCCCAAAATATCATCAAAAGTAGTTGCCCTCTTCCTGGCCCTCGCAGCCCTCGCCGCCCCACCAGCATCAGCCCCAGCTCCAGCCCCAGCACCGAACCCAGCGGCGCCAGGCGAGGCAGCAGGCCACCGCCCATTCCCACCAGCCCCAGCACCACCACCACCACCAGCCGCAGAAGCAGCGCCCCCCCGCCTCCGTCCCGCAACACCACTCCCACGGTGACCGTGGCCAGCCATCCCCGCCTCGCCGGTCACGGTCGCGCGGCGCGCAATCCCCGACGTCGACGTCGAGAGGAATTGCGCCAGGCGCGACAGCGTGCCCGACCGGCGCAGGCCGCTGCCGCCCCTGGGGGCGGTGGGCATCTCGCGGTCGCGGTCGCGGTCGCGGTCGCTGGTGACGGTGCTGGTGGTGGTACTGGTGCTGGTGGTGAGGTTGCTGCGGAGGCTGTTGGAGCGGTCGACTAGCGTGGAGGCGATGCTCATGCGGTCGGCGGTGTTGGTGGTGGTGTTTGTGGTGGTGGTGGGGAGGTTGAGGACAGGCTTTCGCTTGATGGAGGGGTGGATGACGGCCTTGGAGGGGAAGGAGGGGAGGCGGGTAGAGCGGGGGAGTCGTCTTTTCTCGTTCGGGGTGGTGGGGCTGCCGTCGGAGCTGGAGCTGTCGGCGTCGGCGTCGTCGTCTTCGCCGAAGATCTGTGAAAAGCTGGTGGGGGCCGGTCTGTTCTCGTCGGGGCTGGAATCGTAGTCGTGCAGGACGTAGTCCGGCTCGTGGCCGGTGATGTCGCCGTCGACCCACGCGCTGGGCAACACCGGGGCTGCCTGGTGCACGCGGTACAGCCGGCCGTACTTCACGCCCGGCGCGCCCTCCCAGTAGCTGCCGTCGTTGTCTTGGTAGGTGTAGACTTGAGTGTCGCCGTCGTAGCCGACCCGCGTCATGCCATCCGGCAGGCGCTCTTCGTCGGTGTCGAGATGGGACCAGCGACCCATGATGGTGATGTTGATCAGGTGTTGATAAGGTGCTGTTGATAAGGTGATGCTTATGAGGTTTTGGTGGTGGGGTGTCAGGGGGATGACTGCAAGGATTGGTTGTCGATGATTGAGCGACAAGGCGGGGCGCAGCTGTAAGGGGAAGCGGGTCGAGTCGTGTGAGGAGTGCCCAAACTTGGATATCGTGAATCTGGGGTCGTTCACCCGAGTGGGATGGACACGCTGGTTTTAAAAGCAAGAGTGTGTGGAATACGGCAGGACGAACAGAGTCTCTGACCTAAGCGTGACGTGGTTGGTTTCCCTTATACATGGCACTTGTGTTATGTGGCAGAGAATATGTGGCATTGTTCACACAAGCCAAGCTTCCAAATCATTGCTGCGCGATTGTGGCTTAGAGATGGGGGCCAATCCCAATTTTGACAGAGACACAACGGGTAAGTGGGAAAGAAGATTCTATTCAAGTTGCCTCTATAACCGATTCATTACCCGACACCCGCACACGTCCGGTTTCAAACCCGTAGCAAGCTACCAGGACCAAGGCCAGTATGCTCCAGTTTCAGGGGCATAGCAGCTCAGCGCAGGACTGGTATTTTTTCCTTAAATATCCGATTAACCCGAAAGCAAGACTTCGCCGAGCCTGAAGAAAACGCGTCGAGACCGAATGACGCAAACACGCTGCAGAAGTATCAGTCATCCCACTCCTCGTCGAGCTGGTCGATGAGACGATTCTCGTCGTCGCGGTTACGGTGTCTCCCACTGGGAGAGCCCGACAGCGAGTGGTAGCCTCGTCGTTTCGGGATGCACCGGGCGCACGACGACGTTAGGATAACCAAGAGGTCCTAAGGAGAACAGGTCAGTGCGAGCGGTATTCATGCGCCTTGAATCTCGGGCCTACCTGAATAAAGCTCCAGATTCCGGCCCACAAGCTGTAGTTGGGCAGCTGCCTCCAACCCCGCGCGTGCGCCACGGTGCGCTGGTAGAAGATACCGCCCACAACGTACACCAGGACGGTAATGAAGAAAATAATGGCGAAGACACTCCCTGGCCCGACACTGCCCGGCTTGTGGGGCTCCGCGCCGGCGCAAGCGTGCTGCGACCGGACCTCAAAAAAGTAGGCGCATTCATCCGGGTCGGTACCGACAAAGGAGAAGGCCGTGGGTGTGTCGGGGTCGTGGTCGCAGAGGAAGGAGATGGTCGCGGACTTGCGACGTTTCTTGTCCTTCTCCTTCTCCTTTTCTTTCTCTTTCTCTTTTTCTTTGTCTTCGTCCTCATCATCGTCCTTGCTTTTGTCCTTGTCCTTTTTGTCGTCCTCGTCGTCCTCCTCATCATCGTCCTTGGGCTTCTTAGGATCAAGCTCGTCGTCTTCATCGTCATCAAACTCGTAGTGCTTGTACCTTGCACCTTCGTGAACGCTGGCGCGCTTGTCTTTGTCCTTGTCGGAGGAACCGCATGGCGACCCGCCTGTGTATTGTAGAACAAGCTTGCGCCCGCGCGGGGTGAGGTCGCCTGATTGTTGCCTGTGGTGCATAGTCAGCATTACGGTTCCCTCCTAGAACACATCATGAGAGTGTCGTACCCTAAGGAATAGACCTTTCCGCCGGTCTTGTAGTATGCGCTGATGTTTTTCCACAGCGACTCCTCCACCCCGACGACATCCTCCGCCGTCTTGATCACGGCGTTGCAGATATTGAGTGTGAAGTTCGATCCGTAGTCCCAGCCTCTGGCTATGTAGTCTTCAGTGGGTATCCCTCTCTGTGGCTTTTCCCCCTCGACAACAGCCACGGCGGCATCCGGGCGTAGATCGAAGAAGGCGCCGCTGGTAGACGTTGCGACACATGGTGTGTGGGCCGGTGTGGTTGTGGATTCTGTTTTGGTGGCGTCTTCGGCGGAAGATACGCTGGCAAAAGCGGCGAGAGCGAGGAGAAGACCCCGCGACGGAATTTGGGAAAGCATGATCGGCTGGTGGCGGGCCTTCAAACGGGATGGTCGTGTTGCGCGCTGTCGCGCTGAGCGATGCGTGGAGGGATGCAGGGGCTTCTCATGCAAAGAGAACCCACGTCCGAGCTAGTAGAATAGGCGAAAGTCAACTCTGCAGCGTCCGGTTCGATGCTGAGTCGGATGCGGTTCGCTGAAGATGGATCTCGAAAACCCCTGACGCGGCTTCGACAACGGTGTTCATTCTGTCGGCTTGCGCTGTGTTGGTTTCATTGGTGCGGCATGCGGCTTGTGCTTGGCAGCTTGGCAGGCGGCGGCGCGCACTTGCAGCCACCAACTTTTCGTCCTTGCATTTTGCATGAAGGACGAAACGGTCGTCAGTGATGGGGCGGAGTTGGGAATCCCTCCAGGATCCAGAGAATACTCAGATATTTTCATTAATTAGTTAATTCATCCGCTGTACAAAAATGTGTATTAGAGGAGAACGAACGATGCACAATTCGTCGCCTGTTTGATGTTCGAGCATTTTCCTTTGAGGGTGCTCGTCATTCGCAATTCCAGCAGCTGGAACTGCTGGGTCGGCCGCACGAGCCACATCGATGCCAAGACTGAATGCCGCAGCGCGCGCGATCCGCTCATCCCTGTCGAGCCGCCAATTGCCCATCAGCCCATCCGGATCGCGGTTTGCCGACAAGGATGCATCTTGAGAAAACTGAGCTCTCTGGCCGTTGAACAACACACCTGATCCGGATCCCAAGCTCCCGGCTGAGCTAATGCAGGGACATATTGTCATTGCCAAGCAAACGTCGACTTCTTCGGCTCTTCTTTTTTTTGCTCTTGCTCAGCATAAAAGGGAACGCGCAACACCTCAACTGGCCACGGCGCCAACAATTGCCCCTGAAGCGCAACCATGGCACCCAAAACGAAGCCGCAAGCTGCGTCCCAGCCTCACGGATACGAATTCTTTGGCCCGTGAGTACTCGTTATCTCCCCAGACCCCACGCCCAGCTAACAAGTCCAGTCCCGGTGCTGCAGTCATTAGTTTCGGCTTGCCCGTCTTGATCTACATCTTCGCCTTCGCCTGCAACGACATCTCAGGATGCCCCGCGCCGTCGCTCCTCCACCCGAATTCGCTTGATTTTGACCTGTTGAAGAAAGAAGTCGGTTGGCCGGAAGATGGAATCAAGGGTCTTGTCAGCTGGGAGGCTACCAAGTGGACACTTGCATACTATTTCTTCAGCGCGGTGCTGTACAGGATCCTTCCTGGGACAGAGACGGAAGGGACCATACTGGCGAACGGTGGTAGACTGAAGTACAAGTTCAATGGTGAGTTGAAATGGCACCCCGTTGCTTCGAGGAGACTAGTAACTGACCTGCACAGCATTCGCCTCGACCATGTTCACCCTGGCCATCTGCGCCGCGGGCACCTTCGCCCAGGGCGCCGAGTTCCCCCTGTGGACATTCATTAGCGACAACTACCTACAAATCCTGTCCGTCAACATCCTCATATCGTACGGCCTCGCCACTTTCGTCTACATCCGCAGCTTCGGCGTCAAGGATGGCAACCCCGAGTTCCGCGCCCTGGCCGCTGGCGGTGTGTCTGGTAACATGCTCTACGACTGGTTCATCGGCCGCGAGCTGAACCCGCGCGTCACCCTCCCCCTCATCGGCGAGATCGACCTCAAGGAATGGATGGAGATCCGCCCCGGCCTGACCGGCTGGATCCTGCTCAACTGCGCCTTCATCGCCAAGCAATACCGCAGCTTCGGCTTCGTCACCGACAGCATCGTCTTCATCACCATCGTCCAAGCCCTCTACGTCCTCGACGGCCAGTTCATGGAGCCCGCCATCCTCACAACCATCGACATCACCACGGACGGGTTCGGGCTGATGCTTGCCTTCGGCGACCTCGTGTGGGTGCCCTTCATCTACACGCAGCAGACCCGCTACCTGGCCGTCCACCCCCAGAACCTCGGCCCGCTCGGCCTCGCGGGCGTGGGCGCGCTCGTGCTCGCCGCCTTCTCCATCTTCCGCCTGTCCAACAGCCAGAAGAACGCGTTCCGCACCAACCCCAACGACCCCGCCGTCGCCCACCTCAAGTACATCGAGACCAAGGCCGGCACCCGCCTGCTCGTCTCCGGCTGGTGGGGCGTCGCCCGCCACATCAACTACTTTGGCGACTGGCTGCAGGCCTGGCCCTACTGTCTGCCTACCGGCCTGGCGGGGTACACCATCTTGTCCGCGGGCACGGTGGCTGAGGGCGCGGTGAGGATGTTGGATGGGCGCGAGGTGGTGCCGGGTGATGCGAGGGGCTGGGGCGCCATCTTTACGTACTTTTATGTGGTCTACTTTGCGGTGCTGCTTATTCACCGTGATCGTCGGGATGATGAGAAGTGCTCGCGGAAGTATGGCGAGGATTGGGAGAAGTACAAGAAGATTGTCCGGTGGAGGATCGTACCGTATGTTTACTAAAGAAGGGTTGAGGGGGGGAGAATGGTAGTGTTGGGTTGTTAGGGGCTGCATCATGGGGGTCTGGGTGGTTAGAGTGGGGGAAAATCAAGGAAGAGTTTGGGATAACGGCAACTCTGGATTTACCAACGAGTAATACTGTCTCTTGGGTATAGTAAATGTAATCACTATTTGTACTTTTAAGTTTTGTTCGAGACCCTAACAGTTCGATGTGCTCCCTCCATTTGGACAAACCCTCAAATTTCGTCGTGTCAAGTAACAGTTTCTCCATTTGATCACAAAAAAACCCCCACACTATCCATTCCTTGGTTGGGTAACCCAATGGATAAGATATGACAACAATCTCAATATCAGCAGTGTAAAAAGTGACAAGAATGCTCAACGTTTTTCTATTTCGCTGTTGTTGTAACGAGGCAGAATCGCTGTCGTCCACCAAAAGGCGGTGAAATCCCAGCCCAGGTTTCGCATCACGTGACCAGCTTGCCAGCTCGCGTCGTTGTGGGTCCCCATCAACGTGCTGCTCATCACGGTTCTCGACATCAAACATCTAAAAAGTTCAACCTATCTCCTGCCTCATCGACTCCACCTCCCAGCAACCGATAACCCCCCAAAAGTTGCTCTCAAACAATCGACAAGATGTCAGACGTCAACATTCAGTGGGTTGCCATCATTTACCAAGAGTACAACGACCGGTTTTGCTGACGATACCCAACAGGGCGCTTCTCCAGAAGCCTCGCAATGAGTGCACGTGAGTTATTGCCTTCGGCCTGGCCTTTTTGCGTGTCTGGAGAAATGCTGACTGTCGCTCGTGAACAGGGAGTATGAGATTGCTCAGCTGGTATGTTGCAGGAGGCTGGCCTCTGGGAAGATACTCCCAAGGCTGTGAAAGGCTGGCGTGGCTAATGGGTGTCTGTGCAGGAAAACTGGGAGATGAGCAACGGACCTCTCTCACTACTACAGACGGCTGTGCGGAGTCACTCGCAGGTGCTGATTAGCATCCGGTCGAATCGCAAGCTGTGAGTTTTGCTTTGACGTATTTGGGAGAGTTTGGGACGGAATGCTGATGCTTTCACTATCTAGGCTTGCAAGGGTCAAGGCTTTTGACCGCCACTGCAACATGTAAGGATTTGGCTCTCCTCAGCTGTTTTGGGCCATTTTGCTGACTGTTTGATAGGATTCTGGAGAATGTTGTAAGTACAAGTAGCAGTCCGAAAGTCCTGCTTTGGTTCCATGAGCTACGAGACTTGGGGGGGGTGCTAATTCGCTACTAAACAGAAAGAGATGTGGACTGAGACTCCAGTGCACAATGGCAAGAAAGGGCGGCCGGTGAACAAGGATCGTTTCATCAGCAAGATGTGAGCATTCTATCCCCCATCTTATGACAATACGATGCTAACAGAAGCAGGTTCTTGCGTGGTGACAGCGTGATTATTGTTCTTCTGAGTTAGGCGCTTCATGAGTTTAGATGGGAGTAATATAGGCTCATCAGGGAGGAGTCGAGTCTGGTGCTGGTCCTTCAGGCAGGCACACCACACATCTAACTCAATTATGAGTTTGGAGTGACGTTCACTTGGCCTTTTCTAGCACAATGAGTCAAAAACATCAGGATGGTTAAAGAAATAGGTTAGGCGTCCTTTATCAAGTGTTTTCATATCCATGGCCTTGATAAAGCTGAATCTGTGTATTAGACTTTAAGTGCGGAATAAGCTGGCATATCTGTTATTTGGGTTCATTTGGCCACCACTACCCCTTCCTCAACAGACTTGATCCCTACCTACTTGGCAAACTGATGTTCAATTGTATCCTAGTCGCCACTGAGACCTGACCATGTTGATTCACGCGGAGATAACCAACTTAGACTCGTGTCCCTGACTCCCCCTGGTGCGGCCCCGTACCGACTCCGTCATTCGCACTACATTCTCCGCGTCAGACAGTCCGGAAGCTTCCATAATGATACGATCGTTCAGACTTGTTATTGATCCCCCCACTTCTTTCTTAGGCTTATCCTTGGCTGCGTTTTTCCCACCCACCAAAACCCCATCCTCAGTATTTTCGTTGGTGTCGTGGCAGCATCGCGAGTTTTTTTTTTCTTTTTCCTTTTCAGACACGGGTTGAAATACAGCCCTACATTTCTCAATCAAGAGAATGTAAGTTTGATTTACTGAGAGCCCTCCTTTTTTCCCCAGCTCGCATGCCCTTCGCGATACCGCGGGTCGAGTCGCGATCCAAACCGTCTCCCCGACGTTAATCGACCACACCTGACCCCCGCCGCGAACAAGAAGGAGCTTAAGCTAATTGAAAACGAGTCGAAGACAAGCCCTTAGATATGTCTCAGTGGTCGGATAATCCCGAAGGTAAATCAAGTGTCCTCCGTCCAGCAAGTTGGCCTAGTGGGCCGCTTTCGTATTGGCACCGGCGTCCACTCGCAGTTGACTAACGATGCATGTCTTCCTAGACCAGCAGAGCTTCTGGGGCCGGGGGGTTGAAAACTCCCCTTACAATCCCAATATAGATGAGGGACAGCCCACCCACAGTCTTCCGCCGGCCGACTGGCTGCCGGACTCGGCGTATCCTCAAGGACCGCCGGCCAGCGGGGCCTTTCAAGGCCCTCCTTACTTCAGCCCTCGCCCTTACACGCACCCATACCATCCTCAAAGCCCCCACGTCGCTGGAGTAACCCGTGGGCTGCTGACTTGGGAGCGCAACCAACAGACAGCACCACCTGCGCGCCCGTTTCGGCACAGTGGAACGGACAACAACGCTGGGGCAGCGCCGCAGAGAGGCGACGACGAGCTTCAGAGAATATTTCGGCGGGACCCGGTCGACGAGTTCCAGCCCGCACTTCGTTTCACCGGTACACTGGCAACGAGGATGCCGAACACCTCAACACACTTGGCCCAAGCCAATGTGGCGCAGCGGTTGGATGAGGTCGAGGAACGTTCTGAGGAGGAGAGGAAGCAACGTCTCCGGCTCGAGACGAAGGTGGATGAGAACGCGCAGGCTCTCGCCGCGATCTTGAGCGAGCTGAAAGGTATAATTCATTCCTCTCCCCAAACACTCTATCTTCTAGGCTGACCAACCGCCAACTCAGCCTTGAGGTCTCAGGCAGCCGCGGTCGCCCCGGCGAACCCAGTTCCTGCCGGAGTCAGTCTTGCGAACGCGCCCATCGCGCCCATCCCACCCCGCCCCACAAACTTGATCAGCCAGCAGCAGGTTGCAAGCCAGCCCTCGACTATGGGAGATAACGGGGCGCCTCGGCGGCGAATTGGCCCCGTCCGGAACGATGCGATGGAAGGGCCCAGCAGCATTGCTGGCGAAATGGCGGCCCGAGTTCCAAAGCGGCCGGCTCATCCGAATCAAACCTGCAGCCAGGGCGAGTCATCGAAACGTGCGAAGGCGGCGCACCCAGATCCCGCGAGTGCTGACCAGAGGGACTCGAGCCCCGACCTTTTATCGCCGGCAGCAGCCCGTTCCACGGCCATTTTCCGACCCCGCCCAGAGGCGCAACAACAAGCGCAGCATCGGCAGCGGCAACAGCACCAGGAGGAGGACGAGGAGGCCGCCACAGCCAGCGCCGAACAGCAGTCAGTTGTTCCCTGGATACCAGCCCAGCCCCCCGCCCTACCTCCCCCCGCCGACGACAACACCGCCCACGACCTCCAATGGGCCCACGAATTCCTCGCGTTCATCAAGCGCATGGACTGCAGCTCCGACCGGGAGCTGCTTAGCCTCAAGAAATGCGTCAACGGCAGCATCTCCTTCGACTTCCCGCTGTGCACCGACTCACCCACGCGGCGCACTAAAACCTGCTACTTCCTCAAAGTCGGCGGCAGCCTCAGCACGGCGCTCACCCCGAACCCCGAGAACCGCCCGGCCGACCAACCCGCCGCCCACCACGAACAAGCCGAGCACCTCAACATCTACGAGACCTACCTCGACCAGCGGTGCGCGGCCGCCACCGCCAACGGCGCCCTCCGCGCCTACCACCCGCCCAAGTACGTGGTGCCGCTGGGCGAGGTCTACCGCGCGCGCCGCTCGTCCCACGGCCCCGGCGAAGTGTCCTCGACGAATTTCCTGGCGTTCATGGACGTCACGGCCCCGCGCAAGAGCGTGTGGTTGATGTACCGGTACGAGAAGGCTGTGGAGGACCGCGACCGCGTGCAGTGGCGGCCGGTGGCTGTTGGCATGGAGCGGGACTCGGTCTTCTCGAGCGGCGTGCGCAAGTTTGATGCGGTTTGTTTGCTGCCGGATGTGAGGGAGTGGAAGGGCCCCGCTGAGGAGATGGTTGGTATGGGCCGCTTCGGGGAGGCATTGCCGGAGGAGCAGGTCATTCTCCACGCCGCTTTTTACACCCCGGTGCTTGAGAAGCTGAGGGAGGTGCTGAAGACGGGTTGGAAGCCGGTGGTGGATGGGGAGGAGGAGTAGGGCGCGGGTTTAGCCGTGAAGCGCCCCCATTTAGGGCCTTTACCTATAGAGGGGGGTCCTTGTGTACGGATTATTGTATGGACGGATTACAGGGAGCTATTACTACGGACTAATTATGGAGCTTGCGGACAATGAAAAGGACCTCAGTGAGCTCCAGAAGCCGAGATGAATAAGCCGTGAGTCAAACTGATCATCTCGCAACTATGACCGTGGTTTTGCCAAAGCGGCCCGTATCTCCGTTCCCAAGGCCGAGGAGTTGGACCAGGAACAAACCAGGTGCCTGGGAAGAAGACTGATCCGCCCCTTTGATCGTTACGCGTGCTACGCTACCGACCCTTCAAGGTCCACGCAGGGCTGCGATGTAAGGCGGTGGAACACTGCCGGGTGGGACAGAAACCTGGAATACGACGATGTCGAGGATAGTTGCTTGTTCTCAATTGTTGTTGTCCTCGCCCAGCCCACCACATAGCGGGCCTCGACGGCGGAGTACATGTGGAAAAGGGCCGATGTTGTGCACGGGCAAGGGTACTGGCGCGGCTCGAGTTTGTCTTGACGGTGCCACGGCAGATTTGGTCGGTTTTGCTGGGACCAGGAGCTTGCGATTTTTGCGGGGTGGGCCGCGGGGAAAGTTGGAGATCGGTTGGGAGAGTGTGGGGAAGTTGCGGGATCGGTTGTTTACTGGATGTATGTACTGTGTAGCATTCTCTGGACTGACATCACCACCAAGAGACAGCCATTGAGCGATTCCAAGTTCTCCAGAGATGCGCAAGAAAACGTCCCCGATAAATGCATACACGGTAGGAAACGCGTTCATCTTTGAAGGTTGCGCAAACAGGAAAATCAGGCGGTTTTGTACGATTCCTGGATGCTGACAGTGAACGGAAGAAGGTATGACAACGCCGATCCCCATATTGGATGTTTGCATTACTTCGAGGACTGTGCACCATCGCTTCGGGAACACCGGCACCGGCCCGCGTTTGTTCCATTTCATGCGGCATCAATTGGAAAAGAATGGAGACGGCTTCTCGACCACGAAGTAACTAACAACCAGCGCTATGAAAACGTAACTGGGCCGAAGCAATGACCGACACGTACCTGTATTAGGCAGGTCTCTCTGGAATCGCGCAAGTGGAAGCTGTGCTGACTGTCATTCAGTGACATTCGATGGAACCGTACCAGACAGGAACGACCGCAACTGGCGCCTTGCGAGTTCCCACCTGCGCGGCACGTGGTGGAAACGGATTTTGCAAACCAGTTGCAATCTCACGGGTGTTTCCGGTGGTGAATTGAACCTGTGGACCGCTGTGCTTCTCATCGTAACGGCGATCTTTCCCCGCGGCATTCAGTGCCAAGAACGACAGGGTTGAGTCCGACCAGATCGGCCCGTTTCCAAACCACGGTTCGAGCACGGCCATCCGAACTCGTCAGGTCGAGAACTGGCAGTGCTGCCACAATGCAACGCAGCCATTCTCCCCGCCTCTTGGGAATGCAAACATGCGGAGAAGACTGCCGGCCAAGATGGATCTGGCAGGACCCCACATTGTTCCTACGCGAAGGCCCAGGGCTGGCAGCCGTGCTCGCCGTGCTGCCGGCAAGGGACCCGAGCGACTTGGCACGGTCCAACGGCTCCCTGCCGCCCTGTCTGCCCTGCTGCTGCCCTGCCAGAGGGCCGATCTCTGAACAAGACCAATCTTGCAACCCCGGAAAATATTTATGTATATATGTATAAGGCCATGACGCTGGATGGTCCGCGTCATGTCTCACCTCCAGGCTCGTACCGGCGGTGATCTCTGCATCTCCCCATCAACTCTCGGGTTGCCCAACTGCTTCTTGTGCGAGCTGAACACGGTCAGAGCTCACAATAAGCCACGCGGTTCAACATGAAAGCCGCTGCCGCGCTAACCTGCCTTGCCGGCGGCAGTCTCGCTGCTGCGGGCGCAATTCACCCGGCAAATAAGGTACGAGACCATGTTTCTCTTCTTCCTCTCCCCCTTTTCCTACTAGCAATTGTGTACGGCGAGCTTGCAGGGAGGTGCGGGTGCAATTAGTTGCGCGTTGGTGTCCGATCCATTGCTTCGGGTTGATCATCATTGATCCCACCACAAGACCCCTTTTACGGCAGATCCTCCCCGCTGCATCATCTGTTTACCCATATTGGCACCGTTGTTGAACGTTGCAGTCCGCAGCCAACATGCAACTCAAATCTGCAGCCCAATGGGTGTTGGCGTTGCCAGTGGCTTCACTTGCTAACGACGAGCATCAACAACAGATTCATAAGAGGGCTCTCCAAACCTCGGAACCCCATTACCCATCCCCATGGATGAACCCTGACGCCGATGGCTGGGCGGAAGCCTATGCCCAGGCTAGGGACTTCGTCTCGCAGTTGACATTGACGGAGAAGGTCAACCTGACCACTGGTGTTGGGTAAGTGCGGCGGCTGCCCGTACTGCTTTTTTGGCCGTCTTGTTAACACGAGGACAGCTGGCAAGGAGAGCAGTGTGTCGGCCAGGTCGGTGCCATTCCTCGCTTCGGCCTTCGCAGCTTGTGCATGCAAGATGCCCCGCTCGGTATCCGCGGGTCAGACTACAACTCGGCTTTCCCCTCCGGCCAGACTGCCGCTGCCACGTGGGACAGAGGTCTGATGTACCGCCGTGGCTATGCCATGGGCAAAGAGGCCAAGGGCAAGGGCGTTAATGTCCTGCTCGGGCCTGTCGCCGGCCCTCTTGGACGTATGCCCGCTGCCGGCCGGAACTGGGAAGGGTTCGCCCCCGATCCCGTTCTTACCGGTGTTGGCATGTCCGAGACCGTCAAGGGCACCCAGGATGCTGGCGTTATCGCTTGTGCTAAGCATTTTATCGGCAACGAGCAAGGTTAGTTGGGACGGGTTGAACTCTTTTCATTATCCAAACTGACAGCCATAAAGAGCACTTCAGACAAGTGGGAGAAGCCCGAGGCTACGGGCACAACATTTCCGAGACGCTGTCCTCGAACATCGACGACAGGACCATGCACGAGCTCTACCTCTGGCCCTTTGCCGATGCCGTCCGCGCCGGAGTCGGCTCGGTCATGTGCTCGTACCAGCAGGTCAACAACTCGTATGGCTGCCAGAACTCGAAGCTCATGAACGACCTGCTCAAGAACGAGCTCGGCTTCCAGGGCTTCGTCATGAGCGACTGGCAGGCACAGCACACCGGCGCAGCCAGCGCCGTGGCTGGTCTCGACATGAGCATGCCGGGTGACACGGAGTTCAACAGCGGTCTCAGCTTCTGGGGCACCAACTTGACCCTGGCTGTCCTCAACGGCACGGTCCCTGCCTACCGCATCGATGACATGGCCATGCGTATCATGGCTTCCGTCTTCAAGGTTAGCAAGACCACCGACTTTGACCCCATCAACTTTTCCTTCTGGACCCTGGACACGTACGGCCCGGTCCACTGGGTTGCCAAGCAGGGTTACCAAGAGATCAACTCCCACGTCGATGTCCGCGAAGACCACGGCAAGCTCATCCGGGAGATTGCCGCCAAGGGTACCGTGCTTCTGAAGAACACCGGCGCGCTGCCGCT
Source organism: Chaetomium cochliodes (assembly GCA_023383405.1). Lineage (NCBI taxonomy): Eukaryota > Fungi > Ascomycota > Sordariomycetes > Sordariales > Chaetomiaceae > Chaetomium > Chaetomium cochliodes. The sequence goes on from JAKWJL010000007.1 coordinate 835,151, forward strand.
GCAAAAGCCCAAGTTCGTCGCCGTCGTTGGCGAGGATGCCGGTGGCAACCCCAACGGACCCAACGGCTGCAGTGACCGCGGTTGTGACGATGGCACCCTTGCCATGGGCTGGGGTTCCGGGACGGCCAACTTCCCCTACCTCATCACCCCCGATGCCGCGCTTCAGGCCCGGGCCATCGAGGATGGTTCCCGCTACGAGAGCATCCTGTCCAACTATGCGGACGATAAGACGGATGCTTTGGTGTCCCAGGCCAACGTGACGGCCATCGTATTTGTCAATGCCGACTCTGGCGAGGGATACATCAGCGTGGATGGTAACGAGGGCGACCGCAAGAACTTGACTCTCTGGAAGAATGGCGACGACTTGATCAAGCGCGTCTCGGGCGCGTGCTCCAACACCATCGTCGTCATCCACTCGACCGGCCCCGTTCTTCTGACTGAGTGGTACGAGAGCCCCAACATTACCGCTATCCTCTGGGCCGGTCTTCCGGGCCAGGAGTCGGGCAACTCGATCGCCGATGTCCTCTACGGCGACGTCAACCCCGCCGCTCGCTCGCCCTTCACCTGGGGCAAGACCCGCGAGTCCTACGGCGCCGATGTCCTCTACGAGCCCAACAACGGCAACGGTGCGCCCCAGCAGGACTTCAGCGAGGGCGTCTTCATCGACTACCGCTACTTCGACAAGCAAAACTCCTCGGTTATCTACGAGTTCGGCCACGGCCTCAGCTACACCACCTTCGAGTACAGCAACATCCGCGTCGAGAAGTCCAACGCCGGCGAGTACAAGCCGACCACGGGCACCACCGCCTCAGCCCCGACCTTCGGCAACTTCTCCACCGACCTCAATGACTACCTCTTCCCCAAGGCCGACTTCTCCTACATCTACCAATACATCTACCCCTACGTCAACACCACCGACGCCAAGGCGGCCTCGGCCGACCCCCACTACGGCCAGACCGCCGAGGAATTCCTCCCGCCGCACGCGACCGACGACGACGCCCAGCCGCGGCTGCGCGCCTCGGGCGGCAACTCCCCCGGCGGCAACCGCCAGCTGTACGACGTGCTGTACACCGTGACCGCCGACATCACCAACACGGGCTCCATCGTCGGCGAGGAGGTGCCCCAGCTGTACGTGTCGCTGGGCGGGCCCGAGGACCCCAAGGTGCAGCTGCGCGACTTCGACCGCATGCGCATCGATCCCGGCGAGACCAAGACGTTCACAGGCCGCCTGACCCGCAGGGACCTGAGTAACTGGGATATTGAGGTGCAGGATTGGGTGGTCAGTGAGCATGCCAAGACGGCGTTTGTCGGGAGGAGTAGCCGGAAGTTGGATCTTAAGGTTGCGCTGGCTTGAGCGGGGGGGGTTGAGAGAGGGGGGAGAATGGGGTATGGGAGGGAGATGAATGGCGCTGGGAATAATTGGCGGTTTATATTAACAGTGGTCTTGCTGTAGTATTAGCGAGGTACTCTTTAATTATTTAATGGGTTTGCTGCTGGCCATCTTGGGTTGCTTGGTTTGTATGTAGGTATGTGTGTGTGTGTGTGTGTGTGTGTGTGTGTGTGCCCATCGTTTGTTCTGGCATGCGGCAGGTGTGAGACGAGGGTTGATGCCCGAGCAGATCTGGTTCCTACCTCCCTAAGTCATCGGCTTATTCTGCGTCGGAAAGCGCGAGGTCACCGAACATGTAAGCTTATTCCGTTTCAACAAGGACATCGGCTACGTATTGAACTGTTTCTCCATCCTAGCTAGACACTTACTCTGTCTCTGACTCTCCTTTCAACCATAACCGTATCCATTCCTTACACCCAAAACTCTCCATTATCTGCATTACCTAAGTCACTTTGATACGTTCATATCATTCGGCATGTCGTCAGATACGCCAGTCCCCTCTGGAAACGGGGCTCCCGCTGAGGACAGGGAGCGACCACTTGACACGGCTCAAAATGGCAGCGCCCGGAGCAATGCCCTCGCCCCGGGGCTGTTAGACCACCGGGTTGTGAATTCGCTTGGTGACGACAGCGCAAGCGATATTTCCGACGACGAGACGGTCATCGCAAACGCTAGATCGGTATTGCTCCATCGCCCCCTGCCAACGACAACGATGAGGCGCAGGCTTTCCCTGGGCACTGTTGCCCAACTCACGCCTGCTCTTCCACAACCGTCCGCAGGTGCTACTGTTTTCCCGCACACCATGCCCGTCCTGAGCCCCCGGTCCTTCAGTCCCAGTCTTCACGGCGATTCTCAACCCGGCCAGCATGTTCGCAATGCGTACACCCTATCCTACCAAGACGTCGTCAGCCTCGCCTATGGTCTGTTTCTTCCGGCCATCAAACAGGACTTAGCTGTTCATAAGAGGAAATCCACTATCCACATCGTCTTCCCATCTATTAGGCGCGACGGTCAATCCGACATTACGATGGCGGTGTTGGAGGTGGCGATGTGGCATGTCTCGGGTTTGGCACGCATGTCAGAAAGTGGTCGCTACGCCCTGAGACACGGCTAGGACATGGATGTTGATGGGATAGGACCACAGGCGTACTGGGCGGTCTGTTAGGAACGGGCCAGTGCTTCCGTATTCGCTGGGAAAGTTGCCCGAGCCGCGGCCGATGTCATTGCTGGAAGATCATGGCGAACCCCAGCGGTAATCGGAGCACCAACCATGACCAACGTCGAAAACCTCACCCGGCTGGTGGGCGCAACGAACCGCGAACGGCAGAAGATTTATGAAGGGTTGAACGACCCCAATACTTTGATCTGCCGTGAGCCAAGGTCCCTTTCCGCCGATGGGATTGAGTTTACTGACTGTTATTAAACGCGTAGGGATACTTCACCTGATTGTTCACCCTGATCATCAACGTCAAGGATATGGGTCGGCCATTCTGTCAAAGCTCTGCAGAGAAATGGACACACACGAGGCCTACGGTATTGCGACGACACCCTCAGATCTAGTTCAGTGGTATCGCAAGTTTGGGTTTGAAGTAATCGCTCGGATGAAAAGCCCGTTCGACGACCTGAGGGTTGTGGTCCGCAAACCCGCTGATGTTGGGGACTTTCAGGTTCCAGCCCCAGATTGTCCTGCGCCTGGAAGGCTCGGAATACTCGGCGATGCCGCATCCCGGGCCAAGGACTATGCGCTGGGGCTGGCATATGAGTTGCTTATTCCGGAGTTGATGCAAGTAACGGGGACACGCTCCAAAAGATTTGCAAAACATGAGGGTCAGTTGGAAGAGGAAGAGACAGACCCGCTGTTAAAGTTGTTCGGAGTTGGGAAGGGCCTGCCTGGGAAGAGGGTTTATGATCGATATGCGGAGAGGGCTTGGGATCAACTCGCGAAGGTGACTTCTCATGACTTGATTGTGTTCACCACATTCAGCAATACAGCTGGGGGTGAACCAGCAGAGTCTCGCGTCGAGTGGCCCGTAGAAGCGGGACACGACACTGAACGGCCAGAACCCACAAACGTCCACGTTGAGCAGTCCGGGTCAGCAAACGGACCAGCAGAAGACAGCACCAAACCGCCAGAGCCAGCAGACGATGGCCATGTTGAGCAGTCCGGGCCAGGAGAAGAACAGGCTGAACAACCAACGCCAGGAGAAGCTCACGCTGAGGAGACCGAACCAGTGCAGCAATTGAAAAAGAAGTACATAGCAACCCCGCGGCGTGATCGCAAGAAGAGGCCCACGCGCAAGAATTGAGGCAAAGGGTACATGCATGCTTGGGGCTAGGAAAGGAGGTCCCTTATATTTGTTCATTTCTAGCGTTCAAGGCAGCCGCGAGTCAATATTAATGAATAACAGCGACGTTTTCGTTGCGTGGTGATCGTGAGTCTGCACTGAGGAGTGAAAAGAAAAAAGAATGCGTCACCTGTAGGATTCGAACCTACGCTCCCGAAGGAACTGCCTTGGGCTGCTAAGCGAAGTTAGCAGGGCAGCGCGTTAACCACTCCGCCAAAGTGACTGGTTGACATGTCAATGTGCAATTTGTAATCCTTGATATTCTTCTGCATGACAGCTCTCCTGAGTAGTTTGAACGCAAAAGTCCTAGCAAACGACCAATTTGTTTGGTGTTTTTACATGAACGTTCTTAATAAATTAATAAGAGGTGAATATAACCTCTCATCGGCTAGCATTACATCTCAGCAGTGCTCGAGGTTTCTTAGAACATGGTTGACTTTGGTTCACGGCAGTCAGGAGCAGTATTCAGCTTGAACACATATAGGGCTAATCGAAGTTTTTATTGCCTCACACATGTCAAATCCTCGCGAGGGAGGGCACTACCTACACAATGCCCAAGGTAGGTAGGGAGCCACGCTGGACTGTCACTCTCATCAAGGCGCATCAAGTTGCGCAAAACCACACCTTTTCCTTTCCAACCCTCTCTTTCCGTCAAAACTCGGGAGTCTCAATCCCCATCAACCCCCTCAACCGAAAAAGGAACAAAATCAATGCGCGAACCTAAAATCCAACCGCTTACACCCCTTCGCCTCGCTGGTGCGCAGGTAGGCCGCGCGCTCCTCGGCGCTCATGCGCGCCCACACGGCCTCCTTGTACTTGTTGCGGTAGACATAGTAGGCCTTGGTGCCCAGGAAGACGACGATGGAGAGCAGGTTAATGGCAAACAGCTTGGTGTTGCCGTCCCGGTAGTAGGGCTTGTCCGAGTCGACGTAGATGAACGTGTACGCGACGTGCCCGATTTGGACGGATATCTGTTTTTTTCTTCATGTCAGTATCTTGGGATGGGGTGCGATACAAGGGTGGGGAGGGAGAGGCGGTAAAAGGGGGAAGGTGAGTGACGCTTACATTGTAGAGTGCTGACGCGACGGTGCGGGTGCCGACGTTGTTGGCGTTTTTGGAGACCCATGCAACGTTGATTGCGTCTAGAGGCGGGTGGTTAGCTTTTGGAAGCGGGGATAATCATGAGGAGAGGGGATGCGCACGGCAGTAGGGGTACGAGAGGAGGACGGTGATGAGAGCGTAGGTCCCCCACGCGTTGTCGATCACGCCCGGCCAAAAGCGGAGGGCGATGATGCAGGGCAGAGTCCATATGTTCTGCCAAACGGCGACATAGGCTCGCTCGTTGAGCCACTCAGAGATGCGGGTGAGAATGAGAAGGGTGATGATGTGGAGCGCCGTCTGGACTCGAGTTAGCAAGCAGTTCTTAGTACAAGAGTAAAAGAGATGCATACCGATGGAATTGTCAGGAGATTGGTTGTAAAGGGGTCGAACCCCAACGACCTCAGCGTCAGGGTCAAATAAGCGCTCACAGGACCCTGCGGAATGAACGCGACGATGCCAATGGCATACATCGGCCACAAGTCGTACTCCTTCAACACCTCCCAAAGACGTCGAGGGGTAATAGCCTCGCGGTTGTGCATGTCGCCTTTGGAAGGATCGTCCCTGAGGACGCGGTTGACCACAATAGCCACTTCCCTGTCGCTGAACCACCCCTTGGGGCGGAACCATGTCTTAGTCTGCACCGCCGAGGCAGGCATGTTGAGAAAGGAGGCGAGTCCGATCACCATCGTGATGAGACCCTCGACGAAGAACAGCCATCGCCAACCCGCCCAGCCGTTGACTCCACGCAGGTGCAAAAGAGCGAAAGCTAGAAGTGAGGTAGCGATTGTTGTTAAAGACAGGGTTGTCCAGAAATAACTTCCGGGCTCAGTTAGTAAGAAGCAAGTAAGATGGAACGTCTGTGAGCAGACTCACCTCAACCGAATAGGCAGCTCGCGAGACGTGTAAAAGTAGGACAGCCAGAGCACGATATCAGGAATAAACCCTCCCTCGAGCAAGCCGAGAAGCGCGCGTGTGGCGAGGAAACCTGAGCGGTCCTTCATGGCACATTGTGTGATGGCCACCATCGACCAGAGGACGATCTGGATCGGAATCCATCGATCGGGTCCTAGCTTCTTAGATACTAACTGAGACGGCAACTCAGCTAAAAGGAAGCAAATGAGAAACACGACCTGGCCATAGTTGTAATCTGTTGTCTGGTTAGCTTTGCTAAGACTTACCGGCGAAAGGGGCTGACGTACCGTTTGTTGTGAGCCCGAGGTCGTCAAGCATATTATCTGCCAATGCCTGCTGAATGTTGCCACGGTCGACTTGTAAGGCAAAGAACATGACACACTAGGTACCAACAACTATTGTTAGCCCTATGCCTTTGCAGTATTTTGGCGTGTAGGATAACACCAACGTACCGCCCATGTGCAAATCCGCCAGTCCAACTTGCGGCGCACCCGTTTCTCCTCTTCCTCTGTCCATGTCAAGGTGGGATCAAACACATGGCGGGACTCGTATTCGGCATCCTCGTACACCTTTCGCCAGTGTGCTGCAACATCTGGGTTGAGGAAAGGGTTCTTGATCAGGTCCTCCTCGAACTCCTCGTCTGACCCAGAGTCTTCACTGGTTGACGGGGACGATCCGAGAGCAGCGACATCTTTGGTATCGACAATAGGCTGGGCTTTATCGTCTCCAAGTTTGGGCGAGCTCTGCTCAGGGGGGCTCGCCATGGTCGCTGGGTCGTCCGGAGTATAGATACGTAGTGAGGCGACTACGAGGGCGACCGGGACTGTCGTTAATTATCGATCTGGGATGCCGAAGACAGAGGTCGCACAAGCGGCAACCCGGTGGCCATTTATGCAACCCTCTGCTTGCCATCCTTGAGGGTGGCGGGGCCAGACGTGACCGTGAACGCATGCTGGCATCCATCTACATATGGCGTGATGGTCAATACCTGCCCGAAGTGGTGTACCATACACTTGACTGGGGTCTCCGCTTACTATCGAATGGTGTCAGTCGCCCCCATCGACACGGGCCAACGTTCGGTTCCATGCCAGTGAACGGACCCCGCAAAGGATGCCACGAGGCCAAGGGAGAAAGCCGAGAGCCACCCGGGCTTGTTTCTGGTGATTACCGTGCCGAGGCGACTGACAATTGCTTAAACCCGATAACCGCCCTTCCGGGACGTGGGGGCCGGTGGGACCAACACGCTTCAGACGATGCGGGTGGAGTGTCGTGATTCCTGCTTGTGTGAGGTGATGAGTATACCGGCATCATGAATGGCTAAGAAAGAGGAATCCCTGCAAAAAATAGTTCCAAAAATGACGACCCTGGCATCACCGTTGGATTTATTTATCACGGTATTGCTCAACGGAACTAGGTTAAGATGCTGACTGAGGTTGGTGTTGCGAGAAACCAGAATATCCCCCTTCCGTTCGCAAGATATCAACGAGATGACACCATCGACACCCCGCGTCCAAATTCTCAAAATTCACGACAACCCGGGTTTTCTCATTCCCTGACTCAGGACTCCGTGGGTGGAAACCTCAACTTTGACACGGCTTCGCTGCCCGTCGAATGGCCCTCCACACCGGATCAAACCGTCTATCTCCCACGCCAAACTTGCACATGGTCGAGTGGTTGCCGCCCATCATCATGGGGTCCTCGTTGGGCAGGCCCATAATGGCAGAAGATTTATCCACCACCTAAGTGCATTTTCTATCAGCACATGCAACCCAGCCCACCAGAAATCGAGGAGGAAGTAGAAGTGGGACAAAACCTGAAACACTAAAAACGACGAGAATGAAAGAACTCACAACCCTCCCCAGCGCCCGATGCGCATGCTCCTCATAAAAGCTCACAATATTTACCCCTCCGCACAGCGGTCGAAAGTCCTCCGAGATCTTGCGCAGCTCAACTGAGTCGTTCTTGAGCGCCTCTAGGAACTTGGACGGCGGCTTGCGGGATGCCGTCGACAGGATGCTGGACAGCGTGGACGCCCAGTTGGCGGCGTCGGCGCCGCGGTGTGGAGTGCCGAAGAAGACGATCCCGTGGGTGTGCGTCGAGATGTCAGTGAAGTGGTGGTCTTTGGCGTGTTTGAGGGCCTGTGGTGGTGGGTGTTAGACCGGGTGTCATGGTGGATGATCGTGGTTGAGAAGAAGGGGGGCTAGAGGAAGGGGGGTTGCGGTGCCGCGGGGGACTGCCAGTGTAAGTGTAGTTGCTCACCTGTTTGATTACAATGCCGCCGAGGCTGTGGCCGACAAAGACGATTGGGCGGTCCTCGTCTTCCTGTAGATGAGGGCGTTAGTGACACCTAAAGAGGGGCGAGGGGGATAGAGGTAGGTAGACAAACATAATCCTCCCTAATATCCCGCAGCAACCGAACTAATTTTCCGGCATTGCCACGGACGGACTGTTCGGACATACCGTGGGTGGACGAATCATACTGAAAGCTCATGACGTGGGCGTTTGGGAGTTTCGCCGGCAGAAGATCCCGCAGCCACAAGGTATGAGGGCCTTTGCCACCTTCGGGGATGTGTGTCCATGTGTTGTGAGAGTCGCCGTTCAGCCCATGCACGGCGACGATGCTGTGAGAATAATCAGCATGGTGCATATGGGAATAACCTATCAGTTGAGGTAATGAAAGGCGGGATGTCTCTTGCATACTCGAATTGCTTGGGAGTCCCGCTCGGTGGAATGTACAACTCATCGAGCTCCCCCCTTGACTCAATCTCCAGACTGGCAGACATTCTGATGTCACTGTGCTGAGAAAAAGCTCGGTAGGCAGACACTGAATATACTCGAGATCGGTGAGTTCGAGTCAGAAACACTGGCGGGACGGAACTTCCATTTGATGTCCGTTTTCCATCCGTTCATCTATCCTTAAATCATATTTGGCTACACCATTGGGAACGAATAAGGCATTAATGTATGTACAATCTCTTTTGGCACTTAAATTCGGTGAGGTTGATGATTGCGAGCTGCTAATCGTGTGATCACATTAGGCTCAGCTGTAGAGCTTTTGAGCCGCATCAGGCTCCGTAATGGGTGTGTTGGCGCCGTTCATGTGGCGGCGGCTCTCGGGCGTGGGTTGCTCGACCAAGGTCAAGGTGTCATTGGGCGAGACATATTGCAACACGCTTGTTGGGTTCCAACTCTCAAACAACCCGATTTTGAAGCGCTGTATTTAACGAGATGTTTTTGACTCATTCGAGGACGAGGCTGGCTGGCACGTATGTCTTGAGAGTTGTATTGGGCAAGCTGAACCCTAAGCTTGGCCATGTGAGCAGCTCAGTTGGCATGCAGTGATTTGGGCTAACGCTGATCGGTTTGAGGTTGAGTTGGGCTGGGAGGTACACGATAGGGCTAGTGCGAACCAGTCATGGCGATGGCCGACATTGGGCTCCAAAGTGCCCAAGAGTGGTTCCCAAAATATGCTATGCTCGAGCCGGTGAGGGACAGTCTCAGAGCCTTGCCGGCTTAGCCAACGTTGACTTAAGCTTCAGTGTACGCCCTTCGTTGAGTTCGTAAATCACTGAATGCATTGCGCAAGCTTATGGAAACAGGACGCAGACTCCTCTCCGTTGATACTTACGACGTAACACACCATGGCTAAACGCCTTGCCCTTCGAGAGGTCTATGACCCAGCCAAGGAGAAACAGTTGGCGCCCACTGTCGAGTGAGTGGGCACAATACCCCGTCTCAACGTATCCAGAAAGCTTACTCAAGTAACCCCTATACCGCAGCCTCGTTTTGGTCCACGGCCTTGACGGTGACGCGACTGGGTCTTGGACCTGGAGGGATAAAGACGCCGAAGTCTTTTGGCCCCGGGAACTCCTCCCCGAGGAGCGGCCACGAACACGCGTCCTCTCCTTCAGCTACAACGCCGACACCTTCCACAACAATACCGATGCCACCATCCGCGACAGCGCTCGGTCCCTGCTCGCGCTCCTCAATGCCCGCCGGCACAAGATCACCGACCCAACTAGCCAACCCCTGATCTTCGTCGGCCACTGCTTGGGCGGACTCGTCGTCAAGCAAGCCATATGTTTCGCCAACAGCGAGGCGGAGTACGCGTCCCTTGCTTTAGCCATTAAGGGGATCATCTTCTTTGGTACGCCACACGGCGGCGCCGACAAGTCTAGCTGGAAGCTGGTGGCCTCTGGTTACTCGCTACTCGCGGGCCCGTCGTCGGCGCTGGTGGGTGCCATTACCCGCGCGTCGGATGAGCTTGAGGAGATTAAGGAGGACTTTGTGCACCTGTCACCGAAGTACCCAATCACCAGTTTCTATGAGAAGGGACACTGGGGGAATACGGGGAAGTGCATTGTGAATCCGACGAGCGCGAGGATGATGATTGAGAATGAGTATGCTGTGGGGGTGGAGGCTGATCATCGGGCCATGTGCCAGTTTGAGGATGCCGAGGATGCTGCTTTTCAAGTGTTGTGTCAGAGGATTGAGGAGCTTGTTGGGGTTGATGTTGTGGAAAGGGCAAAAGGTGGGGGAGAAAGTACGGCAGGAAAGACGGCTGGGAACGAACTGGCCGCGGCGGTGAAGCAGGAGACTCAGACTATACAGATATGGTCAGGGGATACGGGCCCGGGGATGTCTGGGCGTGATGTGGGCGGATATGCCCCAAAGAGGGTCATGATGATCGAGTTTGAGAAGCAAGTACCGGGCGATGATGTCCTACGGAACATCCGCCGGGACAGGGTGATGGATTTGGATGAAACTCCTGTGTTGAGACAGGCTGAACATGTCTCTGCAACCAGTTCTTCAGTTCCGCAACCGGAAACCTCTCGCAAAGGCCTTGGGCGAGGGTTTCTTCGGCGGATAAACAAACTTTGGGTTTGAGGCCTTGAGGTCAACACTAGCTTAGGACGTTACAGATTCAGCGAGTGACATATTACTTGTGTGAGCTCAGGTTAAATTAGTGGCGGGCCTGTGGGGAGGTCTTTTGCTCATTGAAGCTTGCTGCATGGTCGCAACAGCCTACAGGTTGGCCGGTTCGAGGTATCTTCTCTTCAAACACCCAGTCGCATTCAAGCAGTGCTTTGTACAAACCGTTTAGTGCCCCGCGTTGCTCCTACCTGCAACCAACATGAACTGAGGCATGGATGGGTAAAGGTGCGCTCGCCTTTTTCCACACATCTCTTCTTTTCTCGGAGAGTCTGAACCTTCGCCAACGTCAGTGTTGATGATTCCGTCACATGAGGCTATCACTGTGACGATCTCGGCTTGAAGTAAAGACAATGGAACGAAAGATAGCCAACATGGCTGAGGTAGATGACCCAGGGGCTCGTGAGGCTAGCCCAGTGGAAGGAGATCGTATTTAGCGTCATCAGTAGAATTCCAATGCTATCGCCATTCTTCAGAGTACAGACCAATTCCCTGCAGACAACCAGCGCTCCATGTTGTTACGTGAACACTTCCTTCACTATAGTTGATAGTTAGCCCCTAGGTTGGCGATGATTGCTGCTTGACAACAGTTGGGGTGGCATGCGGACTTACCAAGCACCTTGCCGGCTTTCTTCACGCGCCCCCATTTTGATAGCTGTACCTTTGGCTTCTTTAGCGGTGTCTTGTCCACGGTCCTTTCCACTTCCCTGATTACTTCGTTGATCTTTTCCACTTCCTTCACCTTCTCCACCTCCTCTATGACCTTTTCTATCACTGTCTTTTCCACTGGCCGATCGACGTAAACCGTGTTCTCCACAATGACCATTTCCTTTTCCGCTTTCCCTTTAGTTCCCTTTCTCCTACTCTTCCGTGCCTTGACCTTGGCCATGTCTTTGGACGGGGCGTCCAAGTCGCTTCCCTCCTCTGTACCCGAGCTCTCGTCCTCGCCGCCAGAAAAATGAGAACATTCACGGTTCTCTTTTTCAGATCTCCCTTCCATCCCTGCGGGTCCACTATTTTCTTTTTTAGCATCCTGTCGCCGTATGCGTGGTTGTACAGGGGGCCTCGGCAACCCGTTGGCTTTGCTTCCCCGTTTACCCTGACCCTCTTCTTGTTCCTGCTTCTTGACTTTGACCCTATGGCCAACCTCCTTGACCCCACCACCCCCCTTTTCCCCATCATCCCCAACCTTACCCCTATCCCCAACCCCAACCAGGCCCGCAGAGGCAGCAGTAGCAGGGGCAGCAGCGCCACCACCACCGCCCACCCCCAAAGCCACCCCCGAAGCCTCCTCCAAAGCCTTCCCCACCACCCTTCCCGGGAACCCCCCATCCTCCGGAAAAGGCTGCTCCGCCCCCCGCACAAAGAACCACCACACCTCGGCCCAGCACTGCCCATACGGGTTGGCGCCATCCTCCAACCAGGCCCTGCGCGCCAGCATGTCAGTGCTGTTGTACTGGCTGCTTGGTTTGCTGCTGCCCGGCCAAGCGGCACCCGCGGCGGCGAGGTGCGCGTGCCAGTGGAGGGAGGCGTAGCGTAGGAAGGAGTGGGTTTTGACGAGGTGGCGGAGACGGGATTCGAAGTTGGTGAATGTGAGGGGGCTGGGGTTGTTTGTGAGGGCGGAGGTGGTGGCTTTTGGGAGGTTGTTGCCAAAGCGGGTGGTGGTGGGTGATTGTCGTTTGGGGGGCAGGGGTTGCGTTGAAGATGGGCGGGGGATGGGGAGGTGTGGGTTGGACGTGGTTTTGTCGAAGCAGGGCATGGTGAGGTAGGTGATGCAGAGGTTGGCGAGGGTGGTGTGGGCGGTTTGGGGGTTGAGGAAGGGGTATGTGTTGAGATTTGACCGGGAGGGGTTCGGAGAGGAGCCGGGATTGCGGTTGGGTTTGGTGCTGAGGTGGTCTTTTAGGGTTCGGTGGATGAGAGAGAGGCGGCCGTCGTCCTGGAACTTCACCAGATGGCCGCAGTGGAACTCGATGCGGAGTTTGATGTTATCGTCGAGACACGAACCCAGTATTTCCGGGGTGATAACTTGGTCTGGGTGTTGTTCTGTGGCTTTGGCGAGTGCGTTGGCAAGCTTGAACTCGGACAGCTTCAAAGCTTCTTGTTGGAAGATGGCCCACTGGAGAACTTGCTGGACGAAGGGGGCGATTTTGGGGTTGCTTGTGAGCCCAAACAAAATGTGCGAGTAGAGCTCGTCGACGTCGCCTGGCACATACCCCTCGAGAAGGAACATGATCTGGTTCTCACTCAACATTCGGGCTCGCCTGATTACTTCCACGACAAGGGTTGCCCAGAGGTACGAACCCTTGCAGTCGTCAGCGATCCTGTTGCATATATTTTCCACTTGAGTATCGGTGTTGCGTCCCCTGGCCTTCAAGAGGGAGCCCAGCCCAGCCCGGACGGTTTCCTTGATATCCTTCTTAGTATCCTGTGGCTGAACATCGTATGACTGAAACCCCAATCGACGAAGCCGTTCACGGATGTATCCGGTTTTGCGGGAGATAGCAAGAAGGTTCGTTTTGGGTGCAGTTGCCTCTCCTGCTTTTTGTGGCAGTCGTTCAAACGCCTCTTGGGACTTTTCTGAGAGTTCGCCCAGGCAGTCAAAGAAGGTATCTTGACATTCCTTGCCGATCTCGTCAAGCCCATCGATCACAAAGGTCAACGGCTGGCGTGCCATTACCTCAGCCATGACATTAACCCAGATGGTGACGAGAACCGTTCTCGTCCATATCTCTTGCTCCCTATCGTCCCGGCCCTGCGCTGCTTCAAACGTAGGTAGTAAAAATTTGGGAACTAGGCCAGGAACGAGGTGCAATGCTTGATGCAGAGTGGCGCGTAGGAGGGCCCGAAGGTCCCCCCTTGATGGGTGGGAGTCACTGAGGGAACAATGGATCACTCCATGCTGCGCCGCAGTCTTCCCATCCTGGAGGTTCGCAATGATTTGTTGTGCCAGAAAGCTCTTTCCACAGCCCGCCTGACCGTTTATCCAGAGCCTTTCTTTCCTGGACTCGTTGGCGAGCCAACGAGTCATTTCGGGGGTTTTGAATATCCAATCGCAGGTTCCCTTGGTTGCTTTTTGACCTAGAGAATGACAGTGGAATGACGTAGGGCACAGTGAGTAGAGAGCTCGTTTCTCTTGGTACGTAAGGTCATGTACCGCTCTGGGCTTGTCGTCGATAAGATCCCGGATTCCAGCCTGAACGAGGAGGAACTCGCCCAGATCATCGTCGTGATTTCTGAATTTGCAGAGTCCGATGTGGTCTCCGGATAGGCGACGAGGGAACTCTGTCCCCGCACGAATAAGCCCATATACGCGGTTGACCATCTAACGGCGGTTAGTCAATTGCTTAGGACAACGAAAAGGGGTTGTGTGTATTCTGAGTATGAGGTACTCACAACTTCGTCCATGCCTTCCATCGGCGTGCCCTCAGTAAATGTCACAAAGGACAAATCGTATTGGAGTGGCAGGAAGTCTTCGGAGACTTTGTCGAGCGTATCACTGTTCTCCCTCAACTCTTTCAACATGTTTTCTGTGGGAACAACCCCCTCAGACGGAGCACGGCGTAGCAACACCTTGTGGGCAAAGTTTTCCCATTTCGCTTTGTCCATGCAAAAATGGGGCGTCGCAAAGAACATAACGCCGCGACTGGCAGCCCAGAGGTCTTGATACTTTCTCTCCTTTGACATCTTAGTAAGTGCCTTTTATGCGCAACTGTCAGCCGGGCTAGCCCATCGAAAGTTAGATTGACAAGATGGATGGATTGCGTACCCGCTTGATGAGGATCCCACCAAGGCTATGCCCAACGAAAACGATGGGTCTTAGTGACGCGGCCTCATCGTCTTCTCGCTCGTCGACCAGCCTGTCGAGGAGGTCTTTGGCATGGTCTCGTATACGAGGTTGGCTAGTTGTCCCATTAAGCGAAGTGTTGTACTTGAAGGAAATGACCCTCACGCCTGGTACATAGTCAGGTAGAGGCAAAAGGTCTCTTGGCCAGACCGTTCCTGGTTTATCATCGGCCTGCCATGTCTCGATGTAATCACCCCCTAGACCTGGGATAAATATGATGCTTTGTGCAACACCCCAGGTGGTCAGTCACTCTCGTCTCAACACCAGTTGCCTCCTAATTACGCTATCTGAAGAGCTTACTCTGCTTCGGCTTTGCGTGTGACCTCATCCATGGGATGAAGCACCCTTAGATATGTAGTATCAAATTCGTCGGTGTTGAAAGGTTCATTGTATGAGCTCATCTTTTTGATTGAAGACATTGGTTTGGTGTGGCTATGGTCCCTATGATGCAATGTGCTGGCGTGGTGTGGCGGGCCGGACGAGGCTAAAGACCAAACCTTCACGTTCTTATTTCACCCTAGGGCATATCATCCTAGCGTCTTTCGAAACTAGGGAAACTGTGTTACTGCAGGCTCCCACTTCCTAGCGTGGGGGTCAAGGTGCAGGTCGCTTGGAAGGATGGTCACATGAGCCTTGCCACTTGCTGCCCGATTCTCGTCCCGTGTGCGGCCTGATGGAGATTGGCATCCTGGGTTACCTCCGTTGTCACACACCACATTTAGCGTCACTGTATCTCCGCTCAACAAAACAAGATCTGTGCGTGGCCTTGACGTCCTTAGGTGGGGGGTCAAAGATTGTGGTAAGCCTCTTCAAAAGCTGTTGATCTGATTTGAGTTTGGCGTATTTACCCCTGAGCCGCAGAAACCCCAAAGCCCAAACGCAAAATGAAGCCCGAGCCGCCAACCATTGCCCCGGGCCTAGGGAATCAAAGGGACGATGATCTGGACAAACACGCGGAAGGGATGAAAATCCTCATTGCAAGACTTGTAGAGGTCTTGAACAGAGACGACGCCAAGAGTTGGGAGCACGTTTACCAAATCAGAGATTTAAACGAGCAAGTTCAGCAGTTCAAACGGCAGCTTCGGGACATTCTGCCTATCGGAGATCCCGATGACTTTCCACAGGACGGCGCCATGAGTGCACTAGAGGTGGCCCAGGAGCAGATAGCAGAGGACCTGCGCGCCAAGTCACGAGAACTGGAGGCTGAGGTCGAGAGCCTCAGGGAGAAACTTCGGGCCGAGAGATCAAAAGGCTGGGAATTGACGTATCAATGCCAGGATTTTCGGGAGGAAGTCTGGAGGCTGAAGGTGCAGCTGAGCCACAGCGTAGCCATCGGTGATTGGGAAGAGGGGCTCCCGGTGCCCAAGACGGCACGCGAGAGGGCGTTGGAGGACCAGGTCAGGGGGTTGGAAAAGCGGGTTAGGAAGCTGAATGATAAGGTGCGGCAGAGGGATGTGAAGATGGGATACACAGAGGGATCCGGTAGGGTTCGCTCGAGGTCAGTCTAAGGTTTCAGGGGTACGTGTAAACATCTGAATGGTTTTCCGGGGGCTAGTTGAGCCTCAAGTTCTGCCCCCGTGAACTGAAAAGTGCGTCATTCATGCATGAAATATCAGGGCTCGGGGTCCGGCAACCTTGTTTTCCAATCGAACGGGTCAGGTAGAGTGGGATGCGCAAATTCGGTTGCTCCCGAGACCAGAGTCAGGCAGGAAGGGTCCAGTTCCGAAACCTCCTCGGGCCTCGTGGGGTCCGGCCCAGAAGCATCGCTGGCGGGACGCGATTGGCCAATTCCATCCAGCGTTCAGCACGCAAGGAATGAGACCCCCCAGGCAAGTTGACACAACATCAAATCTGAACGCACAAGGCTCGGCAACCCACCTTAAACCATGGGCCATCTCAGCCCACCCTAGTGATCCTACCTTGATAACAAGCACGGCTGGCGGTAGCATGTGGCTTGGGCGTGGTGCAACCAATGGTTGGGCATCTAGTGCGGCTCTCCTATTTGTACACGCCACTTCTTTACGACCTTGACTCAAGCAGAGCCTCCTGACCCCCAATCTAGACACAGAGAATGGCATCGTTTATGCCCTATTTCGGCGCGGATCTTGCTGCCAGTGTCCTTGTTCAGCTCGCGGCTGATGGGAATATTGGGCACCAGTGCAGTCGATTCATCCCAGATCTTGATGGAACGGGTAGGCCGAGATCCCCTCTTCATGGCAAAGATTTGAGGGCGCTAAGGCTCATCTTTTGAGGCTCTGCTACTTGGGCTGATGACGCCGACTTGAACCTCACTTGGATAAATAGGCAGTCGCCGCTGCTTTGCGGTCCCAGATACCATCGACACTCTTCACCAATACCAATTTGAAAGCGAGAAACAACCCACCCACCCAATCTTGTTCTCTCGTATGTGGCAGGATTTCCGCTGTAAAGTTGATGCTTACAGTACTAATGGTTCGATTCCAGCGCAACATCCACCGCAAAACACTCAGAACAGCTCCTTCCGGGTGCCTTCGCAATGGCCACCGCCCAATATGCCGCTCCAACAGGCGGCTTCAAGTCGCTCCCGCTCCCCTCCATCACCGACATTTACACCAAAAGCCTGCAATTTGTTTACCCCGTCGCCAGGGACATTGCTAAGGAGCTCGACGGACATGCAGCTAGCTTCGCGGAAAGGGCAAAGGCTCGGATAGACGAGTTGATCGAAATCGCTCAGAATCTGAGGTGGGAGAAGGAGAGACTTGAAAAGGAGGCCGAAGAGGCGCGCGCAGCAACCGCAGAAGCCGTCCAGACAATCCACACGTTTTTGAATGGCAATGACCTGGAGGACCTCCGGGACTATCGAAAGGGCGAAGAAGACAAGGCGGAGGAGAAGCCTGCGATTCAGACCCCACCGGCCAGCCCCTAACGACCTATCGGTTGAAGCGCCAAACTCTTCGTCACCGTCATAATGCGGCACTACCGTTTACTCACATGTACTTGGGAATTTCATTTCCCCGCGACCAATTCTTACATAGCCTCAATATAGTCCCTGTGTTCCCCTCCACCACCTCGTATCTGGTAATTCTGGTCCGGATGCTTTTTGTCCATTGTGACCTCTGTGCAGTCTGCGGGAGTCGGTAGGGCTCATTGCCGCGCAACTCCATTTCGTGATTATTATGACCCTAACACACCATCATTGTTTATCGGCCTTTTCCAGTGAAGTGTCTTAGAATTGACCGGTCTACAGACTACACCAGACCTTCTGTCTCTAACTTCTTTGAAAAGACCCACATTGGAGGCAAAACAAAGATCTGATTGGTCAGATGGTCAGGCCCTGTGATTCAACTGGGTGTGCGTGTGTGGTCAGAGTGACACTGGTGGGATGACCTTACCCCTTGGGTGCGAAGGTACCTTATCTGATGCTTAGTTCCGACGCATAATATGCCCAACAGGGCTCCGAGGGCGGACGTTTTGTCGCAGAGCCCAACTTCCTCCTCTTCTCTTCTCATTTTCGCGCCCCGTACACGAAATGGCGCGTGCGATAACCCTTTTGGCCGTTTTGGTGTTTTTGCTCGGACTCAGCGACAACGTGACAACTGCAGCCAGGATACGGGCCTTGGAATACGCCGTCTGCTTCGAGCATTTTGCCCCTCGCGAGCCCGGAATCCCCGGATTGGCTGGGCCGATCCAGGAGGGGGAATGCAAGATCCCCGCCGTGCAACAGCAACTGGCCACTCTCCGAGCTTGGCTGGGAGCTCTCGAGGCACTTCCTAGTAAAACAAGACAGCTTGCTCGGTTTATGGTCATTTGGTAGTTGTTAGAGATGACATGCTGACTCCTTGTTTGTGCCAGCCCTCCTCGTTGGACTACCCTTGGGCTACTATGCGGACAAGGTCGGGCGGCGTCCGGTGTTGATATGGAGCGCCATCGGGATTTTACTTAATCTTGGTAGCATGGTGGCTATTTGTGAGTCTAGTTGTTGCGGTTGTTGCTTGCTAGGCTTAATCACCCCCTTTTTTTCAGTGACGGCCCTCCAGCTCATTGTGCATGATAAAAAGGCTATCTTCGGCAACTGTTCCCCGTAAATGCCGTACTGGCGTCACCCATATTCCTCCTCTTCGGCGGAGGCAAGTTTGTGTTTCTGGCTATGATCACAAGCATGGCGATCGACCTCAGCCCTGAGAATAAACGGTACGTTACCCGAGAAGGTCGCCTAACAGTTGGACAGTGTCGATTCTGATCTCGGGCCTCGATGCTAGAACGAACAACGTCTTCATGGTGTTCATACCGGAGCTCATCACCGGCATTATTGGCCCACCGATCGGAGCATGGTTGTTGTCATGGAGTCTCTGGGTCACCTTGATCTCCGGCACCTCTGTTCTCCTTTTCACGTTTGCAGTAATGGCGCTTCTCCCGGCGGAAACCTCGGAAATGGGCAAACTTCTCCCTGTGTTGGGAGATCCTGACCCGGAAGAATACGAACCCCTCCGGCAGAACGGGCAAGGAGAAAGAACGGACTCGACTTTCAGCTGCATCGCAGACCCGGATGAAGAAAATGTCGCGCCACCCGCCCCAGTCGGACCCCGCAAGAGATTTTGGATGGCGGCCACATTCGACCAACTCGCCGAGGTGGTTCATGGCGTGTTATCGTTTCCTTTAAATAAGAATGTGGCATTGGCATTGGCTTCGGTAGTTGTTTCAACGTCCAGCCAGATCGACGACATTTTGCTACCTTTTTTGTCCATCACGTACAACTGGTCTCTTGCTCAGGTGTGTTCGCTTCCAGCCTCTTCAGGGGTATTACGTACTAATAATCGGGCCGTTTATCTGACTCCAACAGGCGTCGAATGTCCTTCCACTGCTGGCGGTTCTCAACCTTGTCTTTGCTTTTGCTTTGCCTCGGTTAGCAAACAGGATTAGAATCGCCTCAGGCTTGAGTTCTTGGGAGGTCGACTGGGCGCTGGCCGTAGGAAGCGTGTTGCCTCTTGTGGCCGGCGCTGTTGTCATCGGATTGTGGCGCACCATGGAGGGTACAATAACTGGTACGAGACTCTGATTGTCGTGACTTGTGATGATACATTCGTTTTGGATCCTAACAATGTTATTAGGTCTGGTCATCCAAACAGCCGGCTATGGAAACCGCCTTTTTCTGTTATCACTATTACCTTCTATGGTCCCAGCAGATAGTCGAGCTCAGCTTTACATGCTACTGAGTCTAGTTGACACCTTTGGCGGATTCGCTCGGTCTACGCTCATGGAACCCCTGTTCGGGTTCAGTCTTGGGCTTGGGGGAAGAGGCACCGGACTCCCTTTCGTAGTCTCTGCGGTAAGTCCTGAAGGTCCATGGAAGTTATTCTACGTTATTCTGACTTTGAATTAGTTCTGCCAGCTTGCTGCCGGTGCTCTTTTATCTTTGATGCGACCACAGGCGGATGCCATCTACGTCTAGAGAAGGAGTATGAATCCATGCTAGTGTGGCCGAAGACGCCCAAACATCCCTAGTTTACTTTTCATCGCCCCTCTCTTGGACATTCCAGATCCCGCAAGTAGGGAATAGAATAAAACAAACGCTTCGAGGCAAACTTGCTGCACTATCAGTAACCCCTTTCCCCGCCCCCGGCCAACCTGCACCTACACCCCAAACACCACCCATCACAACCGCCCCCCTTTTCCCCCTTTCAACAAAGAAGAAATCC
This sequence comes from Chaetomium cochliodes, assembly GCA_023383405.1. NCBI lineage: Eukaryota > Fungi > Ascomycota > Sordariomycetes > Sordariales > Chaetomiaceae > Chaetomium > Chaetomium cochliodes. The sequence goes on from JAKWJL010000007.1 coordinate 855,350, forward strand.
TCAAGGCAAAGCCACCCTCGCCCTCCTCGCCACCACCATATTCCTCCCCCTCTCTGCCCTCTGCACCAAATGATACCTCATCCCCACATGACAGATCATGCGCCGGTCCGTCTTCTTGGACGGCGTGCGCGGCACGTGCGACAGCTGCAGGAACTGCGTCGGCACCATGTACGGCGGTAGCGCGGCGGCGATCGCCTCTCTGATCTCGGCTACTTTGGCGGCGGCGTGGGGGTCGGTGGTGGCGTCGGTGATGGTGGGTTCGTTGGGGAGGGAGGTGGCGGTGGTGGTGGTGGTGGTGGTGGTGCTGCCGCTGACGGAGTGGCCGTCAAGGTGGATGAGGGCGGTTAGCACGGGGTCTTCTTCGCCATCGACCAGACCGAAGATGTCCACAATGATGGTGTCGAGCGGGGAGAGGCGCTTGCGGGCTTGGTGCTCGACCTCCAGCGCGTTGATGCGGCAGCCATCCAGCTTCAGGATGTGGTCTTTCCGGCCGACGTAGTCAATCGTGCCGTCGTGATTCCACCGGCCGAGGTCGCCGGAGCGGTAGAGGCGGGGTTGGGTGTTTTCCGAGACGCGGGTCGGGTGCATCGCGGCCAGCCAGGCTGGGGGGGTCTCGAGGAAGACGGCTTCGGTGCGGCGGGCGGCGGTCTGGTCGAGGTAGCCGCGCGCGAGGTGCGAGCCTTCCATTAGGAGCTCGCCTACAGCACCTACGGGGAGGAGCTTGCCGTGGTTGGTAGCGTCTACTACAAAGACAGTACCGCTTGTTGGTCGGCCCACGTTGGTCCGTCCCGGGCGTACCTTGTCATTGTAGCAGCAGCTGATTGCGGCTTCGCCCATGCCATATTGGTTGACGAGCCGCGTGCTGCCGCCAGTCCACTTGGCCACGAGCTCGGCCGACAGCGGCTCCCCACCGACGCAGAGAATTTCCAAACTCGGGACCTCGGCTGGGTCCAGTTTAACGGCCACGGTGGGTGTTAGAAACGCCGCATTGGCTTTCAGGGCGTTGATGTTGTAAGCGAGGTCTTGGACCGTCCCCATGGGACCCGGAACGCAGCAGCAGCCGCCAGTGATTAGAGGCACCATGAACTCGAGGTTGCTGATGTCGAAGGCGTAATCGTCAAAGCTGAGGTAGCGGGTGTTCGTGTCGAGGGCCAGGATCTTGGCGTAGTTGCGGATGGCTGTTGCATATGACCGGTGCACTTGCACGATACCCTTGGGCTTGCCGGTGCTGCCCGAAGTAAACAGGACAAGGCAGGCATTCTCGGGCCGCACCGTGTCGCAGACTGGGCCTCGATCCGGCACCGAGAGGCTGCGTAGGATGCTCGGAGAGGTCTCGACAGTGATCGGGACAAGATGACGAAATCGATTCGCGTGTTTCTCATCGCAAACGATGATGCGAGTGCCGGTGCGACTGATGACTGAGTCGAGATAGGCGGGCGGGTTGGTGGCGTGGATGGAGATGTAGGCACCCCCAGCACGCAGAACCGCCAGCCGGGCTACCACAGCCCAGATAGACTTCTCAAAGCAGCTTAGCACAAATGTCTCGGGCTTGACACCAAGCTGAGCCAGTTTGTAGGCTAATCTCTGCGAGAGATCGTCGAGTTCACCGTACGTCAGGGCCTCCCCGTCGGTTGATATCACCGCGGTGCGGTTGGGATACCTCCGGCATTGTGCCACGATCATGTCATGGAGGCATTGGTCTTCTGCGGGGCTGACGGATGCGGTAAGTTGCCGGACAGACTGCCAGTCGTGTGGAGAGCAAACATCAACGTCCTGTAGTTTCGTTGTACCGCTGCTCGATGCAGTCGAGGAGAGGTCTGCTAGCTGCAAGGCAATATGTTGGAAGGTCCGGAACACGCTGGTTGCGGCATCCTGGCTCGTGTGGGAGCGCCGGAACTCCAGGGCTGCTGAGATACGGCCGTTTAGCTCCTTGCTTATACCGACACGGATGTCCATCTAGTATATCACGTTCGTTAATGACACGTACTCAAGTCTTGCCATTAGGCTGCAGAGACTTACACCCGAGGGCTTTCTTGCGTTTAACGGCCTGGGTCTTGTGCCACCATCACCCTCTCCGGAATAGTAGAGCATTGTGTTGCCGAAAGCACCTGCAGCAAGCTGCCCTCTTACGACACGGACCTCATGACCGCGCGGCGCTGCCAGGACGGTAGATCCCATGGCACTCCCTAGTCTTCGGAGGAAGTCCTGAACCGCCTCACCCCCGTCGACCCGAGTAAAGTACAAGACTGCATCACTGTTTGCGCTGTTACTGCATCCTGCCGGCACTACTTCTTGGTAAGCGAAGCAAAGAATGTCAGCCTGGACAAAGCATTGGAGCGTCAATATCCAAGCAGCCTTGCATATCGTCAGCGGGTCCACGTGATGGCTAGATTTGTGCCAGGCTTGTTCCGGGAGAAATTGAGTATCAATGACGGATCCAAACTGGGCCACCGGCGCTGACACGGATAACGCGGGCGTTGTTCGAGAGCCGCGGAGAGGGGGCAAGAGACAAGGGGGAAATCTATCATGTTTAATTATTGGGTCAGGATGCTCGTTGATGCGTGAAGAAGGCATGGCCGATGTTTCAAAAGGTTGGCAGTACCTTGAGTTGTATTTTACAGTTCACACCTGTTTCTTTGATTCTTGGCCAGAAGCGTAGTATATATCTCTTATTCAAAACACCGAGCAACATGGTTCAGCAAGAGATCGACTGGTTTTCCACGTTCTCGGAAGTCAAAATCATCAGCCCTGTCTCACCGTCCTGCGAGTCGACGTATTCGAGCCAGCCTCCCGCAAGGCTCTATCCGAGCTCCGAGCCGCTTCACGCGCTTGCGGGTCTGGGAGACACCGCCCATTTCTTCCCAGCTTGGTTAAGCTCGCTTTTACGCTATCCCAACCGGGAAATAGGGAGGCGCGTCTGCAAGGCAGCTCCTGCAGATCGTTGATGCCTAACAAGCCACCATGTATTTGACGAGCTGAAGTGTGGGTGGCATTGGCATCCCACCACCAATAAAGTCACAATAAAGGCACCGAAGAACTGCAGCTTGACAAGGGTCTATGCTGCTGGGTCTTGACATATTGAGCCGTGACAAACATGCCCCTCTTGCAGCAATCTCCTGCATCACGCATCACGCATCGCACGGATCACACGCAAGGAATTGCGACAGGTGAAGAGGGGAGCTGGAAAGGAGGTTGCAGCGTGACGATGGGGTTGTACGGGTCGACTGAGCCGCGTCGCACACTCTCCATGGGAGCCTCGGAGGGAATTACCCGGAATCGGAGTGGGACTACCGACGAGCCCCCCGTACCCCCAAGCAAAGAGACCGAAAGCTTCCATGTAGATTCGCCCTCGAGAACAGACACGCGTCAGGAACTTTCACGGCGACGATTGAGACCTTTCCCTTGACTGACTGAGATCCGCCCCCTGAGGGATAATTGAACCACCTGGACGCAAACCTCAATTTATTACCTAGAAAGTGAAAACTGACAACCGTCACCACGATGGCGTACAAGTACTATCCGATTCAAGGCATCAAAGCCGGTTGGGGCCCTGGCAACCAAGTTCCTATCAGACGAGAGATAAATGAATGGAGTGAGAGCAAGAACCGCGTGGACAAAATGCAAGTGATCTTGTTTCTCCTGGCTCTCGAACGTTTCCAAGCGCTGCCCCCGACATCGAGGGATTCCTACTTCCAAATCGCAGGAATCCATGGCATGCCATACACCTCCTGGGATGAGCCTAATCTTACGGCTGAGGAGGTGCGGAATAAGGGTTACTGCGTGCACGCCAATGCTCTCTTTCCGCTATGGCACCGTCCGTATCTCCTGCTTTACGAGGCACGTATTACTACCACCCGGAGATCTGTGTGTTGGCAGAGTCATGTTTTGCTCACAAAGGATAAATGAGTAGCAACGCCTCTACGAGATCATGGTCGACGAGGTCATCCCGAACCTGAGGCTTGGTCGAGAGGGAGAGACTGAGCTCCGAATAGCCGCCAGCTCCTGGCGTCTTCCCTACTGGGACTGGGCAAAAAATCCCCAAGTACCCAAGCTAGTACGCCCTGCGAGGTTCAGAATCCCGCTCGTCAAAAGGGAGGTCGATAATCCGCTCTACAAGTTCAAGATGCCGCGCGGGAAGAAGATGAGTGACTACGGGGTGGGGCCCCTCAAAACCATGGAGTTCGACGATGCTATCCAGTACGGAGAATGTGTTGCGACAAGTCGTTGCCCGACGAAAGAAGAGCGCCTGGACATCGAGGGGAGTTGGAAGAACGGTGTCGTCCACCACTCCACAGTGGACAAGTTCTTCTCCAGTCACTCCTCCATCACCGACTTCGACTACGGGAAAACCGCCGAGATGGTGTACCGGCTCCTCACGTATCCCCTAGATTTCAAGAGCTTCGCAACCACGGCGAGGGACGCCACCGAGATATCAGCAAGCGGATCCAAAGTGATGCTGGACATGAATCTCGAGTTCATCCACAACAACATTCACTACTGGGTGGGCGGCGATGGAGGCCAGATGTCTCAGATCCCGGTCGCAACCTTTGATCCCATCTTTTGGTTTCATCATTGGTAAGAGGAACATTCCACGGGACATGGTCAGGAGTCAACACTGACGCATCTGATTTAGCAACTTGGACCGCTTGTTCGCCATCTGGCAGACGCTGAATCCGGACAAGTGGTTCGGCGCGGACAAGACAAGACCGTTCGACCAAAAGGTCATCGGAATGGGTGATGTAGTCACGAACAAAACGCCCTTCCGGCCTTTTCACAAAGACGTAAAGGGGACGCTCTGGGACGCCGACGCTGCGGCCGATTGGTTCAAGCTGGGATATACGTACCCTGAGCTCCAGCCTTGGTTGGCAGATGACAATCCAAAAGCCACGCTCCTTCGGAATATTAGTGACACGTACGCCGTGTCTCGGAAGGAGGCGCTCGAGATGGGCAAGCCCGGTGGCGAGCTTACGGGAGTGGTGGATGTCAAAAGCGGGAGCGTTGTGATCACTGATTACGCTGTGAGCATCAAGTATTCGAAGTGAGTCTATTCTCAAACTCGTTATTAACTGCTGGTTTAATGCTGCCTCAAGGTTTGCCATGGGTGGCCGCCCCTTCAATATCGAGTTGTACCTCCATCCCGAAGAGGGACCCGGAAATGACTTTAGCCCCGAGGAATTCCTCACTAGCGTCTACAATTTCAGCCAGCCGGCCGAGCAGAACGGCGAGACAGTGTGTTCCAACTGCAGCAATCTTCAGGAGAAAGATGTCCAGGTCACCGCGTACATCCCTGTCACTTCGTATCTGGTCAAGATGATCCAACAAAAACAGCTGAAGAACCTCGATCAAATCAACGTCGAGAAGGTTCTTTCAAGGATCTACTACCGCGTTTCACAGGTACGCGCATGCCTTTTGCTGTTGTTCTTTCTTTTTATCACGGGATGCGAGAACCTTACCGACGAATACTATGAGCAGGTCGGAAATACGGTCCCCGAAGAGCAGTGGAAGGACTCTTTAAAGCTCAAACTAGACGTTTCGGTGTCCAAGATGGAGTATCCCAAGGATCCGGATGCCCCGCCAATAGTCGATGACCCCCAGGTAATCCCATCGCTTAGTATTGGCCGAGAAGACGGAAACGACGTGGACAACGAAAACGATGCAAACAACGGAAACGGCGGCGACGATTCGACGGCTCCGGCGCCGTAAGTCTTGTTCACCCTTTTTGGCACCGTTTCTCCGCTTCCCTCTAACCTTCCTTGTAGCGGTGTCTCTAAACACGACGTGGATATCAATACTGCCACGGCGCTGCAGGAGGTTGTGTCCGACGGCGGGTCCATTGTGATAAGAGCGCCGTCTATCCAAGTCGGCCAACCGCCGCCTGGAACGAGACTGACAACGACAATAATGTCGCTTTTATGGGTGAAGGGCGGCGCTAACTTAGAGGATCACGAATCCTACGACGAGCTCCTCCGCATCGGAATCCGCAACAAGGGCCAGCCTCTCCTTCTCTGTACGAGTAAGGAGGCCGGCCGTGGTCCTGTGACGCTTGTGGATCTCTCGCCGGCTCCTTGGTTCCAGGGCGACAACCCTGTAATTCGGGTGGACATTAGAGCTAGCGACTTCGTTGTTCATATCGATGGGAGACAGGTTGGTGTTGTGAACAGGCTCATCAAGGGAGGCAGTGTGACGCATGTTAGGTACTGGACTAGTGGGCCTCGTGCTCAACCAATGCTGGGGAAGGCCATAGCTGTGGAGACGTACCAACAGACCAACCTAGTGCCCTGAGGGGGGTAGTTGCTACGTGGAGGGACGGCCGGGTAGGAGAGGGGATTGGAAGGGAGGATTCACATGTATTTTGCTATCTACCTTAGGTACCTATTCAGACTGACCCATGGTATCACCCTACATGTTCGTGTTCCCCAAACTTTTTGACGCAGACCTCGTTGTTGCAATAAGACAGAAAACACTCCCGGCACCAGTCCTGCGAGACAGCCTGGATGCCACACACAAAACACCACAGGGGCGCAAAACCAGCCCGATCCGCCTCTACGGACAGCCTCTGTCTGTGCTTCCTGCTCTCGGGCCCAAAGACGTTTTCCATAAGCAGACCGCGGTCGGCATGCGCAGCGCTGAGACTGGGTAGCCAGCGCACGATGGGGCTCCGGCGGCGGATGGCACCCATGATACCAAACCGCGTGACGTACTTCTTGTCGAGGGCAATCATGGCAGCCAAGCCCCTGATAACCCCCGGGTCCTTGGTGAGGGGCTCTAGCTCGTGAAGGATGCCGCGGATGGTCTCGCCGATCTGGACGCTCCGCGCCGGCCAGTTTTGCGCTTCAGCCTTCCGCAAGGTGCCGTACGCCTCGATGAGGGTCGTGAGGCCGATGGGCCGGCTCACAAGCGCGCGGTAGTAGAGGATTGTCTGCTTCATGTCGGGTGTTTCGGTGTAGCCCAGATTCTTGATGAGCGCTCCGTTGAAGTTGAGCGCAATTCCGCTCACGCCTAGCCCTTTGCCGAAAATCACAAGATCCGGTTGCAGATGTGGTTCTTGCGCGGCGTACTCGCTCCGCTGGAATGTGAAGGGCGCGCCGCATCGAATTGCCGTCATGGTTTCGTCGACGATGAGCAGGAGTTTGTGCCGTGCACAACTTTCCTTGAACATGCCCAAGCGCTCTGGTGGGAGGATCGAGCCGTCCTCTGTGCTGACCAGGTCAATGAGCGCCGCGATGCAACCCTGGGCTTTGGCCTCGGCAAGTAGGGTGTCAAGGGATTCCTTTGTGGCCGTTCTGATATTGACCAGAACAGGTTTAGGTCCCGCGGCAATAGCGTTGATTTCCCATTCCTTAGATGCATGAGCCTTTTTGACAAGGAGCCGTCAGCATTGTAGAAACGTCCATGGTAAAGGGTAGAAAGCTTACAAGAGGGCCATAACCCGCTCCGTAACCGCCCACCTCGTAGACGAACTTGGGCTCCCGGACGTGAGTCTCATTCCACCCTAGTAGATCGAGAGCAAACTGGCGTACTCGCTGCCCGGTTTCTTCGGGCTTTTCATCCGGCCTGGGCGCCAAAGTTGGGGAGTGAAGGACCAAGGGGCTGGTAGCACCCGTGTTGATGAGCAGACTTGCGATTGTTGTGGGATGCAAAGCGTCGCTTGCGTGAGCATGCAAGGACATGGGGTAATAGCCCTGGAAGAATCGGTGAAACAACGTGGTGTACTCTTCCAAAAGCATGTGGTACTTTCGCCCAGCCGCTGCCGGGTCCAATATGTACTCTTTCCACAACTGGGAGACTTCAAGACCACCGTCCCCTACATCGCCATGGCCGCCGCCGTAAGAACATCCCCAGCTGTTGTGGAAGTCATGGTCTGGTGGGGGATCGGCCGGACCGGCTGTTTTCGGCTGGGAGGCGTTGGAACGGTCCAACGAATCCGGATTGTCGCCCATGCCAGCGTGGTGGGAATTCAGCCTCTTCACAGAGTAGATGGAAGGGGCATGACAAGAAACGTGTCGGTGAACAGACGGCAGCACGGCTTTTATAGCTAAAGCGTGATAGCCCAGGTTCTTTCTGCACGACAGCGCCCAGCCCCCACAGCTGCACAAGCAACCCAATCAATGCCACGGATAGGATCAGCACGTCTCACTCAGTCACTCTCAGCTGCTGAAAGTCTTAACATACAAGTGGGACTCGAATTTCAAACTAAGGCCATAATCTGCTGCTTACAAGGTCACCACCAGCTTCGTTGCTGACACCCCGCGTGATGCTTCGTCCAGGGCAGCTTGGATCGATAAAAGCCCATTACCAACAACCTTTGGCTGCGGTTCTGGTTGATACTTGCCAGCCTCCAATGCATCCCGCAAAAAGTCTTCGTACACCATCGTGCCTACGTTGGGCTCGGAAGCCTCCACCTCCTCCTCGGTTCCCCGAATGCTGATTGCCAAGATGCCTTTGGCAACAACACCATTTGGTATAATCTCATCGTCAATCCAATCTGTTGTCGACACCACCATTTTTGTGCTGTCGATCTCGGAAACCGCCTGAGCGGTCTTTTTGAGCGAGTCCTCATTCCCGATGGTGTCAAAGGCGCCAGCGAGCTTCTTGTCTCGGAAGGCATCCTTCAGGTCTTTAAGTACAGTCGAGCTGTTGTAGTCCACGGACAGTGACGCTCCGAGTTGTTTCATCTTGCCAAAATTCCTGGGCGATGCCGTGACGATGACTTCGCACCCGGCAGCGACGGCGAGCTGGATGGCGTTGCACCCGACGCTACTCGATCCACCCCAAATGAGAAGCGTCGTGGATGTTGGGCTAGGGTCTAGGCTGGGAGGCGGGAGGGCCAAGTTATCCTTATGGAAGAGAGCGGCCGACGCTGTCGATACACCCAGGGGGAGGACAACTGCTTTCTCAAACGACAGCGATGACGGGATGGGCGTCGCCATGTTGGATTGGAGAACCGTGTAGTTCTGGAACCCGGCGTGGCGCTCATCGTTGGTGGCGAAAGCCAGGGCGTGACCGATAACACGGTCTCCGATCTTGAATTGCGTCTCGTCGACGTCAGAACCCACGTCGACCACTTCGCCCGCGACGTCGACACCTAAGATGAGGGGATATTTGAACGATATCCAGGGGGTGCTTTGCATCTTCCAGTCGAGCTGATTAATGGCAACTGCCGCATTTTTGACCACGATCTCATCGTCATCGGGGTACCTGTCCTCGGCCTCTCGCACCTGGAGCGGTTTGGACTTGTGTCCCGTCAGGAACGCCGCAAAGTTCTCCATCTCTACCTGAGGGCTCCAAAGACAGACTGGACTGGGTGACGGAACTCTGCCTGTGTCTGGAAACGATCTGATGGGTTGTTTGACAGACCCGGAGCGAGACGAGCCCTCTGACCGCTTCTTCTTCCCCCGGCAACCCCCTTTCTCCGCGCGGTCGGCGCCGGGGTAACCATGAGAAGTGATAAGCCGGGGTGCATTGGCGTGAGGGGTTGAGGCTCTGCATGTGAAGCTCGTTGCCGCTTTTGTCTTTCAGCTGGCGTCGTGCAGATGCAAAAAGCTATGACTCCCAAGTCCCATTTCAGGGGTCCTATTGGACCGGAGTAATTGGGCCGCAACCATTTTTGATGACGAAGAGAGGAGGTTGAAAATTCTCAGAGAGGCCGTCTTGACTCTTGTGTCGCATTGAGGCCCGAAGAATTCCGTGCTTCATGCACATATAGTGAAAGGGGGGTGGGGGTTGGGCTCCTCTGACTCCTATGATGCTGGCCCGGGGTCCCATGCGCCCAGATCTCAGAGTCACATCCCCCTCTCTCCAAAAAGTCAAAGACACGATGGCATGTATTCCAAAGTCCTGATACACGGCACTAGAAAAGTCTCCCCAGCCTCGTCGCCGTCCCTCCCGTTTGTTTCCTGTCGCCTGTGTACAACCACACTGCATAGTTGATGCGGGGGCGCGGAACGCGTTGGTCTTGATTCTGAATTTTTATCCGACGAATCAACTCACCGCAAGTGATTAATCCCTCGTGCATTGTGCAATGTGAATGCGTCGTCAGCTCGGAGGTGAAGTTGGGTGACGCAGCAGGAGCAAAACCCCGATTGTGTCAGGTTTATCTGATATGCCCTAATGTGGCTAACCGACATGATGGTTTTTAGTACCATCAGCCTAGACCCTGAAGGTGATGATAACTTCAAGCAGGCAGGTTCCGCTGATACTGCTCATTACCGGTAGTGTGCTGTGACATTCGCGCCGAACCAACCCTCATCCCCCTATGGATCTATCTTCATTCTATGCCTTTGTCTCTTGAAACCTCTGGAGAAGCTCATTGCAATAATTCATCGATACAAGGCGCCCCTGAAGAGTAGGCCAGACCAATGACGACAATCTGGGCGCTCGCAGCGGCGGGGACGTTGACGAAAGGGTCGCTTCTCGACCAACTAGACAAAGACCCCGGTCTTCTTGATCGAGAAGATGGGTCAGGTATCACCCCGCTCGGGTATGCTTTGATCAACGGGAAGACGAACGTGGTGAAACTCCTCTTGGAAAACCAAGCAAACCCGGACAAGGTGATGGGAGAATCGATGCCATTTCCCGATGGGAGGACGCCGGCTTTTCTCGCAGCCAGTGCAAAGAAAGGGGGCGCACGCATGATGCAGCTGTTGCTCCAGAAGAATCCAAAGTCGTTCGACAAACCCATCGCTTCGAATAAAGACCAAACGCCGTTGATGATGGCTGTCCGAGCCCAAAATACCGATGTTGTCAAGATGCTCATGGAGAAAGGGGCGTCGGTGGATAAGCGGAGGACTGATGGAAAATCGCCAATAGACTTGGCCAAAGCGTTGCCGGATGGTTCCAAGAAAACAGCGATTCAAGCTGCTCTACAACCAAACCTGAAGGGCGGGGGTGGTCTCCGAACCTACGTCAAAAGTTGGGCGGTTCGTGTACTTGGTCGCTTCAAAATTTTCAAGCCGCTCGGCTCCATCCTCAAGGGCGCTACCCGCTACTTCCAGAAGCTTGCGCCGCCCGCTGAACCCGATGATGTAAGGAAATTGTCCTAGGAAAAGCCCCTTCCCACCGTAAACAGCTTGCTGACTCTCGAATTCGCCATAGGACTATGGTGTTAAAGAGCCTGAAACTGTCGCTGATTTCAAGGAGCACCTGAACAATGCGGTCACTGATGGTAACCTGGAGAAGTTCTTCCCTCCCGGAGACTCGTACCTTGACGAAGTGGCCCAGAAAGCGGCCGGGCTGAAGAAGGATCCGGACAACATCCTGAACGACCCTAGTCAGATCCAAGGCCTCGCGACTCTGGCCCTCTACCAAACCGTTCTCTACTGTGGTACGTAGTCCTAATCAGCAACACTACCTTATTCTCTACTGCAGGCCACCGGAGCTGACAACAAACACCACACTGTAGATGACAGCTATTCGATGCGCGAGGAGAACCGATGGCCCAAGCAAACCGAGCTCGCCACGCGCACCGCCGACATTGCCATCCAATCAGTCCCCAACCTCAAAGGGGTCCACTTCCGCTTCATCAACAAGAGCACCTCCAACACCGATGATCTCAAAGGCGACGGCGTAGCAGCGCAAATCCGCGACAACGCCCCGAACGGCTCCACGCCCATAGGCACCCAACTCCGGGAGAAGATCCTCAAGCCCCTGATCTATTCGTCACTGGACGCTGGCAAGAAGCTCGCACGCCCCTACCTGGTCATGATCATGACCGACGGCTGCCCCTGGGACGAGAACGTCGACGAGCTCCGGAATTCTATTCTGGACTGCGGCAAGCGCTTGACGGCGGCGGGCTACAGGAAAGACAGTACGTACCCAACCCCGTCCCGGTGTGCACAAGATGTAACTAACCATCCCCCTTCAAAACCAGCGGTGCGTTTCTGCCTCAGCCAAATCGGAACCGACGACGACGCTAGGGCCTTTCTCGACAGCCTGGACATGGACGATGATGTTGGAGAAGTGCTTTACCGCACAGCGGGTGAGTCAACCTACCTGGCCAGTGATAAGGGCGACTGGGGGAATATGGGATTGCTGATATTGCGTGGTCAGAACTCCTTGATGCTAAGTATGAGGAACTCAGGGAGAACGAGAAGGACCTGCAGAGTTGGGTAAGCACCTGTCGCCCGCTGCGCGTGGCGAGGTTTTGCATCGGCTGACTTGATTTTCGTAGTTGCTCGGAAAGCTGCTTACTCCGCTGGAGATTTTGAGCGCGCCTTGACTTCAGTTACGTGGTTGTCATGAGACTTCGGGCATTGTGGTGCCGAGGACCCGCTTGTTGCTCTGTTTTGGGTGTGAGCGCTGATTCGGGGGTAAAACCGGAATCGTGCAGCCTGCCCAAGTCAGCGTTGGAGCGGCCCAAGGCACGGGATGTCGGAAAAGGCAAAGGGTGCGAGGAGGAGAGACGGATCCAGATTGGTATCTTAGCTATGGTTAGGAGTAGTATTGCGGATCTGAGAATGTTTTGGGGCGAGATATGATCCATCATGACACCAGCATAGCAGCACTTTTCCCAGATTCTGTTCCTACTTGTTTCTTTGAATGAGACCGAAACGCCCCCAGTCCGAAACGGTTTCGATTTAACCTGAAGTGCTCTTGGTCGCGAACGCCCCTCCTGTTTCAACCATTCACGCCGCCTGAGTGACAATCCAGGAACATGTGAGGTACGTGATAATATTGCTATTGAAAGATACATATAGAGAAACGATACTTCTCGACAAGGATACTGTCTCCATCCCCCACACGCTCTTGGTTTGGGCCTTGGCTCAACCCCTGACTCATGCTGACTTGCAAGCTTCAGACACCGTTTCTTGCCGGCCGAATTTGTTAGACACCCTCGACGGCAAGATTCCATAACTTGGGGTCCAAGAGAGCGGACACGCCCCCGTGTGCGCCTTCACTGTCCTGATTGCCCTCGCTGACGCCCTCGTCAGCAAGAACGTTCTGCAGCGTCTTGTACACGACCCTCTTAACCCCAATGCTGTCCAGCAACGCCAAAAGGAAAAGAATGAAAGCCGAGATGAGATTGCCGGTCGCAGTGCGGACCTCCCTCCTCCAACGAGTGGACTCCATGGCGTCGTCGATAACCGGGTTGTTTAGCCTGCTTGCCTGGGCCTCGGATTGCGCCGTCGTCCCGTTTGCTTCGACGAGAAGCTGGACCACGTCGGGGTCTTTATTGCGGGCCAGCTCGTTCTCGAGCGGCCTTGCGCCTCCGTTCACGTCTTGACGGCAGTGCCGGGCGTTGGCCTTGTGCTTTAGAAGGAGCTCAACAATCTTAGCTCGATTCCGGCCAATTCCGGAGTCCGTCACGATCCACAGAGGGGTCTTTTCATCGTGGGTGAGGGCATCGGCATTGGCCCCTTGGTTAAGGAGGAGCCGGACGACGTCGAGATGTCCGTTGCGTGCTGCTAGAGCGAGTGGGGTGAGACCGTAAATCCCTTCTCCCCGTTGGTCACTTTGGTCATCGATTCCATGGTGTTGGAGATACGACGACAGGGTGGGTCGGGTGAGGATACCCGCCGCGGCGTCTTGATGAAGAGACATTTTGAGAGGAGGAACTGGAAGGTATCGAAACGAGGTTTAGCTAGTGTGCTCTAAGGAAAGACCGCCGAAGGACTGCTAAGTTTATGTGGGGTGGCTAGCCTGGATGTGTGCACCGTGAGCCGATATAATGAGCAGTTGGGCCTGGGGAGGGCCCCCTCTCCTCCACTCTCCTTTCTCCAGCTTCACCCACAGCTGGGTCTTCCCGATTCACGTACGTACATATCCCATACAGACGGAAGCTGGTCAGCCCAGAGCCATATCACATGTACTTAGGAAATAAACGCCAGGGTTTTCCTGTAAACCCTTGGACTGATTGTCCATTTGCATATCTCCACATGGTGACCCGTCGCGATGTCGCCAGGCGTCGGGTGCTTGGGTATCAACGGCAAGGCTTTGTGCCCAAAGCTAGTTCTCCCACAGCCTCCGAGCCGGATATGCGGGGAAAAGACCAATCGCACGATCTGGGTAAGGTAGTACTATTGAATTGCCATATCGGTGTTTGTCTCCCCGCGCGCACTGCATGCGCATCTTCGGAGCATGCAGATGCAGATGCAGAGTGCGTAATGGTCAGCTGAATTTTCTGCGCAATACCCAATGAGCTCCATTTTGTGATACCACAGCAGGCTGCCAGCAGGATAGAGGTTTAAGAAGCATTGTTTAGGAAATGATGTGCAGGAAGATGCATGGTAGAGAGACATGAAAGTGACTTCGAGTTTTACAAGACGTATTGGTCTCGATATCACTGCGGAACCCAACCCAGAAGCGCGAAGGAAGGCCGAGCCGCTCGACGCCCAGAACGAGGCGAGACGTTTTGCAAAGCGCTGCTCGACTGTCTTGTCCAAAAACAAACCCCGATACGAGTCCTCTGTCCTTCTTTCACAACGCTGCCAAATACACGCCACCGACAGTCTTAGACACGTGTTTCGCAAGTTCTGCTAGAGCGGGTAATTAACCGATTTGATTCGTATGACGGGCAGCTCGCCGGAAACGGCGGTGCACTCGAATGGCCCAACCGCGTGCGTACCATGATTATGATGAGATGCGACCGTCAACCGACAAAGCCGCAGTGTATTACTGCCGACCGCGTGGACCAGCATAAACAAGGGAGCACACGTAACTAGATACTGAGACCGTTGAAGTAAGACTCACCGCGTCGGGATGCGTCGAGGCCCGCTGCCCTCTCACACATTTCCATATCGTTCGCATAAAGTTCATCGGCCCCCACATAGATAGATGTATGCCGCCCCTCCGCCAACGCCAGGCTAGCCATTCTGGTCCGGGTTGAGGGATGATTGGACACAAGCTTCGTCTTCTTCGTCTCTATCCCCCACACCACTAGCTTCCCAGCCTCCTCCCACCGTCCCTCGTTCGAGTACGTCGATGCTAGGTTGTGCATGTTGGTAAGTGTGGTGGGATGATCGGGTCCAAGCTTCGCCGAGCATCGAGAAAATAGAGGAGAGTAAATGATTATTCCGTCTCGTTTGTAATGCGCCCGTCCATGTAGCCTCCAAAGATAACGGAATGTCTTAAATGGAAGCAGAGCAGATGAGGTTGCGCGCCAAAGTAGCCGAAGTGATGATCCAAGCTGAAGCAAAGGTGGTTGCAGCTTCCGAGAACCAGAAGAGTAACAAGCATGGCAAACCACACTGCTTTCCGGCCATAGTAGTGATCCACAAGGAAGTAGTTTGTGATCCCGTCCATGGCGCCACCCATCCCAAGCGGACGGATGACCAGAGTCCACAGCACTGTGTTGCACATCTCTCAGAAAAAGGAAAAAAAGAAGGATAGCGACGAGAAAGAAGATCTCGGTGGCAAGTGAGTTGAGTCAGAAGGGAATAAAAGAGCGAGCATTAAGTCAAGACGCACCGCTTGCGCGCCTGCTTGTTGTTCTCGGGGTCCGTGGCCACAATCACCTGGTATTGTATAAGCGCTATTTTACGGGAACGGACTGGACAAGAGGCCGATATTTTACACCAACGTTGTCATCAGCAACTTCCATTTTCGTGCGAGGCACTGAGCGGGCCATGGGGTGGGGTCAGCGATGACTGAACTCAGCCTGCTGCCTTATCTAGGTGGGTAGGTATGTATGTGGTCTGCTAGCATATACGTCTAAAGACCTTCCACTCGTTGATGACTTCCCCCCTAAAAGAATAGAAAGTCATCAACCAACAACTGCTTTCGCTCCCCAAGGCCTCTTCATCGTCACACTGCCCTCGCTGACTTTCACACCCTCCGTGACTTGCGTCCACCGGTCCACCCTCCAGATAAAGGACTTCCACTGCCCCTTCTCTTTCTCCTGCCAAAGCTTCTGCATCGCGTCTGCTCTCGACCAAAACGAGACCGACTTGGTCTCGTCGTCGAAGGTTAATGTGGTAAAGATCCGAATCACATCGCTCTTCACTTCGCCCATCCCGCCCTCCTGTCGTAGAATCGAGTGCAGCCGATTACCCCCCGGGAGCGGAGACTTCATGTTCCAGAAGACAAGCACGAAATGTGGCAGCTGGAGCTGGGAGCCGTCCTTGAGGTGCGGAAACGAGACGGAATACTCGGCGATGTCGGTGGGGGCGACGAGGTGCCCCCGCGGGGCTGTGAGGCCGAATGGCAGCAGCGGACTCCAGATGCTGAGGAGGGTGGAGAGCTCTGCTGCCCAGGGGGCAGTCGACATGGCGCGCTGTGGGGAGGCGGCATCGACGTGCTCCGGCGTGGTGATGAGGGCCTGTGGGGCGCGCGCGGTGGTCTTGATGGCGCTGCCGCTGCAAAGGTCCACGAGGATTCCAGAGAGCCAATGGGCGGGGTAGCCAATGTCGGCGAGGTGAGCGATGAGGCGAAGGAAGGCGGTTAGGTTGAGCGGCGAGTACACGGGGCTCATGCTGACTGTCTGCCGTGGGAAGGGCAGGCAGATCTTGAGGAAGAAGCCGTGGAGCCACTTCTCCAGTGCCGGGCGCGATAGGAGATCTTTTCCTCTGGAAAGTGTTTTCGGGGGAGATCCTTCCCAGACGATGTAGCCTTCGGTGACGAAGTCGACGGAGTCCAGATGGGAATAGCCCGCGTTCGTGCGCATGGCTTGCAGCATAGCCGACTTGCCCATAGGGTGGTCAGCTTCTTCTGTGTACTCGGGTATCCGAGCCATCGCGAAGTGGTCCTTGATGCGCTTGTCGTCATGTAACACCAAATACTCGGACTGGAAGTCCTGGTGAGATCTGAACTCCGGTGGGTTCAGGAGGACGGTAAACCTCAGATTGGACTCGCCATCTTTACGGAGCAGCGGCCGCGCGTAAAGAGCGATGGGGAAAAGTCCGCCGATGTAATCACTTCTAGCTTTAGAAAAGTCCTGCAAGTCAAACTTTGCGCCAGACGGTGGGAACTTACGGGATATTGCTCATGTGGATTCGGTCATACTTGCGGGGAAATTTGGCTAGATCGATTTTGGCGCCTGGCGAAGGCGACCGGCTCTCGAGACAGTCCCAGCGAAGGCGCTCCATAATGTCAGTCATCTCTCCCACCATGGCTTCGATCATAATCCGATCATCTACCCCAAATTGGGCGAGCATCAGCGCTGTGGTGGAGAAGAAGCCCCCGACATGTTCAAGCACCCCTTGGCCGCCGGAGAGCTGTGGAAACATCATGCCAAGTTCAATGGGATCAGTCTCGATCGCCGGCACCCTGTCCTCGTCATCCACCATAGGGTATAACGGATCGTTGGCGTTGTTGCGGGGATCCGAGTAGTCGAAGTCGATGAGGGTCAGATTCGTGACCCAATTTTTGTCAATGTGCGCTGCAAGCTTTTGTTTGGCCGCTTCAGATCCTTTTCTGTACTTCTCCATCAGAGCAACAAGCGGCTCATCCCGTCTCCTGGCGAAGTCTGTGGACGGAAGGACCACGCCTAGGTCATCGAAACTCTTACGGTCGGGCTCGAAGCCTGGCTCCGTCTCCGTCCGGGGGTCCTGGCCGTACATTTGTAACATCCTGACCCTTTCCCTTGTAATCCTCGATAAAATGGTGCGTCTAATAACACGCGGGCTGTACCAAGATTCTTGGGGAGGATTCTGCCATCGACGGAGAACCCGAGCAACCGCCTTGCGTGTTGCTGATGGGAGATAAAGCCAGTCGTATAACGGCTCGTCCTCGTTTTCAACACCTTGAAGGAGGGCTCCAATGTGCGTTTGAAGTTTCTCGTTGACGTCTGCTGGCAAAACCTGCGTAGCATACAGATATGCCATGATGGCGGGCGCGTCCTCAATTCCCGGAGTCTTATTGACCTTTAGAACCGTGTAAGTGACCATCATGTCTAGAAGGATGAGCGTCCGGGCGATGGCGGCCGCGTTAATGTCCACGAGTGTGATGTGAAAGTCTTTGCAAAGTCGCTTCTTCCGCGACATCTCCAGGATGCCCATCATAGTAATGGTGCTGAAAACATTACGTGCGTCGCCGCTGCCGCAAAATAACAGCGCTACCGAGTCCCGAGACGAACAGGACTTTTGCAGGCGATCGTCGAAGAGACCTTCTGGCGTGTCGTGCCCGATTGCATAGTACTCGGTAAAATTCTCTAGGCCGGTCATCAGTCGAGGGAGGCGATCAAGCACCAACATCCGATGCGTCGGTGCATCCTTCTCACTCGCTGCCGCTGTCCAGGCGCTGAGGGCTTCCAGCCCACCCAGGACACCGTCGGCGGAAGCACCATCCCCAATCTCGTCGGAAATCTTTTGGGCCTGCTCAAACCTTCTCTCGTGTATGTAGCACTTTGCCAAGCGTTCATGGAGGGTTCTCTTCTTTTTAGCGGCCGCGTCCGAGTTATCCTCGGTGAGCTGAAGACACTTGAGGATATATTCGGTGGCGGCGGAGTACTCTCCCAGCTCGAACTTGACGCTCGAAAGGTTGGAAAGCGGCGTCGGGTCGTCAGGTGCGAGGGCCGCCGCCTTCTGATATTCGCGCCCAGCTACCGGTACAAGTAAGCTTTCGATCAAATAATCAATCAGCGGACAGCTGTTGGAGGTGAAACGCGCCAGGGCACCCACCTTCTGCGAGCTTTCCGAGCTTGTACAGCTCGTTGCCCTGTTTTCTGATGCTCTCGGCAGTTTCCGTATCTGGAGCCGCCATTTTGATTCGAGTTGTTTCACTGTGTTCTTGGTGCCGCCAGTGTACGCGCCATGTATGTACATGTACCTATTTCGGGGAGATGCGCTGGGAGGGGGGCAACCAAACCAAACAGAAACAAGAGCAATGGAGACACATTCTCGGCTGGAAAGTGGGGCAGGCTTTGAACCCCTCACACCACCGTGACAGTGCCAGACGGCTGTGCCCAGCCGACCCGAGTTTTGCGTGAAATTTGGAAGCACGTTCAACGCCAGGTAGGTACCTAGGCTGCCCCAGCTTGACAACCACGACATCTCACTGCAAATACGTGTCCTCGATATTTCGATAGGCATAACTGGCTTGTGGTCCGGCATGCTATGGGATCGGGGGCGTGTTAGTAGTAACAATCAATGCTGGTCCTCTTCCCCTTTTCTTCCTAACTAAGGTACCTAATTGACAAAAGTTGAGAGCCAAACAGGTGACGTGAGCAAACAGAATTTGTTCAGCAACACCTCGGTAACCTCGCCACCATGCCGGGCACTAGAAATCCTAACCATGGCCGACTCGTTTTACCCCTTCCTGCGCACCCACCTCACCAACACAACACCTAGTGGGCCACCTAGTAATAACAGCTAGGTAGCTATGCATTACCCAACCCCACAAACACCACCAGCACGGCCGCATACGCCGCCGTACTCGAAAACACATCCTTGGGCTCGCCGAGCATGACCGCCATGACCGCCCCAAAAAGCACAACACACCCCGTCGTCGTGATCAGGCACAGGTACAGCGACTCGCGCAGCACCATCAGCCACATGGGACACACCAGAAACGCACCGCCCATGACCGCCATGGCCCCGTTGGTCTGTAGTTGCATGGCGCGCGATTTGGCCCGGTTCTCGGACCGCGTGCCGCCGATGGGCACCGTCCAGTCGGCCGTCTCCCAGGGGCCGTCGACCGAGACAAAGTATTTGAGGTCGCCATTGTTGTGTCTGTCCTCGACGGGTGGGGAACCGCCGGTTTCGCTGTCCTTCGTTTTCTTCTTGGGGCTCGCCTTGTCCGGCTTGGGGCAGACGGGATTCTGCACAGGACAGGTGCTGGTTTTGAGCATGCTGCGGATGACGAGGTCATCCACCAGCCGCTCCCCTGTCACGAGGAAGTTGTCACGCAGTGCTTGGCTGCTTTTGAGCATGTAGTCATAGTCTTTGAGGGCTGCGGCTGTATCGGGGATGGTTGGTTCATATCAGTACCCAGAGCTAAGAGGAATTGTTGAATCGAAAAGCGGTGAAATGGAAAAAAAGAAAAGAAGAAGAAAAGGGAAGCTCACTGTAAGTCTGCAGATCAGCCTCCCAACCCGCCGGTTCCATCTCCCGAAACCGCATATCCACCACATGCTTAACCAACTTACACTGCAGCTTTCGCAGATGCACACGCTGCAGCTCGGCCAAGCTGATGCGGTAGCTCGTTTGCGTTGCCCCCTTTTCCTCGGGCACCGGCCGCCTGTAATACCCGTCATTCTTTTGCGCCGACGACATATCGGCTTCCCTCCCCAGCAGAGCCCTGGACAGCCGACGAGCATAGCGAGTAACGCGTGTAGGGACAGTCGTGTGCTCTCGCACTTCCATGATTAGGTTATTGCGATGGTTTGATATGGCAAACGGCCCAAACGTCGTCGCGTCGTCCGGGTCAAACGGATACTTGGCAGCCACCCGCTCATGGTCCAAAGACCGCTTGACCCATGACGCTCCGATGATGGACCTTGGCCGGCTGATGGTGTCTGTCGCATCGTGCGGGTCGAGCCCCAGGCTCCATCGTGGCTCCGTGAATGGACTCTCGCTGCTGACTACAGGTGCTTCGGTTTCCGCGGGGCTGTCGTGAGCATGGCCGACCAGGTTAGTTCGGTCCGCTTGCCCCTCTGGCGTAGACGCAATGGCCGTCGTCGAGCGGCCCCGGATTGAGGTGCTCTCGCCCTCGCCGTCATCCAATGTCCATGGCCTTTCTCGCTCTCTGTCCTCCGAAACCGATGCGCTCTTCTTGGCAGGTTGGCTGTCATTGTTGTAATCCAACGTCCATGGTTTTTCTCGCTCTCCATTCCTAGGAATCGATACTTGAGTTGCAGTATGGCTAGTGGCCGATTCCACTTCCATAACGGGCAGGGAATGCGTGCGGTTGTCCAGAGTCCATGGGACCTCGGGAGCCTTTTGGGTATTGACTCGGAGGTCTTCGGATGCCGGTTGGCCGTTTTCTGTGCTATGCTATGGTAGAGTGTCAACAAGGAAGACTCGTAGCCACAAAAACAACCTTGGAAATTAGGGGAGGATAGGAACCAAAGCTGTGGCTTCGGTATTTGGCACGACTGCTAGCTGGGCACCTTACCTTGTCCAACATGGGGGCTAAGATGGTGGCGGAAGATTGAACTGTGTACTCCTTATCGCCACTACAATAGATCACTATAGAACATCCGTCTCTTGGGGTCTCTATTTCTGCAGTGGCTGGGCCGATCAAAAGCTATGAAAATGTGGGGGTTAACAGATACAAGTCGCAGACCTAACCAATACCGTAAATAGCACGTAAAAATGTGGAATATTGTCGAATGCGCTTAACACCACGGATTCCGACATGCGAAGAAATCACTGCCGAGAAAGAGGCAGTCCGAGTCGCCCGTCCATTGTTTCTAAAGACCAGATCCTACAGCCTTACGGTGCGGGGTAGACTCTCTGTGAAGGGGGGGAGGGGAAGGGAAGGAGGGTCATTGGAGAACCAAGAATGACTTGCAGAAGAGCTGAAGATATCACATTATCTTTGCATGGAACCTACAGGGGGACGTGAGTGGATGGTGTAGGTGTGGCTGACCAACTCCTGCGATGTAATCTGTACTTATATGAGCTCATCCACCTGGCAGGGCGTAAGGACGTTCAACTGTCATCTCGTCTGATATCATCCCTTTGATCTTTCGCATACCGCCTTATTCCCCCAAAACCAATCACAACCCACTACACCCGCTCACCATGCCACAAGATATTGAGTACCTAGGCGTATCCCTCTCGCTGGCGCCCACACCACGAGTGCAAGTCCAATTCCGCACCGAGGAGCAAGCGCGAAGATACCACGCCAAGGTGCAGAGACGGGGTATTCACCGGAGACGAGGTCTTGAGAGCCAGTTAGACCCGACCTACAAGTCTGTGTCCCTCAGAATACCTTCTGAGGTCATACGAATCGAGGCCAGCACGAGATTCAACGGGTTTTACCTCGTCTTTAGCGACGAGCGCGTCGCTTCGGAGTGGGTCGACGGACTGCTGGTGTGGCGTTTTGTGCACCGAACCAACGGCACCAGCAAGACGGACGTGTACGTGTGGCGCGACGTCGACGACAAACGGCTGAATGAGGCTCTGGGCATCACGGGACAAGTTCAGGATGACGTACAGAAGCTGCGCGATGAGACGCCGTCGGGAAGATATCATAAAAGAGACTTCTCCTAGGTCGTTGGGCTGGAGGAGAAAGGGTTCTTGAAGTTCTAGCTTGATGTATCAATGGAAAATGCTCCGAGGTGTACCCTGCTAACCATCAGCGGTAATGGGGGAAGATATTCGACATCCAAAAGGGCTTGGCAAGGGGCTTCAGATCGTGAGGCAACAGAGAGGATCACCAGAGATAATAGCGATCCAGTAAGATAAGGAGACCAGTTGTCCGTATACTGGATAGCTCGTCACTCATTCTGGAGGGCTTGAGGCACTTCCTAAGTAAAAAATAAAAACCTGTTCTAGAGGTATACTCGAGCCCGCCTACGTTTAAACTGAAGGCGGCTTCACATCAATCTGTGGCTCAAAAGATCGGATCTGTAGACTTTCTTTTACCATCATAAAGTAGAAATTAGGAAGTTCTCACGATTGAGAGGTATCGGAGATGGTTTCTAGACTTTTGCCCGGCAGAACCGCCTTTTGTCAAGATGAAACCGTCGTCAGCGATAATAAAGGGCGAAGAAAGAGGGGAACTCTATGACATACCCCGTTATGGCCCCTCTTGTTACCAGAGCCTCGTGTAAGATTGATTGTGTTTTGTCGGGGTCGGGGCGCATGGCCTGGCCTAGTTAGCCTAGTCATTAGCATATAGACCACAGTTCTGACGAGCTCCCTCAACGGGAGCCGGTTCTCCGTTTTGGGAGCTCCGGCATGTTTCCTTCTCTTCAGCCAAGGCCTGATTGCCTCTTTACAAGGTCTGGGTTCTTCTTGAGGTTGTCCTCAAAACATTCTCTAACGTAGGTACCTTCGGTAGTCTGTCGGTTCTCATCCCTTTAGACCTATTTTACCTACGAAAACAGGTAGTAACACCGGTGTTGCAGCGATAGCCTCACAAGCACCGCACTTACATTTATCGTCTTCTCCTCTACGTTTAGATCCGCGGCGTAGCTTGGGTCGGTCGACGATAGGTGTATCACCGAAAACCGGGAACCATGCCTAGGTATCTAGATTGCCATTTCCCACGTCTCACATGTTACCGAAACGACGCACTGGAAAAGCGAAAGTCCATAAAGGGTCTCGTGAGGGCCGGGTAATACACATTAGTGTTTGTCTCTTACACAACCCGATCCGCAGCTACACAGGAACACTCCACCGACCCGACTCTGCCGCTCGTTTCCCAGATCAACATCAAATCCGCCCCTCATTCTCAGCTACATTATCGATGGGCGCTTCAAGTAAATCTAATAACATACGGGCAGGAAGTCTCTCCGAACCCAGAGATGCTCATAGCCAACACCTTATTGATTTGATCATTCGGAGCATTCCACATCATGTCACCACCGTCCTCCATGACGAGTCCAACGTGGTGAACCGAATCCCAGACGGAGCAATCACAGGCGCCTCCAAAGAACACGGCGTCTCCGGTCTTGCGTTGCGATAAGGGGTACTTCGCGTACCCCAGCTGCGCTTGCGTAGCGCAGTACATGAAATGCGTGTTGCGCAGGGTGTTGGGATCCGAGAAGAGGTCGCGGCCGGTGACTTGGCAGAGGGCCCAGGCGACGAGACCGGAGCAGTCAAAGCCGATTTCGCCGGCGCCGTCAGAGGTCGGTCCGCTGCAGGAACCGCCACCCCAGACATCTATTTGTTTTGTGGGTTTAGTTGCTCTATTTGACCATGACAAAAGGGTGGACATGTCTTACATGGAAGACCAGCAGCCTCCTTCGCTTTTGCCAGCACCCGCTCCCCGACGTTGTTTGGTGAGCCCTTTAGACAGCATTGAATGTCCTGGCTTCCGGGGCAATAGTTGCCAGGGTCAAAATGTCCTCCGCCGCACCCGTTGTTGGAGACGCTGCGGCAGAAGCCCGACTGGGTGCCAACCTGGCAGGGAATCTCGACACAGCACTATGAATCATGTCGGTAAGCCCCTGGATCCGAGAAACACGACCGTTGACTAACTCACCTGGACATCATCGGGATCGTTGGGGCAGAACGGTTGGAGGTAGGAGATGCCCCGACAGTTGGACGTCGTCTGGCATGTGCCCGCGCCTTCGGTGCCCCGGCACTTATCTCCGATTGCTCGACCAAATACGCCGTCCTCGGGAGGAAGAGCGACAGCTGGTGCCACGAGAAGGGGAAGAACAATGAGGAGTGCCATTAACTTAGCCATTTCGGATGTTGGGGCAGGTGGCTAAATTTTGATGTCTTTGCGCTGGGACTGTCGGTTTTGTACCTTGGGAAAAGCAAAACTGGAACCCAAACGTGTCGATCATTATATACATCGCGAGTTGGTCTCAAGTTCTCTCGGTGATAACCGGACTGAGTAAAGATGCGGACCATCCACCCAACCTGAGTGTCCTAGCCTGCCAGTTGCAGTGTCCATCACATGAGCCCCCTGTTTGACAGGCTGAGCGCTTAATGCCGTATCGGCGGCTCCATTCCAGGCCACTCAGTCAAATCACCGAATCACACCCAATCACTGGGCCGAATATTGTGCGGACATTTGGGCCGTCTTACGGTCTTCAAGGCCAGCAAGGTCCAGCAGTATATTACCTGTCAACCCTCAGGAGACGCTAACTTCTAAGTGGCGTTCGTTATGGTGACTGCATCTGGCAGGTAAAAGCCAATGTCAATGCGTGGTGAGGACTAGCGTTGGAGAATTTATATGTTGACCGTGGTGTGTATATCCCACGTTACATGCAGCAGGGGCAGAATGCGGGGAGCAAAGTCTAGACGCGGCCAGCCAGATCGTCGTTGGGGAGCACCACCTTCCTGACAGAGACTGGGGGTCTCAGAATCATAGTAAAGCTTCAGCTCTTGACAGCTCAGCCTTGCCTCGGCGGCAAACTAATACTGTGAGTTATTCGGTGATTTGGCAGCATGGACAAGGAACCCGCCGGGACTTACCGTGAGCCAGTAACGATAGCTGAACGTTTTGAATGGATCAAAGAATGCCCAAGTATAAATAGATAGTAGATCCCCTCTCCCTCCTTTGGTCCATTTAACTACCTAACTCCTATCAGACCTCCCAGCCTTGAAAAGAGTCAAAGGCCGGACCCAACATCCCCCCCCTCTCTCTCTCTCTCTCTCTCTCTCTCTCTCTCTCTCTCTCTCTCTCTCTCTCTCTCTGGCACACACACACGCGTAAGATCACCTTTCTGTTCATCGACAAGCCGCCGCACGCTACACAGACAACCCAAAAATGAAGCTCTTCGCTCTACTGTCTGCCTTTTCCCTCCCCACCGCCGTCTTCGCGGCTGTCGGCGGTCGATGCTCCGGCGGCTGGAACACCGACGCCTGCATCTGCCTCGACCACAACGTGTGCGCTCAATATGGCGGGACCGCCCTTCAGGGCTCTCCCGGGAACTACCCATGCCCCAACGACCCGGGGAACGTTTGGGGTTGCACCGTTTACGACCACTGTCCCGGCAAGGACACTTCGACTGGCTGTGTCTGGCGGAGTGGTTGCACCGGAGTTGTTAGCGGCGGTAAGATGATTCCCCAATTGCCACCTAACATACATCCAGATTTGAGATAGAAAACTGACTATTCTCCAGATCCCGTCTGCCCTGGTGGGAACGATTTCGTCTGCTGTGATTGGTAGGGGATTGGGAAGATTTGAGGGAGAGTTTAGCCGTGTGTATCTCGGCAATGTTCAATGTTGTGACTGGATACACCAACGGTTTACCGCTTTAAGGTAGTCACTCGTTTAGTCACTGTCAGTAGGGCCCTACTGGAGACGATCTCGTTCCTTGAACTGCTCTTTGAAGCGAAAGAAAAGCTGAATTTCAATATCTTTGTGGTTCGTCATTTTATGGCTGATCGATGACCGGTAGTGATTGCTCGCTTTGTCAACGTCACGTAAAAGTTGAAAGTGTCACCGATGTAACCGCCTTACTAGGCTGATACAACGTCTTGGTCAAACATTGGGTGGTATTGGTGTGGCGGCGAGCTCATGCGCGCGCATGACGGCTCAGGTACAACAAGTAAGTCCTGTCCACCCGAGGGATGGCTGGACCGAGAATTCAAGCCAGTCAGAAGGCTAGGCTAAGTAAAGCCCGGCACGCAGACGCGGGGCCGGGCGGAAAGTCTAGATTCAAGGGATTGCTATTGCCGTGTCAAGGTGGGATCCTTTGTCGTATACTAGTGTAGTGTATGCGAACGCAGAGGAGGAGTGTGAGGACGTTTACGCTGAGGACTTGTACCCAAGGGCGGTGAAATTGTTCCGCATTGGCTTAGGGTAGCAGACATTCACGGTTTCAATATGCTTCTGTAGTAAAATTCCCACGGCAGCCCCAAGTTGCAAGCATTGTGTTGACTATCGCCCAGTTCGTAATTCTCCCCACCTCCTACCGCTGTAGCAGTGTAGACAGATCGAGGTTTAGCGAGGAAACGCGCCCTAGCCAGACCTTCAGAGATGAAAGTGTTATCCAAGAGATGGAGCCCATGCAACATTCCCGGTGAGGTTTCAAGAACTGCTTTTGACTGCTCATTGGTTAGAGGTAAGTTACATGCATGTGCATGCCCTGGGAATGATCAGGCTGATGCTTGGATTCGTCGAGAGAACGTCAGCCGCAAGTCCGCAACACTGCAGCTCTGCAGGAAACCCAGAGGGGCAAAGCCGGGTGGTGAGTTTGTGTTGCGGGGTGGTCTGCGCGGCCCGCACCCCGCCTTCTTCCAGACGGCCACCACCCCGACACTAATTAAGGGAGGTCCGCAGCAGGGACTAGGGGAGCAGACGTGCGGCAAGCTCTGATCTAGACGTGGAGTGTGGAGGTTGGGTGAGCCGCGTTCGCCCACCCACCCCGCTTCCATATTAAGCTCGGAGTCGGCGATGCGAAAAGTAAGCCGGCGGAATGATGAGAGCTGTGGGGAATAGAAGATGTGACAGGCTCCGGGTTATTGAGATGAGATCGTTTGAACTAAGTTGCTAACAATTTCAAGTCACCGCAACAACACAAGCACCCAAGCCGCAAAGTCCAAGGTCCACACCCGAACCCGATTCACCCCCAATCACTCATCCAATTTCAACGTAGCATTCGCATTCCTAGCTTTTGTAGGAGTCTAGCGATGTTTTTTCACGGAACCTAAGTGGTTGGTGGCTCCCAAAGAAAGAGAGAGGTAGCATCAGCCCTCGGTGCATCGGAGGGTCTCGGGAATATTGCGAGTAGCATTGGCCGCCATAATGGTATGAACAAGTTAGTCGTGTAGTACCGATCCTCGAGGGGCCGACGCAGTTGGCCCGCATCCCCAGCAGGGAACCGGAATCCCAGCGCTAAAAAACCGCGTCTCCATTGTGAATGCGTGGGACGCGTTCTGGCAGACTAGATAATGAAGCAGAACGGGCGACACCTTTCCGTCGCCGGCGCCGGTTGTAGTTGTAACGGAGACAGCCTTGGCCCCAGGACGCGAATGGGCCGGCGCTGTTGGCTTCCCCGCTTTTCCCGGCATCACGTCATGGTCGCCGGACTGTGGCTACCTAGGTTCTAAAACCAACTTCTGCCACCAAGCTGTCCCGGATCTAGTGTACATTTTCAACCTACTCTACCTCTAGTCAGCCTCCGATCGTCCCTCACACAACACATTGCCCACACCCAATTTCTCAGCAAACCCCAGCCTAGCCTCCCCCCCCCCCCAAAAAAAAAGAAAAAAACGACGACTCCATCAAAATGTCCACAATCGACACTTCTCTCCTCCCCCACCCCACCGGCCGCGCCGCCACCCTCGCAGCCGCCCACAGCAACCCACACCCCCTACAACTCTACGGAGGTTAGAACTCCCCATTCCATTCCGCCTCCCCCGTAAATTGCCACTAGGTATCCTTCACCACAATAACTAACGCAACTCCCACTGCCAAGGCTGGTTCTGCCCCTTCGTCCAGCGCGCCTGGATCGTCCTCGTCGAAAAGCGCATCCCCCATCAGTACGTCGAGATCAACCCGTACCGCAAGGAAAAGGAGTTTCTGGCGTTGAATCCGAGGGGGCTGGTGCCTACTTTAGCTGTTGGCGAGGATGGGCGGACTGCTGCTGCTGCTGCTGCTGATCAGGCCGCGGGGCTTGATGGGGCCGATAGCAGGAGGAGGGCACTGTACGAGAGTACGGTGATCTGTGAGTATTTGGATGAGGCGTATGTGGATGAGGGGCTGCATGGGGAGAGGTTGATGCCGGAGGGGGTGTTTGAGCGGGCGAGGTGTAGGTTGTGGATCAATCATGTCGTGACGCGTGTGGTGCCAGGGTTTTATCGGCTGTTGCAACATACGGATGGCAAGGGGTATTCTATTGGGGAGGCGAGGGAGGAGTTGTTGGCGGGGCTGAAGACGTTTGCTAAGGAGATGGTGGATTCGGGGAGTGGAAGGGATGGGCCGTGGTTTTTGGGTGACAGGTTTAGTCTGGTGGATGTCATGCTGGCGCCGTGGGCGAAGAGGCTGTTTTTGATTGATCATTACAAGCCCGGTGGGGTGGGGATCCCGAAACAAGGAGAGAGGGGTGAGGATGAGGAGGTGTGGGCTCGGTGGGACGTGTGGTTTAGTGCTCTGGTGAAGAGGGAAAGTGTCCAGGCGACGTGGAGCGAGGATGAGAAGTATATCGAGGCGTATAAACGATACGCTGACGACACTACTTCATCCGAGGTGGGACAGGCGACGAGACAGGGGCGGAGCCTTCCTTGAAGCCAAGACTACCTACCCCAGGTAGGTTGGTATGTACCTGAGGTACTCAAGGGACCTTGGGCACCTTTCCATGGAATGATGTGTTTTCCGAACAGCCATACTAGATATAAACTCAATAGCTGAGGCAACGCGCCGGGATCCGGTTCTCAGTGCTGCCCATTCTTTCAAACGAAAGTCACTTTCAACAATTTCTATATTTTGGTGGCCCTGAGCTGCCCTGGGCCAATATGAACCCTGCGTAACCTCAATCTGGATAGCTCTATAGCCCGATTTCAGGACTTCGGCCGAAGTTGCCATCCGGAGATTTCGGTGCCTGAGAATTCAAAATGCAGTCACTCTTTATGGAGGTCTCTATGTATTCACCGGTTGATGGTCATAATTAAGGTATTTTTTCTAATTAAATCCAAGTCCCCTGAAGCAATCCCAAGTAACACCTGACCCAACCCGAGTTAGGGCAGCAAGGCGTATTGTAGGCCGCTAGGGGGATGACGAAGGCAACTTCCAGGGCGTGTCACAAGGTTTGGACCCTGACCGACCCTCAGCTTACACGCTATAGACCTCATACTGAACCCATCCAACCCTGGTGACCATCCCAGCGGCTATGCAGATGAACTTCCCCGTAGCCCCGACCCTTTCCTCGGCAGCATACCTCTCAATCGCAATGTCGATGAGACCGCCAAACTGCTCCGCACCAATCACCACCTGGCTCGCGTCTAGGCTTCCGTTGGCGGAGAGGTACTCCGTCCGGAAACCGCAGCTTCCGTGGACAACATTGAGAGCATAGCCGTTGGCTTCACTCGGCGTCCATGGCTGCGGAAGCTGCTCGGGCAGGGAGGTGGACGCGAGGACGAGGCAGTCGGCGACTAGGGCGGAGGTCGTAGTAGTCAAGTCCTCGATACTATTTGCCGTGCACATGGCGGCACGCTTTGAGAGAATGCTGGCCGCAGACTGGGAGGCTGGGAGCCCAGAAACGCCGCTGAGGAATGCGGCGGCGAGGGTGATGAATCTCATTTTGCCCGTTGACGTTGATTTTGGGATGTGTGTGTGTGTGTGTGTGTGTGTGTGTGTGTGTGTGTGTGTGTGTGTGTGGATGCGCGTGTAATGATCCTCGGAGAGAGATGTGAGATAACTGGAATTGTTGGGAATCGAGGACACCGAGGCCAGAGGCGCGAGACTTGGCGTCAAAGTCAACACCCCTTTATACATCCTGTGGGCAAGGCAACCATCGTACGACTACACTCGAGTGTTTGTTTTATTATTAGCCGTCATCCGCTCACTATCCGAAATGAGCCCTTGTGTTTGGCTTTCCGGGGTCTGTTGGTACTTCGTTCCTGCTGAGCTAATTTCCTAAGCGGCATGAATCTCGTGGCAGGATCTCGTGGCAGGATCTAGCGCAGCTGCCCGGGACTTGTGCATCGTGCAATTTCCCGTATTCCGAACAGGGGAGGTCCCTAGCCTGTTGGGGGCGGAAACAAAGTCACGGCCGTTAGAAAGCCACCTTGTTGATCTTGTTGGCGTGAGACAACTGGATGGTATTGAAAAGGCACCCACCCTGATTGAATATGCGGCAAGGCTCGAGCGAGGGGCTACTTCATACACAAAACTAAGATTATAAAAGGCGCCCCTCAGCCGTTATTCTCCACCACTAACCGTGGACACTTTACGTATGACCAGTTGCCCCATCCAAAGCTACAAACGATTTCCTTTTTTGATACGCCTTTGATCCCACTACTGGAACACCAGATATTATCCCGTTTTCCATTAGTTACAGGGCCTTGCCTGTCAGCGTGGTCCACGCCTGCAGGATGGCCATCTCGTCCATCCCATTTTCATCCGCTTTGCTCAATGCATAACGTGCTTCCTCGCGACGAGCGGCGTCAATGGCCCGTCGAGTAGTGCGTCTGGTCAGATCACGCGTGGTCTGGTAAACACCCTGCCCCGAGTACGAGACGAGGCCAAGGACACCTATGGCCAGTTGTGTTAGTCCGAAAAGAGTCGCTGTATCGTTTGTACGAAGCAAACCAAAACATACCCGAGGTAACCTTGGTAGTCATCCCGACCAGCCCCTTCCCCACCCCCTTGGCCACTCCCAGTGCCCCCTCCTGCCTGCCGCCATCAATAGGCTCTCGGATAAGATCTGTAAAACCCCCAACGACTCCCTGGTGGAAATTGGTGCCCGCCACGACCGCGCCTGACTTCCAGTCCGTGATATGTGGGCGTTCCGATACTTCCTTGCCGTAGAGTTTGGGTACCGCTCGTAACCCTTCGGTTGCCGCCATGGGCATGTCTAAGAGCATTCCCTTGGAGAAGTGGCTGCCCAGCAATGTCAGTGGTTGATTTCCTATTTGGGGTACATTGGACGTGGCTTGGAAACAAAGCTGCTCTATCTGGAGCATCATGATTCCCGAGCCAGGCTGAAAGGGGAGTACGCAAGACGGAGCTGACATACTGAAAGAACCTGCCCACCCCAGACGCAGAACCGAGGGCAGCTCGGGCAAAGCGTTTGCTACCAGTGCTGTCTTCCGGTGTCACGTTCCTAGTTTCCGAGGCCGCGCTGAGAGGCTCTGAGACACCCCTGTGGTTCATCGCTGACTCAGATGGCGCGGAAGACGGTTGGTCTTGATGTGTCTGCGAAAAGCCAGGATCGTCATTTGCGCTGAGCTTTGGTTTTTGGTAGGCTTTGATGGGTTCGATAACAATGTCGGCTGCCGAGGTGGCCATCCCAGTCCATGTCCCCATCAGCGAAGAGACCACTGCTGAAGCAGGGTCCCACCGGCGTACGTCGATGCAGATGGGGTTAGGCTCATAGCGGCTAAGTCTGGACCACGTTGTGCAGCCATTATCGACCAGAATCTCTGCCGCTACTTTGGAGAGGCGAACTTTCTTGTCACCTTTGGCATACAGCCAAGATGCGGGCCGGTCCCTGAGGAGTTCACACCTTAACCGTGACAAGGGAAGGTTAGCGTGAAAGGACTCAACGGCTTGCTGGACGCCAAACTCGGTCTTCATCTTCAGGGACACTGCTTTTGCAGCGGCCGACGCCCCCTCAGTCAGACAGAACTTGATCGCTTGAGCCAGGCTCTCACTGCTCAGTTGCTTTTGAGGAATCGGCTGCGGGCCCGCACCGGCGGACGCTACCATTTTGCCCCAGAATGGCTGGCTGTTAAACGAAATCGAGGTCAGCAAATAATAGAGTCTCAACCACTCGCCCCAGGGCGGGAGTGTACTCACTCGCCGAAGAAGGGTACGATGACCGTGGGACGGGCATTCAACAACCCGCAGGCGGTTGTCCCTGCACCACCATGGTGGACTACCGCGGCGACGTGTTGGAAGAGCCACTCGTGAGGGCAGTCGCCAAGCCAAAGAATGTCTTCGGAAGGTGGTTGATCGGCACCGAGTCTGCTCCAGCCCCTGGAGATGATGGCTCGAGAACCAACCTGCCTGACCGCCTCGACCAGGGTAGTTGTGAGCTTGACTGGGTCGTCGACCACTATGCTCCCGAAGCCGATGTAAACGGGTGGAGGGCCATCACGGAGAAACGCTGCGAGTTGTGCGTCCGGTTGGTAGTTGGGAGCGTCGCGAAAGAAGAACCCACAAACGTCTAAGAGGTTGCCATATTAGCAAACCTGATCCATAAGCTACAGAGGCGGGAAAGTGCTTGCCAATATTGTCTGGCCAATCCGCTGGCTTTGGCACCAATGAGGGCGACCAGCAGTATGTGAAGGGGATCTTGAGTGCCTCAGCAAGACATGGCCCCTCGCTCCTCGATATGGGTTCCAGATCCAACGAGTCGCGCCACGCGTTGATGAGGTCGCCCAGCCTACGCGGAGGTTAGACGGTTTCCGTTTCAATGTTTCAATGGGTGTTCGGGGCAGCCTCACCCTTGCCAGGTCATCCACTCCACTGCCAGGTACGAGAGATAGTTCGCCTTGTTGACGGAAATACCCGCGCCTTTGAGGTCAATGTTTGTCAATGGGTGTGGAAACGCGCGGGTGCTCGACCAGGGCATCGTAAACATGAGGTGAAGCGGGATGCCCAGCGCTTGTGCACAGTGGACATGTGCGAAGCTCGGAGGGTTTGCAATGATGGCGTCAGCCGTGAAGGGCAGTTTGGTCGCGGGATCCGGCCGGATACACGAAGCCCACGCGCCGTCGAGAATCTGTGCGATTGTCTCTCGCTTCTTTTGTACCTCTCCCGCCCGCAAGCTGCCCATGCTGGGTATTAGGCCGGGGTTCTTAACCATGTAGGCCATCAACTCGGCAGGGTCACCGCCGATCGGGAAGAACTCGAGGCCTGCCTTTAAGACAAAGTCGCGGAACACGCTGTGAGTGGCAAGGCGGACCCTGTGGCCGTGCCGACGCAGCTCAGTTCCGAGGGCTACAAATGGTTGGACGTCGCCACGACTTCCTACGACTTGCATGACGATGTTCAGCCGGATATTTGGAGGCGGCTGACGCGAGTACTGGTAGGTGGGAGGTTTATCTTGGGATTTCTTGTCGATTTCACTCAACTCTGGCCGTTCCGAGTCGAAATCTTCGGGAATGAGTCGGCTTAGGGTCCTGAAAAGCCTAGAACTGGTATCGAGTTGGATACGGCCATCATCTGTTTCTGGTGAGCCTGGGCCGCTAACGAAGCAGCAATTGTAAACAAATTTTACCTTGAACAGAGACAGATCTTATTTCTGGGTATCCGTCTGCTACGGCAGCGTCGTAGGAAGGGGGCGAACAGTCCTGATTTTCCATAGGCTCGGCCTCTCTTGTGCCCCCCATAGCCGTGTCGAGTTTTGTCATGGCAAATGTTGTGCTCTCGTGCTCAATTGGTGAGGAGTCGGTAGTTGATGTGCGTTACCCCAGGGGACCCCAGTGTCACGTCCTCCAGTTGACCGACGAGTGAAGAATGTTGACCACATCATATTTTCTCGTTCAATTACGGGACATCTCTTATAATACCTCCCTGAATATGCCCTCCCTAGCTTTTGTCCCCCTTTTTGCTAGGTTCTTGGATCAATTCGCCGCGTGGCCACTTTGCCACTACGATGGGGCCGGTTTCAGCTCGGTAATACGCGTATAACTAGCCCAAGTGGCCGGCCAGGGATGTTTCTTTTTTTTTCCTTGCGGGAAATTCCGTTGTGAATCCAAGGTAAAAAGGGACCATCTATACTCCCAAGGTGGTTTTCGGGGTCCATAGGTGACCCTAAGGGAAACAAACACCAGCATCATTAACTATGGAAAATGGGGTCTCTTATTTCTCCCCATTACCCCTGACTAGAAAATCTCCGCTACAATGCCAAGAACCGAGGTATCCGCGTCGTCAACTCTCCGAATTGGTAAGCACCGCTAGTCATAACTTCAAGGCTAGCAGCCCGAAAGATTATTCCCTCCATTTACCTACACACTCATCGGCACAACCTACGAACCAGACGCCAACATCAATCTCAGAAACATCAAAATGGCTCCTATCCACGTTCTCGCCATCATCACCCCTAAGCCGGACAGAGTCGCCCGGGTAAGTGCTCTATTTGACCTCCTTCTACAGTTCTACTTCTGATCATGAACCAACTCGACCAAAATGCAGGTAGAGGAACTTGCAAAAGAAACGGCAAGCGGAGTAGAGGCTACCGAGCCCGGCGTGCTCAAGTACCAATGGTTTAAGGCTGGCACTCCCGAGCAGCCCAAGATTATCGTTTGGGAAGTGTACGTCGTGCACCTTCGCCCTTCTCCCTTTGCACGTGTAAGGTTGACGATTGTTCACAGATACGCCGACGAAGCTGCGGTCAATATCCACAAAACTGGCCCCAAGCTGGCCGCGCTTCTCGAGACCGAGAAGAAGGAGGGCAACTTTGCTGCTCCCCTGGAGGTCCTTCCCCTTGAGCAGTTCGCCGGATGGGCTGCGCGCGAGGGAGCCAAGATTTAACGTTAGAGTATACTTGTGCGAAGAATGCCTATAGACGACACGACGCGGTAGATACGCGATGAATTATAGGTAGAGCAGAATAGACATCCATCTGTTTCGGAGTCTAAGGGACGATCTCGCCGTTAGCCTTAAGTAGGCTACCCCACCACACAGAATGCAGACCACGACTGGTAGCAACAGCAAAGCCGGTACATCTTGTTCCTTAATAGTTGATTGTGCCACGACCCTGAGTCCATTGGCTTTTCTAGTACCCCCTTCGACGTCCATTGTAAAGAGCGGATTGCCTTTCTCCCCGTCGTCCCCCACGATCCCCTGGGCGAACGGCGGTTAGCCCTCTCAAGCAGACGGAAAGAGTTTCTCGTTCAGTTAAACAGCATCCCCTCTGTAGAGAAAAGAAAACTTAATTCGGGGGAGAAGGCCGAGGACCGGAAAAGGTAAAGGGGGTAACGGATGTGGTGGAGGAGGAGTCCGTTTCTACTTTTTTTAGTCAAGACGCCGCGGGGTGTACACACAGGGTGTACACTGTACAGGGCGCGCGGAAATGAGTGCCCGTGAAAGTTATATGCACTCTGTAAAGGTAAGCCGTCAAAGATTTGCACGAGAAACATAGGTATGATCCAAAGTGTAGTCTAGTTGTTATTATGAAGGGCGCCCTGTCTCTGGTCCCTCGTCTTTCGAGTTGTTGATCACAAAGCGCACGCGGGAGGGCCGTGTAGGCAACCGACGTACAGCACTTCCGGTTGCCTCGATGTCATAATCCCGTCGCTGTGCCTGTCTGGAAATTCCGGAAACAGTTTATCCCTTCATAGACCGTCACAGTGCTGCAAGTATCAACGAATCAGGAAGACAAAGGGACTTGCATCTGATTTGGGGAACAAGCCCTGGTATTTACATAGCTTCCGTCGCTCCTCTATTCATCGGCCTTCACCTTGGTCACGCCCGTCTCCCCATCCGGGGCCATCTGGCGGAACATGAGCATGGGGTCGAAGAACACCTCGATGGTGCGCAGCTGCAGCTTGTCGTTCACCTCGGCCACGACAATACCCTCGATGTCGATGGGCCCGCCATGCGCCTTGATCGTGACCTTTTCCCCTTTGCTATAAGACGGTCACTGTCAGTATCGCCGTTTTCAAACAGTCGAAGCCCCCAGAAATGGGAAACTCGAAACACGAGGAAAAAAGTAACATACTTGTTCAACCCAGTATAATCCTCCTTCATGGTCCCCCAATGGCGCCACTTGAAGGCGACCTTCGGCGGGCCAGCATAAACCTCGAGCACCTCCCACGCAAAAGTGGGCATCATGCGCTTGAAGGTCTTGTGGGAGGCGTCGAAGGAGGAGCGCATGGGGCAGTAGTACTCGTTGCCCTCGATGATGGCGTTGTAGGTGCCGACGGTGAGCATGTGCTCGCCCGTCTGCGGCGGGCCGCCGTTGACCGAGAAGGTGTACGACGACTGGTCGATCGTGCGCCAGTCCTTCAGGTCCACCTTGTAGCTCGCCTCGATCTCCCAGTTCTTGACCAGCTTCTCAACCAGGTCGGGCAGCGAGCCGGCTTGGTGGTTGGCTTGCTTTGCTGCAGAGTGGATGGGTTAGCACGGCACCAACTGAGATTCTGGGTGACCGCCCAAGGGTTGGCTGGGGAGGGGGTGCCTACTTTCTTGAAAGATCTTGCGCGTCTTAGAGTAGTCGGGCGCCCGGCCGTGGCGCCAGTTTACGTCGGTGTCCTTGAGCACGGCATCCTCGTCGAGGACGTAGTCGGGGAGCCCCGGGGCCGGGGCCTCAGCGGGAGGGTTTTGCGTTTCAGCGGTGGCCATCGTTGCGGTGGTGGGTTCTCAAGTAGCCTGCACTTGAATATCCAAGATAGGTAGGTAGGTAGGTATTTACAAACAAAGAATTGAAGATGTTGAGGCACGCGGGTGGAATATGGGGAAATAAGCAGAGGACTTCAAGAAGGGGCCACCGTCGCGGCCCCCCATTCATATACGAACCGTCGACCGCGTCCTACCTGCCCCCCCAAGAAAACCAAGTAGACCCCTCACACGGCACGTTGGTTCCAACATGCCACCCCACTTCACATCTGAAGGCCAGATCCCAGCCTCCGATCCGTCTGGATGGACCCATGGTCGTATCGTGCCCCGACAATCAAGCGCGCCGCGTGTGGAACCCCTCCTCCTCGACCTCTATCGGTCCATGGAACGGTGAACGGTCACCCTAGCGGAAACAAGTTCCATACATGTCCACACCACGCGTTCTAGGGTAGCGAGCGGCTGCCCGTGCCACGCGAACGCCAGATCCCTGAACCCGGCGAGGGGATGCGGAAAGAAGGGGTTGTCCATGAAGACGGGACAAGTCCGATAGTATCGGCCCCCAGAGCCCCTATGTGCTGCGTCCTCGGCAAGCCGGTATCGACAGGGGTGATTGGTCGAGAGCTCGCCTCCTGATCCTTTTGTGATGCAGACAGTTAAACGGTCCTGCAGCTTCGACCTGCATGTCGTGTGGCTGGCTTCGGTTAAACGGTTTCAACGGAAAGTTCGGGAAATCCGGGCATTTCGACCTCGGCCTGGCACGCGATGCAGAGACGCGCGGCTGTACGGAACTGTGCGAAAGAAGGAATATTCATCCACACACACAATATTCGTACCTACATACCTTGGGTCTGGATTTGAATCGGAAGCATCAAACCTGGTGGGGGGGTCTAAAGTCTGGTCAGCATGCAAATATTGTGACTAAAACGACGCTTGGCCTCAAAGAACCATGCGGCAAGTCGAGACCACAACATCTCGACTTCCAGGCCCAATGGCGGGCGAAGCTCAAGCAACCCCGCGGCGCAGCAAAACTCGCGATCCGGATGTTGCGTTCCGCAAAACACTCCGGAACACGTCTTGGAGGCAGAAAAACAGGGGGCAAGGGTTAATATCTTTGGCATTATGGCACATGAAAGCATGGAGGTGCAGACCACGAACCAAGAGAATTGCACAGATGAGGTGAGACTCGCCAACTACGTTGCAGCGCATGTCGCCCAGCGCTGCCCTGCGACGTTGGAAGAAGCCAACTGCAGAGCGACGGCCCTAGCGCTGCGACGTCGATCCGGGGGCCCACAGAGCCCCTGCCGCTTCTCACCAATCCACCAATCCGCGCATTGGCAAATCAAATCGTTTTCGCTTGCTGCCAAAGCCTCGTCAACAACAAATCGCTATTCCAAACGAGACTAAAACACGAATCGACAAGGTGATCCGAACGCTGAGCGCTGGCTGTACATAGGTGTCCCAAGTTCTCCCTCACAGACCCGGCGCAGCCCGGACCATCGTCAAGGTCCCGCCGATCCAAATCCCAAAGACGCCATTTCCCTCATGTCCATAATAAAGTAAGGAAGGCATCTCCATCTCCCATTCCTACCATCAACCATCCCCATCTCCATCCAACCCACTCAACCAACCCAGACCTTCACACCTCCTCCCCCATCCCCCGGGCCCGGGACAGCCTCACCAACCCCCCTCCTCATCCTCCCCAAACCCTTCCCTCGCCAGCGGCAACCCCATCCCCATCAGCGTCCCCAAAAAAGCCCTCGTCCCCTTCCTCCCTCATAAGCTTCGCGCGTCCCCCTCACCCTCACCATCACCATCACCATCCCCAACAGCGCCGCGCTCTCCCCGTTGTTCAGCGCGGCCCTCCCCGCCAACCAGTCGCCCATTGCTATACGCAATCCCATCGAAATAGGCCGCTCCGCTACCCGAGCTGGTGTCGGAGGAGGGGGCATCATCATCGTCGTCGGAAACGCGCCGGTGCTCGCCGTTGGTGTGGCTGTTGAGGTTGCGGTCGTCGTTGGTGTGATCGTCGGAGTGATCGTTGGTGTGGCTGTCGGTGTGGCGGTCGGTGTGGCCGTTTGTGTGGCTATTTGTGCTGTCGGTGTGGCCGTTTGTGCTGTCGGTGTGGCCGTTTGTGCTGTCGGTGTGGCCGTTTGTGCTGTCGGTGTGGCCATTGGCGTGGCCGTTGGCGTTCGCGATTCTTGCCGTGCTAAGGCGGGGGCTGTCAGGCGCGGTCTGGATTGGGGTGCGTGGCCATGGAAGGTGGGTGTGGGTGCCGTTGCTGTTGGCGAGGGGACCGGTGGTGACCCGAACCCGGCGGAGGATGGTGGTCCAATTCCCGATGGGGGGGTTGGCGCCGTTGATGTCGTGGACGGGGTCGTTGGCGTGGACGGCGGTGTGGTTCGTGGTGCCGTTGGTCTGGTTGATGGTCCCGTTTACGATGAGGTTATCATGGGTGCCGTTGGCTCCGTTGGCTCCGTTGGCTCCGTTAGCTCCGGTTGCGAACGGGGGACGGTGGTCGTCATTGATTCCATCCGGGACAGTGCGGCGGTAGGTGATGGTGAGCGTGCCACGCCTCTCATGATAGGTGCCATTGGCTCCATTTGTAACGCGGTCACCGTTGTCACCACTGACCCCGTTTGTAAAGGGACTGAGGTAGGTGGCGGTGAGACCGTACGGGGTGCCACCGCGGTGAGTACCGTTGACTCCATTTGCCAAACCAACTCCGTCGTCGCCATTCATCGGGCCGGGGAAGAGGCGATGAGAGTTGCCGTAGTCTCCGCTACTGATGAAAATTCTGTTCACGGGTGCCCGCGGGGGGTGGCTATGGCCATTGATTCCGTTTGGGGCTTGGTTCTCCGGCCGAGGTATTATTGGCAGCCCAGCGGCGTCATATCGGATATTGTTTTCTGCCTCGAAGGCCAAAATCGCCGAGTGAACGTCGCGCTGGCGATCCAGGACATCGAGGATGCCGGTCTCCCCGTGCTCGCGAGGCGGCTCAACAATCATATGAGCTAGAGAAATGAGCCGGTACATATGCTGTTGTACGGCAACTTGAGGCACCGCAGGGTTCTCGCTCAGCCACATCTGTATCTCGCCAAGCATACGGATGATCGTCTCCTGGCGCCCCCTCAGATGCTCTGAGCGGGAGAAAATCGGGTCTAAGACCAGCTGGCCATGTAGAGCGTAAACAAGGAGGCGGTGCGAGTTGGGTCGGTAGGATGAACGGGTCCGCCAGGGCCGCCGAACCGGCCGGATTGGGTCGGTCGATGGTGCCGGGAAGAAATGGGGCCAATCATCCCATTCTTGTGGCGTCGCCGGTGCCAGTTGGACCAAGTCGAACGCGCGTCGGTCTACTTCCAAGGACCGAGGACGGCTCGGCCGTAGTATAGTGGTATTGAGGTCATCGCGGCTTATTTCCCGTACTGGATCGCTCTGTCCTCGGCGCCTGTCCCCTGCCATGGCTACCGCAAAAGATAAGGCCGCCTTGGGAAGAGAGGGTGTTTCGAGGTCTGGATAGTTGACGAGATGGTATTGGCGGAGAAAGGATACTCGAACTGCATGACAAATGTAAGTCTGGGATGATCTCCTCCATGGGTCGCATGCAGTTGAGGTTGAACGCTCACAATTGTACTTTGCCTATGCGACTTAGGAGATCGTCGAAGAGAATGTTGTTGGGTAAAGGCTGAATGCGCGGTCGAGGTGTCAAACAATAGCTAAGGCCGCCTCGAAACACCCATCGGTCGTAGGATAAACATTGGTCCCAGAACTGTGCTGCCAGGAAGGAAGGATCGTATAATCTGGGTGCAACTCGGTAAAACCCAGAGAAAGTGTGGACCGGCAAAAGAGTGAAACTACGGGTCGGGGTATCGAAGGGCAACGACATGCTGATGAAAAAAAAAACAGAAATCTGAGCCCGTAGCTCCCTCAATGCTCTCTGATTTCCACGATGCCCCTGCACATTTTGAGGAACCGTTCGCGGTACTCATCCGGCGTCGTGGTGATGCTCATGTGCCCGTGCTTGCTTATCAGCGTATTCCAAAGGGTGATCAGAAACGTCATGACCATCGGCCGGGCCTTGTGCTTGGCCCAGAAGAAATCCAAGATGGAGGCACGAAAGAGGTACTTGCCATCCGCCGAAGAAATCCCTGTTCTCCAACTTGGTTGGGAAGGTGTGTCTGGTGACGTATCGGTAGTGACCGTGGCCGATTCTGGGGGGGGAAGTATCGAGGCGGCCGCTCGTTGAGGCGTTCGCATTCGCACCAGAAACAGCGAGTAATCGACGGCGTTGTGCTCTGAAAGCAGCTTGGAATCCGTTTCGAGGCTGGCAAAGAAGTCCTCTGCCTGGTCCCGGTTAAGAATAATCTTGTCATGGAATTCGTCGGCGAGGCGGTCCTTAGTTGCCTCACTCGTGAGGGCACCGCCAGCGATATCCCTTTCGGGATAAAAGTACGACGTTGGTTTCAGGTCCCAGCTCTCCCAGTCTACTTCGCCCTCTCGTTTTACTTCCTCTCGCCCGTACATGATGTTGTCCATGACTATGTGGTGGGAGGGTGCGGCCCTAAGAACACGCCCCAAGGACGGACCTGAGACAGCGAGAAAGTCGAAGACGCGGACCAAGAGGGAACGCGGATGGGCTGCCATGTGCTGGACATACGGGGTCAAGAGATCGTCCCGGAAAAAGGAATGCTCAGAATGTCGGGGAACGGACTTGATGAGGTACTTCTGGTTGGAAGTAGAGTAAAACGTCTAAGCTAAGTTAGTTGGAGATATATAATTGACGAAGATTTTCCGACTGTAACAATCTTGACTTACCGAGCCGGAGAAGCCCATGTCCCCGATCGCGTTGAGGGGCTGTTCCTCTCCATCATCATCAGGTTGAAACGACTGGACATAGGAATCATCGGTCACATCCCAGTGATTTCGACGGAGATTTGCAAAATCTGCCGGGCGGATCTTGCGAAGAAGTAGTTGATAGAGCGAGAACAGGACGGAGAAGAATGCGAGGATTCGCCCAAGTAGCATGCCACGCCGTCTGTTTGTCCCGCTAGTCTTGACAATCGCCCGCACAATCGACCGGGCGATTTTCTCTTGCCTGCCCATTGTGTAATTCCCGTGTTGATGACGCATCAGGGAGCGGTGCGGTTCATGGTCGATGGGTGAGTGTCGGCCGAGGAGGTGATTTGGCAGAGATGATGACGTCAGTGTTCTCGACCAGAGATGAACGCCCAAGCCTGTGAATTATCAGATGGAATGCCCCACCAACCTCACAACGACATTATCGTGTACTACTAGTCCACGTCTCGCAACATGTGTTCCAGCACGCATGTGCAAGTAGTAGGGCAGCAAACAAACTCGTATTGACGTCGTACTTTGGGCTGCGTCTTTAGCCAAACAGACCATTTTTTTCGTATCCCGCGCCGCCCAGATGGCCAAGCACACAACCCTCCGCTTTCCAAACCTTCAGGGGGTGCG
This sequence comes from Chaetomium cochliodes, assembly GCA_023383405.1. Lineage (NCBI taxonomy): Eukaryota > Fungi > Ascomycota > Sordariomycetes > Sordariales > Chaetomiaceae > Chaetomium > Chaetomium cochliodes. The sequence continues at coordinate 897,275 of JAKWJL010000007.1, forward strand.
AAGCCCCAGCATCCCTATCAAGAGCCCGAGACAGTCTGATGGTTCCCGTCATCGTAGTGTAGAAAAATTGGCGGCTGAAGTGACCATAAACTACGATGGCTCCAACCGTCGAAAAGCTAAAGGTACGAAATAATGCGCCGGATCTTGCCAGATGCTTTAACTCCAAAGAAGGCAATGAATGCGCCGACCGATCTGGAACGACGGGTGGGGGCGAATGACAACTCAAGACCCCTGAAGCGGCCGGACCCGGTGCCTCGGGCGACTGCCGGGTGGCGCATATCATCGGCTTGTGGAGCCAAGAGCCCACATCCCACATTCCACGCCGTTTTCTCCCCCCACCAACGACCAATTCCTCACTCCCTCCCGCGCTTTCGCCATCGTTGATTTATTACTGTCGGTCGCTGCTGTTGGGGCCACGAATTAGGAACATTAAGTTGTACCAGACCACAGTCAAGACGACCAAAAGTGCTGCATTAGAACCACGAAATACAATACTTCCTGCAGCTTGTCGACGCCGAACAAATTCAAGACAGCCATTTCACAATCCCGCCCCCTCCCAGCACCAAGCATAGTCAGAACGATGGCCACTGCGAATGGTCAAATTTCCGAGGGCGAGGCTCGGCCGCCCGTCCCGATCCTTGAGGCGCCCAAGCTGAGCGTCAAGCTGTCGGCCACCGAGCTCATCGGCAACACACCGCTTGTTCGCCTCAACAAGATCCCGCAGTCGCTCGGGATTGAGGCTGAGGTGTATGCCAAGGTTGAGCTGTTTAACGCCGGTGGCAGCGTCAAGGACAGGATAGCCCTGCGCATGGTCGAGGAGGCCGAGAAGAGCGGGCGGATCAAGCCTGGTGATACCCTGATTGAGCCCACCAGCGGCAATACGTGAGTGTTCGTGATTTAGTTTTGGCCGGGGCAGGTTCTGACTGGGGAAATAGCGGCATCGGTCTTGCGCTGGTTGGCGCGATCAAGGGATATAAGACAATCATCACCCTCCCAGAGAAGATGTCCGCCGAGAAGGTTTCTGTCCTGCGTGCTCTGGGCGCCACCATCATCCGCACACCTACCCAGGCCGCCTGGGACGCCCCTGAAAGCCATATTGGAGTCGCAAGGCGTCTTCTGAAGGAGATCCCCAACTCCCACATCCTCGACCAATATACGAACGAAAATAACCCGCTCGCGCACGAGTTCGGGACTGCGGAGGAAATCTGGGCGCAAACCGGCGGCAAGATCACGGCTGTCGTTGCCGGCGCGGGGACTGGCGGCACCATTTCTGGTATTGCCAAGGGGCTCAGGAAACACGACAAGAACGTCAAGGTTATCGCGGCGGACCCGCACGGCAGTATCCTGGCGGTTCCCGAGGTGTTGAACGAGGAGCAGGCGAATGTGTCCTACAAGGTCGAGGGCATCGGGTACGACTTCATCCCCGATGTTCTGGACCGGGAGCTCGTGGACAAGTGGTACAAGACCGACGACCGCGAGTCTTTCCACCTGGCCAGGCGGTTGATTGCCGAGGAGGGTCTGCTAGTCGGTGGCTCGTCCGGCAGCGCCATGGTGGCGATGGTGAAGGCGGTGAAGGACTTTGGGCTTGGCAAGGGCGACGTAGTCGTCGTCGTGCTCCCCGACAGCATCCGGTCCTACCTCTCCAAGTTTGCCGACGACGACTGGCTCGCCGCCAACGGCCTCCTCCCCAACGACTCCGAGAACATCAGCGGCGCAACCAACACCCCTGCGCAGCCCAAGACGCACAGCCAAGACGCCGCGGACGCCTACGCCGGCGCCACCGTGCGCGCCCTCCGCCTCAAGCCGGTATCCTCCGTCATCACCACCAGCGCCTGCTCCGAGGCCATCGAGACGATGCGCGACAAGGGCTTCGACCAGCTGCCCGTGCTCACCCCGACCGGCGGCAAGCTGGCCGGCCTGGTCACGCTGGGCAACCTGCTCAGCTACATCTCGCGCGGCCGCGCTACGCCCCAGACCCCCGTCAGCGAGGTCATGTTCAACTTCAGCCGCATCGACGAGGTCGTTACGGACCCGCGCCGCTTCGGATCGGACCTTAAGGGCAAGAAGCGCAAGTTTGTGGAGATTACCCTGGACAGCCCGCTGTCGGCGCTGAGCCGGTTCTTGGAGTGGAACAGTGCCGCCGTGGTCACGGAGAAGGACGAGAGCGGCGGCTCGAAGCCTGTGGCGGTTGTGACCAAGGTCGATCTGTTGACTTGGATGGTGAGGCAGAAGTCGTAAGCGGTTTTGGGGGGGTCTAACAGGGAAAAGGGTATCCGGAGTTGTTATGGGAGCATTTAAGGGTGATTAAATAGATGTGGGAACCGAGACTCAACGTCTCTGGTCGGTTGGCTTGGACAGCGTTGTTGGGCCTAGCTTAGCATGTCGGCATAGAAAGGGCTCAACCCGTACAATGGGGAGGGAAGGTATCTGGATTGTTATACCCATTAATAATAGATACGCAAGTCATCTCATTACAGCCCCTAATCATACACCTCCTGCGCGTCCAACCCCCTTACACAACCACCACTCCGCAGCCCGTAATTAAACCCTCTCCCCGATCCAACTCCACCACTTATCCGCCCCAGGCCCCTCCCCGAGCACATTGCCCCCAATAACCTCCACCTCAATATCAAACTCCATCATCTCCTTAAAGCTAAACTTCTCCGTGCCATACCCCCCCAACCACCCGTCCCCTTCCTCCGCCCCCGCAGACAACCCCGCATCCTCCCCATCCGCCTCGCCCGTCGTCAACAAGCCCTTGCTCCGCGCCTTGCGAATCCGCCCCAGCTCCGCCTCCAGCTGGCTCTTCACCAGCGCCGCCGGCAGCGCGGTAAACAAATCCAGCTTGTTCGCCGCCACCAGCACCGGCACGCTCGCCGGCGCCCGCGACCCGCCCCGCCCGTGGAACCGCCGCTGCAGCGCCAGCAGCACCTCGTACAGGTACTCGGCCGTCGCGGACAGCGCCCCGCTGTCGGCGTCGGCTAGCGCGGCCGCGTCGGCCACGAAGACGAGCGCTTTGAGCTTGGATTTGTGCGTTTCTGAGGCGGCGGAGGAGAGCGCTGAGGGCGTGATGGTGGGAGAGGCGCGGGAGAGCTGCGAGAGGGCGTGGCCGCGGAGTTTGGGGTGGCCCGGCGTGTCGACCAGGAGGAATTTCTTGGCGGTGGCGCCCGCTGCGTCGAGGTCGGTGCGGTAGGTGGTGGTCTCGGTGGAGACGGAGAGCTCGACGGTGGAGGGGACTTGGGAGGTGTGGGTTTTGGCGACGGGCGTGGCGACGGAGGGCTTGTCGCCCGAGGTCGGCTGGTTGTTGTCGGGGGTGTATAGGGGTCCCCGTTCGAAGAGGGTGAGTAGGGCAGTCTTGCCTGCGCCGGAGGGCCCGAGGAGGAGGACAGAGGGCAGGGTCGTGTACGGGGTTGTCGCCGAGAAGAGGAGGTGGAGGAGGATGGGAAAGAAGAGGACGATGGCCAGACCGATTGTGATGACGGTCGGTGAAGGGGTCAGCGATGCCTCGAAGGCGGCTTTGAATGTGTCGAGCGCCGTCATTGTCGCTGGCTTGTGGACAAGTGGAGAAAGTGAGTGTAGGAAAGAGTACGATCGAAGAATCGAGGTCGGCGCCAACGCAAGTGAAAGTCGGCTGTCTTGTACTCCGGCTTTGCTCTAGCGTAGAACGGGTTGCGATGCCTCCGGAAGTCGATTTATCGGGCCATTGTCATCCGATCCGGTGTCGATCGGATCATTGGAATTTTAAGTGTGGATTTGTTGGTTACGTAGCCGTTCCCAGGCCCGCACGGGCTGCCAAGATTTGAGCTGGGACGCGTTAGTGGGTCTCAGCCCTGCAACGGCGCGGCAGTCTTGCTCAGACGAATCAGATGCACTTCACCTGAGGATCAGTGGCTCAGCCTCGCTCTGCACGGCTCGTTTTGGGTTGGTCGACGGGTAAGACGGCGCTGAATCTCTTTTCAGGGTCTTCGCTGAAATACCTACTCTCCTGCAGAGAAGACGCCTCGCCGCAAGGTCGCGCTTCTGGTCTCTCAACACTTCCAACGGTGGCCTTTTTTGGCCCCAGTGAAACAACAGTTGGTTGCAACTGGCGCAGCTGCAACCCGTCATGCTGTGATTCTTTTTCCGAACCTGATACCCTCTCTAGACACTCCTACTTTCTTCTCGTTCCGCCGTTGCCGTAAGCCCATCCGAACGACATCAGGTCTACGGACCGAGCACACGACAACCGCCGCAACCGATTTCAAACTTCAAACTTCAGACCTCCGATCGCCAACGTCCATCGACCATGGCGCATCAACACGATGACTCCGGGCCACCGTCCGCGAACGGCGCGCCGACCCAGCCCCCCTCGAAATCAGAGACCGCAACCCCGAAACTAAATAATGAGGTGGAGCTCGGGAACATGCCAGACAACTCGAACCAGAACGATATCATGCAGATGGCAAGGGTGGGGGATATTGCGGGCATGGAGAAGTTATTCGAGAATAGCGACTACGATGCGACCTACACTGACGACGAGGGGATCACCCCGCTACATGTGCGTACCCCCCAGCTCGGTTACCCAGTGCTCCCGACACTCACTAACAACTTGGTCACTAGTGGGCAGCGATTAACAATCAGTACGCCATGTGCAAATTCCTGATCGAGCGCGGCGCCCCGATGAACAAGAAGGGCGGGGAAAGCGTCGCAACGCCCCTGCAATGGGCCGCCCAGCGCTGCCACTACTACACCGTCCACCTGCTCCTGCAGCACGGCGCCGACCCCTTGATCACCGACGCCCAAGGCTACAACACGCTCCACATCAGCACCTTCAACGGCAACCTTCTCCTGATCATCCTCCTGCTCCATCAGGGCATCCCAGTCGACGTGGAAGACTCCTACGGCCACACAGGGTTGATGTGGGCCGCTTATAAGGGATACCCAGCCTGCGTGGACGCCTTTCTGCGGTGGGGAGCCAGTGTCCATGCTAAGGACGAGCAGGGGTTTACCGCCCTGCATTGGGCACTGGTCAAGGGCAGCGCGGGGTGCATCCAGAAGATTATCGAGTACGGAGCGGACCGGTTTGCCAAGACGACAACAGGGAAAACGCCGTCTATCACCGCGAGGGAGCTGAATACTGCGGGCGCCTGGCATAAGGCCCTGTATGAGTGCGGCTACGACGAGGATGGGAATGCTATTGTACCTAGCTGGCCGGGCGCGAGTTACTTGCTGAAGGACAGGCGGGGATTCACGACCAAGTTCTTCTTCTTGTGGCCGTTTGTGCTCGTCTGGGCGACCATTTTTCTCCTTTCGACATTACCCGTTTACGCGGGCGTTCCGTTTGGCCTCTTGGCTGCGTACACGGTCCAGTGGGTGGGCCAGCAACTGCTTGCGTACGCTCCGCCGGATATGAGACAGTTTGAGAAGACGGTAAGCCCCGCGATTCCCTGTTTTTTTTGGGGGGGGGGCTGAAGCTAATTATTTCTTAGCCTTGGATGGCGGGTATTTTTGCAGCGTCCCTCTTTATTGCTGGGTTAAACTGGCTATTCGTAATCTTTCCCGGCACAGCTTTTGGAGAAGGTAAGTTTTCCCATTTGCGAGTGCTTTTGGTTTGGATCACTAACAAATTGCAACAGACGGCACATGGCTGTGGAACTTTGTGTTCCTTGTTTCCGTTTCCCTGACTGGCTTCTTCTACACGAGGGCCATGGTGGACGACCCTGGTTTTGTTCCCAAGCTCAACGGGATCGCCGAGCAAAAGGCCGTTATCGACGACTTAATCAGCCAGTGGAAGTACGACGAGGCGCATTTCTGCGTGACGTGCATGATTCGGACACCGCTCCGGAGCAAGCATTGCCGCAGGTGCCAGCGCTGCGTGGCCAAGCATGACCAGTAAGTGACCTTGAGCCGTGGTTGTGAATGTGCGCTAATAGCTCGACAGCCACTGCCCGTGGGTCTACAACTGCGTCGGCGTTAATAACCACCGCCACTTCTTCCTGTACCTCATCAACCTGACTATTGGCGTTCTATCTTACGATGTTCTCACCCACCGTTGTATGTCCCCTCATCCGTGACTCCCTCCAGTGGACGACTAACTAACCACAACCCCCAGATTTCTCCACCCTAACCCCGAACGCCTCCGAAGAATGCAACGTCCTCTCCCCCGCCCTCTGCCGCGTCATCAACGCCGACGCCTACAGTCTCCTCCTCGCTATCTGGGCCTCCCTCCAACTCACCTGGGTATCCATGCTGCTCTTCGTGCAGTTCATCCAGGTCTCGCGCGCCATGACCACCTACGAGAACATGTTCGGCGTCAACACCCGCGCCCCGGCCTCCCTCGCCAGCGCCTTCACCTCCACCGGCGCCCCGCTCGACCCGTCCACGGCCGCTCCGCCCTCGGGCGCCGACGTCGGCCCGCACGGCCCGCACGGTGGTCGCGGCGGTCACGGCCACGGCCACAGGCATGGTGGCATCCTCAAGCATTGGGGCCGGCTGTTGGGTGTGGATACCTTCATTGAGACGGCAAGGGGGAGGGGTGCGGCGGCGGGTGGAGGGGGCCGGCGCAGGGGCAACCGGAACCCGTTTAGCAAGGGCTGCTTGGCGAATTGTAAGGACTTTTGGTGTGACCCCGCGCCGGTGTTTGGGCAGCGCGAGACGGGTGCCGCGGTACTGGGTGGGCAGCCGGTGAATTATACCGAGATGTATGAGAGCCCGGCGGTGATGGAGATCTTGAGGGGTGGGGGGGCAAGGAGAGCGGGGGGGTATGAAGAGGTTGCTGGGGAGGAGGTGTAATTGTAGATGTTGGGCTGGGTAGCTGGGTGGTGGTAATGGAATGGGAGATGATGAGATCATGATGGCTGGTGGCTGGCGTGTGGTGTTGGCGGTCTCCCTTGCTTGAGCTTGGGTGGAGCGTGTGCTGTTTGTATATGGTTGGGCTGTTTATCTGCCGGCGAAGTCTTGCAGACTTCAGCTTATGCTTCAGGGGACGGCTTTGATGGTTGGCTCTTGCGCCGGCATGGCGGTCTGTGATATCATGGTCGGACATTGGCGTTAACTCATAGAACAGGCTTGGTATCTAGACCTCGATGAAAAAGGTTTTGGCAGGGGCCTGCCGTCGTTGCCGGATCTAGCTCCGGCCTGGCAGCTAACACCGGACCGTACTCTCACATCGCGTGAGGCCTTGTCCCATACCCCCGGGACGTGCAGGGGGTCAACGGACGTTGTTGGATTTAACCCCGGCTACTTCCGCCAAAATCCGGTCGAAACCAAGCATCCATCCCTCGGTCTCGTCGCAAAAGCAGCCCGGAAAGTCAACCTCAGTGGAACAGCTCAGAAGTTCGGACGACAAGCTACACGAGTTGTGACGATTACAAAGCAGCCGGCTGCAATGGAACGGCAGCCAGGGGATATCGGCTCTCTATATCGGGTAATTATGACTGATCGTACCCTATTAGGCAAGCATGCAGCGTCACATTGAACCAGGATGGCTTAGTGATGCTCTGCCGGTGCAATACCGTCGATCCTGCGGATGAACAAGGGAGCAATGGCGTAACAGGCACCGGCAGCTATGTATAACTGAGCCGGGAGAAACATGCATAAATTGGATGAAACCCGGCATCTGGAAAGCATCGTCCGCGTCACTCATCCCCTCGACTCGTCCCCTCTTCAGCATCAACCCTCCCCTCTTCAGCATCAACCCTCCCCAACCTGAGCAAACCAGAGTTATCAACATGCGCACCTCCGCTCTCTCAAGTGCCCTGCTCCTCGCCGGAGGGGCGGTGGCTGGTTGTCTTGGGCAGCCCAGCGCTTGCCAGGGCGTCGACGCATCCATCGTTGCCCACACTGGCAAACCCCTCGGCAAAGAGGTCAAGCACAACAATAGTAAGTTCAGTCACCACCAACCCCCGCGCCACACTTCACTAACCCACCTCCCCAGTCACTCTCTACATCGCCGAACCCGACGCGAAAAGCCCCCGCACCAAGGCCAGAGCCGGCAGCGCAATCCTCTTTCTGACCGACGTCTTCGGCCTCGATCTCGCCGAGAACAAGCTGTCCGTGACCCCACCCACCCCCCCCCCGGCCCATTTCTCCCCACCAGCCCTTACTAACACGCACCGCACAGTCTCGCCGACAGTTTCGCGCGCGCCGGCTACCTCACGCTGGTGCCCGACCTCTTCGATGGCAGCCCGGCGCCCGGCGACATCAACGTGCCCGGGTTCAACACGACCGAGTTCCTCGCGAAGCACCCGCCCGCCGTCACCGACCCCATCATCGCCACCGCCTCCGCCTACCTGCGCGCTGAGCTGAAGGCGACCAAGCTCGCCGCCACGGGCTACTGCTACGGCGGCCGCTACGCCTTCCGCCAGCTGGCTGAGGCCGACGGTGCGGTGGATGTGGCCTACGCGGCGCACCCGAGTCTACTGAGCAACGAGGAGATTGCGGCTGCCGTGGCGGGCCCGGTGTCCGTTGCGGCGGCGGATCGCGATACCCTGTTCAATGCGGAGGCCAGGCGGCGGCGGAGAAGACGCTGTTGGGCCGGGCCGAGCCGTATCAGCTGAACTTGTATTCGGGCACGGATCATGGATTTGGTGTGCGCGTGGATCTGGCGGATGCGCAGCAGAAGTATGCGAAGGAGGAGGCGTTTCTGCAGGCGGTGAAGTGGTTTGATCGGTTCTTGGTAGCTGCTTAAGGGAGTTGTTGGGTGTCCGGGTATTGTTGAAAAGGGGAGTGCGGACGGTTTTGGGGGTCAGTTGGAAGTCGTTTAGGGTGGAAAAGGGGTAGCAGAGGCATCTCTCGGTGGCGTCTAGGTACCCGGATAGACGGCCAGAGGTATTCGACGTCCAATATAACCCGCCCCTTTCTTCCGCATATGGTCCTAAGCTCAAACAACGCCGGCCTTACAACCTGCCACCTTTACTGATAAACCACCCCTTCACCTCATCAACACCCAGCATAGCCGTCAGCATGATGCGGCCGTATTGATCAATATCATCAGGCTCCGCCTCCGCCAGGATGTCCACCAACCCCAAGTTCGCCACCACGTAATGCTTCCGCTGCCCCCACGCCAACGCAAACTCGACCGCATCCGTAGCCTGCCACAAATGCGCCGACGCTGTAAACGTCAACCGCCCATACGTATTCTTATCACACAGAATCGGCGCCTGGCTCCGCAGCAGCCGGTACAATAACCACAAAACATGCATTAACAACAACGTGCGTCTCGCCGATTCGCGGAGAGTCCACTCCTCCCAGAACGCGAGCGTGCCCGCGAGCGGATACAGGGGCAACACGGGCGGGCCATTGCCATCGTCGGAACCTGGCAGTGGCCCGGGCTGGTCCTGAGCAGCGACCGGCGCCAGCGCTTTAGCCATGTTGTCGAGGTACGGCATGGTGCGCTCGGCGGCGGCGCGCGCGGCCGGGTCGCCCTCAAACAGCCGCATGATTTGGTACAGGATCAACGCCTGAGCACGCGCGAGCGTTTCGAGCGGGCTGAGCGCTGCCGTTGGCACCACCGCCTCCGTTGTTGTTGTTGTTGTTGTTGTTGTTGTTGTTGTTGTTGTTGTCATCGGTGCTTCTGTTACCGGGGTAGGGGGTGGCATGCTGGCGACGAGGTCGGAGACGCGCGCCTCAATGGTGCGGCGTACGGCGGAGGAGTTGGCGCAGTTCCGCGCGACGTACAAAGCGCTGCAGGCCTGTGCGTCCTGCATGGCCCGCGGCATCTCGTCGCGGTAGAGTTTCGGGTGGCACCATGGCAGGGCGTTCTCGTGCGCCATCTGTTTGGGGGCGTTCATGAGGGCCTCAAGGGCGTACTGGAGGCGCTGGGAGGTGACGTGGTATCCAAAGGAGCCGGGTTTCATACTCATGGGTGGGCAGAGTGGCATGCCGGCCATCGGGCTGAGTGCAAAGTTGGGGAAATTGTCGAGTGTATACCGCTCGTAAACCGTATTACTGGTAACTAAGGGTGACCGGTTGAAGGGGCCGGGTGTAGCTGGGGTGTCCAACAGGAAGTCCAAGGTGCTCGTGTCAAAGTCATAGTCGGCCCCCGAGAACAGGCCAAAGCTTGGGAGACAGGCTTGTGGAGCTATTGTGCTGTTGCTCGCCTCAAACGAGATAAGCTCAGCTCCAGGGCGGCCATGACTGGTCCTATCGACTTGGCCCGACGGATAAACGCACTGGACCATCCGATGAGAGCACCTTGAACACGTCGGTTGCGCCAAGTTGCACCGCCGTTTCGCTCGGATGCAAGCAGCGCATGACTTGCGCCGCGGTGGGGGGTTCCGGCGCTCTAGCGCTGACTGGGACATTGGCATTTTGATTTTTCAGATAGCGTGGGCTCTTACGACAGCATGAAAGCAATTTGGTCGGGGGCGAAGGAGAAGGGGGGTGGAAAGTGGAAATCCACGCGCCAAAAGGGTGTCGTTGGCGGAATTCCGCCAACAGGGGAATTCCGACCGCTGACAAATTTGGGCACAGTGTGAGCTGACAGGGTACGGTTCGAACCACTAATACCTCACTCTTGCTTAAAAGGGCAAGAACAAAGAACATGGACTAGAGTAAGTGTGGACATCAAGGCGGGCTTCCTCTTCTTGCTGCCACGATGATCAACATAAAACTGTGTTACCCGTATTCTACATAACTCCCCATCTCATGATACCTACAAGCTGCCATCCATTACTTTGACTATTTCCCGTTTCTATATCCCCAGCGCTCACGGACTCTGCCCATGAATCAGTGTCCAAAAACGCACCCCACTAACTTTTGATCTCAGCCCAGAACCTACTTCAAAATGACCAACCCCACCGTGTTCGTTTGCGGTGCCACCGGTGCTCAAGGGGGACGGCTCGCCCACCGCCTTAGAGCTATCGGTTGGGGTGTGCATACCACTGTCAGAAATCCCAACTCACCGGCCGCTCAGTCTCTCCTATCTATCGGCGTTGAGATCACCCTTGGTGACTGGTGTGTCCAACTAAAGCTTGTGATTATCCAAGGACCGAACTAACACCAAGCCCCAACCAGGAACAACGAAGCCGCCCTCAAGCAAAGCCTGGCCGGCTGCCAAATGCTCTTCCTCAACCTCTACCCCACCCTCCACGACATTCCCCTCGAGCTCGCCCAAGCCCAAGCCATCCTCCGCCTCGCCAAATCCGCCCAGATCCACCACGTGGTCTACTCCTCCAGCATCCCCCTCCCCACCACCGACCCAACCAGCCTCCCCGCCCTCGCACGCGCTTCCAAACGCAACATCGAACAAGCCACCCGCACCGCGGGCTTCCCCGCCTGGACGATCCTCCGCCCAGCCTATTTCATGACCAACCTCATCCGGCCCAACGTCGACCGCCTGTACCCGGGCGCCTCCGAAACAGGCGTCTTCACGCTCGCCCTGCGGCCCGACACCCGCCTGGCGCTGATCGACCCGGACGACATCGCGCAGTTTGCGGTGGCCGCGTTCCGAGACCCGGGCCGGTTCCATGGCCAGACGGTCGATCTCGCGGGGGAGGCTACGCCCGTGAGCGAGGTGCTAGGTTTGTTGTCGCGCGCGGCGGGGAGGGAGTTGAAGGGGCGGTATTTGTCGGATGAGGAGGTGCAGGAGAGGAAGGGGGTGGAGGCGTTTTTGAGTGGGCAGGTGGATTTGAGGGAAGCGGCGGCGCTGGTGGATGTGGAAAAGGTTAGGAGTTTTTGGGGGGTGGAGATGGGGACGTTGGAGGGGTTTTTGAAAAGGGAGGAGAGAGCTGTGGAAGAGACGTATGGTGGGTTGGAGCATTAATCAACTAGTAGTCGGCTATGAAGTGGAAGATAAGGGTATACCGATGTGTGCACCCTGGGAAGGGTCCTTATGATCCGAGTTCCCGTTTTAAAGAAGGGGGATAGAGAGCTCAGGCTGAGGGGAGTTAGGTACCTACATAGGTATTGATAAAACAGTAACATTCATTTCACAACCCCCACCCCCCCCGTCCGCCTTGTTCGTTAACCCCAAATGGAGATAACGGCGGGTCTATTACAATAATGCATAATTCAAGATCAGCTCCCGGCGAACTGGAATGGAAAACCCGAGAAACAAAAAAAGGAAAGCAGCCCGTACAAGACGCATCACTGTCATCACAAACAAGCCACGTACCTACCTACCTACCTAGGTAAGGTAGTTGGCATTTAGGCTAAACCCGAAAGATGCAAGTCCTTCGGGGTAACACTGACCTCTCAAAGGATGGTAAGAAACAATTACAAGTTGGTGGCGCCCTGCTCCATATCTTTCATAATCTTAACCTTGCCTATCATTGTGTCTCCACGCTGTAACAACATGTACTAAGCTCTAGCTACGTTGAAGATGCCGGAGTGGTTTCAGCGCCACTTCCAGCTTTCTACGAGCCGTTAACCCCCCCCCCCCCCCTCCTCCCCGCGCTAAACATACCACCCTTCCTCTAGTAAGTATAAGGGTTCGCCCCAGTTCACTATCCGGCATCTCGTTCTAGTTTGTAGTGAGCTTATCTGCTTACTTCCACTTCCATTACCTTAATCTTATCGATGCTGCTAGCCTTCTTTGGATTTTTGTTTCCGCCCCTCAACTCAATAAGATACGAGAGCCCGAGGTAAGCTGAAGTTGGCCGCCCCCGTGATTTTAATTTCGCTTTCACTTATCGTCGTCCATATTCTGAGCGTTTCTTTGCCGTCGTGATGCGGAAAGCATGCAAAAGTGTAGAAATCAGTGTATTCAGTAAAGTGGTGGAAGATGGCGAGCTCTCGTCAGATGCCTGCCCCACCACTTAACTAGTTATCCCCTTATCAAGCCTTATCTAATTGTACATAAATGCCTTCCGGTATCACGTCGAGCCCTCTGAGTGACATATATAATCACACCTATACCTAGGAGTCCCAGTCCGATCAAGGTAGATATAGCAATATAAACATACTTGCTCTTATCGTTATCGGATTTCTCCTGGGGTTCATCGTTTAACTGTTCCTGTGGGGTCGATAGCGCTGCTACTACCATGAACATTGCCGCTATGCAGCTCGTTATTTTGATATTAGTTAACATCATGATTAGAATAGATCAGTTTTTGTCACGGGTGGGCGCAACTGACCACTGCGTAACACCCTCAAAAGAGGGACCGTGGTTCGAACTGTCTAGTCGAACCAGGAGTTGCGCATATGAACCTCACACTGTCACGACCCGTGACAGTTTTGGATCGTGGACGGCGATACTAGGTAGTGAGCTTTTGGAATGGGCGTATAGTCGAGGTGGATAGCCGGTGATCCTGGGGACTTGTATTTATACGTCGTTAGAAAAGCCCCTTCCTTAGCGACTGCTAGGCTTTGACTTTTCAGACTCGAAATTTGTTCCGTGATCGCTTTGTGACATCGAAATTTAGTGAGTAGTTCTATGTATGAGACAAATATTAACAATGGCCAAGAGGCTAGGGAAGCACGAAGTATCTGCGCAATAATGTTCTAGAACAGCCGCCAAAAATACAAGCTCTTTTTTCAAGGATGAATAATCATCTACCAGTATTGATCCTCATTAAGCACCTTGAATATCCTCCCCCCCGCCCAGCAGTCCGTGAGTTTCGAGTTATGTGAACGTATAGTTAGGCATAGTTAGTAGGCCTCCGTGTAACGGACTAACCAAATGACTTGCCCACTGAAAGCGTTGGTTTCCAGATATCCCCTCTGATGTATATCGTTGATTTGGTTTATTACGTAGCTCGGTGGAACGAGGCGAGATCTGTCGCCACATCCGAGGCTTCATCGCCCTATCTATCAACCAAATTTATGACATTGCAGTCTCGTACCTTTCAGCACGAATTGCACTGACCACTAATTCCACAAGGAGCTGACCTGGAAGGAGGGGGCACAGATTCAACCGAGTGTTCAATGTCTTCGGATCCAAGGTAGGTAATAAGGAACTCGCCTAATCGCTACTCCAATCCATATCAAGAAATAATAGCGACGATAGGATTAATCAAGTCACCAGAAGCACGTAGTTTGGCAAAGGTATAGTAAGTGAACCCTATAAACATATCAACTACGCAGCAACCCGTTGCGTAGACTTGAACACGTTAAACATCAAACAATAGTTAAACTATTTAGAAGTCATACTAAACGGTGTATTTTATCTCTCGTATTTGGCCGGCCATTAACTTCACAGCTAGCAATTGGGGCAACAGCATTGGCCTCGGCGAAGGCATACCCGGGGTAGTATAGTATCGATAGGTATTTACCCCTTTCCACTCCCCAACGCCAGTTTTGATTCCACGCAACTTTCACGTGGTCATGCCCTCCTGAGGGGTAACATTCTTCGCTGCTGCCAATTTGCGCCTTTCAACCCCTATGCGCGCTGCCATCTCGAACGCGGTGTCCTTACCCCGTGCCCGGCGTGCGTTGCGCCGATTCTTCCATCTCTCGTAGCAGCAGAAACAAAGTAAGAGGAAGACAACCACCCCAATCACAGATGCGCTAGCTATCACCTCCGGCGTGGTGGAGGGTGTGTCGTCGCGTTTGATTACGGCGACGGTGATGGCCGTGGCGCTCTGTGAGTGATGAGTTGAACTGACTGTTGTTGGCGCGGCTTCCGCCATCCGTGTTAACAACAGGGTTATGACGGCTAGAACGTCGGTCTTACTTGGGAGCATGATGACTTAACGGTTCTCCTATCACCACTGGCAATCCTCGTTGTAGCGATGTTAGGGGTCTTCGATATGGTGGCTACGCAAAGATGTGCGCTATATTATAGCCGCGGTGAGAGCACTTGTAAAAATAGGTTTATGGTATGTGTCTACAATTAGATTTGGATGTTCATTGTTTACTTGTTCTTGATCAGATCGGCCCCCTTCAAAGCCACAATAGGTTATCATTATTCGTGGAACAAGGCCACGAAGGGTCCCTATGTTTCATGCAAACCAGGACCACGAAGCTCCTTTGCTCGATCAGGGAGCTTGAGATTGTATTAAAATGGGCCGGTCTGCTCACCCTGTCCTCTCACTCTCATCAGTCGCACAACACTAGAAACACACACTAGAACCGGATCATCATTATTTGCCATAACTACCACAGTTAGCAAAATGGCGCAAAACCCGTTCATCAGCATCTTCCAGGCCATCTTTGTAATGGCCTCAATGGGGTGTGTTATGGGAGTCGGCATCGTGGTCAGTGTCATTTGCGGCATTTTCTTTGCGCTGGAAGGTGACGGTGACAAGGTTAGCGCATTTTTTTTTACAACCAGCCCGTTCAGGGACAGTTCAACCGTTTTGCGGAGGACCTTGATGGCTTCGTTGTAGCTTCCTTTATGACAGCTTGCTTTAGCGGGGGTATGGTAGCGCTGATCTCTTCGTGCGGCGCGGTTAAGAGGTGCATTGGTAGAATTGAGGGCTGGCTGGGAAACACCGTAACGCGGGCTAACGAACTCCAGGCTGAACAGAATCTTGTTAAGGAGCAGGCCTAGAGACTAATGTCGAGACTGAAGGTAAATATGCTTGGGCAGGACTCATACAACCTGAATATTGGCCTATGAACCTACCTACCTACAGAGGAATACCATAGTAAATAGTGGCTCCTGGACTTCTACTTCGCTTCGTAAGATAACTACCTACTAAGGTACATAAATAATTGACCAATCGATTCAACTTCATCGCACGCTTCTTTATTTGAATACATACGTATGTCACTCGGCTATTCGTGTCTTAACCCTTGTTGTCGACTGTTGAACTATATTGTATGTACATACCTGGGACGCCGGATTCAGAGCCTTTGAGGGGTTATTAGTAAACACCTAAGTCAACAACTTGTTGGCATTTAATAATCTTGTTCCGCAATGTTGTCATCCAATGCCGCCCGTGCTGCCAAAACGGTGATTGCCCATAAATAGGTAGGTACCACTGCTTTTCACTGTCCCGGCCTGTCAAGCCATATTTCAGACCAAGAAGACGTTGTAAGAATTACAAGGGAACCGCATTGTCACCAACCTGTAAAGCCAAGCAGTAGTCTAACTAACTTCTTAAAGTTGCACGATGTTCCCATCATCCGAAGGATACGGGCAGGTAGCGTACGACAATATCCGTCGAGCAGAGGGAACAAGTTGGGAAGCCAGAGATTGGCCTAATGGGGCTCCAGTTCCTACCGATGCCCACAATGTTCCTCTCGTACTAGCGGCAACTCCAAAAGACCAGGGCCAACCTACCGGCCGACCCTACCGCAATCCACCCGGAAGTAGTTGTTCTAGCCGTCTCCAAGATGATACGACTACACCAATTCCTTTGCCAACCGACCTCTCCCTCAAACTAACAACCGACCTGTTTGACCCACCAGCCCTCTACGACGACGCCATCGCCGAGATCCACGCCACCCTAACAGCACCGAACCAGCTACCCCGCGAGCACTGGAACCAACTCGCTGCGATCCTCACGCGGGGCACCCACGCCGTCACCTTCTCCCGCCTGATGCTTCTCCGCGACTGGCCGGTCTTCCAAGCCGCCTGGCACCAGTTCCAACACGACGTCCTAGAGCACCACGACCCCCCTCCCACCACCACCACCACCACCACATCCCCATGGCGCGTCACCCGGCCCCCCTCCCGTCTCCGCACCGCCGCCAGCAACACCTGGCGCTCGCTCTCAGGCAAAGAACCCGCCGCCGCCGACAATCCATCATCCTCATCATCCGACCTGGGCCTGCCCAACACCCGGCTGCTGCCTCACCTCCTACTACCGGCCCTGCACCCTCCGCAGCCGACTGAGCCGACCGAGCCGGCTGATACTACCGGCGCCAACCCCGTCGACGCGGCAACCCTGGCCCGCTGGACCGGGACAGGGACTGGGACAGGGACGGGGGCTGAGCCCATCCGCGGCCATTGGCGCCGCGGGACGGGCCAGCAGCCGCGGCGGGAGTGCACGGTGGAGGACTACTACGCGCGGTTTGTGGTGGTGTGTTTGGGGGGGCTGTACGGCTCTTTGCCATCGGCGGGTGGGGATGTGGAGGGAGATGGAGAAAAGGGGGCAGAGGCGTGGCGGGAGAAGTTGGGGTGGTTGCGCGGAGAGGGGGGCGGGGGGAGGGAGAGGGGGGTGGTGGAGGGTGTTGGAGAGCAGGTGTGGATTTTGTTTCACATGTTGTACTTTCTGCATTGTGCGTTTAGAGAGGAGGTGTTGGATGAGGAGGGGGGAAGGTTTAGGAGGGTGTTTGGGGGGTTGTTTTGTGGGAGAAAAGAAGAGGCAACTGGTAAATAAAGTTGCCGGAGAAGTGACATTGGGGGGTTGTCAGGGGCTCCGTCCGGAGAGAGAGGAAGAAAAGAAGTATTAGCACAGTTACATTGATACATCGATACCTAAATTCCTATATAGCACCCTTATCATTAACCCTTTCGCTAACAGGCCGCCACTTAAGGATGATTACACCCATGATTACTCTCCTTCAACCATATGCAACTTGTACGGTTCCATTAACATCACTCGTCCCTGTGAACAACTGAAAACTGGTGTCTAAAGTTTGGTAGTATCAATCTGGTCAAACTTAACGTAATGAAAAATAGGTAATGAGCGTGAGGCGCAACATCAAATAAAAAACCATCCCGTCGTAAACCCCAACGAAACATGATCCAAACATCACGCTCGCTTCGCCCCCTCTCAAGTTCCGAAAAAGCCAAGACCGCTAAACTCTTATCGTGTGTAAACGTTGCCGCAACTTGCCAACAGCTCATACGCGGCTAAAATCACCAACATGGCTCGCCATCGCTCCCCATCACGCTAATTCTGTAACAAAACTCGGAAAGGCTGTTCTAAGTTTGGAGGAGATCGCGGCTACCATCCTCGTAAATCTTAATGGTGGGAGTCTGTACACACAGTCAGCAAGGTCTCTTTATAAACAGGCAACAGCAAAACATACAGTATCCATGCCGTGCATCTCGGAGAAACGGCAGTCGTCACCAAAGTAGCACGACCCGGCGTTTGAGCAATGATGACCGAGGTTGCACGTAACCTCGCGGCAATGATGTCCAGAGCCGCAGACTAGGTTGCGAGTCTTATGGCGCAAGGCAAGCAACTGGGCGGGAGTCAGACGCTCTCCGTGGTAGAAATTGCAGTTGGTGTTTTTGCAGTTGTTGGCCAAATGGTAGCGGTTGCAAAGATTCATGCCGCTCATCTGCCTCCGCTCCTCGAGGGCCTTGACTGCATTAATGTCGGGCTTCCCTAAGGGTACATCCACGCGCTCGTTATTGGCGTTGAGCATATAAAAGGGACGAGTCGATGCTGGTTTTTTCTGGCTCGCAATGTTGATAGTCAAGGGGGCGGTGTTTCGTCCAACGCTAGCATAGCTATTGGACTGAGCCTCGGCAGGCTTGCTCACGGCAACCGGGGCCGGAGCGGGCTTAGGAGATACGGTGGCCGCCGGGCTGGGTAGGCTGTTCATCCCGTTTCCGACAGGGCTGAAGAGCGGGGGCGGCGAAGTTCTGGGCCCCGAGTATGCCGGAGATACCATTGGGGTGGCTGAGAATGCCGGAAGGCCAGTCGGCTTGGATGGGATGGGCTCCGAGCGGAAGACCGAAGGGAAGGCAACGCGCTTGAAGGTAAACTTCCTGAAATCGGCAGCGGGAGTCGTCGTTTCAAGTAGACAAATCTTGTGGTTGCCGCGGAAGGACTCGAGGAAGGTAGCGTAACCGTTATCGTGGCAACCAGCCAAGATGAGGCATTTGCATTGAATGTTCTTCTCCATGAGTTCAAAGAGCTTACGCACTTTATGGTCGGCCTGTTCCTTGCCGTAGCCAACGTCGGTGAATGTGAATAGAGGCTGGGCGCGGGCGAACCCGCGGGCAAACTTGGTCAAGGCTGCATAGTCGGTAACAGGGAGGGTACCGGAGGCGTGGAGAGCCCGGGAGAGTCCCTCGACACTAAGGACGACGTGCACAAAAATGCTGTCGATGTTGGAGAGTTGGGGGTTGTCGTGGAAGTAAGCTTTAAGTTGTTGGTGGAGCTCATGAGCAGCTTGTCCGCCGCCTTCCTCCCCTCGGGCAATAAGGTCCTCCCGAAAGACAGCCCCATCTCCATCGACAACGACAAAGGCAAAAGGAGAGGCTTCCTGGACGGTGTTACTAATATGAGAGGGAACAGGAGAGTTTGAGATCCGGCCGCGCGAGCTGCACTGCAGGGTCCAGACACAGGCATCTCAACCCGGGGTTCGGGGGTCCGGGATGGAACGGGCCATGGAGTCCTGGGGCGGCGGGCAGGGACGGACTTGTGGAGACTTACGACAGCAACCTTGAGACCGTTCAACTCTCTCTCAGACATGCGCTGTTCTTTTTCCCAAATCACGGCGTTGCGCTTCTCGCGATCGCACTCGTCACATTTCTCGCGATAGCGGCGAAGCAGATCCACGTAGCTCATGTGAAGGTTCTGTTCGATCCCATGCCTGTCTCGGACAGAGTTTTCCCACGACTGTAAAGCAGCGAGGTAGGGCTGGGTAGGATCCCGCTCAACAGCGTCTGGCCCATCGTATCGGCTCATGATGGCGGTTTAAATGTATTAAGCACTGGCGACAGACAGGTGTCGATGTCCAAGCGAGGGGAGGGTGGTTGCCAGGATGGAGAAGAGACAGGCCGAATTAGGGTTAAGGCGGGTTGGGCTCTGCGGCAGAGCCTGAGTGGGCTCCCGAGAATGGCAGGCGCCGGAAAGAAGGATTGCGGCTTTGAGACCGCCCGCGATTTGTCGGCGACGCAAACAAGCTGAAGAGCAACGATCAGCAAAAAAAGAGGCAACCGTGGGTTCCTCCAGCGCTTTAAGGAACAATTAGGACGAAGAGGGGTGTACGATGCTGCTGCCTTTCGCTGCGGGAAGAAGGTGCAAAGCTCAAACGCTGGCCCATCCATTTTCTCCCCTTGCACGTGACCAAAGAGTGTTTGCTATTCCCTTGCTGTCTCAAGGGGTTAGGGTTGCTGCTCATCCTGATTGTTCACTGATCACTGCTGATCTGCATTTCCAAGATTCCAACAAGCGCCTTGTCGCAGCGCCCAGTGCCGCGCCACCACCGCAGCTGCGCCGTTCGACCCGCTCCACGGCGTGCCACCGAAGTGCCACCCAGGCGCCGCCTGAGTGGCATCGTGCCGCCAAGTGCCATCCTGCTGGCAACGCTCGAGGCGGCGCCGAGCAATGTGGAGCCAGGGATGCGGAAACTGTCACTGCAATTAACCCACCTTGATACGGAAATACACCACTTCTTCTCGTCTATATTGGTTGCGTTGCCATCAGTCACAGACGGAGTCGCGAGAAAGACCCCTGCTTCATTTCCTCCGAGTCCAGTACTAACTATACCCTCTAACCAACACACGAAGTGCGCGCATATGGCCTACGAGCCGTAACGATGCCGCTAGACCAGGAAACGTTTCACGTTGAAGCCTCTCGCCGGGGCTAATTCTAACTTCTACTCCGGCCCTAAACTGAGCTTCCGCCCTGGCTTCCCGCTGCTGCCGTTTCCACCGTGCAAAACACAACCCTCACGGATCCACTTGCATCCCTCTCACCACAGCACCCACCCACACCACCCCAGCAGCCCAGCTCCCGGCCAGGCGGTACGCGACCCAGACCACCTAGAACAGCAACCATGCAGAAGCACCCTCCCCTTCTCAGCCTCGGCCTCCTCGCGGCAGCCGTGTCGGCCCACCCCGTAACTGGAGCCGAAGGCACCCTCGTGCCCGGCTCAAATTCACAGTATGGGTCCTGGGACCTGGCCTTTTCCCGCGGCAACGCAGCCTTGGGGCACCGCTGGGCGGACTTGTCGGCCACGTACTCGGGCGCCACCGGAGGTTGTGGTCACGTGCAGGCAGCTGTATGGCCCGCCCGAGTTCGGGCGAGACGACGAAGGGTTGTGATGATCTGGGGTTTGGGTATGAGGTGGATGGGGGGTGGCTTGGGAATGGTATGTAGGTGACTAGCTAAGGTAAACAAACTGCTAGATGTTATGGGGGGCATGGGATGCTGCCAACCGACAGGTGCAGTGATTTGTGTTGATTATCGATGTCTCGTGTCGTGATAACTGTGCGCCAAACAATGTAGCTTGCCGTCGCTGGGGCAGGCGTACCTATTGCAATTACAGAGAAGGCTTAGTTGGAGTTAGAGTGTGGAAAAGGAGGTGTCGGAAGGACTTGCGAAGCGTCCGCGCGTGTGGCGGCAACAGTGGACAGTGAAACGGGTCAATGGTGAGTCTTCCTCCCGAGTTATCAAACACGCAGGCATCCAGGTCACGAAAGGAATTGGGTTAGATTGCGCTATAATAAACCAAAACATATGCACATGTATTTGTGGCTCTTGGTGATCGGGCCCAGGCTCCATTCAATAATATGTCAAATTAATATCCACATCCCACACTGACTGGCGTGCACCATGTAACGGACATCCGTATCCATGACGCGGAGTTTGGTGGAGGTCATTGTTTATGTAGCACTGCTGCGGGAACTCACCGGGCGGAAGTCCACCATGCGACGGTGGACCCCGGACCGGCGAGAAATGGCCCCCATGAACCGTGATCCAGTCCGCAACGGAGCCACCCGCCCCCTTCCCCCCCTCTCCCTTGTTTCTCCCCTCTCCCTTGTTTCTCCCTGCCACCTTTCCACGGCCAAAGCAGCAGCGAAGGCGGGTGGGCCGACGCCGGGGATAGTGTCGCCAAAGCCGAGGGAGCTAGGGCGGAGCCAGGGAGCTATGGCTCGGCGGAGGCTTGGAACAGAGAAGAGGATAGCGATGGAAGTACGGTGGTTGATATCGTACCGGGGCGGTACCGTGCTGGGACGAAGGCGTCGACAGGCTGAGTGACCAAGCGCCGATATGGGCGACCACGGGTGTCGTTTTTGATGTGAATGGTTCTGTGCCGAACCAGGCCGGCCTTGGTGCTAGTGACATTCATAACGCGGTAGGGTTGGATAATATTCGAGGTTGAGGAGAACGGGGGTTAAACCCCGAGAAGCGAGCTTCTCCTCTATGAAATAAAAAATAAGATTGGTGATTGTTATCGTCCGCTCTGTCTTGAAGTCATAGTTGGGTTCGTGAACGTCCGTAACCTAACGTGTGTCGAACCCCCGCCTTGAAGTTGATCAACGTGTTTGTCTTCTGATCTGCCACTGGCAATGTTCTGGGGAAAGGTCCGCCCTGCCATAATTTCCCCACGCCGGCCAGCAGCTTTGGAGGGTCGTATTGCCTGACAACGTTCGTGATGGAACGCTTGGGAAGACCGGGTAGCACGCGATAACGGGAAGAAGAATGCAGACCTGGCCAGACTTGTAGAGTCTGTAATGTTGTTGCAGGACGTGGTGCTTTGCTTGTCTTGTACATCTGTAAGCTTGAGGGAATGGCCGCGAGCAGGGGGATAAAGTTGACGGGGGAGAGGGTTTGGGGGGTTTCACGGTATCATTTAAAAGGCAGAAGATACATTGGTCTGTGAATGAGATTTGATCATGTTTAAGGCCTCACATTAACGGCCATCGCGTAATATGGTCTCGGCCAAGATAGGTGGGCAGAAATGCATCACAAGCTTTTGAACCTCGGCCCCCCCTCGTGGAAGGGATATCCCAGACCATTATAGGCCGATGGGAGTGCTTCTAGTATAACTAATTGGTGATGTGCTGAAAACGCTGTCACTCCGTCTCGGCCCAGGATCGTGAGGGAGGCCGATCCTGGTCGGGGGCGGTAAGTGGGGAGTTTGAAGCAACAAGAAGCTTGTTTTTCCCCAGACAAGTGGGCAGGTCGAACGGGGATCTGGGGCCGGGGGCTGGACGACTCAACGGCACTGGGAATGTTATGTTACACCATCGGCAAACAACCTGCCGTTTCGGAAGAGAGGAGCGGCGGGATCGGCGCGTAACGTCTGACGGCATGTGTGAGCCAGGATGTCAACTTGAACAAGCTCGAAGACACGACGGTACGGCGGGCAAGCTCGATGTTCACTAGTGAGCTGACTACTTGAAGTTGGATTGCCCCTTCTGGAATACCAATGTCTGCTGCAAGGGCTTGTTCGGGCGTTCCCGAATTAGTGCACATACATAGGACTGTGTACTTCGTAAGGCACTTAATTATTTAGCGGGCTGAGACAAGTCAAGAAGAGACTCGGAACAAATCTTGGAGCTTCCGGTTAAAACTCCGAGTGGCCCGAGTGGCACGTGTGCAAATGGACAAAAGTAAATATGTTGTTATGCGGTGTTGGCCATGAGCGTGCAAAGCACGGCAAGGAGCCGGCTATCCGAAGGCGTGCCGGTTGCCGGCTTGAGTTCTTGGGTTGATGATTTTGAGGCTGTTGTTTGGTTGCGAGAGGCCAAATTGCTGAGTTGTGCGTTCTTGGGCGTGGGTCAAAAGGACTTGGCGTCGCGTGGGTTTGATTCACGTCGCGTGCCTCCAGAACACTCAACGTCTGCGAGGCTGCCGTTGATTGGGTTGTCAACTTCTCTCGGGCACTTCCCCTTCCCCTTCCGCTTCCACTTCCACAGCAGCTCGAATTCTTCCTTGCACCGCGTCACACACCACCGCACTCGCCATTTCCATCGCACTTTTCCGCTCGAAAAGATTGCAAAAGACGCGGTGCGGCCTTTCTGTCGCCAAGTGCAGAATTATTGAATTTGATTCAGCCAAGGCCAATCGGGCAGCGCCCAGATTCGCTTCTTCACTGGTTGGCACTGTTGGAGAGGCGCAGCAGCCAGCACAGACCAGGGCAATCTGTGGGGGCGGCAAAAGCCCCTTTTCCCGTTCGAGGCTCCCCTGGCCCACCGGCTGAAACGGCTGTCAGGCCCACTGGGGGAAGAATCCCTGATTTGAAGGTCAGTCAGCCATGCTCATCATCAACGTCTGCCCATCTCGAGCCCTCTTTCTCTCGAGCCGGCGACGTTGAGATCTACGATGCCGAGCGACCTAGAAGGCACAACTGAGCCAAAAAGGGACCCCGAGCTGTTGGGCTCTGGCCCCCTTCCTCCGACATGATATCCGTCGCCTCATGGCTCGCCTCCTCCGGATGCTCCGGTCTCATCCGCGTGCTTTCACCATGGTCATCCAAGCCGAACGGTAGCCAACCCGAGAAGCTTAGGCCGACGGCATATCTCGACGGCCTCAGAGGATTCGCCGCATTTCTGGTCTACTGGCACCACCACGAACTCTGGGCCCACGTGCCCCCCCAACTCGTATCCTTGGAGTCGAGCTTTGGTTTCAACGACAGTCACTATTTCGTCACATTACCAATCATCCGCAACTTCTTCCACGGTGGCCACTTTGCTGTTGCTTCGTTTTTTGTTATCTCCGGCTACGTCCTGTCCGCCAAGCCCATGAGTCTCATCCACGCCGGCGAGCAGGCCAAGCTGGCCGACAACCTCGCCTCGGCATTGTTTAGGCGGTGGCTGAGGCTTTACATCCCGATCCTGTGCACCACCTTCATCTACATGACCTTTGTTCATGCCTTTGGCATCTGGATCGACGGCCTGCAGGCCAGGGGCAACTACCTCCAGGCGGCGTGGGATTGGTATACCGAGATCAAGAACTTCAGCTTCGTCTTCAGCAACGGCAAGGTTGGCTGGTTGAGCTACAACTTCCATCTCTGGTCGATACCCGTCGAGTTCAAGGGCTCCATCGTCATCTACACCTCCCTCCTCGCCTTCTCCAAGTGCAGCAGGAACGCCCGGCTGTGGTGTGAGGCCGGCCTGATCTTCTACTTCATGTACATCGTCGACGGCTGGTACTGCGCCCTGTTCACGGCCGGCATGATGCTCAACGACCTGGACCAACTAGCTGCGAAGGATGACCTACCGGCCTTTTTCGACCGGTTCCGCCCTTATAAAACTACCATCTTTTACACCATGTTCGCCGTCGCGCTTTATCTCGGGGGCTGCCCAGCCAACGGCAGCACTGCTGAGGACTTGGCGCGGAACCCGGGATGGTATCTGCTCTCGTTTCTCAAGCCTCAGGCCGTTTTCGACATCAAGTGGTTCTTCCTCTTCTGGGCCGCCGTGTTCCTCGTCGTGTCGACCCCCCACATTTCCTGGCTGAAGCGCTTCTTCGAAACGCGGTTCTGCCAGTACCTCGGCCGGGTTTCGTTTTCGCTGTATCTCGTCCACGGCCCGGTGCTCTGGACGCTCGGCGATCGGCTGTACGCCGCGGTGGGATGGCCCAAGGACTCGCGCTTCCTCAACATCCCTCAGTGGATAAATCTCTTCCCGCTACCCAAGACCGGGCCGCTGGGACTTGAGATAGCATTTCTGGTGCCGCACCTCATCCTGCTCCCCGTCACATTTTACCTGGCGGAGGTGGTCACGAGGGCATTTGACGAGCCTAGCGTGCGGTTCCCACAATGGCTGTACAAGACGACTTCCGCTTCACGACCGGCAAGGCTGCCGGCATGATATTTTGGCATTTGTTCTGGCACTCATTTCCTTGGACATATCTTGGACATGGTTTGGGCCTGTCATGTGTGGGTTGGGGCGCTTCCTAGGGGTATTTACCATGTACAAAATATGTATGGCAAACACACAAAAGAGGTCAGATAAGGCACGAGGCCCAACTCGGCGCGAGATATGCATTTCCTTGCTTCTTCAAAAACACTGGCTTCTTCATGGCGACGGCTGCATTTCCCGGGGTATCTACAGATTTGTACAGACGTATCTAACGAAGTTTCTCTGTCTGTGCATTAACTACATTTATCCAAGATAAACAGAAGCCTTCGACGCTTGCAATTTGCAATGCATGCTGTACCGTTCTCGGTTGTGTTGTCTCGCACGACCTGCCTCGTTCGTGTTCCTTCTTCGTTTTTTTGAGGCCAGACCAACCAATTATTACTGACACTAACCCCAGATCCTGCAGCCTCCCCTGAATGCGGGGCTGAATCGGGTTTAGTGGCTGGAGGGTCCTCGCCGCACAGTGCTCTGGAATGCGCCGGGATCCAGCCTGTCTCACTGCTGCCCGTGCCAATTTTTGTTGCCAATTTTCTTATCCGGCCCCATGGATCCAGAATATCGCCGCCCTCAGGGGGCGCCCGGAAACGGGAACCCTGCGATTTTCAGGCTTATGCCGGCTTCGCCAGACTCTCTTGCTCCTAAGGCTGATGGAAATGGGGAAGTTCTTGATGCCGAATTCTGGCAATGATCACCCGCAATCAGCATATCAGCATTCGCCATTCTCGAGCCACCGAGGATACGAGATCAAAACTCCCCGGGCCCCTCCTCCTTCCCAACCTGATCCCCATCGTTCTCTGCCCTGTCAGATCTTCGCTGATGTGCTGATGGCTGACGGGATTCTGCCCCCACCACCCATTTTAAGTTTGCTCAAGCTTCGCTGATACTGGCTTGGCACTAGCGCCAAAGTAACCTAGCGCTGGACTCTTTCGGGGTCTTTTTCTCTGAGCCTCGACTCCCGTCATCTCCTTTTCCTTTACCGCCGACCACCGACCGCCCGATTTCACCGCCCGATCAAACATTGACGATGCGAGGGTCGCAGTGACCACGGCCGAAGTCGAGTTGTGTAGTTCTGCTTCCGTCTCTCGCTTGTCCCCCGCCCCGAAGCCGAACCCAACTCCTGAATACCGACCGCACCCCGGCCGCTGACCATGATCGTGAGGGATCTTAAGCGCTTGACCCTTGTGGTCGGGCCGTTGGTCGTTCTGCTCTTGCTCAGCATCGCCCTGTGGCACTCGCGTGCCGACTACGTGCGCTCCCATGTCGGCGCCCTGCTCAACAGCCCGGACTCGAGCGGCTACCACCGCAAGCCGAAGCTGACCCCCGGCGAGACGCACTACGAGATTTACTCGGCATCGTCGGCCGACGGCAAGTTCTTCAACATCCAGTTCGGCAGGGACGCCTTCAATCCCAACATCATCCCGCACCAGAAGATCAACAACACCTGGCATGTCGTCGGTCAGCTCTGGACTGACCCTAGTAGCAACACGCCCGCGAACGAGGCGTACGAGGTCGGATGCGTCGCGCAGTTCATCAACGGCGTTCTGATGTGCATTGACTATGTGCACCCTCTGCCCTACCAGCCGTCGCCGGGTGGCAAGTGCGAAGGGGATATCTCCTTCTACAACCTGAACGTCGGGCCCCACGACGCCCGCGTCTTCTTCGGGCCGCAGAACCCCATGACCATCTACGGTTCCAACGGTGCCTACACCTGTTTCGGCCAATTCGTCCGGGACTTCCGTAAGATGGTCGATTGGGAGTACGAGCTGATGACCAACACCGACTTCGAGGACGGCACCGAGATGGTGCGACCCCCGCCGTTTTTCCCTCTGGAGAAGAACTACTTCATCTTCTGGGACAAGGATAACGACATGTACGTCCACTACGATACCTACCCGAAGCGGGGTTATGCGAAGCTTGAACGCGACGGGAGCACCGGGCCGGAGCTTGCGACCAAAACCGCCGAACACGACGGAAAGTGTCTGCAACGTTACCTCCCTAAGCTACCCCCTACGCTCGAGTCGATTCACCAGGCGACCAACTCGCTGAAGATCACGCTGTGCAACCGCGCCGACAAGAAGTGCGAGGCCCACGACGGTAACACCTACATCATGACCATCATCCAGCACAAGACGTATTACGAATACCACAGCGAATACGACCCCTACGTGATGCTCTTCCAGCAGCGCGCACCCTACGAGCTGTACGCCATCTCCAAGAAGCCCCTCTGGATCAGCGGGCGTAAGCATCTTAAGGGCCGGCGCACCGACATGATGTACGTCACCTCGGCTAACTGGAAGGAGCGGGGTGTCAACTACCACGGCTATCTGGACGACATCGTCTTCCTCGGCTTTGGTTTTGAGGACAAGCATGCCGGAGGAATCGATGTCCGCGCGGGTGATCTGCTCGTCGACTTTGGTCTCTGCGAAGAGTCATGATCGTCGCCGACGTGTTATCATCGGGGATCGAAGCGCCCCTTTTGTACCAACCGACCCGAGACCGCGGTCACAGAGCAGCCCGACGATCGCCCGAGACAATTTGACAACACATCCAACACCTCTTTCGCCCCGCAAGATCCACCCCACGCCCGGTTTTGCTGCGATCTTAGGCTCTGAGACACCTCCACCCCTACCGTGTTTAACGAGGACCATGTCGTGGAACCGCAGCGTCCTCGATTACCTGTATCCGGACGTCGGATTCTTCGCAATATACCGTTGCCAGCTTTCACTTGTCGAGACAGCCAGGCGGCAACTCTCTACCAACCACCGCAGATCAGCGTCGTCTTCAGAGGTTCCGCCCTCTCAGTTTCCTCCGCAACTTACGCAAGCGGGTCTCTCCGCCACCCGCATCCGGCCCCCTTCTGTGTCCCCCAACTTTTTTCTGGATTTCAAGACTTCTTTCTCGTACATATTTGTTTCTAATGGCGTGTATGATGCGGTCCTGGTTCTGGTGTGTCATGACTTGGAAATGACGGGCTTCGGCGTTCGTGACAACAGGCAGGGTGTTCAGGATTATCTACAGGTGGTGTTTAGAGTCGGGCTGGGGCTTATATCGCATTTAATACTTTCTGCTGTTGGATATCGCATACGAATTAGTGTCTATACCTCATCAATGCGGATATGCTTTGCCTGCCGTCGCTCATCATCTCCTGCTGCACATCCCACCCACATTACGCGCCCATTTTTTCACTTAACAACCCAGGCCCTATCCATTCAACGATCGCCTACGCTCCTTCACGGACAGGCTGCTGGATTGCATTGGCGATGGCGTGCCGCCTCCGCGCAACGCAGAGCCCACTCAGATCTCACCGCCGCCAACCCGCCGCGAAACCCGCCGTCCCGGGCCGCCTACACGCCGCCGCCGCCGCACAATCTGATGCCCAACTTCGAGTTTCCGTCTGCCTCCCTGGTCCCTGCGGCTGCAATGCTCTGTTCGCCCCCCCTTGTTTTTGTTCTGAGTATCGCTCGGGCTTTATGTACAGACATGTATGCTGTTCAGGGGTGCAAAGATAGATACCCTACTCTACCTCCCTCCCATATCCCCATCCCCCCCAAAACGTCAAACGTGCACTTGCGGCCCTCCCCAGTAGAACACGCCATAGCACAGCAAAAACACAACACACCACAACCCCCCCTCCCTCTCCCCCGGCACAGCCCGCCGGAAACCCCATCCTCCCCAGGTACCGCGGCACATGGCGTGGCTCAGCCAGGGGGGATGCAACCCAACCCACCGTGTATACATGTCCATAGGCACATCCCTACACGGCCAAGCAGGAACTGAACTGAACTAAACTACCTACCTCCACTGGATTTTGTATGGTGTTGGGTCAGTCTATCGGGCCGCCGCCGCCGCCGCCGCCGGTCGGTCGGGTCGCGCTGTTGGGCCGCTCCCGAGACACAGGTCTGGCACATGCGCCGCTGGGCTGCTGCATCTTGGTCTTTGCTAGGGGAGGGTGAGAGGGGTTGTGTGGGTTGGATATGGTGGTCGGGGTGGTTAAGGTTGGGGTGGGCGGGCCTGTTCTTGGGCAGGGGAGGGCCTGTTTCGGGGTTTGGTTTGGTTTCGTGGGTTGTTGTTTGGGTGGGTAGGTGGGTTGTTGTTTGGGTGGCTGGGTGGGTTGGTGATGTTGGGGTTGGGTTAGGTGAGTGTGGAAAGAGTGTAGGAGTGTAAGAGTCAAGGAGGGGGGAGGGTGGTACTGGGGCAAGGCTGGGAACTTGACGACGCCAACTCAAGTCTGATGCGACAGCTATGCAGTAAACTAATCCATTCTCATTGCATCGTATCGTAAAGTGACAAAGGAAATAAAGATGCGTATCCCGAAAAGCGGGCGTGGCACATGTGTTCTGACGGTGGTCCGCCGTCGCACAACGAAGAATCTCCGCTCTTGCAACCCCCGAACAAAACAAAAACAAAAACAATGCCCCCAACACCAAAACCAAATCCCACCATGTGTGTAACCATTCAACTCCATCCATGCACCATCACATCGTCAACATGCACCAACCACCACACCACCCATAATGCTCCTCTCACCACCACCACGCTCAATACCGATACCGCTCATCAGCATACCCCCGACTCCGCTTGCGCCTCCCGCCCTCCAGATCCTCCGCCCCGTACCGCCCACCACCACCCCAGTCCCACTCGCCCCTCCCACTGCGCGGCTCACGGTCCCGCCCGCGCTCTCCCCCGCCCGCGCTGCGCGGGATCTCCATGCGCTCGATCGCGCGCCTCAGGCCCGCAATATCCTCCACCTCTCTCCCCTTACCCTTGCTCCCCTTGCCGACAGAATCGGTATGCTTCAGGATCCCCTTGACCTCGCCGCCCGGGAAAGGGCGATTCGCAATCTCGGCGTTGTGGCGCTCGCGCTGCGCGCGCACCTGGTCGTCCCAGCGCAGCTGCTTGCGGCCGGAGGAGCCTGCGCCGCCGCCCGAGCCCGTGGAGATGGAGCCGTCGCTGTGGTGGACGACGGTGGAGGCGCGGCGGGGGAGATAGGGGGCGCCGACGGCGTAAGGGTCGCCGATGGTGGTGGTGCCCGACGTCGAGGGCTCGATGTAGCTGGAGGTCGACAGGCGGCGCTTCTGCTCGCGCCGCTGGCGCCGCCGCTCGTCGTCGTCGTTGTGGATCACGTAGCCGTGCGGGTCGTCGGTGCGCCGCCGCGAGCTGCTGCTGGTGGTGCCGCTGGTGCCGGTGTAGTAGAGTGCTGACTGGCTTGGGTCGATGCCGTCGTCGCGGGAGCGGGAGCGGGAGGAGGAGGAGTGGCGGCGGCGACGGCCGTATTCGTCGGCTAGGGGCACGAGGCCGAGGGGGATGTCGCGGCTGCCGGAGCGGGAGCGGGAGCGGGAGGATTTGCCCTCGCGGTCGGCGTCGCGATCGCGCTCGCGGTCCATGTACACGATGTGAGGGGCGGTAGAAGAGCGCTTGAGGCGAGGCTCGCGTTCGCGGTCACGGTTGCGGTCGCTGCGGTCGTAGCGGTCGCGCGGGTCGCGGCGGGAGGGGTAGCCGTAGGCGTCGTAACCGCTGCCGTACGGGTCGCTGTAGTCGTAGGGTTTGGTGCCGGCCATGTAGACTCCCGAGTCACGTCTGCCGGAAGGGGACGGGGACTTGGAGCCGCGAGGTGTGTGGCCCGAGAAGTAAGGGGTCGGCTGGCGCTCCGACAGGCTTCGCTGTGACTCGGGCTCGGCCTCGCCGAGCTTGCTGAAGGGAAACTTGCGGTCATACTTGCGCACGTCTGGACGGGAGCAGTTTCTCCCGTCCCTGCAGGGGTGGACCTTTTCGGTGATGTCCTGGGCCCCGTCCGAGTAGGTGTTGTAGTAGACCTTGGTGAGACACATCTTGCCGGTGTTGGGTGCTCTGCAAAAGAGAAGAAGAAGGGCAAAGTTGTTTGGTGGGCAGTGAGGTAGGTGAAAGGGAAGAATAGAATGGCCTTCAAGCGGTGTCCTTGTAGGAACCGTGTGTCCACGGGGACGGCGGGCAGACTCAGGTTCGGTGTCAGTCGGCCGTATCCGAGACAAGACAGTCACAGTGTCGTCTGATATTGTTCAACGACATGAGGACATCGAAGAGAGTCCGGTGGGCGGTTTGGTGGCAGGGAGGGGGTCCGCGGCCAGATATATTGAGGTCTCTCGACTCGGGTATGGCAGTGCTTGTAAGAGACCGTGTTTGAGGGCGGGCTAGATGGTGGCAGCTGTTACTACTCAGAGTCGGCTTCTTGTGGGTTGAATAAGACGGTTAACAGCCGGGGCCGACGACCCAAGGGCGGGTGGCCGTTTCTTGTTATATGAGAATGGGACGTGAGCCTGGGTTGGAAAGGGAGGGTTGCCCCCCGGGTCGGCTCTCGCGCATCCTTGCATGCTTGGCAGCATCTCGTGCTCTCCGTTGACACCCCTCCTCGCCCTCCGTGTCTGCGCTAAAGCTGAAGATGCCGTCAAACCTGGCACAGCTTAGCCATTCTCCGGTTCCCATAGTGGCTGTCTTCCTTGGACCCGGGGGTGGGCGCAGAAACCATCTGCACCGCAGGTGGGTGGGTGTGGGTGCTAGAAGCCAATAAGACACCGTCGACAAAGGCTGAGCTGGGCGGGTGACCCTGATAGGTGGATGGTGGGTGTGGAGGGCCGGAAAGGCAAGGGTCCTGTGATGCTCCCGCTGTTCCCTGTCTCCCTCTTCGTCATTCATCCAACGATCGAGCCCTCCTGCTGCCGGCGTCCTGTCTGTCCGTCGTTGGTGGGTGACGTGAAACGGAGCTCAGGGTGAGGTAACCCATAGGCGCTGCGGCGTCTGCGGCACACCCAGCGGGTTGGAGCCGAGAGCACGAAACAAACCATGCTCGCAAAAATAGCAAGCAACCAACTAGGCCCGATGTGGTCGAACCCAAATGCACCCCGTCACCATCCATGCTGGCATCCATGATCGGAGCGACAAACAGAACATCTGCGGCCGCTCTCCGACCGGGCAACGTATGCACGAGAGGGGTTGCATCCCTGGATCGAACCATATATCCCGTATGCCCTTCTCACCGAGCCATTGCCATACCTCACGCCTCGTGCTGCTGTGCCACGCGGGGTTGCCTGTTGGTTGCGTGTTGCTTCAACTTGTCACTTGTCTTGTGGGGGCGCTCGCCAAGCCGACAGCGACGGAGCACGAAACGCAGCCGCTAACTCCGGCCTTGGCCGCCCAATTGTTACAGGCCAGTATCAAGCCGAGGCGCGACCGGTTCGGAGCCAGCATGCATGCAGCCAGCAAGCCAGCCCAGAAGCCCCTTGTTGTGCTGCATGCAGCAGCGGCAATGCAAGTCATTCGGGCAGCAACCCGCGTGGGAAACTCTGGCGAATGTGTCGAGGCTGAGTCTCAAATTGGGAGAGGGACAACGTCATCTGGCTCGTTGACTGGTCCCGGTTTTTGACAGCCATGGGAGGACGAATCGAAGGACACAGCCACCGGCCCACGGCATGTGGTTTCTCGATGCGTGCTTGTCGCCTCCACATCCCGCCGTTTAGCCTTGCCCAGGCACCACGTATCGATCACCGGGCATGTCCGTGGAACTTGGCGACGGAGAGTCTGCGGTCGTGAGAACACAGCTCGGTCTGGCTGGCGGCAGGGGCCACAGGCCGTCGGGATGTAACCGTTTTCTTCGCTTCTTCCTGCAGCTAAGAAGAGCCGCATAGACGCCTCGATGCTGTTCCTAGTCACCGACACGAGAACTGTTGACCGTCTAGATGATTAGTTCAACCGCGGCCTAGTCCGGCGCGATCCAACTCGCCACTTGATGGTTGTTCAGCCAGACAAGGCTTGACACGAGCCAGTCATCCGGTTTGGTCCACCCAGGACCATCGTGTAGCGTCATCGGGACCTTGGCAGAGGGCAAGCCGGGAAGTTGATCGCTGACCGAGGTGAGTCTGCCGAGCTGCCGAGTCAACCGAGTTACGCAAGCTCGCCACCATCCCTCTTGTGGGTGGGCGAGGCTTTGAAGTTAAGCCACTTGGCCGGGTATTTCCTTAAGCAAAGAGTCGCGTGCTCACTCTGGAAGGATTGCTTCAGCCGTCGTACAAGGAGAGCAAGTCTTCGGAGTGCGGTCGCGGCCTAACAGAGGCGTAATCGGAAGCAGTCCGCAGACATGCCTATTCCACAGGGACACAGGGTTACGAAGGTGTAACCATCTGGAGCGAGAGGCCGAGGGACGCTCGATTGGGGAATACGAAAGGTGGAAGGCGAAAGGCGAAAGGCGAAAAGCGACATGCAAGGCCGCTACCTATCCTGGTGGTTCAATGATGCATCGCCGGAAATGGGGCTGTTGTAGAATCCGAGTCGTCCAAAAGTGAGGGTTGGGATGCGCTGGTGCAACCCGTACCGCGCATCGCTGTGGACTGGTAGTGTTGGCGAAAAAACTGCCAAGCAGACGGGACCACGGCGGGCGCTGTAGCACTTAACGCGGTCCTAAAATTTTGGATCGTTAGGGCTAAGCATTGCGCCCGATAAGTTATCGGGCATCCATGGGCCCACTATGAAACCACATCCCATGGAAGCTGGGTGACCACAACCGTCTGAAACACAAACAAACCATCTACTAAACTCATTCCAGTCGTCAGGGCACCCGCGTCTTCATCCTTCTCGCGCCACGATGCAGACGCCGAGTTATCTTCTTTCTCAAATATGCGGAATTTCAGTGGCGTGGCAGTGGGCTCATTTCGGACCCGTTAGGTCCGGCTTTGGTTTACTGTGTAACTGCCACTTGAGCGCACCACAATGTGCTTACCCACAGCGACACGCACCAGCACCCGATGAATATGGTGGTTGCTGCTAGATCACCAATCATTCTAGGTTCCGTGGTTGGCGTATGATATCATTATTCCAGCGGCACATTCTTGAAGATTATTACAGATGGGATAGTCATTGTATTAACAGGTTATGTATCCATGCAAAACTAATTACGCGGTATCAGGTCGAAGTTCAATGTGTACCGCTCCTCCTCGACCCATCCCGTTTGTGAACGCCAATGCCGCCCCCTCTCTAGGTACCAAACCCCAAACAAAACACCAGAAACCATGCCAGCAGGGTCACACATCACGCCACTACTCAAGAATGGAAGCCCTTTCCAATCCCCCTCACCCTAAATCCCAGACCCTGAAGCTCGGCGTGATCAACAACATTACGCCCGTCGAACACCCACCGCGGCTCTTGCATCATCCCCGCGACTTCGGCCCAGTCTACCGCCTCCTGGTCCTGCATCCCATTTTGACTCAAACTGCAGTTATTGCAGTTTTCCGAGCATGCTGTCAACGGGTTGAGCCTCCCAATAGGGTCGTCTGAAGGCGTCGACGCCGCTTCCTGCGACAGCTTCTCCAGGTCCACGAT
Source organism: Chaetomium cochliodes (assembly GCA_023383405.1). Lineage (NCBI taxonomy): Eukaryota > Fungi > Ascomycota > Sordariomycetes > Sordariales > Chaetomiaceae > Chaetomium > Chaetomium cochliodes. The sequence goes on from JAKWJL010000007.1 coordinate 931,986, forward strand.
ACCTCTCTCGCTCAAGCCAGCGCCCAAAGCATGAACCGCGAGCCCAGCATGGCTTGGCTTTGTCATCTTACCCGCAGTAGCCGTGTAGCCCCTCGCCTGACGCCCACGGAACTGTTTCCACTGCGTCAGAATGCAAGCGGCACTGGCTTCCTGGACGCATTCCCGCCAACTCGAGCAAATCTTGACTCTCTCCCTCTGTGCAGCACTCAGTCCCATTTGTTGGACCTCCTCGAGAATATCAGCCGCAGCACAGCCGGGATCAAACACAGCGATTTCTCGCGGCATCTCCGACGCTAGGTCCTTGATGATGTGGACCGCAATGCTGTTGCGCGTGTCGTTGGTCCCATCCTTGAAAGCAAAGCCCAGCACCGCGATCTTCTTCCCCCGGAGGGACCCATTCAGCTCTCGGACAACATTGCGGGCAAATCGCTGACGCTGATCTTGGTTCACCTTCAAAACCGCTAACCAATATTCGGCCACGACGTCGAGGTGTAGCTCCCTGGCAAGGTATGAGAGGTTGAGGATATCCTTTTCGAAGCACGACCCCCCGAACCCGATGCCTGCTTGCAAGAACTTGGGCCCCAACCTCAAGTCTTTCCCAATGGCGAGACTTACGTCATCCACGTCGGCGCCCAGGCCGATTTCCTCGCACATGGCACTCACCGCGTTGATGCTGCTGATGCGTTGCGCGAGCATGGTGTTTGCCACAAGCTTGGCGAGCTCGCTGCTGAACGTGTTGACGGTGACGATGTGAGCCGTGGGCACCCATGCCGCGTAGACATCCTTCAAAACAGCAGCTGCCTGGAGGCCGGCAAGGCTTCGAGCGCTCCCGATGAGGATTCGGTCCGGGTGCATCAGGTTCTCGACGGCGGTGCCTTCGGCGAGGAACTCAGGGTTGGACAGGACTTCGAAGCTGCTATCGGGACGTTGATGACGCAACTGGTTTGGGTCAGCATGATCGTTTTCGTTTTTCTAAAGCGATATACGCACAATGTCCTGAATCATGCGCGCTGTACCGCAGGGCACTGTGCTCTTCTCGACAACGATGGCACCTTCTCTAGCGTGCTTGGCCACGGTGCGGGTGGCGCTCTCCACGGCGCTGACATCGGCCATGGACCCGGCCCCCAGTCCTTGCATTTTGGTGGGCGTATTGACGCAGATGAAGATAATGTCTGCTTCCACGATGGCTCCGACAACGTTGGTTGAGAAAACGAGGTTTGGTTGGCGTGCTTTGAGCTCGACCGGTCGAACAAGCCCGGGCACGGAGACGGTGGCGTCGCGGGTACCATCTCGGCCAACGCGGACCACCTTTAGCAAACCGTCCTCGTGGATGGGGAGATGCGCAGAATTCCATGCTGCTACACGCTGTTCGTTCAAGTCGACGACGTTCACCAGGATCTGGGGGTTGTGGTATGCAATCACAGCAGCGGTCGGGCCACCTGTTTCGTCGTTAATCACTCCTGCACCGCATCGAGAGGGGATTGGGCCGCACCATACCGACAAATCCCGCGCCGACAAAACACACATTCTTCGCGGCGGGGCCGGAGCGGCTGTCAGTAGACTCCTCCACCGAAGAGACGCTGCCGTCTTCTAGCAGCCGCTTAGCCTGCATCTCGGGGGAGCCGACTCCCGAGCTCGGCGGCGACGTATCGGGCGTGCCATGGAGCCACTCGTTTGCTGACCATGGGTTGGGTGTCGACATCCCAGCAGTCGTCGTCGATGCAATAGAATGAGAGCTCGGAAACGACCTGCTCAACTGGCCGCCCATCGAGGAGGCTGCTGGCCCGGGTTGCTGAAGACCGGGAGAGCTGTTCATGGCTTGCCTCAGAGTCTCAGTGTCTGATAGCTGGCTAGGTACGTTATCCGGTTTCTGTTCTTTCTCGTGATCGGTGAAACAGGTCTGGTTCGGGGGCGAATGGGTCTTCGCGGAGAGGCTCGCTTCAGTTGAAAGGATGAGGGTATATAATGCCTCCTCCCGACCGGGCGTCCGGTAGCGAACGCCCCCGAGACCGCGTGGCCGTTCCATGCCCAATTTGCCAACTATTCTTTTCACCCTCAGGGTTGGTCATGGTTCTTACACTGTCATCCGCGCTTCAAGTCGAGAGCTGAAACCTCTTTCCGCCCTATCATAATCGTCTCCTAGAAAAGGATCTTCCTTGGCCTTCCCGGTCACGACTGGTAGTCACCGCCACGTCGCCCGACTTGACATATCCGGATGCAAGGCGGAGGCTCCGGCGTAGAATGTAAATCATACCCGTTACCTTTGGCTCCGCGGTTAAACCGGGAATTCTGAAACCCTTCTCGAGCTGACGACGCATCAACTATGGTATCATGGAGCTGTTGGTTGCGGCCAGGAGATGCGAGCACCCGACACACAACGAAATAGTGGAGCATTGGCAGCGGAAAGGCCCGACTGCTGCGCCACGGCCCCCCTCGCCCAAGAGACATTTCGTCTCGAGATGGAAGGTTGGATATCTTGGGTTTGCTGATCAAGACGCGGCACGAGTATGTTGAGCCTCACCCGAGCAGCGGCTACCGGGTCGATCTCCGGTAGGGTACCCCGGTTCGGACTTGGCATACACTACCTCTATCTGGTATGTGTGTGCAGCACTGGTACAGCAGTGCTGTGTAAGTCGTGGATCAACGCGGCATCGAGGATCTGCTCGGGGGTTTATCTGTGAACCCTGGCGATGGGCCAGCCCTAATACAACGGGCCTTGGCCAATGCCAACCCAGTGCGGTGTGAGCGGGAGCTTCCGTTGAAATCCAATCGTTGCTAGACCTCGACTTAGACCCCGACTCCGTATCACATCTACGTAGGTGGCGCGCGGTCACCGCGGTGTGTCACTCTAGTACCTTGCACAAAAACGCCCGCCAGTTTGCCAACCCGAAAGGCGTGCGTGCTCTGCCTCTTGTCCGACCCGGATTACCCCAGCAACCCGCCACGCAAAAGCACTCGGCGGCGCGCCAGCTTCCGAGGCGATCTCTAGAAGTTGAGGCGCAGGAGGCAACACGGCAGAGGAAACTTGCGGCTTTATCAATGAAGAGCCGGCGGAGTAACCATTGCAATTCCCGGGATTTCCTCCATGCCCTCTCCAGAACCGCGCAACAAATCGCCTACCATGCGGTCACCGATTCCCGTACTTTCCGTTATTACCTTGCGGGTTCAAGCTGCCAATAGCGCGTACGATGGCAGGCTCTGTAACAATGGCAGTTACGACACCCCTGGCACCGATTTGACATGTAAGACACCGGCTCGTTGTCAGTCGAGCGGCCGCTAGAAGGGCTAACTCGGCGGCAGACGTCCCGAATGCATGGAACGCGGATAGCAAAGGGTTCTCCTGCATCGCGGTTAGTGATCGGCCACACACCTTCCCCACCGCGCTTACCGCCCCGGCTAACCAGGGGAGAGAGGCCAGATCCGGGATTCACCGCCGGCCTTCGACGTGACCTGGAGGTGGTCGTCGGACCCCGGGTCCGTCCACTCGTACCCCCACGTCAAGTTCTCAGACCCCGCCCTCCCGGTACCCCTGTCCAACATCTCGGCCCTGACGCTCTCGGCCCAGTGGGCCATGGGCCCTGGATCGACATCGCGGTCTGTGCCCGGTATCGACTCGCCCGGCTTGGCGAAGCTGGACGTTTCGGCGAATGCCGCTTTCGATATCTTCGCTGACCGCATTCCTGAAAACTCACTACGAGAGACAGAGGCGGAGACCGAGATAATGGTTTGGCTGGGCAGGGTTGGCTACGCCCAGCCATTGGGCTATGAGGGGACCGAATCGTATCGGGCCAAGTTGACCGTGGGTCACGTCGACTTGTAAGTCTTGTCTGGGTCAGGATTCGGGATGGGCTGCGGACACACCTCGTCAGAGCGGCAGAGTCCCCCGAACCGTTACATGTCGCTAACGAACATGAACCCATCTCAGTGCGCTGTACTTGGGAAAGAACCAGAGGGGCACGTCAGTCTTCACATGGGCCGCGCAATCCAACGAGACAAGCTTCTCGGCTGATATATCGCCGCTTGTTCAGTACCTGTGGCGGAATGGCTTGGTGTCCCCGGGATCGAATCTCGGACTCATTGGATTCGGTACCGAGGGTTACCACGCTGGAGGGAACGTCACCTTCTCGTCGACAAAATACGATGCGAGGGTGCTGATCGCGCCTGCTCCAACCCTCAGCATGGCGCCTATCCCGACGACGGACACCGCTCCATTAGCAGTTCCGTCGTCGGCCACCGGACGCCTCCATCGACCGTGGCTATCGGGTTTGTCGATCAGCGGAAGTGTTGGCGCCATGGCGGTTTTCCTTTGATCAAATATCCCCTTGCGGCTGGCCGCCTATCCTAATCTGGGGAAAGGGTACCTGCATTTGGAAGGGTGTACAGACAGAACTAGACTGCATCGGACATTTTCTTTTTTTTTTCTATTTCATCTTAATTATGCAGGGGCGGTAGTATACCGGGGGCTCGGGCATCCTCTTCGGTCAGACTAAGGCCCAACTTCCACCCCGGCGGACAAGATCTTGGGATATCTCGGCTTGGCGATCATCTTTCCTCTTCAGACATAGCAGGCTGAACCACCCCCGGCACACAAATTCGATGGTTACTTTTCCTTCGGGCAGATCGTTGTGCAGCTTGCGCCGACGTGCCACCGAAACGACGTCACCGCAACTTGCCGTTGCCGAAGGTGTGATTTATCGACTGTTGACTGAACCATCGGCTCCTTATATGGCGGACGTGTCAAAGCCGCCGTACACTCTTTTCAGTGTCCCACTAGCGGACTCCAGTGACGCTCACTTGGGATAGCAAACAACTTGTTGCTGTCTTGAAGAGCCATTGGATACCTGTTCCGGATGGCTAACCTTCACCCTTCCCGGCCCGAGACGCCGGGCTCACAGAGGAGCAACCCGTCCAGTGGTGGGACTCATGATCCTTTCAGGGACCCGTCCCACCCCTCGTCGACTACAACTGGCTCGAGTTCCTCACTCGTATGTAACCTGATGGTTGAGTAAATTCCTTTCATCAGCTAATGTACCAACAAGGAAGCACCCGGCCCTGCTCCAGCGCGGCCACTCCCAGTCGTACCAAGGACAAGGCGAAATGGGGATGACGATATTGTAAGTACTCTGGCGCGGTAAATGCCCTCAGCTACTAACGAAAACGTAGACGGCCCCTCCAAGGCTTGGGGAGATCCTCAACGAGAAAACGGGTCATGCCTCTGGCTCCGATGTTGACGCCGGGCACGGAGCAGCACCTGCCGCCGCCGTCACCTCTGCCCCGGAAAAGGGGAATGTGACGGCAGCGGCGGCGGCAGCCAGCCCAAAGAAAAGCCGCAACCTTTTCAAACGCAGCCACGCCGCGTTCCGGCGGACCTACTGCCCGCTCGAGGAACCGGGCCTCGTCTTCCCCACAGGCCCAACCGACAAGGAGAAACTCGAGTACATCAGCACGAACCGCATCCCGCTGTACATCTTCGGCGTCTTCTCCTTCCTGACCCTCTCAGCCGGCATGTGGCTCTTCGCCGTCAGCTCGCCCATCTTCTCCTGGTACGGCGTCTTCGTCGGCTTCCTCAACATCTACCTCATCATCTCGTACTTCGTCGGCATCATTGGCCGCGACTGGGACTACGCCGCCCACCAGGCCCTCGCCACGCAGCACCCCATCACCGACACCACCGCCCCGACCGTCGACGTCTACCTTCCCTGCTGCTCAGAACCCCTCGAAATCCTCCAAAACACCTACGACCACATCCTGCGCCTGGACTGGCCCGCCGCAAAGCTCAAGGTCCACGTCCTTGACGACGGCGACCAGCCCGCCGTGCGCGCCCTCGCCGCCCGCTACGGCTTCGCCTACATGGTGCGCGACGACCGCCCGCGCCTGCGCAAGGCGGGCAACCTGCGCTGGGCATTCAGCCGCACCGAGGGAGAGTTCTTTGCGATTTTCGACGCGGATTTCTGTCCGCGGCCGGACTTTCTGCGCGAGCTGGTTGTCGAGCATATGGCTGATGACAAGACGGCCATCGTGCAGAGCCCGCAGTACTTTCGCGTTACTGATGACCAGACGTGGGTGGAGCAGGGGGCCGGGGCGACGCAGGAGCTGTTCTACCGCGTGGTGCAGGTCAATCGGAACCGGTGGGGGGCGTCGATTTGCGTGGGGAGTAATGCCGTGTATCGGAGGGCTGCGCTGGAGGAGGTGGGTGGGACGGCGGAGATTGGGTTCTCGGAGGATGTTCATACGGGGTGAGTTTGTTTTTTTCAGAGGGTTTGTGGGTAGGATGCTGATAAGCGTAGGTTTGGAGCTGTTGACCGCGGCTGGAAGGTCAAGTACGTCCCGCTGTGTCTGGCGACGGGCATCTGTCCCAACACGCCGCGCTCCTTTTTCTCACAGCAGATGCGATGGGCGCGCGGGAGCACTACGCTGCTTACCACCAAGCACTTCTGGACGTCCAAGTTAACTTTCATGCAAAAAGTCTGCTATCTCTGCGGTAAGCCGAGCGTTACTCCCAAGTCAAGCCTCTTGCTGACATCCCCAGGTCTCCTCTATTACTCGGCCGTCTCGCTCGGCATCTTCATCTCACCCATTCCAGGCACGCTCCTTTTGTTCCTACGCCCAGAATGGTTCAAGTACTACAACCTGGCCTTCGCCATCCCGTCCATCATCTACGGCTCGTTGCTCTTCCGCTTCTGGGCCAAAGCCAAGTACGGCTTCAACGTGCAGCACATCATGGTGGTGCAGTCGTACGCCTACCTGACGGCCATCAAGGACCGGCTCTTCGGCATTGAGCTGCTGTGGGCGGCGTCGGGAGACAAGAAAGCCCACAAGAGCAACAAGTACCGCAACATGCGCGTGCTCTGCTGGCTGTGGACCATCGTCTCCGTCGGGGGCGTGATCGCCGCCGTGACCTACCGCCTGCTGACCGGGTTTCCGTGGTACCATACGATCCCGCTGTTGGTGCTCAACGTGTACAATCTCTACATTACGCACTATTTCCTGTTTTGTTCGTGGCGGTGGTAAGCGTGGCCATGGGGCTTGATGGGGCTTGAGGCCCAACCGGGGGTGGCGCGGTTCGAATCGGCCATCATGCATCGGGGGTTTAGAAGATCGGGGTTTCAGATTGTTCGGCAGTATTATGGGAATTTGACGACGGCCGGACCGGAGCAGAAACAAACAACACCACGCTAATTTCTTAATGACATATTGACGAGCCGATGGACATAGATGGGGTACTTGAGGCTTCTAATTGAAATACTTAATTTCTCTTCGCTTGGACGTCGTCCCTGTCTCTGATCGACTCGGAGTATTGGGGGGGTGGTGTCTGACAATTGTCTAAGAAATGTCTGACTTGAACCGCTTGACGTGACAGGTGTCCACTGCAGGAAAAGCTCCGGTAACACCACCTAGCGGGTTATTGCGATGGGCCTGTACCGCATTACACGGCGTGTGTGTGACGGTTCAACCACGGATTCCCATCTCCGGCCTTGCGCTAGTGGCTGTATGGTGTTGTTGGGTGTGCGAGCGCTAGGGGACGACCGTATGGGGATCTAGGTCGACTTTCGCTCCGAGTCTCGGTCAAGGATAAACACACACTATTAAGCCTCAGTCAGGGGTTTATCACTACGGCTTTTAGGAACTCCTCTCCGCCTCGTTGCCGAAACCAGTAATCTCCGGTGCTGATGAACCAGCCTCCTCGATTACAATATTCCATCATTGACCAGCGGATGGGGCAGCCCCCAAATGCCGCTGAAAGCACGGTTGTGATGAAGGTAGCCCGATCGTTCAGGTTAAGTCCCAGGTTGAGGCTGGGAGCGAGCTTCGTACCACTAGAAGACGCTCGTTTGCAAGGCCGGCAGCCAGTCTAATCCTCCGGTGCTTCGCAATGCAGACCTCCTACATCCTTAAAGGTCGGTTCCCTTATCGCTTGAACCTGGTAACACAGACCTCAGCTTTGGCTGCTTTTAGTATCGTCTCCTTCTTCTCTGAATAATATATTTATTTCGAGGAGCGCCCAAACCCATCTTTGACAGCAATGAAGGGAGGGGGCCTTGGTCAAATATACGCTGGAGCAGGTAGGAAGAACACAAAGCGCATTATGGAAACGATAATTCGCGAGCCACAAGAATTCAAATCTCGGGACATGGTTTGCTTCATGAAATCTGTTGTTGCAGTTCAGTAATTCTACGCAACGGTCTATCAAGACATGTCAGCTTATAAAGCATGGATTTGGTCAAATCGGAGGGTATCGAACCCAAGTCAAGTTCCTTTGAAACTGGGAACCCTCCGGAGTGCGTCGAGGCGGCGGGGGTTAATGGTGCACCAGCACGACCCCCCACTCATGAGGGCTATCTTTGCGAGACATTTGGCTTGAGGCGCTTAGACCGGCATCGTAGTGACGGCATCCGGCTTCTTGTCTCGCGGTTCAGTGTCCGCTGTACCATAACTAGGTACCCGGGGTTCGTTTTCGGGGAGCAATGGATCCGGGCTATGCGGCTCAGGGCTTGTGATTGCTCGTCGATCAGCCCTCTTATCCATGCGCCTTCTCCAGGGTCGGTAAACGAGCACCGAACCGACACCAACCAGGAGGAATAGCCCGCAGATGCAGCCACCGATGATGTCGTAGTAGTCGCCAATGGAGCCAACGCCCTCCCAGAAGCTTCCGTCTGGTTCGGCGACGTGCTGGACCAGGGACAGAACCTGGATGATGCCAATGAAGGCCGAGACGAACACGGTAATGCCGGTCAGGACGATAGAGTAGTAGAGGATTGCCACGACGTCCCGGGAGAACGCCTTGGAGGTGTACAGCGCCATCATGAGCGCACCGTCGGTGGTGTCCAGCAGACACATGCCAGCTATGCCCTGTTCAGCACCACCACCTCAACCAGGGACAAGACAGGGGGCGCACTCACCAGTAAACAACGCCGGGAAGATCAGAATCACCCACATGCTCGTCCCCTGCGCGGCCTGGATACTCGCAATGCCCAAAATCGCAATCTCCGAGCTCGTATCAAACCCCAACCCAAACAAGATGCCCAACGGCAGCATCTTCCACGGCCGATCGACCATCTTAAACACCCTCCGAAAAACCGTCGACAAAAACCCCGGCCCTTCCAACTGCAGCGCCTGCTGCCCGGTCGCCGCATCCACCCCGCCCTCCATCCCGCCATCATCAGCCGGATACCCCGCCACACCCGCACCGCCAACCTCCCCCCTCTCCCTCGCAACCCTCTGCTCCTCCACCACAACCCTCACCCGCCTGACCAACCGCCACAGCACCCACCCATTGCCCACACAGAGCAGCAGCAAAAAGGCCGCGGAGACGCTCGTCCCAATGATGCCGCCGACGCGCTGGAAATCCTCGAAGCGGTCGCGCAGGGCGCCGGCCGTGGCGGCGACCACGATGCACGTCACGATGACGACGGTGGAGTGGCCGAGGCTGAAGAAGGTGCCGACGGCGACGGGCCGCTGGCCCGAGGCGATCAACCGGCGCGTCATCAGGTCGATCGCTGAGATGTGGTCGGCGTCGAGGGCGTGGCGGAGGCCGAGGGTGCTGTTCGGGGTTGGTTAGTTTGTGGAGTTTATGTTTATGGTGGTGGTTGGTTAGGTGGGGTGGGGAGGCGATGCGGAGATGGTGATGGTGGTGGTGGTGGTGGTGAGACGTACTAGGAGAGGACGGCCGGGGAGATGAGCTTGGGGTTGTAGTCTATGGTGATGTTAGTTGGGTGCGTCGGGAATATGGTTGAGGGTTTGGTGAGGGGTTCGGGGTGTCATACGTAGGAGGATGCCAGCAGCGACCCAGACGATCCCATTAACGAGGATGAGCAGCCCGATGAGTTGGGCGGCGGGAAGGGGGATGGCAGCGAGGTATCGAGGTACGGGCCATCGTGATGGCCATTTGGGGTGAGGAATGCGGAAGGGCATGATGTGTTGACAGTGAGGGTGAGGGTGTAGGAGGGGTTGATGTAACTATCTGCCAGCACCCGCGTGAGGTTGTTTGGTTTCTGATATTTTCAAGTTCAAATATGCGGCATGCCACTTCTTCGGGAACGAGGAGGTTAATAAATGCAGGAGAACCTCAAATGATTTATAAATGGTGAAAATTTTCGAGTGGACAGTGGACTAGCAGGTTGGCGGGGAAGGCAGGTCATGTCGGATGACTTCATTTTTGGGGGGGAGCTATTGAGCGGCAGCGGTGGACGCCGGTGGTTGCCGACAACGGCATGTGCCCCCTCCCAAATCCCAATAACCCCTGACAGGCTGGTGTTGCAGTGAAGGTGAGGCAAGGCCTTGTACTCTGATACGAATGGCCCACATGTTCATTGGTTTCTCTCGGCGTGCATGTGTTCGGTTGCGTTGAGATAGGCTTATCTGATTGCTCCCTTTGCGTGTTGACTTTTGCCCCGGTGGGCATTCTCGGCATTGTGTGATGAGGATTAGTCAAGGCTCTAAAAGTGGATATTGAAGCTGTGTTTTGAGAGGTTCAAAACGAACGAAACCTCAGTTCGGGCGGTTGGGGGTTATTGCCGAGAAGTTCAAATTATCGACCTGGATGTGGGGGGTCCAATTGCATTCGCCATGCTTCGGCCTCGTCTCTTTCTTGCTCACATTACACGGCATAAATGCCCAGCAGCCCAAAGAGGTTTGGAGTCGGATGTGGGCATACTGGTAAGTGATATTTGGATTTGGGCACTTCCGATCAACTGGCTCAAGAAGACATTTGCTGAGAAGAACGAGTGTCGTTGAAAGAAATAGAGACACCCTAACAACGTACGCCAAGCTTCATGGAACGAAACAGGATGGATACCACTGACCAATCTCTCTGTCAAGATTGAAAATTTGATTCAACAGACCCATTTCCGACAACGACTAGCACTCCCCGGAGACTTCGGACAAGGCTGTGCTACCCACCACTATTACGTTTCAACCTCCCAAATCTTCCTAGGTTGGGTTCCCATCGACGCTCGGAAAATGCTTTCCGCTCTTGGCGTCGTGCACACAAGCAGCACCAGAAAGGGGCGAAACTAATCCCATGGGCGGGTGACTTGAAAATTTGCAATGGCTTAAATGGCCTTGGATAAGTAGGTACCTATAGTAGTGAGCTGGTCTCTGAGATGTTGAAATGGTGACCAATATTGCAAGAGACCAATATTAAAAACGTGACAGAAAGGGGCTGTTCTATCACAGCAAACAGATCCCGGGCCGTCTTAAACTTTCAATGGAACGGCACGCTGTGAAGTTTGAATGAAATATAAGTTTGATATCATTGATAATATGGGTAGCACTACGTGAAGTGATGGTGGTAGATTCACGAAGTTAGAATCTTTTGTTGTTCTGTCACCATTTGTCAAGATAACTAGTATGTGTTTGCGAAAAGTCGGACGAAGATAAGAAACAAAGAAAAAGCCTATCCATCGACGGCATTTCAACGTGTGAGGTTCAGGTAGTCGTAACAGATGGTGATGAGATTCCTGCCAACCTTGTTAATTAGTAAGACTTAGGTTGAGTCTCTCCTATTTCGTGGCGGAGATCTATTGCTTTGGGGCGTAATTTCAGTGATGGGTGGACTCCACGCGTGGCATATGAAGCTGGCTACTGGGTGAGCCAATGGCTGTAACTCCGTATGATCAAAAATGAATGCACTGGTACGGAGACACTATTAAGCGGCGACTGCGTATCTACCCAGGTAAGGTAGGTAACTTAGTTAGGTCTGGCACTAACGGATTATAGCCTCAGCCTGGCCGTGTGAGATCTACTCCGTAGTGCCGCCTAAATTTGATACCTTGATACCCCTGGCCCCTCCCAAATCGCCTTTTGAGCCTCCCTCCCGTTTCAGCACAGGACCCGCGCCTTTCCCACCTCCAAGATTATAAGTACTTCTCACGGAGTTCAAGGTTTGCGGGGAGCGTGTGAGGGTTACATGAGTTAACTGAGGTTTCCGTATTTTGCTTTGTTCATGTTGCAGGGTGATAATATGCACATACAAACCACCGGATCCGACAGGCTCCTCCACGGAGTCGGTTCTCGTTTTGGGATCTGTCGCAGTTCATGCTGTCATGCATGTACACCCGACAAATATTGCGGCCTATCTCAACCGTCCGCTCGCGTCTATCACCCAGTCGGCATGTATCTCGACTACCTACCCCCAACACCTTGCTCCCCAAACGCTTCTGGTCAAAACAAGAAGATATCACCGAATTATTGATCGAAACCCCCAGGTGTATCAAGATGGAGGGGAAATCTCAAGGGCCTCGGCGTGGATTGACAAAGGCCATCGTGAATAGGTACCTGGGGATCAATCCGTATCGCGGTTAGAAGTTTTGCAACTGAGCAAGTCCCAACCGACCCGGAGCATCTTTACGAAACCCGGAGGTTAGCTGTCAATATAGCCCCTAGAGTTCGGAAACCGCAGTCGTTGATTTGAGAACAGAAAGATAGTGAGTGGTTTTGAAACGAGTCAATTATCACGCAGGAATTCCTAGATTGCGCCCCTGATTAAGGGTTCGGCGGGTTTCATGCCCGGAACGTGGGCCCTTCGTTTAAAGTTCAAAAGTCGCGGATACCCGAAGCGAAGGGGCATCTAAAGTCGACTTTCCCGTAGGATAGAACCACCGAATAAAGAGAAAACTCACATTTATCCAGCCTTCTTAGAGAGGACGTGTTTAATGCCGACTTTTCCGCAACCCATAGCATGAGGAGCGGGTGAGGTTTCCGAAACGGAGCCGCGGCGGTTGAGGATCAACCCTCAGAAAACTGGGGAGGGACCCCTGAATCTTTCCACCAGCCATAACTATCTCCACGAACCACATCGCCGTAACGGTCTGTTAATATGAGGCGCATGCGCAGCCGCTCCAACGAGAATCGTAGACAAGGCGACGCACGTCCCGAAACGGGGCGATGATCTCAAGGAGCAAGTGTGGATTCTACCCCAGCATGCCTTAAGTAGTAGGATTAGCAGTTGGCCGGCATTGCTCGCCCCACGGCCAACTTCCCGGTCCCAGTTTCACTATGCCGTCGGCGAAATAGTGAGGAGCCGGGCCTATAAACTTGGCTCTCCGGGGCCCACCTCCAGCTCCTCGACCGGAGTTACCGGGAACGGTTGCCAAGCAGTTCTTCCGAGATGCCAAGTCGGTTTAGGCTGGGCAGCGGGAGGTGGCATTGCAGGGCGAACGGCCCGAGAATCAAGGTGATCGGCAGGCGTGAACCGGGATAGCCTCAGGCGGTTGGTGGTCAACGCGCTGGAGAGTAAGGGGTAAATAATGATGGAAAAGAAAATATAAATAAGAAGAAAACGGCCATCTCATCTTGGTGCTAAGTTCAGGAGCACAGCCTCTACTGCTCATTGACCAGCACCGCCTTCCCAGCCAATAAAGACCCGGATCAATCATGGGCCAGAGAACATTGCAAGGGCTGGTAGCCACGGCACTGGCCGCTTTGCCGTTGGTGAATGGCCAACAGCCCGGATCGGTGACTCCTGAAGTCCACCCCAAACTGTCTACCTGGCAATGCACCAAGAGCGGCGGTTGCGTCGAGCAAGACACCTCGGTGGTGCTCGACTGGAACTACCGTTGGTTTCACACCTCGGATAACACTACCTCGTGCACCACCTCCGCGGGCATTGACTCGACTCTGTGCCCGGATCAAGCGACCTGCGCTCAGAACTGCGTCGTGGAAGGCACCGACTACGCCACCAGCGGCATCGAGACATCCGGAGACTCTCTCACGCTGAAGCAATTCGTCAAGGACGCCGAAGGCAAGATCAACAGCGTCTCCCCCCGCGCTTACCTTCTCGGTGCCGATGGTGACTACGTCATGTTCAAGCTCCTCGGCCAGGAGTTGAGCTTCGACGTCGACGTCTCCACCCTCCCCTGCGGTGAGAACGCGGCCCTCTACTTCTCCGAGATGGACGCGACCGGCGGCCGCAACGAGCACAACACGGGCGGCGCCAACTACGGCTCGGGCTACTGCGACGCGCAATGCCCCGTCCAAACCTGGAACAACGGCACACTCAACACCGCCCACACGGGCTCCTGCTGCAACGAGATGGACATCCTCGAGGCCAACTCGCGCGCCAACGCCTTCACCCCGCACCCCTGCATCGGCGACAACTGCGACAAGGCCGGCTGCGGCTTCAACCCCTACGCGCGCGGCAACAAGCAGTACTACGGCCCGGGGCTCACCCTCGACACCTCCAAGCCCTTCACCATGGTCACCCAGTTCATCACCGACGACGGCACCACCACGGGCAAGCTCAGCAAGATCACGCGCTACTACGTGCAGAACGGTCAGAAGATCGCCACCGCGCTGCCCGACGGCGATGCTATCTCGGCAGACGCCTGCTCGGTGTCGGACGCGTTCGGCGGGCTGGCCGGCATGGGCGAGGCGCTCGGAAGGGGCATGGTCTTGGCGCTCAGCATCTGGAACGACAGCGCGGGCTTCATGAACTGGCTGGATAGTGGCGACAACGGGCCGTGCACTGAGACGGAGGGCGACCCGGCGGATATCCAGGCCAACCACCCCGACTCGCAGGTCGTGCTGTCCAACATTCGCTGGGGTGATATCGACTCCACTGTTCAGCTCTAGGTGCCAACTGGGTTTGCTGCCCCGGGTTGCGGGCGACAAGAGAGTGACGGGGAAAAGGTGAAGAGCTGGGTTGGGCTCCGTATATACCTACATAGAGCATAGATCAAGTGCTTGTAGTGTTTGCAAGATTGGCTCTTGATGGCCCGTTGTACATAAACTTTTTCAGGGGTATATAACACGTAACTACTGGGCTCCATGACCCATTGTATGTACCTACCCTTTGTTCATTCAAGCAGAGATTGCCCATGCAAACGTGCAAGCAGAAGTAGGTATTCATGTCCGTTCACCTTTCTGCTTTGCGAAGTCCCACAAGTTGTAGGTACCCAGACTCTTGAATCCTACTCCGTTTAAGCAGTTCAAAGGGTATTCGTATCCGGGAGTATTCATGTGACTTTAGTGTTTCAGACCGCCAAGTCATGGCATGTGTCGACCGCATCTATCGAACTAACGGCTTCTTTATTGAGGACTGATCCCTTGGCCTTGACTTGTTTGGTCGGACTGCATCCGCATAGGCGAGTCTGTTTGGGGCGATAAGGGTTGCAACACTTGAGTGTAGAGAAAATTGAGTTTTGGCGCCCGTCAAACCGGCCTAGCCTGTGACCTGTCGGGCTGACAAGGGGTTAGGGATGAGGTGTGCTCATTCGTCATGGCGGTGGCTGATGCGAAAGACCAAAAATGCCTTGGCTTTCTCAATAGACGCAAGGAAAGCCTTGGAGTGTGCCGCACCATTGCGGCAGAAAGCGAGAGCCTTTCCCCCATCACTCATCCAAGTGCAGATGTGGCGTTTTTTAGCGAACTCGACTGGGTGTAAAGACGGAAGGGCCCAATAACCGACTCTCAAAATGGGAAAGCTGAAGGCCGGCCATGCCGGATGAAATATTGGCGCGTGGGAATGGCGTGGCACTGCATGTTGCGAGCATGGGTAGTCCTCAAAATCCCCAAGACAAAGCATCGAGTGTATAAACCCCGCCTGAGCGCAAGCCGAGACGGTGGGCCTCACTCGATCTCCCATGTCTCTTCTTCTGCTCACACCCCTGCAGGGCCCTGCTCCTAGCGTGTCAAGATTCAACCACGGCAATTTCACTATGGCGGCTCTGTGGGATCCAGAACAGCTCCTGAGCATAAGAGGGAGGTCCATGTATGGGACCGGAATTCAGTGCCATGGTGCAAATCAAGGGACTGGCCCACGGTGCCGCTGGACGAAAGGCGGTAGAAGCGACGAGTTGGTCGATGTTAGACAAGCCGGCGTCGATCTCCAAGCCATGGCCTCAAAGCCACCGTCGAATGTCACTACCCAAGACCTCCGAGCTCTGGCAAAACTCTGCCTGTGCAGAGACCACCACATGAACCAGTCCCAGATAGAAAGGGTCGTACGTACATGGGTACCCATCATTCAGCGGGCTATCGCCGCGTACACCCCGGCCCCAGCAGCACCAGTGCGATCGACGCTTCCTCCTCTGAAAGCTCCGGTCCCATCGCCGGCGCCTTTTACGGCTCCTGTGTTTGACACAACGAGCTGGCAGCACACCAACTGGCAGGCGACGTTGGCATCGCAAGCAGCTGGCTTCGGGGTTGCAAATATCACTACCCAAAGCTCCCAGTCGACAACCAACGGGGCTCAACACCAGCACGCCGACGCCCCGTCTGACTTTACTGCAAGGAACGCAACGCCCGTCAAAACCCCTGCGCAAGAATTGGCCACCGTGCAAGAGCAACTCGCCACTCTTCGGCTCGAAAACACCGAGCTCCGTGAGAAGGAACGCACCCTAGGGTCTCTTGTTAAGGAGAATTCAGCGACTAGACTACACAAAGAGATCGAACTGGCATCCACTCAAAAAGAACTGTCCACTCTCAAGGCCGAGAACAGCCGCCTGCTCCAAGAGCAGCAGCGGCTCGACAAGCTCGACTCCGAACTCGCAGCCTCCAGGGAAAAGGTCACGGCCCTCCAATCTCAGACCGAGACCCTCGTGTCAAGCCAAGCGGACCTCGAGCTCCTCAAATCAGAGCACTCGCAGTTCATATCCCAGTTCGAAGCCGAGCTTGAAGGCATTAAGGCCGAGCGCGAAGTCATGAAGGCCAAGTGCGAAGCCATTAAGGTCGAACTCTCCCAAGCCGACACGGAAAAAGCGCACCTCAAAGAATCCCTCAACCACGAACTCGCCACCCTCAAAGACTCCCTCACCCGCGGGCTCCTCACCCTCCAAGAAGAGCACGACGCGGCCCTCATCAAAAAGGATCTCGCGTTCCAAGCCCTCCACGACAAGCACACCGCCCTCCAACAGACACACACCGCTACTGCCGCCGCCCACGAATCCCTCGACCACGCCCACCGCGAGCTCACCACCACCCTCCACCAGCAAGCCGAAGAGCTCGGGCAGCGGGAAGCCACCCTCCACCGACAAGCCGAAGAGCTCCGACAGCGGGACGCCACGTTACAGCAACAAACCGCCACTCTCGAAAGGCAAACCACCCAGCTCCAGGAACAGGCGGCAGAGCTGCTGCAGCGGGACGCCACCCTGCAGGACCAGACCACCACCCTACAGCAACAAGCCTCGGAACTCCAGCATCAGACTGCCACCCTACAGCACCAGGCCTCGGAGCTACAGCAGCGCGACGCAGCACTCCATCAGCGAGACGCAGAGGTGCAGCAGCTGCGCGCCGACAACGGGCGGTTGGTGTATACGCTCAAGATTGCCGAGATGAGGTCGATGTCGATTCCGCAGCCGGCCTATGCGGGCGGGAGGACGAAGGGGAAGGGGTTGGTGAGGAGGGTACAGGGGTGGGTGAGGAAGTTGGGGACGGGGGTTTGAATCTGTCTGTTACGGTTGCTGGGGGGGGGGGGGGGGGGGTGTTTTGGTTTGGGTTGTTTTTTGAAGTGGTTTAAGGGGGGTTGGGGGTTGTTTGGGTTGTTTGGATTGGGTTGAATGGGGTTGGGTTCCAAGGGTTTTGTATGGAGCGGAGGGAAAGGTGTTTGGAAAGGGCTAAAGCGCGTTGGGGGTTTGTTTCTCTTGGATACTCTTGGGGTTGGCTAGGTAGTCTCCGGCTCTTCTTACGTCTTGGTTCTTACGGGATGATTTTTGATGTGGCGAAAACTGTGTTCGCTTTCCGGTGCTTGATGGTAGGGGATATCCGGGCAGTGGCGCATAGGGAGGAGTGTTATGGCTGTCCCGCTAGGACTATTATTCCACGACAAGTAGTTGGTTTTCTTAGTAAGAATCACGGCATATGAAACATCGGGCGACGAAATGGTTGCACCTCGGAGGCAAGCTTCTCTCCGGGTGGTGTTTGCTCGGGCAATGTTCTGTCCCGGCCTCAACCTGGCGCTTCACTTTGTTCTCCGCCTGGTGATGTCGGCTGGGGAACATCGTAGCAGCACCTGGAAGGAACACTCAAACTCTCACACTTATGTACAAAACCCCCCAAGTGGCTTATGTCCCAGCAGCACTCTGGAAATGATCCAAGACCCAGTTTTGCTGCCCCCAGTCCTGCGTTGTCAGCCAGGCATTATCCAACGGCTCCACGCCGTACTGCAGCCCCTCCATCATCCACGTCCCCATCATCGGGGGCGTAGGGATCGCGTTTGTTTGATCCCACGGCTGGGGGTGGGTGTATAGTTGTTGGGGTGGTTGTGATTGATGTAGTTGCTGGGGGTGTTGTGGTTGTGGTGGTAGTTGCGCTTGCGGCGAGTATGTTGATGTGGGAGGAGCCATGTTGGTGATTCCTTGTGTCGTCACGGGAGGGACGCCTGTGTTATTTGTTAGTGGACATGCTGGCAATGCAACAGTGGGCAAAATGCGGCGGAAGACATACCCATCGTTCCACTGGCGCGCATGGTGATGGTCTGGCGATACCGGAGGAGCACTTCAATGCCCCGCTCTGCGGAGACAACGTGGGATTTGTGAAAGCTAAGGATGTCCATGGCGCGGTCCCACGAGGACCTAGTCGGTTCCGTTTCGAGGCTCACGCCGAGGTGCGGGGAGAGAGTAGCCACGAGGAGAATGGTGGCCGACGCAAACGTAACTGTTCCCGTCTGTTAGCATGGCCGTCGGAATCTGGAGGGGACAAGAGCGTACAATGCAATGCGTACCACCCCGAGATACCTCCGCTAGTGGCAAGATTCGCGTGTATCTCTTCTAGCATCTTGTGCACGGTATCCAGGCACTGATTGCATATTTCGTAATGGAGGCGCTCCTGGAACACCAACGAGGCCGTCTGCACCGGGTCCGAAATTCGTGTGGCCCACCGTTGTGCCTCGGCGAGAAGGGACGGTCGGAGGAGGAAGACCCTGAAGAGCAACAGCCGGAAGCGAAGTGCGTGGCTTTGTGTTTGAAAGAATTTTTCTTCCTCCGGACTGAGGTTAAATTTGGAGTAATCGGCGCCTACGCGTAGGTGCTCGGGCATCTCGTTGAAGAGGTCGTCGACTTTGGTATTGATGCCGAGGAGAGCGGTGGGGTCTGGTAGCGTGACGTCTTGACTTCCCGGTCTCAGTTTGACGCGCGGCGCACGCGTGGTTGCCCGCATTTCTTCGACAACTTTCAGGAGTTTTACCGTATAGATGATCATGTCCATGCGCGAGGGCCGACCCTCGGGCTGGTGCCCTTCCTCTGTGGTCGATAAATATTCTTCGTCGATGGCGAGAGGAAGAGGTGTCTCGGTAAGGCCTGGGACAATGGCACCCGGCCGAGCAAATATGGCGGAGAGGATCCTGTCACGCTGGTTACTAGACTGCAAGCGAGGAGGACTCGGACCGGACTCCGTACTGATCCAGGGAAACACAGCCGCCGAACCACACCCTCCGGCGCATCTCCCGTTCCAGCTGGCTGATCTGCCGCTTTGGCGTGGTATGTAAGCCCAGCCCAACTGCGACGCGTATTGCAGCTCCAGACATGAGCCAGCAACGATCTGCTCTACCCGCAAAGTAAAGATACACGCCTCGGAGCAGAAGCAGCTGCACGATAGGGATCGAAGCGGCATCTAGGGTTTCGGCCGACATGATCCGTAGAGACCTCTTGTAGAACTCGTCGCCATAGTTATACCTCTGATCGATCGCTATGTTCTCATTTCGGAGACAAGCCGTGGCTAGGATCATGTTCAAGGTGGCATAAAACAAGAGATCATCAAATGTCGGGCGTATACCGGCCTTTTCCTTCCAGACGGCGTTGTATCTGGCTTTGAACATGGGCCAGTGGAGGAAGGGGAAGATGGATTGGAAATTCTGCCAGTACCACCGAAGTAGATCATCGGCAAAGTGACGTGGAGGAAGCACTAGGGCGTGGGGGTCGATCGCATGTAGAGGTTGCTCCAGCGTCTGCATAGAAAACCCGGCGAGCTCTGGGAATGTGGGCGACTCTGACCCGGATGCAGGGGACTCTGACCTGGTGGTGGGATCGTGAGAATGGCGCGGACCTGCTACTTCGAGGCCTTGGCGCATGAATGCCATGTTCGTTGCTGTCATGGGGTGGTCAGCACCAAAGGGGTCGCCTATCCCTTGATGCTCCTTATTGTCATCACCCACAGACGCAGCCAACCCCGAGCTTGACCCTAGAAAGGAGCGTGTTAGGGATATGTATGTAATGTATGTACCTCTTCGGTGGGGGCTGGCAACTCAGGGAGGCGAATTTACCGACTGATGGCGCTACATTTGGAGAAGCTTTGCGGGGCATGTCGGGGTCAGCTCGAACATCATTCTCGAGTCTCTGAAGTCTTCGATCAAGCTCAACCAAGGTCCTGCAAAGGTCAGCGCGCGTGTCGTTTGGGACCTGCTTCGCTTACAGTGCTGCTGATGGCTGCATAACACTGTCTGGATAACCGCATTTATCGTCCCAGCCCCTGAGCGAGCACGCGCTGCACACTGGTTTTCTTCCGTCGCATCCTGTCTTGCGTGCCCGGCAGGGATTGCAGGCCAACCGCGCCTTGCGACGTCGTTGGGGCGGCTGCCCCGTCTCTGCGACAAAAGTGTGCTGTGGTGTCCCCATTGCAGAAAATTGCCGGGGGAGGAAAAGTCACGACAGGTCTCTGGCGAAAGCGACGAGGCCGCCGGTCCTCAGGCACGCGGGTCCCCAGAGGAAGGAAGAGCAGTGGGTGCCGCATTATGTAATGCGCCCAGCCTTCTGGTTGGAGAATGGTCGAATATTGACAGGGGGCAAAGACAAGCGTCCTTCGATTCAGTCTTGGCCCAGCGGCGCCGGCGCCGATCGCGCAGGCCAACCAGCAGCCAGAACCATAAGAATCAAGTGGGCTGCTCGCCTGCTGCTGCTCAAGTCGGAGAGAAAGAGCCCGCGGGAATGGTACCCAGCATCGGCCGGGCGTGCAGACGAGACATCACCCATCCGGGCAGCGTCGTTTCCGGTTCGGAGGTTGACCGCCCCGATGGAAGCTCAGATGATCATTCCACACCTGGCTGGCTCTGGACGCCTTCAGATGTTCAGATTGTGGCCGAGCTGACGTTCCTTCGTGTTTATCTCTGTCGAGATTGGAGCAGAACGGGCCCTTGCTATCACCTTATAAACACCCGCTTTGTTTCGGCAGCTGAAAAAGCAATATGACGATCGGCCAATCCTCCTTAGTGCTACTCGTATGTGTGGTCGAAGCGTCTTCGTCGCGATGACAGGGCAGGTAAGTCGAGGAGCATGAGGGCCCGTCTGTTGGGCCAGTTGTGCTGCAACTGTGTAAGAGACGGTCTCAGGAAACCAGCGTACGCTAGAGGATTGGATCAGCCGTCCATACGTAGTACATACATACTTCGTACACATCATGGTTTCAAGCTCCTGGACGTGAGGAGGATCACGGCCCAGACACGGCGGGGCTCCCGCAAGGGGCGTCGTGGGGATAATTCGGTGGCGGCGTCAAATAGCTCGGTAATGTATTATCTCTGGGCCGCGATGGCTTGCGCTGGTTGGTGACAATATAATACACACTAGCATTGTTGACAACGATGCAATTAATGATTTTCAGGGCCTGCCGTGATGTGATGGTGGGGGGATTCGGACGAAGAACGCGGGAACAAGGATTCGTGCTGCTGGCTGAATTTCCCCACAGCGGGGATCTCCACTACCTAAAAACGCCTCACAGCGCGTCCTCTCATCGAGCACAACCAGCGAACAAAATCGGAGATTCGCGAAATAAATTGCAATGCCTCGGTATCCAGTGGTATCCAGTACTGATTACTGTTAACAATTCACAACTCACAGCGTCTTCCCCTCCGACAGCAACCCCACAAACTGTTCAATCTTCTTTCTCCGCGTCTCCACCCGTTTCACAGTCGCGATGCGCCACAAAAACGCGTAGCGCTTGGTCTTCCCCAGGCCCTCAAAGAAAGTCTTGGCCTTCTTATTTCGATGGAGCGCGGCCTGAAAATCATCGGGAACCTCCATCAGGCTGGAGGACGAGTACGCCTTTTCCCACCGCCCATCAGCCTTCGCGGCGTCGATCTCTGCCTGCCCCGCCGCCCGCATGCGCCCTGTCTCAACGAGCACGCCGACTTTGGCGCAGTTGCGCTGCGACCACATGCTTCGCTTGCGCCGCGGCGTGAACCGCTGCAGGAAGTGGTCCACATCGTGGCTCTTCTTCTGCCCGTCGATCCACCCGAAACACAGTGCGGTGTCGAGCGCCTCGTCGTAGGTGATGGAGGCGATGGCGCTGCCCTTTTTGCTGATCTTTAACCATAGGCCCGTCGGATCGGTGTGGTTGGTCTCGAGCCACGTTTCCCAAGCTGCCACGTGCTCGAAGAGCCGGATCGGTGGTGTTGCTGGAGATGTTTGGGATGCCGGGGATGCCAGGGCTGCTCGTGTTGCTCGGCCTGCTGGTATTGCTGGAGCCGGCGCCGTCTTTGCTGTTTGCAGGGCTTTTGCCGCGAGCCTGGTGCTGGTGCGCGGCGACATGTTTCCGGTTGCTCACCGCGAGTTTCACGGATGGCTGGTCTTTGGCTCAGCTGAAGGTGATCTGGCTGGGGAGCGGAGAGCCGGGGTGGCAGCCGCTGATGATCAATTACAGGGCCCCGAGGGTTCGGGTTCGATATTGTCACCTCCAAAAACACCCCTGGCCTGTCATTGTCTCGGTACGTAATCTGTACGTATGTACTCACATAAGGAGATAACTAAGGTAATGAAAACAGGAAGCGGAAGAAATGCCCCGCTCACACCTTGACGAATTCCCACACAATACCTTCAATACTCGCCGGCGCGTTTGCAACCAAAATCCCGTCCTTGTTGAGGCCCACCGTCAACAACTTCCAGAAGGTTTGAGTCGACAGCAACATGTAACCCCCGTTTGGATGTTTCCTCGCACTGAAATACTCCCACCCTTGGTGATGTCTGACCTCCGCCTGCAACACACCCCAAACGTTGATCCCGAGATACCTGCCCGAGGCCGTGTTGCAAAACCCGAGCCACCCGTCTTTCTCGACACATAGCCAGTGCCAACAGCCCTTCCGGGCCGTGTTGTCCTCGAGTCGTAATTCGCCGTTCGTCTGGCTGATCACCCGGCCCGATGCCTTGTCAACGATGACGAATGTCTGACCAGCCCAAGGTACCGCATCGCGGGCGGCGGTATGATCCCAGAAACTAGTAGCCGCAGTGGTCGTGTTTTCTGTGAATATGGTCTCGGTGTCGGAATCTTCGTCCCGGCCGTCCCTCACGGTCGGCTTGGACTCATGATCTGTCGTCTTGGTGTCGTTCTCTATCGGCGCGGATTCATTATCCGTCGGTTTAGCCTCGTTCTCCATCGGTCTGGACTCGCTCTCTACCGGCTTAGACTCGTCCTCCGTTGGTTTAGATTCGTTCTCCAACGTCTTGGGCTCGTCCCCTACCACCTTGGGCTCGTTCTCAATCAGCTCGGGTTCGTCCTCCACCGTTGGCTTGGAAATCATGTCTCTGGAGGCGACCGGCCTGGGGGGTAGAGGGGGAGGCTTCCGAAAGCCGGGCCAGCGCCACGCCATTTAATCGACTCGGGATTGGTTGGTGTGTGATGGGATTTGGATGAAGCTGCCCAGAAGAAAACCGAACTATTGTGAGGGAAGCTTTATGTGAGCAGCGAGGTAATCGGGCACATGCCAAGGGCGCAAGTTGTGATGCCACGAGGCCTACAGCCTCCTGATTCGTGGAGTGTATCGTCTGGCTGAGGCTGCGGATTCGAGTGCCACCTCGATCGACCAAACGCTTTGTTGGCCCAATCCCCTAAATTTGGGTAGCATTTTGACACCTAACAGCTGCAGATGCATACTTTTCTTCTACGATAGACTCTTAAGTCGTTTCATTCAATGACGGTTAGCAATATCTCAACCCGTGGCAAAATGTAAGTTAACTTTTAGTTACCCCCTTTCTGTGAGACAGTTCAAAGCTGAATAAATGCCGCATCCGCTGCCGGAACTTGGGAAGAATTGTTAGGCCGTATGCTTGAGATTAGTGTTCCGAAAGCGTATTCGAAAATGTCTTGTGGTGAGCTTGATATAAAAAGAAAACAATTCAAAAAGCGAAGGTTGGTCTTTACGACTTGTTAACTCGATCCACCCAGGGGTCGAACCTGGAACCTCCTGATTACTCGATCCGTTCCTGGGATGGCCCAGAATATGGAGTCGTAGTCAGACGCTCTGCCATTGAGCCAGCGGACCTTGTTGAATGGAACCGGTTAAGTTTTCGGTTATTGGTCAAGGATGGGAACACCAGGCCCGGTGGAGTTGCCAACTGGGCCAGGTTGCAGTTAAATCCGAGCAGAAAAGCAAGCCAGCCCCTGAACCCCTTTTTCGCAGCTGAAAACCACAGTGGTACTTCGTAGCCAACAAAGGTAATGTACACGCTGCCGCATCACCTGTTCTCTCATAAAAACACTCAAACTACCCTCAGCGACCACCCAGCCTATCCATATTAACGAGGAGAATACGAATGCCAGTTGCATGCCGGAGTGAGGAACCGGCCCATTTGCGGATTTGGCTGATCCCTCGCCTGAGGGACTTTGCGCTGGTTAATTCCCACGAGCCGCAGAAGACGCCAAGCTTCCAGAAACAACGTCTCTCGAAACTCGAAGGGGATGCACGTCATCAACAGCAAAGGCGCAAAGCAGTCCTCGTTCGAGCGGCACAAGACCATGCTGAGAGCGGCCCCAAATTGACCCCGCGTGTTAATCACCGGCCCTTGTTCCCGTCCGCCAGATGATTGAACACGCCGATCATTTGGGTGCGCAAGAAATCCTTGCTGGACGCCCGGGACGAATGGGGAGCGTCACTCACATCAGATAGATGAAACGCACCCCACACTCTCGGCAAACGTCCCAAGCAATTCGATCCACACTTTGGGGCTCCCAAGCTGACGAGTACCGACTCATGCCTTGTTTTATCCGGAAAGGCAGAGCTTTATGTACACATGCACGACAAGGGACAGGACTCGGCGGTCATGGCAGGAGACCAGAAACGGCAGAAGTACCGCAACGGTTAGTCCCGAAATTTCCAGACCCTCCTCCTCCACATGATCGACTTTGGGAATTTCCCCATTGTTCGGCCACGGAAGATGGGAGAGCTTGAGCACTTAGGAAGAGATCTACATATTCCTTCGGGCTTGGTCCCTGAATCAGCGTATCGCGTAAACGACTTTGACGAGGATGCAGAAGCGCATGTTTCGATTCACTTGGAGAGACAACGCTCACCAATGAGACATGCAACTGCGTCTCGGGATCCCGGGGACCAGGGTGTAAACCACGGCAAACAAGACTGCCACGCGATGCCGAGCTCATTATGCAGCGACGAGACGGGCGGATTCCCGGTGCAATATGGATCTGACAAGCGGCCGTTGAGCGGACAGCGTGCTCCCGCGCCAACTTGATGCTGACCCGGGATAGGGGCTAGGATCAACACGATCTTGCAATTAGGGTAAATAGGGCCATTGCCGCCCATCTGTACCCCAGACTTTTTCCGTTGTGGCTTGAGCAACTTGATATATGCCCAACACGAGGGTCGCCCGCCTCGAGCGTTCTCTAGTATTGTGGCTCTCGCATTTGACACAACCGTCGTCACACCCTCCATCAACCAGTCGTTCTCTACCGCGTCCTGCCGTCGTCGTGGAGCCACAACCCACACGACCTCAACAATTATACCACTAACTACCACCGTTAACAACCACCATCACAACCACCACCCAACAACCACCACCCAACAACCCCCACCATGCCGCCCCCCCTCCTCCCCACCCTCCTCACCCTCCTCACCCTCGCCACGCCCGCGCTCACCCACTCCCACCTCGCCCACATCCTCATCAACGGGCAGCTCTACCACGGCTTTGACCCGCGGCCCAACCAATCCAACTCAGCCTCGCGCGTGGGGTGGTGGACGTCCGCCACCGACGACGGTTTCGTGACCCCCGCCAACTACACGCACCCGGACATCATCTGCCACCGGGACGGGGCGTCACCCGCAGCGCACGCGCCCGTGCGCGCCGGCGACAGGGTGCACGTGCAGTGGAACGGGTGGCCGGTGGGGCACGTCGGGCCAGTGCTGAGCTATATCGCGGGGTGTGCCGGGCTGGAGGGGGACGAGGCGGGCTGTACGGGCGTGGATAAGCGCGGGTTGAGGTGGACCAAGGTGGATGATTCGGATCCGGTGTTGGAGTTCGTGGAGGGGGCCGGGGAGAATGGCGGCGTGCCGGGGCAGAGGTGGGCGTCGGATGTGTTGATTGCGGCGAATAATAGCTGGCAGGTGGAGATTCCGAGGGGGTTGAAGACGGGGCCATATGTGTTGCGGAATGAGGTCATTGCGCTGCATTATGCGGCGGAGGAGGATGGGGCGCAGAATTATCCGTTGTGTATGAATTTGTGGGTGGAGGGGGGGGAAGGGGGGATGGAGTTGGATGGGTTTGAGGCGACGGGGTTTTATAAGGAGGATGATCCGGGCGTGTGGCTTAATGTGAGTGCTGGGCTGGAGTCGTATACCGTGCCGGGGCCGACGGTTGCCGTGGGGGCGACGCCGGTGCCATATGCGGAGCAGACGATCAGCTTGTTCAAGGCGGAGGGGACGCCGGTGGTGGTTTTGAGGGGTACGGAGACGGCGCCATTCAGTGGGGGGCCTGCACCGACAGGGGAAGTGAAGGCTAGGGGCAGGTATGACCGGAGTTAGGTTGAGTGGGTGGTCATAGGGGAGGGCAAGTCCTGGTATTCTTTGTACATATTTTGTTTTGGCTGTTGATAACCAGGAGCATACTCCGGGATGCAATGCATCACGCTCTCCTACGCACTGCACTGTCTGTCCTATTCATACCCCCGGAGACCCATGTCTCGGCCTAGGTTTGGTAAGAAAAGCACTCGGAACATTGATCGCATCTTTGTTTCTGGTGAAACCTTTGCAAAGGGCCGATTATGTTCATTTTTAGACAGGATCATAGGGCGTTGCTAATAGGTGTAGCAGAATCCTGGAGTTCCAATCTCCATGACCGCCGACACCTTTATATCGTCCGTAATACCCATGAACGGCATGATGTCGTCGAGTGTGGCTTCTGTGGTGTTCTGGTCCTGGGTCTTTGGGCCAGCAAAGTCCAGGTTTCGAGCGGCCGGGTTCTCTTGCTGCCAGAGGGCCCACAGGCGGTCGACTTGAGTGTGATGGAGGAAGAAGATGGGATCTAAGGGCACAGGCGTGAGTTCCTGAACCATGGTAAGCAAGCATAGCCAACACATACCGTTCGGGGATGTGGCAGGCGACATATCGCCGCCAATGGCAGAGTGGACGGCGCCGTGCGGGCCACCTTCCAGCTGGTAGCGGAACGATGCATAATCCCCAAGAGCGTGAATGCTCTCCACAGCTTCTACCGTGTAGTGCTGAGCGAACATGTTACCAGGAAATGCTGTCCCGTTGTTCCAGTTCCGAGCAAGGCAGTGCGGCTCATATCCTCCCATCGTGTACGAGGGCATCAAGCCTTGGAAAGGCCCATCCACAAGGCACTTTTTCTTGCTGCTCTCTGTCCAGGGATCGACGCTCGGGTCGCCGTTGCCGCCGAATCCGTGGATCGGGTCCCAGACAGGGGACTTGGTCACATCCACCGTGTCGAGCGTCCAATCCCAATAGCTAGAATATACCTGAATTAGCTGATTGCATCTCGGGTGTAAGTAGAGGGCAAACTCACGGCATCGGCCCATTGTACCCGCAGTCCAACAAGGCTTGTTCGTACACTTGAACGAACATTCTATGCCATGGCAGGAACATTGCCACCGTGTGAACTGTCGAAGTTAGCCGGGATTGGGATAAGAGGTATCATAATAATACGCACTGCTTTTGTCAAGATGGGTATGGACGTAAGGGAAATCATCGTAGCGTGTGGTGCTGAGACCTAATCTAGACGGCTTGGTTTTGAGGCATAAGACAGCGTCGATGTACTGCGTTTGGAGTGCTGGGTTCAACTTTCGCCATTCCACACGCTTGACAGGGTCGACGCAGGTACTGTTTTGTCGGGGGATGAACGCCGCAGCGCAAAGCTCGGCCGTGACGATGAACGATGCGAAACGCATGTTGTAAGTGAATGCGGCAATAACACTGAAGTGTCCCTGGTCGCTAAATATTTTAATCACCGTACTTATGGAAAGGTTTGATGATTATATACCCAAATAAACACGGTGAGCCTTCGAAGTGATATATCGGACTTGTGGGGTTCGGTGTGTTCCCAAGAACTGTCCGATATCATGAATGGCACATACTCCTTGCTGAGCTTAGGGACTTAGCGAAGTCGCGGGTTTGCCGAGTCCTAGTCCATGCCGAAATAAATACTTCGTATTCGTAATGCATGGGCGTGAACTCCAGACATTGCCTGGCAGATTGCGGCAGTGACCGGGACACGTTCGCTGACAGGCTGAGTACCACCGTACCCCTGATTGTTTTGTCTTGGCTTCCTCTCGTATTCCCCATCTTGGCCCATCAGTTATCCACCGCCGCCGCGCACAGCCGCCGGTCAATCTACACAGTAAGAGGCAACGAAACCCGAGGTCTGGAAACAAGTAACGTGAACCAATGTTTATTGCCCTCCCACGTGCCCATAGTCCTGTTCTAATACGGTCGGACATGCGTCTCTAATAGCAGAACTGCATAAAGTAACGAAAACCCTAGATATCAAAGATTGAACAAAGGTGCGACTCGGCTTCCATCGCCGTAAACCAGTTGACCATTCCCTTGTTTCTGCCATCGTGCAGGAATAATTCCACGTTGCCGCGTGCGAATAGGTTCGGGACAGGCTCACTCGTTATGTCCCGGAGGCGGGCTACGGCCCTATAGCGCAGTCTCCCGGGGTGTGGAGTGGGTACACCGGCCGGTCTTCGTATTTGGCGCACATCCCGAACGTTAAGTAGGACTTGTCGTAGAGTTGGACATGCCGATTGTGAGATGGCTTGTGCGAAGAGTACCATTTCCTCCCGAGGAATCGTATCGGCGCCGTCCAGCATCAAGCTGCGAAGAAGGTTGCACTCCTTAATCAGCTTGATGAGTAGGTTACTGCCCGGCCATGGATTTGTTGCACATTTGACACCTAGAACTTTGAGACACTGGAAGCGCCCCATGTCGACAGATGCGATGTCAAGCCGTGAGCCGCATAGCCCCAGGGTTACCAACGTCCCAGCAACATTAGAGCGGGAAAAGATGTCCAAAAAGTGGGTGCTGAAGAACGCCGGCGATGGGCCAATGCGTCGCCTGTTCTCACTCAATACGTAAAACCGCTTAAGCTGTGGTACCTGGCGAGTCATAGCCTCGAGGTCGCTGCCAGATACGTAATACGTGTCTATGAGGGCGAAAGAGGTCAGCCGAGGTGGGAGAGGGAGCCTGTCTTCGAGAGCACCGAACCCACTGAGCTCGAGTGAGGTCAGGTTCGGAGCGGTCACGAGAAAGCAGGCAATGGCATCGCGGCATTTGCAGCGCTCCAGCACCGACGTTTCAATCCAGGAGTAGCTCCATAAACGAAGGCTGGTCAGGTTGGGGAAGACAACTTTGGGCGCGAAGGTGCCGTCGGGCAACCTCTGAACAAGGCCGTGGTCCACTTCCCACCCACAATGCATGTACATCCTGACCGATTTCACGTTCGGCGCCATGGATAGCAAAAGAAACAGGGGCACGGCGCTCTCCCGACACCACTGCGCCATGGAAGACGGGATGGGCGGTGATACATCCGTTAGGTCCATGCCGAGGTGATTCATGACAGCCACGGACAAGTATGTGCGGTTCTCGTCGACACCTCCCCGGATCAAGTCTGGCCGTGGCCCGGAGGTCGATTCGAGACGAGTGGCGGAATCTAAACCCACGTGGCGGACAAGGGGTCTGAGGTCGGGGTTGGTCCAGAGCCGATGGAACTGACAGCGCCGTAGCCGCGCGAGATTCTTAGTCTCGCTCAAGTTTCAAAGTGTAATCAGGCACGGGAGGCATACAAGCTTGTCAAGGTTAATCCGGCGCTCGTGTTCAAAAGGAGTGTGATTCTGCCCCGCGATGATATTCTGGTACAGGAAGGATTGGGCGATGACGTGGAAGCGTTTGCAAATCCGCCCCAGCCTGAGCCAGTCGTATGGGTGATAAGGAGACTTCTTTTTCCTCTCGGCGTCTTCGAGCGCCCAATGGAAAGTTTGGACGAGCAGCTCTGTGGGCAAATCGAGAAGGCAGCGAGGGGACTGGGCGGGGGGATTGAGGGCTGTCGTAGGCGAGTTTGGCTCTTGTTCAGCCATTTCTTTGGCGGGAGAATTGTATTGAAATCGAAGGAGGATGTTAACATTAAAAGTTGTCTTGATGCGGTCTCGGGAGCCCTGGGGTGCGCCGTTGATTTTGTGGGTGTGGAAGAGAGCGGGGAACCCAGACGAAAAAAAAGGATTTGGCCGGCCATGTCACTCTTGTTCGGAGAGAATATGTGCCGCTTGCCGAATCCTTTGCGTTCCGTTATCAAGCAGTCGGCTAGTTAAACAACCGCGATTCCTCGTACCGTGATTAGCGGCGTTAATTTTGAGGGGGATAGGCAAAGCACTCAGACTTGTTGTCCATGGTATGCATGAACTGTTGAAGAAAAGACCAAGTTAGTTCCCGTTGTCTCTTCTACCAGTAGCCGTTGCTCTCGGTGGATCTGTACTCTTGCCCATCAGCGAAAGCGTTTTGCTTTTGCCACATCCCCGAAGAATCTTGCGTGGCCAAGAAACTCACACCAGCCATGACAACTTCAAGATCCTTCCGTGCTCGCGGCATTGGTAGGCGACCCCGGATCCTTTTTGCCCTACCTGTGCCCACCACTTCCTTGAAGCCCATCTTCATCAACATAAACCGGACTCCAGGCCACATGACGGCCCGGGCCATAAATTCCTGCGGTTCATTACACGCCCGGATCTTTACTTCCCGAAGACGTAGCCACTCGAGCAAAAGCACTCTCCGCATAAATTCCTCCAACTCCTCCTTAAACCTCTACGACCTTTTCACTCTCGTAAGGACTAACCCCTCCAGGGATTCCATCCCCGCCAGCACATCTGCCAGCCCCTTCACCGTGCGGAAGTCGAGCACCAGCTGCGTTAGCGCGGGAAATAATTCGGCTAGGCGCAGGTTTTTGAGCAGGGGAAAGGCCTGGCCCGGGCGCAACACGAAGCCGCCGTCCTCGGGTATCCACGTGTGTAGGACAAGACGGCGGAGTGCGAGACGGGCCGGCGCTAGGGCATCGACGACCTGCCGCGTCGAGATGGGCAGGACCATATAGTGGGCCGGCCACAACACTCTCCTGTACACCAACACCTCGGCCAGTCGTGGGCTCCCACACACCAGTCGGCGGAACCCTTCGGCGCAGACCTCGGTGACGTAGAGGTTTAGCTTTCTGAGTTGTGGTAGGCATGCTGTTGATTGACTGCCGCCATACCCGCCGTCGATGCTGAGCTCGGTGAGGTTGGGTGTGTTGTGTAGCAGCCCGTTGAGGTTCTGGATATTGACATCCATGGAAGGGCGTCTAGGGGGTTGGGAGGGACTGGTAATGTCGAGCGTGGTAAGGAAGAGGAGGGAGACTGGCTTGCGTTTGTTGTTGAGGAGGAAGTCGGTGGATTGCCAACTGGCGTCGATCGAAAGGTATAATTTGGTAAGGTTCGGCGCCGAAAATACCAGAGCCATGATGGCCTCCGTACTGCGAGGCTCGCCTCTACTGTACAGGGGCACTCCAAACACGCGGTGAAAGTGTGCCGAAAATACCTGAGCCATGGTGGAGAGTGTGCTGCGAGGCTCACCCTTGCTGTCCGGGGGTAGTCCAAACATGCGGTGAAAGTGAACGTTGTGCTTTTGGATAACAAGTATGTCTTCAACCCAGACGTGTACTAACTTTGGAACGGTGAGACCCAAGATCATCACCCGGACGGTAGCACCTGCTATCTGGCTGCCCTGTAGGGAGGACACACAGCGGAGAATATTCATAAGATTGATAAGGCCAACCTCGGTACCACCACGGAACTCTTCTGGGCGAGAGCATCTGATTGTGCGGTACCGCTTGGGAACCAGCAGTTGATATAACATGCGGCACGTCCGCATCAAACAACACAAGTACTTGGTATTTCCCATTCAATGGTGGCGGGTATTCCCCATCCATTTGTCGCCCCTTGGTTTGTAGTGGACGGCGAGTAGTTTGTCGCAAATTAAATGGATTATGTCTTCTGGGAGGTTCAAGAGGAAGCAGGGTCCCGGCAGGTAGGGTTCCCGCAGAGCCTCCATTTTGCCGATGCTGAATTAGTGAGCTGGTTGTGGTCGTCAGCAAGGTGAAAGTGATCTCGGAAGCGAGTTTGCAAAAGCTGTCACGGGCTGGTACAGGATGGTTAGCCGGGTGTGTCGAACATGTCGTCTCGTCTGGTTGCCGGTATACTGTATATTGAGAGTCGGGGCAATGGTTTATATAGGTACCTACAGCGGGGGTATGGAGGGGCGATAAACGTCTTGCTAAAAACTTTGTCAGATCAATAAGCCTTGTCCCCCGACTAAAACAAGTGCTGATTGGACCCTCAGGGCCACGCCTACAAGATATTGGGCATCCCCCAAAACAATGAGATAACCATAGGTATATATACGTACCTATCTAAACAAGGCTAGTTGCATTTGATCAGGCTTATTGAGTCTGACGCTTGTAATTGTACCTTATCCATACGCAATGGCTGTGTATTGCGCCCAACCACCCCACCAGCCCACACTCTTTATTGCCCTTGAGACGATTCTGGAGAAGCAGTCACAATCGACGACTCCCCAACGGCCCGTCCCGCAATCCAAACAAACTGGATAAAGACTTTTTACTCCAGCCCGTTCTCGGATAGTCGACGATTCAGAAACCCAGAGAGCCACGGACAATCACCGCCGGAACCCGGTGTCCCTTCTGGATATTCCAAATTATGGCCGCCACAATAAACATACCCCTGTGGCTCTACCTAAAGGAGGTCGATGTTATAAGTGATCGGTGAAGATTCAGCCGGTGCCACGCGGCCAGTTTATGAATAATTAGAAGACGTGTTAGGTGGGGAGGTTAGCCTTGTGGTTAATCGTGATAAGTTGTGCTGTTTGCCAACTGGAGCGGGTGATATTGGAGGATTACGGACCCCGGGGCTTGTTGCCACAAATTTCATCAATACAAGCCCTTGCTGGGGGGCTGTGTGGAACTCGGACGAGGTAATTAATGGCCAATGCCACAACTACGAGGTAATCTTAATTGTTCACAGGCAGAGGAAGGTAAAAAAGGCCAAAAAAGAAGAAAAGAAAAAAGAAAAAGCAAGGTCGAAATAAGTAGATAAGGTAACGTGCTTCCTCAGAAACCCTAATCATCCGAGTCCTCTCGCAGGTCCGCGAAAAGCTTCATCTTTTCGACCGCTGATACAGCCAAGAAGCTCACTCCATTAACAACGGCCCCAACCTCCCACCTCTGGCTGACCTTTCTCCAGCCCATCCTCTCCAGCATCCCTCTCAACTCCTCCCATACCGTCTGCGGCCCCTTGTCGATGGCAGAGCGACATGATTGCATCTTGACGCTCCGAAGACGTGGCCACTCATACATACGTACCTTCCGCAGCATCGTTTGCATGTCCTTCTCCAACTGCTCCGACGCCCTTACATTTAATAGCGTCAGCCCCTCTAGCCCCTCCATCCCCGCCAACAGGTCCGGCAGCCCCGTAACAGTGCGGACATCAAGGGACACCTGCTCCAGCGCGGGGAACAGCTCCGCCAGGCGTACACCGTCCAGTAGAGGGAACGTCTCGCCCGGTCTGAGGGGTGGCTTGGGGTAGTGATAATTAACGAGGTAGCCGTCCTCGGGCATCCAGGTGTGTAGGGCGAGGCGCCGCAGGGCGAGGCGGGTCGGCGCCAGCGTGTACAGTGCCCGCCGGGGCGATATAGGAAGGTAGTATTCGCGCTTCCCACGGCTCGTCAGGACCACCTCGGCCAGCCGCGCGCCGCTGCCCACTAGGGCCTTCAGGTCCCTCTCTATCACGTTTATGTTGCACAGGCGCAGCTCCGTGAGCTGCGGCAGGCGCGCGGTCAGTGGGCCCATGGAGCACCCGCGGTCGATGCGCAGCGTGCTAAGGTTGGGGGCGCTGCGCAGCAGCCCGTCAAGGCCGTCAATGCAAAAGGCCAGACAGTAGGGGTTTTCGGGGTGGTTGACGTAGAGAGTGGTGAGGAAGGGGAGTGTGAACTTGGGGCCGGCGAATTGCCCATGGTCGAGCTTGTTGAGGAGGAAGTAGGTGCTGCCCCATCTACTGTCGACGGTAATGTGTAGTGTGGTGAGGTTTGGCGCCGAACACACCAGGGCCATGGTGGCGACTATGCTTTCGATGCTGTTCGCGTCTCGATCGCATCGGCGCCAGCCAAACATCTTATAGAAATGGGAGGAGCAGTTGTCGGCCAGTTCAAGTAGACATGGGACGTGGTATCCCCATCGGTCGCGTCCCCAATGCAAGTATGGTGTGGTCTGACCCAAAATCATCGTTTGGACCATCGCGCCCGCCTCCGAGTTGCTTTGGAAAGCGGACAGGGCATTGAGAATATTTCCAGTGATGATTGGGGGCGAGAGGGTCGAGAGACACAAATCACTGTCCGGTGTAGTATTGGAAGCACAACCCGATATAGAGTGCGGCATGTTCGCAACAAGCGAATGATCGCCCTGGTGCTTTTTCCCGCCTGATAGAACGCTCTCTCTTCGGCCATGCCGAGCAGTTTGTCGCAAATTAGGTGGAGTATATCGTGTGGGAGGTTTAAAAGGAAGCATCTCCTCGGCGGCTGCGGGGTGAGATCGAAAACCATGGGGTCGGGGTCGGTGGGTAATGGGCGGAATAGAAGGGTGTCCCACAGCGTGAGAGCAGCCATTGTGCCCACGGCAGGTAGATTGGTTGGTTGATTAGAATAATGTTGGCAATGTGGTGGTAATGTCCAAAGCTGGAGGTATGCACCTAAGCTACTTGGTAGGTAGTGTTTCTTTATTATCTAGTGCGGAGGTTGAGGATTAAGAGATAGTTTAAATACGAACTTGACGTGGGAAAGAAAAGATCCCGCCTCCCTACCTTGTGGGGACATAAGTTAGGGTAGTTTGCCATTGTCTGATGTTCATTTAGGTGTTCCAAACACAAACCAGAACAAACAACCTGTCTCCAAAATAACTGAAATGAATATTCGACGAACTGCAGGGAGTAGGTAAGGCGTGCCGCTTACTTCGATGGTCCTTGACTATGCCACTCACTGTTTTTCAATAAAAGATCAAAAATACGGCGAGGAAAACAAGTATGAATTGTAGTGGCTCTGGTTCGGCTCTAGTTTAACTTATTCATACCCTAGGTAATTTCCCGATAGTGGCTACCTCCGTGAGCAGCCCTGATCGAAATTTAAATGTTATTCCATCACCGACCCAAGTTCAGGAACTATATTTCCGACTAGAATATAACGGGAACAAGAGGTGAATAATGTTCGACCATGGCATGACAACTCGAGCTGGGGAACCTCTCAGCCAACTTCCTAATGACAAACCAAGGCAACTCAGCGTTCACTTCACTGACTAACGTTGCTTGCGAGTGTGGCTACGAGTGAGCGAGGGCGCACTCTAGAAGAGGGACCAGAAGGCCACAGGCCGGTGAGGAATCACAAAAGGGAGATCACATATCATTACAATTTGTTTTTCTTGGTCTTTCTCTTTTTTTTTCTTTTTGTCTTTTTTTTTAAAAGAAAACAAAGCTCCACACCCTCCCGGCCAAACACCCCAACCCAAACCCCATCCCCCAACCCGACACCCCTTGGGAACCCGCCAACCCCGTCTCTCCCCCCACCCCCGGCCAGCGTCGCTCACCCCCCAAAATCTCAACCCGCAAAAGGCCGCGGGTCTTCCCTCACCGCGCGGCAGACCACCTCCACGCCCGCGCGCCGCATCCGCATCACGTGGAAGTCGCCCCAGAGGTGACGCAGCAGCTCCGTGTAGGCGCGGGCCGGGAAGTCGGCGCCGCGCGGTACCTCGAGCTTGACCTTGGCGAGGCGGGGCCTGTTGGGTTTGGGAAGAAGGGGTTAGCTGGGTGTTCTCTGTTCCGCGTTGGGCTTGAGAGAGAAGAGAGGGAGGGGGGGGGGGGGTTGTTCGAGGCGTTTGTTTGGGGATGGGGGGAGGGGCGTTAGGGGAGGGTGTGGAAGGGTAGGAAACAGTGGATGGAAATGTTGTGCTGGGTGAAGGGAAAGAAATGGGGACATACCACTTGAACAATCTGATCGTGGCGTGGGTAAAGGCCCTGAACTCGTCCGCCGGGAACCCGCTCAAGCCCATAACATACAGCCCCTCCAACCAGGGGCAGTTTCGCAACAGCCGACACAGGGCCTTGTTGTCCCTGCGGGGCAGGAGGGCCCGGTGGTCGATGGCGACCTGCTTGAGCGCGGTAAACCCGTTCAGCCCGATGACGAGATTGTAGTCTCTCCCTTGGAGCTTCTCGGGATCGGCATCCCACGGGGCGAGGTGGAGTCTCTCCAGGCTCCCGCGGTACGGGGCGAGGCACTTGACTATTTGTGCAGGTGAGGCGGGCAGGTAGCTTTCTGGCCAACCGTTGGAATAGTTGCTGAACTCGAAGTAAGTCAGTTTGCCGCACCGCCGGAGCAGAAACTGCAGGCCGCGATGGCAGAGGAAAGAGTCAATAAGGCGAAGGCAGGTGATATTAGGCATGCGGCCCGTGAGCGACGTCCCTCCGCGCGGTCTCTCGATTGTCATCGACTGTAGGTTTCTCGCGCAATATAACAAGCCGTTTAAGCTGTGGAGGTTGATGCCGTCAGACCATCCGGTCTCCTCCGTCACAGGAAAACGAACGATCAGGTTGCGGAGGTTAGGGAGGATGCAGGTAAGCTTGGGGCCGGTGACTCGGTTGTTGACCTTGTTTAAGAGAAAATTGGTGTCCCCCCACCGGCGTGCCACGGCAATCTCGAGTGTTGTGAGATTGGGCGCGAGGCAGACTACTGCCATGGCCTTGACAGGAGCGGAAACGCTGTTCACCTGAAAGGTAGCCATGCAAAAGAGGCGCTGGATCACACGGTGGAAGTCCTAGATCGTGGCCTGGCTATAGGGGACCGCGTGTGGTCCGTTGTGCGGCGCAGCGAACTCGATGGACTTGATGGCCGGGCGGAGGTTCGGGTACGCCAAGAGGGTCGATGCGAGGGCGAGGTCCCTCCGCGGCCGGGGCTCACTGTCCTCCAGGTGGTTGTACAGCATTTGGAAGGCGATGAGGTTGAGGACCCGACTGGTTCGGCCCAGTCGGGCGATGCTGCTTCTGTCGTCGGCCACTTCTCTGCAGATCTTGGTGAGAAGTTCCATCGGCAGCATGAGTAAACGACAGGGCGGTGGTGGTGGTGGCTGCTCCGAGGTAAAAAGTGCCCAGCTACACCCGGTTGTGAACGAGCTTAGGTGGTTTTGCTGGTTCGGATCCATGGTCGCGTCAACGAAGGGTTCCATGCGCCTTGAGCAAAGTATTGCATAGAGTTGATATCATGAGAGTAAAAAAACGCCTTGAAGGGTGAGTTCGTGGCTTTGAAGCTTAGTTTTTATCGTGGTATCGTGGATTGAGATATTTGTTAGAGGTTGTGGAACAGCGAGGAACTTGAACAACGACCGAGTTTTCGAATTAAACAAGCCGTGGGGTGAAAAGTGGGCGAAAGTTGTGCGGTGCTCATTTTCTCATCCGTCTGAACTTAAACATTACTGTTGCTTCGGGTAAGAAAACACGCTATAACGCCAACGCCCTGAGATTCCTGAGCACTGACAATGCCAACTTGAGTCTAGAAGAAGGGATGACCTGGGAGGAATCCCCAAAGTTCCACCGGTACACTACACGCAGCAAGCACATGGACGAAGGAAATTGGGAATGTGATGATGAATATGCAATAGTATAGCTGTAAGGGTTATCTTTGCCTCAGATCGCAAGCAGGGCATTTAAGGGCTTGGTGATAACCATCAACGGTAGAACACAGGCATCCACATTCTTTACCAACACATGTTCCACATTACAGAAGCTGATCTGATCTTAGACGGAGTTTGTTTGGTGATTCACCATTTGGGTCACACTACCTCTGCCTCATGCTTCGCGCGATCTAACATCTCACACAACACAATCAGACGCAGGATAATGTTGCCTTCTAACCCCAATCAAATTAGAAACCGGGATGAACAAGGAGGTTCGAATGAGGACATACACTAAACCGTCATAGCCACCCAGCCTTTGTTGGAGCCACCAAAGAAAGGTGTGTGGTGGACTCACCCAATCCAGGGGTCAAGTCAGTCGGCCCAGCGGCCATGGCCTTGGCGGACTTCACAACATACTCAGCTTTCCACACGTGTAAATGATATTTCGTAAAGCGTGATACTTTCGTCGTATTGGCAGTACAGTCTCGTTAATAGTCCATACCAAGTCCCTCGTTACGAGGAACTTGAGCTTCTGATATGGCTGTGCTCTTCTCACGTCAGCCTCGTTGCGGAACCAGTATCATCCCACCTGCCAAGCAGATTACACAGTCAGTACCCGTTTATAAAGGGAACAATTGGCCGACCAAGGTCAGCCCTGTGAGAATGTGATCCGGCCTGCATGTCATTAACGGTCAACTATTGACAGGGATGGCCGGGGATGCAAGGCACTGCCGCAGCCGCGCATCCAACATGGACCTGTTGGTGATAAGCTGATGGAATGTGGTCCTTAATGCACTCCCGCGTCCCATCACCTGTGCGTCGGGCGTTGGCCTTGCATGGGATAAGATCTGCGTCTAGCTTCAACGGCCTGGACTCCGCCTTCCGGGACCCCGAAGGACCAACCACACCCCAGCCGCGTCCCAACAGGAGGGTAACACAGAGAGACAAACACACTCGGATCCGGGTATTTGGCGAATGGGATGTGTGATAGAGAAACATTGGCGTGAGATGACTCTTGGAGGGCGTCCAGTGACCCATACCGTCTGATGTGGCCCAAGGGACATCCCGGGTTCGGGACCCGGTATATAGCTGCATCGACGTCTTCGTCGCTTTGTCTCTGTTGACGTTTGCCTTCAGTCCTCTTTTTCTTTTCATCCACAAAATCCATCATCATGTCATCAACTAATGGGTCCTCGAATGGTGTTCGCACCTCTGCTGACACCAAGAAGTCCAAGCAAGACGAGGAACCAATCCGACCCAACTTCAATGCCACCCTAGTAGAGCGAATCGGTATCGGCGCCTTCAAACTCCTCAACAAAGCTGTACCTTGGTACAAGTTGCCTGGGGTTATCGGTGCCTTCAACTTGGCCTTCATCAGGATCGAGCTTCGGCAATACAACCTCCATGACGGCTACGCCTCTGCGGAGGCCCAAGGTAATGCAACGAATAATCCACTGCCGGATGAGCGTTACCGTGGAGCCCGCAACTCGGATGGCAAGTTCAACTCCCTCGACCAGCCCCTGATGGGCTGCAGGGGCATGCGTTTTGGCCGCAACTTTCCACGACACCTAACCCAGAAGCCGACCGAGGAGGAGCTGTGGACACCGAATCCGCGGATGATCAGTGAGAAGTTCATGGCCCGGCGTGGCGGAAAGATGATCCCTGCTACTTCGCTCAACATGCTGGCCGCGGCTTGGATCCAGTTCCAGATCCACGACTGGTTCAACCATGTGCAGGTGAGTTTGATCTTGCGCACTGCCCGCTAGTAATGAAGCTGACACAGACCAGAGTAAGGAGAAGTTCAACGTACCTGCTCCAAAGGGCGGCGACTCGTGGCCTCATCCCCACATGGAGCTGTTTCGGACCAAGCCAGACGAAATCTTGGACCCGTCAGACATCAAGTGCCCGGGGTATAAGAATGAAAACACGGCCTGGTGGGATGGCTCGCAGATCTACGGATCCAGCGAGGCAGTCACTCAAGCTTTGCGTGCTAAGCTGCCGGACGGCAAACTGACGCTCGATGAGACTGGCACTGTTTCATTTCTGCCGCGGGATAAGGATGGTAATCCGCTGACCGGCTTCCACGACAACTGGTGGATTGGCATGGAGATGTTACACACCCTTTTTGCGCTGGAGCACAACGCCATCTGCGACGCCCTGAAAGCAGCGTACCCTGATATGACGGGGTAAGTTTCTTCTCAATTCTCTCCCTTGTGCCAACATTCTTGCTCACATATCCTCAGCGACCAAATCTTCGACAAGGCCCGTCTCGTCAACTGTGCCTTGATGGCCAAGATCCACACCGTCGAGTGGACGCCGGCCATTCTCGCGCATCCGGCCCTCGAATTCGGGATGAACGCCAACTGGTGGGGCATCGTGGGCGAGAGGCTGACCAAGATGCTCGGCCGCATCTCCAAGACCAGCGAGATCATCAGCGGCATCCCGGGTAGCGGTGCCGAGCAGGACGGTATCCCGTATTCGCTGACGGAGGAGTTTGTTTCCGTGTACAGGATGCACTCGCTGATTCCCGGTACGGTCCCCCGTATACTCCCCACATGAGCCCGCTCCCCTGCTGACCTCCTCGTGTAGACGACATCGCCTTCCACTCGGCAACCAGCGGCCAGCACATCCGCACCATTCCCGTGGCCGACATGACCTTCTCCCGTAAGTCCCCCTCCCCTGCCATGGAACCAACCCCCGCTAACCTCCACATCCCTAGGAGCGCAACAACCCCTCCGCCACCCCTCCCACCCCGTCTCCTTCCCCGACGCCTTCTACTCCTTCGGCACCTCCCACCCGGGTGCCATCACAGCCCACAACTACCCCTCCTTCCTGCGCAACCTCCCCACGCCGGACGGCCAGACGCGCGACCTGGGCACCATCGACATCCTGCGCGACCGCGAGCGCGGCGTGCCGCGCTACTGCGCTTTCCGGCGACTCCTGCGCATGTCGGTGCCAGAAACGTTTGAGGAGTTGACGGGCGGGGATCTGCAGAGCGCGGCTGAGTTGAGGGAGGCGTACGGCGGGGACATTGAGCTGGTGGATGCGTTGGTGGGCTCGCATGCGGAGCCGGTGATTGAGGGTTTTGGGTTCTCGGAGACGGCGTTTCGGATATTTATTGTGATGGCTTCGCGGCGGTTGAAGAGTGATCGGTTTATTGCGGGCGGGGAGGGCGGGGAGTGGGGGGAGGGGACGTATACGAAGGTTGGGTTCAGGTGGGTGCAGGACGGGGGGATGCGGGATGTGTTGGGGAGGCATTTCCCGGAGTTGAGGGAGACGTTGGAGAAGGGGAAGGGGAAGAATGTGTTTGCGCCGTGGGTGAAGGTGGGAGATGATTAAGAGGGGGTTGGGTTTGTTGTATGAGCGCGTCAGTTGCGCGATTGGGTTCCATTGTTCTCCTTCGTCCGGTGTTAGTTTGGTCACCTATAATAGTTTTAGCCAGAACGTACACAGTAAGAAAAGTTAGGGCTTGGGTAAAGCTTTTCCCGCACTTTGGATATTAACACGCTGATGAGGCCATCACTCATCACTCACCCCATCCATTGGAGTTGAGCTAAGACGCTTTCTTCCAGCAAACCAAAACCAGATACCAGGAACCAGTCGATTGCGTGCGAACAACACCGGGGTTCTCCATCTTGGCAATCCACCTTCTGAATCACCACCTTCCCCTTTGGGCTCTACTATATCACCGCCATGGCCAGCCACTTCTTGACCTGCCGTGCGCGGGTGAATAACCGGGCTTCCAATCTGGGCAGGAGATGTAGATCGGTAAATAAAGTTGACCCCAGATCATCCGTGTCACCCGCGTCTCACCGACTTCCCCTCACCAGTCACCACCCTCACACCCGTGACTCCAACGGGGATCGCCACGATGCGACGATTTCTCTCACTCTGCGTCGCTGCCGCGTTGGCAACTGCCATTGAACCTCCCCGGTTTCCTCATCAACCCTCTAGCAATGGCACCAAGTTGTTGACATACAACGTCACTACCGCCAGTCCCGGGGAGCTCTCCTCCTCCACCACGTCGGTCACATGGATCAATTCTGGCCAGGACGGCGACTTCATCACTCGAGGAGAAGATGGG
Organism: Chaetomium cochliodes; assembly: GCA_023383405.1. NCBI lineage: Eukaryota > Fungi > Ascomycota > Sordariomycetes > Sordariales > Chaetomiaceae > Chaetomium > Chaetomium cochliodes. Next base: position 973,980 of record JAKWJL010000007.1, read on the forward strand.
TCTTTTGTGTTTGAGAACGTCGTGAGCGGGAACAAGACCACATTCTTGTCCGCGGATAAAATCCCTGCCGATTACTACGACTACCAAATCTCGTCCGACTACTCCAAGATCCTCTGGGCCGTCAACTACACCAAGCAGTACCGGCACTCATACTTTGCCAGCTACCTGGTGCAGGATGTTGCGACAGGACAGACCGAGTCCCTGGTCGAGGGCTCTGAGGCCAACATCCAGTATGCCACTTGGAACCCCGCGTCCTCGTCCGAGATTGCTTTCGTCCGGGGAAACAACCTCTTCATTTGGAACCAGGGCACGGTCAGCCAGATCACAGACAATGGCAGCCCCGATTTATTCAATGCTATCCCCGACTGGGTGTATGAGGAGGAGATCTTCGGCACCAACAACGCGTTGTGGTATTCGCCCGACGGAGAGTACATTGCCTTTTTGAGCTTCAACGAGACGGGTGTCAAGACTTACACCATCCCATACTACATGGACAACCAAAAGGTGGCCCCGTCGTACCCGCGCGAATTGGAGTTGCGCTACCCCAAGGTCGGGACTAAGAACCCTACCGTGGCTCTCAGCCTGTTGGAGGTCAAGGCCAAGGCGGTCTCCCCTGTGTCTATCGACGCCTGGCCGGCGGATGACTTGATCATTGGCGAGGTTGCCTGGGTTACCGAAGCGCACGACAAACTCATTTACCGTGCATTCAACCGCGTGCAAGACCACGAAAAGCTGGTGACTGTCGATGCCGACACCAAGGAGTCGACCGTCACCCGGGAACGGGATGGCACCGATGGCTGGCTCGACAACAACCTAGCTATCACGTACATTGGTGAGGTTGAGCGTGATGCTGGCCATGGCAAGCGCGGGGACGGCAAGGGTAAGGGTAAAGGGAAAGGCAAGGGCAAGGGCCACGATGAGCCCGAGACGGACGACCCCAAGGCCAGGTACTACCTAGACCTCTCGGACGCCTCCGGCTGGAACCACCTGTACCTCTTCACCCTCGACGGCAGCTCTAACATCACCCTAACCTCCGGCGACTGGGAAGTGGCCTCCATCCTCAAAGTCGACACCGCTCGCGGCCTAATCTACTACACCTCCACCGAGCACCACCCGACCGAACGACACCTCTTCTCCGTCTCCTACCTCACCGGCACCAAAACCCCCCTCGTCGACCCCACCACCCCAGCCGTCTGGACCGCCTCCTTCTCCTCCGGTGGCGGCTACTACATCCTGCGCTACGCCGGCCCGGACGTCCCCTACCAAGAACTCTACACCACCACCGACCCGACCACCCCCATCCGCACCATCAACGCCAACGCCCGCCTACACACCGCCCTCCAAGCCTACCGCCTCCCCAACATCACCTACCTCGACCTGCCCCTCCCCTCCTCTGCCTCCACCGGCGGCGCCAACTTCTCCCTCAGCGCCATGCTCCGCCTCCCCGCCACCTTCGACCCCACCAAGAAATACCCCCTCCTGCTGACCCCCTACGGCGGACCGGGGGCGCAGGAAGTCTCCAAGGCGATGCAGCCCTTCGACTGGAACGCGTACATCTCCTCGGACCCCGAGCTCGAGTACATCACGCTGACGGTCGACAACCGCGGGACGGGCTTCCGCGGGCGGGCGTTCCGGTCGGCGGTGGCGGGCCGATTGGGTGAGTTGGAGGCGGCGGACCAGATCTGGGCGGCGAAATGGCTGGCCGAGCGGTATGCGTGGGTGGATGCGGAGAGGATGGGGATTTGGGGGTGGAGTTTTGGGGGGTATTTGACGGCCAAGGTGGTGGAGGTGGGTGACGAGGCGATTGCGTTTGGCCTGGCCACGGCGCCGGTGGCGGATTGGCGGTTTTATGATACTATGTATACGGAGCGGTATATGAAGACGCCGGAGTTGAATGGGGAGGGGTATAATGCGTCGGCGGTGAGAAGGGTGGAGGGGTTTAAGGGGCTGCGGGGGAAGCTGTTGGTACAGCATGGGACGGGGGATGATAATGTGCATTTGCAGAATAGTGTGGCGCTGGGGGATTTGTTGATGGGTGCGGGGGTTGGGCCGGAGAAGCTGGACGTGACGTACTTTACGGACTCGGACCACAGCATTCGGTATAACGGACAGAACGCGTTTGTGTATAAGCAGTTGACTGGGAGGCTGTGGGCGGAGAAGAGGAGGGTGCCCGGGGATAGACATCAGTGGAGCAAGAAGAGGGGGACGCCCTGGAAGGGGTGAGGGTAGTGGATGTAATAACTAGTGCGAGTGTCAACCATACTCGATTTAGACCCTCCGATGGTTCCGGAATATGTTACAAAATTGGTGAAGTGGCTGCGGGAAGTAGCAAACTCACTAACATGACTGGATATCCTTTCCCTTTTCCTGCCGTGTCTCTTTAACCCCCCACCGCTATTCCGTGGACTTTGATCACCGCGGACACGACCCAAAGGTACCGGTGCTCTCTAGACGGTTTGAGGTTCGGATCACGACCTATCACAAGGAGTTTATGGCAATTGGTACGTTCGGGTCGCCTCATCAGACGCCTCAACGGTTTGATCAAAATACGGTAAGGTCCATAAGGGAAAACTGGTTTCCAAGCCCAGAGTCAATTGGCATCTTTCTGACACGAACTTCCACGACGGGGAATGGCGCCATGTCAAGCCGCCATGTGTCGTCCGGGGTGGCCATTTCCTTCCACCGCAATGTTTCATATGGGCCATGGTCGAGGATTGACTTGTGATACCAGGTAAGGCCATCACTCTCTAGGGAATCTTCGCTTTTCAGTTTCTTGAGCAGCACGGGTACCAATGCCACCGACAACGAAAGGGGTGAATTGGGGCCGGGGTCATCGTACTCGAAAACAAGGCCGAAGCCTCGCGGGTGCCGTTTGTGATCCTGGGTAAGCCGGAAGTAGATGGTCCAGAGTGCCCTATAAAATCTCCTCGGTGGTATACTGATTATGCCCTCGTCAATGATTGGGTTGATATCGGGATCGTGATATTGCCAGGAGTGCTCGTGTAGTCGAGTGTTGCCCCAGCGGCGGATCAAGAAGTCCCCAGGTTGTGGACCCGCATGGCGCCGAGGTTCGACTCGTAGATGCCGCGTCAAGCTGATAAGGCCGCTCAAATCAGGGGGCGCTCGGAGATGCATCAGTTCGTCTGTCCTGCTAAACCGGCCATGGCCCCACGGATAGAGTGGCAGAAGAATAAAATGACCAAGGCCAATCTCGGACTCGCAAAGCAAAATGGCGAAGCTTAGCAAACGGATCTGGATTACCTGAAGTTGTGGCCAGTGGAAAGCGAACAGCTCCGACGAAAGCAGCATTGGAAGCTCGATGATGGCACATGCGCCGGCCACGGTCGGGTAGAGCACTTGCCGATCTCGGGCAGAAGGGTCGTAGAAGTGGTGTATTCCCGGCCATGGCCTGTAGTGATAGGAGCCCTCGAAGTCCTTGGGCGATTCGGCAAAAAGACCGTTGAAAATAGTCCCCGCCTGGCTTGCTTCCCAGGGGATCGAGTCGGGCGCGTTGAGAATTGACAAGCCACGCGCGATTTGTCTCATCGGCCGGTCAACAATGCGACCCCATGCGAAAAGGGTATGATCTGTTGGGTTGGCCTTCATAATCTCTTCCTGTAGCCTGCGAAAGGCCTTTTTTCCCTCTCCATAGAGCAACGGCATATTGACGTCGAAGATTCCGAGAAGGCAGTAGGCAAGGTCCTCCGTCCTGGACGTGCTTCGTTTTGCAGCCCAAGACATTCTCTTAGACACGCTCGCTGTTTCCGTAGGGGCATCACCACAGAGATACCTGCTCTCAATACCCGTGATCTTACTCAGAATATCACGTAGCCAAAATCGGGTGCCAATTTGATTCCAGTCCCTGGAATACAGCACTATGTCCTTGGGAGCCAGTAGTTCCTGCAACGTCCACCCTCGTGTAAACCAACGAGCGCCGGCAAGTTGTGCGTGAAGCAGCTTGGAGTCAGACCCGGCGTGGGCCTGAACGTCTGCAAAGTAAGCGTAGCATACGGCGGCCTCTTTGTACCAACGGAACATGGAATTGATTGCTTCCGATAGCTCCGCGCTACTTCGTTTATCGATACAACAACTGCCGCGAATGTCAGCATTTTGTTCCCGGCTTTGGGTGGTTTAGGAGAAAGAGAGCCTTTTAGTGCTTACGTATCAATCCAGGCCCAGTCGTATCCGTCCGCTACGGCTTGAAGGCAACAGTATTCGATTTTTGCGTATCCCTTCTTTTTTGCGAGCGCCTCCTTCGGGACGGACTGGAAGTCCTCAAAAGTGACTTCATGTTCGGCCCAGGTGTGGGATAGAATGACATAGGCCCCGATGTCGGAGTCTGAGAGAAACTCCCCGATCTCTCTGGTGTGTACGTTGAGCAGCCTCATGATCGTTGTTGTTCTCTCAAGCTACGACTATAGATCATTAGAATCATGACCTGGTTGAAGTCTGAAAGGTCATGTGCTGTGTGCCAACTTGTTAGTTCGTGTCAACTTGTTAGTTGTTACACCATTCTGGGCGGGGTTAACATTGGAGCTGCCCAACGCTCAGCCTCGCGTTGCCGGCCGGTTTGCCGGATGATCCCGGGCCGACGCAGTGGACGAATAGACTAGACAATGCAGGTTCATGATGTTGGCTGACCACCTCTTTCGCGTCGACGACGAATCGCAGCACCCATTTGTCAGCCGGGGGATTCAACCCCCGGCAATTAGTCAGGGGGGTCCGCAAAGGAAGGATTCTGCAACGAGTGAGAGAGAGGGACCGGGGAGCAGGCCTAGGAGAGGCAAAGGAGGTACTTCGTATGTACCTAGGTATGTAGGTAGTTTAAGCCCACTACCGTCTGTATTTAAATATGGGTCTGTTGGCACTATTCCCGGTTGTAGGAGCAAACTCCTTCCGTTTGCATCAAATAACTAATCCGGCTTCAACTACTCGGGCAACCTCCGTTCAACATCATGGCTGAACCGACCGGCCTTATTGCTACTTCTGGCATCGAGCTCTTGACTGCGGGTTAGCCGCCAAACAAATATTCCTTTGAGGTACCTGTTCACTAATGACGTCACAGGAACTCCCAACGGCCACAAGGTTTCAGTGTTGCTCGAAGAGCTCAAAGAGGCCTACGGCAAGGATTACACTGTCCAATCCATCAACATCTTCGACAGCAGCCTAAAGACGCAGAAGCAGCCCTGGTTCACGGCGATCAACCCTAACGCCTGTATCCCCGCCATTGTGGACCACGACCGCGGGGATTTCGCCGTCTTCGAGACCATTGCCATTCTGGCCTACCTCGCACGGCACTACGACCCGGAGCACAAGTTTAGCTTCCCCATCGACTCGGACGATTACTCAGTTAGCGAACAATGGCTTGCCTGGAACCAAGGCGGCGTAACCGCTATGTAAGTCCCCCTTTTCCCCACCCCTCAATTCCACTTGTTACTTTTCGGGGGACTTGTTCTTTCTTTTTTTCTTCTTTTCTTTTCTTCTTCTCTTCGCCTTCCCTTCACCCAAATCCCACTCAGGCATTCATTCTTATCACCGAACAAAAACTCACACACACCCCTTTCCCAACCCACCAGGCAATCCCAACTCAACTTCTTCCTCCGCTTCACGCCCAACCCATCCGAGCACACCTACGCCATCCAGCGCTACGCCGGCGAAACCGAGCGCTTGTACGGAGTCCTCAACACACACCTCGCCAACCGCGACTATGTCGCCGGCGCCGGCCGCGGACGCTACAGCATCGCCGACATCAGCCTGGTCACGGCGGTGAATGTCTCGCGGTTCAGTAGCATCGACTTGAGGCGGCAGTTCCCCAACCTGCAGGCGTGGTTGGATAGGATCCTTGCTAGGCCGGCGGTGAGGAAGGGGTTGGCGGTGCCGAGCGGGTTAATGAAGGTTGTGAACGAGGCGCTGGAGGGGGCGGTGAATGGTGGGGGTGGCGAGGAGGCGGAGGGGTTGAGGAAGGCGGTGGAGGAGGGGGATCGGTTGGTGAGGGAGGCGAAGGAAAAGTTTGGGTATGTGTATTCTTCGCCTTGAGGGAGGTTGTTGGGTGGTGATCTGGCGACCTTAGTTAAGGGGGTGGAAAGGTCAAGGCTGTGCCGGCGGCTGTGAATATTTCTAGTCGGGACGGCACGACGACTGCCGGGGAAGATTCAGATGCGACAAGTGCAACGTGGGGGATGCAGTGTTAAATATAGTAGTTACAACAACAGAGAACGGCCCCCAATCGTATGTGCCGGGTTCCCGACGTCCCGCCCCTTGGCTATGCCTTGCCAAGGAGGTACACAACAATCAGGATTCAGGGGCCTGTAAATCCAACAACATAAATAGCAGAGCACCCCTTCTCGTCCAGAATCCTGGGTAGGACTGCAGCCAAGTCAACACATTTCATCATGCACGCTCTCCGGGTGGCAACGGTGATTGCTTCTCTTCTCAGACTCAGCGCAGCACGGAGTTGGAATACACCTCCCAACGCGACGCGCTCCGTCAACTTCAAACCATTCCACGACGACGACACGGAATGGACGTGGAGTACGTAGCTAGACACCCCCTCCAGTCATTTGTTCCCATCCGCTGGCGAAGGCTTTGGCGTCCCTGAGCTGACCAACCCTTCCCTGGTGCTAGGCGTCAACATAACCGACGACCGCAGCAATACAAGCGCGCACTGGGTGGAGATCGAATACGTCTTCAGCTGGCCCGGCGGCGGCGCGCTCGACTCCACCCCCGCCGTCGCCAGCCACCGCAACGGCAACTTCTGCTTCATAGCTCCCGTCTCGTGGGGCACGGCGAAGAACATCACCGATAAGTACACCGACGCCAACACCCACTCCACCGACTGCACGCCCGTGCTGGGGTCGGCCTGCGTCGACGCCATCCTGACCGGCTCGGCGGAAAAGGACGACGGGTCCTACACGGGGTGCTGGGACCGGCCGTGGTCGGAGTACCCGGAGTGCGCCGACACGTTCGGCATCGCCGAGTACGCGCCCTACCAGGGGGAAGGGCTAACCTTGGAGACGTACGGCTTGGTGCCGAGGTACCTCAGGAGCTGGCGGCCTTTTTATAGCGTTATTGAGCGTGGCGAGGTTTCGAGCAGTGGTGCCAGCTTGCCTGGGTTGTATGAGAATGCGATGAATATGCTGCAGGTTGTGCTGCTGAGGACACCGGTGGCGCGCCCGGGTGAGGCGTTTTCGCCTACCCTGAACTGCATGCGGGTGAATACGAAGGAGGTGGTGGAGGTCGGTTCAGGTGGCTCTGAGGGTAACAGCGGGGCCAGTCGTGATGTCGCTGCAGCTGGTCTTTGGGCGGTGATGGGATTCATGGGAAGCTTGGCCGTTGCGCTTCTCTGAGCTCCCAACCAGTGTAGAACTCAGAAACTTAGAAGTCTTGACGAGTGAACAGCCCTCCTTCCCCCCAAAAGACCAGTATCTCTCTCAGGCCGACATGTGGAGGATGGCCCCTGACCCGGCTTTGGTTGGTTGGAGGGTCCCCTGTGCCCGATTAAGGCGCTGCCTAATTTGGCGCGTGGACCGATCTGTTTGCTTGGCTTTGGATCGTGGATCATCCCTGTCCCAGCCCCCGTTTCCCTGTTCAACCCAAACTCTGAAGCAACGTTCGTCTCACTCAACACCTTCATACTTTATATTCATGGCTCGAGGTATGCCTAATTCCAACTCCAGAACTCCAGGCTCTTTTATCACCTGAAGCTAGTATCGACTTTTTCGCTGACTCCTTGTGTCCGCGACAGTACCCACGGAGCGCCGGCCGATCGTGATCTCCGGTCCCTCTGGCGTCGGCAAGGGCACACTTTGTCAAAGACTCCTGGACAAGTATCCCGAGACATTTGCTACAACCGTCTCCCACACTACTCGCAAGCCCAGGCCCGGCGAGGTAGAGGGTATCGCCTATTACTTTGTCTCTCGAGACAAGTTCGAGGCGCTTATTGCCGAGGGCGTCTTCATCGAGTTTGCCGAGTTCAACGGCAATTTGTATGGGACTAGCAAGCAGACGGTTATTGACCAGACAGAGAGGGGGTCGCTTGTTGTGCTTGACATCGAGATGGAAGGGGTGAAGCAGTTGAAGGAAGAGCAGGCAAAGGCGGATTCTCAAATCAACCCACGATTTGTCTTTATCAAACCACCAAGTTTTGAAGCGCTTGAGGGACGCCTGAGGGCGCGGGGAACCGAGGAAGAAGGGAGCATTCAGAGGAGATTGGCCCAGGCGTCAGCTGAGCTGGCGTACGCCGAAACAGGCGTGCACGACAAAGTCGTCGTCAACGATGATCTTGACAAGGCCTTCTTTGAGCTGGAGGATTTCATATTTAAGCAGTCGTGATCGCAGGTTCCAGGAATAAGAGCCTATCCTGGACAGGCGGAGGATTTTGGAGTGACTCAAAAGAAGGAACCATTAACACTCGACTTCCCTCAACAAGCGGCGCTTCCAGGCAACCCGCTCATTCGGTTCAAGCGCTCATTAGATAACGGGTATGTAACATGAATTTACCGGAACGCCTTTGACTTTTTCCTCCCAGAATTCCCAAGAATAGCTTGCCAGCATCGTTGTTACCCAAATCCAAACTCCGCTCCGATAGCCCGTGCCCGAATTCCCTTCAATAACCGGAACACCTCCGCGACCGACCGCGAATTCAACCCAGCGCCCCCACCCATCCCGAGTTCGCCTGTCGCAGTACCGCGTAAAGTCGTGCTGTTTTGCGGCCCTTGACAAACACCCCCTTGCCGCTTCCAATCTTGAAACGGGCCCGAAGACGGCGAAAACACAGGACAGCCGAAAGCGCGGACGTACTGTAAACTGTGTACGGCAAAGTACTCATTGCACGCGCCCGCCCAGCCGCTGAACCAACCTCATATTATCAATATATGTCATCTGACTCATCCGAAATGTGGCGCGTCAGAGGGGCTGTCTCCAGAAAGAGGTTATCGCTTAACGGTCGGCGGACACAGCGGCGGCTATCGGAACCGAGAGACGCGCAGATTTTGAACCGGGACAGGAGCGGCCGCAGGGTCTGTAGGCAGGCGCACAGTATGCCGCAGTTTAGTTCGGCCACGGACCAAAGCGTGAGCTCGACGTTGTCCCAGGTCGGGTCCTGGGCGGTAAGGACAGCGCCGAGATAGGATAGGCGCGTGACGGAAATAGTCCAAGTACTGCGTTTGGCACAGTTAGAAAAGAAGCGACAGAGCGTACAGTGTATTTCGGCGGAGCAGGGGTGGATTCGGCACACGTACAAGAAGCCCAGAGAAAAGATGCCGAAGACTAGGACTTTCTCCTTGGTGGGCATTGTCAATTTGTACACGTACGGCAGCGGAACGGAGAAAATGAGGAAGTCGGTGACGACGTTCAACGACTGCGAGATGTACCACACTGGCACTGTGTTGAGGCACTTATCAGCCATTCTGGGCACGATGACAGCGAGCGGGAGACAGGAGAGGCCCAGCAAGATGGCTTGCAACCCAGCCCAGACTATCAGGAAGACGAAGAACCAGCGGCACACTTTGTCGGCGGTTGGGCTACTGCTGCCAAAGATACGTCGGTACTGAAGAGTAAAGGACATCTTGACGACATTGTTTGCGAGGTTGTAGGTGATGATGGAAGCGTATAGCGCCTGAAGATAGTTTAGCAAAGCTATTGGCATCATGCCACTTCACACCAAGGTGGCGAGGGGAGGCGTACCTTCATCTGCTGCTGCAACATCTCCGGCGTCACCATCCAGGAATGAAGACCTAACCCCCATTTTGTCTCTAACCACCTAGCAGCATTAGCACTTTTCCCATCCTTCAAGTTTATTCCCCTCGGGCCCAACAAGATTGAGTCTACGTACCCAACGCGATCTCGATAGACGAGGCGACCGCTAAGAACTGCGAGTAACTGTCAGTCCCGATGTCGTGACCAGGGGCCCATGATCCATGATGCCATACAAATGCCCCGAGAATAAACCAGTCGTCGAGTCCTGTCCGTTTGACGACGAAAAGCCGTGTGTATAAGCGAAACGAAACGGCGATTGCTGAAAGCGCTGGGAAGCCGATGGTCAGGGCCAAGGTTCCCGGCTGCTTGGTTTGCGCGGAAATGGCGGGATCATGATCTGGAATAGTCGACATGATGGTGGTAATCACACCTCCACCGCCTTACACCCGACACGAAGGTTGAAGGGTTGCCGCTGGGGGATCCATGGACCATTTGACTAACAAACGTGGGGTCGCGGGGTTAAGTTTCGGAAGAGAGTAAGAGCCAAAAGCCATAATAGGTATGCGCCCGCAGTCCCGGAGACAACGGAAGTATGTAGTTTTGCCCATCGCCTCTGTTTCATTTCAGGGATCGCTCACATCGGTATTATCGAATGATCGCCAGCCAACGAATCCAATGAAATCGCGATTGCCCCCAGGGTCCTCACAAGCGGCCGAGGACTGCGGGGCGCAAAATCCCAATCATTCCAAAAGCATTCTTAAGGGGACCTGCGCTTCCCCTGCTCGCCTACCCCTAAGAACCCCTAAGAAACCCCCAAAAACGCCACAGCGCCCCCGGGGATGCTCGGCGCGCTTTCCGGCGAATTCGGTTGACAGAGAACCATGCTTTTGCGGGACCGGGTCCCTTACCGCCCCATGTCGACTTTAAAAAAGCCATTGACGCGGTTTACCCCCCTGAGCGAAGCTGTGAATTCATGCCAGCTTGACGCCTTGGGCAAAAGGAGGGAAGCGACCTGGAACACGGAACCCCATTGAAGCCAGTAACGAACTAAGCGAAAAGTTAAAGCCAACGGCCCGTTAACCGGGCCGGCTTAGAGGTCCCAACGTATCGGCTCGATACCTGATCCGGCCCTTATACAGCCTGCTCCTTGGTGAGCTGCTCGGTAACTAAGCGCTGTTGCCGCCGCCTGCCTATCCCCGAGAGCCGTTGTTTTACAACTTAGGGGGGAGCTACGAACAAATCAGCTGCTCAAAAACATCAACTGAAGAGAGAGCGCCTGTTGCTGTGGGCGGAATTGTTCCCGCTCGTGGCTTCGTGGATATCGAGGTACTTTGTGCGAAGTACTTGCCTTGTACAGTTAGGTAGTTACCTAACCTCAATTTTGGTCGTCATTGAGATGAACACGCGCTGCATCCTCTCGACGTCCAGCGCCCGGAAATGGCGGCACCGCAATGCCAAATTCGGCGGCCACTGCAGGAAAGTTCTGTCTTTCAGCTCTAAGTTGTGCTTTTTTGGCGTCTTCTCATCCTCCAACCTACCTTCTTGAGGTTTCTAGGAAAGATTGGGGGCTAATTGGCCCCCAAAAGAATCACCACCCGATATTATTGACGGGAGAGACGGCCAACTGTGTAGTTGTAGTTGTGTGTATGTTGCTTGGATTATTCAGTCTGTCTAAGGTACCTTAGGTGTCTACGTACGTACAATACGATGGATTATCGGGTCCTTTGCACATTTTGACTTGTGACCAGTGCACCCATTCCAGTGAGTATTCCCAACAACTTGTCTCTTCTCAGTTGTCTCGCAACTTCCCACAACTTCCCCAAAGAGGACTCGGGAACTAATTCATTCTGTCTGTCAATCGTACCAAGACCCATGGTCCGTGCCGAAACGGGTGCAGTGTGGTCAATCCTCCTCTACAACACTCAATAATGCAAGTAGCATGAACAGAAACAAAAAAGCCCCCTTACCACTGTCCAAGTTCATAATCCTAAAACGCTAACCTGCAGCCTTTCCGACCCAACCCGCCACTCAATAACAAATCACATAGCTCTGCTAGCGCCGCGACACTTTGTGTTGGCACGGTGTGGCGAGGCGCCATTACCACCAACGAAAAATTCTGTGCCAACACCTCTGTCAGATGCGCGACTTACAACCTCTGTGGCGACAACTCTCGGGGCTTCACACCCCCAACCCCCAGGTCGGGACGAGGCAAAGGTTTCGTGAGTTGTGAAGATTACAATAACCTCTGGTGCATCACGCATTTGTAATCAAACGTCGACGTCGACTTGGCACCGAGAGATCGTCGGCGAGGGCATAAACTCTATTCCACATTGCCAATCCACACCCCGTCCCAAACTCCCAATCCACCTACCTAATGGTTTAAAAGAGGTGGAAATCCATACTCCGAGGAAGGAACTAAAATGCCCTCCCGGTCCCAGAATGTCGTCGGTTTTCACAACAACACATCTCGCACCTTGGAGAGGAAGGTGGTATCAGGACGGCCTTATGTGATTCCGCAGCGGCCGCGCTTATGCTCGGCTTCGCGCCACGGTGACGGTCCCGAGTCTGGAACCCAGTCCGGGGATCCGGACCAATATCCGACCGACAGGAAGCACATTTGATATCCCCTTCGAGGATCTGTCTCATTCTGTCTCAGCTGCCATGAGCCAGCACGTGGGGAGCAACAAATGGCTTCGCGGGAACCAAGGCAAATCTCAAATGTGAGGCGAAAAAAGCCGCCAATTGGCCTTCGTCATGTCTCCCTCCCACGCCTCCCCTATCTTGGAGGCAACGAGAGGTTGAATCAAATACTTGGCGATACTCCCGCTTTCTCCGCACCGAACCCATGACCCACCCCATAACCAAGATCCGACCACCGTTTGGCCAAAAAAAGCCGGACACCAAAAGGAGGTACGCCCGCGTAGAAAAAAGTAGAAAACAAAAAAAAGAAAAGATGTGGAGGAAAAGGATAAGAACAATGGGAACAGAGGAAAAGGGATGTAAATAAAGTAAAAGTAGCTTTAATTTTTGGATAGGTAACCTTTATTGCGTGTCCACAACTCAAGCTTCTATACTTGGAATCCAGGTTTTCCTTGCCCACGAGATGCCGAGCAAGAGCAAGCACCGGCAATGGGGTTCGGCCGCGGTAGAAACCGGGCAATGCCTGGCATCCGGGTACGGTTTGCGGCGTCCATTCGTGCCATCCCCCCCCTGGCCACCGAACATGCGACGATCGTGGCCTCTTTCGGGCCTAGATGCGCGGGGGGCGCTTGATGCTTGCATGCCTTGGGGGCAGGTCCGGTCGGGGTTTGCGGGGGCGAGCTTTGCGGGGAAGTGGACTCGGGACGTGGCTCTCTGTGCCACTGTGGCCTGTGGTTGAGCTTCTTTTTGCGGGGGAAACGGGGCTGGATCATGGATGGGCGCGGGGCAGGCCTGATGCTGTGGTGGGGAGGTGGGTTTTAAGTCTGGGGAATCGTGTACCGAGGTGACGCTGGTAACCATTCGGTATCACCATGGTGGATTCACGGCATTGTTGGTCTAGGGTTTAAGAAGAGGGGGTATGGACCCGTCCATGGGCTTGGTTCTGGATGCGCGCTTCGTTTCCTTTCGCCTTCTTTCTTGCGGTGGCTTGTAAACACGCTGCGTAACTGAACCCATTAGGTCGTCGACAAAATGGGGATCATCATAGACAACGCCGGCCGCCCGGGATCGCAGTCGGATGAAAAGGTCGACGTTGAGCAGCTCGACAAGGCGGCGGTGCCGCCTGTAGCACCCCAGTCATTCGCCCATCTTGACGAAAAGAAAATCTTGCGGAAGGTGAGCTTGCAGCCGGTGTCCCATGCTTTTTCTTTCATGTGATGTTGACATTACCCGATACAGATGGATATGCGGCTGATTCCGATGCTCGCTCTCCTTTACCTCCTATCTTTCCTTGACCGTACGGCCCCCTCTGCCTAAAGGATCGCTTCTTGCACTGACCTTGGGTAAACAGGCGGGAACATTGGCAATGCGAAGATCGAGGGACTACAAGAGGATCTGGGCCTAACAGACGACCAGTATAACTGGTGCCTAACGGCATTCTTCTTCACTTATGCCGCCTTCGAAGTGCCCAGCAACCTCATGCTGAAAAAGGTTCGACCCTCGATCTGGCTACCCGCCATCATGGTGGCCTGGGGCATCGTCATGACATTGATGGGCATTGTTCACAACTATGCTGGCCTCCTCTCGGCGCGCATCTTTTTGGGGGTGACCGAGGCAGGTTTGTTCCCCGGTGTTGCTTATTACTTGACGAACTGGTATAAGCGAGAAGAGATCCAACTCAGGCAGGCCATGTTCTTCAGCGCCGCGAGTGTTGCCGGGGCGTTCAGTGGGCTGCTGGCCTTTGCCATCGGGAAGATGGAGGGGGTCGGGGGTTTGCATGGGTGGCAGTGGATTTTCATCCTTGAGGGTTGGCCCCCAAATCTCCTTCTGCTATGGTTGAGTGGTTGCTAACGATGGTGGGAAGGAATCGCGACCGTCATCGTTGCCGCCATCGCCTTCCTTTGCCTTTTCGACTTCCCCGAGACAGCTACTTTCTTAACCGAGGAAGAGCGAGCCTTCGTCATCTACCGGCTCAAGTACCAGGGCCAGAATTCCAACCCGAACGGCACCCAGGTTGCCCAGGCCGAGGAGTTTCGGTGGCAGTACGTCAAGGATGCGTTCCTCGACTGGCAAATCTGGGTCAACATCTTTGTCTACTGGGGCGTAAGCGGCCCCCAACTCACCCCCTTTTTCCACACCGTCGGAAAACCTAACACTCACTCCGCCAGGTCGTCTGCCCCCTGTACGGCATCTCGCTCTTCCTCCCTACCATCATCCGGCATCTCGGCTACCAAAGCAGCGAGGCGCAGCTCATGACCGTGCCCATCTACATCACGGCGGCCATCCTCGCCGTCGTGGCCGCCTACTTCTCCGACCGGGTCGGCAAGCGCAGCCCCTTCATCGTGGGCTTCCTGCTCATGATGGCCGTCGGCTTTTCCATGTGCATCGCCACGGACCCCAAGGAGCACCCACGCGTCGTGTACGCCGGCGTGTTCGTCGCCGCCTGCGCCATCTACCCGGCTTTCCCGGGCGTCATCGCCTGGCTGTCCAACAACCTGTCGGGCTCGCTCAAGCGCTCCGTCGGCATGGCCGTGCAGATCGGCGTGGGCAACCTGGGTGGTGTGAGTACCGCATATCCCCGCATCCGCATTTTGCGTCCCTTCCCTTCCGTATGTAACGATGCCCGCATAAAACCCGTGCTGACCTGTGGCAACCTTCCTTACCTAACAGGCCATGGCATCCAACTTCTACCCGCGCCCGGGACGCTCCCCGGTACAGGTTGGGTCACGGGCTGGAGCTCGGTTTTATCGGCGCGGGGGTTGTTGCCTCGCTCGTGTTGGTGGTTGGTTACACGGCCCAGAACAAGAAGCGGGCGAGGAGGATGGAGGAGGGTGCGCTGGACTCGTACACGCCGCAGGAGCTGTCCGAGATGGGCGACAGGGCTGTCACATACCGTTATGTGCTGTGAAGCAGGATACCCGAGCGATTGGTTGGTAGGGCTCAGGTGTGGTTCGGGGAGTACAGACGGCCGGAGATTCGGGGAGGGTTCCCTATGCACGTCGCCCCTTTTCACTGAAAGCTTGGGGGCGGGACGGGAATACCTGTCATGCTATGTGGTTGACAGGGTGGCGTCGCGTCGTCACACCGACACTTAATGCTACGAAACATATATTCCGAACTGGCATTGATCGTCCACTTGACTCTGAACCAAACTGTTGGGTGCACTGGAACCCGGTTCCCGGGACCGGTCTTGGTTGCCCCGGGTTACACAAAGCAGGCAGGGCAAGCTGACAAAATCCCGAAGTGACCGACAGCATCTCACCTGAGGCTTATGCCAAGACTATTGACGTTTGGTGACCCGTTGTTCACCGATATCTGATGATGCGGGTTGCTGAGTATAGACAGGGAGCGTGGGCGCAGGGCGAGGAAAGTAAACGTTATGCCCTAGCAACACCAAGGCCTTGGCTGCCCAATTTCTTACCAACTAGGTAATCAGTCAGGCCTTGGGCCTCAGAGACATAGATTCAGTGGTTGTGTTGCAATCTCTGGCTGGTATGTTGTCAAAGTCATTCTGGAGACGGAGCAGATACCCCCTGGACGGGGTGATGGTCGTTGCCGGACAAAATGGCAAGACACCATCTGGGCTTTGGTTCAAGCTGATTGTTTCGTAATTCTTTGGTACCCAACTCATGTCACGTTCCTTCGCTCTTCTACCCAGTGGTCACGGCACGCTGTCAGACCTCCCTCAGACAAGGCTCGGTTGTCGGCGTGGCACGAACGGAATTCGGGCTCATGCTTACAGCCCATGGCTATGGCACGCCCCTGAGTGGTGTTTCCTAGCCAGTTAAAGGTATATTCGAAGTTAGGAAAGTCTGGTAACCATCGACCGGTTCACACAAGACGTATTTTCTGTTGGTCATCACAACGAATGCATCAGTATGCATCCGTCCATCGCCCAATCAGGCGCCATATTACCGGTTAAAGCCGCCAATTGTTTCCTGTGTGATGTGATTCCCAGACTTGCAAGCATATCATGAGAGTCAAGCAGTGAGGAGCCATGGATGTCAGGATTTCTCGAACACGAAGGAATACGCCGGGGTAGGACCGCTTTGGAGTGCCAAAAAACAGAAGTTATGGTTCACGAAAACATCTCCACGGCGGCATGTTGGCTCATGCTTGATGGGAATGTTGAGCTACCAGCCTTACGGCATGGAAGCACGAGGCCTCGTTAAACCAGAGACTCACGAGATCAAGCCCGCAGCCCGTCTATAAGAACCAGCACTCCTTTGTCTCAAACCCAACTTCTCTCATCACCACACCACAACCCAACGCCCAACGGTCAACTACAGCCCAACTTCAAAACTACCTTTCAGCCCAACACCAACCCCTCCAACACCACCAAGATGATGTTCAAGGCCACCACCGTCATTGCCCTCGCGTCGGCTCTTTTCTCCAACGCTCAGGCAGCTGCTGTTGACGGCGCCTCCGGCCTCAACGCTCGCCAGGCCACTTGCCCGACCGGTGGCCAGGCCTGTGGCTGGTTCCTCCTTGATAACGGCTGTACGTAGCCCATCAAAACTAACCCTTCAATAAGGAAAAATGAATGCTAACCTAGTTTGCCGCTGATGCAGGCGTCGCCAACCGTGGCGTGCTGGACGCCATTCCCCACAACGGCGCCAACGTTTTCAACTCCATCTGGCAGGTTGAGAACAGCAAGCCGGTGTCTTGGGTCACGGAGTGCACAACCGGCTGCTCCAACATTGGTGACCGGCCCCAGACTGAGTGCAACTAAGGAAACCCTGAATCAGGAGGTGGATAGGGGACCAGCAACGAGAGGGTGGTGTGATCAGTTCTTTTCGACTATTTCCTTTTACTCGCTGGCCAGCGATTCGTCTTTTTGGAGATTGTCCGACCAGCCTCACGGCTTCCAGTCCAGATAAATCTTCCACAATAACAACGCGCGTTTCAAACAAGGCGGCCACAAGCCAATCCCTTCTGTGATCACTGCCGCAGAAGCTTCCCCAAACCCAGCAAAGATATTGTTGCCATCAACTTTGAGAGGTGAAGGATTCACTGCCTAAGAACGAGTTACTATAGACGGGACGGTGTGGCAAGGGTTCACCGAGTAGTAACACTTGAAGTGCTTCCACTACCTATAGTATCCTACTCGACATTATCGAGCACCCATCCCAAGTTGAATGCAAACGTCAGGGAACTTTGGCAGCGCTCATGTCAACATAACCCCTACATTAACTAAGCGTGTCTTGGGAAACCACCTCCCAATCCTCTTCCTCTTCCTCTTTGTCCTCCTTACCAGAAAGTGTTTTCTCATCCGCATCCGCATGACTACCCTCTTGACCATCACCCTTATCCCCACTGTCACGCTCCTCTCCACGAAGTGTCCGCTCGTCCACGTCTGCATAGCCACCCTCTTCACCATCCCCCTTGCCCACTTTGCTCTCACCCTTACGCTCCTCTTCACGAAGGGTCTTCTCATCCGCGTCACGGTTGTCGTCCCCCTCACCCTTTCCCTCCCTTTCCTGACTATCAAGCTCCTCTCTACCAAGCGTCTTCTCATCCGCATCCAAATCACCGTCCTCCCGCCCTTCGCCCTCCCCTCCAACAATTACCGGCACCTCACCGCCCCCACCCTCCTTCCAAGCCCCATCCCAGCAAAACACCAACCCTCCCTTCCCCCTCACCCACTCCTCCCATTCCACCCCCCTTTCCCACCCCCCATCCCCACCCT
Source organism: Chaetomium cochliodes (assembly GCA_023383405.1). Lineage (NCBI taxonomy): Eukaryota > Fungi > Ascomycota > Sordariomycetes > Sordariales > Chaetomiaceae > Chaetomium > Chaetomium cochliodes. The sequence continues at coordinate 992,005 of JAKWJL010000007.1, forward strand.
CCGCCTCACCCCCAGCCTCACCACCAGCAACCATCTCCCCCTCCACACCCGCACAACCCCCCTCCCCACCCCTCCCCTCCACCAACCGCCCGGACTCCGGCTCCGGCTCCGGCTCCGGCTCCAACAACTCCCCCACCACCTTCTCCCCCCCATGACAAACACACCCATGACTCAGCCCCCACCGCGCCTGCTCCCGCCGCTGCCCCAGCCGCTGCACCGCATTGTCCGGGCAAGCCACAGCATTGAGGCTGCTGGAGGACCACAGCGCGGGGATGGGCACGGCGGCGTGGCAGGGACAGTTGTGGAAGCGCGTTGGTGGTGGGGGGGTGTAGGCCGGTTGGAGGCCGGGGGTGTGCAGGAGGTGGAGGTAGTAGGTTAGGTGGCGGTGGGGGAGGGGGGAGGCGGTTGTGAGGAGTTTGGCGTGGTGCGTGATGGTGGATTCGGGGGTGGGTTGCAGGAGGATGAGGTGGGTGTGGATGTATTTGAGGAGGTGGGCGTGGGTGGTGACGGCGGAGGGGGGGAGGGTTGGCGGGAGGGATTTGGCGTCTTCGAGGAGGAGTGCGCGGTGGAAGTGGAGGATTTCGGGGGAGGGGAGTTCGGGGATGAGGCCGGGTTTGCGGAAGCGCGCTTTGGCGTTGCGGTGGGTGGGCCCGATCCAGAACGGCGGTGGGTAGATGGTGTCCGGGAGCGGTTTTCGGTCCGGGGAGACGAAACTCACGCGGGCTTTCAGGCTGTTCCAGAGGGAGGGCCTGTAGTAGGTGGTCCAGGCTGATGGTAGGATGCTGAAGGTGGCCTTGAATTGGGGATAGCTGAGCTCCTGAACGAGTTCTGGTCCGCCGATGTAGATGAGCCGTGACAAGGCAGCGTGCACCAGTTGAAGGTAAAAGTACGACTGTGTCTCCGAGTACGGCGAGACCTGTGGCTGCATTGACCGTAGCCGGGTTGTCTGTTGCTGCAGCGAGGCAAACGCTACGTTGATAAACCAACTGCGCCCACGGGTCTCACCCGGCCGGAGATACCTCTGCATTACGGCGAACGCAAAGCGAAGCAGACGCTCAGGGTCCTCGGGCTGCTTCTTTGTGAACCGCTCACGGAACGAGAGGTCCGGATGCTCTATGGGCTCAATGAGTTCGCGCAGATTCGGCAGCATCCAGAACCTCTCGCTGTACTCTGAGTTCAAAATATCCGGGCTGTAGTAGGTGGTAGGCAAATCCTCATTCGCTATCTCTGGAATGAAGTGCAAGAGCCGTTTGAAGTTGTAATACTCCCAAGCCTTGCTCTCATAGACGCGCATCACGCTCATGGCCAGCCTGATGTGATAGACCCAGAAGACGGTCAGTGTCCTACATGATGTTAGCGACCTGGGATCTCCGAGGTTTCTAGTATGGCTAATACATACCTCGACTCCGGCGGGTTTGGAAGACAGTTCCGCTGCTTGAAGCGGGTCACGTTGGCCTCAAACCTCGTCGCCATCTCAAGCAAGGGCACTTCCTTGTCTTCAGGCTCCAGAAGCGTAATGTATGCAGCACGGAGGTACTCATTGTGGCTCCATGGGGCTATTGTACCGTAGAGGAAACCATGCATGAACTCCTCAATCGTTAACTCTCCGGGGCTTCTATCTGGCCGACGGGGGCTGGGCAGAACCATCCCGGGCATTGAGCGCATGTGCTCCCCCATCTCTCGGCAGGCGTTTCCAACCTCGGTTTTGATGACTCGGCAACCGATGGCGCCAGACTCTTGGAATGCATGATTGTCCACTGCGGACCTCAGCTCACGTTCAAAGCGAGCGACCAGGCCGTCGGATCTAGGGGTGCTGTCGAGGTTGTCTGGGCTGCTAATGACAACCCAAAAAAAGGATTTATCGCAGTACCGGAGCTGCAGTTTCCGATAGCGACGTAGGCAGACGACGGAGGCTTCAACGTTTGAACTCGACGCATCGTGAAGAAACATGAGACCTGAACGGGAGCCACATAAGTTGAATTGGTTAAGAAGATCTATAGGTGCTAGCTAGTGTCAGCTTTAAGTCCGGAAAGGAGTTAAGGGAGCTTACGAGTCTGCGTAAGATGTTGGGGCTCTTGTGAAGCGTCGCGGAACAGAGTGGTGGCGCCGTCTTTCACTTCACAGTCGATGCCCCATTTCAGGGAGGAAGTAAGGCTCAAAAGTGATGTTGAGAGGCCGCAAAGAAGGACCGAGCATTCAAGGGCTGATCTCGAGAGGCTATTGCAGGGCGCATCAGGGGCGTCTCGAGGAGGGGAGGACATGATGATGACGGGTGATATCAGAAGAGTGTATGAAAAGATGGATAGCGGCAATTCACCATGACGATACAAATGATGGGTTTTAAGCCCAGACGGGTGACCGTCAAAACGTGTCTTCTATGACGGACGCGCAATGCTTACCAAATCGAGTCAAACTCCAAAAGCCTTCATGTGGATTTTAGCAGGCAGCCAGTGACGCTGGCCAAGGAATAAATACAGCTAGAGGCAAGGTATGTACGTACCCAGCCCTAACCCTCGCCTTGTTGGCCCGCCGGCGTTGACTTGATGGAAGTTGGAACACAGTCAACAGACACGACAGTGTTGGCATAACCTGGTGCATAACCTGGTGAACACTTGATGATTGAACTCGAGCAACCGTATACCCGGAGGGCCTTCTGGACTGGAAATATCAAGCTCCTCAGAAGCGGTTATACCCCAACTTCAGACAGTTAAAATCAACCACGTTATATCTAAGCCTAGGTCAGTACTCATGACAACATCCAAACGTAATTGGCGGGCTTAACCATATCGTGGGCATATACTTGAGATATCAAAGGATGCCAGCGATCAAAGTCGATCTGTACACTCCGTTGAACAACCGCACTGCTTCTTACCAACTACTAATCAACAGAGAAACTGTTCCAAACCCATAATGACTCAACTAGCTATTAAAACACTAAGGTAACTTGTATTTCCCCAATCGTTGTCAAACTGCCCCGAGTTTGCCAAACTTCCTCATCAAGCACATCGAAAGCCACAACCTCAAAATGTGCAAAGGGAAATTGATCCGCTTCTTTTGCCCGGAAGCCAACAAGGAAACTTCACTTTGCCCAACCTACAATGTCGCGGCTGGTATGCTCTGCGAATACCGCAAGATCTGGAGGAAGTCCGAGTTCCGGTGCTGTGGCGACCACTACGGCGAGTGTACCCAGTGTCCAGCACTATACAAGCCTGGCCATATCACGGTCGTCGATGCCTGGGGCGTCCCGTGCAGTTACTGCGGCGCCCGCATGAGGAAGGAGATCGAGGTTATGATGGAGACTAGGTCTGATAGCGTGGATCCGATGGATGAGGCCGTGGCGGATGCGAGCTCGGTTGCTGAGCAAACGGCTACAGAAGTTGACGATGACGCCTACATGCCTGAGCATGTGGATGAGGATGAGGACAAGGATGAGGACGAGGATGAGGACGAGGATAGGGACGAGGATGAGGACGAGGATAGGGACGAGGATGACATGGAACCCAAACACAACCTCTACATGCCTGAGGACGACGATGAGGATGCCTGCGACTTCACCATGGGTGATGATGACATCTGCGACTGCCCCGAATGCACAAACGAGAGGCTTAACGGCAGACCCAATGAGAGTACTACGTACGGCGGGGACGACAAGGCCGAGTGGTACTGCGAGGTCAAGATAAGGTTGAGACGCGCCGCGGCGGGTGAACGGAACAGCTGATTACATCGACACAAAACATGGCTAACACGAGTAAAGATGAATCTACATGCCCAAGTAAACCTGCAATATCACCCGCACCAATAAACCGATCTTTGCCGATCTCACCAGTAGAATGCCAAGCGACCTTTGTGCTCAGTGACCAAATTACCATCGTAGCCGAACAATTTACTGCTTGAACACCATTGTTCCTATGTTTAAACCCCCTTCATTCATGTGACTAAGTACCTATTTGGACATGGGAAAGAAACCAGATACCAACCTAGTAGCGTCCCATCGAGACCCCCTCATCCTCGGCCCCCTCAACATGGTCGTCAGCCCCCGCATCCAACCATCCCGGCACCCCGAAACTCCAACTCCTCGGAAACTCCTCCATCCCATAGCGTCCCAGCACCCCCCTAAACCCCGCCTCCGTTCCCGGAACCACACTCACAAACACACAATCACGATCAACCCTCGGCTCAGCAACCACCGCACCCTCTTCCGCACCCACCCTCATAAACACCATTTCCCCCGCTCCAGCCTGCACCACCTTCACCCCCTCCCCCAACCCCCCAGCGCCCACACCCCCCTCACCACCACGCAGCACCTCCCTCGCCTTCACCCCATCCTCCGCAAAAAGCATCCCCGGCCCCTGCAACGCCGCGCTCAACTTCCACTGGTACACCCCGCCCCCACCAAAATCGAGGTCCTCAAGATCAAGATCCAGATCCGGATTCGCAAAGAAATCCGCCGCGGTATGCCAGCGCGGCGACGGCGGTAGCGGTGGCGGTGGTGCACCCCCGTCGGAAGTGGTAGCCGGCGGCGGCTGCGCGGCGCGCACCGTCAGCCAGTAGTGGCGCACGCCGTGCTGCGTGAGGAAGGCGTGGGCGGCGCGGAGGAAGGGGGTCAGGTGTGGGAGGAGGGAGCGGTTGAGGGTTTGGGCGGTCCAGCTGTGGAAGGTTGCGGGGAGGGTGGTTGCGAAGGGGGCTGGGGTCGTGGTTGGGGTTGTGGTGGTGGTTGTGATGGCGGTTTGGGGGTTGGTGAGGGTGAGGAGGGGGCCGCAGTAGGTCCATGTGGAGGAGTTGGAGAGGACGAGGGGGGGCGGGTTGGTAGGGGCGTTGGGGATGGGGAGGAAGTAGAAGTCGCGGGGGGGAAGCTCGGACGGCATTTTGGAGTCTGTCAGGGTTGGTATGGATGGATAGAAGCTGGAGGTGTATGATTAGGTTGCAAATGGACGGCGGCGCTTCATTGTACTCGAACGACGTTGACCTGCGGCGGCCTGCAGGTCCAGTGTCACGGCGGCAGCTCCTTCACTCAGCCACATTGGTCCGCCACAACCCCTCGGCCCCTGGTTGGAGTTACATTACACTTCCTTCGCCGGCCAAGACAATGGGCACAGTGACACTCGCTGTGTTCAGGGGGGAATACGCCTAAAAGATTAGAATGGCGGCTCCGTCTTACAATCTGAAATTGGGAGGTTTAGTTTCTTAGTTCAATGACTCCTGACATAGATCATGAGCCCACCTTCTTTGGTTACCATCCGTACCAGGGAAGGAAAGGGCGGGAGAGTACGCCGACTCATGCCGTTGTTAATTGCGTCTTGGAAACTGCGTTTAGGTTTGAGCCGTGGGGAAGAAACGGGAGGGAGTGTTTAGGCTACCACACCCATTCTCACGCAGCATAATTCCAATCTCGCGGTAGTGGAATTATTGAAGGTGGAATTCCCACCATATAGACAACTTCTCAGTTGAAACGACAATACTTGCATCACCAGACCAGTGTCAGTACCTAAACAGTCCCGGAGCGAAACACAATATCTTACTGTTTTCTTCAGACCACCAAGCATCTTCCTTGCAACACCTCGGCTTCGGCTCAGAAAACCACAGCCGCCACCATTAAAGCCTCAAGTTTTCAACCAACACCCCGCCGCAACAAAGGCACCATGTGCAAAGTCACCATGTTCTGGTTGTATTGTCCTAGTGCTCTACGGTTGGACCCGTATTGCCCATGGTGGGACCGCGGAACTGGCCAACCGATACCCCACGACAAACCCTTTCAACGCTGGGCCGCCGTATGCTGCTACTTGCATTGTCCTAGCGATGACTGCGACCGGTGTAGATTCGCGACGGATAGTAACCGAAAGGATACGGTCTTTAACAATACAAAATGCCTGGCTTGCGATCTCCGCTCCAATCATGCTCGACATTTGAGGTAGACACGGCAAAGGTTTTGGATTGGGGTTCGGAGATGAGTGATGACTATGGGCCATTTGGGAGGCCAGAGGCGAGGCATACGGCAGGCACTGGAGATTATGGACAGTATTCTAATTCTTCAGTTTTCGCAGGCCAACATTCATAGCATGAATGACAATCAGGGTTCAGGACTGTGACACCGCTACGTTGTTTTGAGCAGTGATGGACGAACATACACACCGGGTGTATTGGGTGAATCATGGTCGAGGTGTCACTGGTCCCGTTCGTAGAAGAGGAGATGCAAAAGCCGAATATACGTACTTCGAGTGGCAACCAGTCTAAGTGGGTGACCCATCCAACGTTCTGTTCACGGTTTAACTATTTGTTTTTTCAAAGAACAGGTATGCCCAGCCAACTCCGGTTGTGTGGCAGGCTGAACACAATCACTGGTTTGTGAGCGCTATTGTGTGGCTGGTTCAGGAACACGTCGAGGACCCTTCTTCGGCGCCCTTTCTCTATAAGTAAACCAACAGGAGTATCACATTTCTTTACCCTCATTCACGATTCCGAATCTCGGCTTTTACATCGCGCGTCCACCAACCCCGTAGGTAGGCTATCACTGCCACCTACGATATAGATAATCTTCTCCAACAGGGATACATCCGCCCACAGTCCATCCACTGGCCCAGTCCCCAGGCAAGCTAACCCTCTGTTGCCGATCATGTGCGCCAGGCTAACACGACCAACCCAGAGACACCCTCGCACCGAGCACCCAACCCGACTAGCCCGCCACCATGTGCCAAGGGACACTGACTCGCTTCTACTGCTGCCTCGCGGCCATGGGAATTTTGTGTTGTCCCTACTATGACGGCATAAACACGTACAGATTCTGGCGCACTGAATGGCGCAGCGACATGTGGGTTCGCTGTGGGTCACATTCCGGCCCATGCGAGCTCTGCCCCAGACTGCTCGACCCTGGCAACATCCAATACCACAACTGCACCGGTGGGAAGTGCGAATATTGCGCAGAGCATGGGGTCTCGCTTAGCCTCAAGGAGCAGAAAGCAGTGCGTGCACGGCTGGCGTCACGGTGTGATGCTGCCACGTTGCCTGTCCTTCCTGAAAGTATGTTCGGGCTTGGGGTTGGCAGGCGACGGAAACGGAAGTCCAAGAGGACCAAGACCCAAGGCCAAACGAGAACGGATCAACCTTCTAAGGGGGTAAACGCAACTCTGGGCCTAGAAAAGCTGCAGTTAGAATAGAAGCCGGCGAGACAGCTATTCCGATGGCAGGGAGTTGAGAGAAAACAGACATTGCTTGGATAGCAATGCTTCGATGCAGGATAAAGCGCAACCCTATAAACAAGACCTTCTGATTCCCGATATGCCCTGGTATCCAAAGTTGTCCCACTTACCTTACAAGCAAATGCCACGCCATCGAGGATCATATCCAAAACTATAGGTAATAATACAAACACGAACAACAAGACGCCCCCCCTTCTTTACTCCTCGTCGGTGTCTTCATCGCCAAACTCCTTCCCCACATCCAGAACTACATCCGCGTTTAGCCACACACACCAGCTGATCATATCCAAAGGTAAAAACACCAACCAGCACAAACACCAACACACCCCACCCTCACCTTTCACTCCCCACTAGCCTGCTCATCCGGAAACTGATCCCTAAACTCGTCCCCCCCATCCAGCAGCACATCCGCATTCAACCTAACACTCCACCTCACCATATCCGTCATGGCCTTCTCCCGCCACCCATCCCCATGATCCCCAATATCACTCATCGCGCTGGCCGGCCCCGCCGGACGATGGTGCTGAAACAGGCCCGGCTGGGTCGTCAAACACTGCCTTCCCGCCCCGCGCCCTTTCTCCCCCTCACAATACCACCGCAACAACAGATCAAACGCAGCCGTCACCCCCTTCAGCCCGACCTCATACAGCAATTTCTGCGCGCCCTTGCGGCTGACGGCGTAGCCCAGGGTGCACACGCCCTCCTGGACGTGGTGGTAGGCGCGGGTGTGCGGCGGGTACTGCTCCTTGAGGGTGAAGGGGATGTTGAAGGTCCAGAGGTTTTTTGGGGGCGCGACGGTGATGTCGTTCTCGCGCATCACGCGCGCTTTGGGTACGTGCGCGTGTCGCTCGAAGGGGAAGTGCATGCCGCAGTGCCCGATCCAGAGCACGTCCCAGCTGTCGCCGTAGGGGGATTCGGAGGGGGGGATGGTGGGCGGCAGGGCGGAGAAGGAGAGGTCGGGGAGTTTGCCGGGGGAGTTGGGGGAGGGGTGTGGGTAGGTCTCGTCGGCGTAGATGGGGTTGGAAGGAGAGGAGTACCCCTGGAGGGGTTGGGTGAGTGCGTGGGCGGAGAGGGCGAAGTCGGTGAGTTGGGAGCGGATGCGCACGTCCCAGTCGACGTCGTCTTCGAGGATCAGGGCGGAGGAGAGATTGCGCTGGACAACTCTGAGTGAAATTGTGAGTGGAGGCTCATTTGATGGGAGGTACATAGCTATGATACGTATGGTACATATCATGGGGCGTGGTGGGGCCGGCTAGGTGGTATGCCTAAGGGTCGCGGGGTCTTACTCTCTGATGGCGTTCATGTGAGCTCGCCATGAGCCGATGGAGGCATCTTTGAGGCGCTCTTTGCCTTTTTCCATGGGGACGGCCTTATCGGGCACGTCGGCGCCGGCTACGCCATCGATGAACTCGATCTCCATATTGGTGAGGGCAGCCTGCAGAGCCATGCCATCGCGACGGTCTGTCCGCGACGGGAGGCCGACTACAAAAATCTTCTCAAACTGCAGGTCGAGATTAATATCAGGGACGAAATAGAAATAGTTGAACACAAAAGACTGGCGTGGGTCCGCGGTGGGTGATGGCCCGATGGCTTAGGGACTGGCACATGGCACAGCGGGGACGGGAAAGGATTCAAAGGAAGCCAAGAAATAAGATGGCATGTGTCAAAACCACAAGACACTAGACAGAAAGCCATCAAAGGTTACACTCACTCCCAGTGTAGAATTCTGGATGTCGGCCATGAGGCGGCCTCCGGAAGAGGCCCATTTCTGGCTGCCCACTGCCGGGTTCCCGGAATTGCTGGGTACTCGGAATTGAAAGAATAAAAGTGTAACTGTTATGAGCGTCCCCACCACGTATAGGATACGTCTTGGCGGCTGTCGCGAATGCATTTGTTCCATGTGACGCTGGTTGACGCGACTTGTGTGGAATGAACTGTGAAATGAAATGAGCAGTGGCACGAGCAATTGTGCTGTGCGCGCGTGTGGCTGGTGGAAGGCGGAAGGCGGAGACGGGACGTGGCTCGGAAAACGAGTTCACCCTCAGATTCATTCAAGCGAACCCGACACGGCAAGCCCGAGAAATCATTGCGGCACAGCAGGCCACAGGTGCGCTGGTGCGCTGCACTGCTGCAGGGGCCGTAAACGGTGTTTTCCATAATCGGCGTTGATAGGGAAAATCCCCCCAATTAGAATACGGTATGGAACAGGGGAAAATGGAGCACACAGCCAAAACGATGCAGAATCATGGCACACACACCCAGCAGCCCCACCTCAGCGAGCACAGCTTCGTCCACACTTGGAATCCTGGTGCAACACGCTGCAACCCACTGCAACCCACACTCGAGCATCGTCGAGCCACAACACAATCAAGGCAACCGACTCGCGACAGATCAACCGAAGTTCCACATGGCTGATCTGCGGCCCAGTGTTGCACATTCCGTTGCCAGCTACCTATACCGGTATAGTCACCCCACTGAAACGATAATTTTAGTGATCATGGCTCCTCCCGACGGCACCAAGGCGGGTTCTCCGGCGACGAACCACTGCGACAAGGAAAACCCACCCCCACCCACCACATCGAAATGAAAGCAATGGTTCCCAACGCCCTCAACCCCAGAACAAAATATCTTTTTTCTCGGCATATCAAACGATGAACCTCCATCCCTGATCAGATTGGATTTCTGGCTCGCAGGATGGTTCACAGACTTCAGCGGTCCGTCCAACGGTCGATACTACCGCTGATACTGCTCCGGCTCACAACACTCGGCCTGCTTTTCCTATTGCCGGACCTAAGCTATGCTGCCGATTCCCCAGGGCAATTCTTCCAGCCGGGGTGGGGGAAGTCTGGCGCGTGGGGACATCATGACCATCGAATACCAGACCACGTTGACAAACTACACCATCGCACTGTGGCAAGAAGCTCTACCCAAGGCGGACGCGGCACGCAAGGGGCCAATTCTGTACCGTAAGTGTGTCTTTGGATGGCCTAAGTCATAATGCCTCTCTAATCTAACCCACGCAGGCACCACAACAGGGCCGGACAGCGGCTTCAAGTGGGAGGTTCAGCTCTACGGCCTCGACCTGGAGGAGTCCAATGTGTTTTTCCTATGGCTGAAGGAAGGGGGCCCCGATAATCAAAACAACATGAACGCGAACCGAATGTCGACACCCTACTTCAACATCACAAACGGGCCGCCCCCGGGTGCCACGTCCAAGGCCTCGTCCACCACACAGCTCTCAACATCCAGCGAACTGCCAACTTCTACGACCGGGTCGGCACCATCTCAATCACTTACCACATCATCATCCACGTCGACTGGAATCACGTCATTGCCGACCGGGCCTTCCGCAGCGGGTGACCCCGAACCCTCTGCCCGCGCTGAGACTGGCTTGCCTGTGGGTGCTCAGGCAGGGATCGGCGTCGGTGTGTCCGTCATCGGACTCACATGCATTTTTTGCGCCTTGTTTTGGTACCGTCACCTCAAGAAGAAGCGGCAACTTCTGGCCGGTGCCCAGCAAAAAGACTGGTCACCATACTCCCCCGCTACGAGCGACCCCTGGAAGGTCTCTGAATTGCCTCCCGCCCATTTCCACAGCCCTCCGGCTGAGCTGCGGGGAAGTCATTACCTCAGACCTACTGCCGAGCTACGTAACGGCTACTCCCCTGTTGAGATAGGTGCGGGACGAGACTTTGCCGAAATGCCTACCCCAAGGGACTACCGCCCCTCCGAGTTGGGGCACCAATGACCCAAAGGGAGAAGCCGGATCATTGGAGGAAATTTCCATGTACGTATCAAGTGTTATGCATAATGTATCAATCCTACAATCACTTAGACGGAAGTCATCTGTGCCATGGGGCATAGCCCGGGTTGCGTTTGAGAGGATATTTACTTGGCCATCAAACCCCACGGGTTGGATAGCAATGCTATTTACACCAGAAAGAAGCTTTCGCTAGGCAAGATACCAGTCACTAGCTCCTCGACCTCGCAAGGATGCGCCTCTGCTCAACCGACTACCTACAGGCACTGGGAGTAATAGTCGTTCTGAGCCCGGCAAGTCGAGCCCGACGCACACGAAGTGCACCCGCTCCAACCCCGTCCGCCACACTGACCCCTATTCAAAGGTTAGTACTTTTTTATCAATCTAAGCAAGTCAGTCTGGCAGTTGCACATACCACTTAGAGACCTGGCACGAGCCACCACCGTTGTTGCCACCACCATTTCCAGGGGTTCCGCCGCCATTGCCCGGGTTGGAGCCTGTCACATCATCAGCATCATCTCACACCCGCCAACAACAACCCAGACAACTCACCACCACCGTTCCCAGCCCCCGGCTGCGGCCCCGTAGGCTCAATCCCGCCCGGCAACCCCTCCAACCACCCATCAATCTGCTCTGCCACCTTCTTCTCCTGCTTACACTGATTCCCCACCGCAATACTCTGACTCTTCAGCGTCGGACACGCCACATCACAATTCGCGTCCATCGCCCTCTGCAACGAATCCCCCTTCCACCCGAACACATAATCCCCATGCGTCCCATACCCCGTATAATCCCCATACGACCACACAAACGGCTGGCTGCCGTCCTCGGGCCACAGCGCGCGGTCATTAAACCCCCGCGTATCCCAAATCACCTCGTAGAACACCTGCGGGATCGGCACGGGATGGCTCGCGGGGCACGGCCCCCCGCTCTCGAACGTGCCGCTCGCCGGGTAGGCCACGTGGTCGGCGTGGTTGGGCGAGTCGAGGTTCGTCCCGTCCCAGCACGTCGGGAACCGCACGTTGGCCATGATGCCCTCCTTGCAGGGCTGGGTCGGCATGGATGTGGTCTCGCCCGTGCGCGTGTACATGGTCTCGAGGCAGGTGAAGGTCAGTTGGCGGAATTTGGCGGCTTCGGCGGCGCTGCGGTACATAGGGCTGCCAACGATCATGCGGAAGCCGGGCTGGAAGGCGGTTACCTTGGCGTTTTGGTAGGAGGCTGTGTAGTAGACTGTCATGCCGCCGCCGCGCGCGGAGTCGAAGTCGATGTTGGGGCGTTGGGGGACGCGGATGTAGCTGCCGTTGCGCGCGCGGAAGAAGAGGGTGGCTGTCCAGTAGTTGGAGAAGTCTTCGGCGAAGGTGCAGGTGGTGCAGGTGGCTTCTTCGCCGATGTTGTGGCGGGTCGGGTCCATGGTGATGTTGAACATGTTGCCGCCGACGATTTGGTGGAGGTGAGGGGACTGGGACGCGCCGGGGAAGACAAGGCTGCGTGGGGAGGTGGTGTTAGCAACTTTGGACGGGGCGATGGTATGGTTGGGGGAGATGATGGGAACACGGACGGATCCAGGCGCTCGGTGACGAGCTCGGAGCATGAGAACCGGAGGACGGCGTCGACGCTCGGTGCCCCGGCGAGTGCCAGGGCAGCGGCGAGGAGGCTTCGCTGCTGAAGCTTCATTGTCGTCTGAGAGACGGTTGGCTTGACACGAAGCACAAAGTTGACCAGGCTGTGAGGGCTCGTTGTGGAAGCTGTCAAAGTCAATGCTCGTCGATCGCCCGTGACAGAGCGGGCAGATCCCCCTTTCTTATCCTCGTCTGCTCATGGCATGACCCCCTCAAGTTTCCTCAACGAACCCATGGAATGTTCCCCCTCAACCCATGGCGTTGATCCCCAGTTCCGACCTCCCTGCTCTTCTGGTTCACGCCAAGCAAAGTTGCAGTCCGAATACGCCGTGTCACGTTATGCTCCGCGTTCGGGGTACAAACGGCCTACGTTGAAGGTATCCACGTGCCAATATTGACATCGTGGGGGGTCGAGCTCCGGTTGAATGCAGAGTTACAATGGCCAGATTATCCGTCACTTAACTGATGGAGGCTCTGGTGTTCCTCGCGTCTCCGGAGGAGGGCATTCGTGGATTTGACAGGATAATGCGGGGAATATGAACAGGGGTATCAGAGAAACCCGGGGGTTGGAGCTTCTACCAAGTTTCCATGCGTCTTCGTTGCTTCGGGGTGCATTCTGCATGCCGAGTGCCGCCTCTAAATGGCAGCGATTCTCGGTAGAGTCGTACCGTACCAGACACCATGGGCCCGGTCCGTCCCCTTTTGGCCGTTGCCTGCCCATTTGAGCTCGGGGGAATCTTCCCCGCGGAATATCCTACCTGTCATGGGCCTTAAAACCTCGAGTTTTCCGAGCCAAGCTCTGCAAAGATGACAGGCTTAGTGGCCCTGGTAGGGGTTTTCCTGTCATTGCCCCGTCTTGCTCGGCGATTCTTCTATTGAAGCTTGCCATTTTTATGGAACCCGAGGATGTAGCCCGCCCAACGTTCCAATGTTGGTCTCTGATGGCCAGCGAGCGCTTCTCGTTTGGCACAAATTACCAGTCAAGAGGCAGGGGGGTTTGCTTTGTGATGTGCAGGGTGGGAATCTTGGTGCAGATAAACAAAGGTGTCAGATGAGGCGACGGAGAGAACCGCGCGATATTAACCACATGTTGAGCACCTGGTTTCCTGGGACAGCAGACGTTGAGGCAACATCGGGCCTTCTAGAAGCTTGCAACTCACCTCTTGGCGAGACCATAACCCGGATTCGGTGATGGAGGCGCAAAAGCAATATCGAGTTTTCATTTGGATATATTGTATGCCCGACGCTGGGCAACCAACAATCCGTCCATAGAACCTCCAGTTCCCTCCCTCCGCTGAATATCGGTGGTTTCTTCTCCCAGGTTTTGGACTTACCGTTGATTTGGACTGAGCCGCAGCCTAAATGGTTAATCTATTTCCTCGCTCTAAAGGCACGGTGACGTTGAACCCATATTCTACCTTGTTCCGTGCATTTTCTAGAAGAAACCCACCAGTGGCTGAACGCATGTGATGGAGCCGCCCCTAACACCGGAGAGACGACGGATTGAAAAGTGTGGCTCGGGGGTTGCTGTTGTGTTGGCTGTTTCAGTGACAAGCAAATTGTTTCCGCCTAATTCATTCGGCCATCGGCCGTCCACCCATCTTCAACCGTGTTACGGTATCAAACTGATCAAGTTCCTCCAGTATGAGGAGTGATAAAACACATCAAGCTCGGTTGCCTAAATAACCCTTCTCTCATATGTGGAAGAGCTTCTGAAAAGCAGTCCATTTCGTACGTCCATCAGGGTTACAATGTCTGTACCCAATCAGACCGGGCTCTCGCCGCAGGTTGGCATAATTAGTGATTAGATGGTTCACAACGGACGAGCGGAGACGACAGGCGGAAAAGACTGGCACACCCAGTATCGGGGAGTAGCGGAGGGAAGAAGGCGAGGTTTACCCCACCAGAATGTCGATGCAACCTTGGTTGGTGCCTCACCGCCTCCGAGTTCTTTCCGGCCGTGGTGGATGGCGTCTTGTGTTCGTTGATCGGCGGGGCGGCGTCTTCTGGGCTTTGGCTGAGATCCAGACTCATTCCCATTGCACGTCGCAAACACCGGGGAAGGCGTCGGGAATCTCTTTGCTAAACTCACAGTCTCTGATTAGCCTATGCCCCCTCTGCCCTCCGTACCATCCAGTCAACATCAGAAAATGCGAGGCTTCAAGCAAATGTAGTACTCTCGGAGCCCAACACCCTGCCCCGATACAGTCCACTTTCTTAACCATGCGTGTCTTCATGGGTGTGTGAAACTCGTAAGGCAACCGTTGACAGCCCCATACTTGTCTTGCCTGAATATTTGACTCGCCAACAGTGGGTCTTTGTGTTGCGCCCGCTCGCAGGTCAGGGCCGTTGCCGCCGGAGCCTATGGTGCGTCACGCTCACGACTAATGAGACCAATAGCATCGTATGTGGCGTCTCTGTTGACCTGCCTTTAACTCCCTATAGAAAGGAATAGATAACATCTGTAACGCACCGGTCAGTTGTGGAAATAACATCAGGAGTAACCCAGAGGGGTAAAAAACGGGGAGTTGCCTCCGCCGCAGACCACGATATTTTGAGGGGAATAGTCTTCTTCTCAACTACCTACCTCCGAGGCCCCGAACTACGGGCTCGGTGCCTTATTTACATGACCTCACATACCTACGGTTTTGTCACTTGGCCACAAAAATTGAACGCTATCACCGATTAATCCATTGGTCAGAGAAAACAGAAAAGAGAAACAGAAGGGCAGAAAGGGGTGGACGACCCAGCCTAACACACTTCAAAACTTCTTCAAACACGGCCGTAGGATTCAAAAGGCAATACACTCTAGTATTCATCTCTCTCATCGCCATCGTTGCAGTGCTTCTGGGGTGGTTGTAAGTTTTTTAAGCGAGCCCAAGAAGAAAGGTGATGTTCAGTCCCTAGGTCTCTTCCCTACCCGAACTCGGTCTTTTCTCGAGCTTGCTCATCTCTGTTCACCCTGAATTGCAACCAAATTTTGAGGCATTGCCCCCCCGTTAGCGAAGGCAACAGCTAGTTTTGGAGCGTGTCAGATGTCCCGGGCGCACTGAAGCAAGGCTCCTCACAACGCAAATTTCGCAAATCGAGACAACGCAAATCAACGCAAATCAACTCAAATCGACCTCCCAGTCAAACAAACAGACTGTTGGATTTACGTTGTTTCAATTTGACTAATTTGCCAAGCCAGAAACAGTGGCTGGCCTGCAAAATGCGCTCAGAACGCCACCAATTCCATCTACCGCCGCCACAACTAACTAGCCACAACCAGCCCCTAATTTGTGGATAGGGGACTCGCTTGCAGGGTTTTTCGCTGTTTTTCTGAGACATTGGTATCACCACTTTAGCCAACCGACGGTTCGTCAGAATGCCACCTGCGGAAGAAAAAAAAACACGTTTTTCAGAAATCAGATTTTATTGCGTTTTTGAGCGATTCAGCCGATTGCAAGATCGTTCAGTTTGACGTAGTTTTGATGGAATTGATTGATCTGATGGCTGTGTGAGGAAGATTAGGGGGGGGATTTTTGAGGGGGGGTTAGGGTTATGTATGGTGGATGGAGATTTGGCAAACAAAGCAAATTACGATAAATCGAGGCAAATCTGGGAAATCTTTTCGCAAACAACGCAAATCGACCCTCAGATTTGCGTTGTTTGCGTTGTGAGAAGCGCTGCACTGAAGTCTCAAATCTAAGCCTCATATTGCACGTGATGGGACAACCAACCCATCTGGACATTGGACCGCGGCCTGCGGACCGACTTTTCCGACGCCTGCGAGGCTGTCAGACTGCCAGCTGGCTGTGGCTGTGTCATTGATAGGCCCACGTCGGCAATGGGTCGGTTCCCCTCATCTGCGAGATACCAACCACCAACTCAACATTAGACTCTTGGTTTCATAGGGCATACCATAGGATGAAACTAACGAAGCCCAAATTGACACCATTTACCTTGGACCTTGAAAAAACATTCAACCCGACTACTGTTTCTCGTTGCTCTTCTGGCTGTGATGGAGGCATTAGCAGCAGTTGGAGCCGCGAGCTCAATACTCCAGCTCCTCGACTTCACTGTCAAACTCATCAAGACCGGCAAGGAGGTTCGCGAGAGCGGGTGCACGCTGGAAAATGAAGCCTTGGAGACCATTTATGAGCGAATGCAGGCATTTCTACAGCCCGTTGACGCTCTGACTGAGGGCATCCCTTCGGCTCCGGTTTCCACAGCATCCTCGCGCGAGATCATTTCATCAGCCAGAAGCGCACAGAAAAGCTGTGGTGAAATACTTGGTTTCTTGCGGGAGCTCAAGGTCAAGAACGGTGGGAGGAAGCGGTGGGGAAGTATGATTGTGGCCTTCAGGTCCATCCTAAAGCGGAGGAAAATTGGGGATATCGAAGCGCGGCTGAAGATGGAACTGAATCTCGTATCTCTCGAGATGAGTCGAATCACCTGGTAAGCCGATTTTTTGCTTCGACATTTTGGATCATAGCTTGAGTATGACGTGTCATGGGTGTAGTTTTGAGGTTGAAAAGTCTAACTTTAAGTGTTCCGAAGTGACGAAATCCAAAAGCTGAGGCAGGAGGCCAACATACTAGCGCACACGAGCGCGGGTAAGACTATGACCGACGAAAACAACCTGTCAAAACGCCTTGAGAACCTGTACATCGAATCGAGGGATGCTGGGCAGGCAGTGAAAGTCGACACGCTATACCAGATAACGAAGCAACTTAAAGAACGCATCGAAGAGCTCAACTCGCTCCGGATCAGCAATAGCTTCCTCTCCAGTCTGTACTTCCCCTGCCTCGACCACCGCCACGAAGCAATTCCAGAGAATTATGCAAACACATTTAAGTGGATATACGATATCCATCATTTCCGGGACTGGATGGAGCGTGGTTCAGGGGTCTTCTGGATTCACGGCAAGCCGGGTGCTGGCAAGTCAACATTGATGAAGTTCTTGGCCGACAACCCTCAAACTAGGGCGCATCTGGACGCGTGGGCAGCCCCAGCCAAAACAATCATTGCCGCGCATTACTTCTGGAACAGAGGAAGCCCCATGCAAAAATCGATGCGTGGATTGCTGCAAACTCTGGCCTCAGAAATTCTCCACAAAGCACCACACCTTGTCCCCCTGGCACGCAGTCTTCGAGCACCAACATCATCGAATAACGAGTCTTCCAAAGAGTGGACCATAGACGAACTATCTAGGATCCTCCGTGGCCTGGCGCAGGGCGATACTGGTGATGTCAAGTTGTGCCTCTTCGTGGATGGTCTCGACGAGTTTGAGGGCAACCACCAGGAAGTGTGCGAAATCTTGAGCTCTTTGGCAACTTCACAGCACATCAAACTATGCGTGTCTAGCAGACCCTGGAATGTGTTCAAGGACGAATTCGGTCAAGATGATACGAAACAACTCGCTGTTCACGAGCTGACCGCTTCCGACATTGAAACGTTCGTGCAAGGGGAGCTTAATGGGCACCGCAATTGGAATACCAACCAGACAAGCGAAACTGAGAGGGCTTCCTTGGTGCGTGAAATCCGTACGAGAGCAAATGGGGTGTTCCTCTGGGTCGTTCTGGTCGCGAAATCCCTCTGTAGCGGTTTTACAAATCACGACACTATCCATGACTTGAGAGGACGATTACGGATGCTCCCGACAGATCTGGGCGATCTCTTTAAGCACATCCTGCATCGTATCGATCCAGTCTACGCGCAGAAGTCGGCAGAGCTCCTCCAAATCGCCTTGCATGACAACATTTTGGCGAAGCTCCCACCCGAAGCATATTATTACCACGAGCGGGATTGTGAGCAAGACGATCCCACAGTCATGTGGCCAGCCAGCAGGCTTAGCATCGAGGAACTCTCGCCGATAAGAGAGCTAGCAAATCGCCGCATCACGGCCCTCACTGGCGGTCTTTTGGAACCCAACTTCCATGTCGATAGCGAGCCAACAGTAGAGTTCCTGCATCGAACGGTCGCTGATTTTCTTGGAGCCGAGGACACCCAAAGAGATATCAGCTCCCGAACGAGACCAAATTTCGACGTACACCTCGCCCTCACAAAGCTTAACGCGATTTTGATCATATCTGCCTCGAGCCCAAGCTACGAGGATCGAACACAGTTATTTGGACGCATCAGTGTCATCATGGAAAAATACATTTTCGAGGTCTTCGAGGGTCACAACAATCGCCTGGCTTATGGATTCCTGGATGAAATCAAACATCACATCACGAACTACCCTACACCGAATTATGACTTGCGGAACTTCATGTTCACACTTCTTAATTCTTGCTTGTTCGAATACGTCTCGGAAACACTATCAAGGAACAGCAAATGTTTCTCGGACGTGGGTATCGACCCAGAGGAGATACTGCGAGATTATGCACATGACGGTTCCGCTGCTTCCATAATGCTGGATACAATCATGTCCCACCAGTGGGTACGAATAACAGATGGGTATTAACTCTACTGGTGAAGGGACCACACAAGATGGTAGCATGTCCCTGCAGATCATAGATCGCGACAGACTCGGCACTTTGACTGTTGACGATTGCTTGCCATAGTTCCTGCGTCTTGCATTACAAGGAGCATCAAAAGGTTCAGTGAGGAGCGCTCCGGTGCCCAAAATCGTACCATACGTGATATGACTAGGTTGTTCTTTGGGACACTGCCGGAGTTGTTATTTCGTTAGGAATCCAGAAAATAAACGCTTGATTTACCCAAACGCAACATCGTCTTTCCCCTTGATTGAGGCGCCCTTACAGTAGCCGGCGCATGACGTTCTCGTCCCGATACTGAACAACGCGGTCCCATTCACCCAACGATTTGTAAGGGCTCCTGAGCCAGGCCCTCAGCTCGTGTAGCAAGAGCCTCGTGTTATCGCGGCCGAGGAACTCTTGGATCATTTCCTCGGCCTGGCCAGCGCTGCCTTGCATGTCGATGGACTTGAGTATGGCAATGATGTATTCGAGCAAGTACTCTGCCTTGGACGGTCTGCATCCGCGAACTGGGCTGTGGTCCCGCGGCGAGACGTCCGTCTCCTCCACGTAGAGGAACCGGAAAACTCGCAGTTCCCGGCGCAACCATGTTCTGGCCCGGGAGACGAGCTCGTGGCTTGTGGCGAAGAGCTGTGGCGAGAGCTCTCTGTGCCGTAATTCTGGTGGCTGTTTGTTATTGGAGCCGACGTAGAGAGAATAGAGTTGATGCCGATAGATCAAACGTCGTCTTTGGATAGCCTCGTCTTCGTAGAAGCGCGGTTGAGTCTCGCGGTTAGCATAATTGCTATTTCGACGCACAGAAGAGGAGATCACGCTGCGCTGGCTTCCCTCATCACGCCCGCCGTTGACAAGCTTGGGGACTTTATACATCTTTCCTTCATTTCCGTCTTGGCCAAGGCCATATCGGACTTCAGAGACGTCACTCTTGCACAGCGGGCAAGTTGGGCAATTTTCTAGCCAGGTGATGAGGCACAAATAATCGAAGTCGTTGTGTCGACAAGGCAGTGCTTCACATTGTTCAACTACGTCGTCGAGACAGATAACGCAGCATTTCAGATTTGCCCTGGTAGCCATCGATGATATTTGCTGGAGTGTGTTTTGGAGGATTTGGGGGCGCTCATTTTCAACGCTGCTTTCCGTGTCCATGGCGGCAACAAGGTCCTGGATGCACGCCCGGGCAATTAGGAAGAAGTTTGCTTTCACAAGAACCCGACCAAAGAAGCTGCAAGTGTTGGGTGTTGGTTTTGAGACATACAGGTGGGGCTGGGCTGATTGCTTGTTGCTTCCACAAAGGAGCAGGGGTGCGATTGAATGCGTATGCGGTCCGTCCTTGACGTCCTCGCCGTCCTCACCCGTCCTCATCCAACCGCCTCTCCCTCCCGGCGGCGAACAATCTCCATCGTTATTATTCAACCTCTCAACCCCTCGACCCCTCGACTACGCATCCCATCGGTTCCTCTGCAACCGCCATTCAAAATGGACGACCTTTCTGATCTTGAGTTGGTGGGGCTCGTGAGCAAGGTGGTGTCCGAGGTACAAAATCATCTCGGAGTTGTCGACAAGAACCTTGCTGACTTCATTATCGCCCAACGAGTTGCTTCCGATACATTCGAAACATTCCAGCAGAAGATGGGCGGAATTGGGGGCGACTCGCTCTCTACCAGCTTCCTCGAGAGCATCGACCGGCTTGTTCGCATGATGCATCCGTCAATGAAGCCAAAGAACACCGATGCGCGCCACGCGCCCGACAAGCAGCGCAACATCGAGCAATCCCACGTCCGCGCCCAAGCTTACGTCGAAGCCCAGGCCCAACCCCGTGCTGCCCAGCCCGATCGAACCCCGGTCCACGATTCCATCAATGACGCCTTAGCCGAACTAGAAGCCTTGAAGCCGACCAACGATAAGGCACGAGGAGCGCGGAAACGAGGGCGCAGTCGCAGTCGAAGCACTGGCCCCAGCACGCAAGGAAACCGGCGCCTGAGAGCTGATCCCTCAGACCAAGACAGGCCCAGGCGCACACCATACGATGCAGAACTTGACCAGTTAATCACGGAGGATGGGCAGCGGCGTGGTCGACAAGGCCGTGACAGAGACAGCCACCATCGGAGGGAGGACAGAGTCCCTGTTCTGAACCACATCTACGATGGCCATGTGAAGAACATCAAGGGCTTTGGCGCATTCGTGAACCTCGACGGCATCAGTGGAAACTTGACTGGCCTCGTCCATGTCTCACAGCTAGCAGACGGGCTCAACCATCCATCGGATTTGGTGGCGCGCGGCCAACAAGTCAAAGCCAAGGTCATCAGCATAGACGGGACACGCATTAGATTGTCCATAAAAGACGTTGACCAAGACACGGGTCAGGACCTCGCACCTCGCGTGAACTTCGCTTCAAGTGCTAACATGGAACCCCTGGGCAGAGGCGGCAACGAACACATCAACGCGCAGATCCAAACGCCCAACCCCGCAACAAAATACCAGCGGAGGATGACGTCTCCTGAGCGGTGGGAGATTCGACAGCTTATCGCAGCTGGAGTTGCGAAAACCTTAGACTTTCCCGGCCTTGAAGATCACAACCTAACACCAAAGGCTGATGGCGCACCGGGGTTGGAGGAAGACCTGGACATCGAAGTAAGGGATAAGGAAACGCCCTTCCTCGTCGGCCAAACCAGACAGTCGCACGAACTTTCGCCTATTCGCGTGGTGAAGGCTCCTAATGGGTCAATGAACCGGGCTGCTGTGACCGGGACTGTGTTAGCCAAAGAGAGGGCTGAGCTTCGGCAGCAACAGGCTGCCGAAACAACTCTCGAAGCAGCCGGCAACGAGGGGGACAAGGCTGGTTTTTTATCTCGGCGGGACGATTCCATGACAGACTCCGAGCAGCCCGGGTTCGCCGGCCAGACTAGAAGTGTTAACCCAACAACGACAAATCCCGACAGGATCTCGAGCCCGCACCTTGCAGACCAAGCCAAGGGTCAAGGATCCAAAAAGAGGACAGATATGACCATCAAGCAACAGCGGGAATCTCTCCCAATCTTTCCCTTACGCGATCAGTTGATTGACGCTATACGAGAACACCAAATTCTCGTCGTGGTGGGCGAAACCGGGTCAGGCAAGACGACACAGCTGACACAATACCTGGCCGAGACAGGCTTTGCCAATGACGGCATTATTGGATGCACACAGCCTCGCCGCGTGGCTGCCATGTCGGTGGCCAAACGTGTCGCCGAAGAGGTTGGTTGTGTCCTTGGTGATGAAGTTGGCTATTCCATTCGTTTCGAGGACTGCACCAGCCCAGCCACTAGAATCAAGTTCATGACCGACGGCACACTTCAACGCGAAATTCTACTCGATCCGAGCCTTGAGAAGTACGCGGTTATTATTCTTGACGAGGCACATGAACGGACCATTGCAACCGACGTTCTCTTCGCACTGTTGAAGCGAACATTGAGGAAGCGGCCAGACCTCAGGGTGATCTCCACGTCAGCGACCCTTGACGCCGAGAAGTTCTCGACCTACTTCAACAACGCCCCGATCTTTAACATCCCTGGCCGCACATTCCCCGTCGAAATTTTGTATTCTCGGGAGCCCGAATCGGACTATCTCGACGCTGCTCTCACCACGGTCATGGAAATTCACCTGACCGAGCCCGCTGGTGATATTCTGGTGTTTTTAACAGGGCAGGAGGAGATTGATACTTCCTGCGAGGTCCTGTCTGAACGGATCAAGGCCCTCGGGCCAGGTGTCCCCGAGTTGATCATCCTCCCCATGTATTCGGCACTCCCACCCGAGATGCAACGCCGCATCTTTGATCCCGCTCCGCCGGGTGCTCGAAAGGTCATCCTCGCCACCAACATCGCCGAGACCTCCATCACGATCGATAATATCTACTACGTAGTAGATCCTGGCTTCGTCAAACAAGACGCCTACGACGCCAAGCTGGGCATGGACTCGCTCATCGTCACCCCCATCTCGCAAGCACAAGCCAGCCAGCGAGCCGGACGTGCCGGCCGCACCGGCCCAGGTAAGTGCTTCCGGCTCTACACGGAATCAGCGTACCAGTCCGAGATGCTACCCTCACCGATCCCCGCCATCCAACGCCAGAACGTGGCCACAACCATCCTCATGCTCAAAGCAATGGGCATCAACGATATCCTGCGGTTTGACTTCATGGACCCGCCCCCAATCAACACGACGCTAGCCGCCCTGGAAGAGCTCTACGCGCTTGGCGCCCTCGACGA
This sequence comes from Chaetomium cochliodes, assembly GCA_023383405.1. NCBI lineage: Eukaryota > Fungi > Ascomycota > Sordariomycetes > Sordariales > Chaetomiaceae > Chaetomium > Chaetomium cochliodes. The sequence continues at coordinate 1,015,303 of JAKWJL010000007.1, forward strand.
CGAAGGGATCCTCACCCGACTCGGCCGCCGAATAGCTGACTTCCCGCTCGACTCATCCCTCGCCAAAGTCCTAATCGTGGCCTCCGACCTCAGCTGCTCCGACGAGATCCTCTCCATCGTCGCCATGCTCAACCTCCCCAACATCTTCTACCGCCCCAAAGACAAACAAGCACAAGCCGACCACAAAAAATCCCAATTCCACGACCCCTCCGGCGACCACCTAACCCTGCTCAACATCTACAACGCCTGGCAACAGCACGGCTACTCCAGCGCCTGGTGTGTCGAGAACTACATCCTCGCGCGCGCCATGCAGCAGGCCAGGGACGTGCGCGCCCAGCTGGCCGGCCTCATGGCGCGCTACCGCCTACCCGTCGTCTCGTGTGGCCGCGACACGGACCGGGTGCGGCGGGCTTTGTGCGCAGGGTTCTTTCGCAACGCGGCGCGCCGCGAGACGGGCCAGGCCGGGGCGGGGGCGGGGGCAGCGGCGGCGGCGGCGGGTGGGTACAGGACTGTGGTGCAGGGCACGCAGGTCTGCATGCATCCTTCCTCGGCGCTGTTTGTGGGGAAGCGGGCGGCGGAGTGGGTGGTGTATCATGAGCTGGTGCTGACGGCGAGGGAGTATATGCACTGGGTGACGGTTGTCGAGCCGCAGTGGCTGGTGGAGGCGGCGCCGACGTTTTTTCGGCTGGCGGGGGCGGGGGGGGAGATGTCGAGGCGGCGGAGGGAGGAGCGGGTCGCGCCGTTGAGTGGTCCCGGTGGGAGGCCTGTGGGGAAGGATGAGTGGCGGTTGGAGGCGCGGCGGAGGGGCGGTGGGCGTGGGGGGAGGGGCACTTGGGGGTGAGTGCTGATGTGTTTTTCTTTTTCACGCGCTGGGAGTGAAGGTGGTTGGTGGGTTGCGTGGATGGTGGGTTACGTGGATGAGGATCGTGCGCTTGGGTAGGTGCTTGCTTCGAGTGCGTTAGAGTGTGTGCTTTGCGCTTTGCTGTTCCAGTAGTCATCAGTAGTTACCCATATCTTGCTATTATTTCCCTACCGAAGTGGCTCGCTCATATTGAATGATATACGCTTGTCCGTGAGAGTTGAACCGCTGCGTTTTTGTGCGTTTGGCCGGGTGTGGAACCTTCAGCTACAAGTCTCAACTCGATACGTAACATTAGATAGTACATACATGTGGATATGTGGTGGGTGCAGTGTTGTCCGGCTGTGTGTTGGGGGAGAACGTCTCGAGATCCAAGGTTCTGATCTTGTGTCAGCCCAACTGTTGTGTCCACAGCTACCCAACCGCCACCTCGTTGCGGCCTAAGCGTGACGATTGGCGTAGTGTGTTGCAAAGCTCAAGTTAACACTGATAAAGATTTGATATCAGCAGAAGATATCCTCTTTCCTTGCTGTTCGTGTTAAAGCAGCCATTCAAATCAAGGCCTAGAACAAGATGAACGCATGAAATGGACTTTTCAATTAACGGGTTTCTTGCTTAACCCTTAACCAACTCGCTCGTTGTCCGTCCACCAAACTCCAGTCCACTATCAACCAGCCAACCTCCGGGCTCACAGGACCTTACGAACTGTGGATCCGAATCAACAGCTTACTGTTGCCCGGAACGTACTCGGACCCTTGCACGGTATTGTCCGACCGCGTGCAGGAATCCATGATGAGGCCACCAGCGCGGGCAATATCGTTGCTGAGCAAGTCCAAACCAGTCAGCAATCTACACTTGGACGCTATCCCCAGATGGTTTCGTCGTAGGGGGCCAGCAGCTAAGTATGTATGTACTCACCAAGGGACGGTAACCACGTTCACGCCCGACTGGCCGTCGAGCTGTGCGCCGCCGAGCGAGCAAAACACTTTGTAGTTCTCGCACGTGCACTTCTGCTGCCCGAGGCTGGCCAGGTAGTTGATGCAGGCCACGGCGGCGGAGACGGGGGCTTCGGTGCCGGGCTTCTCGTTGCAGGACACCCGCTTCGTGAGGTCGCCGCGCTTGCTGTGTTCTGTGAGGGGGGCCGGAGTTGTCAGCGGGTTGTTTTGGTTTCCTTGTTTACATCCAGGGGTAAAAGGGGGGGACATGGGTGAACATGCGGTTTCACGTACCGATAGAGCCGGTGTTGTTGCGGGCGGCGTTGAAGGCCTCCACGGCCTGTTCCGGCGTCAAGGCTTTGTCGGGGTTGGCGATGATCTGGTCAACCCACTCGGCGAAGGAGAAGCCGGAGCTGGCAACGGTGGAATCGACAGCGGAGGGGGCAGCGCCGACGGCCCGGCACACGGCCAACAAGGCAACGGTGGTGAGAGTAACGCGGACCATGGTTTCTCGTTTACTGGCTTGAGGGTTGACTGAAGCTGTGTATTACTGTTACCTCTTTGCCTGGGGCATCCCCGTTTTATACTTTAGCCAGATCATCGCCGTTGACCTAGTCGGGGACGTCGGGGATTACACGCGCTCTTCAGGTGGGGGCCTTGCGGGTTGCTCCCAACTAATAAGCGCGCTACACGTCGGATCGCTGCGAGGAGCGTGATCCTACGAAGCAAATCAGGCCACCGCATTCTCGGCGGCGGTTAGGTCTTACAGGCATATGTTTTGCTAGCGAACAGATACATTTTGGAAAGCGGTGTGCTACTTCTTGGGGTGGGTGCTAAGTATGTGCAAATGCTCGGGCCTGAACGCGGAATTTGATATTTGATCAAATCTGGTGGTATTTGTAATTATGTATTTACCTCACATGTAGTGGTTGGTTAGTCTGGAATCTCCGGATCATCCAAAGAGGAGCATTTTGGAGTTGGCAAGCTCTGTCTGGCTACTGTCGTACCACTCTGGATATGTCGAACAAGACGCACGGTACCACCTGGTCAGCCTGTCGTTGGGGCTGAAGCTGGAATCCCACCATGCATCTCGCATCGCCCCGTGGAAGCGCGGTTACTACTGTACCTTAGTTGGGTATCAAGATGTAAGATGGTTTCCAAGTCGTTGCTAAGTTACTAACATGGGCAACCGGACGCCGTTAAATCAAGGGCTCCGAGACTCTACTGGCAATGTGGATGGGAAAGATACTGCGGAGGCAAACAGAAACTAAGCCCGAGCGAAACCCGAGTGTGGTTTTTTGAGTTCGGAGTTCATCCCATTCGTTGATTGCGGTTGTCGACGGAAACCGCCGTAACGGTTCAACCCCCGCAGTCGGCAGGTTTTCCATTTCAGGGGGCTGCGGCTGAGAATCCATCTTGGGCAAGGCCTTTGCCTAACTCAGCTGCCCCACCGATTTTCTGGGGAAAGATCGGCAAAGAGATTTGCCAGTCTTGACAGGCGCACTGGCCAGAGAATTGGATTGGTTGGGAGTTGGGTGCGCCGCAGAGAAAGAAGGCAAGGGGCGTCGGCATCGCCGCTAGGTATGAATACCAATACCGAGGGAGTTATTCGTAGACATTCCGATCTTGGTGTAGTTGAGTTAGCCAGCCCGGCAACAAACAAAGGCGAGAGGAACACGGTTGGGGATCGTTATTGATGTTGGAAGAAGGCTAAAAAAAAAAAAGGCGTTTCGATGAAAGGAACACAAAAAAAAGATGTCTCCAGTTGCTGTCAGTGCTGACTGAGCCTTGCCCGCCCAACAAACCCCAAACCCCAGACGGCGACCCAATACCAATGAGACTGAATTGGGTGGAGCCCGTATGGAACCAGCGCCGAGTCGCGCCAAGTCGCCGCCTTCCGCTCCTGAACATCGCATTTTTGCGGCACCTGGGCACGCAGCAACCGCAACTTTGAACCCCTTGTGCCCCTTGTGCCTCGCCAAAAACAGCAACAAATTTTGGCCCCCGCCGCACGAGCCTCTTGGATCGTCGCAAACTTGTTGTTTCCATTTGCGCCTCCATTCTTTCACGCCTCCCAGGCTGTTGTTGTCGTTGTTGTTGTTGCTGTTGTTGTTGCTGTTGTTAGGGATATACCTACCTTACCTAAGTTATCTTCCACACCAAGAAAAACAGCGCACAATCGGATTGTGAGACTCGCCTCGACCCTTCGAATCCGGCGGGCGAATACATTCTTTTTTTCTGCACTTTGGCTTCTGACTCGCTGCCACCAACCGGACCGCCATCCCACTCCGCCTTCGTGCCCGTCTTTTTCTCTTCTCATTCGCCCCTCGGCTCCGCAACAACCTCTGTCAGCTGCGTCAGTCCTGACTCTCGCTCGCTCTCCCCGGTCTCCACCGCCTTCCCTGCGTGGATCAATTCGATGCCGTGCGGTTCCTGAAAGTCTTGCCTCTCCATTTTGGCTCGCCCGTCCTGGTCAACGCCTCTAGACGTTAGCAGGGAGTGCCGGTCAGACCCTCAAAAAAGGGGCAGGAGGTTCTCGGCCTCAACCTTGAAAAGTCGACGCGCGACCGAACGGGGCGACATCCCGCCAACCGTCTGCACGACATACCAACTTGTACAAATTCCACCATGGCACCCTTCGGCTCGACTTCTGCTGCTCTGTCCACTTCCCCGGAATCGAGCACCCGTAGAGTCGTCCAGATGCAAGACTGGGTTTCCGCACAGGAAGCCATGTTTTCCGACACCGGTGCCGCCCTCCCGATCGGACCCCCCTCGCAAGACCAGTCCCACAACTTGCACCCCCCGCATTCCCGACTACGAAGCATGAGCGTGTCCCTTCCGTGGCGACAGCGTCCTAAGTCGGCGCTGATTGATCCCGGTATGGAGTCCGGATACTACGACTTGTCGCTGGAGAAGAGCAAGAGCCACGGGTTCGGCGGCCAGGAGGATATTCACCTCGCCCCTGCGGCCCCGAGAGAGGGCAATTTCAAGCGGATGTTGCGTCGGGCCTCCGTGTCGCTCAAGACAGGGGTGAAGGGATTCATTCACAGACGGACTTCAGTCCCGGCCACCACGAACTTCGACCCCGACGGCCGGCCTGCGAGGCCCCAGTTTGGCGGCTCTTCCCACCATGCTCCGCGCCCCACGACCTCGCACGCGGGCTGGCACCGCCTTCGCCAGAGGGCCAGTTTCCACCGACAGTCGCAGATGATGTACCCTGGATACGGCGAGAAACTATTCGAGCACGACCTCGGGCCGATCGAATCCCCAACGTTCCCCGTCCCCGGCTCCGGCGAGCAACCACCGATCATCCCGCGTAATACCGGGGCCGCAGCGCGACATGCGGCGGCGATTGCCTGCAATGGACTGAACGGCTACGATGTTATGGACAACCCGTTCCCGCGTCCGGGATGGCTCGCCAAAGACTCGCTGGATGACCATGAAAGCGGGATTGGGATTGCTCTTACGAGCTCCGAAATGGACGCCTACGTCCCCGGCGACGATCTGGACTCTGACGTGGATGTCGGAACCAGTCTCAGCCTCGACGAGACGGCCATCATCAAAGTTGACTTCATCTCGGAGTTGCCCACGGAGCTCGCAATTCAGGTTCTTGCGCTTCTCGATGCGCCTACCTTGAACACGGCCAGCCGGGTGTGTTCGGGCTGGTCCGAGGTGATCAGGAACCAACACATCTGGCGCGAGTCGTTTCTGCGGGAAAAGACCACCGCTTACGCCACTAGCGGGCCCGTAAAGCCAGGCGCAGGTTTGGGCGTCCCGAGTGTGCAGCCGACCAACGACTGGAAGGAGATCTACAGGGTGAAGACGGAGCTCGACAAGCGCTGGAAAGAGGGCAAGGCTCGGCCTGTGTATCTCAACGGGCACACTGATAGCATCTACTGCCTGCAGTTCGACGAGTATGTGCTCCCCCCTTTTTCCACCCACGCGCTCCACCCCCCTTTACTAACTAACCCACTCCAGATCCAAGATCATCACCGGCTCTCGCGACCGCACCATCCGCGTCTGGGACATGCACACCTTTGCCTGCAAGCTGGTCATCGGCCCGCCCGAGGTCGTCAACGACGGCGCCTGCGGGCTCCTCTACGACGAGAACAACAACCCACTCCACCACGCCACCCTCCCGGACATCGACGCGTCCCCGACCGCCGACGGCCTCCCGCGCGCTCCGATCCGCGCCTACCCCTCCGTCCCATCCCTCTACGCCCCACCAATGCACCACCAAGCCTCCATCCTCTGCCTGCAATACGACGACCGCATCCTAGTCACCGGCTCCTCCGACTCCACCTGCATCGTCTACTCGCTCGAAGACGGGTACCGCCCGATCCGACGCCTCCGGCACCACTCGGCCGCCGTCCTCGACCTAGTCTTCGACGACAAGCACATCGTGACCTGCTCCAAGGACGTGTCCATCTGCGTGTGGGACCGCGCGACGGGCGCGCTCCTGCGGCAGCTGCGCGGGCACTCGGGCCCCGTTAACGCGGTGCAGATGCGCGGCAACACCATCGTCTCGTGCAGCGGCGACTTCAAGGTCAAGCTGTGGAACATCGACACGGGCAAGAACATCCGCGAGTTCCTGGGCCACAGCAAGGGCCTCGCCTGCACCCAGTTCTCTGAGGACGGCCGCTACATCGCCAGCGCCGGCAACGACAAGGTCATTCGTCTCTGGGACGCCAACACGGGCGAGTGTGTGCGGTCCATGGACGCGCATGAGAATCTGGTGCGCAGCCTGCATGTCGACAGTGTGAGCGGCCGTCTGGTGAGTGCCAGCTATGACTCGGATATTAAGGTGTGGGATATGGAGACGGGTCAGGCGCTGCTGGATTTTCCGAAGTGGCATTCTAGCTGGGTGCTGAGTGCCAAGAGTGATTATCGGCGGATTGTTAGCTCGGGACAGGACCCCAAGATTTTGATACTGGATTTTGGTGCGGGTGTGGAGGGCATTGACATGCTGGAGAGTGCGCCGACGCCGGGGGTGGTGGTGGTCGAGGAGGAGGAGCCGGATGAGGAGGGGGATGGGGAGGGGGTGGTGGGGGGTTATATCTGACGGACGGGTATATCTGATGGACGGGTATATCTGATGGACGGGTATATCTGATGGACGGGTATATCTGACGGACTATGGATAGACAGACCTGGTAAGATAGAGAGAGGGGTGTTGTGGCGAGGGGCATGTGTGTGGGTTGTGTTAATGGTAATTTTCAAGAGGCGGGATGTCATGGCATGGCATGGCTGATGCTCGCTGGCGGGCGTCGGTTGTCGTGGCAGGTGGACGGTATATAGGTAGATTCCTCATGTTGGCAGATAGTGGGACGGCGTTTGGGAAGTATTTGGTATCTCTATGGAGTGGAGGAAGGATGGAAGGAAACATGGCAACGTATCTTGGAGGAGGAGGATCAATGGGTTCTACACTAGGGTTGTTGGTTGCCCCCATCACGTTTTGGGTTGGGGCGTGTCGGGCGTACTTGTCGTTGGTTTTGTTGGATTTTGCTGGTCGGTTTGCATCACGAAGGGGCATTGCGTTTGCTGCATCCTGCATTGCATATCATATATGGGGGATATCTAGAGCATCGAGATACGGTGTAGATGAGATCATGGTGCTGGGAGAGGTGTTGAATTTAGGAAGTTTTTTGTCATTTGTGTCGTTTTGTGTTGGTGGTGATCTATGACATGGCGCGGCATCGGGCTGGGAGAGTCGTTGGGTTTGAAGAATTTTCATGGCAGTGCATCACTTTGGGGGTTGGTCATGATGTGTGAGAAGCGGTCAAGGGGTTGGTGGTGACTTGTGACATGGCGCGGGATTGGGTTGAGGGTGACATGACAAATGGCTGGTTTGCTGCCATCTCTTTGCAATGCATCGATCAAGATAACGTAGCATGATCGGAAATATGCACATGATGATCGGGCCGATGTTGTTAACAGGCAACTATTATTTCACAGATCAGCAGCAAGGTCAATCTGGGAACGGTTGATTTTGGCGGGAAACATATAGGTTAGGGGGTTGTGCTTCATGTCAAAGTTCTCAAAGTCAGGAGGGCAAGGAAAGTGGAAGCGAGGATGCGAGGTGGCTCGGATCTTGGGTGCCGGGTCAAAGTCCCTGGTAATATAAGTGAGGCGTGTGCCTGGCGGCATCTTGTTCTTCGCCGCGCAGCGTGGTAACGGTGTGAGCATTTCAGATGGTAACCTGTGGCAAAGCGCCGGCCAACGGGCCGTGGCATGTTACACCAGGTCGGCCTGTCACGACTGGATTTGGAAGGCTCTTGGCAACCGTCTATTTCAAGTTGGCAAGACAAGTGCCGGCAGGGGGAAATGACGGAGGCTTGTTAGACTTCCATGTCAGGCTTGTCCGTGATCGCGCTGCCCAACGAAGCATCCGCCAAGCGGGATGCGACGGTTAAGGCGTCCTGGCGTTGTTGGGGACGCGCGCCAGCAAGCATCGTGATGCACCGCGGCTGGAGTGTGACGCGGGGAGCCATCGATTGGTGTGGGAGAAATCGGGGGCACATCTCAAACACTCGCAGCGACCCCCGGTGGTGGGGTTTTGAGATGGAAGGGGCAGAGATGGAGCTGCAATGAGTGGCCAGGAAAAAACAGGAGCTTCTGTGGGGGGACTCCACTCGACCACTCCATGTTTCGAAACGCCGCTTTCTGCAGCGAGTCCTTGAGGTGACTTCCCCTGCGCGACATGGGTTGGCCCAAGCGCCCTGGTGCCAAGATTCGGTTTGGGCGATCCCCAACCAACGTTTCTTCATCCAAGGAACCCAAGAAACTTTTGCAATCCGCCATCTGAATCACTCCCTACCACTCCCTTGCATATCGAGCATTTCATGCCTGCGAAGCAGATCTCTGGGCGATCATTCGAAACACCCAAATTTCTAGGGCTTGAGATATTTGGATGACGTTGCAAACGCCAGTCCACGCTAGTCCACGCCATGATGCTCTGGCGTCCGTCCACTGGCACTGGCACGAACCAGACAGAACAATGACCAATTCACGATTGCGCCTCTCGGGCCTCAAGCGGCGGTACAAAGTACAGATGATACAGGGTCGCTTTGTTCGGCGGTTGCATGAACACACACCCCTGGATACCCCTTGATCTGGTGGCCTAGTCCCGCGCGACCTTTCGTTTCTGCCGTCTGATGTCGTGGTCCCACACTCCACCGGCCCAGTTGGTCGGTCGAGCACTCCATTTCCAGAGAGCTTGTTTGACATTCCCGGCCCCCGCGGCCAATGACAGCGGGTAATACAGCGAGGGCAGAACTCCATCTTCCTTTTTCCCATCGGAGATGCTGGCTGGCTGAGCTGCCAGCGGGTCACAGCTAGGGAGAGTGGGATACCAGATTCCTCGCATGGCCCGCCAAGCTGTGCATGGAGACACCGCACCCTGCCCCCGCTGGCATGTGGGAGGCTAGCGTCAGGAACAAGCGCACACTGCAGCATTTCCATGGGCATGCCTGCCATGTCCTTGCCGCGCCGCCATCTGGACAACCAGCCGCCGAGGGAGGGATACGATGCCGATCTCCGAGGCGCCTACCGCTCGCCACTTGGGTTCCCGACCCTGCATCGAAGAAACAACCAGGGGTAGGTAGGCATGTACGTGGGTCGGAGCCCGGCCATCACCCCGGCGGCAGACGCAATATAAGATCGTCCGACCACGCCCGTCGTTACTACTGCAGCTTGTGATGTGTCTTACACGTCAACCGGCCTTCGTTCCTTCTTCCACCAGCTCCCTCTTCTCCTTCGTTTGTCATTCATTCGCTGCCTTTGCTGGCCAGGGCGCACTTCTGGCTGGTTCAGAGCAGTTGTATTCGTAAGTGTCATCTGATGTCCTTTCTATTCTTGTCCACTTTCCCTTTTGGGGAGGGCGGATGCCGGCACAATGACCTCGAGTGACCCCCTCGTCTGGTTTTGATGTTGGCAGACCCCGCTATTGTTCATTGTTCTGAGCCCGTCCCCGTTGTCTGAAATGGCATTTCTGAACAATAGCCTTGGAGCATGACCAGTCATCCCTATTGTTGGTTCAAGTAAAACGCAGAAAATGCCTACAACTTGCAACCCGTGGCCGTACAGGTTATACTTATACCTCCACTTCTTTATCCTCATCGTCGCTTTTACCACCACATTTTCCCCGCGCTAAACCTAAACCCAAACTTTGTTTTGCAACTCGCTTCTGGAAAGCTGAGCTAACACGAACCAAATCAAGACTATACCTCACACCGACATCTGGAGATAGCTGGACCTAGACCAAGATGCTCTCGAAGATATCCACAATCTGCCTGTTGGCCTTGGGCCTCGGGGCCCCGGTCCTCGCGGCGCCGGCACCGGCACAAGCACCGGCAGTACAGGCAAGGCAAGCCGGGCAGAGCCAGTGGTGGTTAGCAAGCATTGCACGCAACGGCAAGGCGCCTTTCAACGATGATTCCGCCTACAAAGTATTCCGCAATGTGAAGGACTACGGTGCCAAGGGCGACGGCGCGAGCGACGATACGGATGCCATCAACCAGGCCATCAGCGATGGCAATAGGTGCGGCGAGAACTGCACCTCGCAGACGACGACCCCCGCCCTCGTTTACTTCCCGCCAGGCACCTACGTTGTCAGCAAGCCTATCATTCCCTTTTACTACACGCAGCTCGTGGGCGATGTCAGGACCCTCCCGACTCTGAAGGCAGCCGCCGCGTTCGAAGGCATGGCCGTCATCGACGCAGACCCCTATGACTCTACCGGTAAGAACTGGTGGACGAACCAGAACAACTTCTTCCGCCAAGTCCGCAACTTTGTCATCGACTTGAAGGCCATGCCTGTCAATCGTGGTGCCGGTATTCATTGGCAGGTCGCACAGGCGACCAGTCTGCAGAACATCGTCTTCGACATGCGCGAGGATGGCGGCGCCGAAAACACACAGCAGGGCATCTTCATGGACAACGGATCGGGCGGTTTCATGGCCGACTTGACCTTCAACGGCGGCAACTACGGCGCCTTCTTCGGCAACCAGCAGTTCACCACGCGCAACCTGACCTTCAACAACTGCAAGACGGCTGTCTTCATGAACTGGAACTGGGCGTGGGTGTTCCACGACATCAAGATCAACAACTGCCAGGTCGGCATCGACATGTCCAACGGCGGCCCCGAGGGCCAAACAGTCGGATCTGTCCTCGTCCTCGACAGCCAGTTCACCAACACGGAGATCGGCATCAAGACGGCCTACGACCCCAACTCGCCTCAGACCAACGGCACGCTCATCCTAGAGAACGTCGACTTGACCGGCGCGGCCCAGGGCGTTGTCAACAATGCCACGGGCCAGACGATCCTTGAAGGGAAAAAGCAGGTCAGCTTCTTCGCCCAGGGCCGGGCCTATGGTGGTGCCGGAGGCACCGCTGGCAAGGCGGTTCAGGCGCCGCAGGAAGCCATCAAGAAACCGGAACTGCTCCTTGACCGAGAAACTGGCAAGATCGTCGCCCGCAGCAAGCCACAGTACGACGATTGGGGGCTAGAAAGCTTTATCAGCGTCAAGGCCGCCGGCGCCAAGGGTGACGGCGTGACGGATGATAGCGACGTGATCCAGAAGGTTCTCGACGACGCCGGCCGCGACCAGATCGTCTACTTCGACCACGGCGCCTACCTCGTGACCAAAACCATCAAAGTACCCAAGAACGCCCGGATCGTCGGCGAAGTGCTCCCCATGATCCTGGCGGGCGGCGACAGCACCTTCAAGGACCAGAACAACCCGCAGCCCGTCTTCCGGGTGGGCGAGCCCGGCGACATCGGCCTGCTCGAGATGTCGGACCTCATTTTCGGTACTGTCGGCCCGCAGCCCGGCGCCATCATGATGGAGTGGAACCTCAAGGACTCCGGGCGCAGCGCAGCGGGCCTCTGGGACGTGCACACGCGCATCGGCGGCTACCGCGGCACCAACCTCGAGCTCGAGCAGTGCGCCAAGAACCCCAACGCCACAAACCCCATCAACCCAGACTGCTTCGGCGCCTTTCTCATGCTGCACGTCACCCCCGGCGGCAGCCTGTACCTCGAAAACACCTGGTACTGGGTCGCCGACCACTCGCTCGAGCCCGAAGCCCAGGACGGCCAGATCGACATCTTCAACGGGCGCGGTATCCTGATCGAGGGCGAAGGCCCGGTGTGGGGATGGGGCACCGCCTCGGAGCACTCGGTCCTGTACAACTACCAGTTCAACAACGCGTCCAACGTCTTCCTGGGCCACATCCAGACCGAAACCCCTTACTACCAGCCTAACCCCGACTCCACCGAACCCTTCACCGCGAACCCAACCTACGCCGACCCGGACTTTGCCGTGTCCTGCGCGGCCGACACCACGGGCACGTGCAAGCGCGCGTGGGGCGTGCGCGCCGTCGACTCCAAGGACATTTTTATCTACGGCGCCGGCCTGTATTCTTTCTTTGACAACTACGCGCAGGACTGCCTCGAGACCCAGTCCTGCCAGCAGAACGTCGTGTCGCTGGAGGGCGGCAGCCAGGTGCATTTCTTTGGGCTGAGTACGAAGGCGAGCGTCAATATGTTGACCATTGATGGGCAGAGTGCGGCGCTGGATAGTGATAACAGGAATAACTTCTGTGCGACCCTGGCTTGGTTCCAGCCGTCGGCTTAGAGAGCTGGTGGTGGAGCTGGCGGTGGGGGGTGCGGTGGTGGAAGGGGTGGCGGTGGTGGTGGTGGTGGGCATGGTGGGGGTGGGTTGGGAAATGGGACAAAGAGAGAGTAGATATACCCCGGGGGAAGAATGCGTCGGTTGGTTGCGAGGAGATCAAGGTTGTGGTGGTCTTCTTGGTTGACTACATACTAGTCGTTTTTATACCCTTCTCAACGTTGGCCGACAGGCATTTTTGTGCGAGTTTTTGGTTCGGTCATGGTTTTGGTGTGCTGGATATGGGAACACATTTTATTGGAGTTGCAAGAGAGAAAGAGTAAATAAATGAGACTTGTCCCTGTGTTGTCTTTGGCTGTTTGTGATGTGGTGAAAGTGTTAGTGGGGCTGGTGTTGAGGACGCCCACTGAATTGCCCTGAATTGCCCAGAACTGCCCAGAACTGCCTGCCGCGCCATGCCGCCACTCCAGACCAAACCAAAGAAGTGCCAAGGCAATCAATTCGGCAACGTCATAGCTCCCGGCTCTCCTTTGCGCATTTTCCCTCTTCCCTCTTCCCTCTTCCCTCCGCCATCTCCCATGCGAGACGAACCTTTGTGTTCCTCCGGCCGCTTTCGGACAGCGCCGTGATTTCATTGTGCCGCGCCGCTAAGAATATTTGTCAGTTCTAAGAATTCCCCCCCAAGCGACGGCCGACCGACGACGAGCACGCGATTCTGGGATTTCCAATTCCTGCATCAAAGTCGACACCAAAGACAATACCAGCACAAACACCGCCGCGATACACCAACAACCTGCGCAACATGGCCGACACCGACCGCCCAACCCGCCGCTACAAATCCCCCGCCCAACTCTCCCGCGAACCCGACTACCCACCGCCCCCTCCCCCAGGACACAAAGCCAGCACAGCCACCACCACCACCACCACCACCACCACCTCCAGACGAAACACCCCCTACCTCCCCACCCCCACCGAAACCCTCCTCCTAACCCTCTACCCCACCATCCTGCTCTTCGGCACCCTCTACTCCCTCCTCTCCCCGGAAACCCGCGCATCCCCCTACGACGCCACGCACCAATCCCACGCGCAGCACCCGTCGCTCGCGCCGTCCTACTTCGCGCGCAAGGACAACATCCTCAACGTGGCCTTCGTCAAGCGCGGCTGGGCGTGGATCACGCTGGCCTTTGGCGTGTTCGTGGCGACCCATCCGGGGGTGGGCAGGGTGCGGGCCGGGGTCAGGTGGGCGGTGGTTACGGCGTGGTGGGTGGGCGTGACGCAGTGGTGTTTTGGGCCGCCGATTATCGATCGCGGGTTTCGGTGGAGTGGCGGGAGGTGTGAGGTGGTCGAGGAGGTGGTTAGGGCTGGGGAGGGGGGCGTGAAGGAGGTGTTTACTGCCGCGGCGTGTAAGGCGTCGGGGGGGAGTTGGAGGGGGGGGCATGATATTAGTGGGCATGTGTTTTTGTTGGTGTTAGGGAGCGCGTTTTTGGTGCAGGAGGTTGGGTGGGTGGTCGCTGCGAGGTGGGCTAGGTATGGCGGCGAGGAGAGGTGTGTGGTGATGCGGGATGGGGCGGTGAAGGGGGCGGGTGTGGAGGCGGGGAGGAGGGAGAAGGCGGGGGAGGGTGAGGGGGTGGTGTCGACGGTGCTGGAGGCGCTGGGGCATGGGGGGAAGCTGGCGGCCGTGGTGGTTGGGTTGTGTGGGTGGATGTTGCTGATGACGGCGATTTACTTCCACACGTGGTTTGAGAAGGTGAGCAAGGGCTGGGACTTCTTTTTGCTGAGGTTGTGCTAACTGGCTTTGACAGCTCACTGGACTCCTTGTTGCGCTTGTTGGGCTGTACATTACCTATGTCCTCCCCCGTTGGATTCCTGCCCTGCGCAGCATCGTTGGACTTCCGGGGATTTAGGTTTGGATGGTGACAGGAGTACAGCTTATTTACCTTTGATAGACGGCGGCGTAATAGATTTGGTACATACCCCAACTCATCAGCCTCGTTAGGAATCTCAACTTGATCAACTTGGGACGGTATAGATTACAGATCTGTCTGTACTGCTGTAAGATACCCCTGTATCAACACGCCTTGGCAGGGGATGGAGGGGCAGCGCACAGACAATGCATGACCTCATCGAAGGTATTCCGTACAGATCCGTATTCGCATTCCCTCTTCCCTCCTTCAACACATTTATTGGTATTTACCACTTGCTACTTACTTCCCATTCCTCGACACCATGACACTGCCGACCGACGGCATGGGCCCGGTCAAGATCCCCGCCAACCTCCCAGAGCTGGTCAGGACAGCCTTCCACCGCGCCCGTGCCAGCGGCGACGTGCACTTCTTCCCGACCCAGGTCACGCTCGTTAATGTCAACTCGGTTCCAGTACGTATTCGCCCATAATAGACTCCTCAAATACTCAGTAGTAAATAATAAATGCTGACTTCACTTCCCACAGTTCCAACTCCGCTTCTCCCCGGCCCTCGCCAACAAACCCAGAGGCCCGCAACCCCCGGCACCCTCAACTGACTCTGTCCCGACCCTCTCCTCCCCACCCCCTCAAGAAAGCGAACCCAACAAACCCACCCCCAAACCCTTCTTCGACCCCTTCGACAACCCCCCTCCCACCATGCTCGTCGCCCATCTACCGCCCTCGCACAACCTCGTCCTCAACAAATTCGCCATCGTCCCCGAGCACTTCATCCTCGCCACCCAATCCTTCAAAGAGCAAACCCACCTCCTCGAGCCCGCCGACCTCCAAGCTTCTTACGCTTGCATAGAAGCCTACCACGCTCACATCCCCACAATACCTTCCACGGACGGCGCCACCAACCCCGACACACCAACCAACCCACAAACCACCAAGGAGACAACGGACCAAGAACGCGAACGCGACCTCTACGTCTTCTTCAACTCCGGCCCCGCCTCCGGCTCCAGCCAGCCCCACCGCCACATCCAGCTGCTCCCCGTCGCGCGCATGTGCGAGGGGCTCAGTCGGGACGAGGCCTCGGCGTGGAAGGTGTTGGCCGGCACGCTGCTCGACGACGAGGTGCGCCGGCGGCTGCCGTTTAGTGCGTTCGTGGAGCGCATTGGGCCGGGGGTGGATTTGGGAAAGGTTTATTTGAGGCTGTATCGGAGGGCGTGTGAGGCGGTGTTGGGGGTTGGGGATGTCGATGGGGTGGTGGATGAGGATGGGCAGCGGGTGGAGGGGGTGGAGGCGAGGGTGGATTATAATCTGGCTATGACGAGGGAGGTCATGGTGATTGCGCCGCGGGTAGGTGAGGGGGCCGCGGTGACGGTGCCGGGGGAAGGGGGTGAACGGAGAGAGGTGGGCAAGCTGGCGCTGAATGGGACGGTGTTGGCGGGCACGGCGCTGGTGAAGACGCAGGCCGAGTGGGATGCGCTGAGGGGGGAGCCGGAGCAGCTGGTGGAGATCTTGGGGAGGATAGGGGTACCCAAGGTGAAGGCGCCGCCGCCGGTGTAGGTGGGGGTAAGCGAATGGCGTGTGTTTGGATAGACGGCCGCGGGGAGCGAGAGAGCAGATAGAAAATGCTTTTATTCTTCCGCCATTACCTGTCCGTTCCAGCCTCTAAATGCACATATCGCAAGCCAACCCCTTTCCGTTCTTGAATGCACACTTGTATCACATTAGAGAATTACCTGTCCTTGATTCCTGATTCAACCCATCGAAAGTCCAAGCCAAACAGCCTAACACCAAACACACCACCACCAACCGGCCAACCAACCAACCGCACAACACCAAACCCACAAACCCCTTAACACACACCACCAAATACAACAAACACTCACAGCTCCTCCTCATCCTCCTCAACGTCAGCATCACCACCACCATCAACATCCCCCACCGCCGCCCAGAACCCCTTCCCCCTGCTCACTCGCTCCCCACCCGCCCGCTGCTTATCGTGATCCGCCCTTTCCCTCACCCTCCCCCTCACCGCCTCCCTCTTTTTCTCCCTCACCTCCCTCCCCCTCACCACCCCCACCCCCTTCTCCTTCTCCTTCTCCCTCTCCCTCACCTCCTTCTCCCTCACCCTCTCCATCTCCCTCAACCCCCTCACAACCTCCCGCTCCCTCTCCCGCTCCCGCACCAGCTCGTCCCACCGCTTGCGGCACGTCGAGTTGCCAAAGTGGTACGACCCGCCGTGCAGCAGGATGTGTTCGGCGACCTGCTTCCAGGGGACTTTGGCGGTGTTGATGTGCTGGTGGTGCGTGTGGGTATGGGTGTGCGTGTGCGTGTGCGTGTGAGAGTGCGGATGGGGGTGGGGGTTGGTGTTTTCGTCGTCGTCGTGGGTTTGGTGTTGGTGGTGGGCTTGTTGGCGGGAGATGAGGGAGGGGTTGATGGTGCGGTTGCGGGAGGACGGGGCGAGGGTTAGAACTGCGTATTCGAGGAGGCGTAGCTTTTGGGGGGGGGGTTGGTTGTTAGTTTGGGGGGGCGGTTGTTAATTGAAGGGATGGGGTGTTGGGCTTTGATGCGGGGATGGCACTCGGTTGGGGGTGAAGGCTCGGTGTGTTGAGGGGGGGGGGAGGGCAAACGGGCTATTCTGGGGGAGAGGGCGTGGTGCGAGCGGAGGGTATCGTCGAGAGGGCTTGTGGAGAAGGCTAGAGGGTGGCGTCGTAAAGGAAAGGGGTGTGGGTGTCTAGCTGACGTTTTAGAAGATGAAGATGAACGGACAGAAAGCGACAGCGTTCAAACAATGTCGGGGCCCAAGATCAACGGGCGCAGCCAGAAAAGCAGAAAAAACACTCACATCCTTCTCAGACCACTCCGGCTTGCGCACTCTCGCCTCCCGACTCTTGGTCAGCGTACGGTACCGCCCGCGCAGCGTCGACTCGGCCTCAATGAACCCGCCCAGCCGCCGGATCTCCTTGTACGGCATGCCCTGCTGCTTGTGCTTGACCAGAAAGTCGTCCTTGGCCCTGCGGTCCGTCAGCTTGATGATAGCCAGCTCCGTTGTTGTAGGCGGCGCGCGGAGATGGCTTGGGAGGGGCTGCAACGGTTGGATTGATGGCACGGGCAGCGACGGCGACGACGACGGCTCTGACTCCATGTTCCTCGCCTTGGGCTGCAGACGGCGCGTCAGCCTGCGGGAGTCAGGGGGAGTGAAGTCGGAATCGGTTGGGGATCGGCGGTTGCGCGTGTTCTCGGCAGCAGGGTGCGACCGGTAGCTCCGGTTCGGCGCGTCTGGGAGCTGCTTGCGGGGCTTGGGGATGGTGGGCGGCAGCGGCACCTCCACAGAGGGCAGAGGGTCGATGGCATCAGGCGGCTCGTGGAGGTGGGAGTCGGACAGGAAGTTGGTGTGCAAGGACTCGCAGGACGTGGACGGGGTGGGCGTTTCGTGGATCCTGAGCAGTTTCGGCGACACTGTGTTGTTGTCGAGCTGCCCTGGCTCCGCTTTGGTGCCCGGGGCGTCTTCGTGCTCGACCCGAGCTCCTGGAGAGGCGTCCCATAGACACTGTTCAGGGTCGTCAAGCGCCATGGCCTCTAGCATGCCCGACGAGGCATACGACTTGGAGCTGGTGCTTGAGCCGCTCTCCAGCATGGGTGGCAGCGACAAGTTGTGAAAAGGTTCGCCGGGCCGAAAGGCCGTTTGCGGGAACGCACTGGCGTGGACATCCAGGGTGTATTGGTTATACTCGAAGCTCGAGCCGATGCCTGGGAGCGAGTGGTCCCAAAATGGGTCTCCGCCATGTGCAAACGGGGGGAGAGCAGAAACTCCATGTGGGACCGTCTGCCAGTAAGATGAGTCCAGGGGTTCAGACTCCGCCGTGACGTTTGTGTCATAAAACAAACACCTCGGTTCTGGGGAAGTGCAATAGTGAGAGAGGGACGCGATGGCGGACCGCGACGTCCGATTGCCCGTCAGCGAATGCCCTGCTCCGGTCTTTCCCGCAAACCAAACGTTAGCTTCCCGTCCCGTGTTTCTCTCCTCCGAGACAAAGAAAGGTGTGGAGATGGTGTCAACATACCATGAGCGACATGTTTTCCCCTGTGTTCTGGGTCTCGGAGAAATACCCGCTCCCATACGTCGGGAGGCCGTGTTGCGGGAAGGCTTGCTTGGGCGCGGGCTGCTGGGCCCACCCGGTCTTCGGGTACATCTGGTCGAGAGACATATCGTGGAGCCTCTGTTGGTGCAGGAACAGTGCCGTGTTGATCTGATTCAGCTGGAGGAGCCACGGTGCAAAGTCTGCCGCTGCAAAAGTGAAGACATTGTCCCGAAGTGAGACCACGTCCGCCCGGGGCTTCTCTGGGCTGATAAACATTCTCAACCCCTCGTGTGTTCCAATGGCAGCCCAATGCCCTCCGACTTCTCTTTCCTGCTTGCACCGCTGTCCACCGCTCACGTTTCTTTCCTGCTCACCGCTGCTTCACTCGCTGTAAGTGAGCGTGGTCGATGATGCGTTCGGCCCCGCTCGTGGGGAGGATATTCGAATCACCAGCTGTCTGAACCAGTAAGGGGTTCGTCGGGCTGCACCGTTGAGCGGTCAAGACGGATGGTTTCTGGTTCGTATGCACGTTTGTGTAGGTTCCCGATGGAACGCCTGGGGGAGTCGGACTGGCACAGGTTGGGTATGAGCGGTCCAATGACTCTAGGAGCACGAGATGGAATCAGCACCCGCAATCCGAGCTCTCCAGCGATTCTCTGTTGTCATCCACCCACCCTTCGATGTTCTCAAAGGCCGGGCCGATGAGGATGAGAAACAGTGGTTTACACACGATCCACAACAGTTAAGATTCAGGGTGGCAGAGGCTAGAGTTGAAGCAGGGGAGACAAAGACAAAGAGTCGACTGAGACAGGAAATATGACAGGAGATACTCTGATCGAGAGGGCGGATGCGAGTCTTTTACGAAGGAGTCCAGGGGGGCAAGACCGGGTATCAGGACGCAGACAAGGTGGCGATGAACCGCGGCCGGCCAGACTCGAAAACTAGGGTCGAGGCATTGTGTTCCTCTTTTCCTCAACCACAACCCAATCTCATATTTCTGTCATTTTTTCCTAGGAGATTGAATGAAGGCTTGAGACGGCAACCTTGCTGAAAATGGACAACAGATTGCCAAAACAGGACGAGTCGGGCCCTGTCTCCCGCGCGGGATGTATCCGCCGCCCGGCGTCTCCTTTGGGAATGGGGTGCAAACGTCGTCCCGGCTGTCTTCCCCGGGCTTCCTGGCAGGCCTAGCCGGTGGCAGACGAGACGGCGATATCATATTCCGCCGGCCTGCAAAAGCAACGGTGTCAGAGGCCGAACTGGTTTGATCAGATTGTAAACGCACTCCCCCACCCCCTGCCTGGGTCATGAATGTGTCACGCAAGGCAAGGCGGGTGGCAAGCCCAAGCATGGGTTCGGATATCGCGCAGCGGAGGCTTGTCGCGGCTAGCTACGTACATCTGGAACTGTTTCGGCAACGACCAGGAATTCCACCCACGCGGATAGCCAATGGTTGGGTTCCAAAGATGGGGGCGTTGGCTAGAAGGCTGTTTGACTGCCCGAATGCAAACGTCATTGGCTTGCATGCTGGGTCTAGGGGGCTTTTCGCTCGTTGCGTTTCTCTCCCCCCACACAACCAATCTGGGGGAGGTGCATATCTGCGATTCGGGTATCTGGTCGATACTGTCGATCTCATGCAAGCCTCAGAAGATGCCGCAGCGCAGAAGCAATGGCCGGGACGCTAACAGGGCCACCTCTCCTAGCGCTGGGAGACTGGTCGGGAGACTTTCTTGGGGTTAGCACCGATTGGGGTCCGGCGGGGTGGACGATGCTTTTCTGCAAAGGCATCAGGGCTGGGAACACGCCATGCATGAGATGATCTGTGTAAGACACGTCGGTAGTCGGGAGCGCCAGGGCATGGGCTGCAGAAACGCCACGAACGACGGCGCTCACAGCACGTCAGTGCGGCGTTGATTCTGTAGCAAACAAGGGAGGTGTCAGATTCTGACGGCGGGGCATAAAAGCTCAGCGAATATCGGGCCTTTTGACGTTTCCGTTCTGGGATTCTCTCGCATACGCTACGATATGGCACCCGTTAGTTAGCTGCCCGATCCAGGCGGCTTTCAATGACGCACCTGGCAGGCAGGGCCGCAGGGGTGAATGCCCACACTGACGGCGACCCCTTTCGGTCATGTTTGATGTACTCTGCCGTGAGTCCACCTCCTGGGTGATGCACCCGATAATCGGACGCGGCATGCTGTGGGCCTCGGGGTGATTGGTCGCGGTGCTTCATCTTCGTTTTGAGGGCAGCATCGATCCCCCTTGTCGTCGTCGTGGGTGGAATGACGCACTGGCAGCTAGACGGCACGAGCTGGGCGGCGACCACGCATATGATGTGACGGGGCAAGAACAGTGATGGGAATCAAAGAGTGAATGGTTTGAGTGGCTTCATGCTCGGAATCGGTTGCTTGACACTTCGTTTCGATTGCTTCGTTCCACCTTTCCGTCCACGACCCAAAATGAAGAGTAAAAGTCAAGGCCAGCGTCTTGTCAGATTAAAAATGATGATGGTACCTCCCTACACACCCTAGGCTGTGTTGCGAGTTCGACAGGGGCCAACGGCGGGATTTAGAAGCCGCGAAAGTGGGAAACTGTGGAATTCGCATCAGACACAGTGCTTCCAGGTTGACAGTCCCTCCTTCGCTCTCAGCTAGCTGTTTCCAGGATCCGGTGCCACTGGTTTCAGTCGCCCCAACTGACGTGGTTCACTTGGCCAAAACCACCTAATGGTATGTTTGTATGTACATACGAGTTGTATGCCCATTGCGCGCTGCAGCAGGTGCCAAAGCCGAGCGAAGCCAAGCAGGCCGCGAGGCATGTCGGTACGAAGTAGCATGAAACGCGTTGATTGCACTGTATCGCAACTGAATCACTTTCATTGGTTACTGGTTACTGAAGTGGTGCGAGTTGGTTGTGTGATTGGTGTTGAGATTCCTTGAGCCCGACTTGATTGCCACATCAAACCAAATTTTTGACTCGTTGGAGTTCTACGGTTTCAGCTTCGTAACTCTCCTTCCTTTTGGTCTGACCTTGCTTCTGCGACACTGCGATGGACGGCGGGGACGAAATGGTGGTGGAGGACAAAGATGAGACAACAAAACTCAGGTGTTTTTGTATCGAGTTTCTTGATGGTGTGCTCGCGAAAATCGATTCGTTTGGCGACGGTGTTTATGTCATGGACAATGTGGGAAACACAGGCACGAAAAGATCTGTAAATCGCGATGTCTGTGTATTCTGTGGAAAAACTGGTCTAACAAACTAAGGTGGAAGAAAGGTGGCCCTGCGTGCGCAGTCTGGAAAAGGTAGGCCCGGAGTCCCGGGTCCGCAACAGACAACGAGCGTCTTGTATCGCTGAATATTTGAAAGGCAGAATCTCTCGACATTGAGGGAAAAAAGTGTTGATTTTGGCCCCAAGTTTTTCTACCCTCGCTCTACACTGGAAGAGACGCCACAGAAAACGTCTGACTACCTCGCCGACGCTTTCCCAGGTCCCTCCGAGTACCCCGAACGGCACGAGATCCCGCCCCGGCTCTATTTGTTGGACCTGAACAGGGCGTTCATCATTAAAGACCCTTTTGCCGACACGCCACCCATCGCGAGGGACGGTGGTGCGGCGAGGGGGACGTTTTACGTAGCGAGGTTGTCGCCGCGAAATCCGGCGAGGGGGACGTTTTACGTAGCGAGGTTGTCGCTGCGGTCGCGCTCCTGAAGCTCTAGTTTCGCCTTGATCACTTCTGCCGGCCCCATACCTTGCCCGTGAGCTCCATCCCTTTGGTAGTGGCTTGCCTGCCGGTTTTTGCGCTAGAGGAGTTGGGCTAATTGCAATCCAGGCTATTGTCTTCTCTTTCCAGCACAACCTCGGCCGGGTCTCGCAGTTCCACTGCCACGGGAGGTCTCTCATGCTACGACAATCTCGCCTGCTCAACTTTCGAAGCGACGAGCCGACGACTGATGCATCCCACATGGTGCGCTGGATGGCTAACTGTCCCATGGGCGAAACCAGGTTCCCGGACGTGGTGGGTGAAGAAGTCGAAGAGCAGGAACTGCGGGATATGGATAGGGATGATGGGAAGTTACCCGTCGATGTACGAGGTACATGAAGATTCAGGGTGGTTGCGCTATCCCTCTCTTGGTCTTGAGCACTGCAAGTGAGTATGCAGTGTTTCTGGCCTCTTCCAGAGCGCCTTAGGGAGACCAGACTTTCTCAAACCTTCGGTCACGAAGCCAACCAACCTGTCCGGCGAAACCGGAGTGAGAGCGGCGCTTTGGTTTCATAACAGATCTAGTGTCGCCACCACCTGGTGCAATGAACGTCACCGTTCCAATTATGGAGAAGGCTGGGGGCCTGTGGGCTGTGGCTTTAGGGTGCGTTGTTGGTTCGGGTTTAGTTATCGGCGTTCCCCGCGTTCTGAAGCGTCTCGAGTCCGGCTGAGAGGCCAATATTGAAGCCTGCCCATTCCAGTCATCTGGAACCGATTTTTTCCCCCCCTGTCTTCTCTTACGGCGATCCCTTCCCTGTTGATATGGGATAATGATGCGCTGGGGCCAGCGGCCCGCACCCAGAACCTCGAGCCCAGCTGAGCCCGACCCGCAGCAGACATGTTGGTGCGGTTCCCCCCCTGAGCTGCCGTGTCCGAGACCCGAACAGCCGGGCAGTCTCAGACCATCCCAAAACGCAGAATGGGGACACGATGAACTCTACCTTAGTCAGAGTTGTCATGGTCCACATTTTAACATTCGCGAAGCCCCAGAATGGATTGTCGGCAGCTTATCCTCAACGCACTACTTTCAAACTCCTTGTTCGTATTGCAAAAAAAAGAATATGTACCATGGAAACTTGAATCTTCTTTGCACCGGCTAACCTCCCCAACTTTCCAACACATGCCACCTCCACCATGTTCCTCCAGAGTCATCTATGTACAGCCGTTCGATGATTCCTCGGCGCATCCCGTCGTCCGTCCAATACCTGGCTACGCTACAACGTCGATATCGAACCGCTTGGCGAGGTGCTCCGTCTCAAGCGCCTTCTTGTTGATGGCGTCCTTTTCGAATCCGGCGATGGCCTTGTACGCGGCACCGATGCTCTCGAGCTCATCCTTGGGGATGACGTCGTACACGTTTGCGAAGCCGTCCGGGGCGCGCTCGTGCGCCAGCTGCAGCACATGGTCCGGCCCGTTCGCGCGGTTTGCCATGACGATCTGGGAAGTCGGAGGCAGGCGGGCATCCTGGTACGCTGTCAGCGCGGCCTCGACGGCGCCCGGCTGCTGCCACGTGGCAGCGGTATCGGCCAGGCGGGCGGCCAGTGTCTCGGCGTCGATAATGGCTTGTGTGGCACCGTTGCTCCCAATCGGATACATGGCGTGGGCGGCGTCGCCCAGGAGGGTGAGCCGCCCAAAGGTCCAGCGGTCGACGGGGTCGCGATCGCACATGGGGAATTCAAAGACGTTCTCGGTGCTCTCGATGAGCTCCGCCATCTGCAGGCCTCCGCACTCCCACTTGGCAAAGGGGCCGGAGAAGCGCTCCTTGGGCACGCGCTTGGTCCAGTCGGTCGGTGGCGGCGTCACGTCCGGGTCGTTCTCGTCACGAACACGCAGCTCGGCGATCCAGTTGACGAGCGAAGCGCCGCGCCGCGCCGAGCGTCCGCTGATGGGGTACGCGATGAACTTTTGATTGGCGTGCCCGGCCCACACCATGGATGCGCCTGTCAGGTACGGCGCACGCTCGACGCACCCGCGCCACAGCATGCGGCCAGAGAAGCGCGGCGGGCCCTCATGCGGGTATAGCCGCCGTCGGGCCGTGCTGTTGATGCCGTCGGCAGCGATCAGCACCGCCCCGGTCATGGACGGGATGGCAGGCAGCTCGCCTTCGGGCGCACCGCGGCGGATGAAGCGCGCGGTGATCGAAGACGCATCCTGCTCGTAGGCGGCGAAGGCGTGGTCGAGGTGCACGCGGTCGGGGCCGATGCGGGCCTTGACCTCGTCTAGGAGGAGCATCTGGAATTCTCCGCGGTGCACCGAGATCTGCGGCACCTTGTAGTTCGCGTGCTGGCCGCGGGGCTCCGACAATATGGGGTGGCCATGGCGGCTATAGAAGTTGAGCTCCTGCGTCTCCACGCCGACCTCTCGCAGCGCATCCAGCAGTCCTGCGATGGTCGTCAGCTCCTGCCCTCCTCTTGGAAGTTTTGGTTGTCTCCGGATAGTGGATGGGCCTTCTTCTGCCGGCCGAAAGGGACAACCGAGACTCACCCAGGTTGCGCAGGATCAGCACCGCCGATGGCTGCACATTGATGCCGACGCCAAGCGTGGTAAGCGTCGCGCTGGCCTCAAACACATGGATGTCGCTGAAGCCGGCGGCGTGCAGGGCGAGGGCGGTGCTCAGACCGCCGATGCCGGCGCCGGCGATGATGATGCGGGGCTGCGGATCCGAGAGGAACGGCATGGTGGGTAAGCACGTAAGGTAGGTAAGGTAGGTAGGCAGCGCACGAGACAGGACCTGCAAAAAAGCAGGACACCAAAAACCCAAGGTTGGAAATGGTGGTGTAGCGGGCGGGCCTAGCATTCGATGCCGGTAATGGTAAAATTGGTAATGCAGCGCGTGGATTGGAGGTGTCGACGCCAGTGCTGGGGATTTGGGCCCCTGGGGTCGCACCTCCTTGACACCGACGACGCTCACGACAAATTTGAACGGCACTTTGGACGGCACTTACACGGTGCCCTGGCGCCAAGCCGACCGTGGATTATCCATATTTGCCGTCGCGTGGGAAGCGCCCCTGTGAGGGGAGCTGAATTGATGGGGCGAGGCGAGGGAGAACCCGACGATCCGGGAAGCGAGTGGCCTGGTGTGGTGTGTTGTTGTGGAGAAAGCACGGACGGGCGGAAGCGCGAGAAGTCCAACTGTCCAATTGCCAACAGGGCCATTACAAGGCAACCAGGGAGTTAGTTATGCGCATGAACCAATCTCAGAACTTAGAAGTTAGGACTCTATTTAGAAGCAAGCCCTATTCGGAAACCATTGTGAGTTTCGGGGTGTTCAGCAAAATATCTAAAGCTGACATGAGCTGAGGGATGCGGTCACCTAATGCGGTGTCAGAGAACCATGCCTTGCTCGCCTACAAGCCCCATTGGCATAAAAGGCTCCCGACCCCGCTACTTTGCGCATGTAACAGTCTGTCAAATCCTCAAACCCTCTTTTCTCAACTGCCATTGATGCTGCTGCAAGGACACTGAGTCGGTGACGAAATGATATTTCGACCGCATCCCCGCATTCCAAGGAAAGCACAAAGCGTCTTGGGACGCTCCTCGACTTCTAGCATGCTGGCATGCTGGCATGTTGATAACTCCCGTCTTTCTGGCGTGCTTTTCATAATACCGACTTATTAAAAATATAAAACATAAAGCTACAATCCCAGACCCAAACAACCTTCCTTTACACTCATTTCTAGTGTACTTCATCGTGCATATTTCTCAAGGGCTGTGACAAGGGCTACTTCAGAAGGCTTGAACTTCAAAGGAAGGTACGAAATATTGTTCTTTAGCCTTAAGGTTCTTGTTACTCTCCGCTGTTCTTGGGAGTGCCCTCAGCCTTTTTGTCCCGTAACGACGACGTCCAGTCCCCAACAGAACCCACATATCCAGCAGTCTACATTGATTTAATCATGGCGTCACTTGCTCCTTAGAGGCGCCTATCCTCTCAATATCACGTATGGTTGGATCACGTATAAGGTAGCCTCGTAATACCTCTATTCCTTTTGATAGCAGCGCATTCTCTGGTGCTCGTCCATCCGCAATGGGTGTATGTAATCAGTGTCTCGTCGTTATCGTCAGCTGCCTAAGGTACCTAGCTACCACTTTCGCATGTACTCACATACCCGTCGGGGAAAGTTTCTGGGGATAATCCATCTCTATGAATCGCTCCTTCTCTCATGTCAGAAAACACCGGACAACCGTGTCGTTAACCCCGCTACATAACAAAACCATCCTCCCGCTGGACAATGCTATCCTCCGCCATGTGTTCGGCGCTTCCGTCATCCTGCGCACTCCAGTTGCCATAAACCATGCCTGCACCGGATACCTTGTCCCGCCAGGGGATGCGTCCTTGTAGCCCCGTGTCATCGACATAGTTGTGCCACTTGGGATCCACCGTGGACCTAAATTTCCCCAGCTGGTGCCATCGCGTGATCGTGATTACCCAACCTTTCGTAGTTTTGCTGGTGAGAGGACACCGTTCCACGTCGATGCAGAAGTCGGTAAAGCAACGGCGACACGATCTGAGAGGGCCGGTAACGGGGACAAACAACTCACCCGAGCCTAGCGGCCTATCCAACTCGTGGGTGCGATATTTGTCGAGAAAAAGGGACTGGGTAAGCGCCACGTGCTGGCATATCAGGTTGTTGCTGAACCACTCGTCGTCGATGCGCTCCCGAAGATTACGTGCGCGGCCCTGATTGTGATAAAGCTCCGTTACCACCTTGAAATACAGCTCGTCGCCGATAATGCGCGCCGACCGGCATTCCTTTTGTTTCACACCCTCCTGGTGGGTAGTTGACGTCGTATTGTCGAAGTTCTCTAGAGGAGGTCCATGCAATTTCCCATAAAGGTGTCGGTTCATGACCACTCTACCCTCGGTGAAGCGAAGTAAGACGCTGGGGGCTATCCATTCCTTCCCCTTCCTACAATGTTTCTCGTAACCGATATCCAGACATGAACGGCTCCAAGTGTGTAAGTCCTTACACTTGTGACACAAGTACAAGTGTGAAATATCTTTCTCGATCCAGATAAGTAGCCGAAGCCGTGCCTCCTCGTTCAATGATGCCGAGGATAGATGCGGATAGAACCGGCGGCAGGTGAGGGCAAATGCGGCCACAGATTGTGGGGGAAGGTGACCTAGGATGCACCGAATGATCTCTTGCGGGCAAGAGATCAGGATAGTCGGCGGTGACTCCATCACCGGCAGAGACTGCCGTAGCTGTGTCATTTGGCGAACGCGACGCCAAGGGTACAAGCCTCGAATGCAATCTAGCATAAGGGCAAAGAAAGAAGGGGTATGAGCTAGGCGAAATAGCGTTGTTAAAATGCACGGTTATACAAGCGGCGCTCTTGCTTGTCTCCGGAAGATGAGGAGGAATGTGATGGGTAAGAAGTAAGAAGTATGTGGAAACGAGCACTTGGGGCAGCTTATATACGAACAAAATTGCCCGTGCCGGTCCTGACTAACCCGGATGTGTTCTGGTCTGAACTATATTGTACTAAATGAAGTTGTTGTTTCACCAGTCTACGCTCTATATGCCGATACATATCGATTTGCAACGTATTTGATCAAGTTGTTCCAGCTAGCACTAAGACCCTTTACATTGTGGGAAGTATTATTTGGTCTATGGGCGTTAGCACTACAGAATAGATACAATGCCAAACCCAGGATGGGGAAGAGTGTCCGCATGTTCTTCAGACGCAGCCGGTGTACGTCACAGATGTGGCCAGTCTACGTCTGCCGATTACGGACTGGCTCGGCTTACGCTGAGATAGGACCATCGCTACTGTAGTGTCCTTTAGATTCCTGTCCGTTATTTGCAACTTTTGTTGGGAACTACAAAGTTACTTGTTCACCAAGACATATTTATTTTTATTATTCTGAGCGCGTTCATCCACTCGAGCGTTTCTCTCTATAGGAAGAAAGGACAAAAAAGCGAGTGTTGTTATCGACCTGGGATACTAACAATGATCTTATCCGACACTTAACGCATACATACGCGGTTATAAAGACATCCTACATGAGGGTCAAAACACTTCTAGGTAAAGACCACTGAAAAGCCATTAAATTCGTTTGTGGAAAACCACATGATGCTAAGTGTCCGTAGACATCTGGCTGCCTTTGCTGGTTTACACATAGCCCTATTACTTGTCTAAAGTGAATGAGATGGGTATAAAGAAATTGCTTGCAAAGTGACTCAAAGAGACCCTACGAACTAAAGACTGGCCTGTCGTGGTTTGGCTTATAGGTCGTCAGTATTGCTCGGCAAGGTCTCTCGCGGTAGTCTCGTTCTCCTGGCAAGGTCTCTCTAGGTAGTCTCACTCTACTTCCACTCTAAACTCTATCTTTCTTGGCGAGCAAGAAAAGCAATCATGGGATCGAGCTGGAGCTCTGTCGCAATCACACAGGTGGTGGTCGCGTGCATACAGCTGGGGATTGCGTGCACACAGCTGGGGATTGCCGCCACCAAGGAATTCTACCCATCGGTCCTCTCTTCCCTACGTCGCGGTCCGAGACCTAAGTCAGAAACCGATATGCTCTCCGGTACGTGGACGAGAACCCGAGAACAATATTTCAAGGCCGAAAAGCGATGAGAGCAAGCAAGCGCCTGAAGTGGGGCTGTGTGCTAACTAAATTACAGCGATGAAGGAGACGAATCGGCTGCTTCGACAGAGCCTTAAAACCATGCAGGACGTCCAGAAGACCGCACTTGCCGACCAACTCACAGCGATGGACCAGACGAACCAGGTCCTTCAAGACGCTCTTAAAGCTATACAGGAGGTTCAGCAAACCGTGCAGGACGTCCGGCAGACTACACTTGCCAACCAAGCCACAGCGACGGACCAGACGAACCCGCTCCTTCGAAAGGCTCTTCAAACCATACAGAATGTTGAGCGCACCGTGCGGGGCGCCCGGCGGACTACACCCACCAAGCAACGCTTAGCGATGAAGCTAACGAACCGGCTACTCTGCGACGTCCGGCGAGCCATGCGGGAGGCTCGGAAAATCATGCGGCAGACTGCACCTGCCCACCAACTCGTGGCGATGAAGCTAACGAACCAGCTGCCCCAAGGCATCCAGCAAACCATACAGGATGTTCAGTACACCATGCAGGGTGTTCAGCAAGCCCTGCAGGCCGCCCAGCAGGCCGCACTTGCCAATGAACTCACAGCGGCGAACCAGGCGGACCAGGCGGACCAGGCGGACCAGGCGGACCAGGCGGACCAGGCGGACCAGGCGGACCAGCAGGCCCAAGACATACCCCTAGAAAACATGGTCTGGTGACCCCTCTGAGTAACGCCAAAGTAGCGGTGTGGTAGGGGCAAGGACACGCGGATCTCAACCACAAGCACCCGCCCTCCACCACTCAGGCAGGAGGGCAAGAACTCTGGGCCGCCTCCGAGCCAGCAGGGCAGGCCGACCGTCCCAGCATGGAAAGACGCAGCCTTGGACCACATTCGCGCCCCGCACACCCCTGCCCCCAAACCCCAGGGCACTTCACTTCGGCCCCGTCTCATCGGCAACAGCACCAGCACCAGCACGCGGTCGGTCACAACCTTCCACCCACCGCGCGGCAACTTCCCCCACTCACACTCACACCCCCCCGCGAGCATTCCTGAACCTTGTCACGGACTCGTCCAACATCACACCGCCTCCCCACTCGCCCCACCAACATCGCGTCTGCTCAGCACGGCAACAGCACCCGCGCATTTTCTCGGCCGCGACCTCACGACTCGGAACGCTCCAACGGCATGTGCGGGGCACGGGGGGCGGGGGGGCGGCGGTGGTGGGGTCGGGGAGTTGTCGGGGGGGGGTTCCTGTTGGCGAGCGGCTTCTTTCCTTGTGGCTGGGTAGGGGGGTCGGCATGGATGGGGTTTTGTTTCTTTGCATCAGGGCTGGAGTTTTGCTGTTTTGTTTTTCCCCCCTTCTTGTCTGGCATCGTTAAGGAGAATGGGGCCGCATGGGGTCTTTGCATGCACTAGATCTGGTTTTTGTTTGAGGGCGTTGGTTCATTCTTTCAGTTGGCTACCTTAGACTTTGGCGAGGATAAGTATTGGCAACAATACACAGAAGATGGGATGGGTGGTTAACATCCCACCAAAAAAAACCATTTTTCTAATGTCGGTTGGGTGGTGAGCAAGACACCATGAGTTTCGGCGGAGTCAATCTCATGCTCTGGTTTGTGTGTTTTGCTGTTGTTGTTAGACGACTGTTGCCAGTCATGCATTACAGGATCAGACACTTCTGCTTCGTATCGGTGTTGGTGTCGGTCTTGACGATCTTGCCATGGGTATTAGCGCCCGCGAAGAGCATCTTTAACCCGTTCTTTCAACCAGAGGGGGCTGTCAACCCGCGTTGTTAGTATAATCTTGGTTTCCCATTGCGTTGACAGAACCGTAGTCGTGAAGGGCGAGGAGACATAAGGCGATGGACAAACTGACATGGCGAGGTCGCGAGCGCCACGGCTGCTGGTGCCGCGTATCAGCCTTCCCTGGCCCTTGCTGCCCCTGTTGCTGCGTGTCGAAGGTGACCCTGTATGTACATGTATTGCATTCATACCACCTTTGGCGCTGCTCTTTCGAGTCCATCTCCGTGCGCCTTCTTTTTGCACAGGTGACACCTTTCAAGCCCCCGCAGAGACATGGCGCAAGATCTTGCTGTACGGTACGAGCGCAACCCCAGTAAGTCCGGAGCTGATATATGTATGTGGTTTTGTGTGTGGCCTGGTGGAAAGTGCAGGAGGCGGCGGGGCGGCATGGCTTTGTCGACAATTTTGACCCGTCGTCCTGTTTTTGGTTGCCGCACTCACGGCGGCGGGGGGATGCTGCCGGGGACGGGCAATCGAGACGGCGGTGCTGGTGCTGGTGGCGTGGAGGCGCGAGGGTTGACGGTGCAGTACACACAAACTTCATACAGCTCTCTTGATGTGGTGTTTCTCAGGCAGATCAGGCCCAAATTTGCTAAAGCTAACTTCCACATAGTCTTTTAGCGATGATGTGTATACTTACGCAATATGGGCTACCTATCTTCCAAGATAGGTTTTCTGTGAGCATCTTCTTCAAGTATTGTGCACTTGTCACCGGGACTCGCAGGCGGACCCACTATAGGTCGGGTTTTAGTGTATCGCTTTTTCTGGTCAGAGGGAGCGACTATAGGGGGGAAATGCCGAGGGCAACAAATATAGAAGGGGCCAACAACGGTTAGGTGCTTGCTCCCAGATCCATGGTTCATCCTATAGTTACGGTTATTGTGTATGTATGTACAGTACATCCCCCTACGAAGGGAATGCCACATCATTGCTTCCAACTTGGCAACAACTAATATATCTTCTAGTGAAGAGGGGCATCTTTATCATTTAAACGTAACTAATTGAGTTAACTTAGTAGTTTAATTTGGCTTTTTTTCCATTATCGCACGTTTCTCCATTCGATCCGTAATGGTGCACTATCTCTCTTAGGCCTGAGGGCTGCCAATAAGGTCTGTACATAGATATGTACATACATACAGTGCTTGAGGTTCGCGGAAAGTGGGACCGAGCACCATACTGATACAGATTTGACTGGATCTTAAAGCATTACGCGGAAAACAGTAGTAGAAGAGAGATGATAGATTGAAAGGAAGATCGCGATGGCTGCCGTGGAGGTAATTCCACTGGAGGCTGCACGCGATGCTCCTTATCTAATCTAAGGTTAAATTTACATAAGCTCATTTTTGTATCACATAACTACATAGTTAACCGTACCTGTCACGGGCGGGCGCAACTGACCACTGCGTAACACCCTCAAAAGAGGGACCGTGGTTCGAACTGTCTAGTCGAACCAGGAGTTGCGCATATGAACCTCACACTGTCACGGGCGGGCGCAACTGACCACTGCGTAACACCCTCAAAAGAGGGACCGTGGTTCGAACTGTCTAGTCGAACCAGGAGTTGCGCATATGAACCTCACACTGTCACGACCCGTGACAGTACCCTCAGCTACATGTTAACTTCTCAGGTCCATACATATACAACTATAGGTGCCCACCTCCTGCCACTGTAGTTCAGAGCAACCGTAAGGTACAGTACATGTAGTCCACTAAAACTACGGTAGTTGCCCCCTATATAGCCCCGCTGCGATACTGACCTTAAACAGCCTACCCAAGAAACAATGCACAGACGAGCAGCGGACGCAAATGCCCCCTAGCTACAGCTATGTTAGTATTACCGCAGATTTGGCCTCATTCAAGAGCTTGAGGGCGGAGGTCGAGGAACCGTGCGATATTGCGATCAGATCCCGTCTCTCAGATTTTGTGCTAGTTATTTGCACCGCCGCCCCATTCATTCCATTCAATGTCAGCAACAACTGCATTCCCACAGTGCGAATATGCACTGTCTTTGAGCACAACCGAGAAGCCTGTCTTCGGTCACCACGGCGGGGTTAATGATAAGGGTTGGGTGACGGCTGGCCGACGGAGCTTCCTGGCCTTTACCCGCACCGCCTTATCCAAATTTTGGCCCGACGACCCTGCTAAGTGCCTAACGTTCACCTGGGCGCATTACTCAACGTTAAGTGGTATCTTGAGCGAACCCGGCGCATTAATAGAATGGGCACCGTGGCAGAAGGAGACACACCCAAGTTCCTCCGCATGTCGGATAAGATTAAGAAGATAAGGGCAAGAGCGGAGGCAGACGCAGACCTGGCCCGCGAGTCCGCGACATGGATGCCCTCAACCCCCGAAAACAGCCGCCCGGAAGAGCACGGCTAAGGGGGCAGCGACTCCCCAGTTTCGCCAGCCTTTCAGCCACAACCACCAGTCACAAAGATGGCGACGAAGGAGGGCCTTGATTCGCGCAACTTTTTGGTCACGAACTGCTTCGGCCCGTACAGCGTCGGAGATAACGACCACATGGCGGCGTTTCTGCGTAATGTCTTGGCGCTGATGTTGGGGTTCTCTGACACTTAGCGGGAGGTGGGATATATTTGATCTGGTAAGTGGTTTCGTTGCCTTTTCATTAGATGTTTGCTGAGATGGATGGATGTTGGCGTTTTGTTTTGTTTTGTTTTTTTGTTGCCATGTTGATTGTCGGTTGTCCTTGGCTTGTCAGGTATCTGATTTTGAATTTGGTCGAGATTAAAGAACATTGCGTTCCTTTTCTCTCTTCTTTTTTGTATCTCTCTTAACTAATTTTAATATGCCAATATCGCTATTTCTCTTCTTTTCTATTCCTCTTTCTTCTATGTTTTATGTTTCTCCCTTTTCTGTTTCTCTTTCTGTGCACCGCCGGAGGGGTTATGTAATCCATGTACGGAATTGGGGAAGACGTGACTTTCACGTGATTTAGCTGGATTTGCACACTGTCCGCTTGAATCTCGAGTTCCTGTGCCATGAACTGCAACTTTTCAACCTCGCTCAGTTTCGTCACGACAATTCCACGTCAAATCTCACACCTCAGCCCCACACCTCACCACCAGACAACCGCCATGGGTTTCATCCGCCAAGTCCTAAGCGGCAAACTCTCCCTAACCCGCCGCCAACACGATACCCCAGACGACGGAACACCCCCCTTCTTCACCCCCTTCCCCCCCGACCACGCCCTCGCCAGCCTTCCCACCCTCCCCCACCCACGTCGCCCCATCACCCCCATCCCCACCCCCACTCACCCGCAACAGCATCCACTACACCACCAACAACCCACCTCCCCCTTCTTCCGCCTGCCCCCCGAACTCCGCCACCAAATCTACCTCCTCGTCCTCGCCCACCGCGAAATCCACCTCGACATGCGGTACACCGCCGCCGAGACCTCCACCCCGCACTCCACCGCCGGCGCCTCCCTGCACTCCGCCCGCCGCTGGCACTGGCGCGCCTCCACCTGCCACCGCCACCCCGCCGCCCAGCCCCTGGCCGACCGCTGCGGCTGGGGCGGGCCCCCGCCCACCGCCTGCCACCTGTTCCTGCCCGGCACGCCGTGCGCCGTCGGCCGCGAGGTGCTGGGCCTGCTGCGCGCCTGTCGCCGCGTCTATCGCGAGGTCGTCGATGTGCTGTACGCTGCGAACGTGTTCCACGTCGGGACCGGGTCGGTCGTGCTGTATACGCCGCGGCTGTTGCCTCCGGAGAGGACGGGGGCGGTGAGGAGGGTGGTGTATCGCGTGACGGAGGAGAGCGTGTGGGATTATGCGGAGGATCATTTGGGGATTGAGCCGGGGCTGGCGGCGTATCGCGTGCTGTTGGGCAGACTGCCGCACGCGTTCCCGGCGCTGGTAGAGTTAATGGTGTTGGTGGAGGGGGCGTTGGAGAGGGGGCATGTGCATTGGGGCAGGGGGGAGAGGGCGCCGTTGGATGCCGGGGCGGTGAGGGCGTGTTTGTTGGAGGCGATGGATGGGGTGGTGAGGGAGTTTGGGCCGCAGTTAGGGGAATGTGTGCTGGCGATGGGGCATGCGGCGTTTGATCGTGTGATGGGGGTGGAGAGAGACGGTACTGAGAGGGTGGAGGTGAACCAAGGCAAGTGGTTGCAGTTCTGGAGGCCGGTGGGGCCGTCCCGCAGCAGAGGGCGGCTGGATACCGGCCTAGGGTATTGGGTGAGGCGGGTGTCTCCTGAGGAGAGGAGTCTCGAGCTTGCCTTTAACACTCTTGTGGTGTGAACTTGCTCTGGGCCTTCGCCACGTTACACGGGTCTACCGCGGGCAAAGACATTTGGTATCACGTCGAAAATGAGAGGTGCAAGGGTATGGCTATCGCACAGAATGGTAGGTACATGCCAACGTAAAGATATACTCTCTCCTAATCACGAGGTTGAACAACGGAACAGGCTCCGACGCAACAAGAACAGAGACGCCCTGGAGAACGCTCCCCAGAGAACCCCCAGGATACTCGCCTTCGGCCACTGAAACTCACCCATCACATCCAACATACTCTCCTTCCGCCAACTTTCATCCATCCCACATCTACATGGGCACATTCGACTGCCCGGGCATGATGCTGAGCCCTGGAAGGGTATTAGCATGGGCTCCACAACCGTACACACATCTGCACTCACACTTATCGGTACCAAGGTCCTCACGCGCGCTCTGGCCCTTGGTGCAAGCGACAGCCTGCGCATCAGTCTGCCTCTTAAGCGGCGAACACCGGTCACCAGAGCACTTGCCATCCATCGCCTTCTGAAGCGCGTCGCCCTGCCAGCCAAAGACGTAGTCACCGTGGATGCCGTATCCGGTGTTGTCGCCGTGGCTCCAGTAGAAGGGCTGCGAGCCGTCGGCGGGCCACTCAGCCTTGTTGTTGAACTGGCGCGTGTCGTACATGACCTCGTACATGACCTGCGGCACCTTGACCGGGTGGGTGGAGGGGCAGGCGCCGCCGCTCTCGAAGGTGCCGCTGGCCGGGTAGGCCATGTGGCTCTTGTGGTCTGGGCTGTCGGTGTTCTTGCCGTCCCAGCACGAGGGGAAGGTCACCGTCACGCGCCAGCCGCCGCCGCAGGTCCCCTTGGGGAACGCCTTGGTGTCGGAGCCCGTGCAGGGCGCGCCGCCGAAGGGGCTCTGCTGCATGTTCGCTTCGCAGCGGAAGCAGAGGCCGGATGGGACCCGGCTGGCCTCGCGGTTGTTGGGGTCGCCGACGAGCATGCGGAAGCCCTGTTGCTGTCAGCCGTAACTCCTCTCTGCCTCCTCGGACAGGACGTACCTTGGGGAAGGCAGTGACCCGGGCACTGGCTTGGTAGCCACGGATGCTGATTGCAAGGTCAGACGTCGACCACTAAACTTTGAAGTGTTGACGAAGAAACCCAACGTACTAGTACACCGTCATACCGCCCTTGACGTTCAGGCCCAAGTTGGTAACCTGGGGCACCAGCTTGTACGTGCCATTGCGGGCCTTGAAGTACACGTTGGCGGTCCAATAGTTGGAGAAGTCTTCCGAGTACGTGCAGCTAGTGCAGGTCGACACCTTGGGGGGGTCGAGCGCGTCCGGGGCCATGGACACATTGAACGAGTTGCCGCCGATGACCTGGTGCACGTGGGGCGACGGGAGACTGCCCGGGTTGACCAGCGGGTCGATGCGGTCGATGGTCAGCTGGGAGCAGCCAAAACGCATCAGCTCCTGCGTCGCAGCAAGCTGGGCTGCCGCCAAAGCGGCGATCGAGGCCTTGATATGCATTTTACAGGGCGATCTTGATGTTCGTGTGTTTGTTTTGTGAGTCCGAGGCTTTTGTAGAGAAGGGGCTGTAGCAAGGAGAAGGATAGATCTGAGTACGTCTGGACCAACGGCAGGGAACTGAGAAACCCAGCAAGGCTTGGGATGGCCCTGCCCTCAGCTCATATATGTCCGCGGGGGTTGTCGCTCACAACCATGCCCCCTGGCTTTGACAGCGCTGCCGGTACCACGTGCATACCCGGGAGAGTAGTGCCGAGCGGAAGAACCGAGCGCGTACGAGTGGCAGGCGACCGCTGCTGTGTCCAGTTACGGCCCGTGGTAAAACTGCCGAGACTGCTGTTAATTTAACCTTATATTCCTGCCAAGTCTGGGGAGCTTCTATTTGATGGGGCGAGCCACTGCTATCCGCCAACCCAACCGATTGGTGCGCATCCTTCCCCCGAGATGGAGGCTTCCTCCTTTGGATAAAGCTGGACCCAATGGAGATCAGTCGGGATTTCCACAGCCCAACTATACCGTGGCTCGGTCCTTTTCTGTCGGCGCAAGACTAAACATCCCCAACGGCATATCAACATTGGCCACACCCTCCACGGGCCTATATGACGCGCTATTCTATTTTAGACGCCCATGCACACCTGCCCATGTGTTGACGCCTTACCCTTCGGACATTTCTTCTTCGCCAATAACGGCAGTTCAGCACTCGTGACCGGATGCCACTCGACCATCTCATCCTTTCTCAGTGTGGCTAGATGAGCCGGCGGAAGAGTCAGAAAGTAGCACTGACCCAGCTGGGACCAAAACCCTCCTTGTAGCCTTCATCCTTGCTCACATCCCGGACAATGACACCCATCCCCGACAGAGAAGAGCATACCAGCAAACCTAGGGTGTTATCTTGAACCGATCGGAACCCCCGGAACAGAACTTGGAGTGACGTCCATCAGGCTTCTAAATGCAACCCCAAACACCCATGTACCGCAGCTCTCGGCAGACCATGGGACCTTTACCCCATACCCCCTATCCACCCACTCTTATCCTCTCATGGGGATGCCCGCTGCCCACGCGTGTTCTAGACGAGCCTTCTTTGCCACGCCAGCCCCCCAAAACTGAAATGCTACCATGACGAACTGAACCGTGATTATCACCTCGAGCCTTCTCACAGGTTTAACCGGGGGAGAGCGGCCAGGATCATGGATGTACTTTCTCGCGGATACGGTGTTCTGGCCGTATAGTGGTTTGGTGAGCAAGCGTCGTTCATGAAGGTTCGGCGTCGGAAACCTACAAAGAAATTTTCAGCTGCAAAATAAAAAGAACAAAGACATACAACACCAAGGATTCCCCAGTCGTCACCGACCTGAGTACGAGTTTGACTACGGGAGAGCAGACGGGATCCCGTACTTTCCTATGTGTTCTGGTCGTAGGTGTAAAGTATGCCGAATTTGGGAGTCCTGGGGTCTAGGAAATGGGATGATGTATTCCGGAGAATGGGATGTATCTGACGTCGGAAAGACCGGCCACCTACAGGTATTAAAATAACATTATTTTATAATTTTAGGGTTAGGATCAAATTACTATAATGGATATAGCTAAAATAGCATCTCTTAGTACCGTTTTGGAGACGCTACTCCTAGATATTTCTTATAGGAATAGGGTGGAGTCCAACGAATGGAATTACATAGAAAATACACGTCGAGCTAGCACAAGCCCGCTAATAAGGGATAGTATATTCTATTATTACCATGCAACAGTAACCACTCATTATATATTTATTGGTTGTTTGTACTATAGTAACAAGTTATATATCTATACCGGGCGCGAATCAAACTCCGGCGGTAGGCCGCGATACTCCTACAAATCGTTGGTTGCTACACGTACTGCACGGGTTTTCCAGTTCTCTAGGCGCTCAACCCATGATTAAATGTCAGGTGATAAAGATGAATCAGGTTCTTTTGATATAGTATTGTGTGTATAGAGTCGTCCGAGTGCTGGATGGGAGGTGAGCAGTGTTTTAATCCATGTGTCGCCATGGAGGCTTCCGTTTTCTGATAGTGTCCTAGGAGATTTGTGACAGCCATTTTGTCGGTTATCGATCCACTAGTCTTCACGGCCCACTTTATCATGTGGTGTGCCGGGCTGATGTGCCCTCTGGGCCTACGTGTTCGGTCAGCCCTAAACTCGGCCGTCCTTTGGCGATTCTTGCCGAAGACAGGAGGGCACGCGCCCAAGGTGGGGCGAAAAGAAAGGCGAGCAGCACGGAAGATACGATCGGTTCCGGAGCAGACCTGACTTTATTTACTCAATGCCTCCCCGCATGTCTTCGAGGCTTTAATAAACGCCATCTCAGGCATTCTTAAACTAGGAACGCAAAACAGCTTCGACAGGACAGGAGACAAAGGGCAATTGCCCAGCAAGCAGTTGCAGTGATAAACACCATATCCTGGTTCAGTTTACATCAACGAACAATCCTGCCTAGGTTGTGCCAGTCTCATCTTCCTTGCGCGTAGGCACAATCGAGAAGCCGCCTCAAACGTTTGTCGTATTCCCCCATTTGTCTTGGCTGAGCATTCCACGAACGCCGCAGCCCCTATTTTCTTGGCTACGTCAAGCCCCTCTGCATACGTTGTGGGCTTCTGGCTGGTCTTTCTCAGCTCTTCAATCGTCTTCTGGTCCCAACGTAGATCTTGTTTCATACCCACCAGCAAGATGGGTATCCCTTTACAGAAGTGGGAGACCTCGTGAATCCACCTCTCCTCAACGTCATCCAATGAGTCGGGACTATCGATGGCGTAGCTGATAAGGACGATGTGGCAATCTGGATAGGACAGCGGGCGAAGACGGTCGTAGTCTTCCTGTCCGGCTGTATCCCAGAGAGCAAGCTCGAGATGTTTGTGATCGACCTCAACATCGGCGACGTAATTCTCGAAGACGGTGGGCACATACACCTCAGGAAATGCGCCCTTGGAAAAGGTGACGAGGGTACAGGTCTTGCCACACGCACCCATTCCGACGACCACGACCTTGAAACTTATCTCAGCAGCCCCTACGCCGCCGGAGGGAGGCGACACAAACTTCTTGCCTTCGTCCATCCAGCTGATGTGGCCCGGATTCCAGTCGCCTTGGTCAAGTTTTCGGCTATCGACAGTAGTTTTAGGAGGGATGCGAAGTGCTTGGGAGATGAGAGTATCTCTTCTTGGAGCCTTGGCCCTCTCTTTCTTAATTTGCTTATCGAGCCTTAACCAGCGTGTCCTCGAGCTGCGTCCTTCTTCCTCGGGGGTGGTTGGCCGATCGGACTTTCCTTTGTTTGGTCCCGTGTTCTTGGAAGCGGACTTGATCTCCTGTTCAGTGGTTGGGATGCTGTCACCGTTGCAAGTTAGACAGAACCGACTGAGAAGACATAATCTGTGCCTAAAGCAGAACTTAATTTACTCACCTTGCCCCGATTGTATCAACCAAGGAGGCCACAGACCCAGAGACACTGGACTTTCCGTCTTCGAGGTTGGAACCGGAGGTGAGAAGGACCCGATTTCCGCTGGTACTAGTGCTGGCATCGGCGAGCGACTCCGGAATATTCAGAGCAAGACAGTCATGAGACTGGGTCATGACGAGTGCTGTTCTGTAACTCCACAGACAATCCATCCCATCTTGAATCTGGTCGACATTTTCCCTGATGGCTGTCAAGCTCAAACCGTCTTCTGCAGATTGGTATCATTGTGTTATTTACGTTTCTCTCCGAACTCTTAGCCCTTGACTACGTACCTGAGTGCTTGATGAGATCAACCAATGTGATAAGAGTGCATTCCAGACGGCCAAGTACGTTTAGGATACTCTGGACAAGCGCCAAGGTCGAGTCTGCCATTGATCTCTCTATCACAAGCAGTGCCTCACCGAGAGTAATACGCCATTCACTTAGGCGGCTCTGGCAACCCCTGAGACTCAGGCCAACTTCTACAAGGTCCAGGGCGTTTTCACCCTTGCGGTTAAAGGTGTACTTGATGAGCCATGCTAGTTGGCGCAAACATGTTTCGGCTATGTTGATAAGTTCGCCATGCTTCATCCCCGGCGCGCGGCCTCCCGTGAGGAGAGGATTAGCAGAATACTCAGCTCCATAATCACCGAACTGTATGGCCGGAATAATCCATGACGTGGCCTGCACGATGTCAGTTTCGAGATAGACGGGGAATAAGATATTGTTGAACTTACTAGTCCCAAGTCTTCGTCGGAATTCTGGGTGGCTAAGCTATTGGCTTTGTCCTCCCCAACCATGTTGAGATAGGAACTCGAAGAAGCAAGAGAGACTACGAAATGTAGGCCTGAGAGTTAGGAATCTCTGTTGGTGATTGTGAGAGCTTTAATGGTGTTCCCCGCACTTGGATGGGATGATATGATCGAAGATAAGCACCTTGCCCCTGTCGAGTGCGGCTGAAGTGCATGTCTGGGACTGTCAACCAGATACTTGCTCTCCGTTACGGTAACAAGGGTAACTGAGGTGTAGCTGATTAACTACTGTAGGGGTACTAACTTAACAGTCCTGAGCGGGGTATATCTGCAACTTCCCAGCAACACGGGACCAGAACTTCTGACCCAGGTGAGGACGACATTACTCCCGCCATTTCTTCCCTTCGTCTATACCCATCCTCTCATCGTGGCCACCACATCTGACCCTGAATCCATAGCGCTCGAAGAGGCTCTCAAGCTGGTGAGAAAATACATGTCATTATCCCCTGCACAGTGAGACTTGTCGCTCTGCCAGGGGTAAAAATGGAGGTCGCCGGGCTGCTGCTGTCGGCCATCTCATTTGTCGATTCGGCGGCCAAGACCGGCAGCATGCTTGCTCAACTCTTCAAGGACTCGGAAGATGCGGGGAAGCATGTCTACAATGCTGCTCAGCGGCTGGAGGCGCAGAAGTATACCCTCGAACTCTGGCAGGGGATATGGACAGCCAAGGCACAAAGAAAACTCAAACCAACCGTCGAAGACGGGCTCCGGGAGACTTGGGGAGACGAAGGATACGCCATCATTCTCAAGTGCCTTGCTCAGCTCAACATTAAATTCGGGGAGGCCTTTCGAACACTTCGGTCCATTGATCCAGACAGCTTCAAAGACGCGCCGTCTCGGATCACCTTGCCAGAGCACGTGTCTCGCGAATCTAGCACCCGTTCAAGCATGTTTGCTGTGACCGCTTCGCAAATTCTAGTAGAGGAGAGCAGCCATCCTTCATTAGCATCGACGAGCAGTCTTGATTCGAAAGGGCCGGTCATGGTGGAAACAGTTGGAAACGCAATATCACCAACACGAAAGAAGCATTGGTACCATCGGATATCGGGCTCAATGTCAAAAGGCAAAGGAATTTGGAGAAACAAGACAAGCAATGTCTCTCCGTTGGCGAGTAAAGTCATGTCAGCAGGTGAACAGGCCGAACTGGAACAAAAAGCTCTGCAGCACAAATTGAGCCCCGGGACCAAGTTCAGGTGGTCTATCACCCATAAGGAACAGATCCGATTAATGATCAACGATATTGATGAGTGGCTGGCGCTTCTTCAGACGCTAGCGTCTCGCTCTGAAGAAGAAAGGAACGAGACAAAAGCGGGAAAGATATCTCACCCCAGCGGCATTCGAGCAGCTGCCAGAGCACTGCACACCGCCCTACGCAACAGTCCATCCAGTCAAAACTTGGAGTTCAAGCTCGAAAAAGAACGAACGGATAGCAGCTACTTCGAGCAGATTTTGGGCCCAGTCGATTTTGTCGATCAGACAAATCGCTCGTACAAATTTCCACTTCTCATCTCGAACAGCAAGACCGGCGATGGCCCCATGTTCCTGCTCGCAGAGGCCATCTATGCACCAGCCGTCGCAGCACCATCGCTTTACATGGCCGGCAAGGAGACTCCCTTGGATGAAATCATCAAGGGACTTAGAGACCCGGTCCCGAAGAGCCTGAAGACCAGCACCTCCGTCTTGTACCGCAGCCAGCACACAACCATTGTCATTCACGCCCTGACCGCCGATGACCGCCGGCCAGCGTCAGCCGCAGCGGTCAGCGAGGCTTTTCCCAAATGCTCTTTTGCAGACCTGCTCCAAGCTGAGGCAACAGTTGATCCGCTTGTGGCCCTATGGAAGCGCCTCCAGCTCGCTTGCATCATAGCCATATCGGTCTTACACCTCTACGAGACAGGATGGATCTCGGAGCACTTGGAGACCAATGACTTTCATTTTTTCGGCGCAGCCGACAGCCAGTACCACGAGCTGGCGCGGATCGCTCCGTATGTATCTGCTATTACCCGTCCTAAGATTGAGCCCGTGTCGAAGACGCCGTTCGACATCCTGCAACGCAACCCCATTGTGCCATCGTTGCTCGGTTCAAGCGATGAGAGATTGGCCATCCTATTTCACAGGCTGGGCATCGTACTGTTCGAGGTGGGAAGAGGAGTGCAGCATCGTGAACTATTTGACGGCTGGGAGGGCAGCGAAACGGAGGTCACAGCCGAGATTGACAAAATTCCATTCGGACGGCCGTACCGTGACTTGGTCAAGACTTGTTTGACCGGCAGTCTCTACGCAACCAGCGCTGTGCACATCGACACCCAGTTCAATCGTGCTGTTGTCGAACGGTAAGTTGTTGGAGGTCATTTAACGCCGACGGCCGACCCGATCCTCAAGTTCCGCTCTGACTAACATTGTCCATCTACCTTAAGATTAATTCGACTGGAGCAACACTTTAATGGAATTCTACATGGAGACGGGTAGATAAATGTGCTCTCGACTTGGAAGTTAGCTAGGCAGTCACTTTTCTGAGAGTTTCGGATGTCGGTTACCATTTTCCCAGACATTGTGAAGCTCCTCGGTTTCTAAGAGTTCAGGTTCGGCGGTCTCGTTGCAAAGCTGTCGGTATTGCTCGATCTTGGACGGAGGAATTTGGCCATAGTGTGCGTTAGTTGGTCGGGAAGGGCGGCCTGGGGGGGAGGGGGCGCAGGGTGAAGGGAGCACCGAGAAGACCGGCGCTCCTCCGTCTCTCAAGTAACGGTATCCGAGAAACAGCGGCGTGCCACATCGGCTCCATTTTTAAGATCTTCCAGCATGTTACAGTGATGTGAAGGGTTAGGGTTGATAGGCGAAAAACTGGGATGCCCTCCATGGTCCCACCTAGCCACTTATGTGAGAGCGGGATCACCAGTCTTCTCGTGGATATGGCCGTCTGTGATAGTCGATGAGCTGGAATAGTTTATAATGGTGGGTTCCAGTGCTCCACAGGAGAATAGAGCCAAAAATACATACAACACCAAGGATTCCCCAGTCGTCACCGACCTGAGTACTAGTTTGGCCCTTACTTGTTTGACTAGGGGAGAGCGGACGGGATCCCGTATTTTCAAGTAGGTATGGCCGTATGTGGTTGTTGGAGTCGGAAAGTTTGTTTCTATGCAGTTCTAGCCGCGGAGTAACTTTAAGATCTGTCTGCGTAAGATGTGCGAACCACTCAGGCTTTGAGTCTGCGTAAAAGCAATGGTCCCTCTTAAGCAGAAACTAACACTTGGTGGCCCCGTTGTCGTGGACCTGCTGTACCGTAACCTCCAGTCAGAAACTACTAACACGTTATCTGAGGCAGAGTACCACGGATTACACATAGGTACAAGATACCAAGAGGATTAAATAGCCCCCTATATATTCACTCATTCCGACGAGCTCCGAGAGCGCCTCAGTTGTCAACCTCTAATAAAAGTTAGTACCTACCGAAAGCCGTACTGACACCTGTCGCGAACCGTTGGGCC
This sequence comes from Chaetomium cochliodes, assembly GCA_023383405.1. Lineage (NCBI taxonomy): Eukaryota > Fungi > Ascomycota > Sordariomycetes > Sordariales > Chaetomiaceae > Chaetomium > Chaetomium cochliodes. Next base: position 1,059,353 of record JAKWJL010000007.1, read on the forward strand.
TACCTAACCTACCCGGTGGTCAGGTGATAGCGATCCGGGGAGGGAGGTGGCGATTCGCTTAGATCACCTGACCACCAGGTACCTAGTTAAGCAGAAATGCAAGAAATAGCTTCACTGCCAAGACCTGGCTGACGACGATGGCTAGCCCGCCGCAGCGCTTTGGTAAGTAATCTGTACACACGGAGTGCCCCTCACTTATCTCTTGTCGTGTTAATGGTATTAGGGTTTATGTCCGACCGGAACTTGTATCTGTGCTCAGATTAGCTCCGCACCGGTGCTGGAGACTCCTCTCTCAGTCCCTTTCTTGTACTGCGAGTCTGTGACTTTTTTCCTATCCTCGGTCCCTGCTCACACTGCCCGTAGGAAAGCCGCGGTTTGTGAGGGTCCCTAACCGGGTTATGCTTGTGGGTAGGATGCGGGGTCTACTGACCGAAAGACCCACCGTCACCCACGGAACGATGCCTAGACACCGGACGTGGTGCCAAATAGTTACGGAGTGCATCATGGTCCATGGACATGACCTGGACGGGCTCAGAGTTACAAGTACGCAAGTAAATTTCCGCCCCTTAAACACAACAGTTAGCGTGCCAAGACGGGAGTGCAGTGCAAATATGCGGGACAAGGCCGAGTTAGATAGGGTGAGTGAAGTGTAGTAGCTTTTGGGTAGAATGTGGAATTGAGTGTGTGGATGGTTGGTGAAGGAATAATCTGCTGATGATTAAGCCTCTTCGCAACTGGCTAACAGAGCAAGATTCTCACACAAAAACGACCTTACGAGAGAAAGGGAGCAAACTACCAGTTGCCTAGGGTATCCATGCTCGCAACAGCTCAATTTTGTGAGCGGAGAACTGTTCCTGAGAGAATGGCACATACTACCGGGAATTGTCGGTTCCGTAGCTAGTAACCTAAGGCACTGCAACTGCCGCCAAACAAACCCTCGAGCCGCTTGTTGTAGGCGCTAGCGGTTACACAAAGTAGGCCTGGCTGTGGCTGTTGAGGGCATCTCTAGCATATTCTACACGGCTTGGCCACGAAACATGTAGATCTAGCTTGCCAAATCTTGCAGCTTGGCGTGAATAAAAGCTTGCGACATTGAAATTGGGTGGGCTTAGGAAAGGGTGTCCTCACTGTGCGAGGCTGCCCTCAAGACTGTCTGTCATTCCCTATGTCATTAACAGGTATAGTGGCTTTGTGTTGGTCGGGGTTCTGACGTATACGAATTCGGGAGAAAGAGCAAGGCGGACTTTAGATGCTCCCGGACCCGGATCCAGCAATCAACGGGCGGACTTAACATTCTCAGACCCGATGTTTGTTGATTGGTAGTTCAATCCAGCTTCCGAAGTTTGCGTTACACGGAGGTTGGGTGATTTATTCCACAGAACAGTCAAGAAAAACCAAGTTTCCGTTTCTAGCCCAACACCCATCCTCAATACACCCACCCACTTTCAATACTCGCCAACTACCGCCGCGGCGCACCGATACCCGATAAATCATGGCTACCCGCACCAACCGCGCTCTCTGGCAGGACAAGTTTGGCGTTCCCGGCGCGGTTCGCGATAGTCCGTTCCCGACCGACGACGAGCTTGGCAACCACAAAGTGCTGGTCAAGGTACACGCCTGGGCCATCAATCCTTGCGACTATATCCTCCAGGATAGGGATATAGGGTTCGGGTATCCCGTTATTCTGGGTTGCGACGTCGCTGGCACTGTCGAGGCCGTCGCCCCAGGCTCTGCTGCTGCCTCCCAGTTCCGCGTCGGCGACCGCGTCTTTGGCTTCAGCGCCAACAATGGGTTCCAGGATTATGTAACCCTGGAAGACAGATTGATGACCAAAATTCCGGGAGACATGCCGTACCGTGAGCCTGTTGTTCTCGGCCTCTGCGTTGCCACCAGCGCCATGCTCTTGTTCGGAAAGGACTATCTCCACCTCGACTACCCCAAGCTGGGCGCCCCCAAGAATGGAAAGTCCGTTTTGGTCTGGGGAGGCAGCTCTGCTGTTGGCAGTAACGCTATCCAGCTGGTCACGGCCGCCGGCTATGACGTGATCGCAACCTGTTCGAAGAAAAACTTCAACTACGTCAAGGGCATTGGTGCCACCCAAGTCTTCGACTACAGCGATACGGACGTAACCGAGAAGGTTGCTGCAGAGCTCGACAAAGGTGAATGTGCCGGTATCTTCATGGCGGCCGGACTGAAGGCTGGCAATCTTGCGGCCTGTAAGGTTGCGGCAGCATCCAAGCAGACGGTACGTACTCGGGCGTTTTCCCTCCATCTCCCAGGTATACGAAAAGCTGATAGGGCCCTCGTTAGATCAAGTTTGCATCATCCAATTTCATCGACAACTTGGATGAGCTTTTTGAGGGGGTAGAAGTCAAGCAACCACAGGTGGGGAGTCTCAAACCATTCCCCGACTGTTGGTTTGAAACGGTACCCGCCACTTTTGGGGGATATCTGCCCGAGGCCCTAGCTAGGGGAGCCTACCAAGTCGCCCCTCCGCCCTTGGTGGTCAACAGGAAGGGTTTGGAAGGGATCCAGGAGGTAATCGACCTTCAGCGGCTCATCGCTGAGAAAGGCCACGAAGGGGTCAAAGAGGTCATCAATCGCGTCAAGGGGGGCATTGATGAAGGTGAGATCTCTCCAGTCAAGTTAGTCGTTGAGCGAGATTAGGTTAGGGTGTGGGTGTGATATGCTAGGCCGTCCGGCGATTTTGCGATTGATCAGAAGCTTCAAGTGAGCGAGCATGTTACCCACTGCCACGTCACAGACAGCATGTTACTTAGGAGGTTTTGTGTGTTTTGGTGATGAACCTGGAATCGTTGATGTTGGTCTTCCAACGCATATATAACTTCCATGAGCTCCGTTAGGCGACTTCTTGTAACACCATTCTGGCTTCACAACTAAATATCGCGGTCTCTGTTGATTGCTAAAGCTATTTTGGAGGCTGAACTTGATAAATGCCCCTCGAGGAGTGTAAGAACCACTCAAAGAGGCGTTCAGGAACCATCCAGTGAAGGTACTTGGCCCGGCCTGCCACGCCGCCACGCCAAACGTGTCCGTCGCGCCCGCTGAGCACATCCCGAACCAAATTCTCGGCCGTCACTGACGCCTTCTCGTTCTCCTTTTGCATTTGGCCTATGCCCTGCTGGAAAATAAGGTCTTTGATGGAAGTGTAGTACGAGGACGGGGGCAGCGACGGCGGCGCGCTCGCGTTCCGGTAGATGTTGGTCTCGACCTCTCCCACCATGGCCGTAATGACACGCACGCCCAGACCTTGCATCTCGATCCGGAGTGTTTCCGAAATCCAGCGAGCCGAGGCTTTGGACGAGTTGTAGACGCCTGGTAGTTCGCTGGTGTTAGTGAGGGCCGCCCTGAGCGGAGAAGGAAGGTGATCAGGTACGCACCTTGCCAGGCCATCCTCACCGCACCCGCGATACTGGCAATGTTCAGCACGACACCCCGGGAGCGGACCAGCATCGGGGCGAAGGCCTGCGTCACGGCTAACATGCCCCACACATTGACGTCAAACAGCCTTTTGCCCTGCGTCAGATCTGTGTCCAGCAACGGCATAACAAACATGCCGCCGGCATTGTTTACCAGCACGTCGAGCCGCCCGCCCGTCTTGGCCGCGACGGCCGCTGCACACGAAGTTATCGATGCCGTGTCAGTCACATCGAGCGGCAGGACCTCAACCCGGCCCGGAATCAACGTTAGTGATGCAGCCTTAGTTGGGTCCCGAAGCGTGGCTAGCACGTAGAAGCCCCGTCGTGAGAAGGCTTCAACCAGAGCAGCACCTAGGCCGCCGTCGCTACAGCCGGTAACGAGGACACTTGGCATGGTTGCCGGCAGAGACATGATGGGGTTAAAGAGAGGTCACACAGTTGAGCAACGGCGGAATCGACAGGTGGGTGGATTGGTGACTTTTTACAAGACAAGGGGCGAGGGGGAGTTGACAACTACCAGAGCATGGTAAGCTCAGCATCAAATCTATGCAAGCAATATCTCTCTGGGGCAAAAGAACCAATAGCGGACAAAAAACGACAGCGTAGTCAGCCAGCGCGGACGGTCGGAGTCGGAGTCGGGGCGCCACCCCTTGAAGGTTCGGAGGATTCTAAAATCCACCATCGGGCTCCGGATTGGTAGACAGTCACGCTCAGAACAATGATCACGTCAACCTGGTTATCTTAATTTGTGCTACATGCGATACCGATAGCTCTAAGGCTGCCTCGCGCTAGAAATCAACCGATATAGTCGGCGTACGTAGTCCACATTTCGTCTTTCATCAGTCCATCCAAGTCGGCCCGATTAAAGCAAACGAGGGCATCAATGTCTCCGCTCTCGGTCTGTGGCATGAAGTAGATGTCACTCTTGAGTGGGACAAAATCGGGTCGTCGGATAAGCGACGGTCGTCCTAGCACGCCGAAGTCCTCCGTGGCGAGCCGAATATGGGCCCAGGACGAGGATCCAATGTCGGTGTCGGGGTTGAACCTGCCACCGTACGCGATAACCGTCTTGTTAGCTGTGCGCTCGATCCAGGTGGCGAAGCTGCGCACGTAGTCACGGTTGTTGACCATCTCCAGATCGCGCCGGAAGCGGTTAGAGATTTCGGCCAGGGACGCCTCGGCGAGCTCGCGGAAGCCCATCGTCGAGGTAGAGATTGTCACCAGGTCCCCCATATAACCCCGGGGCACGCCCATGGCGCGGCGCGCGTCGACGGCGCGGCAGAACCTAGCTACGGCCTCAGGGGTCTTACGGCGTGCCAGACGGATTGCGGTGACGCGTTGCCAGCAGAAGGCAGAGAGAGCGTCGTTGGTCGAGACGTATGGGGGACAAGAAGAAGAAGAAGAAGCGTGCATCCCGCCCGCAAGTGGTGTTGCCATTACCTTCAATGCTGCGAGCTTTTCGCGCGAGAAGCGGAAATAGCGCCACAAGAAAGGAGATTCGGGCTCAGCAGGTGGCGGGAGTGGGTCGTCAGGCCCTGCGCGGAGAAACTGCCCATGGTCCAGTTCGGTCTCGTGTTCTTGTAGCAGGGGCACGAGGCTCCGGCGGTCCATATTCCCCTCTGCGATAGCGTCGTTAGGGAAGGGTTCTCCCCGTAGCGCTGTTGCGAGTAGGCTGTAACACCGGTCGATGCCGCCCATGTCAATGAAGTTGTGTTGTGCCGCACAGTCCAGTAGGAGACCTCCAACCACGAAATTGACTTGGAACGCAAGCACTGGAGCCGGATCTCGTTCTGTCTCATGGTAGGTTTCTGGAAATGCTTTCCGAGGGGCCAGGAGCTCGCCGGGAAGCATCGACGCCGGTCCGCGGGCTTTTACAAGCTCTTGGTAGGAAGGCATGTCATTTGAGCAGTCCTTGAAACGGATGATTGACCTTGGTGACGACCACAGCTCGCATGGTTCCAGATGAAACGAGTCTGATCTTCCCGGTCCGCTGCTTCTTTGGACTACTTTGGCAGTGAGCCAGGGGAAAGACTTCGTGAGTAGGAGAGATGCCGACCGAAGACGCTGCTTTGCTTCGCCGCGGGATAAATCATCGTCTGCCAGTGGGAAGGCTAGAAGAAGATGGCTGTAAGTCTTTAAAAAGGGCAACTGGCCAACCACGTCTTGCATGTAGTCGAACTCGTGCATTGTCGCTGCTACGTGTGGTTCTTGTCGATGGCTCGTGACTGAATAGTTGTGAGGCGAACGAGCAGCCCTTTGCAAACTTTCCTGCTCGGCTTGCTTAACAACAGGCAACGAATATGATTTGATGAACTGGGAGCAAGGAGGTGCTCGAGTTTCCTTGGACCGGTACCGCGCCAACTTCGTCTAGTCCGAGACCAAGGTCGGGGTTTGAAGTACTGATCGACGTTTCCTTCTCTTGATCGAAGTGGCACGCAGGCCGCAGGCGTCAGGCGCGAGGAGTCAAGGATACCTAATTCTCCGAATAGGTCGCTCCGAGGTCTCAACAGATTCGGCGTCCGACCCAGGGCGCTGGATCGTATCAACACGTCCAGAGTACCCATTTATTTTTCGGGAGAAACATGAAGTTTATCTATCAATTTGTCCCGAAGAAGCAGAGCACTAGACCCACAGGCCGGCACAAAAGCAACAGTGATGCGAAGATTACTAAATCATGGTAACCTGTCGTGGGCTCAATAAAGCTATGTCCTTGAGCCTGGAAACGATGTTGGCCGGATGTAGGCCACAAACCGAGTCTTGTCGCTGCTGAGTTGTGATACGCTACCCAACACTGCCTCTTTGTTATACAACGGAGATGTTGCTTTGACTTTACTACCTACCCAGCCATCTGTTACAAGCTGTTCTTTCTCCTACCTAACCTTATTTCTCTCGCTCTCAGTATGGCTTCGACACCTCCTTCTTTGACGTCGGGTGTGGGTACCACACTGCTTTTGTTTGGACCCCAAGCCCTGTCCTTCACCGCGGAGTCCCTGCAAACACTGCGGAAACTTCTAGTCGAGGCCGACGATTGCAAGTGGTTGCTCGAAGTCGTATCCGAGTTACCCACACGCTGGCATGAACTTGCCAAGGAATTTCCAAAGCTCGAGAGAATTCCAGGGGAACGACTCCTCAACGACCTAAAGCGTTGGTTCCACGACGACGACCCGGACAAGGGTTACAAGGCCACGTCTCAGCTTCCAAACATCCTCCTAACGCCCCTGGTGGTTCTCACGCAGCTCGCCCATTTCGCACGATATTTGTCGTACAGTCCGCCCGGAGCCTCAGTTCATGTCGACCACCTGTTCCGGGCCCTGGCGCAAGGCCGTGTCGAAACGGTGGGACTGTGTACTGGGCTCCTCAGCGCGTCGGCCGTCTCCAGCGCGTCGGATGCGGCTACCTTTAGACAGTATGGTACCGTCGCTGTGCGTCTCGCCATGGTCATCGGGGCGCTGGTCGACTGCCAAGATGGTTCCGACAAACTTCACGGGCCTTCGAAGTCCTTTGCCCTTGCCTGGGCATCTCCCGACATGGCCAATGACCTAGTCCGCGTGCTTGACGGATTTCCAGAGGTACGAACTGCATGTCGTGTCGTTTTAAGGGTAGCAAAGAACCAAAGCTTACACAAAAGGTCTTTCGCAGGCGTACATTTCGGTGCTTTTCGACGAGAACCGAGCAACCGTAACCACTGCAGAGGTTACCGCACCCCTAATGCTCCAGACGATCAGACAGAAGGGCATCAAGGCTGCCGAGGTGAGACTTCGGGGCCGCTTCCACAGCGGCGTGCATAACGAGGATCTCCGACGAGTGCTCGAGTTCTGTGACGCGGACCCGGCATTCCAGTTTCCGGAAACGTCCGCCCTGACTTTCCCAATTCATCTTGGGAAAGGCGGCTCCGGCGCCAAGCGGCTACACCATGCCGTGTTGCGCATGATTCTCGCCGAGCAGGCAGCCTGGTACGAAACATTGTCGGGTGCGCTTCCCGTGCACCTCCAGTCGCCCGGCAACAATCAGGCGACCATAGTTACATTCGGCCCCGACAGCGGAGTGCCGCCGTCGCTACTCCGGAAAATCGGCTCACGCCTTGTGCACGCATCAGACCTCAACTGGGCCCCGGAATCGATATCTCCTAGGGACGGCGTGCTGGATCTTGCCGAGACCTACACCGTCTCGCCAGCCGCTCGTGGTAATGAGCAAGACTCTGATATTGTAGTGGTGGGCATGTCATGCCGGGTGGCGGGCGCTGACGACCTCGACGAGTTTTGGAAGATCTTGTGCGCGGGCAAGTCGCAGCACATCGAGGTGCCAGAAGAACGCTTCGGCGTCGAGACGCAGTGGCGCGACGTGGATCCCTCCCGCAAGTGGTACGGCAACTTCATCCGGGACCAAGACACCTTCGATCACAAATTTTTCAAAAAGAGCCCGCGCGAAATGACGTCGTCCGACCCCCAGCAACGACTGATGCTGCAGTGCGCATACCAGGCCGTCGAACAGTCGGGCTACTTCCACCAAGCCAAGGTCGATACTAGGATCGGTTGTTATGTGGGCGCCTGTGCGGCCGACTACGAGCAGAACGTGGCTTGTTATCCACCCAATGCCTTTACAGCCACGGGCAATCTAAAGAGTTTTATCCCGGGCAAGATCAGGTAAGATTGTCATGTATTCTGTGTCCTCTAAGAGCAGACCGACAATCACGGACCCTGAACGTCAAGGCTCGTCTCACATGTTTGTTATATTAGCCATTATTTCGGATGGACAGGGCCCGGCCTGACGATCGACTCGGCCTGTTCCGCTTCCGCAGTAGCCGTGCATATGGCTTGCCGCGCCATCCAAGGAGGCGAATGCACCGGTGCTCTTGCAGGCGGCGTCGGCCTGATGGGCAACATTACCTGGTTTCAGAACCTAAGCGGAGCCTCCTTTCTGAGCCCGACAGGCCAGGCATGTACAGCCGTTTACCATTTGGCTTCTTTCCAGGGCTGTCGCGACTGACTTTACCTACTTTAGTGCAAACCGTGGGACCAGGGGGCCGACGGCTACTGCAGGGGAGAGGCTGCTGCCTTTGTCTTCCTGAAGCGGAGGGCAGACGCTGTGGCTGACGGGAATCGGATTCTCGGGTGCATTGCCAGCACTGCCGTCTACCAGAATGAGAACTGCACCCCTGTGTTTGTGCCCAACAGTCCTTCGCTTACCTACCTCTTTAAGGACGTCCTCGACCGAGCGAAACTTGAGCCTAGAGACATCTCAGTCGTCGAAGCCCACGGTACGGGCACGCCTGTGGGGGATCCCGCTGAGTACCTGGTCCGTTGTTGCTGTGTGATTCATTCTGGTGGACGTTGCTGATTCGAGGCCTTTTCTGTCTAGAGCGTCTTGCAAGCACTAGGCGGATCACTCCGTGACGAACCACTTGCTTTAGGTTCTGTCAAAGGCCTGATTGGCCACACAGAAGGCGCTTCTGGCGTGGTCTCTCTGATCAAGATCATCTTGATGATGCAACATGGTTATGTCCCGCCCCAGGCGAGCTTCCAGACCCTAGCCCACAACATTGCCGCCTCGCCATCAGACAAGATAGAGATCGTGACCAAGCTGAGGGCGTGGGACGCGGACTACAGAGCCGCACTAATCAACAATTATGGTGCCTCTGGTTCCAATGCGTCTATGGTGGTCACTCCGCCGCCTCGGCGAGATCGGCCTGCTTCATCACCCATTCACGCCCCAGGCACCAAGCATCCATTCTGGCTATGTGGCCTGGACGACAGGGCTCTCGTTGCGTACAGCAAAAGACTACGCCACTTTATAGCCGACAGGACGTCGTCGTCTTCAACAGCAGCTATGATTAGTGTAGCCAACCTGTCGTTCAACGTTTGCCGCCAGTCCAACCGCCATCTTGAGAGGGCTTTCATGTTCAACTGCAGCAGTCTGGACGAGCTCAATGAGAAACTTTCTACCTTCATCGATGGGGATGGCAAAGTCGGATCCGTGTCGACAAAGACACTCACAAGGCCGCGGCCGGTGATTATATGCTTTGGTGGGCAAGTGTCCAACTTTGTGGGCCTCGACAGGAAGATCTATGACAGCGTCAAGATCCTTCGCAACTACCTTGACCAGTGTAACGCTGTCTTCCTGTCGATGGGCCTCGAGGGCATCTTCCCGGCCATTTTCCAACGGGAACCCATCGACGACCCGGTTTGCCTCCAGACGGCCCTTTTTGCGGTGCAGTACGCGTGTGCTAAGAGCTGGATGGATTCGGGCGTTCAGGTGGAAGCCGTCGTTGGGCACAGCTTTGGCGAACTGACCGCTCTCTGCATTTCGGGCGTGCTGTCACTCTGGGACGCGGCCAAGATGATCGCGGCCAGGGGCAAGCTCGTGCGGGATATGTGGGGTCCAGATAAAGGGGCCATGTTAGCTGTGGAAGCTGATTTGGACATGGTCAGATCCGTCATTGAGTCACACAACCAAGCTACTGTCGATAATGACCTCCCCATCAGCATCGCTTGCTACAACGGCCCTCGGAGCTTTACCTTGGCCGGATCAACCACATCCATGGATAAACTCGCCGAGACCCTGGCGGGCAGTTCCGTGTACTCGCCAACGGTGAGGGTCAAACGGCTGAACGTCACCAACGCCTTCCATTCGGTTCTGGTGGAGCCACTCATGGACGAGCTGGATGCCATCGGTCGCACCCTTACCTTCCGGGAACCGAGTATCCTCCTGGAGAGGTCGACCGAAGAATTGAGCTTGGAAACAACGCCAGAGTTCGTCGCTCAGCACATGAGACAACCCGTCTTTTTCGAGCATGCCGTAAAAAGGTTAGCGGCGCAATACCCAGACGCAGCTTGGATTGAGGCCGGGTCGGCCTCTACAATTACCAACATGGCAAGCCGCGCTCTTGGATCGCCCGCGACTTGCCACTTCCAGTCGCTTAACATCACCTGTGATCATGGCATGAAGAGTTTGGCCGACGCCACTCTGGCGCTCTGGAAGGCTGGGGTTGACACCGCGTATTGGCCCCATCATCCCGGCCAGACATACGAGTTTGACCACTTGTTCCTCCCGCCTTATCAGTTCGACAAGGTGAAGCACTGGATGGACCTGAAGAAGCCGCAGAAAGGCCTGCTTCAGCTTCCAGCATCTGAAATGGAGACGGCAGAGGCGAGAGTCCCCGTCGGGCTGTGGTCATTCATCGGCTATGAGGACGACAAGCAACGCACCGCCCGCTTTGTAGTCAACACCGACAGCAAGAAATATCACGACTTTGTCTTGGGTCACTTGATTGCCGAGACCGCCCCGATCTGCCCCGCCACGCTTGAGGTCGACATGGTCATCGAAGCCCTGATGAGCATCCGGCCAGAGCTCAAAACGGACGGCATGCAGCCTACCATCCAGAACATGCAGAACCACTCACCCATCTGCGTCGACCCTTCGCGGCAGGTTTTCATCGTCTACAAGGTCAGCGACGTCCAAGGACATACATGGGAGTGGAAAATGACGAGCTCCCCGGCCCAGGGCCCGGGGCCCACGATGGAACACGTGAACGGTAGCATCGTCTTCCGCTCGCCCGACGACCCCGGGTACCAGGCCGAGTTTGATCGCTACGGGCGGCACTTTACCCATGAACGTTGCCTTTCTGTGCTCAACTCAGTCGACGCCGACGATATAATCCAGGGTCGCAACATCTACAAGACCTTCGCTGAGATTGTCGACTACGGTGAACAATACCGTGGCCTGAAGCGGCTAGTCGGGCGCGGCAATGAGTGTGCTGGCCGGGTTTTGAAGCGCTGGACGGGGGAGACATGGCTTGATACTCATCTCGCCGACTGTTTCAGCCAGGTGGGCGGCATCTGGGTCAACTGCATGACCAGCCGCGCGCCCGACGACATGTACATTGCGAGCGGGTGCGATCTCGTCATGCGATCTCCAAAGCTCCGCTCCGAAAGCCCCCGTCCTGAAACGTGGGACGTGTTCGCTACCCATCATCGGGTGTCCGAGAAGCTGTATGTGACGGATATCTTCACCTTCGACGGCACCAGCGGCGAGTTGCTAGACGTCATGATTGGCATCAAGTATGCCAGAGTCTCCAAACCGTCGATGCAGAAGATACTCGCGCGGCTGTCACCCGGTATTTCCGTACCACCACCTACTGGCTCGGGGGCCACGCTACTAATCCATAACAACGCGAGCCGGGAGCCCATGGAACCATCCGGGGTTGGCGCAGCAGTGCCAACAGCACCCGGTGCCACCGTCTCTGGATCTTTCAATACCGGTACCGTAGAAATATCAAAGAAACCGTCAGGCAATACCAAAGCGGACATCAAAAGACAGGTGCGGGACCTGCTGGCCAACGTTGCCGGCATTGAAGCCGCAGACATCTCAGAAAGCACCGTGCTCTCTGATATTGGTATCGACTCACTGATGGGCATGGAGCTTGCCCGGGAGGCCGAGGCTGTCATGAAGTGCACCCTGTCTCCCGACAAGCTGATGGAGGCATTTGACTTCCCCTCTTTTGTCGATTGTGTGATATCCGCCCTGGGCATCACTGTTGACGGCCAGGAAGAAGAAATAGAAGAGGAGCAGGAACAGGCGCAGGCAGAAGGGCTAGAACGGCAAAAGGAAGTTGAGTCCGAACCAGGGAGCAAAGACGAGTATCGTCCATACAAGGCGCAGGAACCCTCGTGGGGCCATTCCAGTGGCACTTCCACTCCTCCATCATCTCTCGATGATGATCTGGACGAGCTGGCTTTGCCCGTGGGGGCGGTCCTGGAGTCCTTCGGCAAGACCAAGCATCTTACCGACGAGATGATTCGCCGGTACAAAGTCGACACATTTGCCAATGTCATCGCTCCAAAGTCGACCCAGCTCTGTATTGCGCTGACGCTTGACGCCTTTGAGAAGCTCGGCGTGTCGATCCGGGCCCTAAAGTCAGGTCAGGTGGTACCTCGAATCAACTACGCACCCCAACATCAGAGACTGGTCGACTACTTGTACCGCTTGCTAGAGAACGAGGCCAGGTTGATCGATAGCACCAAGGGCGGGGAACACGTCCGCACGGCGGTATCGCCACCTAGGAAGTCAAGCGCGGCCTTGTTGCAAGACCTGGTCCGCATGTACCCCGACTGGAGCAATGCGCAGAAGCTTACGCACTTCGCGGGGTCCAGGCTGGCTGACGTGCTGGAGGGTAAGACGGATGGCATAAAGATTATCTTCGGCAGCGACGAGGGGCGCGCCTTGGTGGGCGGTCTGTACTGCGACCACGTGTTTAACAAGATGAACTACCAACAAATGGCCGATTGCCTCGAGGATCTGGTCTCCAAACTGCCGGCCGATCAGGGCCCTCTGAGGATCCTGGAACTGGGAGCGGGAACGGGGGGGACCACTCAGTATGTGGCGCCTATGCTAGAACGGTTACAGGTCCCCGTGGAGTATGTGTTTACCGACATATCACCATCAATGGTGAGCGCTGCCAAAAAGAGGTTTGACAGGTACGCTTTCATGAGGTATATGGTCCACGATATGGAGAAGCCCGTGTCGGCCGAGCTTCTCGGCACCCAACACATCGTAATAGCCAGCAACGCCGTCCACGCAACGCGTGACCTCGTCAAGACGGGCACCAACATCCACAACGCCCTGCGTCCCGACGGGTTCCTGATGATGCTGGAAATGACCGAGATTGTCCCTTTTGTGGATACCATTTTTGGCCTGCTGGAGGGGTGGTGGCTGTTTGACGACGGACGGCAGCATGCCATCACCGGCCCCGAGGGCTGGGAAAGAGCTATGCGTAGTGCTGGATTTAGCCATGTCGACTGGACCGATGGCCACCTGCCTGAGAGCAAGATCCAGAGAGTCATTGTTGCCATGGCTTCCGGCCCGGCGCAGGCACGGCTCCCTCCGCCGGCCCCCCAAACCCCACAGGCTGCGGAATCCGGGCCAGGCCTAGCCAGCCGAGAAGAAAACATCTCGGCTTACGTCGTAAAGTTCAGCGCTGGCTTTGGGGCTCCATCGGCGCTTCCGCCCACCCCGGGCGTTCTCGAGGATGGGAAATTGCAATGCGTGCTCATCACCGGCGCCACGGGAAGCCTCGGCACCCATCTAGTCAAGGCGTTTACCGAAAGAGCGGATGTCGGAACCGTCATTTGCCTTAACCGGCCCGGGCCGAGCGTCGCCGTTCCACCCGAGACGCGACAGCTGGAAGCGATGGCCTCACGGGGTGTTACAATCAGTGACGAGGCCCGGGCAAAACTTTGCTTTATTGAAACGGACAGCTCCAAGGCTCGCCTAGGTCTCGGCGAGGAAGAGTACGCCGCACTAGCTAGGCGTGTCACGGGGATTCTGCACAATGCCTGGCCCATGAGTGGCAACAGACCCATCAAAGCCTTCGAGCCTGCCTTCCACTCCCTCCGGAACCTCATTGATCTCGCCCGTGAGGCTGCCGGTAGTCAGCAGAAGATCCGGTTCCAGCTCATTTCCTCTATCGGCGTGGTGGGTCATTATCCTCTATGGAGCGGGGGGACCAGAGTGCCTGAGGAACGGATGGAGGCTCGGTCTGTGCTTCCCAACGGCTACTGCGACGCCAAGTTCACTTGCGAACGCATCCTGGACGAGACTCTCCACAGGTACCCGGAGTACTTCGATACCATGTCGGCCAGGCTCGGCCAAGTGGCTGGGTCCAAGACAAGCGGGTATTGGAACCCGGTGGAACACTTTTGTTTCATGGTCAAATCTTCCAAGAACTTGAGGGTGCTCCCGCAACTTGAAGGGGTAAGTGTTACCCAGGTGCCTCCGACCGCTATCAACGCCCTTGGATGGGGGGACGGCCCGGTTAACCCATGACTAATAATCTACAGAACCTCACCTGGTGTCCCGTGAACGACATGGCGGCAGCCCTCTCGGAACTCCTGCTTCTCCCCACCCGGCCGCAGCCAATCTACCACATTGACAACCCTGTGCAGCAACCCTGGAGCGAGATGGTGCAGATGCTGGCCAAGGCGCTCGATATTCCCCAGTCTAACATCATCCCCTTCGATGACTGGGTGGCCCGGGTCCGTCGTTCCCCCTTGGCACCCGAGACGGACAACCCGGCTGCCCGCCTGATCGACTTTCTCGAGTTCCACTTCCGACGCATGTCTTGCGGCGGCCTCCTTCTTGATCTCTCCAAAGCCTGCCGTGACTCGCCGGCCTTGGCAGCGGTGGGGCCGGTGGATGAGGATGTGGTGAGGAAGTACGTCTCATCTTGGAAAAAGATGGGCTTCTTAGCTTAGGCTAGGTAACGTGGAACGTCTGACGACGTTCAGGGGGTTCGAAATGCCCAGGTGGGGGAAAAAAAGGCCATCGGCAAGGTTTAGACACTACCTAGCAGGTCCACAGAATCCTGATGGTTCCTGTTGGGATTAGAAAAGGTTGCCTCCAGTGTTACAACTGGTAGAAATACAAAAGACCCTGACAGAATCTCGTAGTTTAATGTGACCTCCATAAGCTAGATCGATGTTTTGAAGCGCGGAAGGATATTTCTGCACCGTGACCTGAACACTTGCACTACAAATGAGTGAATGACCCACGCTTCTGTCCTAAATATGTTGCTTTATTAACCAGGTCACAGGTGTAGAGAGGCTGCGGAACACATAGAAAAGCGACTTATCTGTTGATCGCAATGTCTCTGTTGGGAATCTAACAAACTAAGCTGCGGCGATGGATCCATGTGGGTTAAGCCTAGGTACCTACACTGGCCAGAAATGTGTACGTGGTCTGGAGAAGGTGGGCCTGGAATACCGGCGCCCGCAACAGTCACACCATGCCGAAGGGAGGTGGCCCGTAGGTACCGAGACAGCGGTGTAGATTTGTGGGTATGAATGGATAGAGCAGATAAAAAAGGCTTAGGGAGAGCATTGACATCGATATCCGAACCGGTTTTTTATGAGAAGGGCAGCAGAAGAGAGCAAAGTACACTCGGCGTTGGCTGGAAGTGATTGAACCACAGTTTGTAAAGGCATGCGAGGGCATTCCAAACAGAATAAAGTGAGGTAGACGGCCATATCCTGGGAACCCGAGGAAATGGGATTCCAACCAAAATATATGAAACACTCGTATTTAGCTCGCCCGATGAATCGGCCGAGCCGGGGAAGCACGTTGATCATAAGAAAAGTGGATAGGCAGGTATGGCCTGCCTTCTATAACTAAAAGGGCCCGAGGGGCCTTACGGAGTAACCGTACCTTTTCGAGGTTGAGTGGTTGAGTGCGTTGCACCACTTTTAGCATGTCTTAGCCCCTGCAACGCACCGCAAATCGATATCGTGCTGACCGGTTCCATCCATTTCCAGACGGGGCCCGGAAAATGTCGATGCCGGTGGTTGTACAGACCAAACGTTCTCCAATCATCTAATCTCTACGTAGGTAGGGGTGGCTACTAGGCATGGGATGGAGGCGGACCTCGACAACACATCCCTGATACCGCTCGTCGGTGATCCATGGCGTAATCCTCTGGCATTTTCGAATTGCCGATGGCCGATGTTGAAACCATGTATTCCCAGTTTCGAGGGTAGGATCTACGCTTCAGCTTCAGACTTCACTGCTTTACCATGCACGCAGTGGCCCGCCGCCGAGATTGCTCAGTTCCGGTGGCGATTGTCGGCTTGTCGCTAGTGTGATCCTATCTGCGAGACATACATCAGCGATGCTGCTTTTGACGATAATACTGCGTACCAGGCGTTCGGATTCCGGTGCTTCCGTGACTTGTCCGACTTTTGTCTCTCGACAGGTTTGTCTGGAGCCGCCTTTCTTTTGCCGCCCGAACCAGTACTGTCCGGTTCCGCTGTGGGCGAACTAGGAAGCTATCTCGTGCCTGAAACCCTTCCTTCTTCTGCGCACACTTCGGCGGTTTCCGTTTTGGGGGCACCTCAACATCTTATGCGGTTGCACCCAGCGCTTGGGCAATGGAACCCGAATCATACGATGAGGTGGGCGTTTCGATTGGAATCCAGCAGAGCAGACGACTTGCCTGTGAGAGGTGCCGCGGTCAGAAACTCAAGTGCAAAAAGTCCGATATTCCCGACTGCTGCCAGCGTTGCAGGAAGGCAGATGTGCAGTGCAGCTTTGAGCTAGCACTCCCACCTGGACGAAGACGACGACGACGACCTCGTGGCGGTCCTCCTTCCCAATCGGCTAAAGCCGAGTGGGCGGCGGCGTCTGCAGCAGCCGCCATGGCTGCGGTGGCGGCGACGACGGACGCTGTGACGTCTAACCCCAACATGAACAAAAGCTGGAACCCGGCCATGGACGTCACAGCTGTGCAGCCCTATGTTAGTGAGAGACCGGCTTCTCGCTGCTCTGCAACCGCCCCTAGCGACCCGTTTGAGGACGACGGCGTCATAGATAGCCTGCTCAACGCCGACGATGCGTTGGCGGCTGGGTTTGACCTGTCATTCGGAGACCAAGTCGCAGCCTGGTCTGCGGCCTTGACGGGCGATGGGATCAAACCTTGGGACGGGATTGTCATGATGGACCATTCACACCACGCCATGGCTGATTCTGCGGATGACCCCACGACGGTTGGGGCCGTTGAGTTGAGACCGACAGCCAGACATCCACCGAGCTCGCCACCATTCCGCTCGCAACCACACCTGACAAGTTCGCCGGCTTGGGCCCACACGTCGGGGCCTCGTGAACACAACCAATTCCAAGCCGCCAAGGGCAATCTGGGTGGCCTGGTACGGAGGGCAGCCGAACTCTGTGACAATATGTACGAGCTCCGCGTAAGGTACCACGACGGCCACAGCAAGCTGGACCCGCCCGGCCATTTCCCGATACACATGTCGGGGGAGGTGCTTCAATCAGCCGATGCTTTCCTCCGCCTACTTCACTGTTTCTTCTCGGATGAGCACGGCGGTTCTTCAACCCCAACTCTTGCGTCTGATCCGCCCCCGTCGTCACGCACATACCCATCCTCACTGGTGCCAGAGCAGACGCGGCGCGTCGCTCACGTCGCCGACAGGCCCGCTGCCCTGACACTGATCGCGAGCTACCGGCGACTCCTCGACCTGTACTTGCTCTACTACCAGGGTGTCTACGAGTACGTGCGCGCCACGGATTCGGCCCGCCGCCGAAACCAGCCCATCTGGAAGGACTTAACGGTGGGCGGCGCACCGCTCCGCGACTTTGGCGACCTGCACATTAAGCTCGTCATGCAGGCGGCGGCGCGCGTGCTGGAGGACATCGAGGGCGCCTTGGGCCTCTCGGAGGGATGTCGTGTCAGCCGTAGGTCGCTGGTTGAAGGTGACGGCGGCGGGGACGGGGTTCTAGGCACAGTCGTGACGTCACGCTTCGTCGAACAGTGCATTACCGAGGGGACCACCGGTGGCTCTGAGCAGGGACCGAGTATCACGGCCCGCATACGTGACATGGCAGCCGGCCTAGCGGGCCTGCTGGATGCGCCTGATCCAATCGAGCGCTCCAGCCACTCGCATACATAAGTAGGGAGAGCGAAGTATTTATGCAGAGGGGCTCTCGTGGTCGGCGTCACCAACGTGCCTGAGGTTTTGCAACCGCGCTGACATAAGGTGTTCCTCGTTGTTCGCGGAGTCCTTACGAAACCCGATAGAAATGGGATAGATAAACAGCCAGGAGAAGGGGTGACGGGGCTTTCAACCCCCCAAAAATGGCGTTCGGGGCCGCAAAACGAGTACAAACAGACATTTCTTGTATATACAACGGGGAAGCCTAAGATAGATGGTTTGCCTGGCACATTATTACCGCCAACGAAGAACACGAAATCGTTGTTTTCATAACACAAGCGATTATCCTGTCCCAAGGAGAATGTTACACTCAATGGATATCACCATGAAAACTAGCAGGCAGTCATTAGTTACCTAAGGTAAGAAAGTTTGAAGTTTATCACAGTGGAGCCAGGTGCCTATGTAGGTTAAGGTATGTATTACCTTCCTTACCCAGGTGGGTAGGTACATAGGTCTAGATATTCGTTGTTGGGAAGATTGGTATTAAGCTCAAGGCGTATTAATCACTTGGCTCTGTGAATAATAACCGAGTGCTATCTCATCCATCCCGTGCCCAACTAGAAACCGCTGTATGACAGATCAAATATTCCCAATCGATTCGACATCTGAACCATCGTTGCTACCATTGACCGTTTACACCCCTGCGGTTACTGTACAAAACACATGGCGTCACGCGCAATAAGATCGCTTGGAACGCCAGCAATGTTAGATTCGACTAAACTTATAGCAACCTTACTTAGACACCGGAGTCATCCTGCACAAACGTCTTGGAGAGAGACGATTCGGACCATGCCCTGCAGCCCGCTCTAACCTCGTCTAGGCCGCCGAGGTATCCTTCGTCCCAGGCCTCGTCCCTGCGGCGGATCAATATTTGCGCTGTCAGCCCCGAACTGGCGTGCGACGCGATATGGCAGTGCAGCAGCCAGGCGCCGGGGTTGTTGGGGCGGAATGCCAGCGCCACAAAGCCAGTGTGGGATAACATCACCGTGTCGCGCCTGGGCGGGTTGTCGTAATTGAAGAACCCAGGCCCGGTCACCGGGTCCCATGGGACCGTCTCCTGCGCTAGCACCGCGAAGTCGGTGCCGTGAAGGTGCAATGGATGGTTCGATCTAGGCGCATTGTTGTTAGCGGTGGTTTTAAGCGACGATTTAGTAGAGCTGGAAGACTGGGCCTAGGTGATACGTACGCGAGGAGCGGGTTTCCGTGGATGATCAGGTAAATGAAGCCCATGTCGTAGTCCTCTACGAAATATAGTTAGCGCAGGCTTCACCGACCTGATAGAACCTGTCAAAAGCCAGGCAAACCGGCTGTGATCTTAGGAACTAGAATTACGTCGGGTAGACTGGGAAACCTACCTTGGGTAGCAACATAGTTAACGTTGTCCAGTGCATAGTCAGGGTTTAGGATGGTCGGTTTGCTGAAGTCTAGCCACATCGGGTGCTCGCCTAGCGTCCAGTGCATGTACCAAGGGGGACCGAGATGGCTGGTTAGGTTTGCTTGTTTAGTAGCAGTATAGTTGAGGACGGACGTTGGGTGTATGTCAACCTTCCACGGAACTATAGGGTGAAGAAGGCGAGCGGACACGTCCAGGCAGGTCAGTTCGAACGGCATTGGTCGGTCAATCGTAGGAAGCCTTTCGTCGGCGCCATCGTAGTGTACGATAGCCGTCCTGTTATCAGTAATAGCGGCATTCCAGCCGCCGCACTCGGTACCGGTGCGGATCCAGTAGCTAGCGTCATGTCTAGGTTCCAGCTTTCCTTCGACTACGATAGTATACCGCTGGCCGGGGCTGATGGTAAGTGACGGTACTGTAACGGGCTCGATGGCAACCAGGTCGTTAGCGATAATGGTTAGGTTGTGCCCGTCGATAGAAAAGATAATAGGGTAGTTGAAGCCAGTATTCACGAGTTGCATCCGGTGCTTTTTGCCAGGCATAAAGTTCGTCTCCCAGTACGATCCAGCACAATTGTTTCCGGGCACAGTACCGCTGCAGTTGAAGTGCCCATGGCCGTTCACCAGGACGCTGTCCACAAAAAACGCATTTCCGGGCATCTCCATAGCGGCGAAGCCGTTAAAGGCGGTGTCATGCATCCAATCCGTGAGTAATACTGGGCCAAGGTCAACATCCCAGTCGTAGCTAGACGGGCCGTGAATTACTAGCGGGCCGACGACGCCGTCGGCATACTGCATCGAGTAGTGGCTGTGATACCAACTATGACCGTACTGCGTGGCCCGAAACTTATAGGTGAATGTATCTCCGGGTGCGATCGGGCATTGCGTAACACCGTTCACGCCATCCATGTGGTTTGTGTTGAGCTGCCGCAAGCCGTGCCAGTGAACTGTAGTGCCGTTTCCTGCATATGGCCAAGTCAATTCGCCAGGCCTTCACAGACCCAGGCCTACGCTCGCGGGCCGTCCTCACCGAAGTGGCCCTTGTTTGTGACGTGTACAACAATTTCATCCCCCCAACAAGCCTCGATTAAGGGACCAGGATAGGTGCCGTTGAAATACTGGCCGTTTGATTTGGGGTGACCATCAGGCGCGAGCTGCAGGAGGTCAGCGTGCCGTTTAAAAGATGAACTACGAGTCTACACTGCACAGACCTGAGGATTGTCCCCAACCTCGAGCCAATATTCTCTCGTCACCCCGGGAGGGTACTCCTCTTCATCTGGATAAGGGTCAACGAACAATTCATGGTCTCGGGGGAGAAACCAAGGCTACTCACAGTCGGTCAAAATGTCAAACTGTGAAACGGATTCGTCATTGCTCTCCGTGTTGTCTTTTCGAATCCAGCAGTCTCTGCTTGTCGGGGTGTTACATGACTGCCAGTCATTTGGATATTGGCACCCGTTCGACAAGGACAACCCCAGCGGGCGGTAGATGTCCAGGAAGCCCACCGAAATTGCCAGCGCAAACCGGATTATCGTCTTCATCCAGCCCATCGTTCTTCAAGTTTATTTTTAGTTGATATTGAGGCCGTTCTCCGCCCCGCGTCTTGCCTGCAAGGAAGACCATCTACGGGGTATCTTACGAAGGCGCATCAAAACCCAGTTATCCAGGACCAGAACCTCAAATATCCAACCCCCAAACCCCACGGATTTAGCGATCAGGGAAACACAAGCCTTCTCGCATAGCTTCCCAGCCTGTGTAGACAAGGTCGACCCGACTGCTGCCGAATGTGGCTTTCACATAGGCCCAAAAATGTCTCGGAGGCTAACATGATCCCTACGGAACCCCCACTCAGGCTCAAGTCTTCGGAGTCCTTGACGGACTCGGATGATCCCCCTACATAGCCTTCCCGGCTGTTTGGAACCCGCAAGTTCCTTCGGAGATCGCCCTTCGGCGGGTTCAGGTCAGAATCCCGAGTTCTATTCAACCTTATTGGTACACCGTTTATGCACATGGACAGTCGGTCGGGCAGGGAAACGATTACATGTCTCGGGCGGCCCGGATTGCCAGTTAGCCGCTGCTTCCACAGACGCCCTAGGAACGCCGATCGAGGATATCTAGTTAGTACGTAGTCCTAAGAAGTAATGAAAAGAACTTAGGGCTCGACCAGTTCCTGTTTGTCACCGCCGCTACAGTGCTTATCCGGTTCAACCACCATGCGTCCCCGAACAAGACAACTCTTTTGTGCCGCCGTGGCCATAGTTGCTGTTGCGGCGGCGTCTTGCTCGGCCCCGTGCAGTTCCAGCGCCGAGCTGCCACTACCCGTCAGGACCGTCTACCAGTTCGACTCTGAGACCTGGATTGAGAACCTTGCGGTGCGGCCAAACGGTGACCTCCTTCTCATTGTTGACGAAAATGTCACCTTCCCGGAACACACTGTTGCGCTTTACCGACTCACTGACCCCGTGTCACCGGAGCCTGATCTGTCCCTAGTACACGCCTTCCCCCTTGGCACGGTTTTGGGGATTGCCGAGATTGATTACGAAGTCTACGCGGTGTTGGCCACGAACTATACCGGCAACTTTGCTGCCATTCCTGGAACGGCGAAGCTGTTCACGTTTGACTACAACAATGGCGACCAACCGAGCACGAGGCAGGTGGCTACCATGCCCAACACCACCATGGGCGCCGACGGCCTCGCGGCCTTACCGGGCTACTCAGATACCGTGCTAGTGGCCGACATGTACGCGGCTCTCGTGTGGGCCGTCAACATCACCACGGGCACAACCAAGATCTTCGCGCAGGTACCCGAGATGGCCCAGATCCATAACCGGACCAACATGGGCATCAACGGGATACGTGTGTTCCGCGGCCATCTGTACTTTACAAACAGCGACCTCCAAACAGTGTACCGCGTGCCACTGGACGGCTGTGGCGCGGGGGTAGACGCGGAATCCAGGGCCGAGATGGTAGCCAACCTGACGTCCCTGTCGCCCGTCTTCATTGACGACTTTACAATCGGGAGGGATGGCACCCTGTGGGTCACGTCCAGCGGGCCCCAAAACGTTGTGGTGGCGGTACGGCCAAACGGCCAGGGCGGCTTCCGGGAGCCTGTGGTGGCCGCCGGAGCTATAAATAGCACTGCAGTCCAGGGAGACGTGGGTGCCGCGTTTGGGAGGGGCCCCTCGGACCGGGACGTCTTGTACGTTGTGACAAACGGTGGCCTGTGGGGGGCTGGACTGGGTCTGAATCAAACAGCGACGGAACCCGGGAAGGTTGCTGCGGTTGATACTAGGTGCTTCTAGTGCAGTCCCCGCAAATAGAGAAAATGATACGGATACCTATTCACATTGCGGTATAGCGACATCAAGGGGCTGTCAATGTGAAGGAAAGGGTTGGCATATGATTGATAGTAATGATGAAGTCCATTAATGTCTTTAATATCGACAAAATACTAGCCTCCGGCGTTCAAAAATATGTCACGAAGACCGCAGACGTAAGATATGTATAGGTTGCTAACTTTCCAACTGCGGCGTCCGAGAGGAGAGATACTTGAAAGCGAACCGCAAGGCAGTTTATCTAAGTTCGATCGCGGTGAGCACGGTGAACAGCCCCGCTAGTTGTGTTCGCCCTTTGGATACCCCGGGAAACGAGCCCGGAACTCGTTTGCGTAGTTAGCGCCAGACACTGTCGGGGCAATCAATGGACATGGCTAGATTAAGATGGTTCATAATGGAAAATCCGATCGCAGTATACCTGGTAGAAGCCTTCCACACGTTTGGGCACAGCCAGTATCCACATTCCAGATATGTTGAACCTACTATGGCCGTACTTCATACCTCTGCTATCTCAGATTAACATCTACAAAACATACACGAGCTTTCCAGCAGAAACACTCCCGCTCTTCAACTCGGACAGCCCGTCCGGCACACCTTGTAACCCCCCATGCCTCAAGTGCACGGATGGGCCTAACCTTATGCGGTCCTGGGACAACAAAGCGCCGGCGAGCTTCCAGAAGCGGGTAGCAAAGTCCAGGTCGGCAGAGTTGGCCTCACCCAGTGGACCGGCAAGATGCGTCCCTTCGCCAAAGGAAGAATAGCCTGAAGTCCAGCCATGTTGCACGTCGTGGCGGGGAAACGCGTCACCGATAGGTAGGGAGGCGGTATACCGAGCCACACTTGACCCACGCGAAGTCAGAGCATCAGCACATATACGGTGGCTGTTTCCCTCGGCGACGCAATCCAGAGCGTACATCAGTCCGTCGCGCGTAGCCGCGCGAATGGCCGGCCCGCAGGTCTCGACGTCATGGTAGTCGAACGTATCGTGCGCCCCGAGTGCCTTGACGAGTTGGAAGTTGCGTGGCGAGCAAGTCGTCAACACCCGGCAACCCGAGAGCCGTGCCAGCTGCAGGGCTATCATGCCAGTCGCTGTGGCGCCGCCATAGATCAACACCGACGGACCGACTTGTGGGGCTTGAAAATCCTCCGACCCCGAAAGGGAGGGCAGCGGCAGTCCCAGGGAACGGTACAGCGCTTGCTCGGGTTAGCATTGTATCAAATCTACCTACACACCTTACGACGTATCATGCCGTAAATATAACAAACGAGGGCGTACCTTGGCCACTAAAATTGATTCCGACAGCTATCGTCGCCGCTTCTGCATCACTGACGTGTTCGGGTACGCGCATCGACAGGGCACCCTTGAGGAGAGCGTACTGGCCGAACGCGCCACTGAACGGATCTCCGGGTTTCATGCCGTAGCACAGGCCGGCGACTCGGTCGCCTGGAACGTAGTCCTGATCGAGGTCCTCTCCACAGAAGACGACGCGGCCCGCAACGTCACAGCCCATCGTGTGCGGGCTACTCTCCCCAAACATGGCCAGTCGTTTATTGTCGGTCGGATTCAGTGCAACGCTCAAGACTCGGATCAATAGGTAGCCTGGGCGCACCGCTGGCACCGGCGTGATCGGGTCCAAGTAGAGTCGGTTGGGACCACGGGCCCTAACCGCCAGCATAGTTTCGGGCATTTTCGGAGCATCCGTCATATTGCCGAGGGGTAGACCGTGGTGTTGCTTTCTATCTTGCCGTTTGGGTTCGCCTGAAATGTAGCCCGAAGAGAATTTTGGGGCAAGGGGGCCAGGCACATTCTTATCCTCCGGATTCCTCCCAGTTCCAGTTCCGCTACAAACCCTTTTAGATTTTGACCAGTACATCTCAACGACTTTCAGTACGCAACCCGCTCCGAATGGATCCCATGACCTGGACGGAGACACAGCCTGGCCTTTGGCAGAGGCCGATTGGCGAAAATGAATCTATGATCAAGATGATCGGGGATGCGGGTCGGGGTTCGGGTAAGGATGTGTGGTCCATCTCGGCAACGGCATGTTTTGCTGCTTCTGTCGAGCCCAAGCCCTTGACCCAGGCCTTGCGAGACGGATGGACCGCCCTCCGCTTCCGCCACCCGTCAATTGCGACCACTACTGACGGCGACACCTTGCAATACCACGTCCCTGACGCCCAACAGCTGACGAGATGGTTGGATGAAACCTTCATCGTGGTACGCGGCGAGCCGAGCGTCGACAGGATTCTGGGCACGCTCCCGCCGCGAGCATTCGTATGCTGCTATTACCTGGAAGATGCCAGGGAGGTGGTATTGCAGCTCTCACATTGGCGCACTGATGGTATTGGGGCCTTTTATCTGTTGGGTGCCTTGTTTAACGCAACCATCGAGCACCTCACCGATGACCCATACCAGTTGGGGTGGGGCCAGGAGACAGTCCGGCTCGTTCCCAGCGTCGAGTGGGCTTTGAAACTACCAACCAGGCCAACTCAGGCCATCGAGATGGCCACCAAGGAATACCTGAATACTCTGGGTCATGCCCATGGTGCTTTGGGCATCCCATCGCAGCCCACGGCAGCTACACATGCGGCAAGATTACCCACCATCTGCTTCTCCGTAGATCAGACAACCAAGCTGCTATCAGCATGCTCCGAGCGCGGTATTCGCTTCGAATCGGCCCTACACGCCTCGGTGACGGCCGCAGCGTACTCCATCGCGGGACCCACCGCAGGGTCGGAGAACAAGCATCACACCAGCACCCTACGCCACAGCCTCCGGCCACATCTTCCCGCTCCGTACCACGGTGTGGCCGGCGCTGCTGGGCTCTACACAGCCGCATACTTTGTCAAAGTACCGGGCTCCCAGTCCTGGCTAGACAACGCCCGGTACTACGAGACCGAGTACGCTAAGGGCGCGGCCCCGGATCTGGTGTGTTCACGTCGCCAGTACGCGCTTGAAATGAAGGCTATCTTAGCCCGCGGGGCTTCGAATGCTCGAGATCCAGCGCCGGGAGGCCTGGACATGTCGTGGGTCCCCGGAGTGCAGGACCTCGTAGGTACCATCTATACGAACCCCACTGACGGGCGGTTCCTGCGGGTTGAAGGGGTGAGCATCGGCGTTGATGTTCTGTCACGGCACATCTACGTGTTTGCGTGGATGTTTAACGGGCGGATACAGTGTCGGCTGGCCTTTAACAAAGCTTTATACGACGAGGGCTTCGGCGATACCATATTGGAGCTGGTTTCGCAACACTTGACTTCCAATCTACTATCTCCGTGTACCTAGTCACGCACCTAGCTTCTTACCTAGGTAGATGCCAAAGTTGTAAACAAGAATTCCATTGCCGTCTAGCAGTTGCGACTTTTAGATAGCTGCAGTGAGCTGCGCAGTAATCTCTAGATAGCACGTCTAAACACCATCTCTTTGCGCGGAGGAAAGAAAGCGCGCAAATTCCGTCCTGGCCTCGGCAAGCATGTTATCCATGTCAAAGTGCCAGATTTTGTGAGCTCGCCATTCGATGTCCCGCAGGCATTTCTCCGGGTCGTTGCCGCAGTCGGGGTTGGCCCATTCGTACGTCTTGCACACCTCGCGCGAGCTGCGGACTAGCCATTGAGTGCGCTCCCGACGAACAGCATTGTACGCAGCCAGCGCCGCGGTCACCGTGGCGCCCTTTCTTCTCCACCCATCGTTGCCTTGCACAATGATATTCTCAGCGGCCAGTTCCAGCACCGTGGCCAAGGCCAGCGCGTCCTCAATGCCCATGCCGGCGCCGGCGCCATGATGCGGCGACGCCGCGTGTGCCGCATCCCCAGCAATGCATACACCTCCCGAGGCGTACGTCGGCGCCGGGTGCTCGTACATATCAAAGATAGCCCACTTGTCTAGCCTACCGCCATCATCCACCTCCGGCCCCAACAGCAGGCCGGTGATGGCGCGTACGGCGGGCCGCCAGCCAGCAAAAGCGGCGCGCACCTCGTCTCCGGTCGCCGGCGCCACCATTGCCCCCTGGCCACCCTTCAGCTTCCAATCACCGGGTGCGGCCGCCGCAAACGCGACGATGTTCATCAACGTGTGCTGCGCTACGGGGAAGGTGAGTAGGTGG
The DNA here is from genome assembly GCA_023383405.1 of Chaetomium cochliodes. Classification (NCBI taxonomy): domain Eukaryota; kingdom Fungi; phylum Ascomycota; class Sordariomycetes; order Sordariales; family Chaetomiaceae; genus Chaetomium; species Chaetomium cochliodes. The sequence continues at coordinate 1,086,118 of JAKWJL010000007.1, forward strand.
GCCCCCGGCCCGGTATGCATGCACTGGTTGTGCGCCTTCTCCTTGCCCAGCGCCGCTACCGCCCGCTCCATGCTGACCAACCCCCGGAAGGCGATTTGGTTTGCGAAGCTCGGATACGAGGCCGGGCTGTCCTCGCCCAGGAGCACTTGGCGGACGCGGGACTTGATGCCGTCACAGCCTATGACTGTGCGCCGATGGGAGGCGGGAGGAGTCTTGGTTAGAACTCGTGTCTTGAAGATTGCCATTGCGTAGATGAGGGGGACTTGGAGACACGCCTGGACCTACTAGCGTCGGCGGTGGCTATCGAACCATCCTCGAACTGGAGAGTAAACTCTTCCAGCTCCTCATCAAAGGTGTACGTTTCAAAGCGTTTCCCAAACATCACCATTCCCTTGGGCACATGTTTGACCATCTCGTCGAGAAAGTGTGCGCGATGACAGGCGTCGAAGCCCGTCGTGCCAGCATGCAGCTGGTAAAGCTGCGTCTCGCTGAGGTCGGCGTCGTCGTTCGTTTGGCCCGGCCCGCACCTATACCCGTCCACGTACGTGTAGTAGGCACTCTCATTCTTGGTCGAGACGGCCTTCATAGCCTCCAGGATGGCCGGGCTTAACTGTGCCATACACGCCTGCGCGTTGGTCGTGAAGGCTACGCCCGCCCCGATCTCGCGAAAGTTAGCCGCCTGCTCGTACAGTCGCACCGCTATGTTGCGACGTGCCAGGCCGAGAGCCGTTGCGACACCCACGATGCCGCCACCGATGATGGCGACCCGTATTTGCCCCGCTTTAGGGTTTCCATTGATGTTTGGGCTGTTCTTCATGATCGCCTCTTAACAGTGTAGAAGGTAGCAGCGGCTATTTGGATGGAAGTTGGGTTGAATTCTAGGAGTAGAGGTTGGCTTAACAGGGGACGGTGATCTTGTCCGTTGTACTATATATAGCATTGCTAGGAGAGCGTGATAAAAGCCACCTTGTGCGGTCCGAAGTATTCTCCCTTAATGAAAGGTAGGTATATAGTACCTAGGTACCCAAGATATATGTTCGATACCACTTCCTCCCCATTCGGTGTTTGACTGTTCTGGCAACCCCAGAGGCGGCCTACATGGGAGTAAGCCGGAGGTTTGTACCCTTGTTTCAGAGGACGGTTCATGATACATGCGGGTACCTGAAACCGATTCGGAGCATTATAGGGCAGTGCTCTCGGAACTGCGATATGGACGGGTGAAGAAAAATGACAAAAAATATGGGGCAACTTATTTGCTCAATGTGGACTGTTCCATACACAGGCCGGGCTTTCGGGCTGGCGTGCCTGGTCCTAGACCAAATGATGCAATAGCTGGCTAGCTCAGTATTTGCAGGTTGTAAGGTTGGTATATAGCTTTTCAGCTATTACAGGGAGCTGGAACTGAATCGCTAGACTTAACCAGGCACTTTTGATACCGGTGATATAAGAGTGATGATTGACTACCTCTACACGTATGGAAGAGACGCGGGTTGACTGAGGATCCGTGCGAGAGGGTCAGGGCGTAATCCGTTAAATAGGTAACCTTCTATGATATAGTTGGGCGGAACTGGAGATGGCAATCCGAAAAGTATACCTTGGTATAATCTACGTGCTAGGCACTAGGAATGGCAAAAACCTCTTCCATCCCCGCCCCAAATACCCGAACTAGGTACCAGTGCTTGGGGAGGGGGCGCCTCGCGCTACCTAGTCAGTCATCATTGAAGGTGCACGCCGGTTTCGCCACAAGAGTCTCGGACCACATGAACTCTAATTATTTTGACAACGCAACGCTCAGCAATTGATCTGGTGGCCTTGGTCCGGTGTTCAAAACCGGCTTTGCCTTACTCAAGGGGGATTGGGTGGTACCAGCTGAACAACCCCAGGGGATCGTACTCCCTCTTCAACGCCGTCAAGCGAGCGAGATTGGCATCAGACCAAATGGCTTTGGCAGGCTCATCACCATGAGAGAAACCCACATAGGTATTGAGACCATCTGGGGTGCCAGCTGTAGAGACCAAAATATCCCGCAACTTGGTGGGCAAGTCCTCGATGTCAGCCGCGGTTGTAGTGGTGTTATCTCCGTACAGAAACCCAAAGGTCCTTCGTTTATCCTCGTTAGCCATATCCTGGTTGCAGCTCCCATCGGGTAACGACAAGCAAGCCAGCTCAGGTAAAAGATTACACATACTGATAACCGACTGATTGCCGCCACGGGTACGCAGTGTAGTCCTGCGCCCGGGCAACAACCCCCTGGTTGGCGCAAAAGTATCCCCCGCCTCCGCTAAAGCTCATCTCGGGGTATTTGGTCAACATGTAGTCAAACTGCTCCGCGACACTAACATGCGTGTCAACGTCGATGGTGTTCAGAGCCACGCCGTACGTATCTCCTCGTACACCACCCGGGCTGCAAAGGTCTGCGGCAGGATTGTTGCCCGAGAAGTAGACGTTCCGGTTCAACCTATTCCATGGGATCTGGGTAAAGTTTCGGCGAATATCAGTGCCGATGTCTGCGATGAATCCAACATTTCGCCGCCCCTCGTCTTCCGACCCGGCGTAAACGGCATTCACTTTCAAGGTCGTCTAAGAGAAAGTGGGTCAGAGAATCTGTTACCGGGTTTGTGGGCTCTTGCAGAACCTACGGCATTTAGTATGCGGTTGAACCCCAGTCCAGTGGCCAGGCACAGGGGCGCCGGCATCACGGCTTCGATCCGATCGTGGAGTGCTTGGTAAACGGCCCTTATGCTGCTCATGGGAAACTCAAAATCGGCATTGAAGTTGGTACCGCCGGCGGGGGCGTCGTAAACAAGGTACGTCGCATTGAGGACGAAACCAAAGTTAAACCCGGCGCCCCTGAGCCCCCAGAACAATTCCGGATTCGAGCGTTCCGACACCTCGATCACGGTCGTGTTGGGCAACATCAGGCGAGCCGAGAGCATGCTGTCATGCATAAGACCATGAAGCCCTTGTAGGCGCCCAACGCCGGCCCCGAGGCTGGCGCCAACTATGCCGACACAGGATCCGCCTGCCACCGCTTTTTGATGCACAGTGCACGATTGTCAGCAAGATAACACGGGGGCCAGAAGAGCTTCTTTGGGGAGGGGGGGCACGTACGGAAGTTCTTGCCCGCGGTTTGCAAAGCGTCAGAAACGTCCTTCATGACAGCCGCGCCTCCGACTGTCATTGTGCTGGACCCCACGTCGACATCCACTTGCGAGAGCGCTGCCGTGTAAATCGCCAGCCCATCGATCAGCGTTTCCCAGCCTGAAGAGAAACCGTGACGAGGACCGATAAAAAGGAATGGGGTTCCAGTCGACGTGGCACAGGAAATCTGGATAGCACGCATCGGTCAGGGTCAGACGCATAAAGGTTTGTGGACGCCAGACTGAAATGTACCGAGGCTTTGACATCATGTTCGTTTGCAACGGCGGCCACAACGGCAAAGGTGGGCTGGTGATTGCGGTTCCATCTAACCGTGGCGTTCGCAAAGCTGTCGTCGCCACGCAGATACAGAGATCCCTCCGGAGAAAAAGAGGAACGGAGACAAGTGACTAGAGAGTCCGAATCTCTGGCGGCTAACGGACTGGCAGCACCACCGTTGAGGCCTGCGGCCAGTGCCGTCAAGAAACCAAGCAGTCCCATGTCGATGTGGGAGCAAAGGACGTTACAGAGTGTAGGGTAAAGCCCCCTTCAACATGCGTATCAGAAAGTTGTTTCCGGGGTTAGACAGGTCTGTAGTGGGAATCTGCATATTAAGACCAGGAATACGACAGCTGTGAGCCTGTGATCCGCCCCACTTCACCCCATGGCCGTTTTCGTGCCTTGCTGAAGCTAATCGGAAGGTTTCAGGCTTTCAGACCCCGAGGCACAGTTCTGACAACATCCTTCGGGTATAGAGGTTCAAGTAACGCCGTCATACTATAGTCTATGGCTATACTCCGGGTGCCTTGTCATGAGGCATGCACATAGATGGGTACCCTCGGCCATGCAATTTACAACGCCATCTTCTCGATTCCCGACTTTCCGGGGTGGCTTCTTGTCTTCCGAAGCCCCACATCATGTTTCAAAAGAAAATGCTCCGTGTCTCGTTAACTACCAGATGTTAGACTAGTTGTTGTAGAAGGCGAACCTACAGCCATTGCCCAATATAAAAGGCCGTATAACAATCATCCCAGACAACCTTCTACGTCGTCACCAGGAACTCTATTGGGAGAAGCAAAGACCGTGCTTCATACAGCCGACTCGATTTGAACTGCTACCGTCTCCTGCTCTTCCGGTCTTGCGTGACCGCCGCTCAATGTCTCGGACTTCGTCTTGCGCCGGACGTCATCCCAACCCATGAACAGAGCAAAGCCAATGGACGCCACGGCAAAGCCAGCTACCACGTAGAAGGTCTTGTCGATCGCGTACGAGTACGCCCGCAACAGCCCCCCGAGCTCGGGACTTCCCGCTGGGAGTAGGCCGCGCACGGCGTCTGCCCCTGTCCCCGAGCTGACAACGGCGTCCGGAGAGACCGAGGGAGCGAGGACCGGTAGGTCTTTTAGCAGGCTTTGGGTGAAGATAGTAGTAGCAACGACAACGGCAATAGAACCTGCCAAGTTCTGGAAGAAGATGAGAAGCGACATCGAGATGGCGACCAAGTCGCTGCCTAGGGCACACTGGATAGCTGTTATAGACTTCCAATAAGGGAATAAGCGTCAGCAGACTTAGATTTGGGCAACGGAAGTAAGGCGTAACCTAATGGAAAAAGCTAGGTAGCTTACCATTGTCAATGCAGCACCCCGGCCAATACCCTGGATCAGCTGATAGCCAACCCATTGTGATGTATTGGTATTAGGCCCGAATGTTGTTGTCAGACCGGCGCCCACTGCTATCATAAGTCCTCCGAATAGGCACCAGGGCACAAAGTAGCCCAGTCTCGATACTGTATGGGTCAGATTTGAGCTACCGCTACAAAGGTATAGGGGAAATAATGAGACTTACCGGCAACTCCAGACAAGATAATAAAGGCCAACTGGCTCATGATTCCCGGGAGCATGTACAGACCACTCCTTGTTGCTCCCACGCCCTTGACGGCTTGAAAATAAATAGGCAAAAAGTAGTTAGCAATGAAGACAATGAAGGACATGCTGAACATATGGCCGCAGCTTGACCAAACCTCTCGGCGGCGGATGACGGAGCCGGGAATTATGGCCCTGTCGCCAACCCTCCTTTCCCAAAGGACAAACAGAACGGCGGACGCTCCGGCGCCGCAGAAGAGGCCGATGACTAACGAGCTGCTCCAGGGGTATTTGGGATCCGATCCTCCAAACTGCAAAGCCGCTAGAAACATGGCCATGGCCGGCGCGAGCAGCGCAAAACCACCAAGATCGAGGCTGGATAGCATTCTGCGGACGAGGCCAAGAGAGAATGCATCTTGCCCCTTGATATCGGGAATGGTGTTAAAGACGATCAAAATTGCCGCGCAGGCACCGATGGGGAGGTTGATGTAGAAGCCTAGGTAATATGTTTTAGCTGCCATACCTAGCGGGAAGCAGCTTCGACGTACACCATCGCCACGAGACGTATTGAGTGAGCGCTCCCCCAATGAGCGGGCCCACAACCAGGGCCATCTGACCAACCCCCATCATGATCCCCGTGTGAACTATTGGCAACGCCACGTCAGAGCTATGAGGCAGGGAAAATAGGCAAGGGGTGGGCATGGTCTCTCACATGGTTGCTGCGCCAGGGGCACTGAAGTACCGACTATGGTCCACGCTCCATTCATAAGCCCGGAGGAGCCAGCCCCGGCAACGGCGCGGCCGGCGATCAGCATGGAAGAAGAATTCGCCAATGCGCAGATGAGAGAACCTATTTCAAAGACGAAGAGGAAGGTTAGGAAAACAAACTTCTTCCGGAAGAAGATGTACAATTTCCCCGCCAGAGGCTGCAGGGTGCCACTGCGCGGACGAAAAGTGTTAACAGCCTGTAGCATGTAAAACAACAATCTATAATGCCGTATAGCTTTGCAATGTTGGGAGTTGGACTCACGACACGAGCGTGTAAGCCCCTGCATACCAGCCAATATCCGCTGTTTCGTGTAAATCAGCAGTAATGATTGGTGTGGCAGTGCTGATGATGGAATTGTCTAAGTAAATCAGGAATATCGCTACTGTCATTCCAATAACAAGCCCGGCTAGCTTGTAGCCGGTGATATATTGCATATCAGAGTCTTGGTTGCTCCGTGGACTATCCCCGGGAGGTGGCACGACGGTGTCGGTACTCCTATTTTGAGCTAGGGAAGCAAAGGAGCTCGGCGTGGGATTGTCCTCCGGCGGCTCGTGGAGAAGGGTTTTGATACCAGACTTCTCTGACATGGTAGGAGAGCTGATCGTTTGTGCGTCGCCGTCGTCTTTGTAGATACGGACGGACTGTCGCTTAGACATGTTGATTATCGATCACACGTACTTGGGCCGTTGACACGAATAAGGAAGGCGGAGAAACATATGGAGTGGCAGGAGAGTAAAGATCGAACTAGCACTATTCCACTATTATCGGTGATGCCCCATCGCCCTTCTCTGGTGTATACCAAGGACCCCCGAACTGCCACAACTCGGACATTGGGGCCCCTCACGGTCGGAGCAAACCGTGGGTATTGTCGGGCATTTAGCTGCGGGACGCTGCAGTCCAACGATCGGTTGAACCGCCGAAATTGTGCGTCGTTCCGAGCTCCGACTACCCGGTCTGCTTTCCGTCACCAGTTCAGTCTGCCTGCTCGCTATCCTTTGCGGGGTCAGCACATATCAACCCCCATTTCCTTGGCAAGACAACTTCCGATGCCGTCCAACAAGCTGGAAACTTGATCCACAGAATAATATGCTTCATTGTAGTCCACAGACAGGGTCAAGCAGTCGCGGAAGGTCCATATATATAGGGTCGGTTGTCTGCCGAGGATAGTGCTACCGAGATGGAATGCTTCCACCTGAATAACGCCGTGGTCAGCGCGTAGGTATTTGTCGTCAATTACGCCCAGGCTGCTGACTGTCACATTGCTCGCCGGCGGCCTAGCCCCTGATGCCGCCAAGTCGGCCAATGTCTCGCCGTGGATCCGGTAGATAGACCGGAGAGCGTCCATGTATGATGATGGATCCCAGTCCCCCCGGTACCCGCTAGTAAGCTGCCGGCACCAAGACTCGAAGTCGTCTCCCCGCTGCAGGGTGTGTGTGATACCTGTCACGTACGTGCCGCACGCATAGGTGCTCGCTGTTCCGGGAAGAAGTGGGCGGAGATCGACAGAGACAACAGTGCTGTAAGAATCACAGTACGTATCAACCGAGCAGTCATTAGTTTCCTTACTGCCCAGCACCGAAGCGGCACAGGCGGCATGCACCGTAGCTGTGACTGTGAAGCCACGTGTTTTGCAGGCCCGAATAAATTGTTCTGACTGATCCTTTGTAAAAGTGACCGTCTGGCACCGGGAAGCCTTCGGAGGATCGGACTTGTCGCCCTTGTATAGTAAGCCCGCGGACGGGTACGCGGTGATGAAGTTTCGCTGGCGTATCTCTTCGGCTGTGGCCTCAGTTTTGGGGGTGGGTATTGTGGCGGATCCGTACGCGTCCTCTAGACTGATGGGGAGGCGCTCATACTCCAGTTCTCGGCTTGGTGACTCCAAGGATTCTGGCATGGTACCTTCCGCAAGCCGAGCCAGAATGCTGAACAGTCGGTCGAGCACCATGCAGGCACCGAGTGCATCAATCCGCCAATGGGAACAGTGGAAGAGGACCTCGGAGGACCGCGACACGAAAACCAAGCATGGGAGCTTCCGGAGATGTAAGCCAGTCACGATATGACGCGCCGCATCGGCCTGGTCGTCGATCCAAAACGTATCGTTGATCCACAACTTGATGTTGGCGGTAGTGGCCTCGAGGTACGTCTTCTTGCCGCCATCCTCGTATACAGCCAAACCCGGGAAGTCAAAGCGTAGCCTAGCCCACGCTTGCATGAGCTTCTCGCCCAGCAATGGGCCGGGCCCAATACCTGCATGGTCAGTTATGCGGATGCGACAGATAGCGTAGACGGAGCCGTGTTCCCGATAGTGCCGCTTGAATGCTTGTGACATCTGGTAAAACACTTTCTCCGCACCATCGTACTCATCCCTCCACGTTCCCGCGTCTGTTTTCGCCCAAACCATTTCCTCAGTCTTAGCAAGATCAGCAAAGAGATTTACTGCGTGCGGAGTTCCAATAACGGGCGACCCGTCCTGTTGAACTTCGGCTTCCGCAGTGTCCTTAAAATGTCATCTTACGAGTGCGGAGTCCGACCGCAGCCGGCGGGTTTACGGATAGGGGGTAAAGTCTACACCGACCGAGCGGACGTATGCGTGGTCGATCAGAGATTTCGATCAGAGATTATCCCCCCTGAGCCCTCGGCAGCGAAATACCACATCGCTTGATACATGGATGAGACACCACCCCGAGACATGCTTGCTTAGGTACCATGTCGTGGTTGGGAATTCCCCGAATAGCAAACATTTCCTCCGAATGATTCAGAAACCTTTTTTTTTTTTTTTTGCACATGGACTATGCTATGCGGATCCTTGAAAGGAAGGGAAAGGCATCCGCGGGGGGGGGGGGGCGGAGCTTGAGAAGCAGCGTACAAAAAAGACCACAAGATCGGTCAGTGACAAAGACCTATACTACTGCCACACTCGATCCAGGCCGTAGTGATAGTGTTGTGAACTACGTGGTGGCGCCAGAATACTTCGCTCTACTCATCATGCGCCTAACTCCGCCCTTAAGACCACTCTTGGTCGTGGTGTTATTTGCGCGCGACCTTGAGGTCCTCGCAGAACCTTTCAGCTTCCCCCTTCCCAATGGATTCCCGTTCCCCAACGACACAGCCCTGGAGGAGCTGTTTACACGAGCAGGGGGGAATTTCACCAACGCGCCGCTGGCCCCCCGGTTCGATGACGACTCGTTGACGAGCTGGAAGCTTCAGGCGTTTAATGAGTTCATGGAGGTGGCGTTCTTCACTCAACTCATCGCCAACATCAGCGACGGCGTGGCCGGCTACGAACTCGACCCTTCCGTACGGGAATATGTTCTAACTTCACTAGAAGTCATTCAGGCGGTACGTTATACGCGACCCAGCGAGCATGACGCAGTGAAATACTAACCCTGAGATGCACGCAGCAAGAGGAGATGCACGCGTACAACGCCAACGACGCCGTCCGCTACTTCACAAACGGCTCGCACATGTATCCCTGTACCTATCAGTTCCCCGTTTCAACCTTTGGCGAGGCCGTCGACTTTGCCCAAACCATGACCGACATGTACATCGGCCTCCTGGCCAACATTCAGCAGCGGACGGCCATGAACCTCGGATCCGACGCCCACCCGATTATCTACGTGCTGGCACAAGCGCTGGGTCAGGAGGGCCAGCAGTCAGGTTGGTTCCGCTCGCTTCGGCGCATCCCGCCGAGCGCGGAGCCGTTCTTGACCACGTCTACGCGTGAGTTCGCCCTGGGATGGATGCAGCATTGGATCGTGCCGGGGAGCTGTCCCAACATGCACGACATTCCACTGCGCGTCCCGCCGCCCCTGCAAATTACGGCCGTCTCGATCGGGGACGCGGCCCACAGCGGGAACGTGACGTTGCTTGCACCCGGAGCACTGGACCCTAGCTCGCAGAGGGTAGCCTTTGTCAACGGCGCCTTGGTCCCCACTATAGTCCCATTTGAGATCCGACAGACCTCGCCCTGTGACGGCGATGACCAAGATATTCAGGATCTCAGGTCCGTGAAGCGGAAATGGGAGAATCGGTGGAACCGGGATGGCCAGACCATTTTGGTATCTGGGGGGACAGTAGATACCCGGCAGGAAGGGGTAGGAGGCTGCATCGCATCGACGGAGATTGTAGCCGATATGCCATATGCACAGAACGTCATGCACGGGTTGATTCTCATGGCCGTGGTGGAGAACGGCGGGGATAGCGAGGACGAGGCTGTGTTCATCACGGCCCAAGATGTCGCCGACGCGACCGTATATGGTCCCGCGTTGGTTGAGTGGAGCTAGACTGCATGGATCCTATCAAAGTAGGTAGTGGGCAAGCTTTAACCTGCTATGTGCTGTGAGCTCAAATGTATACTTCCCAGTGCACTAGGAAGCCCATTGGCGGTTTCCCTAGGGTGGAAAAAAGTACTTTACACGTGAAAGATGGATGGAGAAACTTGGTGTCCAAGCCTAGCGTTAGTGAGCAACCTAAAGTCTCCAAGATTTTAGTTTCGGTGTAGGACTCGGAGAAAAGACAGTATATGGAACTTGCGTCAACGACTGGAAATGGACCGAAGATCCGAATGCCCGAATGCTCACCGAACATCAGCAGCAATTGGTGGAACGGACAAGTATACGAGTCATAGGACGGTAGCATGTTATATAAACTTCACGTTCACTCTCTCGCCACTATATACACGACCACATCATCATTTAAACAACTTGAAACGTAACGGCCAGGCGCCAAAGCTAAATGGCCACCACCAGTCATCATGAACAAACCCGCATCTCGTGGTTTACGATGCTAACGCTTCAAGATGTTATCACACCACAAATGCTGAGATTCGATTACCCAGGTAGCGGAACCCAAGACAATCCGTACCTTGTTATGTTCCTCGACGACGACCCGCGGGACCCTATGGCTTTTGCACTTTGGCTGCGCTGGACTCTGTGCATCGCGGCGGGATACATCACCTTCTCTGTAGCGTTCATTTCTAGCGCGTTTAGCGGCGGTATTCGGGACATTTCCCAGGATCTGGACGTTGCCCCCGAGTCAGCCACTCTAGGTCTCAGCCTTTTTCTCTTGGGATTCGTTTTCGGTCCGTTGCTCTGGGCACCGTGTTCAGGTTTGTCCGGAACTCAACGGAGTGTGTATTCGGAAAAATCGCTGACGAGATGATCCATGACAGAGCGTTTTGGACGGCAGGTCATACTCCTCTCCACAATGGTGGTACACGTCGCCTTGAATATTGCCGCATGCTTCAGCCCCAACCTCACCATGCTCTTGGTCCTCCGCTTACTATCCGGCGCTTTCGGCGCAGCTACGTTGACAAATTCCGGCGCTGTCATTGCCGACATCTTCCCCCCAAGCCAGCGTGGGCTCGCTATCACCGTCTATGCGCTGGTGCCACTATTCGCTCCGGTCCTGGGCCCAATGGTTGGCACTTATGTGTCGGGGATCTTTGGCTGGCGCTGGTCCATGGCGCTAATGGCTCTCATGTCCATAACTGCTCTCGCGATGGCGGCGCTACTGCTTCCCGAAACTTACGCCCCTTTCTTACTCGACAGACGGGCTACCCGGCTCACCAAGATCACGGGGCGGCGTTACATCTCCGCAATGAGTGCTACTGGCGACAACAAGAATGCGCAGCGCCCGTCTCTTGCTATTACGCTATCGAGGCCCTTCCTCTTGGCTACGAATGAGCCGATTATTAGCCTTCTCGCTCTGTACCAAGCTATTGTGTTTGGCACTCTGTACTTTATGTTCACGGCGCTTCCCATGGTATACACGGACATTTTGGGATGGCCGAGGGAGCAGAGCGGACTCGCCTTTTTAGGAGTTGTCGTTGGCATGTCGCTCTCGGTGGTATTTGCTATTTGGGACAACACCCAATACATCAAGGCACTAGAGAAGCTCAAGGGAGAAGCGGCCCCACCCGAGATACGTCTACCATCCTGCTGCTTAGGAGGAGTATGCATCGTCGGAGGTTTACTGTGGTGTGCCTGGACCGCGAAGCCTGAGCTTCCGTGGCTAATCAACATAGCCTCGGGCGTGCCCTTTGGCTTCGGCATCGTTTTAGTTACGATTGGCTCGACGAACTATCTCGTTGACGTCTACACTATTCACGCCGCCTCGGCACTGACAGTCTGTATATGTAGTAGGGCTATCTGGGGAGCTATATTTCCTCTTTTCGCACCAAGGATGTTTTATTCCCTTGGTGTATGGTGGAGCCTGTTGGTTCCTGCTATCTTGAGCGGCATTTGCCTCCCCTTTCCCTTTCTATTTTACAAGTTTGGGCGATTAATCCGGGCGCGGTGCAGATTTGCAAGTGAATCTTACATCACTACTCAACGAGCGAGGGAACGAGTTGATGAGGGAACACCATTGCTAGTATAAATAAGAGAGACTATAGAAACCTAATATTATTGCTGTTCATACTCCGCTATGCCCTAAGATTTGCCAAACCCTCAGCTATGTAGTGTACAAGAAAACCGCGCCATGATGAAAAACCCCTTCACATTTTTAAACGCTTTTCACGACTGAACATAACGCCCCTAAACATCCAACCCATCACTGGACCCCCACAACACCACCCCGCTCTCACCTGATATACATTCATTCATCCACTGATTCATTTCTTCCCCTCCCGCCGCCCTTGCCGTCCATGTTCCTCCACCCACCGCTCGTAGTTCACATAGTCCCGGTTGACACCTTCGCGGTGCGTGCCCAGCACCCGCGGTTCATACCGATCTGCCTCGGGTCCCACCATGTAGTCACGTCCAGCTTCCCAAATGTACCACGACCCGGCGAGGATACTGCCGAGGGCTAGGGTTGACATACTACTCAATGCATTAGTATCTTCTCACGCTTTGTGTTTCATTTGTGCGGGGCATGGGGGAAAGGGGTGGTGGCAAGATGGTGAAGGGGAGCGGGGGAGTAGGGTGACGTACGTGCTCGGGCCCCACGACGACGGCGGCCGGGCAAAGAAGCGGGATGCGCTGGAGGGGTTAGGCTTGGGCGTATCGCCGCTCATGCTGGTCAAGATTACCGGGCGGGTGATGTTACTCTTGCCCGTCACAAAGGTTACCGGGCGCGCTGCGGCGGGAGGGGCGTTGGTGGGGACAGGGACGGGGAGGTGAGGGTGTGGGAGAAGGGCCCGGCGGCCGGGGGCGAGGCGGGTTACTCGGAGCATTTTGAAGGGTTTCTTTCTGCTGTACGTTTGTTTGGTGTTTATGGTGCGGAAATGGTGAGTTTAAACGGTTCGTGGGTTGTACAGACTTGGCTGGCTGATATTGCCCCTTACTCCGCCTGGGTATGACGCAAGGTCGAGGTCATAACCACCCCTTCTGGAACTCACCTAACCCATTGATTCTGGCGGTATTGAATGAACTGCCCTTTTTTTGAACTGAGCGAACAATGTGCCATATCGACGACCTAGTACCTCTCCTCGCACTGCGAGCAGCCTCACAGTAACGTAACCGTTGCTAAACATAATGCAGGGTAACATTCCGTGATTCCCCACGGCTATGGGCCTATGGCAGCTCACTTGCGCCATAACTTTCAATTTGTTTATCCCACACCCTGAGGCGTATAGGTGTATATATGCTTCTACGATTCTATAGCAATTCTCACATACATCACATGTTTTTAGGGCACGCAACTGCCCACGAACTCCATGAGTCCAAGTTGAGGAAAGAAGCCACGGTCCACGCGCTTGCAAGCGACTCGACGAACTGATGGACCAATGTACCCGGTAGCCGTCTGCCCGACTCCATCGGCTCCATGAACCAGGCCACAAACCCACTGTTTCGAGGCCCGTCGAAATCCTACGGAGAAAGTGCTGCATATTTATTCTTGGCGGTGCGTTTCCGTAGGATGGTAGGAAAATGGTGCCCCGGGCAGTGCTTCCCAATGGAGCCGAGGATCAACATTGACTCCGCGACGTGTTCTCTTGTTCAGGGGTTAGTGGGTTCCAACATGCACCCTGACTCGTGACAAGTGGTGACTTTTACCTGCTTAGTACGACAGTGCGCCGGGGAATCAGGGAACTCAGAATCCTAAAGCGGTGTCGCGGCCGGTGTGGAAATGTACATGTATGTACCATTAGAATACGCCAACCCAGAAGTAAATGTTTGGTTCTTCGAAGCTTAAGGGGCTTATCATCTTTTCTTGGCGCATAGAACAGCATATTGCTCACGTAAGACCAGGAAACGCATTGTGTATTATATTTAAACCTTCTTGAGTTCCCATCCTTCCATTCATGCACTCTTATCGTTCAGACCCCCTAGCTACCTAGGCTGCTAGTTGTGGAACACCGGCACGTACACATGTACAACCATCGCACGGGTCTCTCCTCTCCATCATTCTTTTTCCAAAACTTCTGGGTTCTGACTTAACCACCTGCACAGATCCTCTTCCGTTCTCGCTCACCAGGACGCGACAGACCGACCAGCGCCAACGATAACCCCCTATCGCTAAATAACCAAACCCAACCCAAAACAACAACATGGACACCTCAAAAACCACCTCAACCAAAGCCAAAACCACCACCTCCCCATCCTCCTCCCAAGAAACCCTCCCCAAACGCTCCCACCCCACCACCACCGCAACACCCAACCCCCTCAACACCCACATCCCCCACTTCCCCCCCGTTATGAACGCCTACGGCCAGTGGGGCAAAATCCGCAGCTTCAACCTCTGCGGCGCCACCGAAAAAGACCGTCTCTGCCACGTCGAGATGCACACCGGCTACAGCGGCAAGCCCCCCCTCGGCACCCGCCCCGGCGTGGTGCTGTACGACGGGAAGGATAGCAAAGCGCCGGTGCTCGCGGCCGCGGGGTATGACTCGTATCGGGCGGCGAGCAGTTTGGGGTTTAATAGCAGGAGTGTTGTTTTGATGCCGCCTTCAGTCACCGGGGGAGTTGGGGTGGTGGAGGATGGGGGGTTGGTGGCGGAGCAGATGCCGGCGTTGGTGAGGTGGGGGAAGGTGGTGTTTGTGTTTTTTGTGGAGGTTGTTGGGGCTGGGGGGGTGGTGAGGAGGGAGAGATTTGGGTGGTGGAAGGTTGGGAAGGGGACGGATGAGACGGCGAAGGAGGGCGGGTTTAAGCTGGTTGCGCTGCCGCCGACGGGCGATGGGGTGAATGCGTTGGGTCAGGGTATCACGTCCTCTTATGTGGCGGAGGGTGCTGATGGTGGGGAGGTGCTAGCATTTCTGACGTGGCGGAGGCTGTTCCCGAAGTTCAAGCACGCGTTTACACTCGAGTTGCTGGGTCGGGGCCAGTCGGGCGAATTGGGGGAGCGGTGGAACCTTATGGTTGTCATTACAGCGTTGCGGGTTTGGGCACTACGGTTGAACGGGAAGACGAAAACGGGTGTTATTGGCGCGGGTGAAGCTCCAGAGAACTGAACGGTTGTTTTTGTTGTCAGTTAGAAAGCGTTGTATGATGGCCGGTTTCTGGTCGTGCCCTTTGTCCAGGCTTGAGAAGATTTGGGTGGCCCAGAGTGCTCAGAGTGCACACATCGCGACAACGGGATGAATGGTAGAGTTTAAAAGTCATAGAGTGAACGATTTAGGGTAGTCGGCTACGAAAACCCGAGGGTTCTACGTCGAGGAGTTAAACCTACACCCTTTCAGATGTAAAGTCAGCGGAATCATGAGACCGCACTCCCCTCACGTATATATTATCAACATGTTCCAGCCTTTGGGGCAATTTGATGGTGGGGGTACGGAACTGCGATACCATCAAAACCCAATGGCGGGTCCGCAGAAAGGGGGAGGGAGAGGTTCAGATGAGAAGCTCCCAGAGCAATGTGAGATAGAGCTTAGGGAAGAAATACTCCCACCGCAACGCCGCAAACACCCCCTACAATGTATTCCGGGGTATCACCACAAGCAAACATGTAGAAGAAGTACCAATAGTACGAGCCCAGAGGTCACACCCGCACCCCAGCCCTCCTCTTCAATCTCCTAATGCCAAAAAACACCAGCCCCACGACAGCAACACCCGCCAACGGCAATGCCCAACCGTGACTCTTGCCCAATAATACAATTATGGCGGCGTCGTATGAATGCCACGAAGAACTACCGAGATGGTTAAGGAGCGGTGTCGAGACACGACCATTGAGCTTGTGCATATTCGGGTTCCCCTTGGGCCCAGCCAGGACTTTGAGGTCAGCACGGTTGGGTTGCAGGGCGTGGATAGTTCTGCAAAAGGGTTAGTCAGGGAGCTGTTCGTTCAGTAATGTGCAGGGTGGACGCGAGAAGGGACATACGACGCATAATGGCAGCCGGTGCTGAACATAACGGTTGGATATGGTAGACCCAGCCAATATCTGTTGTATCGACGGAGGTTATCCACCAACTGGCGCACGTAGGCGTTGCCCTCGCTGGCCATCATGAAGCTGATCGACAAGCCGGTCGGGTGAGCGGCCGGGGCGACAAAGTCGAAGCGTCGGAGCGGGCCGAACGCGCGCTTGCATTGCAGGTCCATGTCGAGGATGACGCCTAGAAGGGGGTGGATGTGTTAGTTTGTTTCCCTGTGTCATCTCCAGGGAAATAAGGGGCACCGCTTACCCCCATAGCGGTATAACACCATGTACCGCAGGGCGTCAACCTTCTCAATGGGATATCGGTATGCCATCCACATGTGGTAGAATTCTGGGAAATAGTGGATAACGAGTTCGTTGGCAGTCTGGTCGGTCCAGAGAAAGGCCTCCCAGTCTGGGTGCATGTCTAGACAGCTCTGGCGCACCTCGGCCCATTTCGAATGCGTGGAGGCTCCGGAGCCCAGCGAGATGTGATGAAGAATGGGAGGTATTTTATCGGGGAATGGAGCAGCGCTAGTCTGGTGAATGCTGTAGTTCGCAAAGGTCACGTCGAAATCGTCGTGCTCGGCCGAGATGTAGAAGCGGTCGGAGTGGCGGGGCCACGTCAAGGGAAGGGATGCGAGTGCCCAGACATCGTGGAGGAAGCCCCGGATGAACCAGAACCCAAGGGACACGAGGAAGACAGTCAAGGCAAAGGGACCAAGTCGTAGTCGGCGCACACGCACTGGTCGCGATATTGACCCCATACCGTCAAGATACGGGAAACACAGAGGGGGACGGGGACGACACAGACGTCAACCCGTTTGAGGCGGGCAGAGAGTAAGTTAGGGGAAACATGATCAAAGCAAATAGTGGCTGTGTGTGTTGGAGATTCTAACTGACCAAACAAGGTTCTTTGAGACCGAGAGAGCCGCCTTGTCCAAACGGATGAGACGGGTTCCTATTCCGGGCATCTCCGTTGCTCATAGCCTCATACTGTGTACATACCTAGACAGTCAGCGTGTCCCATAAAGACCACCGATTGGCCTGCTGCCCGCCTCGGACACATTTTGGTTTTCGAGTGGACTGGACAAACATTGGGATAACCACTTAATGACGACGCCCGGGAGCTTGCAATGGCCGATGGCCGAGAACCGATTCTCGGCCCACACAGCCTCCCGTCACAACTGAACGCGGTTGCTCGTCTGGCCTTATCACCGTTACGCCAACTTTAATTCAAACCTCTAATTACTGGATGATGGCAAACGGAATGCCTGGAGATGGGGCTGGCGAGGCGCTGCGGCACATGCTTGGGAGCACGCTTTCCATCTTCCCGGATACTATAGCGCGAGCGCTCGTTTAGAATACGCGTCGAGGGGCCGATAAATGTGGATTTTGGGAAGTTTGGTCGTGGCCTAATCGCTGGGAGCCTCGTCTACACGACCTGAAGATTCGACGGCGGCCAACAGCATCGGTGACGTGAAAAGCGAGGACTTTCACCTCATTGAGTCAGTGCGCCGCTGCCGCGATGGCAAAATAGGCGGTTGGCCACTGCAACAGAGAAAGAAAAAGAACGGCAATAACTAGCTGTTAATCAGACGGGGAAGCCAGCAGCAGGTTGCGAAGTGGCTTAGCGGCGAGATGCATCAGCCTAGGCTCTGAGTTACTTTGCTCCGTTCAAGTCCGAGGCTGGTGCTTGGAAGGTTAGCGAGATGATAATGACGAGTTTCCGAGGACGCGTGTTCTTCAGGGCAGGGAAAGCCCAAGGGGCGTGAGACAATCTTGTACGACGCAAGCGGAACGAGGGCCATCCCATCAGAAGGTGCGGGTGAGACGGTGTCATACCACGAAAGAAACACTGTGTACATCCTACATATCGTCTTCAAGATTTCTCTGTGCCCTCTCACTGCCTTCTTGTGAGACACCAAGAAATACGTCATAATGCGTCTTCTTGTTCTGCCTTGGATGCCGCGTCAGCCATCGGTTTCTCTCCGAGCTTGATAGCGCAAATGACCGAGACGGAAACATGGCGGGTAGTAGATCAAGGTATTCGGTGACATATGGTCTTCATGGCTTAACATTCCAGAAACTTGAGATGGCCAGCTCAGCAACGAGAGGTAGGGTGCCTCGGGTCGGGCCGCCGCGCGCGCTGCATTGAAACACTGTAGTGTCCACATTACCTACCTAAGTATCTAACGGGATCGGCAGTGTTGCGATGACCGCGCGAGTTACTGTAACTGTGTACTATGCAGACTCGACATACATGCTCACTTCTCACGCCGGTGCTGCGAACGCATTTATAGGTTTGCGAGAAGCCCAGCTCTCACTTAATCAGCGCACAAAACCCATTCCAGCATCCGGTACCTATCATGATCCCGCACCTCTACTGTTCCATTTTTGTCTCCCGATAGTTGGAAACTCACCAGCCCGGTTAACGTTGCCCTCTACTACCTTAGTCTCCACATCTTACAGTTCAAGAGCTCCTTCGCTATGCAACCGCCAGTAACCCCGATGTAGATTGCATACTGCGGTACACCCCAAGTTACCTACCAATCTAAGATCCTGAGCTGCCCTCTTCAGCACCCTACCACCAAGTAGGCAGATTCATACCGTTCCAGCAATAATAATCGCTAGTTCTCCTCACCTTCGACATCACCCTACTACCTGTGTCAAGCCCAGAAGCCCCAGTACGTGCACCATCAGCATGTGAGTACTGGAACGGAGAGTCGTGGCTGTCCCCATACTAGGACTTTTGCTGCTAGTCCCAGCATTGTGATCAGTTATGTTATTCAACGACACAGGTTATTCAAGACATCCGGGGCACCTTATGTACCAAGTTTTGCCAGCTTAGGCTGTAGGTACCAAATGAATTAACCCCTTAAGTCTACTCTACGATAGCACTGAGGTGATAGTTCTAACCCCCGGACTTCTAACCCTGTTCTTGTTCAACATCAGGTGACCAGGTCCGGCCAGATCGCTATCGGGTAATTGGGTGGACTATCAGCATTCAATCCCACCACAAACTAAGGTACCCTTAAGTTTTCCTCGTTGCTCCCCGACCAGACGGGTAGGCAGCGAACTCAGATCTGCTTCGGGGCTGAATCGGCCGTCCTTACGGCCGCCAAGCTGAGTGCTGCAGGGCCGCGGCACTGCAGCCGAAGACGAGCGAAGCGACCAGAATTCAGCTTCTCCCGACCTTCTCCGATCTCGCGTCAGCAAGATTTTGATTGAGGCTGCACCGGCAGCGGCGCACCGAAGTCGACGTGTCTCGCCTTTTTATTCTCAAGTCATTGCGACCACAAATTGTCTAGACCTTTGCCATTTCTCGGTTTCGACTTCCCACGCGGGTTACCCTTCCACACTTCTACCAACTCGGAAGCAACCCACCTAAAACCCTCACCTCCCCAAGCCAACCATGACAAAACCCAGCATCCTCTTCCTCCACGGCTCCGGCACCAACGCCGACATCTTCCGCCTCCGTACGTGATGCCACCTTCCCCTTACGTTCTCCGGTTCCCTTCCACCTTCATCCGCCCCCCAGGGCAGGCACAACCTACCAAACCCCCATCCATCACTGCCATCAACCCTCCATCAACCACCCCGCGCTTCCCTCCCCTCGGTCTCATTCCAGAACCACGCACTAACTGCTCAAAAAAGAAACCCGCAAACTCGCCGCCCTCCTCCAACCACACTTCACGCTCCTCTACCCGGACGCCCCCCTCCCCAGCGGCCCCGGCCCCGGCGTCATGCCCTTTTTCGAAGGCTGCGACCCCTTCGCGACATGGATGGACGACACCTCCGCCGCGGCCGAGGACGCGTACTGGGCTTTGGACAACGAGGGCAGCGGCGCGGCGAAGCTGTTGAGCAGCGTGGAGAAGTTGGTGCGGGAGGAAGGGGGCGGAGAGCTGGTCGGGGTGGTGGGGTTTTCGATGGGGGCGAAGGTGGGGATGGAGGTTGTTAGGCGGTTGGAGGCTAGAGGGGGAGGGGAGGGGAAGGGGGTGAGGGTGATGGTGAGTGTTTGTGGCACGGTGCCGTATCGCGGGGGTGGGGATGCGGCGAGGGAGGAGGGGGGTAGGAGGATGCTGGAGAGGGGCCTGGTGAAAGCGCAGAGTGTGCATTTGATTGGGGAGACGGACCCGTGGCGGGCGGAGGGTGAGAAGTTGATAAAGTTCTTTGCGGAGGAGCGGAGGAAGGTCATTTGGTTCAAGGGCGGGCATCATATGCCGGCGGAGGATGCCGTCAATAAGCAGGTGGCGAAAATCATGTTGGCCGCTTGTCCAAGAGGAAATGGTAGTTGAGATTGATGCGAGGGAATATATATTCACCAGGTAAATCATGGAAAGTGAAAATGATACGATTGTCACACTATATGTGTTGATAGTCTTCAACTCTCTTTAAAAGAAGAAAAAGAAATCAGCCGTTCCAAAACCACCTATCCCGTCGAGCTAGACTCCTACGGCCCACAACAAAATGAAAACATATAATCTACTCCGCCTCCGATTCAGACGCTATAGATTCGTCATCCGCCGCTTCTGGGTCATCGTTTATCGGCTCATCCGGTACTATGTCTGGCAGCCGGAATGTAACGACCCGCTGCTTGCCTCCTAGACACTCCGTGCATTTATTCACGTCCTGGATTTGGACAATACGAACGTTGGCGTTACGGGTTTGGCAACAGACAGAACACGTTTCAAGGCCCCTACAGTCTCGACAGAGTGCAGCGGGATCAACGCAGGCGTTGAGATCGTTGCACCCCCGGCAGAATCCGAAATAGTCGGCAATCATCAACCTCTCATTGACGCCTTGCCATAGACCAAAATTCTCCCAGAGATTGTGGATGGTCACTTCTCTCCACTGGGCCGTCGTTAGACGGCGGTGGGGGGCTCGCTCGACGTACTGCCAGAACCAGACCTGACAGTCTGCGCACTCTAAACAGTAAGGTTTCCGAGCTAGGTCCCGTTCCGCCTCCGACATGGCTTCAATATTAGAGAGCTGTTCTCCCTCTGCGGGAATTATGAGGTTTAGCCAACGAGACACTGTCTTTTTGCAAAATGTACACTCAGTCTTCGAGTCTGCAGCTTCCTCGCCATTGTCTTCGTCAGTGTCTGAACCCGCACTTTCCTCTTCACCGTCTTCATCAGCCTCTGAATCCGCAAGACTGAATAGCCGCCTTAGTTCCTTTTCCGTATGCGAATCCGAAAGCTCCGGGGACAGGATGTAATCCCCCATCTCGGCATCCATCATTTCTGTATCTTCAGCCATGATAGTTACCTCGGTTAACTATCTATTCGAATCGTTATGGGTACCCCAGCTAGTGAGGTCAAGAAAGTTTCCGGTGCCTGAGCTGTTGTTCTCATTCATCATTGTTGGCCCCTGAACCGGGGGCATTAAATAGCCAAACTAGTTCGTCATGTGACAATTCGGGGAATATCGGCCATGGAAATTAGTGTGGCATCTCAGTGGTTAGGTTGTTCAGAGTCATGTGTCAATATACTATGCTCTCTGTACGGTGGCTTTGTTCGAACGGACCCTTGATTTCAGGACATCCACATTCAATTTCACGAGCACAACTTGAATATTTTTTGACCGCCCATTTCTGCCCAACCCAACCCTCGGGAGATGGGACACGGTGGGGTTTGAGCGTTTAGTGCCACTATAGTAACAACAGTACCTAGTTGTGCTGTTGTAGCTACATGTACCCACCTTTACAAGACCATGGCGGGTATGTACAAAAGAGTGTACCAGCAGTGAGTACCTACCTAGGTAAGAAGAGAAAAGAGCATCCATGATCAATCGCTAACATACAGTAGGGAATTGAGCCGTGGAATATGCGGTATATACACTAAACGGTTTTCCTTCGCTCTGATCAAGCATACACGCCCTGCGCAATCTTCTCGGACAACGCGGCGTCGGGGGTGATATAAGTGGAGAGCGCCGACTTCCAACCAACTATGAGATCGGCAACCATGCGGGCAAAGACGGCGGTGCCGTGTTCGTTGAGATGAGTCCGGTCGCCGTCGGCAAGGTTGTATTTATCAGCGTTAGACTGGCCGATGGCCTGGATGTACTTCTTGGAAGCGGCGTTGAGGTCGAGCAGGGTGACGCCGACAGCCGCCGCAGCCTTCTTGGCCGCCTCGGCCACGTTGGCCAGGCTGTCATCCAGCTGGCCGTTCTTGAATGTGCGGCGCGTGAGTGATGTCAGGATTACGGGTATCCCGCCGGCCGATTTAACCTGGTTGGCCATGTTCTGGAGGTTGGTCTGGAACGCTTCTATGCTGACGCCCGAGGTGGATTTCTGAGCCGATGCAAGAAGTTAAAATTTAGTAAATATTCGGCAATAGCAATTAGGTACTTGGACAGAGGCAATGAATCTTTACCTGGTCGTTGTGGCCGAATTGGATAGTCACGTAGCAATCGTACTTGTCCTTGTTGCTCTTAACCAGGTCCAGCACCTTTGCCCAGTCACCCCCGGCGACAAAGGAAGCCGTCGTAGCGCCACTATGGCCTCTATTCTGGCCGATAGCGCCGTTCCGCAGAATGGCGACGAAGCCGTCACCCCAGCCACCGTTGACGGCGGTCGTAGAATCACCTGCGAGAAAGAAGGCAGCAGATTTCGCTTGCCGGCTCACGGGGTTCGCCGCCACCGCAAGAAGGGCGGAAGCAATACTGGTAGCGAGAAGTAAGAGCTTCATGGTGCTGTGGTACACAAGTCTGCTGTGGGTGTGAGGCTGATGATAATTCTGATTTATGTCGATGCCATGGCGGCACCGCTCCCGGCAACGATGAAGCCTGCTTATATTGCAAGATACCCCGGGTGCTAGTCGGGCTCGCCGGCAATTTTACAATTCCACTGGTCCGGGACCTGCCCTTGGGACTGGGGAGAAATTTCATTACTTGCGCCCGCATGATTGGTTAATGACATGTGAAAGTTGCGGATAGGGGCGCTCCGGTTATGACAAGGGGCAGGCCCCTCCACTAGCGATGCATGCGGTGAATAGATCGCCGGCATTCGCAAGACGGGTTAGGTGGAGAATCTAGGAAACCAAAATCCGGTTGAAACGCCCTGGGTCGTGTGACGGGAAAATAAGGCAAAGCGAGCTGTAGCCGCGATGAATGTCGGGTTTGCTTAGGCCGAATGTGATGCAATAGCCGCCCTTTCGGGTTGATTAACCCCGGTGGGCGGAATAAATCGTACAAGCAAGCCCCTTAAATTCACCTCCGCGCAATGCTACTCCTTGCATCTTGTTCTATTTGCTAGCAGGTGGATTTGGAGGCTCTGTTGTCCAAACTTTCAGCGTTCTATCTTCAGCAGCGACCTATCATCGCCGTTGTAACTCATTACTTGATCTCGAAAAGGTTGGGTGTGTCTTGTCGATGAAGCCTTCCCCTGAATACCTACCTAGGTCCCTCTATTATCGAAGTCTTCCAGGCCGAGGTCCAAACGTAAGACTAAGTTCGAGGTAGTAGTACGGACGACAATGCGCATACCTAGGTACATTGTGACAAGGAACTCTCCCACGCATAACAGCCCAACCCCTTCCATCTCGACTTTTCCCCACCAGATCACCAACGTCGCGGCCCTCTCCCCACCACGTCACAATAACCTAGGTTCTCAACCATCTCCCCCATCTTCCCCGCTATGCTCTTCACCTCCCCGCCGCTTGGGGGTTGCCTCATCAGAAACATGGCCAGATGATGCCCGCCTCGCGCCCCCCCCCCCCCCCCCCGGCCCTCACCATCTCCATCTGGGTTTTGCAGAGGATGGCGCTGAAGCGGTCGTCGAAGATGCGCAACAGGGTTCCGTCGTACAATGCGTGATTCATCTTGGTGACTGGATCCCAGGTTTCGTCGGGGTAAGTGACCATGACATCCCGTAGGAGCGGTTCCGGTAGTGTAAAACGGTATGTATGCACCTCGTTGATGATCGGGACGTTCGGGATATCGTCCCCTCCTTTGGCCCTCCGCCTTCAGCAGGAAAAGCTCCGCATCTCGGTGCACAACACCGACCCATGTCTTGGTGTCTGCCCAACTGAAAATGAAGTCACAGCACATGGCTGCCGCCCACTGCTTCCCTCTCTTTTCCCTCGTTATGGAGTTCAATTGCAATTTCCATTCCTCGCACGTTTGTTTTAGTGCATAATTATTTGCCGTCTTCTGGCTCCCCCGCGGTGGAGGCGCTCCTAGGACGCACCACGGCCAGGCAGGTCAGCTACGCGACGCGGCGATCGATGCTCGAGTCACAGAATTGTAAGAACAAGAGGAAGTAAGTGTCAGCACTTCAAGATCATCTTAGCAACGAGCTGCCATCCATGGATCCCACGGGCTCCGCGGTCTGTTTGTCCTGTTTGTCTCGGTGTTACTGGGCCCCCTGAGGACTGCTTGGCTCTTCGCCTCGGGTCTGCAAGGGTAATTCTCCTTCTCCTCCCCTGGATTTCCTTTTCAGATTCAGCTGAGTCTCTCGCCTCCTGTCGTTCGCTATGGTGAACTTCTTGTTAGCAGGTTATGAGAGGCAGCTTTGAGTGCCAAAAATAACTTAAGTCAGCCCGCCCGGCTAGCTTAGTTGGAAGAGCGTGAGGCTTTTAAGCAACCACCTCAAGGTCGGGGGTTCGAGCCCCCCGCCGGGCGTTTCATTTTGGCTTTTTTGTTTTTTGGATTTTCTTCCTTCCTCCTGGTAACCCTAACCCTTAATTAAGTTCGCATGAATCGCCGCAGTTTTCCCCCCCTGACTCCTAACTGCATCCTCTGGAGATTATTCCTTTTGTCACGGGCACAGCCCGTTCCATGTGAGGGTTAGGGTTGTAGGATTGGGGCCCGTGCGCGGCACACAGCAGGGCATTTCCCTGGGGGCGCCGTACCTCCCACATTTAGCTCTTCGTGCAACCACATAGAATACAGGCAAACTCCTACCACGGCGATTCAACCCGTGACACCTTTCTTAGCAGAGGCGGCCGGCAATGGAGAAATAGGAGAAAAAAGAAGGTTCGTAACGAGCAGTAATACTGATTAGGTTCAATGGAACTATAAATACAACTCAATTGTTCGAATTTAAAGCTAGTTAAGGAAAAAGAAGAAAAGGGGGGAAGAGGCTACAGGCGCGCATCAAAAGAAACCCGTGACAACCCCTAGCTGCCTGAGAAGGTGCCGCCAACGGCAACGCGCTCCGGAAGTTCCACACTTTTATGAAGGATGACCTCAGGTTTGATCTTGTTCTCTGGCCCGTCTTTGACAACCGGATCTTACTCAAGCCGGAGCCACTGCTGAACTAAACTGGGAACCATAGTAAATTGGCAGACCTGGAGCTTTAGGGTACATGGACAGGCTTTGTAGGTAGCTACCTGTATACATACAATACGAGTTGGTTTTCAGGAACTTGAAATGGATGCTCTCCAAATGCCATCATGATAAAATTCCTTGCCGACAAATGATGTTTTATGTACAAAGTTGTAGAAGCACCCTCACCGACCAGTACCAGAGTCTTTCCACTCCTGCCAGGCAATCCACGCTTGAAAGATGCTCACGCAAAGACTCAATAACCCAAGTAGCACGGCCGTAAAGATTCCCACCGCGGTCGCAAGCATAATATGCCGCGACTTGCTCCTCCGCTCAAGCCACACATCCAGCCGACCGCGCGGCTTCGGGTTTTCGATCTCGTCGTACAGGTCCATCAGGCGCGTTCCCCACACGGGGAAGCACAAGGCCCTCTCCCTTTCGCGGTGACTCGACTCGAATAAGGCGGTCCCAAACCGGAGCGAGTCGGGATCAAAGCCTTGTTTGCTCACCAGGGTGCGGAGCATCGCTTGGGAGCTGCCGCCTGGTGGGAAGAGGAGCTGAAGGGTGTAGAGGGTTTCGAGGGCGAGTTCGCGTGGAATGCTGGGAAGAGTTGTCTCATAACTCCTCAAAGTTAAAACTGTTAGCTTAGTCTGGGTAGGTAAGGCAGTCAAGGCTTTGCTTCAAACTCCTCAAATAGTTTGGCACTTACGTTTCGTCACCCCCTCTAGTTTTTGTGGCCAGGAGATGTTCCCTTAAAACGCTAGTCTGATGAAATACCTGGACCACCCCCGCCGTTGAGTCCAGCCTCAGGTGGTCCTGTAAGTTATCGGTCCGCTCTATCCTGATCCTAGCAACCCCCTTTAACATCTCGGCTGTCAAATTCTTCTTTATAACTGCCGCCTGGGGATCGCCGGCTTGCAAACTAGGGTGTATCCGAGGAGGGAAGATCTCTGTCAGAGTGTCTTGCAAGCACTTGGTGGAAACCCAGACTGCTGGTGCTGGTGAACCTATCCCTCCTTCGTCCCCTTCTCTCATTTGGTCGACGAGGAAGTTCTGACTGTCGCCGCCATCGAGGTTTGTCATGGTCAAGACTCGAGCCGCCAGATCGAATGCACGACCCTGGTCGCTTTCGGGCACCATCGACTGTCTGTTAACATCCCCGAGACGACTAGTAAAATGCTCGCGCACACAAAGCTCCCGAGGAATCGTGAAGCCGCATCGCCTGGTGAACCGGATGATGTCGAAGAGATCTCTGTGGCCTCGGAGCGCCTGATCCTCCTCGCCGAAGAAATCCGGGACGTATGAGCCGGTCACCTCCCGGTAGAAATCGAAAAAGAGGCCCAGGCGTTCACTTCGCTGGACCCAGGGGCAATCGTCGGCTCCCAAACAACGCCGAGATGGAGAGGCTCTTCCTTCAATGTCCTGTTGGCAGCTTCCGCACAGATTCCAGTCCCATATTGCTTGGCACAGCTCTTTAAGTTCGGGTACAGTTACGTCTTGGAGAGGAAACGCCATATCGGAGCCTGAGTTTTGGTGTTGCGTTTTTTTTGTCAACTTCAGGGCTATAGTCTCTGAATATCCATTACAAGTCGGGTTGCCTCCAAAACATTCCGATATCCATCGCCAGGCTGGGAGCAGCACGTGTCTTCTGAGTGGCTGTGAAACGTACCAATAGGGGTGGTGCCCGCCGCGCGGTGAGAGTGACTGCGCCCCCAATTTACCTGCAGAGGGGTCTGAATTCCGTGCGTTATTGGCGTGATTTGAATGGCACTGCCTCCCCTGATACTCCCGACGTAGTACTGCTGCCTCACGCGCAAGTCGGTTGCCTCTTATGAACGCGCACCGCCGCATTTCTATTCACAATAATACAGGTGAAATGCCATTAACAGCCTGAGTCTGCCTGATATCTACAATTTCGCCGCCATAATATCAAACTGCCTGCCTTACCTAAACATCAGGTAGGGCCAACTCGCTGCGTGCCAACACCATCATGTCGTGGTCGTCTTTTGCAATGCCAACCCGATGCGCCCCCACCGTCACCTCCAATTCCGAGCCCGCCGCCGATACCTTGATACTCTCCTCTGCAACAACATGGAACCAAAATTCGGCCAGGGCGCAGCCAATTCCCTGTCCGGGCAGGCCTTTGATGCACATCGATTCTGGCTACGGGACCGAAGACAACTCGGCGCTCGTCTCCCTCAGCGTCAAAAGCAACTCGGAGTTATCACAACGAAATACCGAAGAATCTCACAATACTCCTCCTAGGAGCGTCCCGCTGCCTGGTAAAGAAGAGCTTCAAATATTCAGAATCGAGGTTGATGCTGCCTGTAACGCCCGCTTTCGGGAGATTGCTCCTGAGATGCAGCGCCAGCTGCTGAAGAGCACCCAACTAGGGATACCCTTATTTCAGTCCTCGTCTAGGGCTAGGTCTAGAAGGCAGATGGCCATGTCGTTAAGACTCATGACGGTTGGCAGGACGATCGAGACGGCAAGTCCATCCATTGTCATCTTCCTTCCCGGCGAGGGGGCCAGCCGGATCGAAGCTCTGCTAGAACAACCATTCCTGCGGTCTTTGTACAGACCTAATGACGGCATCACGCCCTCATTTGATGTTGTTGTCGTCGGACAGGCACCCAGAAAACGGTTGTGCAAGGATATTCGGGTTACTTGGGACACTAGCCTTTCTAAGGAAAGGGACATGACCACTTACTGCGGCAGTCGGATCTGCCTCAGAACAACCCAGGGGGCTTCGGCCATGGCTACACTGGGGGGTATTGTGAAGCTTACCTACGGGCCCAGAGACTTCAAACTTGTGGGAATGACTGCAGGGCATGTCCTCGAAGATTTATTCGATCTCGAAGAAGCGGAAAGCCTATATGGACACACCATCGAGGATGACGAAGTCAAATCCGACCCCATTGGGTTCAACTACTCCCGAACCGTAGGGCGGATGCTCTCCCCAACCCCATCAACAGACAACAACAACACCAGCACACCGCCCAACCACAACCACAACGAGCCCCCCACCCCCACATGCGACTGGGCGCTCTTCACCATCGACCCTCCCCTCCGCATCCGCCCCAACCTCCTCCGCCGCGCCGGCGGCATACCCACCCACCACCACCACCACCACCACGCAGCCGCCGCCGCCGCCAGAACAAGCCCCACCTCCAGCGGCATGATCAACGGGCGCAGCATGACGACCGCCCCGCCAGGCAGCTTCCCTTCCCTCGAACCCATCGAAGCGGCGCTCCTCAGCGGCAGCGCCGGCGCGGGCCCCGCCGGCGACGGCACGATGCTGGGCGTGCTCTCGCACGTCCCCGGCGGAATCATGCTCGACCCCGCCCACGGGTTTGTGGAGGCGTACCTGATGGTGCTGGACGAGGGGCAGGCGGTGGGGGATGGGGATTCCGGCGCGTGGGTGGTTAACCCTGTGTCGATGGAGGTGTTTGGGCATGTGGTGGCGACGGATGTCACGGGGGATGTGTATGTGGTGCCGATGTATCGGAGTTTGGAGGAAATGAGGGGGAGGTTGGGGGTGGAGGCGGTGGATTTGCCGGGGACAGCGGATTTGTTGGATGCGGCGCTGAGGGCGGAGGCTGGGGTGGGCGCTGGTGGTGTTGGGGTTGGGGTTGGTGGTGGTGTTGGCTTGAAGGGGGGTGTGATGATGGGGGATTGCGGACCGAGTGAGAGGCGGGCTTCAGAGGTGTTTTTGTTGTCTGATGGGTGGAAGTTGAGTGATTTGAAGCGGTCGAGCCTATATCATGATGCGGACTCGGGGTATGGGTCGACTGGGTCGACTGGGTGGACGTTGGGTGGCAGCACTCCGTTTGACGTGACGGATGAGGGTGACTTTGGGCATTTTGGGCGTTCTGAAGAGGCGGCTCGGTTGTTTTCATAGCTCGCCACGATCACCATACCCTCACCTTACCCACTCGAACTAAAGTCTTGAATGCCAAACATAATCGATAGGTATAAACTTGAACTGTACCAATGACGGACGAGAAGGAAAAGAATAAATAAGAAAGAAATTCAAAAAGCTCACCGACTAACCTCCCGCTTTTGATTTAACGGAAGGCTACCCGGCTACGGAAACTCGTCGAGGGAGTTTTGCTGTGGTGGGATTCGAACCCGCACCCTTATGGGGTGTACCATCAGTGGAACACGAGCCACTCTACGATTGAGCGCACTCCCCCCGCTTCGCC
This sequence comes from Chaetomium cochliodes, assembly GCA_023383405.1. Lineage (NCBI taxonomy): Eukaryota > Fungi > Ascomycota > Sordariomycetes > Sordariales > Chaetomiaceae > Chaetomium > Chaetomium cochliodes. The sequence goes on from JAKWJL010000007.1 coordinate 1,115,646, forward strand.
ATTAGTGCGTCTCTTTGCGGGGGGCGTTGGTGTGGGAAGACTCAGGAGGGGTTTATTAAGAGCCAATGGCAGGTCTGGAGAGGGAAGAGGGTTGACAGTTGGGATGGAAGGATGCCAATGTGACGGCAGAGTGTGGATGGGGGTTGTGTATATACCTAATGTATCTACCGAACAGCATGTGACTCGTTTTGAACTAGGCGAATAAACACCAAGAAGCGCCAGTCGAGGGCTAACTCGGGCTGCCAACCAAACGGGGCTCCCTAACAAGTGTAAAGGTGTAATAATCTACGAATGACAACCGCCGCCACTCAAGCAGGCCTGAGCCATAGAGACAGGAAGGCGCCGCAATTTCGTAACATCCCAAATTCCACACTATTAGAAAACACCGACATGACTTGGTTCACGATGCTTCCTGTACGTCGGCCCGGTCTACCGACCACGACGCTGCGCGCAGAACTTGGCGATGAACCGGGTTGGCCCGCGGTTGCATTGCTTGCAAGCTGGCCACTTCTACTGGTTTGCTCGCACACAACCACAGACCACCGACAAGACAACACCAGCAGTTCACCAGTATCTCTTTGGCAAGATGCGTGTCCACCCAGTCACTAACTTGGTGCTGTCAAGGTAAAGTAACCACACGCCACTTGAATGGATCTTGCCCTAGACTACCACTTAACGACTCATTCAGTGCCGCCGCCTCGGTCTCAGCCGCAGCGTGTAACCCCGCCTCCTTCACCACCATCGCCACCGCTGCTCCCTCCACCACCACCACCGCAGACACAGTCACCAGCTACCCGGACTCATGTACCTACCGCCCAACGCAAACCTTCTACTCCTCTAGCGGCTGCGCCCACTCCTGCGCGACGGGCTTCTGCGTCATCGACGGTATAGCACCTCCCTCTCCCTATTCCCTTTACCACCCCCTTTACAATCCCCCCTTACCCCTTCACCGCGTCGCCTCCACCTGACCCCAAATTCCCCTCAACACCAGCGCCAAGTACCCAGCGCCAAACACCCCTTGTAAGAGACACGGTGGAGGGGAAAGAACAGAAACTAACATGCCCCTGTCCGTTCAGCTCCCGCCACAATCTCGTGCGGCTGCCCACGCGTGTTTATTGAGACACAAACTGTGACAGTCTGCCCAACCCAGACACCGTGCCAACAGTGCTACACGGGTTGGGGCACGTTCCTCTATACCGAGCCGTGTGGTAGCGCGACGGCTACGGCGACGGCGACGGCAGGGGTTTGATTGATGTTGAGGGAGATACTTGAGTAGGTTACGTAGTTGTTGGGGGGAGTGAAGAGGGGAGTTAAAAAAAAAAAAAAAAGGGGGGAGGGGTGGGGGGGGGTTGATGACAGTGGAGTCGCGGTTCTGTGAACGGTTATATAGGGGTTGTAAGTAGGGAAGTCCAAGCCAATTGGGATTTGGAGAAAGTAATGTCTGGACTCGCCGTGAAGGTGTGCGCAGACTTGGTTTACCACTAGAATGCGGTGATGATGTTAACGTTGAGTACTTGAGTTGGAGTAACTGAATATTGGCAAGTATTGAATGTATTTTTTTAAGTCGTTTTATAGCTTTTGGCCTTTTGCTTGATGGCTGTAGTTATTCCGACCAAGATGTGGGACGACCAACCCTCCCCACGCCAAGCCCATCAAGTGAATTCAAGCATTGCAAAGGCAAGAAGAAGGTGGTTGAATGCCGGACAACCCAAATGTGCACTTATCCAGGGTTAGGGAACCGGATACCGCCGAAAGTGCCCCGCAATTTTGCATGGTGGGGTCGAGGCAATGGAGCTGCTTTTCTTCTCGAATGCAACACCAAACAAAGCTCGGGCACTTCCATCCACCCTTATACTCCATACATGAAAGGGCCATACTCCGTGGGCTCCGGTCAGCATCTGGTACCTTGCCTAGTCCACTACAGCCGATTACCTCCTGGATTAGCAGAATCGGCAGGCTATCAGCGGCAGTCCAGGCACGGCTCTTTAGGTCACCACCGATGGCGACGACCGCCGTGAACCCCGCGACCGGACACGGCCGGGGCGACGCGGTCATGGCGGACGCCCACCCACTAATTCCTATTCTTGACACCATACCCCCCGAGATCATTGCTTTGATACTAGACTTCCTAATTCCCCAGCCACCAGAGATCGGGGAAACACGGCCTGTCGCCTACCACCAACTCATGGTCGACGAGCCCTGGTTCGACTTCACACGATGCCGCCGCGGCCTTCATAGCGTCTGCCGCGTCAACCGCCGCTTGTCCGAAATGGCCCGCCCGCTGCTATACAGGAACGTAGCGCTATGGGACGAGACAGCCATGATCCTCTTTTTCCGCACCCTCTGCAGCAAGCCCCACTACGGCCTCTTCACACGCTATGTGTCTTGCCACATCACTCTGACATGCATCAATGTCGTCCGCGAAGTCCGCGAGCTCCTTCCCAAGTGCCTCCCGACCTTCACGCCAGCTCCGGGGGACGGCGTTCTTGTTACGGCCGCTAGCCACTTTCTCCACATGCTGAGCTGCCTCCTCCCGCAGATGGTTGCTAGCGAAGGCGACTTCGACCACGTGCCCCAGGCGCTGTTCTGCTTCGTATTGATGTTCCTCTCCAGGGTAGACACGGTCCTCTTGCAAATACCCATCAGCGACGATCAGCCAGAATACTCGGTACTCTGCGGCCAGATCGAGGGCATCAAGGATCTCTTCCGATCCGACCCCGATGCAGCGCCCTTACAAACGATCCGCACCCTCCTTCTACAGGGCGATCCGGAACTCCTGTCCGAGATCGAGGAAGACGGGTGCGAGTGCGACGGCCCGGACGTCTGGGGTGCCCAGCCGCGAAAGTACTCCCTGCTCTTCTCCAGCTTCCCCAACCTCACCACGCTCGAAGTCAGCAGCGACGACGGCGTCTGGACCACGGCGCTCGACGAGTTCGACGACTTCCTCCCGACCAACGACACCACGCCGCCCTTCATGCCCAACATCCGTCACATCTACCTCCACAACAGCGTCGCCTACCCGGGCGACCTCCACCACCTCCTCCTCAACGCCCCCCGCCTCGAAACCCTCTACATGGCCCCGCGCGGCGACGACTCTCTTAAGGAGATGGTCGACGACGGCAGCGCGGCGGAGCACCCAGAATCCCTCGACATCGCGCTGGCCAACCACGCCAAACACCTACGCAACCTAGACGTCAGCTGGGAGGACATCTCGGGGTTCGAGAGCCTGGTCGGCCCCGACGGCCGCCTGACGTCGCTCGCGCAGATGGAGTCACTGCACTCGCTGTGCGTGCAGATGGGCCTGCTGTACGGCACGCCCGCGGCCGTGCTCGAGACCCCGCTGGTCGACCTCCTCCCGCCCAACCTGGTCGACCTGGCCCTCGAGGACTGGTGGTGGTCCAACGTCGCCCTGCTCGACGCCCTGCCCGACTGGGAGCCCCGCGACCGCGTCCGCCACTACCAGGGCCAGAACCGCTACCGCGCCGCCGCCCTGCGCACCCTCACCCACTTTGCCCGCGATGTGCGCACCCGCCTGCAGCGCCTGCAGCGCGTGGTGTTGCTGGTCAAGATCCCCTGGACGTGGGTGCTCGAGGGCGCGGTCCCGCTGGAGTTCCACTTTGAGGTGGTCAAGAAGGTGTTTTTGGAGCAGGGGGTCGAGTTCTCGGTCAAGTCGGATGAGGTTTGAAGGGGGATGGAGTCGGGTGGAGTGAGGGGGGAGGACGCGCGTCATAGCGGCCGTTTAGTTACGAGTTTTACGACTGTCGCCATACACTAGAGACATACGGATGGCCTGTCGCCTTGTCACGATTGGGATAGTTTATAGCGTGGCCTGTTTTAGACGCGAGAGGTGCAAACACAGCGGCTGCATGTACGTATACGGTATGAACCGGTTCTCCCGACGCGCGGCTGTCCCGGTGATTCGCATGAATCTTCCAGTAGGGCTGAAGCAGCGCCTGGACCGGGCGCCCACTTCCCGGAGGCAAAACCGGGTTTCGCTGCGAACCGAGCCCGGGTTCCGGTGCCGAGGTCCGGGATCCCGCCCGGCATTTGAGGCCTGGCTGAAACCCCCATCGGAAGATCCCTATTACGCACGCACTGCACGGGAAAGGACCATGCAGATGCAGGTCGGTTCCCCTGGGTGGTTATCACACTCGATGAGAGTGGAATGAATTGTTTTGGCCCCTGGCTTCGTAACCGGTAAACCTCGAAATTTCTATGAGGTTGAGAATTCGCGAAACTCTTCCCCACGGGGTATCAGGGTATCAACCGGGAGTTTGGGGGCCGACCGCTTTCGGACAGAACTCCTCAACGGATGATACCGACCTTATTCAACATGAACAACAAGCGCGCCTTGTCTTTCTCGCTAATTACCTAACAACTTGAGACGTGTATGGAATATTGGTCTAGACTCTGTGCCGAGCAAAGAAAGATATCCCGCTTGTTTAACTCCGCCCCCGATTGAGTCTATTGTCTTGGTGTGTCAATGATGGAACCCCTCCCCGAAACAGCAAGAGGTCGCGTTTCCTCTTTTGCTGAGCCTCCCTTTTTCTGAGAGGAAAGCCGCCGCTTGATCTTTCTTCCGTCTTATGTGGGACCGCCCGAATTGGCGGAATGGATACTGCTTGGGGGCCGCCCGAGCGGCTCCGTGACGGATGAGGCATGGCGTGGTTCGAACTCCCGAAATGGGGAAGAGAACTTTGCGATGTTTGGGGGTCTTCCTCGACACGGGATTCAGGTCAACGTTACGACGGAATGCCTCCGAGAACGCGTCCGGCAGAAAATATTGGCATCACATGCGTGGCGGTGTCGCGAATGATCGCGCCTAGCAAACTCTGGCGGTAAGTGTCCCTGAAGATCCCAAGGTTGATCATGACCTAACTGGTGGGTAAACCGGGTGCTGAAACATGCTGGGAGGCGAGACGGACTCCACAAATCGAACTGGTCGTCCGAGGCTGTGGAACGAATCGACGGACTGTGGGCGAGTTTTCTTACCAGGTAACCACATAACGAATCTATCATCTCGGCGACGGCTCCACGTTCGCCGGGGGTTTTCTTATCTCCTTGAGAGCACGCAATCCCCGTCCGGGAGCCACCACCCGGCGGTCGTCAGCTGATTACAGGAATGCCATGCCTTGGTACAAAATGCGAAGGATTCTGCTTCCCGTGCCCTCGGGCGGTGGGGCCGGCTCGTTGTGCTCGCGGCAACGACGGGTTGTGGGAGAGGGGTGGGCCTTGGCGGTCAGAACTCTATATCGTTCGGGGGGCGGGGAAATTGGCGGTGTTGTGCTCCTGTTTGCGTGGACAGGAGACCAGAAAACCGTACGAAGTGGCGCAGTGTCCATACCAGAACAGAAGTATCCTCCGCAGACGCTCGGCATCGCTGTGATACGGAGCGGGAGGCCGCATCAGTAACCAGCCGCTATTGTTGTTGCCAATAGAGAATCCAGTGTTGTCAAGGTCAACGAGATGAATGACAGAGACAGACAGGCGGGCGGTTCCGAAAGAATTCCGGAGCTTTGGCCGATGCCCGGACCGCCGAGTCTCCTCCGGATGCATCCCAATCGGAGCCGGCTTGGTAATTTCGCGAAGATGCGCGAATCTGTAAAGGTTCCCCAGCTGCAGCAAAACCGGCATTGTTTGATGGCTTGCGTGGCCTGTTGGACAAACGGGACACGACCTGTGAGCTGGAGCCGCTGCCAAGGCCCGGGCCGTCGAAAAATCATGCAACTTTTTCCATTTTAGCTTCCGATGTTTGGGCAGCGGTCTTGCTTGGGAATCGGAGGGCAACAACGCCGTCGTCCGATCAGTTCGGGTTCGAGAGGGGCAAGCCTGAGGGTTACGACTACAATTCCGCTGTTATCCTGTGGGGTTGCGTTGCCAACTGGAATAGGAAAGAGCGAAAAGGGCATTGAGCTTGGAAAGGCAGTGACGACATTGGTTCCATACCAAATTGTCAGAGCCGAAATGAAAGCGGACTCCCATGCATCAAGGGACCCGACCATACGCACCAGCCGGGATTAAAATAACTAAGTGCGAGCAAGAGAGCAGTCAATCACCCCATCAGATTACCGAATTTTACTGTGGGTGGTGAGTTGATGGCTTCGCAACCTGGTGTGGTGCAATCTGTGCTGAGTCGAAAGCCCTCGGAAAGCCGGGAAACCGGCACAGGCCGACCTGCCCGGAGTCGACCAAGAACTGTGATTCCAGGTTTGTTTGTTTCATCGGCGTTGCTGCGCCAAGGGAATAAGGCAGGTGGCTCTGTTCTTCAGTGACGTGACTGTCAGCCAGTGGTAAATCTGGCCTCTGAACCCACTGGCCCGTTGGCCCCCTTCGCCCCTTTTAGGCCCCTTCGGCCTCTGCCCGCTGCGTTTTCTGGTTGGCGGAAGACCACAGAGCCAGGCGGCGGGTTGCTTCTCAAGCGGCTCGAGAGTGGTTGAAGAAAAGAAACTCCTGGTCATGCATCTCCACAGCCCCTGAACTCTGCTCGTCCCAGCTCATCTTGGCTTGCTTGGCAATTGTCAAAATGGCACGCCAGTCAAGGATCGCTGTGGGTTGGCGGCACGCTTGGCGCGAGGCGGGCAAGCCGTCACCCAGAGATGAAAAATCCCGTTTCCTTGCCCGCCACAAATCGCCAGCAAATCTGCTTGGATGCCCTGAGCCAGCTCACCCATTATCCAAGGTTCAACCACGCTCCAAAATTCGCACATTTCGTTCGACCCGCCATCTCGACACCGCCAAAGACGTTGCAAAATCCAAAATCCATCGGGTACCGGGGGATCGCATCGGAGTCGAGAAAGAAAAAAGGCGGATACAGGTCCGTGTCATTCGTAATCTCCATATTATTCGCCAGGCTGCGCAGTCGTCAGATGCCTCCGGCGTCGCTGTCGACTCCTGGACCCTCCCGGCCCGCTAGCACTATCTGCTCCCAGCGACGACGCCCGCCGTCATTCCCCTCCGGAACGGTCGAATATCTCGAACTCGCCCATACCTGATCTCTCGCCCTGGATCTGGTCCCGGAACGAGTCTCGGTCTCGCATTGAATTCTCCACTCTTCTTCACTCAGCACCGAACAGTGGGGGAGGATCATCGGTGGCCTTCGCCTTCTTGTTTGGCTTTTTTTTTCCTGTCCTTTCTACTTCCTACCTTCTTCGTTGGACCGGTTCCGAGGTGGCATTAGACAAACACCATGAGCGCAAGACCAAACCAACGAAACATCAAATGGGTTGAGGTGCGTCACCCCCCCCCCCGCCCCCCGACCGGACCTAGTCCCCCGTTGTTGCCGTCCGTTGCGGCCCGCGCCAACACAGAGAACGGCGGCCATCTTCACATGCTGCTAGACCCTTCCTCCCCCCCCCCCGCGCCCGTTCCCAACTTTGACTGACCCGGCTCTTTCGTGCAGGGCCTACGAGGTGTTACCTCTGTCCTCGTCATCGCCACCCATATCGCGAGAGCCCTCGACTTCCCGTTGTTTTGGCCCGCCGACTACAAAAATGGACCCCCGAGGTTACTGCAGCTGCCGTACCTGCGGATACCGTGGCAGGGCCGTATCGGTGTGCCCATCTTCGCCTTCCTGACGGGGTTCGTGTGCGCGTATAAGCCGGTCAAGCTCGCGTATCAACAAGGGAACCAGCCCGCCGCTCTCAAGTCGGTCGCCCGTAGCGCCTTCCGCCGCCCGCCGCGGCTCATCCTGCCGGCCCTGATCGCGACCTTCATCAGCTTCATCATGTCGAGCTTGGGCGCTTACACCGCGGCAAACCGCTGTGACAGCCATTGGGTGCGCTTCGACGCGCCGGACCCCGTGTCGTTTGGTGACAACATTAAGAGGTTGATCAACACATCCATCACGACGTGGACAAATACGGAAAACCTGTTCGACAGACACCAGTGGGCCATGCGCCCGCTGCTGATCGGTGCCTTCCAGGTCTACATCGTGCTGGCGGCCACTATTGGGATGCGGTTCAAATATCGGATGCTGGTGCACGTTCTGATGGTCCTGTACTGGCTTATCAACGTCAACGCCCTGACAGGTACGTCATCCGCGCGCACGCCACCAGCCCGTGCCACAGACAACTAACAAGAATGACAGAAACGTTCGGCGCCATGCTCGCCCTCGGCACCCTCCTCGCCGAGCTGTCCCAGCACCGCCCCACCCAAAACCTCATCTCCACCCACCAACGGCTCTGCACTTATGTTCTCGCCCCGCTCATCTTCCTCATCGGCGGCTACGTCGGATCCTACCCTGCCGAGCACGAGGACTGGGCGCCCTGGTCGCTGAGCCTGCACCGCTTCCTCGTTAACCCCGTGGACGGTCACCGCACCGGGAGCATCCTCGTCCCGCGGGGCACCGACCCCCTGCGTCGCTCGTCGGCCTTCTTCATCGGGTGCACGGCCATCTCGCTCTTCCTGTCCCCGCTCTTCCAGAAGGCGCTCTCGCACCGCGTGCTGATCTGGCTCGGCCACCACTCCTTCGCCGTCTACCTCACGCACGGCACCATCCTGCGCACGGTCGGCATGTGGATCGTGTACGGCATCAGCGGCGAGCCCTGGAAACCCGCCGGTAAGAACGCGGACGGCTCGATGCAGGAGCAGGTGTGGCTCAAGCCCAAGGGCCGCCCCCACAAGATGGTCGCCATCCTCGTCTTCACCGCCCTCACCTACACCGCCGCCTGGGCCTGGATGAAGTGGGTCGACACCGCCTGCGCCCGCGCCACCCAGTGGCTCGAGAAGAAGGTCTTCGAGGACGAGGACAGCGCCGGCGAGGGCAAGGACGGCATGGCCGAGAAGGGACTCGGCCACAACCACAACCACAACCGCGCCCACAGCCGCGTCCACAGCCGCGCCTTCTCCAACGGCGGGCCCCAGCTGCCGAGGCACCACGACGGCGAGCGGTCGCAGCCGCCGCCTTAGAGAGTTGGGGGGTTGGGGACAGGCAAAAGCTCGTCTGTAGGGCCGGCAGCGAGCGGAATCACCGCCCGCCCGATGCTGGACGCGGGGAAACCACGATTTAATACCCTTTTCCATTTGTCGTAATGGGGCGCGGCTCTTAGAGATGACTTCGCTGCAGCGATTTAGGGGGCATTTGGGGGCATTGCATGCGACGTTGGCATATATACATACACGGGCCGTCAATTGTCACTTCTTTTTATTATGTTTCTCTCTTGAAGCTTCATTTGATCTCGTCGCTGCGCGAATACCCCGGTTCGAAAACATCCCGAAACTCTGTTCTGTTCTGTTGCATCATGCATAGACCCGGGGCAGGTGGTGGGCGTCCATGGCGAGATGCACGATGCATTCCCTAGCCGGGGAAGCCGAGTGGTTGTTGTATATTTGGTGTGCGTTTAATGCCGGTGGTCTTGCTTGGGGGAAAGAGGGGGGTTGGGGGCTAGGCTTCTAGTTGGCGAAGGACGGTCTTGGTGGGCTGGCTGTCTTCGGGTGTTTAGTTATGTGTACATAACGTTTGTGATTTTGGAGTATATACACTGACCGGCGTTGTTTAATTCGAGGTGCTTTCGTATCCTTTGTGTGTCTCGCATGAGTGCTGGATGAGCAGCGGCAGTGAGAAGGTCGCGTTGCCATTCATCCGTCGTCCACCTGCCCCTGAGTATAGTAAACAATGACTCTGATCACCCAGTCATGTCATCCAGGTGGTCATGTTACGATGTTGACAGTGCTTGAAGTTCCATACTCGGGCCGCGCGGCCGGCTGGTTGCCTAGGAGGTGGGTAAAGAAGTGTTCAGACGCTCCAATTCCTCAAGGGGTACCGAGGTATAAGTTAGCACCTCATAATCATCAGTGTCACCTAGTCATCGAGTCATCAACCAACCATAACCCCACTTCGGCCGGTCCGAGTCTCTCGTGAGCATATAAAATGGGGTGACTGTAATCTATGTTCCTCAATTCTCTTTCCGTCTCCCATCCCGACCATGTGTTTTTGTGCCAGTTTGAATATTTGTTGTACCTCCCTTGCTCTTGTCGGACGAACTTTCAAGTTATAGGAGCTGGAACAGAGGCATTATTAGCAAGCCTGAGAAAGTTCGAGCTCTCTTTGTTCGTGCCCGGCCGAGTTGTACGGGAAAGTAAACAGACTACGGAATTTGTATCTCGTGACAGGAAAACTCCGGGAAAGTAAGGTACCGGCGCGCGACCGCGCCCAAGGACCTGCCTTATTCACATCATGTGTAGCCCGGAACTACCTACCAATTCCACACAAGCTGTCATACCAGAACTCATACAACATAGGTGTTCAAGGCTCATACACGACTTACAACCTTCTATCTTTCATCCCCACCGCTCTATTCTGTGGGCCATATAATGGTGATTTCGCGCGAGTCAATAACTTTGTAATCGCTACCATCTCCGGTACCTTTGTTTCTGCACTCTTCTCGCCAATTCCATCTCATCTCAACTCTCTCCCCCGACCGACCTTCAAAAAGCCTTTGCCCTTACCTTTCCCACAAATTTCCACGTTACTTCACACACACTTTTCTCCTACTCATCCACCCACACAACAAGACGCTTCACAATCCGCAAAGCCTTACCCTGAAAATGGCGAAGTATCCCCCATGCGCCACCTGCGGGTTTAAGCGAGGGGAGTGGGACTTTTGCAGGTGTACTCTGACACAAAAGCCGTCTACCACGGCCAAGGACGAGGGCAGCCACACATCTTCCCACTTACAACAACCCGGAGTGAGCAACCAAGAAATCGCCTATTGTCCCACTGCTCCGGTGTCGACAACCACTACCAACGATGGCCCGGCGCGCAATGTTGCTCTTCAAGGTTACCAGCCCAACACCAACCTCGCCGCCTATCTTGGACCGCCGACTTATGGCTTCGAGGGCAATTTATCGGCCCATGATGGCTCCAATGGCCTCCAAGTAAACCCGCACCTTGTGCCACTCCCTGGCCAGATGCTCGACCAGGTCCCACAGAGCCACAGCAACGCTCAGTTGATTCCTAACTGGCCGACACAGGTTTACACTGGGCCCATGCCGGTCTTCAGCCAGGCCATGGGGCAAGGATACCGGCCTGGGCAGAGCTTCTATATTCCCCAGCCCGTACGGCAGCCAGAAGAACGCGGCTCTGACACCTTCACTCATCAACAAAACCAACAATACATGATTCCCAATCAGAGCATCTTCAACAACCTTCCCTCCCCCTTCACGGGTCCCATCACCAACGCCAACCAAGCACCAACACGAACACCGCCCTCCTTCGCCTTCAACAACCTCCACCTCCACCCGCACCCGCACCCGCACCACCAATACCAAGCCCCCTCGCCCAACCCCAACTCCCCGACTGAAGAAGACTCCGACTCCCCCTCCTCCCCCACCACCAGCACCCACACCTGCACCCGCGCCAGCAAAAACACCCCCACCACCACCACCACCACGCCAGCCAACACGCGCCACGGCCACGGCCCCAGCCACGGCCGGCGCGGCCGGCCCCCGAGCTACGGCAGCGGGGTGCGCGGGCAGCGCAACGCGCGGCTGCACGCCGAGGGCCTGTGCATCTGGTGCCGGCGGCCCAACGCCGACCTGCGGCGCATGGGCTGCCCGGAGTGCCGGCCGCGGCGGGCGGTGACGACGGCGCGGTGGCGGGTGCGCAAGGCGCGGGAGCGCTGGGTGCGGGCGATGCACTCGGGGGCGCCGGAGCCGGAGCCGGTGCCGGAGGGGGAGGGGGAGCTGGAGCTGGAGCTGGAGCTGGAGCTGGAGCCGGAGCCGGAGCTGGAGCTGAAGCCGGAGCCGGTGGGGGAGGGGGGGTTGGTGGTGGTGAAAGAGGAGGGGGGTGGGGTAGGTGGTGGTGGTGGTGAGGGTGGGAGGTTTGGCTGTGGGGAGGGGTGGGATGGTTGTTATGAGGCTGATGGTGAGGGGGTTGAGGGGAGCGGGCAGGTGTTTGTCAAGGCTGAGCCTGGCCAGGAGTCGGAGAGCCCGATGAGGAGATGAGGCCATCTGGGAGTAGACGAGCCGCCTTGTCCACTGGTATTGGTATTGCTTTGCTTTGTGGATGGGAAAGGGGCGCGCCTTGGATGGTACCGCTGCTGGGTTGGCGAGGGCGTTGGGCGTTTGCCCGTTGCTTTGATACCTGGGGTTTGGGTCTTTGTTTATAGTAGCGGCGCATTCATGGTTATAGTATATATAGTATATACACCATCCCAGGAGAAAATCTAACTTGTCATCAACTACACAACGGTCCCGTGTTGTGATTAACTTGTCAACTTGTGGTGACTATGCTTGCGCACATGTACTCCGCGTCGTCTTTCTTCATCATCACTTCTGTCGCAATGACTTCAACTTGCCCAATTTCATATAACCCTCCTGTTCATCCAAGTATATCCACCATGTTGCCTGGGGTTACTGTCCCATTGTGTTCTCAACCCTTATTAGTTTGCGCGGGTTGCATGTTGTGAGGCGAACCACTGAAGTCTTAGCGAGGATGAACTTGTTGCTAGAACCGAAGTTGCCGGTATTATAGCACAGCCAGATCGGGTTCTACCCCATACTTGTAGTCGAGTCATGTACACAGTAGCATATTGCTGCCAACTCCGGATTTGACGTTTAATGTTGGGTGAAAGTTGAGCGAGGGGGTTCTCTAACACTTATACCCTGTGTGGGGGACTTTGGGCCCATAAAGTGGGCCACATTTCGCTCTCGGCAAGTCCGTTCAGATGCCAAGGAATGGCGCCATTAGGTGGGACACATTGCACCTTGGTGGCCCGGGGACTGTACTGTGGTACTGCATTGAGGTGCAAACACAAACTTGCAAGTTGCCAGATGTGGAATGGCGGTTGAAATGCATGAGGCATCTACTTGTAATTTGAGGAGTAATCTATTCGGTAAAAATGTCTCTATATACAACGCTTTCGAGGTTTAAAGACCACAACCTCGATCGGGCTAGGTACTCGGCCAGTCGCAATTTGAGTTTTGGGAAAAAGACACACTTTAAGGTCGGGGAGCAATTGGTCGCCACCGGCGTCTCGGCAGCTCGATGTGCGTGGTGTGCTGCATGCTGCAGCACAACCCACCATTTGATTCGGCTGAGACACCAGCTGAAGAGACTCTTCGACTCTTCCTTTCGGATGGTGCCTGGGCCTGGGCCCTTCTTAACTGGCGAAAAACGAAAAACGAAAAACGAAGGGGACAAGATGCCGCCGTTCGTTCGATATTGGTAAGAACCGACAGGGAAAATCGAGGAACAAAGAATTCGATGGTTCTGGGAACTCGAGGGTTGTGTCGGGGAACCCGAGTGACTCTCACGCGAGACATTCCCGGTCGCGGTCCACCATCTTCAGGTGGGTCCCCGATGTTAGTCGAGGTGTCGTTCCCGACGACGAGATACAGCTAGCCGGCCATGGATTTAAGGTTATTTGGGGTCAAATTCAGCAGGTGGAAAGATTTAACAATGCTTCATGCCCCTTCCACCCTTCTAGCCATTTTCTAGCTCCCTTTGTGCCTCTCTGTTGCACATCAAGACGCTATTAGTGAGGGCTTCAACTGGGGTCAGCACTAACAATTGCGACCCTCCCCGCACCCGAAGCAACGGGCAGCAGCGGGAAGCACGGACCAGGGCGCTGGCGATAACGCAATTTCTGGTACGAAGACGCAAAGCAGCTCCACCATCCGATTTCGCCATTCCGCCCGCTTCTTGCACCAACGGTCGCACTCGAACAGCCAGCAGATCGCAAATCGACAAGACGCAACAATTTCTCGGCCAAGCGCAGTTCAACCCTGTTGCGGTGGCGGTTTATGCTTTTGTGACCATTATAGTCACCGGGTTTCCAACCGATGGCGGGGAGCAGGTCTAACTACAGACGAACGCAACAATTGAATCAGCGGGCCGTGATAGACTCAGATTGACGAGATCCCCCCGTTCCAAGTTTCGATTGCATCGCCCTGCAACGCCGCTCACTGCCCAACCCAACCCTGCCTTCCTACCGCCTCTCGATTGCGAAGCACAAGCCGCCCATTGCGTGCCACCCTGCCGCCTCTCTACCACTTACCCGGCCGCTTGACCGCTCCGAAACCCGGCCAGTCCTGACACAGGGTCAGCGTCTCAACCACCATCAGCGGCAGCACGCAATCGGCTCAGCCTGACCGTCACCGGCAAGCGAGCCCAATGCTTGCACGGGCCATCTAACCTGGTACCAACGCAAGACACCCATTTGCTTGCGTTTCCCGCCCGGCCGCCCCTATGGAACGCTTCCAATCTTCCACCATCCCCCATGGCCACCCGCCGCTCCCGAGGCACGATGGCATCGAACCCTCAGCAGATGACGCCGACCGGGCGCCCCTGAGAGACCGATCCACACCCCGACATAAGACCACTTCAGTTCTCGGCCGGGACCTCGACGACCAAGAACACACTGTGGACACAACCAAAAACTGCAATCACCTACGGCCAGAGGAGGAGGCACGGCACCGGTCGTCGCGCGGGAGCCTGACCAACATGTCGTCATCACTGATTGGGAAGACGGTCACGCCCTTCTTGAAGGAGCACATCCCGACCATGTATGCGCCCGTCGGGAGATCGAGGAACGAGCAGTCGGCGCGAGAGAAGAACCCCAACACCAAATATTGCTACCGCCACCGACCCGACTCGAAATGTCGACGAGCCGCCGACGAGGCCAAGATGGTCATGATACAGCAGGAACTTGACAAACTCACCTCGGCCGACCAACAGGCCATCACCCACGTGTGGTCGCTGTTCTCCGCTGCGCCGTCGCGCCACCGCGAACTGATGTTGCAGGGGGTTCTCGCCCAGCTCTGCTTCCCCCAGCTGTCTCTCGTCTCCCGCGAGGTGGGCGAGGCCCTCAAGATTGATTTCATCGCCGCCCTACCCGTTGAGATCGCGCAAAAGGTCCTCTGCTTCCTCGACACCGTGAGCCTGACCAAGGCCGCCCAGGTCAGCCAGAGGTGGCGCCTACTAGCTGATGACGACGCCGTTTGGGTGCGCATGTGCGAGCAACACGTTAACCGGAAGTGCACTAAATGTGGTTGGGGGTTGCCCCTCTTGGAGCGGAAGAAGCTGCGCAACTATACACGGGCGCGCCAGCTGGCCAAGGACAATTCCAACGGAAGGATCCAGGAACTCAACGAGTCGTCGCGAACAGAAACACTAGGACCTCCATCGGGGAAGCGACAGATCGAACCGGCCGAGGGCCCCGATGGCAAGCGCCGGTGTATCGTGAAGCAGCCGGAGGAAGAGCCCAGGACCCGGAGCTGGAAGGCCGTGTACAGGGACCGGTGGCAGGTGCGCATACTCTCGGCTGCCGGCGTGGCTGACTACATGCTAATGCTGCTCCCCAGGTCGGATACAACTGGAAATACGGACGATGTTCGGTGAAGACTCTCAAAGGTCACACCAACGGCGTGACGTGTCTCCAACTCGACGACAATATCCTCGCGACCGGGTCGTACGATGCTACCATTAAGATCTGTATGTGCTTCACAATTCCCGAGTCACCAACTCAGGACTAACCTCGGTAATCAGGGAACATTGAGACGGGCGAGGAGATCCGCACGCTTCGTGGTCATGCACGGGGCATCCGCGCTCTGCAGTTTGACGATTCCAAGTTGATCAGCGGCAGCCTGGATAGTATGTTGCCCCCTTAATCGGATAGGTGACTCATCCGCTGACCTCATTAGACACCATCAAGATCTGGAATTGGCATACCGGCGAATGCATCTCGACACTGCAGGGCCATACCGATGGGGTGGTGAGTGTGCACTTCGACGCGCAGCTCCTTGCCAGCGGCTCGATCGATAAGAGCGTCAAGATCTTCGATTTCAACTCCAAGGAAGCCTTCTGCCTGAAGGGCCACACGGACTGGGTCAACTCCACCCGGCTTGACATTAGCAGCCGGACTGTCATGTCGGCCTCGGATGACACAACGCTGAAGCTCTGGGATTTGGACACCAGGCAGGTCGTCCGGACCTTCGAAGGCCACGTCGGCCATGTTCAACAAATTCTACTTCTCCCGCCAGAGTATGAACCCGACGATGAGCTGATGACCGGCGCCGCCGGGTTGGGCGACAACACCGACGCCCTCTCTACCGCGAGCGGAGGCGACGGGAACTCGACAGCAGCATTCATGCACCCGGAACGGCGCAGTAACTCACCGTCTCGAGACGAGGACATCCGCTCGATGTACGGATCGACCTTCGCCTCGGACCCCTCGCGCCCTCTCCCGCCCCGGTATTTCCTGTCCGGCGCCCTAGACAGCACCATCCGGCTCTGGGACAGCGCGACAGGCCGGTGCATTAAGACCATGTTTGGCCACCTCGAGGGCGTCTGGTCGCTGGCGGGCGACACGATCCGGGTCATCAGCGGGGCCAACGACGGCATGGTCAAGTGCTGGGAGCCGCGCAGCGGCAAGTGCGACGCGACGTTCGTGGGGCATAGGGGCCCCGTGACGTGCGTCGGGCTCAGCGACAGCCGCATGGCCAGCGGCAGCGAGGACGGCGAGATCCGCATCTACTCGTTCAAGGATATCGGGAGCGCCAACGCGCAGTGCGTGCTGGATGCCGGCACCCCGAACTAGAGGGTCTGGGACGCGGCGCGGCGTTCAACATCATCGAGCCGCTGCCTGAGGGAATTTGAAGGTTTTTTTTAAGGGGGTTGTGGTTCTCGGTTTTTCTTTCTGGCGTCATATGTTGTTACGGGGATCCGCCCGCAAAAGCAGGGCACGTTTATTACTGGCTTCTTCTCGGTGGTTTTGGACAGGCGGCCTGGGGTTTGTTTGGCGGCGCATCTTGTGTGTCTTGTCTTGCTTGGTATGTGCAATACGAAGGGGCACCAAAAACTCATAGATGGACACGGCGGGGGCGGACATGGGTTTCTGGTTGGGACGGGACATGAATATTCAATACCCGATTTTACACAATGCGATAATCACACCATGTATATTCCCCAGACATTTTCTTTTTTTGGATACCACCCATCCCTAATCCCGTCCCCCGGTTACAAGGCCGTAGGAGCTCCGGTTATCTCCTCCGGCTTTGCTTTGTTGTCCGCCGGCTGTTTGGTTGCTATCGGCGGACTGGCCCAGTGGCCCGAGCACCAGACCAGTGACATCGATCCCCCTTCGGCAGCAAAATGACCTCGGCATTGGCTGGTTGCGGGCGTGGGCAAACCGTTCCCGGAAGCCTCCGAGCTTCGCGGTTGGCAGTTGGCAGTGTGGGGCATCTGCCTCAAAGACCCCTCCAGGTTTCCCCGCAGAATCACAAGCTCGGCTTGGAGTCGGTTATCGCTACGTCACTGCCCGCCCCGATCACAAGCCAGAACAGAACAGAGAAGACACTCCGGCAACGGTTTATCTCCCTTGGCTGCAATGGAGACCTGTCACGAGGGCAACATGAGCGTTTACGAGCCCATGGTTGACCAATTCCTTCGGGTGTTCAGAAGAGAGTGGAATGGGAATTCGGTTTGACGAAGCAAAGCCGAGGGTTGACTCGACAATCTCAAAAATGAGACGACGAATCTGCCGGGGGACTGGAGACAGCTGCCAGGCACAACATTGAGGTGAGAGATGTGACGTTTGGGTGCTGCTCCGCTAAGCCGAAAGACGGGCCGTCATCAACAGTACCTTCACACCTTGACGCAGCCTTGAGAGTAGCACCCGTCATTATTTTTGCACATCTGCCCTTTGTCTTCATGTCATTGGCGTTGCCCTCTTTCCTCTTGAGGCTGCAATCTCTCTTTCTCATTGGTTTTCTCGGCTACGGACGAAGGGGTTAGCTACCCTTCCCAGGCCAAGTCCCCTGACTTAACCCACCAGTGTGGATCTTCTTCTCTTCCCGTCAAGTGTCCCGGCGCTTGGGGCCGGCCACGGTTCAAGCTCCTGTCCCGTTCATTTTTTTGAGAAGCATATCTGGGGTCGGGACCTCGTTTGTTCGGCCTCGTGCCCGCTCGGCTCGGCTGCTGCTCCGTCCAGACACCCGATCTGCCGCGAACCGTGGAGAGTCATACTTAGTTCCGATAATACCTCCCCGGAAACACCCCTCTCCCACCATCGCCTTTTATTTCTTTTCTGGTCCCTCTCTAGTGATACCCTCCCGTCTGGATCGTTGTTTCTTTCGGACTCATACCCCGAGATCCCCAAACTTGACTGTGGAGGTGATCCACATTACTTTCCCGTTGCCCGGATCCGTTCGTCCTCCGCTCATTACTTGGATATTTCCTGCCTCTCGTCTCGTGTTCACCTCAACGGCCTTGCCAGCGACAAGACAAGTCGACAATATTTTACCCTCTACAGCTTCAGCCCACGCCGCCACAGCGTTGTTGGTTCCACGAGTCTAGGATATCATCATCCTCGGCATCCGGAGAAAGGGGCTTGGCATCGGCACCGCGATAGATCTGTTGGAGTCGTGAGCGTGCATTAGGGAGTCCTGCGGAGAAAAGGAGCAGTAACACACACAAAACATAAACAAAATGGCGACAAAAGTTGGGAAAGACGGCAAAAAGCCCGCGTCGGCGGCAACCAACCTGATCGGTGAGCCCCAGCTACGGCCGCATCCCCGGCCCACGTGCTGGTATGCCCCATACTAACACGGCGGGTCGCTTTGCAGCTGGTGGAGGTGCCGGCATGATGGAGGCGTTGGTGTGCCATCCTCTAGGTCAGCAGCCGCCGTCCCGTTTCCCTTATTATACTCGGGATACCAGCTGACCCGGGCCCTGGCCAGACACCATCAAGGTGCGCATGCAACTTTCACGGCGCGGCCGCGAACCAGGCCTGCCGAAGCGCGGTTTCGTAGCGACCGGACTGGAAATCGTGCGCAAGGAGACGCCGCTCGGGCTATACAAGGGGCTGGGCGCCGTGTTGACCGGCATCGTGCCCAAGATGGCCATCCGCTTCACGTCGTTTGAGTGGTACAAGCAGGTGCTCGCGCACAAGGAAACCGGCGTCGTCTCGGGCCAGAGCCTCTTCCTCGCCGGTCTCGCAGCGGGCGTCACAGAAGCGGTCGCCGTCGTAACCCCGATGGAGGTGGTCAAGATCCGGCTGCAGGCGCAACACCACAGCATGGCCGACCCGCTCGACATACCCAAGTACCGCAACGCGGCGCACGCGCTGTACACCATCGTCAAGGAGGAAGGCGCCGGCGCGCTGTACCGCGGCGTGTCGCTGACGGCGCTGCGCCAGGGCAGCAACCAGGCCGTCAACTTCACCGCGTACACCTACTTCAAGGAGTGGCTGTACCAGTGGCAGCCCGAGCACCGCGGCGGCAACCTACCCAGCTACCAGACTACCCTGATTGGCCTGGTCTCGGGCGCCATGGGCCCCCTCAGCAACGCCCCCATCGACACCATCAAGACCCGCCTGCAAAAAATGCGCGCCGAGGAGGGCACCACCGCGCTGCAGCGCATTACTCGGATCGCGGGCGACATGTTCAAGTGCGTTTTCGCCCTGCCACAACACCCACCCCCCCCCCCCCCGGCTCGTCGTTCCCACCCCTCTTAGCACTTTGATGAAACGGCAGAGAGAGAACCCGGTACTAACCACCTTCCCCCCTCAACCAGACAAGAAGGCGTGCACGCCTTCTACAAGGGCATCACGCCGCGCATCATGCGCGTCGCCCCGGGCCAGGCCGTCACCTTCACCGTCTACGAATACCTGAAAGAAAAGCTCGAGAAGAGCGGGCCGGCCGTCCTGACGGGGGGAAGGTACGAGGAATAATGCATGATGCAGTGATGTGATGACTTCCAGGTTGTGTGTTGATAATGGCAACTCCCCCAAAACCCCCTCTGCCCAACACCACGCCGCATCGCGCCAAGCGTTGGGTGCGGTGCTTCTACCCTTGGGTTGCCTTGTTTGTCTGAGTGTACATACTCTGGGCCGCGCGGGGTGCGTGGGTGGTGACGGTTTCGAATTTGCATTGTGATTTTTCTTTTAGTTCCCCTTTTAAAGTATGGTTATGCTGATAGAGTTTTGCTCTCTTTTCCTGCTTTTTACAGTCGCGATCGAGAGTTTGACAGTATGAAGGCCAAGGCTGCCTGAGGGGTCGGTTACGAGTGGTTTGGGTGTTTTAAATACGTCATGAGGCGATTGGAGATGGGAAGTGTGGCTGGGTAGTGCTTTTTGAAGGGCAATCAGGACTAGAGTATGAGGGAAGGGAAGAAAGAGGCGAAAGGATAGGGCTCGCGCCTATGGGTTGGGGTTTTCATTTGGGATACGCCACCTCCTGTGGGAGTGTCTTGTCCGCTCGGAGGCGACTGTGTTCCCATACCAGCAACCAGGACGGAATCAGCCGCATTACGTTCTTCATACATAGCGGCACCAATTGAGATCTATGTACATTCCATAACGCTACCCTCCGTCCTCTGGGCCTACTTGCTAGAGCCCTACGACAATCTCTAAACACAGTTTAGCTTCTCGTACGGCCACCACGAGTTATTTAATGATCGGCGGCATATGGCTAACATTTCTCTGTCTCGCTTCGAAACGAAATACGTCCCCGTAGTGGTACATCCTCGGACCACAGGCATTTTCCTTCCCAATATGTCTCAAATCGGGTAGTCAACCTTCTCGCACTCAGCCTTGTATCCAGCACGCCCCATCCACTTTGGATCAAGTACCTGAGCATCAGCCCACTCCCTACACTTTGCACGAAGCGAGTCATAATGACTCTCCGTGAGGACAGGAGGGAGCTCTGATTCCTGCTCGATACCCAGGCCCTCAAGAGCGGCACGCACGGCCTCAGCAACCCAGGTGAATGGTGCGTCTCCCAACCTTTTCTCCCAGGCGCCTCTGATGATTTCCACAACCACGGATGCGTCTGGATCAAGCGGATAGTCGCCCCGAAGGAATATTTGTCGAAACTTCTCTCGGGACTTCTCTCGGGATTTGGCGGCGGCCAAGGACAGTTGGCTATCCATGTCGACGCCGCTCATGACATAATACAAGCAACAGGCGAGGCTTTGGTGCGCAAGTTCCACTGCCAACTGGTGTCCGGCAGTCGGATGAAGCCCACGGCCATCCCAAAGCTCTCCACCATCAACGTTATTCGAAAGCCGGCGAGGCGAGGTCTCGTAACCAACGAGCTTCAGACGGCCCGTTCTATCGACCCCGATGTCCCGAGCATGGGTCTTCAGCGGCATAAGCCCCAGCATCTCCAGATGCGCGAATGCTGATGCCAGCTCAACGGCCCAGCGTCGTCGTCGACCTTTGGGAGCGGCCGCCCATACCGCCGTCAGAGGAGTCAGACGCTCGGAGAAGAAGAGCCCATCCATGCCCACGTCAATTAGAAAACCCAGGTTCTTGCATGGTGAGCCCTCTAGGCGAGCCAGGGTATTCTTTGCGAGATCTTCGGCGTAGAAGCCGTATAGGGAGTTCTCGAAAAGGAATTGATCTGAGGTTGTGTCAAGTTCGGCGACAGGAAACTGGTTTTGCAGTTTGAGAGCGACATCGTCATCGAGGAAGAAGACGCTGGTGCCGTGAAACCCGCCCCAGTGGGGAGGTAGATTGGAGTCAATCTTGATGCGGAAGATGGGCTGCTTCAGAGGACGGACATAGCCCAGTGAAGGCTCCGGGGATGGTCTTGCATGTTTAAATACTTCTAGGGTGTCCATGGTGGGTGGCGGTGGTCAAGGCGAAAGGTAAAAGTAGCTTTTCGAGGACGGGGAGGTTCAGGCTGAGGAGGAAGCGGTTGTGAGTGTTGGCAAGAGGGTTCTAACGAGTCCTCAAGTAGTCGTCCCTTATATGCCCTACTACCTGGGTAGCGATGCAAAAGGACGACTGCCTGCTCCCGCCCCTAATCAATAGACTCACCCTGGGGGTGAGGAAGATGCCCTCCCCTTGCTGAAGGAGCCCTCCCATCACCCAATCCCATCATCCAATCAGATATGTCCACCACACACCCTTCCTTCTCTCGACAGATAACTAGAATGCCGCGGCATCGCCACATTTGCCATACCCAAAATCGCAAGCCATGGTTGGCTGGAATTACTCATCGTGAACCAAAAAGAGAAGGTCTCTGTGGGGTTAAACGACTAACACAGGACCAACACAGAGCCAACACAAGCCTCACCTTTAGGGACCTCTAGACTCGATGTTTTCGGGGCGGAACGTACCTTAGACCTGTACCTTGGACCTAAAAAATGCATCCGAAGCATCCAGTCAATCACAAACAAATTAGTAATAAAAGGAATGATAATTTCTAGCCTCTTCTTAGGGGGCATCTACATACCTTACTAAAGTGAATCCAGAGAGACGTAAGAATGATTGTCGACCTAAACATTGACACCCCTATGCAAGGGAAATAAGCAGAAAGCCCGGAGCTACACATGAGGGAAACGTCTAATATACAGTTTTTATTTACACATTGAGGCGTTGTAAGCCAGGTGGGCGATGAAATAAAATGATCTGATACAAAGTTTGTTTTGGGGCACGACATGGCTATATGGTTGGTGTCGATCAGAGCACAAATGATAGAGGAATCACATGATGTCTTTTGAGCGATAGATTAGATAAGTTGCACCCGGCCCTTCGGGCCGGATCAGGGCCGCCCCACTTTGCAGAGCAAAGTGGTCCGTGCCTCTGCACGCACAACTATTTGGGAGTAGGCTTTGCAGCCCACTTCCAAATCTAAGGAATCATCCTTCTTTACTACTACTATTTCCGCATATTGCAAACGGATACGGATGAACCGTATGAACAAACCTTCATTCTCAGCGCAATAAAAGTGACATAGGGACTGTGGGTTGTTGAAGCCGGTTTAAGTGTTTGCGAGTTACATTAAGAGGAATTTGGACTTCGGTGGTGCTTCTTTTTGACCTCACGTGCGAGGGACTCTCACTTTTTGAAGGGTAATATTGCGGATAGGTAAGGCAGTGACTTAGATATAGGATCCTGTTCTTTGATTTGCGAAGCAAGTGCTGCTAGACGAGGATCGAAGCGTCAATGCAAAAGAGTGACTGTCTGTCAGGACTAGAAGAAGATAGATGCCAAGGATAAGTAGGGAACGTCATGGTTATAAGCCGAATACAGTCTAAAGAAACCAATACAATAATAGCGCGGGCTACAATCTAAAGCTAGGTACCTAATCCACACCAACCGATTTCATGGACATCATCATTCTATAAACCCAATCGTCCCTTCTCCCCAACCCTACCCGATACCTTTCTCAAACAACCAACCCCTTTCCAACCCATCCCAAAACCCAACCCTTAGCCACACGTCCACCAACCCACTCAAGCCGCCACCGCCTTCAACTTCACAAACAGCGGCTTCTTCTCCCACAAAATAAACGCCCGCTGCTCCACCCACTTCAAGCTCTCCTCACACACCTCGAGATCAAACCCATAATACAGCCTCGCCACCACCAACCGCATCTCATGCATGGCCATATTCTGGCCCAGGCAGTCCCGCGGCCCGTACCCGAACACCTGCATCGCCTCCCTCCTGTCCCCCGCGTACTTACCTCCCTCGGAAGTAGCAGCAGCAGCAAGCCAGCGCTCGGGCGCGAAGGAGTCGGGGTCGGCGAAGTTGGCCGCGCTGCGGTAGGTCGCGTAGTGGTGCACCGACACCCGCGTGTCCGCCGGGATGAACTGGTCCAGCACGGTCTTGCCGGAGGCGGCCACGACGCGCGGCACGCCGACGGGTACGGGGGGGTACATGCGCAGAGCTTCGTGGATGCCTTTTGTTTGGTGGTGGGGGTGGGGGTTAGTTTTGGGTGGCTTGATCTTGGGTTGGGTGGCTTGATATTGGGTTGGGATGGGGGGTTGTGGGGGGTGGGGGTGGCGACGGGGGTTGGGTTGGGGAATCGGTGAGGGATTTGATGATTTGAAAAATGAGATTTGGGGATGAGGGAAATTCAATCCGGGGTGCATGAGCTGAATGAGTCTTGAGTGAATTGAGAGGGGTTCAGAGACATATGACAAATGAGATGGCGTTGAGTGGTTGAAAGGGGGTCAGGTGCACTCACAGGCATTCAGATATTTCAGCGGGGCGGTGCTTTCCATGGTGATCTCGTCCTTGTTTCGGAACCGGCCACGTAGCTCCTGGGTTAGAAGCGCTAGCTTGTCCCGGTTGGTCAAGAGGTAGTAGGTTAGGCCGGACATGGCGGTGCCCGTGGTCTCGCTGCCCGCCAGCATGAAGACGTCGGCGTGGCAGTACATCTCGTCCAGGGTCAGCTTCTTGTCGCCCTGGGCCGATAGTACCAAGTTCCAGATGTCGGGCTGGTCCGAGCCGCGCTCCAGCCGCTTGTCAACACGATCGGCCGAGAACCGGAAGTGGTTGTACTTCATGTCACGGACAACTTTGGGCTCGACCAAATCAAAGAGGGTCTGGAACAGGGGGTAGTACTGGATCAGTTGCGCGATTGGAATGGCCCGGATGGAGTCGAAGACGGCCTGGACCCAATGGGAGTAGGTAGTCGACTCGAGCTGGCCGAGCGACTGACCAAAGGTCAGCTGGCCCATGATGTCGAACGTGGTGAGCTGGAACAGCTTGGCCATGTCCACGGAGTTGCCCGCCTCGCCGGCTTCGGCTAGCTTCCCAAGCAGCTGGTCGACATGGCTCTGGAACACAGGCTCCTGGCCCTTCAAGGCACGCTCGGAAAAGGCTGGGGCGAAAAGGGCGCGGTATCGCCGATGGTCCTCATGAGCAGCAGCGCTGTTGATGCCGTAGATGCCTGTCGCGCTGATCAGTATCGCGGTTCGACTAACATGCTGACAGAAACGACCAGGGGTATGGTAAAACGAACCGTTGGCAGGGGTAACAAACCACTCCTTGGCCTTGGCGAACTCCCTTCCTCCTTTTTCGTGACGGTTGTGCAGGGCCTTCCAGACGGAGCCCCCGTCGTCGACGAAGCTCAGGTCGTTGGGGCTGTAGCGCACGATGGGACCGTAGCGGACGTGGAGCTTGTGCATCCACCGCACCTGCGTCCCCGTGATGCAGGCGACCCAAAAGGGTATGCGGCTCACGGCACAGGAGGCAGGACCGGGGAAGCGAGCGAGCGGGTGGAGCGTTGCAGAGTGGATAATGGTGGCAAGGAGGTATGCGGCCGTGACGGCGAGGATGGTCGTCGCTGCGGTCATGCCGTTTGGCCACCCAGAAAAGAGAGAGAGCCAAGACATGGCGAGAGAAACCGAGGGTGTAAGTCTGGGCGTTGAGTCTCTGTGACAGTCTGTCTGTCATGCACTGTGTCGAACGCACAAGATGGTTGCCAGATTTGCTGTCTCCTGCAGTAGAAAGGTCGTATCGAGGGAGGTCCGCAGACAGAACGCGACGCTTGCCCACTTATACTAGCAGTCTTATTAACCGACGTGGCCGGAGAGGCCGAAAGATCGACATGGGTGACATCGGAGAGGATACCGACAAGGACTACACCCCTGCGGACAGGGGACCTGCCTAGTTTCTGCCGCACGAGCGAAATGGGACTGGGGTCACGGCAAGGGCGAAAAGTCTGTCCGAGGGCCTGCGGCAGCCACTGAGGAGCCGCGAGGATTATCATACTGTGTAGAATGCAGGAACCTGCATCACGGTGGCTGACCTCGCCCGCGAGAGCCGCAGCCAAGAGAACCAAAGAGGGCATAGGTAGGTAAGGGAAGTAAGATAGTTAATTCGTAACGTTGCCGGTCTGTCTAGTCTATTTCATGTCGCTCTTCTCATATCTCTCAAACACACTTCACAACTCCATGGTCGCAATCTTGACATTCTTTGCCTTTGGCAACAAGCGCAACGTGCGCGTCCTCTTGACCACCATGCCGCGGCTCCCAAAGTAGCGATGGCTCTCGTAGCTCCAGTGCAGGACGCCACTCACGCACTGCGCCATCCCGTCCACCAGCCTTTGGACGTCGAGATCGACGGGCCCTACCCAGCGCGGGAGCAGGCTGTAGAGGGCGTTGAACTTCTCCATCTTCTCGCGGCTCAACTCGCCGGCCTTGTCGATGGCGTCCTGGACGCCCACCCCAAACTGCGCCATGATGATGGTCACGATGTTGTGCTCGTCGTCTCCGACCGCCTGTTCCTTGTTGTACGAGAGCAGGTCCTGGCGGAAGAAAACAGGTGAGTATGGCAACCGAAAGGCCCAACCAGGGGACGCCAACTTACATTGCCAATGACAATCAAATCCACGGCGAGGGTCTCCAGCATACGGAGGATTGGGTGTTCCCGAATGTGGTCTGGGATGTCCATATCCAATTCCCAGAAGGCGATTGTGGAGGGGGCACCCGAGGTGTGGCGGCGCAGAGGGAAGTAGCTGTCGAGGTCGAGGATGCGGGACTCGGACCGGTGCTCGGCCTGCTGGGCGACGGACTCGACATAGTCGATCCACGTCTCCAGGAAGCGGCGCTTGAATGTTTTGGTGGCTGTCTTGGGCAGACGCAGCCAGAACCTGTTCAGAGGACTGAGTTAGTTCCCGGTCGGTCAGGCTTTGCGCGGACGGGAAGAGGTAGCTCTTACTGTCGTGCAATCTCGCCACCAATCCATTCGCCCTTTGGACGGGGCTTATGTGGGTAGCAGAGAGCATCCATTTGAATACTCGCCTGGTGCCAGACCTCCTCGGGGGTGGACTGATCTGAGTATTCGTCGAACATGAAGAAGAGGTGCATGAGGTCGCATCCGGATCGCACGTATTCTGTTCACGATGGTGGGCTGGTTAGCGAGGGTTGTCTTGGTGGAATCCACAACGGCACTCGTAGTCTAGTACGATCTAGTACGTCTTGTTGGGTGTTTGGACGATCGATCGACGTGAGCGATCGTAAAGAAAATGGGGATGTCTCACCTCGGGGCATGCGTGCGTAGCACATTCCTGCGAGTAGGTCTACATGTTTCCACCCCGTCAGTAACCTGGCCGCTCTCTGTCTGCATCTCGAGCACCATCAGGAGAAACATACTGAGCTTGCCATAGTCGTGAATCAACCTCTGGGTTTCTGGGTCAAAGGCCCCGAAGCTGGCACTCCATTCCAAGCACTCCTCCTCGATGTCGGCCAGATGCGGACTGACATACCGGGGCCAGCTCCAGACGGACTCCAGAGGCGGCAGCCTCAGCTTCCTCACTGGCGCGTTCATCCCGACGGTTTGGTAAGATGTGGTATCTGCGGGCAGGGTGCAGGTGACAGGGTTGCGATTCTGGAGACCAAACCGGTTGCATTAAACTAAGGCCCAACAAGAGTTACCCAACAACCAACAGGACGGCATGGGCACGCGGGGGTATTATAATAACACGGCGAGCCCAAGAATAAGATCACCCGGCCACTTGGGAACGTGGAATTGGGCAAAACCTGCCTCCCCTCGATCACGGGATGACTCCCGCACCACCGAGTCTCCAACCTGCCAGCGTCCCCAGCCGGTCCCAGCCCGCTCAGGAATCTGGAATCCGATATTACGATCCCCCTATTCCCATGTTGGCCTGGTCCTTGGGGTTCTGAAGGTCCCGTCGATAAGGATCCCCCCTGTTGCCCTGTCCCCGTTGCGACCCTGATTCCCTGTTACCACTCCTTCGGTACAACCTTCTTTCCTTCGGTCAGATCCTTGTCTTGCTGGTTCCGAGCCCGAGCGAACTGGCGAACCCCACAACGGTCGCTTCGAACGCCTCAAGGCCCAGGATTGGGCTCGAGCAGATCAGCAGAAAAACCTTCCGTTCACGGGTTCACGGGGGGGTTATTGTGAAAAAAACAGGAGGCGGCGCAGCTGCAGCTTGACCCTGCCTGCCACTGCCTGCCCAAGCACCCCAAGACGACCCCGACCACAAAGGGACTTCTCTTTCGACGTGGGGTAACACTGGCTGCGAGACTGACACAACTGGGTGACAACTGAGTGGACTCGGTCGGTCGGTTCTGGTACTCCGAGGAAGGATTCTTGGAAACACCCCAGTGCCTCTACACGAGTGTTAGTGGATGGCCCCATGGTGCCGCCCTCCCCCTCGGTAGTCGGCAGCGGTGCGATCGGCCCTAGCAACTGTGTCTAAGGGACGTGCCCGCTCAGGTGCTCCAGCTGTCCCAGGTCCACGTCTGTGGTTGTTGAAAATCTTTTTAGCTCGGCGGGGGTCAAAGAACGTCGAGAAGGGGATACCGGGGCGGGCAAGCCGAGGGCACGTGGACGGTTTCCTCCGAGAGCTGCCAAGTGAGACACCGAACTTGAAGAGTTTTTGCCATTGGGGGCAGAGAAGATGGGCTAGGAATTTGGGGGGTATGGTCTCGTGATCGACACTGGTACTGTCTACGTCTGGATATCAACTCTTGAGTTTGGGGGCCGAGGTTGTATTCTCTCTCCTCATGCAAATGAGTCAATTATCAGTCAGGCACGTTGCAGTGCAAGCCCACCATGAATTAGAAATGACGTTTTCTCATTTTCTTCATATTTTGGAGGAACTGTGTTCTGAAAAAAATTCAAAAGCCAGTCTCACGCGGGAAATTAATGCCCAGTCCCCCCACCCCCCTGTTCAGTCCAATCCCATGTAAACAAACCACGCAAAACCCCAAAAAAAAACCGAACCCCGAACCGAACCTGGACCTGGGCGGAGGACCCACAACTGGAATCCCGCGCCCTGTTTTTTGTCCTTATGTTGCCTGCTCTTGCATGCTGTGAAACCAAAGTGGACTCGGGTAAATGCGCTCAACACATCTCACGACGGGCCTGTCCTGGTCCGGAGTGCCCGTTACCACCACCCTCGTTGCCAGACCAGTTGTCATATTCGACCGTGAACACGTCAGTGCGGTGCACCACGCCCGTGTTGAGTGGCTGCTCGTCCTTGTCGCTGCTCTCATCCGAGCTCACCGCCTTGATGTCGGTGCGGCTGCTCAGCTTGCTATGACCGCTCTTGCCCATGCCGCTCATCCCATAGGACGAACCCTTGCTGCGCTTATTCGTCGATGACATCCGGCGAACGAGAGGCCTGAAGAAGGGGATCGAGCACGCGATCACAGTGGCCACGAACTCGGCCACCAACCAGATCAACACCACGGCGGTCCCGTGAGTGAAGTCCGTGCTACGAGAGACCGCGGGGATGGTCGAAGACTTGTAGATACCAACCACACCAGCACTGGAACACGCAGGGGTTAGTCACTGGTCAGATAAAGAGGGGAAGATCACACGGGCTGTGGTCACAAGGCCTGCAAACTGCGAAGCCGGAGGCCAGTCGCGGCCAAGGACGCCACAAAGGAAGGTATATGACTTACACGATACCCAGACTCATGGAAGCAATAACACCCATCTTCTCACGCTTCTGCATCTGCAAGTTCCAAATGACCAGGCTGGGGAAGGCAGTGAGGACCAAATCCATGGCGGCCGAGTATCCAGCAGCAAAGACACCGAGGCCAATGACCACATTGCCGTCAACGCAGCCAGGCGTCGGCGGTACGGCGCACTGGAAGAACTGCACGATGGAGATGGCGCCCATGGACCCGTTGATGGTGATCAACATGAACCAGAGGGCTGCCTTCTGCCATGGCTTAGTGACGAGCCGGAGCAGGGTGATGATGAAGGACGACTTGGAGACGGCGATGGCAATGACGGCGAAGAATTGGCCGATGGGCAAGTAGTACATCAGCTTGGGCAGCAGCGTCAGATCGGCGTCGTTGAGGTGCTTGCCCAGACCCCAATGGGTAGTCTGGATCGAGATGATGACGAAGACTAGAAACAACGCCTACGCATAGTGGCGGTAAACACCCCACGAGTTAGCTTCGCACTTCACCAGGCAACCCCAGCTTAGCCGGCAACGATCCCGAGACCTGCACCCGCATGGGGGTCCGGGTCCCGGCTTCGCAGCGTCCGAGCTGAAAAGGTATGAAAAAAAAACAAAAACAGGTACTGTACCCATGACAGAGCGAGGATGGCATCGTCGAGGCCGACCTTGGTGCTCATCGACTGCTTGCAGTAGAAACGCAGGCACATGAAGATGAAGGACACCACGGTGCAGACCACCATGGTGATGGTCATGGGGGGGCCATTGTCGTCAGCCATTGCGGACTCGTGGAGGGATTGACGGGCGCTAAGGTCGAAAAACTCCGGAGCCAAAAACACAATGAAAACGAATGAATGTGTGTATAAAACGAAAGGGATGCTGTTTCGTGCTCCGCCTTGGTCGGGCGGATGCCTGAGTTAAAGGATTGGGAGGGCCTGGATGGGTTGCAGAAGAAAAAGGATCATCATAATCGGAGCCGTTATGGCATTAGGTTCATTTACACATTCGTCTGCACCCATCCTTTGAGGGAAGGGCCCTTCTGTAAGAACAAGGGGGAGCCAGACGGGTCCATTACGACGGCAGCCTTCTCGGCCCGCTGTGGTGTGTTGCTTCTGGCTGTTCTCCCCGTGTAAGATACGGCTCAACGGTCGCCTACGGGCCAATCGGACGAGCAGTGCACCTCGCGTGTTGCGTGCCATGAGAGTGGAAGTGGGGGAACCTGCCAGGGGTGCTTGACGAACCCGTCCTTGGAGCCTTGGGGGCGTTTCCCATGCTTTCCCATCCCACGTATTTCACCATGACGATCCAATCGGAAAGCAACAAGCCCTCCGCGGCCCCCCTTCGACCCCCTGAGCTCTCCAGCCAACTGCAACCTTCGCCTCCACGGCACCCCCTCTTTCACCTGGCCTTGACCGCTGCTCTCCATTTGCTTTCCGGTCGCAGCTCATAATTAATTCACAAACACGGCTGCTGCATCTCCCGTCGCTTGCTTCTCCTGTGTCTGAGTTGCATCAGACCGAACCAACTGCCTTAACTAACTAGTAACGCCTTTATTGCCACACAGTATTCTCGTACCACACACAGTAAGAATTCGTCAAGCCAGAAATGGGCGCCGTCCTCTCCTCCATCCAGGGGACGCTGGTGGTGGGCGTGGTCCTGGCGGGTCTCTACGCTCTGTACCGTGCCGCACTGCCCAAGCCTCTCGCCGGCATCCCGTACAACCGAGATGCTGCCAACAAGGTGTTTGGGGATATTCCCGAGATGATGGGGTATGTCATGCGTACCAAGCGGGTGTTTGTAAGTCGTCGTCGATGTTGCCGTCCGCTGCTGCCAACCCCCAACCGCCACATCATATTTCTCCGAGGGCCCCCAAATCATATCCAACACAACTAAACAAGCCGTTTTACATTATCGAGTCGCTTTCATAGCTAACCGGTGTCTTGTTGCAACCATGGATAGTGCTGGTTGACGTCGTTGACGGCGCGGCACCAGAGCCCTATCATCCAGGCCTTCATCAAGCCCATGGCGCTGCCGTGGGTGGTGGTAACGGACCCGTATGAGAGTCAGGACATCCTGCTGCGGCGCACCAAGGAGTTCGACCGCAGTGGCTTCTTCGGGGATCTCATTGGGGGTATCCTGCCGGAACAGCACATTCAGTTCGTGTCGACCGACTCGCGCTTCAAGAACAACCGTCACCTGATCAACCACCTGATGGCCCCCAGCTTCATCACCGAGGTGAGCGGGCCGCAGCTCTACAAGGCCGCCTCGACCTTGATCAAGCTGTGGGAGATTAAGTGCGCCACCGCCGAGGGCCGCCCCTTCCACGCCCATCACGACATCACCTACATGGCGCTGGACAGCATCTTCGCCGGCTTTTTTGGCCACCCCGAGGCGGAGAGCATCACGACCAACCGGGTGCAGACGGTGTCACAATGGGAGGCCAAGCGGGAGAAGAAGCTGCCCGCCAGCCTCGACGAGCCCGTCGAGTTCCCCAACCCCGAGCTGCCGCCCATCTTCGCGGCCGCCCTCACGCTGGCCAACTCTGTCACGGACACGCAACTATCCCCCGCGCCCCGTCTCACCTCCTGGGTGATGCGGCAGCTGCCATTCATGAAGAAGGCCACGGCCATCAAAGACCAGTACATCCGCGACCGCGTGAACGAGTCCGTCCGCATCATGCAGAAGGACGGCACCACCCCAGCCCGCACCGCGCTGCACTCGGTCATCCTCCGCGAACGCGACGTCGCCGCCAAGGAGGGCCGCCAGCCCGACTACACCAAGCGCGCCATCGCCGACGAGTTCTTCGGCTTCATGCTGGCGGGCCACGACACGTCAGCCACCACCATCGCCTGGGGCGTCAAGTACCTGACCGACAACCAACCCGCGCAAGACCGCCTCCGCGCCGAGCTGCGCGCCGCCCTCCCCGACGCCGCAAAGGGCAAGCGGGCGCCGAGCTACCAGGAGCTGGCGCGCGCGCACATCCCCTACCTCGACGCCGTGGTCGAGGAGGTGCTGCGGCACGCCAACACCATCGCCTTCGTGGTGCGCCGCGCGATGCAGGACACGACGGTCCTGGGCCGCCACATCCCCAAGGACACGGACGTGTTCCTGATGGCCAACGGCGCGGGCTACCTGGAGCCCAACATGCGGCTGCCGGAGGAGAAGCGCAGCCCCGGGGCGCAGCGCGGGAACACGGCCGCATTGACGGGCCAGTGGGAGGATAAGGATATTAAGGCGTTTAAGCCGGAGCGGTGGCTGAAGAAGTCGGAGGATGGGGAGGGGGAGACGTTTGATCCGATGGCGGGCCCGACGCTGCCGTTTGGGCTGGGCCCGCGCGGGTGCTTTGGCAAGCGGTTTGCGCTGCTGTCGCTCAAGATCCAGTTTGCGCTGATTGTGTGGCACTTTGAGCTGGGCAAGGTGCCAGACGAGCTGAACAGCTACAACTCGGTGCAGCGGTTTGCGCAGGAGCCGGTGCAGTGCTATTTGCGGTTGAGCAATGCCAGCATCTAGGGGGTGTGGGAGTGGGTGTGAGGGTCAGGGTGATGATGGCGGTGATGAGAACAGCGACTAATGAGAACGGGGGCGGGGGTGTGCGTGTTTACAGCAGGAGGGGAGGTTCTAATCAGCGTTGGGGGTGGGGGGAGGTCGTTGTAAGGAGTAGTGTACTTGCTATTCCAGTAATGCGAATTGTTTGCTGCTCGTGGCTCAATATACCCAGTTTCCACACCTCGCCAGACACATAACTTGCCTCTCTATAACACGTACGCTATAGATGTAGTTGACATACAGTTGCCCTCGCTTCAACTCTTCCACCGGATTGGTTACCGAGCAGCCCAAATGCCGACATGTTTGTGCCACCAACCGACATTGCACAGGTTACACAGTTTGGTGCTGTTTCCGCACTTTTGTCGTAGCCGACGATGCAACCCATGTCAGGTGATTTTAGCGACCTATTCTCTGTCCAACGTCCCGGAGGATTTATTGGTAGTTACCACGGCGAATGACTCAGGGGAAGACACACCTTGACAGCTACCTACACTTCAAGTTCGCCATCTCAATTCTCTTTCCAGCCGCTATCCTTTCTCTACTTCGATTTTCCAGCTAAGTTTTGGAACCTTGCCCGTCATGAAAATCAAGAGTAGGCGCAAAGCCGTGTCTCGGACCGCGAAAGCATTGTTCTGTTCCAGTTTCAGGCGGCCTTCATGGACAACATCCAAGACCAAAGCCACAGACCATATTAGCCCCACCACCGAACCGTCTCGGCTCGAAAGCCTTCCAGCTGAGCTACGATCGCAGATCCTGTCCTCTTTGGCTAGCCTGGACGATCTCAAGGCTGCCGTCCAAGCATCACCAGTGCTCTATCAGCAATACCGGGCCGACCGCAAGCCAATCCTCGACCGTGTCTTGCGCACCACCCTCGGTGAACATGTCTTTGTGGATGCCTTCGCGGCCCAAAAGTCGGCGCGATTCGAGCCCCCGCCTTACCTAGCAGCTCACCTGGCCGCCCAACTGTTCATGCACACATACCAAGAACACCGCGCCCAGCCGTCTCTCGTCGCCAACGAGTGCACAAATACAGACGTTGTTGGGATGGCATCCTTCTACTGGTCCACGGTTGTGCCGCTAATGCAGGAAATTCCACAAAGACTCCTTCATCACCTCGACCCATCACTGCAACCGTGCGGTCTAAGCGGGGTTGAGCGGGAACGCCTCCTCCGCGCCCTGTACCGTTTCCAGATGTGGTGTAATCTCTACGGGACCAGACCTGGGGCCGCAGCCGGCAGCAAGTCGGTCCACCCGATCGAGGTGCTCATGTACTTTTTCCAGGTCTTTGAACCGTGGGAAATTGAGGAGATCTCATGCATCCACACCCTGCTCATGGACATGTACGACCACATCTTTGTGGATCTGAAACTGCATTTCCATGAGCTGCCGAGCCGGGGCCCGGATGTGTGGGCGCCACGAGCATGGGCAACCAGCAACCTGGGAAACAGCCCCGACATCATTGACCAATTCCGTAAGCGCGCGCCTTCTCGGCCCGATCTTCAGGCACTAGTTCGTAGCTAATCCACCCCCCCATGGGGAAAAACCCACCCACCCAGGCCACCGAAACGCACAACTCAACAGCCTCGTCTCGCGCGGCCTCAAATTCCAGCTCCAAGTAATGACGATACTCACCCAGCACCGCAACCCGCCCAAAAGAGACCGCAAAAAGCAACTCGCCCGCCGGCTCGCCCGCCTCACCACCCTCATCCAACCGCCCTCCCTTGCCCCAGGGCACAACACCATGCAAGACGCGCTGTCCACCGAGACGCAGTCGATGCGGCGCGTGCGGCACCGGTCCGCCGCGGACCGCGCGCAGGAGCGAGGCGAGCGCCTTGTCGCCCCCCCCACCACCACTACCCGCAGCATCATCGGCGGGGGGCGGTCCGAAAAACACCGGCACCGAGACCGGGCCGAGGCGGCGCCGCTCGGGTGGGTGGTGCGGTGGCGCGGGCGGCGCGGGAACGAGTACGGGCAGGAGACGCCGGTGGGGTTGCGGCTGTGGGGGTATGTGTTTTGGGATTGTGCACGGCTGGGTGGGACTGGGGGGAGGGAGGTGGTGAGGCGGGCGGCGATGGAGAGCGGGGGGTTGAGGCCCGGGGTGGTGGAGCGGTGATTTCCACTGGTGGTTCTCGGTGAGTGATGATCGGTGAGTGGTGATCGGTGAATGGTCACCGGTAACTAGCGAAATGGTGAGGTGAATGGGGGGTGGGTGAAGTAAAGGTAGGGGATAGGGTGTCTTACACTTAGCGTAGGTGGGGAAGGGGGTGCTGATTGTATCGGGATAAAAATAACGAAAGATCGGGGAAAGAAGGAGAAGTGGAAAAGGAGGAGAAAAAGCAAGGAGAAACAGAAGGAGACTAATGAGACAGTCCAAGAGACTAAGACATACTAGTGGTGATGGGTAAGATGGCCGATACACACTAGCACGATCGATCGCCATGTCCACTTTGCCCCTGTCTCCCGCATGCATATGAAGATGACATCGAAGGCTGTTGCCTCCTCGTCAAGAAGCCAAGTGAATGGAAGGCGCTGTTATTGAGAGGAGACGGGAAAGGACGATGATGGTATAGGGATAAAATAGTGGGATACCTGCTAGACTCTCTATGCACTATGCATTCAAGCGGTGTTTGTTATGCCAATCATATGCCCTCAGCAGCAAGAAGCGAGCTGGACATAGCAGGCTGGTTTTGGCTGTGGGTGACAGTATGTATGTAGGTACTTACCTACCTCCCTAACTATCTCGTCTATCCTCCTATTGTGGTTAGTCAAAGTCGTGCTCACCATGTTGTGGATTTTCCAACTCATGCTCAATATCCACCCACCATCGTATGGGGGAAAAAGCCGGACTCCAACTGTAAAAGCTTGAGTTGTAGGAACGAAACAAAAGCTAACCAGAAGCTTAAAGAATCTCTTTTCTCTGGTTACATTTCTTTCACTCGGTTCCCATTTGTCTTCTCATGTTGCTCCATCTCTTTTTCGCTTGTTTTCTTTTATTTTTTTAGAGGGACTTATTTTCTTTTTGAGTTAGGCTTTTGTTAGACAGAGGCTACTATCTACCTAGGTCAATGTCGTCGTTCGTTAGACTGTGATTTAAGGCGCGGGTTTACTGTTAGCAGGAGATAGCAACTAAACATTTACTCTGTTTGGCAAACAGGTATCCACTTCGTCACCTATTATGTTGAGACTAATATAGACACAAGCCTACCTCGGTACGTACCTACCTCCAGTCCATAGATCATAGTTTGGGTTGTTGTTTGTATTTCACTAGGCGTTAAATTTCCACACGAACACCGTTCTCTTGGCAACGCACCCATCAAACATCTTTTTCTGTTTCCAACTTCCCCCACTCAACCCTTTTAATTTCCCGCCCCATATTCACCAAGAAAAAGACACATTGGCAGCTTTACGGTTCGGCGATCGACAATGGCGGTCGCGACTCAACACGACTCCGAGCACCAGTCCGAGGCTTCGGCTACTCGCTCAAAGTCGCCTCCAGCGCAGGCCGAGAAGCAAGCCGAGAAGCAAGCCGAGAAGCAAGCCGAGAAGCAGGCCGAAAAGCCGCGTCGAGATGCCGCGCAAATACAAACCTACCTCTACTACCACTCTCTCCTCGCTTACCACGAACCTTACCTCAGCGACAATGCCGAGAGGGTACTGGGAATCACCACCACCCCCCTAGACCTTCGTTCCAAAGCTGTGTCAGATAGCGGGCCGCGTTTCATTGAACCGGCATCGGCTGACGAAATGAGGACGTTTGTGGAAGACAATGAGACATGAAATGAATCCATTCTTCCACCCATCCGGGAAGACGACGAGAAACACCCGAAAAACTTGGAGAGGAAGTCGTGGACTGAAGGCATAAAGTATTACATGGGCTACTACACACTATGCGCTCTGGAGCTGTTTACCCAAGGGCCGTACGACAAGTTTGACCCTGGTGACCCCGACTGGTTCAATCGAGACTGGGAGTCGACCATTGTGTAAGGAACCCAGAAACCCGTTACCCCTTCTCTGCACCCGTTAACCTCGGTTTGTAGCGGCTGGTCTAAAATGCAGTACCAAGACTCAAAGGATTTGAACCTCTGGTCGTTGCAATCTATCTATGAATCTACGGCGACTGATAGACCCCATGCCCACGCCTTCGTCAATCACGTCATTCCACTCGAGAACGACAAGCTCACGACTGGGGAAATGGATGCCGCTACAGGCATTATATCTTCCCAGCGTTGCTTCCGGAGATTCAACCATCACCGATACGTTCCAGCCACCAATTTCTCGGCTTCGTTTCGGGACATCCGGGTTGTCCAGGTCTGGCATGACAGGGAGAATCCAAACTCACTCCACGTCCGCCGTTCGCCCATCATGAATTTTATACAAGGTGCAAAAGCCAACGAGGATGACTGGATCACCTTCTTGTGCTGGTTCATGGGCGACCAGCTCGAACATACGATGCCCAACCACGACGGCAAGAGTGGGAAGAGCGAGGCAGGCAAAGTTACGCAACACGACTGGAAGGGAGTCAGTCGAATGAAAACGACTCAAACCCTGGCCATCTGGCCACCAATAACCCAAGCGGCAACCTCTCCATCGGCAATCCGCCGGATGAGGCGCTGAACGACCATGAGGATGAAACCGGGAACGCCAATCAGAACGACACCAGTGTTTGAGCAACGCCACGGCTGAGCGATGGGTCTCGGGCGGGAGGCTCAAGTTAGTGGCTTGCCGTAGTTGTTTTGTTGTGGCAGGTCGTACGAGGACACTTACACGGAAGGGCGAATGGTCACAGACAAGTGAGACAACCCAGGTGGTAGGTAGGTAATCACAGAATCATGAGGTTGTTACCGAACCATCGGATCGTCAGCGAGCTCATCATCGCACTGTACGAAGTACAAGGTAGATAGGTAGTGACATGCAACTCCATACTTCCTCCATACACGTTCCATCCACTGAGCGAGTTTCGTCAACGAAGACGGACCGAAACTTGAATGCTTTTGCTATGCAATGATACCTAAGCTCCGTTGGGGCATTAGAGTGTCTCGTGAGATGCAATGTGAATGTCGTGGGGGGGGGTAGCTATCGTAGGAAACACCGAAGGTGATACCTGGTAGTACCTCGATAGACGTGATAGACGTGATAGACGTTTACACTCCACCACTGCATCTTCAGCAACGTTATCGTGATGCTTCTTCCGAAGACGCCATGCCAAGCCCTGTCGCTGACAGCGACTGACGACCTGCAAGTTGCTGAAATTGGGTTCTAGACCCCCCCCTGCAGAAAAGGGGGGCTTGGCGTTGAATCCTCGCATGCCTGGCGTCACATCATGACATGATCTGCGCGCCGCGCCAGCCAAAAAAGAAAGTCATCTTCAACATCATCACAACCTCCACCGACGACTTCTCACCACAGCACCACCCACGGAGATCTCACAACGCCCCTCACCCCACGAAACCCACAACCTCTTATCCGCTTCTCTTCACTTCCTCTCCCCAACCCAACGTCAGCACCCATCCAACCCACGTGTGAAAAACCCCCTCACCAAAAGCAAACCCGACAACCCGGACCACCTACCACCTACCAGCAAACATGCCAATCACCCTCCCCACAACCACCACCACCACCAACCCCCCACCACCATCACAATCACCACCATTATCACCATACACAAAAACAATTACCCACCTCCGCACGCACACCTTCCGCCCCCTAACCCTAACCACCACCCGCGAAAAAGGCGCCGCCGCCACGATCGTGCTGCGCGGGCTGGCCAACGCCGCACACTTTGTTATCGCCGGCCTGCTGGCGCGCGGCGCACCGTGGTGGGCGCCGCTGTACTATGTCCTCGACCAGCTGGTGGTGATGTACGCGGTGGGCGTGGTGGCGGAGGTGAGGGGGGGGAGGAGGCTGCTGGGGGGGTGGAGGGTGGTGAGTTCTTTTTGCTGAATCTTTTTTTTTTTTTTTTTTTTTTTTTTTTTTTTTTTTGGGTCTGGATCTGGGTCTGGGTCTGGATCTTGGTTCTTCCTTTTTTTGGTTGTTTTTCCGGAGGGTTCGGTTTTTCTTTCTTCTTTTTGGGGGGTTGAGGGGGTGCTTTGTTTCTTGTTCGGTCTCGGTTGTTTTCTCTGCCGGTTTTATTTTTTGGGTTTGGGGTTCCTAGATGGGGGGTTGAGATGGTGGGGGGAAGGCGGGATTTTCATTCTTTCTTCTTTTTCCTTTTTCTTCTTCAGCCCCTCAACCCAACCCCCACCCACGTTTAACTATTCTGTTTGATCGACAGGCACGCAGTGAGGAAGCCCAGAAGCTGACCAGGGATCTGCCTTCCCGGCAATTAGGACGAGCGTTTTTTTGACATCTTTCTGGGGGCCTGTGGCGTCGTGCACGTGCTGTACATGGGCATCTTGCTCGTGTGCATCGTGTCCATGGCCATCTTCTTCGGGGTGACCGGCGGGTTAGTCCTGACGATCGCTGGCGCCGCCATCCTGCCTGTCGCGTTCCTGGCGTCGCGACCGGAGGATGGAGAGGGTGGATTGAGTCTTCCCTGAAAGATCTGCGCGGCTCCCTGATGCAGCGATGGCGAGTGAGGTTCTGGCGTGAGTCAGCTGGGAGGTCTGGCGAAGCCTGCGTCCGGCAGAGGGCAAGGGCGTGTATGTACGATGGCGATGATAGAAGGCGAGTCTCACATGAGAGACTGAGGGAGTTTGTGGCATTGGAGCTCTGGCTGGCAACTGGCCGGGGCGGGCACGAGAATGCAAGGCCGGTACGGCCACTCTTCAGTGATGGCATGAAATGGCACGACTCAAAACAGCACATAGTATTGATCTACCTGTTGGCCCGCGCAGGCCTTGAGCATACCCAACTTGTCTCACAAGACGGTAACAAAGCCTCCAAACCCTCGGTCACGCCGACGAGGGGTCCTTCAACTCAAGTGTCGCTGCATTCAAGGCCGCGGCTTGTTTGTCGGCTGGCCCAGCGAGTCCTTGCCAGTCAGGCCGGTCGGGTCACCTGAATGCGCCGCCCTGCCAAGGTTCGGGTCGGCACCACCCGTCATGCTCGGGTGCTGCTCCCGGGTCGGCCACGTGGTATCAAAAGCTTCCTTCCGGTCTTCCTGCCGGGCTAGGAACGGAGAGTGAGCTTTGTAGACTGGGGAGCAGAAAGAAGAATAGCGTACGCTCTTCGTCCAGCTTGGTCACCTTCTCCAGGCCCTTCTTTATCGTGCTCTTGGCTTTATCCATACTGAGCTTGTGGGATCCAATGTCGAGCAAAGTCGGGTGTGGTTGAGCTGCGCGGTGAAGGACGGCAAGCTTGTGGTTGTTGGCCCTTATGGATGGAGGTCGTCGTGGTGATGTCATGACATAGAGCATGACTCGTCGTCTCCCGCAAGGTTCCATGGGCGGTAAACAACGGGCCGGAACCCTGTGAGAGCACGGCCCTCCAAAGTCGTGATGCTTTTCGTACACGATGCGCGTTCCCGTGTCACGGAAAGCCCAGGCGTAGACCACAGCTTGGCATCGAGTGGTCGAGCATGTACACCCAAAGCTACACTGACGAAGGACTCAGCCCCATCGGCTGATAAATTCGTCCTTTTTCGCGCTCCTGCCCTTCAGTTTACCCACCCCGACGTCAATGACTTTTAGCTTCTCATCAACCGTAGCCAGTTCCTGGGAAAGGACCGCAATGGAACCCTCTATCTCAGGATCCATGAGCCGGGCAGCCCCAAACGGACTCTCGGCTAGGATGGAGTCGCGGACGAGCTGGATTGCAAGCTTCCCGTCGGCGACCTGCTTTGCCGCTACGGCCTCGAAGCTCTGTTGAACATTGAGAGACACATCCCGCACCTTTGCCCGACGGCTGTCAAGCGTCGATGCCAACATCTCGACCTGTTCCCGTAAATCGTCGGGCACTTCATCGTCCTGTGGAAGACTAATAGCAAGGGCGCGCAGGATCTCCTCTAGCGGCGGCTCGTTACCAATGCCAGACGCGCCAGTTGAGTACCTCGACCGCTGCTTAGGCCGAGGGCGGACCGGGGACATGTCATTTTGTTGCTTGACACTCTTCGTCCGGGCAGGGGATGCTTCCGGGACTGGTGTTTGGGTGTCCAGTTCGGGCTTGGCGACGTCGAGAACGGCATCGGCGGCGGATTGGAATGCCTGGAATGCATCTAGCCGAGCCATCATATCTTGCGCACGGTCGATCAGATAGTCGAGGCAATCGTGAATCTGTGCTGTTAGCTGGGAGCATTCTGTGACCGTCGCTCTTACTCACGTAGTTGGTTGCTTGGGCCGATTTTGCCATGCTCTGCCCATTCTTTGCGGCGAGACTCTTCAGTGCTGGCTCTAGAAACTGCTGCTCGGCAGACATTTGGGCTACCGGGAGAATTTCCGAATAGAGGGATTCCAGCTCCTCTTGCAGTGCTGACACTTGGTCGGCCGAAACGCGAGGGGGACCTGACTGGGACGACAGCTCAAGAGCTTCGAGATAAAGGCGGTCTAGTTTCGTTCGGATTCCCTCCACGGTAAACTTGATCAGCCTGCTATGGTGTAAGTC
Organism: Chaetomium cochliodes; assembly: GCA_023383405.1. Taxonomy (NCBI): domain Eukaryota; kingdom Fungi; phylum Ascomycota; class Sordariomycetes; order Sordariales; family Chaetomiaceae; genus Chaetomium; species Chaetomium cochliodes. The sequence goes on from JAKWJL010000007.1 coordinate 1,156,848, forward strand.
TCTCGGCCAAATACTAAAAAGATGGCAAGGTGAACGAACCTCGCGCAGGTTTCGCGCAGCAGAGAAACATCGTTCTGCTCCTCCCCATCTTCCGTTTCCAACTCCCACCCTAATTTCTGAAGACTGGACAAGAGTTTGTCATCGGAGCGGAACAGCGTGTCCACGGTTTTCTGGATTGTCGCACCAGCCCCCGTGCGCTGTTGTTCGAGTTCACGGATGCGAGAGCTTAGAGACTGCGAGAGCTCGTCTGCCTGTTCAAGGATCAACACGGGACACTGGGGCGACGGGCGAGATTTAGTAGGGCATACTTCTACTGTGAGGCTGCTGCGCTCAGCTTCCCATTTCTGGAGCCGGCCTTCTTGGATGGTGACGCGTGCCTTGTTGCTTTCCCGGTTGGTATCAACGAGCCGACCGAGAGCTTCCTGTTGCTGCTTGAGAGCCTCGGTATGGCGCGTGATGGCCTGGGTAGAGCGTTTGAGTTCGTCTATGGCGTCCTTCATCTCCTGGTCACTCAGGACACGGGCCGCGGTGAGGTCTGACGACATGGCAAGCTTCTCGGCCATGCCCGATTCTCCAAGAGCGGCATATCTGATGGGACATGGTTAGCGGAGCGGCCGATGACAAGAAGCGAGCTCCCACGCACTGGTTCAACTCGTCGACGGTGAGCAGCGTATCGGGAGTAAGATGGACGGTGGCCCAGCGAACAAGATGGCCCGAGTCAGAGGCCGAAATGGCTGATCTCACCGCTGCTGCATTTAACGACACGTCGTACGCCCGCAGCGTCCTGATCAGTGATTCGGCATTCATTTCGGGAGGGGGTTGTAAGAATCGGCCACAGCATGAAAGTGAAATGCTACTTCGGAAAGTAGGTGATTGTCTCCGTCGTCGTCTCCAACAATCCTCCCGTCGCTTGTTCCAGGTTGTTAACTTGTTGCCGCCAAAAGTTGCATGTGGAGTCGAGGTTCCATTTGGGATGCATTCACTGCAGGGCCACTGACCACGGCTGACCCCTGGATGCATCTGCCGGGCTGCCCCACGCTTCCCCTCGCTAATGCAACAAGGCCTTGAGCCTTGAACGCGACATGGCCCATGCTCTCGCGCCACCTGCAATCTGCAAGTCTGGGCATCAAATTGATCAAATTGGCCCTGACGTCTTCTTCCTTCCACAACAGCAAAATTCGCGAAAGCTCGACGCCGTCCTTCCATCTTTCCGTTACGTCCGTACCTCCAGTTGCCCTGTCATGTACCTTTTGCGATTGTGTTCTGCCACTAACCCTAAGTAAACAATTCAACACCCGCCGCTTATTCTCTTCCCTGCAAGCCATCGGACCGCAAAGTCGCCTTCCAAGGCCAAGTCAAGGTGTACCGTCATGACACATTATTGCGCCCTCACACAAAGATCAACGGGTTCTGCCAACATCATCACAGACTAGACTTTAGACTTCACCTTCCCAATTCGTACGCGTCCGCTTCCACGCCCTCCGACCCTGTCAGAAAATGCGTAACGACCGCAGGGTGCTTCTTTTATGGCCAAGCGGCAACTGCTGTCGAGGCATCTGGCCATCCATGGTAAATCTAGCCGAGAACGGACGATTCCGAGTTAACAGCGGGTACACTTACCTGTATTTTCCCGAACACATGTAAACCATGGCCGGGACCATGGCCGGGCTCGCCGGGGAACCCTCTGGCGGATGGAGGGCACCGCGTACCTCAAGCTGGCCTTCGCAGAATGCGGTAGGGTCATGGCTTCGTCGAGGCTGACCCAAACGGCAGTGCAGACATTTCATGACCCCGAAGATCATCGTGACGCTTCGGCCGAGTGTGCTTCAACCGGACAGCGCTGATACTCCCGATGCATTCTGGCCGCGAGCGTGACGTTGTCAGTGCCACTGGCCCCGCGCCGCCGGAGGGCTCTGCCGTCCTTCCCAAGCCCCCAACAACGATGTAGCACAGCATCAAACTTTACAACGGCTGAGGCTAGAGCCCTGTTGTGAGATGCCAGCTCAGAACCGCTTGGCCGCCTACGACGATGAGGGCCACTCAGGCGTTTTGCCAGAAAAGGAGTGCCTGGAAGAAACAACCGAACCATGGCCGTCTGGCTTCATTTAATCCTTCAGCTTCCAGATGTGAGATACTGACGGTCAGGATAAGCTTAGTGACGCAGCACAAGCACCGCGTTGCGGACCGAAACCTCGTCCAACACCCTCACAAACTTTCTCCTCCAACACCCTCCACAAACTCAACCCAGTTACCCAACACTGGCAACCCGCCTTGTGCACTGAAGGCAAAACGTGATGCCGCCACACGCCTGGAGAAACGGCGGCTCGAACCGCAGCCAGCCGTTGTTGCGAAGCGGGAATGCGCATATCCGCCACCACACACCGGGGCCCTGCGGCTTCCCACCGCCCTGTTGACGGCTCTGTCGCCGGCTGGTCTATTCTCCTATTCTCGTTTGCGGCCGGTCCGCACAACGCACGGATTTGGGTTGCGCCCCCAGCGAATCCCGGCTTCCCTATCGGGGCATCCTGACATGGCCGTGCCTAGCCTCTCCCAATCCCATGGGGCCTGAACTCTTCACCCGCAGCCTAGCCTGCGCCGTTTGCCGGTGGCGCCCCCGGTGGCGTTGAAGTACCGGGCGAGCCATTCCCGTTCCGTTCCTTCGCAGGCCGTATGTGGAGCATGTCGACCGCTGACTAGCACCGGACAGCCAGGTTAGGCAAGACACTGCGTTTGAGGGTCGGACTGATGAGCTAAATGGAGGGCGAGTGCTTTTCCAAGCTCGGCCCCCGTACAACGGGGACAAGCTTTGGTTCGGGGCTCGATTGGGTGACCAAGGCATTCTCAGGTCGGCGGGGAGCATCTCCCCGTATCCCGTCCCGCTGCCGGGTCGACTTCCACAACCACGCCGGCTCGCTTCCTGCAGTACCCTGTCCCCACACCTTGTTTACTCTCTGTTTGGCACAAACCCGGAAAGCTGCAACCCGAGGGCGTTCTAAAGTCCGCTGGGCGACTCTGTCCCGAATATGGATGGCCTACACCGACATGTTGACGTGTCGCTTCAGCACATCACTTCGGGCTATGTCGTGAGCCCTTACCGGCAAACACAGCCTTCTGCAACACCTTAATCTGTACGTCTCATTCGCTCGACGGCTGGACCAACCCCGGTTCTCTACTCCTTCCGGTTGGCGGGCATCTCCACAGCTCGACAACCAGTACAAGTTTCCGCCCAGTTCGTGGCGGGACGGTCTTTGTATTAGGACACTCAGCTAAGGACTAAATTCGGCCCAAGGGCTCCATCCCGGGCTTCACCGTCAGGACGGCCGCCGGGAACATGAACCGGGGAATACAAACACCAGACCCGCTGCAGTGTGTGTTCCAGACACCACGGGTTGCTCCCGCTGCTGTCCCCTTAAAGTACAACTGTCGCCATCCTGCTTTTGCTCCCAAGCTTCGTCCAAGGTTATGTCTCACTACCTGACGTTCGTGTGCCTGTGTCAGAAGCAAACAACCTGCCGTCCACTTATTCCTCTCCGCGGGACTCATCATTTCTCCGGGCGCCGGTGCCGTGGGACTGGGCCGAGACCGGCATGGCTTCGTTGCCCGTGCGTCCACCTCCTTCCACCAGCCCTGGGACGGCAGCGTCGTTGTCTCGGGAATGGTTAGATTTGCTAGAGAGGCTACGAGATGGAGCCATTGCCGTTGTTATTGCCTTGGTCACCCAGTTGCTGATAGCCGCCATCCAACTTGGCTTGGATCAGGAAAAGTCCGAGTTTCCCGCGCCCATATTGGCCATGGCCGCTGTATTTTTGTTCTTTACAATATGTGGATGCGCCATCCCGGGCCTTGAAGAGTTCTACGTCAAGCGATTGCGGCGTGCCGTGAGTCCCAACGCCTGAGATTCTTCTCGTTTGTCGAATCTGACCGAACCAGACAGAGCTTCTGAACCGCCACATGTCCATCGGATTTACCATTCCGGTTGTCATGCTCTGTAATGGCCCCGTATCAGACGCCCGCAGCATCGGCATGATCGTTGTCTGTTTCGGTAAGCGGATCTCGCCATCCGGTGCAGCAGGTTGGCTAACCTCATCAAGCGCTGACGGGCCTTCTTAATACATTCTTTGCCTACTTCCTCACGCTCTCGATTCAGTGCCTCATGGTTCGCTACGACAAACGTTTCTGGGTGGACAAGAATGCCGATGTTGAAAAGGGGGTGAAGAGGGGTGCGCTAAACTCGTGCAAGGCCGCCAAATCGCCATGCGAGGGTTCGCTCACCGGAAGCTCCTTGACGATCGGTCTCGACTCTTCAGCAGAATCCTCCGAGACGGACGAGCCCGCACCACAACAACACACACCCAGCCTACACACACAAATCGACACCCCTCCCCTCCGAAGCCAGCTGCTGGTCTGGGCCCTCCGCAACCCCGTCCTCCTCCTATGCTGGCTGCTCACCATCACCATCGGCCTACCGCTCCGCTACCGCGCCAGCGCCGACATCCCCCTCGCAACCCTCCTCCTCTTCTCCACCTGGCTCACCACGCTCTCCATCCAAGCCGCCATCAAATCCTCGCAAACCCGCCTCCCCGCCTGGCTGCGCACCCTCCTCTCCGGCCTGCTCAACCCCGTCCTCTGGACCTCCCTCGCCATGATCGCCTACGTCTCCGCCGACGCCGCCCTCAGCCACCGCACCCTGCCCGCCCTGCTCGCCACCCTCCAATCCAACAACACCCCCCTATCCACCCTCATCCTCCACCACACCAACAACACCAACCCCCCCACCCCAACCCCCCCAATAACCGCAGGCGACGTCGCCACCACCCTCCTCACCACCGGCCTCGCGACATGGGGCCTCAACCTCTTCACCCACCGCACCCGCCTCTTTTCCCTCGCCGGACTCAGCACAGTCACCGTATCCGCCGTCCTCGCCCTCTTCAACACCACCCTCGGCCCCGCGCTGGCAGGCTCCCCGCGCTGGGGGCTGGGCGTGGCCCCGCAGGGCGCGGCGCTGGCGTTTGCGGCAAGGAGTGTCACGGTGGCGCTGGCGGGGCCGGTGATGGGGTTGTTGGGCGGGGATCGTGGGGTGAATGCGGCAGTGGTGGTGGGGAGTGGGATTGTGTGCCAGATGGGGCTGGGGTTGGGGGTTGGGGGGTGGTTGGAGAGGGGGTGGATGGGGTTGAGGTTAAGGGGGGTCGAGGGGGATGGGGATGGGGATATGGATGGGAGAAGGATAGGGGGTGGGGATGGTGATGGTGATGGGGGCGGGGATGGGAGGAGGATACGGGATGGTTGTGATGACGGGGTTAAGGGGGGCGATGGACGAGTGTTGGTGAAGAGGGTGGCCGTGGGCCAGCCTTGCGGGGAAGGGGGTGCTGGTGGTACGGGGGCGGGCACGGGTACGGGGATGGAGACACAGACACAGACACAAACACAGACGCAGACGGGCGGGGACAGACACCGCGGGGAGGCGGCGGCCGTAACAGCACGGCGGAGGCCGAATCACCCAAGGGTTGTTGCCGCCGGCGTTACGGTCGGCATCAACGCCGCGGCTATGGGTACGGCGTATTTGTACGAAACACAAAATGAGGCAGCGCCGTATGCTGCGCTGTCGATGATTGCGTTGGGGGTTATGACGGTGGTGTTTTCGAGCATTCCACCGCTCGCGGCGTGGATTGTAAAAAGCGTTGCTGAATGAGAGGATACATACCAAAAGTGGGTTTGGATATACCAGAGGATAACTGACATATGGCGCGTGGGATTCTGTTCTTAACTGGATATCTCGGGAAATAGGGTGGTTTTTGTTGTTTGACATTAGGAGGGGTGAATTCGAAATTGGTTCGGCTTTTGTTGGAAGCCCCTAAAATCAACTTCACTTCACAGCCGGGCGACTCGGGTCACACTGGCGCATCTCGGTACCTTCCATTCCATTATATGAGCGGGCCGTTTCGTGACCCCTATCAGCGTGGCACATCAACGTAATCTTGTTCTAACAGGCTCGCTATCGCAGCTCGTGTCCACAGCCAAATGTGTGGCAAACCCTACAGAATCAGATCCCTCGCAACTCGGTCAAGAGAAGCTTACTCGAGCCTGGAACACCGAGTTAGCAACATCCCGAATGCCAGCACGAAGCAAAACAAACCTCTCAATCAGGTGTAGCCCGCTGGCTGTGTCGACGATCCCGGACACCTCACCGGCCTTCAACGCAAACGCGGCGTCCTCAAACTCCTTTTGCATGTCCCCGCGCCCGAAAAACCCCAAATCTCCCTGCTTGCGAGCGCTGCTGCAGTCGGATTCGGTGAGGGCGAGGTCGCCGAGCGAGATTTCGCCGCTCTTGATGCGGGCCTCGTGGGCCTTGAGGATCTCGAAGGCATCTTCCTTGGTGCGGGTGATGGTGTTCTCGCGCCAGCTCGAGGGGCGGCGGCTGTCGCGGTGCTTGACGAGCAGATGGGCGGCGCGGATCTTACCCGATTGGCGGTCCTCGCCGGTGCCCTCGGCCAGGCTCTTGTTGCTATGGTACTCGGCCATGTACCGCTTCAGCTTCTCTGTGTTGGTCTCCGATGGCGGCTCCCAGCGCGAGACCTTGTCGACCGAGTTGAAGTAGTAGGGCAGGTTCTTGGACTGGCTGTGGCGCACTTCCCAGTTGGGCGGGAGGCCGGTTTCGGATTGCTGGGACGGGACGGGACATGTTAGCTCCCTGCGGGTTGGGACGTGCTGGGAAGGCGGAGCTGAGCGGGAGCTGAGCGCGCATTACTTACGTCGGTCATGGTCGTTGTCGGTTTGACTCTAACTCTACGACAGTGATGGGGCGTGGTGGTCGTCACGGACAAGGCGTCGGGTTGTTGGGTTCCAGGTTGTTGGGTTGAGCTCTTCGGCTGCGCACGAGGATGGAGATTCCTATGGCTGATGGGTAGCTGAAATGACACGAGATCAAGAACCTAGGCGGGAGAGAATAGCCGGCCAAAGAAAGGTTTCCTGCAAAGTGGCTGATGACGCGCTTCGTCTTTTAAGTAGGGGTCGGCAGAGTGACAGGGTTGCAGTGATGGTCAATTGAAGCCCTCTGGGATGCGGAGTGCAGCTGGGCCGAGAAAGGCGGGGTGCCCTGCCCGGTGATGAGAAAGCTGGTGCACCGTGGTGGGGGTTGCTCGGGGGTCCGGGGCGCTGGAGGGCTTGGCGCCTTGATCCTGCCAGGCTCGCAGCTCACCAGGGCAGGCTCGCCAGGGCACAACAGGCGGGTTGCACCGGACCCCTGTTTCAGTGGGTGAGTGGCCGACCACCCCGCCATCGCCAGGTTCCGTCACCCGTCACCTGTCCCACCCTTGTGGGAGCCATTTCGCGCATCATCCATCACGAGGCTCGGAGCTCGAGTTTGTAATGTCACGGTCGACGTAACTGGCGCGGCAATTCAAGTGGCTAAGTGGCGACCTGAGGTGTGGCATTCATCTGAGCGAATCACAGTGGCACCCCGTCAGCGAGCTTTGATGAGATACACCGAGGCACGTGGAAGGAGTTTCTTCTCGGGCCACCTCGCCCATATTAATTCCGTCTGCTTGAATGTATGTACATGCACTGGATGCTAGTGGAGACCTATCCCGCTACATCTGAAGACACCTACCTATCAGGATTCCATCTTGCTCAAGTACTCGGATTGTTATGCATTAGATGGAAAGGTTGTTACTGTGTAGATATTCACCGGCGAACTCAACTATCTCGGGTTCACGGGAGATCGGAAAGGAGGTTCGTCAACTCCCCAGGCTTCGATCGTCAAGTTGTTGCTTGCAAATCAACCCTCCTCTAGGCTTCGCCATCACCGGCCACGCCCGAAGTTTTAGAGTAAACTACCTAGAATCGTTGCGCACCCAACGAGAAGGCCTGCACAAACGAGGGACCTACCGCCGAGAGAAACACAGCCAAACCCACGCCACCTCGTGTACGTAGCGCCAAAGGATGTGAGGCAAGGCGAGCGCTTGTGTGGTTTTGGGGCTCTCAGCGCCCAGCACATTGCCACATTCCCGGGCAACGGCCAGAGCTACCTACCTAATTTTGAAGCTCTGGGAAAGTTCAGTCGCCAAAGTCTGCTCACAAGTTCTCCTATCGAGGAAAATCCCGTCTCAGATGTCGGACCGCCTCAAAAGGTGTACCTAGGTACCTTCGGTCGCGATGTTTGTAGCCAGTGGCCGAGGTCACAAAAGAAAGCGGACAGCGTCCCCGGCTTTGTGAACGAGGCGAGTGGGGCGGCGGGGCAGACACAAGGCAGCCGCCGCAAATGGGAAAGCGTAGCCTCGTTTTTTAATTCTCGGTGACAGAGCTGTCAACAGCTTTGGGGCATCAATCACTCTTACCAACTTCAGGCCCCACTTCTCAGGAAACCATCAGCAACTCCCGGTCATAACCCATACCTTCCATTACCCTCAATCAGTTTTCCAGTCCATTCTTTCCTTTTTCTAGGCTTCCGTGCCAGTAAGGTAACGTGACGCCCCGGTCGTTGAGTTTTGGTCAAGCACAAGCCCCTCCGCCCATCTTCCTTCCACCTTTCTTTTACCACACCAGCATCCCTCATCATCACCTAAGAGCCATCATTTTCCCTTCACCACCCACTCTTCCCAACAACCCGCTCATCACCTTCCATCGCAACGGACCATCTTCCTTCTACCTCAGCCTTTAGCAAGCCACCAGCCCCGCATCGGTTTTTAACTCCGCGTCCTGTTCAGTTTCATCGCCGGCCTCTCACACCGCAACGCCACCTTCATCAATCGAGAAAGCATCAACCAACCATGTCGTCGCCCGCCGCATCCGCCTCCGGCGACCGCAAGAAGCCGGCTGAGCAGATCACCTTCCGGTTCTGTTCCGAGTGCAGCAACATGTTGTACCCCAAGGAGGACGAGGTGGACCGCAAGCTCATGTTCACGTGCCGCACGTGCAATTTCTCCGAGGAGGCGACCTCGTCGTGCATCTTCCGCAACGCCATGAACAACGCCGCCGGCGAGACGGCCGGCGTGACGCAGGACGTCGGCAGCGATCCTACGGTGGGTAGCCCTTCTTCTCTTTCTTTTGATGCCGACTCTTTTGGCCGCCGCGGTTCCGGCTCGTCGGGTTCCTCGGATCTGTCGGGGTCCACGAGCGCGTCCACCGTTTCGGCCTGTCTTTCTTCCTGCCTTGGCTGCGGCCGCATCCTGTCCTGCGAGACCTGCGGCGACCACTTCTCCATGCTTCCTGCTGCCGACTCGCCTCCGCCCGGGCTAGAACACGACCGGGTCAGCGTCCTGGAGTTTGACCGAGACGTCGATATGGACGATGACGACGACCTGGATGTGGACCTGGATGATATCGAGATTGTGGCTTGGACGGGCGACAGCCTTGACGAACTCGGCGCGCTGATGTCGCGGACTGAGGACTTCTTTGGGCTCAGCGATATTATGGAATTCGACGTGAGCGAGAAGGCTGAGAACATCCTTGCCGCCGGCGGAAGGAAGCCTCAAGTGGTTGCGACTGGTCCTTGAAACGTCCATTATCGGCAGCGACTCGAGCAAACCCAAACGACTCGACACGACTTGTACGGCGTACGGTATTCACGACAGCGGATTTCGCACACGATTCAGCCATCCTCATCATTATCGTGGAATTACGACTTAGGAACTTGCCTCGATGGCGGCGCCCGGGGCCTAGGAGTTGGTGGTTGAAGCTTGCAGGCGTTGGATTGCGACTTTCTGTTCGATCAGGCAGAGACCAGCCGCTGACGATGTTTCTTGCCTAGCTGCCAAGAGCCAAGCGGACCTGCCCGGCTTGCAACCATGATGAGGCTGTCTTTTTCCAGTCCCAGCAGCGCAGTGCTGAAACTGGAATGGTAAGCAGCCCTGACCGCGGCGCTTGGGAACCACGCGTTGCTAACATGGTCAGAAACTTTTCTACGTCTGCTGCGACTGCGGCAACATTTTCCAATAGAACTGTTACTTTTTCACGGCTTGGTTTCCACCGATGATTCATTAGAGGGCATAGGCACACTTTGGCGTTTAGCGATGGGGGTTTCTTTCAGGTGGATATGGGCTTTTGTGGGCGGCGCAGCGTTTTCACCAGGGTCAATGCATGTATCTACTCGATCGTCAGTCACCGGACAGAGCCAGACCGTGGTGTCTGCCGTTTCCCCCTTTGCATTTGTACAAGTAGTATACACGACGCCCAATAACGCCGTTAGATGCTGTACTCCCATCAACCCACCAGCCATGCCAGCCCCGTTTCGCGGCCCAGACAGGATTTTGCCCGCGATGACCGGGCCGCCACAACAACAAGCCCCGGCGGCAGTCTCCGACCCCCGACCTTTTCCCCAACTACGCCTGCATGGGCGCCATGCTGAGAATCCTACTCCACTTCTTCTTCCGCAGCTCCTGGCCCACGACGCCGTTGATGCGCGAGCCGATGGGGTCGCCGGCCTTGTTGATCAGCACGCAGGCGTTGTCGTCGAACCGGATCACGCTGCCGTCCCGCCGCTGCACCTTGTACTTGGTCCGCACCACGATCGCGTGCCGGATGTCCCCCCGCTTGACCTTGGTCCCCGACGACGCCGCCATCCCCTCCGCCTGCGCACCCCGCTGCTTCTGCACCACCACCACTATCCTGTCGCCTGTGTGGTCGTGCCGTAAGGTTAGTTTGGGGCTTGCCAGGGGTAGGGGGGAGGGTTCGATGGGAGGAGGTTTCGGAGGGGGGTGGGGGGGGGAGGGTTGTGCGTGCGTGCGTACCGATCGAGGCGTGCCTCTTCTGCCCGACCACCATGGCGCATTCGACAATGGCCGCGCCCGAGTTGTCGATGCAGTTCAGCATGGACTGGTTTGGTTGGTCTGCTGTTAGTTTGGCATGGTAGTGAGGTGAGGAATGAATTGTGTGTACCTTTAATTGAATCATCTTGACGAGTCGTTTGGTCTCTCACACGGTGCCTGCCAGCGGTGGTGTCTGACTGTCTTGGGACTTTTGACGTCGAAGCCCACCTCAGCTTTCGGCCAATCCCGGCGGCCCTGCAAAATTGTTTCGCAGCTGTGGTGGAAGAGGGTGGATTATGTAACCAAGGCGGTGTGAGATGTGTGGATGCTTGAGATGCGCAGCGAGGATGGTCTTCAACCCCCGGGTATGTGGAGAGGCTTGGCCGAGGTCAGAGCCAATCGAGTTCATTGCGCAAAGCTTCGGGCGCATGCCGTTCCTCCCCTCTCCCTGTTTAGCTCGCCTACTGCGCCAAGCCTCGCAATTTCCAGGGCAACGGACTCATTGAGGGGCCTCCATTGAATGGACGCTTTCATGCGACTGCCTCCCTCTTCTCTTTTTGGCATTGATTGTACCTTAACACTTTAACCACGGACACTTCTCCAAAGTTCTACGGGGAGAGGGTCGCACCATCCACCATTTCCTTTCCCCGAAACTCACCCTTCCCACCAGAATCGCCAATCATACGCAATCCAGCGAATGGTTGCGGGTGTTCAGGGTTCCGGCGAGTCACTTCCGCAACTTATGACGACAACACGACTGGAAATCTGTAACCCCATCGACGAATCCACGACTTGCGGTGTTCACTCGACTGATTTGCGTCCTGCAGCCGCCAATTGGTAGCCCAATTGTAGCTGGAGGGTCGCACTCGAAGGCTGAGCCCAGCTGCCTCTCGCATTAGGTTCAGCTGCTCGACGGTTTCAAGCACGTGCGTGCTGCAGCGAGACGGCGCTTCTCCAACCAGGACACCTTTCCCAGACCAGACATCGCATGAGGACGGCGCACTGGGCATGAGAATCTGACGCTCCTTGCTTTGTCGCCGCACCGACATTGCGCTTCCACTCCTTTTTTATTCACCGGCACGGGTGGCCTCCCTTCACCCACACGGACCCTCAGTCATTCCCTTTTCCAACCTCCCGAAAACCGGCTTTTGTTCGATCCTCCACCTCACCCGTAGAACCACACCTTCCCGCCTCACCATAATGCCTCGCACTCCAACACCGGCAGTCAAGAAGCAGCCGTTGACCTTTGCGCAGCTCGCTGCGTACGATGATATTTTGACCGACGCCCTTGTCGACCATGTAAGTCGCCCAAACCCGGCTTAGCAGGAAGCAGTCGCTAATTGACCAACAGGTTTACTACTGGACGACAATCCCGAAGAACCGCCCCTTGTACCATCCTTCCCGTGGCGTGCGAGAGGAGGTGATCGCCAAAATCATCCAAACTCACCTCATCGTCGACCCGGATCTCGCCGTCGCCGAGGAGAAGCTGTTGGCAACCGATGGCCTGAGGAAATTCCACAATGCGCTCAGGACGGCCAAGGAAAAGGACGATTTCAAGGCGCACCTCCGACGATACATATCCATCTACCTTCCCGATTGTCCATTCGAAGTCAATGCGACGAACCGTTTCACCATCGATTCGTACGAAGCAAGCATCACAGCGAGGCGCCCCATCAGGCGCAATGAGGCGATCAAGTACTTGGCCGGCACCCAGGTGACGGTCACGCCAGAGGAGGAGGCTCAGCTAGCGCTGCGCAAGAAGGATTTCAGCCTCGTAGTCAGTAGCCGGAGCAAGCTGACCAGCTTGTTTATGGGGCCCGCGAGATTCGCCAACCACGATTGTGCGGCAAATGCCAGGCTCGTTACGCGCGGCGCGGCAGGGATCGAGATTTTCGCGTGCAGGGACATTGGGCTGGGCGAGGAAATTACCGTTACGTACAGCGAGAGTTACTTTGGAGAGGACAACTGCGATTGCCTTTGCCAAACCTGCGAGGACAACGTGGCCAATGGCTGGAAACCCAAGGATGGTGTGGTGCCGGTGCCGGTGCAAAGGAGCATCGAGGAAAGCATATTGGGCGACGACCAGGGCTATTCGCTGCGCCGGCGGAGGCGGGAGCGGAGCGTTAGCGTCGCCGGGTCTCGCACTTCGTCGGTCACACCCGGCATCCGCCCGCGTATTTTCAAGACCGCGAAAAACCGAGCCATGGCGAGCGAGAGGGCCTCAACGACAGATTCCGACGGCGTCGACGTATTCGCCATGGCCGCAGCTGCCCCGAAGCGGAAATTTGATACCACGGCCCTTAGCTCTCCGCCGCTCACGCCGGCTAAGCGCCAAAAGCCGAACCACTACGACATTGCGGCCCTTCCTCTGGGCCTCGATGTCTCGAGGGACAGCTCAGCCAGTGGGCTCGCGGACAGTGTTGCTACATCCGAGGACGGGCAGAGCACCGTCACACAGGCGACAACACCGGAATCTGAGCAACCGGGGCCATTATTGACGCGAGAAAAGCCGCTGTTGTCACCAGAGATGTCGCCTATGAAGGAGGGCGCCACGCCAGTTGGCACGATGAACGAGGAGCACGACGCGCCTGCGAAGGCTAGCGCGCCGCTCTCGGTTCTTCCTACCACGGAGATCGATCTTACGGAAGACACACTCGACATAACAGCTACATCATCTTTGCTTCCCAGCCCCGAATGCTCCATGACAGCAAACGGCTTACCGGGCCATATCACGCCCGTATCTGAGGGGCTTTCGCTCGCCCAAGAGGCTGAAAGCGAACCTCGGCAAGACTCGCAGGAGATAATTCTCGAGGAGAGTCTCACAGCTGCCAGTCTGCCAACGGCCCCGAACTCGGCTCCTCCGCAAATTGAAGGAGCGGATGGCAATACCCAACAAGGCGCAGAAACCACAGACACACCCGCGGAGCCCGGTAACGAGACGGCCCCCGTCACATCAGCCCCCGCCACGAAGAAAAGACAGAAACGCCGGGTGTCGGAAAAGCCCGCCCCAGAGCCCATCCGCAAACAGCGCGTGCCTGGCGACTACACGCTCACGCCCCTCCTCCTCTCGCAGCCGGAGACGGCGTGGATCCACTGCACCAACTGCAACAACGCGTTCGTCCAAAAGGACGCCTACTACACGCGCGCCAACTGCTCCCGCTGCGAGCGCCACTCCAAGCTCTACGGCTACGTCTGGCCCAAGACGGCGCCCGCCGGCAAGCACGACCGTGAAGAGCGCGTCCTCGACCACAGGCTTGTCAACCGCTTCCTGCATCCCGACGACGAGGCGATTATTCGGGGGCGCAAGCCCTGGAGGGAGCGCCTCGGTCAGTGGCAGAGCCAGAGCCAGAGCCATAGTCAGAGCGGCAGCGGCAGCGAGTTGGCGGGGTGTGAGGAGCGCGGCCGGCGGCGGGACGCGGGCACACCTCAGGGCGGTGCTGCTGAGAATTACCGTCGGAGCGGGAGGGCCCGGAGAGCGAGTGCGAAGGCTCTGGGGCACTGAAAATATCGCTGTGGGTTGTTGCTCGGCGGCTGGCTTTGCTGGAACTTGATGGCAATGGGAGCGGTGCTTTGTGCGTGTGTTATATTTGTATTATCTTCCCTGGTCGTCGCGTGTGAGCGGCCGGCCGGATGATGATTTCTGGGTCTGCTTGGGCGAGCAGGCCGGGGCTATAGTAGTTGTTAGCGTGGCGTAATGGAATATATAATTAGATATGCGCTCTATCCAGCATTATGTCGGCCAGTTCCATGGTGATTTGTGAAGCTGGTTCTAGACTCGCTCTTGATACGAATACACATCACATGTCCACGCGTAATCTGTAATTCCATGTACGTGCATATCCCATGCGGTGCCCTGGCAACTGAAACAGTGAAACCCATTGTCCGCTGCGACCTCAGGCATCCAAATTGGAGTTTCAAAAGCGAACTCTCATGAGCTCCCCGACCCCAACCTCCCAATTTCGTAAGCATCTTTGTGATCATCTCCAATTAGTTATCCCAGCGCCGGGCCCAACGGTATTGTTTCTTTACTCCGTCACTCCCCACCTTCTCTTCTCGTGCTCATGGATTCCGTATTCGTATCCATTCGTGTAACCTGCCGTATTTTGTTACATCGCGGTCCCCACGCGCACAGCCGGCCGCATCCATCCCATCATTTGTTGACTTTGCGACCACTTCGTCCACCGTCCACCAATCGACCCATCGCCCCATTCATTCGCTTGCACCCCCCCCCCCAATTGCGCAACAGACATGCCAACCCACCACCGACCGACCACCGACCGACCTCCAACGTAACATCCACACACCAGTACACCAGCCAACAATGGCGGACAGCTTCCACTCGGAGCCAGTCGACGACGCACCCGCCAGCGGCACCACCGGCGGCGCGGACGACGTCGAGATGGCCGAGAACCCCGGCAACCCCAACCCCAATAACAACAAAAACGACTCGGGGGATCAGCTGCCCTTCGCCGAGGGCGGGCTGCCAGAGGGGAAGGACTCGGTCGTCCCGGACCGCGTCACCTTCCTGCAGAACCTCGTGAGCCCCGTCGTCACGCTGCTGATTGGGGCGGGGGAGAGGGAGACGATACTCACGGCGCACCAGGGCTTGTTGGTGCAGAGTCCGTATTTTGCGGAGGCGTGCGGGGAGTTTGCGGATGATGGGAGTGTAGGTGTCTTTTTGTTGTTTCTGTTGTGGCTTCTGGGAGTGCTTCTGGTGGGCGGGGAATCCGCGGGCTTGGGGAGTTGAGGGGGTTTTACAAATTGCTGACTTTATGTGTGTGTGTCCGTCCCACAGCCCCGCCAGATCGAGCTGCCCAGCGAAGACCTCGACGCGATGGGGTGCTTTCTCGAGTTCCTCTACACGGGCGACTACTTCCCCAAGAAGGTGCCCGGGCAGCGCACGCTGGAGAAGGATGCGTCGATCCCCGACGTCGACATGACGGGTGACCAGCTGCTCAAGCACGCCAAGGTGTACACGCTGGCCGAGAAGTTCGGCCTTACCGACCTCAAGAACCTCGCGTCCAGCAAGATCCACTGCGTCAACTCCACCGCCAAGGGCGAGATCGCCTACGCCCGCTACGTCTACGAGTACACCTCGCGCGAGGACACCGCCATCCGCGTCCCCGTCGCCAACTTCTGGGCCACCCGTTCCCACACCCTGCGCGCCGAGGCCGAGGAGGAATTCCGCACCCTCTGCTTGGAGTTCCCCCAGTTCGGTTACGACGTGCTCAGTATGTCCCTCCCGTCCGACCGCCCTTGGTGGATATGCGTTGCGGTCGTGCTAACTTTTGTCCCCCCCTACAGCCCGCGTGCTCAACGAGAAGCTCAAGCGCGAGCGCAACGAGAAGATGCACCCTGGCGCCCCCGGCAGCGCGCGCAAGCGGCCCAGGCACAGCAGCACGGCAGCGGCTTGAAGCGGCGTGCGTTATGGATGGGCGGGAAAGAGACGAGTTGCGCCGGGTTGGGGCGGCGGAAGAGGCGGGATCGCGGCCTGAAAAAGGCGCACGCGCGCGCCCCCCATCCCCGCACCCTCCCCATGCCATGCATGGTCCACAGCACAAATACCGACCTACATGCCTACCGCGATATGGCGGGTGTACAACAGTAGATTTCATGTCTGTATTTTGGAACCTCCGGGTTTTCTTTATCTTCAGGGACTTTGCAGTTTCTATAATCACTGGGGTGGGTTTGCTAGGCTGGATACAATGGCGTGGGCTGCTCACGGGGAAGGGAAGGCGTTGTGGGTTGGTTTGTGCTAGGCTCAACGGAGGACAGGACAACACGCTTGAACGCCTTGTCTCGTTCCTCCGGCAGTCCGTCCTTTCGCTCGGGATTCTAGCTTGACATATCGAGCTTCAAAGAACGGCCCGAGGGTCACAGGCGCTCGGAGGTTGGTATGGATAACCTTCCATATGGATAAAAGAACAGTGATTGCCGGGGTCCCGGCCCCTGCTCTCAAAATTTATTGAACGTGTTTGTTTGCTCTGTCTTGAGCATCAACTCCCAAACAATGTCGACGCCGGGGCTCGCAAAGAGCTATGAATGTTGCATTTCCGGCCCCCCACACTAACAAACATTCAACTAGCCTGCCCGGCTAGCTCAATCGGTAGAGCGTGAGACTCTTAGGGTTTCCAATCTCAAGGTTGTGGGTTCGACCCCCACGTCGGGCTCAATTCCCGACAGCGATTACCTCCTGTCATTTTTTTGATATTTTCTGTCTTTTTACCGCGTGTGTTTCTCTTGGATTTCTTTTTCCTGTTCTCCCGATAATAACCTGTGCAATCTCGCCCCCGTCGAGCCTCATAAACCGATGTATGGGCGCTTGAGTAGGTTCGTCCCAGTGCTACTAAACTCCCCTTGGTCAGTGACCACTTGTAGCAGTTAGTCACAAGTGGACAGATACGTCCCAGCAAATTGTGTTACAAATACCTGGGAGAAGGGCAAGAGGCACGTGGGAAAGCACCATGCTGGAGAGTAACTACGGGTACGACGGGGGACAACGGCGGCACCAATCTTGTACTTGTTAGATATGTTTTGATCACATCCTACATCGGATCTGCAAACTCTCAGTTGAAACATGCACCCCATTGATGGGCTGCGTGACATCCATTAACGTAACAACTATTCTAAACTAGGGAAATGAAGCATTAGGCTGCCATGGAAAAGTCGGTCTTTTTGCCGACTATGTTAAACCTAGGTAAGAATAGCAATACAAGCATACGCCCCCAGGTAATCAGAAAACCATGACATACCCTCCCCATCGCCAGCTCCTCTGTCTAGCGGATGCTGGGCTAGCCTGGAATTGCAATAAAAGCCCATCGCTCAGTGTCTGGCACTTTCCGAGTTGCATCCCATCTCTTCATAACACAGAACACGATCAGCACCCACACCCTCGCCAACTCCAGAAGGGACACTTCACTCACATGTTAACCTTCAAGGTCCGCATGGCCACGTTCAATTTACCATAAAGCTCAGACTCTGAGCGTGACCGAGCACCCGACTCTCCATTCCGTTTATGTAGCTAATGGAAATGTGAATGCGAAAGGTGCCAGTCTTGTAGATGGCAAGGTCCGAGAAGTTGTAGGTCAAATTGACTCTATTCCCCACGGTCTGTTTCGACTGGTATCTCGTTGCTATATTTCCGCCGCAGTCGGAGTTGGCGATTGTGATCCCGTTCATATCCTTTATGATGGCTGCGGCGAAGATGTTGCTCTCGCCGCCTTTTAGGTGGCTGTCCGAGTCGAACTGCAGCTTGGCCTTGACTGTGGGCGTGATGGCGCTGCTCTGCTGCACGGTCTGAGGAGGGTTCACGTCTATCGTGACCGTCGAGTTTGAGTGAGTTGACATTGTGGTAGGGTCTGAGCGTAGAGGTCAAGGGGCTGGTTGATGCTGATGATATCGGACTGCAAAAGACCAAGCGGACGGTTGAAGCTGAAGTATACTTATACTTTATTTCCAGGCACTGTAATATTATCATGACACCGTTCCCCTGGCCGGAGTGGCTGATACGTGACATCAGTAACATTTGAGCAGCCTAGAATCATTTCCAATGTTTGTGTCTTGAAACGTCGGTGTGTTAGTTATCTGTGGTGAGTTAAGAAAGTGAGCTTAGGTCGTAAGGAGTTTGCTCTTCAGCCATCCCAACTATGAGCAACGGTCACTTTCAGCTAATGCCATTTTACAAGCAAACATTGAGTGAGTAGCCGTGATTGTTCTGTCACTTTCTACAATGGTCATATGCTCTCAAAAGGGAGATGTTACCAGGATACTGTTACAAGTCCGTAGGCAGCATCCCTTCCAGTTAATACCTCCCGTCTAGTTACGCCTGACACAAACCCCATGGGTTGCCCCCGATTTGCACAACATACCATGACCCTCAGAATTGTTTTTGGTACAGTAGCCAAAGCCACAGGGAGACCACAAACCTTCTCGCAGCGTTCCGGGGCATGACTTGGAAACTCCAACTTTGTAAATACCTGGGTAATGTTTGCAAAGCTGTACCGGAGTTGACACTGATATCGTCCGTAAATCACATCGACAACACAAATGTTTTCAACCACAGAACCTGCGCAGAAGCCACCTTTTGCACGGCCTCCTTGCCGGTTACATCTACCACGAATAAACACAAACTCCATGTGTCATCTCCGATCTGCACAACCTACCACGAGCCGCATCCCCCTACCTACCGTTCCACCTGCCGCACTATGTTTAGTGCACGGGAGATTACCAGCCCTACCACCTAGACCCCGACAGTGACACCAACGGAAACGCCACGTGCCGCGTCAGATCTGCGGCACCCAACACAAGCTACAATTTTCCCTTCTGGTAAACGGGATGATAGTCCCGGGTGATACCCGTCACGGAAACCATGCGAGCAGCCCCGGCTGGAGCCTGGGCATGGATGATGGATCCCTGAATAGTATCGGATGGTTGAGTTTAGGGAACCGCGGACGGTCTGACTCACTCCATGGCATTCGTGGCAAACTCCAAGCACGCAAATCAATCAAAGCAACCAAAGCTTGATGAGGCAGACAGGCAGTTTGCCACTTGGACCGGGGACTGGTTGCCTTGCCGACGGGTAGCCATCGAGAGACATCCTAGCTATCCCTCTGAACTTGGTCAATTTGCGCAGGAATGCATACAACCGAAACGTAAGGGAAACGGTTCAAACAAGAAATGCTGTTAGAATGAGGAGCATTGTTAGACGGAGGAGCACTGTTAGACGGAGGGGCACTGTTAGATCGAGAAGCACTATTAGGAGGGGCATCGCCCAAGGCAATCACACCAGTCACAGAACCACCAGAATCACAAAAACACGACAATCACAGAACCACCACAATCGCAGAACAACCACAGTCACGAACCACCATCGCACAGCAAAACGTAACAGTAGCAGACACCATTATCATTCGCTCATCACGCTAACCATACAGACCACCACCCACCACCCACCACGACCACAACCCCCCCAGGCCGCCCACCCCAGCCCATTACCCACTAACGACTAACTCGTCCTTTCCCCAAAAAACAAACAAACAAGATCTAACAAAACCTAAACCCTAAACCTAAACCTGCTTCAGGAACTCCAACACCTTATCCCTCTCCTCGACAGGCATGACCCGCAACATATCCCTGACCCCCTTCCACGCCGCACCGTCCGTGGCATCACCCCCATCGCTACCAACCCTCACCAAATCCCTCATCTCCGCCGCAATCGCCTCCTTCTTGAGCGCGTCCACCTTGTCATGCACCAGCTTGCGGTTCGCCTCGTACCACTCCGCCACAGCGCGGTCGTCGGTCGCAAAGTTGGGCACGCCCGACCACGCCTCGAGCAGGTGCAGGTGGCGCTTGCGGGCCTCGGCCGAGACCTGCGCGCTGGCAGCCACGTCCTTGGCGTGGGCGCCGCCGGGGGCGGTGGCGTTGTTGATGCGGCGCAGGGTGTACTCCTCGTTGAGTCTCCGGCGCACGCGCCAGTAGAAGAAGCGGCGGGCCTCGCGCCACTCGAGCACCTCGCGGATGACACCCTTGGCCTTCATGCGCCCGGCACGGTCGTGCAGGTCGGCGTACTGCAGGCTGATCTGGGCGTAGACCGGGAGGAGTTGCTGCTCGCGCTCCGTCATCTGCTTCTTGATGTTGTCCGTCTCCTCCTTGGACAGGCCCTCGCTGGCCATCTGCTTCTTCAGGCTGGCGTACAGGGGGTCGAGGCGGGCCATCGTCTCGAGCTGCTTGTCCTTACGGTACTTGATGCCGATGATACCCTCGGGTTCCAGCACACCACCGCGGGCTTCCGCGTCCGCGTACATCTCCATGAAGGTGGGGTTGATGGTCGGGTCCACGACGACCCACGAACCACCGCGCAGCTCGCCAAAGGGCGGGATGTAGATGAACACGGGCTGCTCAAACTTGACCAAGGCATCGACGATGAAAGAGCCGTACTTGAGAACCTCGTTGTACATATCGCGTTGACCGCCCGAGAAACCACGCCAGTTGGCGAGGATCATGAGCGGCAGCTGCTCACCGTGGTTGAAGTCGTTGATGGCCTGCGCGGTCTTGAAGGCCGAGTTGGGGTACCACACGCCACCGGCCTCGTTCGTCAGTTGCTCAATCGAGTCGGGGTTGGCGGGGTCGGCGGGCGTGATGTTTTCGACCGAGCGAGTCTCGACGGCGATGACACCCATGGGGATGCCGCCGAGACGAGCGCGACCGACGACCACGGTGCGGGCCCAGCCACCCAGCGTCTCGACGAAGGAATCCTTGTCGAACAAACCGGGCTGGAAGCCATCCTCGTCCTGCTTGCCGGCAATCATCCACCTCACGTCGTAAGGTTGCTTCTGCGGGGGGGTGTAGACGACATCACGGTCCCAGTCGTCGATGCTAGCCCGGATGGGGAGAGGGCTGTTGCGCTTGTCGGGGACGAAAGACATCCACTCAACAATCTTGGAGACACCAGCAAAATCGTCGTTGGCGGTCAAGTGCGAAACACCGTTCCGGTACATGATCTGAGTGCCACCGAGCTGCAGGTTGGAGGTGTAGACCTCACGGCCGAGCAGGTTGTTGAGCGCCGGAGCGCCCGTGAGGATGATCGGCTGACCCTCAATTTGCACAGCACGCTGGCCGAGGCGCACAAGGTACGCACCAATACCTAGAAAAAGTTAGTTTGCCTGTGACGAGACGTAAGGGTCACGGGACATGAACTTACCAACAGAGCGGCAGGTCACGAGCGTGCATGTGAAGATGTCGGTGTACGCCCTGCTCGTGGCACCAGCGATCAAGCCGGACCCACGCAAGCATTCGACACCCAGACCGTCTTCGGCACCCACGATCGTGACAATCTTGTGGCGCTTCTCGCCGTCTTCTGTGACTTCCTCGGTGATGACCTCAGTCTCAAAGCGACGCTTGGCCTCATCCTTGAGATACAGGTACTTGAAGCCAGCCTCGGGCTTCTCGGCATCGTTCCAAGCGACGTTGAAGTGAGGCATCAACTCGGTGGCAAGACCCAGGCGCGCACCCGAGTTTGCCGACAGGTAGATGCGGGGGATGCCCAGCTTGCGGGCCAGCTCCGTGCACTTGAAGAAGAAGTTGTCCTCCTTGGGGCCGAAGGAGCCAATGTTGTAGGTGATATCGTTGGCCACAACGACAAACCGGCGGCCCTTGGGGTACTCTGGCGTGCGAGCTTTGATGAGCCAACCCACCATACCGCACGAGTTGGTACCAGGCTCGCGAGACACCTCGGCGAGGTTGTCTTGGTCGTCCAGCACGAGCTCGTTGTAGTCGATGCACTCGCCAGTAGGCGGCTGCTCACTCGCCAGGGAAGGCTGCGCCTTGGCAGCGGTGGTCCAGCTGTTCTGGATCGCCTGGCGGAAGAGCTCCGGGAAGTCGTAGACGTACTGGGTGCCCATGATATGGGCCTTGTAGCGCTTGGGCTGCAGCCAGTTCTTAGTAGGGTAGGGCGTCGAAACGGGGAGCAGGTGCATTGCGCCGATCTTAGTAGTGCCGCCGATAGAGTGGAACACCCACTCGCCCTTCTCCGACTTGCGCTCGGCGTACATCTCGACCTGGATGACGTACCCTGACGTGTTGGTAATAATGACACGCAGGGGATACGGCTGGCCCGTGACCGGGTCCGTACAAATAATACGGATTTCGACGTTGGCGACACGCAGGCGCCAACCGCGGGGGCCGAACCGGTCCAAGAAACCCTGCAACGAGTGCTCGACCTCCTGCGGCTGCAACTGGAAGATGGGGCTGAAGTTGATGAACATGTGGTTCAAATCTGAGTTGCTCGTGCCGATGATCTCAAGGGCGTCGAAGATGTCGTTGATGACGCGATCGGCCTCCGAGATCAAGTACTCAGCAGTGGGGATCTCGTCACGGAGCCTGCCCGGGCGGATGACGGCACGCGTGAAGAAGCGCCTGTCGGTCTCGACGTCTTTACCGATGCCCTCGTAAACGTGGATGTTCTTGTTCTCGGTGAAAACCGGCTTGATCTTGAACTTGGAGAGGCGCGCGAGCTCAAGCTGGAAGGCAAGGGACGGCTCGATATGACGAATGCTGTCGTCTTCGATGTAGTGCGGCCCTCTGAAGGTGTAGTACGCGGGGTAAGAGCCGTCGTTGCGACCGCAAATGAAGGTGAGGCGACGGACACGGCGGGCGAAGAGGTCTTCCTTGAATTGCTCGACCAAAGGTAGGATATCCTTCAATGTCTCCTCATCGCTACGGCCCTCGGCGTCCCGGACTGCAACGTTGACCACGGCGGAAAGCTCATCCATGCTGTCGAGGCGTGGAGGCGGCGCTGGCCGACGCATGTCGCTGAGAGCAGAAAGAGGGGTTGCGCCCCTTCTGCGGTTCCCCAGCATCGGCAGTGTGTCAAGCGCCCTGGAAAGCATATCCTCGGCATCGTCGAGATACTTGCAAGGAATGATCACGCCCTTCCGAACCGGCTCATCCCGTGCCCGCTGGGACAGATACGACATGTCGCTGATAGAGCTGATCCTCGAGAAGGTTTGATCGATCGGCGTCGCAGGGGTGGACGGAGCGGCCGACTGCACAGGCAGTCCAAACTCCGACTGGCCAATCTTGCGGAGGGCAAAGTCCCATGACACAAAGGCAGGCGTATCGGTTTCGTCGGTTTGATACTCGATTTTCTTGAGATTGTAGGCACGGTAAGCACGACGGACGTAGGTTTCCAGAGCGGCCAAGGACACCCAAGGGTCCTCGTGGGCGAAGAAGAGCGTCAAGACATCGAAGACAGTGTACTTGGAGTCGACAACCTCTTTGATGACCTCCAGGTTCGGCTCGCGGTGGTCCCAGCCAGTCTCACCGTAGCGGGACTCGACGACCGACGACCGAAGAATGTGCTCCATCTGGGCGGTCCGCTCCTCGAGAGACGGGAGGGCGCACTGGATGAGGATCTCGCGAGCCTTGAGCGAGACCTTGGCCGTTTGGCGGGACTCGAGCTCGGCGAGCTTGCGAAGGACGGGCCGGAGCGCCTTTCCGACATTCCCGACGTTCGGTTTGTTAGGACGGTATTCGTCGAGGATGGCGAGCACAAGAGAGTTCTTGGCGGCAATCCTGCTATGAGAGAGGACTGTCTGGACAACCTTTTGAATGTCATCCTTGTTCTGGTCACGAAGCTTCAGGATCACCTCCTCGTCCTGCAATCGGCGACCGGAGAAGAGACGCTCCACATCGGCGTACTGAGACAGCAAGTCGGCGATGACATTCAGCTCGCGGGCCTTTTGGCCGTCGGCGTAGAGGTCGAGAATATCGGTGAGCGGTGCCAGTGTGGTCCTGAGTAGCTCAGCATCCGCCTTGACCGTGATGTTGTCGTCGATCCACTTCTGGAACACCTTCATGAGGTTCTTCGCGGGGAACTCGACCTGTCTCTGCAAAGCACGGTCCAGAGCCTGGGTGAACTGGGCATCCAGCTTTTGAGGCATGCGAGCATGCAGGGCGGAGAACTGGGCGGAGAACTCGCTGTAGGGCAACTTGTCGTCGCGGAGGACGGTAATGAGCTCCTTCAAGGTGTCAAGCATCACGACCTGGTTATCGAAGCCCATCAGGATGTTGGCGAGTATGTTGTACTTTAGAGAAAAGATTTGCGAGGGCTTGTTGCCAACGACGACAGGATTACCGTATTGCGGAAGCTGCCCGAGGAACGCCTGTGCTTGCTTAACACGGCTAGGATCGTCGAGCGCGAGGATGCCCAGAATATCACCGGCCTCAAGGGTGGCGCCCGGTTGCTTGATGAGCTGGACAATGCCGTCCTCTTGCGCAATAAGGGGCATATACATCTTCATGACTTCGACCTCGGCAAAGGTCTGGCCGGAGCGGACATGGGCGCCGTTTTCCACAGTGTACTTGACGAGCTTGCCGGGAGAGGGGGACCGCAGTTGAGTGGGGTCGTTCTCCTGCTCAAGCAGGCATGTCTTGCCATCGACAGACACGCGTGTGGCAGCAACTTCTTCTTTCCAGTAGACGTTGTGACTGCGGCCGTTAAGAAGGATAAGGAGGCCACCATCGCTTAGGGCACGCACGCCGACGGTGCACTTGGAGCCGTTGATGAAGAGGCGGTAGCTGTCGGTGCTGGAGCGCGTAACGGTAAACTTGTAGCGGAATCCTTCGTAAATAAAATCGACGGGGAAAACGGTCTTAAGAATATCCTTGGCGGGGACCTGGCCCTTCTCGAGACCGCCGCGGTACTCGGCAATACACAACTCGCTAGCGATATGAGCCTTTGTGACAGCACCACACACAATGGCGAGCATGGTGTCGGGCCTCTCAGCAGTGAGCTTCTTGGAGATCAGCTCATCGAGCCAGCCGGTGGTGATTGTGTTTTGCTCGAAGGCGTCCGTCTCAAGGAGCTTGATCAGGTACTCGACAGTAGTACGGAAATCACCGCGGATACTGAGCTCCTTCAATGCAACAACCATGTGCTTCCGGGAGGCGGCACGGTTCTCACCGTAGGCAAAGATGTGCCCAAACTGAGAGTCGGAGAAACTGTGGATGCCACCGGCCGAACCGACAGAGAAGTAACCCCACACGTTGGAACTCGAGCGGAAGTTCAGGTCGTGGAGCACACCGTTCGACGGCTTGAAGCCCTCGCCCGGATCCTCGGACGTGATACGGCAAGCGGTGGTGTGGCCCTTAGGCGTCGGGCGCCTCTGGGTCTTCTCGCTCTCCGGGTTCTTGAACTCGAAGTCAATATCCGTCGACGTCTTGGGGTCAACACCGTACAAGAGTCGGATGTCCCGGATGCGGTGAAGAGGGAGACCCATGGCGACTTGAAGCTGGGCAGCGGGCAGGTTGACACCGCTGACCATTTCTGTCGTCGGATGCTCGACTTGGAGACGAGGGTTAAGTTCGAGGAAGTAGAACTTGTCGTCGGCGTGCGAGTAGAGGTACTCGACGGTTCCGGCGGAGACGTAGCCGACGAGTCTGCCAAGGCGGACCGCAGCATCCTCCATGGCCTTAAAGGTGGCGGGCTTGGCGATCGTGACCGGCGCCTCCTCGATAATCTTTTGATGTCTCCGCTGAACCGAGCAATCTCTGCCAAACAGCGAAATGTTGTTGCCGTATTGATCAGCAAGTAATTGGACCTCCAAGTGCCTGGCGCTATCAGCCAACTTCATGATGAAGATGGGCGAGCCGGGGATTTCGCTAGCTGCCGCCTTATACAGCTCCTCAAAGTTCTCCTCGTCCAACACTTTCCGGATACCCTTGCCGCCACCACCTTCGGATGCCTTGACCATGACGGGGAAGCCAATCTGCTTGGCCTTCTCCAGACCCTCTTGCCAAGAGTTCACGCATCCCTTGAGGTAGACATCGTCGGGAACCGTTACGATCCCCTTGTCATCAACGCTGACCTCGTCGACACCCGTGCCAGACCAGGGAATGCAGGGCACGTCCGCGTGTTGGGCGACAATAGTTGATGAAATCTTGTCACCAAGAGAGCGCATTGCAGAGCCAGGAGGGCCGATAAAGACAATCTTCTTTGGTGATGCTGCGAGGGACTCGGGGAGCTTTGGGTTCTCGGATGCGTGGCCCCTAATTGGTTATCCGTCAGTATCAGATCTCGGGCATCGTCCGTCGCTCATGCTGAACTCACCATCCTGCCCAGACGGCATGGACGTCCATGCGCTCTGCCACGTCAACGATGAGCTCAACGTTGGCGTAGTTGTGGTTATTTGTGCCACCGGGGACTTCCACATAGTGGTCTGCCATGCGGATGTAGTCGGCGTTTGCTTGAAGATCTTCGGGCGTGGCCATCACGGTGAATTTGATGGCCCGCTCGTCGCCGAAGGTCTCGTACGCCCATTTCCGTACTGATCGGATCTCCTTGACGGCGGCGATACCGTTGTTGGCAATCAGGACCTGCAGGGAAGGAAGGACTGTTAGCTAGGTGCTTGGAAAAAGTCAAGGGCCCCGAGCCTGGGGGTGTCGAACACACTCACGTTTGTAATGACCGTGTGGCCATTGTGGCTGGCCACGAACTCCTTTACTTTGGAGGCGGGAGCATTCTCCAACTTGTTGCCACCAATAAAGTGCGAAGGGAGGTTATGCGCCTCGGCGTATGTTACGGAGCCATTGGTAACGGCATTAGCATGACCGTTGGTTTCCGCCATTGTTGCTCTGGGTATAAATCGTCAAGATTGCGAACGAGAGGTGAATGCCCGGCCGAGCTCTACCACTTTGTGCAAACCGCAAGGGTGGGTGTAAGACTCGGAATTGGCGGGGGTTCGGGAGTCGGCTAGTTTTCCGGAATGTACGTGGGTTCCGAGAAATATTTGGTTCGAGGCGCAAGTAGGATAGCTGGATGCGAAGCTGTTCGTACCCCCACGTCCTGCCGTCAGCATTTCCGATCTTGACCATGCAGGCTTGGGGCAAGTCGTACCTTAATGCGCCGGACGAGCTTCCTAAAAGAAAGCTGCTCTCCTCGACAAGCAAGATAACATGGACAGCGTCGACAATATGGCCCGGGCAAAGTCAGCAAGGGATGGAGACTCGAACGCCGATTATAACAGCAGACCACCGTAAAAAGCGAAGAACAAGAAGCGAAGGTCGATCTCGTGCCCAGTGGCTGCCACGCAAGTAGTCTTTTTTTGGGAATTAATGGAAGGAGTGGGAGGGCAACCACGCGTTGGGCAGGAAGGGGGGCAGCGGGCTAGATGAATGGCAATCTTGAGAGTTTCTGGTGGGATTCTGCATGCATGGGTGCGGGAGGTGGGACCGAAAAATGACAGTGCGCAGAACCCGAAACTGGCACAGTCCGACGACACGACCCCTCGGAACTCCCTGCTGTTCCCCACGAATGTTTTAAAACGGGATCGATCCCAGGTCGCGCACGGTTCTTCGTAACTGGGGATGCGGCGTGGTTTTTAAAGGCTGGAGATATGCTCGTCTCTATTCACTTGCCTCTGATTTTTTTTTGCAGGCTTCCAGCTGTCCGAGGCCGGGTACCGACTACGGTGGCGGGGGCCCCGCTCTTCCAGGCTCGGGGTTCGGTCGAATCGTCCCTAATCTGTACAGCACACAGTACGCAGTCGGAGTCGGTAGTCGGTCAGTCCAAGAACGGTTCGGGAGATTCAGGTTGGGGAATCAAACATGAAAAGCTCGATGTATCATTTCCCTCGTCGTCCCCGGCCTCCCCATATGGAAATAGCATCAAATGGCAACATCAACCGTTAACCGCCGCCCCAACCTCCAAGCCTCTTTCGAGCTGGTGGTATCCTTCACAGTGCTCTCCTGGAGCTTTCGGACCGGATATGCCAAGGCTCCCGGGAACCTAACACTGGAGTCGGGCAGCGCCATCCGGTGTCCGAGAGTGGCGGGCTGTCATGTATGGCAACCTTGTTGTTCAGCATGGTTGGATTTCTCTCTTCCCGCCCTTTCCACGCTTCAATTTCTGGCCCACGATGGAGTCGTCGCTGGACTTGCAGCACGTTGATCGTGTGGTTAACTACGTGGTGTGTTCAAGTCAACCGGAACTTGGGGATAAGTGGGCCCATGACATGCGGGACAGCGCTGCAGAGTCTCAACAACCGAAACCCGATCCAAAACCCATTCTTCGTCGTTCAACCAATTTCCTGCGGCTCATGCTGCCCCTGGCGAAAGATCAGCCCGGTGGACCTGAGCACAGACACGGGCGAGCGGGGGAAGTTCAGACGAAATGTGGCAAGGTGAAGGAAAGTTTGTTGCTTGAAGCGCAAAACATAATGCGTTTCTGAAGGCAGGCCCGACTTGCGATCCATAGGCTGTCGAATCTTCTCCCCAAGCTGTCGGGTTTGGTGTGGCGCATCTCGGAAGAGAGAAAGAGTCGCTGTTGAGCCGTGGCACTCGCCAGCTGTCAGAGATCCCCAATTGTTGAGTTCCCACTTCGGGCCGGGCACCCCGGCTAGCCCGATCGACGAAATGTCGAAACAGCGTGGGGCCGGAGCTGGACCCGCAGATCCCCAACATTCATCCGACCATCGCCGAGTTGAGATAAGCGGAGGCGATTTTTTTTTTTTGGTTTTGTTCTGTTGGCCTTCGGGGCGTTTGCCGGAATGAGCCTTGCGTGGCATAATCC
This sequence comes from Chaetomium cochliodes, assembly GCA_023383405.1. Taxonomy (NCBI): domain Eukaryota; kingdom Fungi; phylum Ascomycota; class Sordariomycetes; order Sordariales; family Chaetomiaceae; genus Chaetomium; species Chaetomium cochliodes. The sequence goes on from JAKWJL010000007.1 coordinate 1,185,657, forward strand.
GACGATGTCAACCGCGGACTGGCCTCGATTTCAGCCAAATGGGGAGGGAAATGAGGAAATTCCCTGTTTGAGGGTTGGGGTCGCTTACTCCCGTCCGTTCAGGTACTGGAGTGTAAGCATTTCTCCGGCCTGCTCTCCGATTCCGACTCCGGTGGTACACCACCAAACCCACCAGGACCGCGTGGCTCTGGAAATTATCGAGCGAAAGCTTTGCGGTCGATTGCGGCATCGTGCGCCCGCTTTTCGTACCATGTTCTCCCTTCTCCCGTACCATCTCTTGCCTCGTCGGCGACGTGCAGGTGAGGCACCTTCCCCATCTCGGGCCGGGCCGTAGCGAAAGTACCGAGGTAGCGACGCCGTCTCCGAAGTCAGGATGATTACGGAATTGACGGAAATATGCAAGGTAAGCATCTGGTCACGGTCATTGTAGACGCTCGATGTAATGTAATCCTCAAACGTTGTTATCGAAGGCCCTTATCTGGAGACGACAGGCAGGCCACGCCGCTACCAGCTGGAGGTTTGAGCTGCTTTTCCCAAGTCGTGGGCAGCATTGGCGATCAGACCGAGACGATCCCAAACAGCATCCCGCCACTGAAACAGCGGGAGGATGACCGACATATATGTACACTACACTACACGACATACAAAGTTAGATCGATCTCGGCCGGCTGCCGTTCCCCAGAATCACACCCGCAGCCAGCCAGCCAGAGGCCCAGGGCGGACCAGGCGACCCAGCCAAACGGTTCCCCACCGTGGTGGTCTGACATCAAAATCGTACGATAACCCACCCGCCATGCGAGGGCAGCGACACCCCATGCAGCCACTCATTATTCGCCCCGTTCAGCCCTACGAACAGCACGCCAGGCCGTTCCCGCGTAGGTAATCTGTACAGTGCGTGCCCGAGACAGACGCCATGTCGGATTAAGCTTGTCGGGGTGTTGTCGGGCCTGCAGGGACATGTCGGACATGGCGAGGATGACACGGCTGCACGTCGAGTTACCCGGAGGTCATGTAAACCAGAAACATATGAATTCGTAACTATAGTCATGCGCGCATGTGCATAGGAACATGGGTATGACTGCTAGAAGATAAAGTAATGTAGAAAGTAGGCAGGGATAGGTCAGGAAAAATCACCATCGCGCAACGATTGCCGAACGGAGGTGGGGGAATCATTGTGAAAATGCTCGACGATCCAGGCGCTATGCGTAAATCCAAATAAGAAAATGAGATCTCGGAAAAGGAAAATAAGAAACCCCTTGCCTGAGTACAAATCACCATAATTACGAGCAAACCCAAACCCGGTCGAAAGGCCGACAACATGATGGGCAAGGTGTGTCCAGCAAAACCAAGAACAAGACTCAGGACCAAGAAGAAGACGCGGGGAGGTAAGAAAAAAGAATGGAGCCAAAACTACAAAAGAAATTAAGTCAAAGTGTATAAGGTATTCCGCACCAACACCTCCGGCCGGCCAACCCAAACCCAGCCCGGCCCAAACCCAAACCCAACCAGACCCTCCAAACCACCTAAGCCAAGCCACGCAAGCAAGGTATCCGCATCAACAAACAGAGAGACAGGCAAAAACCAACTGTGTCAAGCCAACCCCGCCCAGCCCATCCTCCTCCCGCGCGTACCGCCCAACCCGTTCGGGGGAGAACAAGCACACCCCGCCCCGTTCAGGAAAACAATCTTCCTCCCATCAGGCACTGAACCACCCTCCCCATCGCGAGACAACGCACCTCCCTCACTAACCAGCTCTTCATTAACCCCTCCTAAGGCACACACCACCCCAGCCACACCTCATCCCCCTCAACAACAACCCATCAACCAACCACCCCCCCATCATCAATAATAAACCCCATCAATCAATCAATCAATACAATCAATAAGTCTCCCCCAAATCCTCCAACACCCTCCCACCACCACCCCCCGCCCCCCCACTCGTCCTCCTCCCCATCCCCAACAACGACGTCGACCCGCCACTCAACCGTCTCGACCCCGGCAACGGAATCCCCGTGTGCGCCCCCGCCAAAGAACCCCCACTCCCCTCCCCCTCCGCCCCGCGGCGAGTAAACGTGCCCCTGCGACTGGGCGTGCGCAGTTTCTTGGGGCTGGTCGTGACGCTGCCGCTCATGCTCACGAAGCTGCTGTCGCCGGCGTCGAACGACTCGTCGGCCTCCTCGGCGGTGGGCGCGGCGGCCATGCTGCTGGCGGCGTAGCTCATGCTGCCGCTGCGGCCGTGGTGCAGGCCCAGGCTGCTGCGGGGGCGGCCGGGGGGGCGGCGAGTGGGGTGCGGTGGGTGGAGAGGCTGGCGCGGCTCATGGGCCGCGGGGGCAGCATGCTGCTGATGCTGTTGTTGGTGGTGTGGTGGTGGGGGTGGGAGTCGTTGCGGCTGGCCGGGCGGGTGTAGTTCGTGAGGCTGGCACGGCTGCTGGGCCGGGGGTAGTCGGGTTCGTTGGTGGCGGTGTTGTTGTTGTTGTTGTGAGTGGTGGGGTTGCGGTTGGGGAGGGGGCCAAAGGATAGACGCGAGACGCCCGACGAACTAAGCCGGGGGACGTGCTTGGTGGTGTTGGAAGAGATGCTGCTGTGGGACTCGGATGGGGCGTGGCGAGATTGGGAGGGTGTTTCGGAGGCGAAGCTGGCGGCGCTGGACGAGGCGGTAGACCCGCCGGTGCGCTTGCGGCTGCGGATGGTGATGCTCGATGGCATTGCCGGGCCTCGGGGCGAAGAACGGGGTGGCGATTCGGGGGGTGGGGCTGCTGGGAGCTTGGAACGCGCAGATTGCACGCGGGCCTCTAATCGTTGCATCTGAGCGGTGAGTGTGCGAATATGAGTGAGAGAGTTAGAGGGTTGGAGGGCCCGAGCGGCGGCGCGGTTAGTAGTCCTTGCTGCTGACGATCGGTGGGCCGGTGTTCGCATCGCATTGGATGTGGTGACGGCGCGTGTTGAGCGGGTCGAGGACGTAGACGCCGTGAATGCCTTTGGCTTCGGCGTGATGCTGTTATCGGCTGCCGAGGGCAGGCGGCTCCTCCTCTGAGGGGCGGGCGTCCTCAGCCCTCCCACCTTGGGTAAAGATAGGGAGACATCCGACATGGGGGGCGAAGGTGGGTCTTGGAGTTCTGAGGTGGTGTCCGCCGCCGACAGCGACTTGAGATCCGGCGGCGTCATAATCATCGGAGAGCTCGCGGTCGAGTGCGGAGAATTGCAGAACGAGGGCGACCCAGGAATCGAAGAGATGTCGGTCGAGATGCTCGAGAGGTGCCTGGACTCTTGTTTCTTGATCTTGTCTTGCAGGATCTCGGCTTCGATCTTCAGGTCGGCGAGCTCTTCTCGCAGTCGTTGCGCCTCGACCCGCAGCTGCTCTCGTTCCTGTTCCCCAATCTTGATCTCCTCCTCCAGCATGACGCCCCTTTCGATCGAGACATTGTACTTGGACTCGAGATCTTCCAGGGACGAGGTGGTAGTTCGCGCCTGGCGTTCGAAATCATCGTTGGCTACTTCGATGTCGCGCAGCTTTAGCTGAAGGGTCCTGCTGGTGTCGCGGAGAACCGTAATCTCCTTCTCGAGGGTGTTTTGGGCTGCGTTCGCCTCTGTCTTGGACTCCTTGTATTTGCGCTGCAGGGATCGCTATGTCAGCGAGATGGCCTTACGGACTGCGATCATCTAAAACGTAATGCGAAAAAAGCGCCCACCTTCCACTCCTCCACCTCGAAGCTCAGACCCTCGGCCTTCTGGCGCAAGGACCGTTCGCGCTTGTCGGCCGCATCTAGATCCTTCTCGAGTTCGGCCTCTAGTTCCTTGCTGGAGGCCTGGAATTCTGACAGCTCCGCCTCCAGCACCTCGTATTGCGCCTTGTACCACGCCAAGGCATCCTCCACGCTGGTTCCTGCCCTCGGGGGTGACGACGGCGGCTCGGACATTTGGCTGGTTTACGCTGCGGCGTGATGCGCTGCGCGGTTTCGCATGTGTAAAGTCGACGTAAGGAAAGCTGATAAAAAGAGCGTTGCAAGTTGGTGTAATTGGTTGTCGCAACCGAACAAAAGGAAATTCGTCTGTCGTTATCGTCAAGCGATTCAGATCCTAAGCCTCCCGGGGCGGAAAGGGTGCTGTTTGTTGGTGGTCCGGTGTGGCCGTATATCGCTCGCAGCACTGCGATTGTGGCGAGAGCTGCGTCAACAACCTCCGCCTTTTGCTGCGACCGAGAGCCACAACATACCCGGCTGGGGCGTCGTCGTCGATATTTCGGCCTCCAGGGGTTCGTAAATGGCGGTCTGCAATTCCGCCGATGGTTGTCGTCGTGTGGTCGCTGCGCGCGACACTCTTACCTACCTGTGGCGCGGTTGTCGTCGTCGAGGTCGAATGCCGGGTCGTCGATGTCAGAGGAAGGCCGAGGAGGATCCCCTTCGAGCGGAGGGTGTTGTGCTTGGCATCCCGTTGTCACACCTCCTTGGAGTCCTTGGGCTCACCTGGGCCGTCGCATGCGCTAACCATTGGCGCCCTGGCAACCGTGCACGAGGGTGGGGCAGGCTTGGCGGGTTCGCAGGGCCCCGCCTGACAACAGAAAAGACGTCTGCATGCGTCTGCTTTTGTTGATCATTTTGTGGCTTTCCACAAAAAGAGACGAACCCTTCCATTTGAAGAATTGCGATTCCATATTTGCACATTTACACAGCAGTCCCTGTGACTCCAGAGGCCATTTGCAGCGCTCTCATCAGTTGCGTTTTCACCAATAGCCGTGCTAATAATAGCATGAACTCCTGTCATTTTAATCTGTGGGATTGTCATGCCGATTCTTTACCGTTGCGCCGTTTCTGGTTCCACACCGCTTCGTTCGGCGCGAGACTCGAAAGCTGAAACATGGTTGGGTTTTGCCGGATTTCGACGTCCTGCAACCACGACGTGACCACGCACATTATCTAGCGGATCGTTCTCAAAACTCCGAAATGCCGAAAGTATTGGCTTTTGCTAGTGATGAGCCTTCTCTCTAAATATCTATGTCCATGCTATTCTTCGCGCATTCAGATTATGGCGTTTTTGTATAGGAACGGCCGCCTCCGTTACCATGCACGCCCCTCTCATGAATGATGAATGACAGAGATGAGTCGACCAACTTTGTGTGCGTGCAAGAGCCGACTGAAGTGATCACCGGCCATGGCTTCGACCAAGCCACCTATTTCTTCAAGCCGCCCCAATTTCAAGTCTGCTGACTGGCTTAGAGAGTTGGGTTGACTCGGGAGCTAAGGTAGTGTGTACCGACGCGAGCCCAATCCAACCCACCCTGCTGCAGCCGGCACCCCTCTATCACAACCCTCACAACAACCCGTACTCCTTCCCCTTGTCCTTCGCAAACTGCATCCCCGCCGTGAAATGAAACAACTTCGCCGCCACCACCGTCCTCTCCTGCCGACTATACTCCACCAACCTCTCATGCAGTTCCGCCAACGGCACGACCACCCGCTGAATATGTTCCCCATCCTCCAGCCTCTGCTCCGGCAGCAGCAGCAGCGCATCCCCCTCCCCCAACCTAACCTCCACCATCACCAGCTTCATATTCGCACTACTCAGCCCCGGATCCGCCGCCTGCGCGGGGCTGACCCCCACGACCTCACACTCGTAGCCAGTCTCCTCCCTAAACTCCCTCACCGCCGCCTGCTCCGCCGTCTCCCCCTCATCGATCAAGCCCGCGGGCCACTCGACGGTGAAGGCGTCCAGCGGGGGGCGGTACTGGATGACGAGCAGCGTGGCGGGCGGCCGCGACGGGTGCAGCAGCACGTTGCCCATGGCCACGGCGTCGACGCCCGCCGAGCGCGCGCGCGTCTTGCGCGAGGCCGCTTCCCAGGTGCGTGCCGTCCCGGCCTGGTCCGTGTAGGCGATGCGCTGGAGCGTGATCCATTTTGCGTCGGCGGTGGGGAGGTCGGTGATGGAGGTGATGGTGGGGGTTTGTTGGGGTTTAGACATTTTGGTGGGGTGGGGGGCGGTTGCAGGCCGCTGATTAGGTGGTGTTGGTGTTGGTGTTGGTGGCCGTGATGGTTGGCTTGTTGTTGCGTAAGGCTGGTTTAGTTTGTGGTTATTGACGACGGAGGGGGTGGTGGGGTTGAGCTGGTCGGCTGATGAAAGTGAGTGTGAAAATGAGGGGCAGCGACCGCAGCGAGTGATGAGGGCGGGAGTTGCGCAAATCCAGGCGGGGCGCAGAGAGTGGAGACCCCGCATGTGTGAGGTGAGTGAGTAAAGTATGGCTGTGATTTCGATGGAATGTGGCCCGAAATTAAGTGCTCAATGCAAAGCGCAAAAAAGAGAGGGTACGAAGAAGCTGTTCACGACGTCTCATGAGAAAAACAAAAGATCAGACGCTAGAAAGGATGTTTCAGGTACACGACGAGTTCCGGTTAGGGTTGTTGTGTCAAATGACATCATTTGTCTCTGGGTTAGGGTTGCCCGTGCCCGGGGCACCATGCAGAGCTCAGGGGCTCAGGGGTTCAGCACAAGGCACAAGGGCGGAATAGGAGAGAAACGGTCAGGAGGCACGAAGGTGGACACAAGCGAGGCCGTATGGTATCATTTGGATTTATCCCCCCAGAATCTATCCCGACCCCTGACTCGGCGCAAGCTGGCATTGCCTACAATAAGTCAAACTCCCATCCATTCACTCCTCCCAATAACCTTCACAACCACACCAACTTAGAAGTAGCTCTGGTCGATGACGGCCGGGCCGGGGATGGTGTAGTCGCTGAAGCCGCTGCCATAAATGTCGACGAGGATGCCGGGGTCCGAGGCGCTGTAGGCACCAGGGAACTTGACACCCGCCGGGAGCTGGCCACCGTCACCACCAGCGATCTTGACTTGCTATAGTTGAAAACACGGTTAGCATAACCCAACAAACCCTCGATAACGCAACAGCAACAACTTACGTAGCAGCTCATGTAAAACTGCGCACCACCGCTCTGGCCGGCTGTGTGCAGGGCAATGGCCTCGGCGCGGACGAGGTAGTCGCCGGCGGGGATCTTGCTAGGGAGCTTGAAGGTGCGCTTGCCGCAGTTCTCGTTGAGCAGGTCGGTGCCCCAGGTCTTGCTGCTGGCGTCGTAGCCGAACTCGTCGACCTTGAACCACTCGCTCGAGCCGTCGGCCGAGGTGGCGTCGTCGACCTTGCTCATGTACACCATGACGGGGCCGAAGTGGTTCCCGCCGATGGCCTCGTTGCTGCACGACCGGTCGCCCTTCTGCGCGTGCATCTCCACGGTGAACTCGTCGCCGGCTGTGAAGGGGAGGGGCGTCAGTCGACGGCGAAAGGGAACAATACACAAGGCAACGGGGCTAGGACCTACCGTTCACTTCGCAAACCTCGGCAATGCCAGAGGTGCCGCCAACGTTGCACACAATGTCAGCGCTGGTCGCGCTCGTGACGGGCGAGTTGCTGGGCTGCGGATATCAAGTCAGTCACTGGACCACGCGTGACGCAATAGGAGTAACACCCACCGGCATGCGGGTGCATTTTGTGTCGAAGTCGATCGAGCCGCTGCCCGACTGCTGGAAGATGGAGTGAGCGGTAGCGTACTGAGCCAGGAGGCCAGTCGCGAGAAGGGCGGTGCTGGAAGTCTTCATCTTGGGCAACTTGACAGTCGAGCTGAGTGAGTGTAGACAAGACAGGAACGTGTAGCTTGAGGTGATCTTCCTCCTACCTAGGATATGAGCGACGAAGGCTCCCTAAATATACCTCACAGAAGACCATGGTTCCCCGGAATCGTTTCCCCCAGATCTCGGTACCAAACGTCCCGTTGACTCTATTCCCGAAATGCCTCCATCATTTACAGACTTGGAACTGTCAGCCTGCGCTTGCTCGTCGATATTGGATCGACAGGTATAACGGCCCGTGTATCAAAGTACCCCACAACCCCCCTCGTTCCCGAACTCGTCGCAGTTGAGGAACGATCGGCCAAAACGCGGCTCAAGCCAGGATGTTGTTGGCTGGCCGCTGTTTATGCGAATCAAAACTGGGTCCGCCATGCGCCATTGCGGCCGGGAGGTGCGGCGCTGGTTTCCCCAGTCGGGTCCGATCGTCTCGGAAGCGCTGTCCATGCCCAGCTTCGGTCCCACCCGCGTCCTCTATTTATCCAGGCAACGGGTGCGCAGACGAGCAGATCTTAGAACCCAACGAAGCGGGCCGAATGGGGAGCATGACGACGGAGGCTTTTCTTTGACATGCCGAACACGCAAAACCCCCCATGCAGAGAAGAAAGCACCATACAGCAACGTTGCCATCCTGCGGGAATCATCACTTTCGTTTCCGGGTCACGCTCTCAAGACTAATGCATTTCTGAAAGACATCGGATTGCCCCTCCGGGGGTCCCCCGGCGCCGAACACCACGCTAACCCCAGGCCCTATCTCTATCCTAAGACTTAAGCACGCCGTCCCGTCACCAGATCCACGTCGACCGGCTGGACGCGCTTCGTCCCCTTGAAGAACTTCCACCACAAGATATTAATCACATAGACCGGGATGCCAATATACGCGGTCAAGAACTTGTCGACCTGAAAGTGCGGGATAAACGCCGAGTACCCGCTGAAGATAATCACCAGCATGGTGATAGGCAGCGCAATGTACGCGCCCCACGGCAGCAGGATATTGCGGTAGGGCATGACGTCGCGGGGCACGCCCTGGGCCTTCATGGCGTTGATCATGGCCATGTAGCTCACCAGCACAGCGACCCAGTTGAGCGCGCCGAAGACGGTCACCAGCGACACGAAGTAGCCGAACACGGTGGCGGCCGACTTGGTGGCGTTCATGAACCCCAGCGCGATGAAGATGGACGAGAGCGCGACCGCGGGGATGGGCACGCCGTTCTTGTTGGTGCGCTGCATCAGGTGGGGAGCCTGGCCGTCCTTGGCCAGCGCCCACACGGTGCGCGACGCGAGGTAGATGTCCGAGTTGGCCGCGCTGATGGTGAAGATGAGGAGGAGGCCGTTGACGGCGTCGTCGAGCTTGTTGACGCCGGCGATTTGGGCGGCGACGACGAAGGGGGAGGCCACTGTGGAAGGGGGGATGGTTAGTATTGTATGCCTGAGTAGGTAGAGGGGGGGATGGGGAGGGACGGATGGGGGGGGCGGGGCGCGCAAGGGCGCAAGGGCGCAAGGGAGACGTACATCCGCTGGTGCCCTTCTTGGTGGCGTCGAGCAGAATGGGGCTGTTGTAGGGCACGGCCATGCCGAGGACCAGCACGCCGGCAACGTAGAAGAAGACGATGCGCAGGAGGGTCTGGTTGACGGCGCGCGGGACGTTCTTGCGCGGGTTCGGGGTCTCGCCAAAGGCCACGCCGACCAGCTCGGTGCCGAGGTAGGCGAAGGTAGCCTGCACCATGCACGCCCAGACGCCGAGGAAGCGGCCGGTGTCGCCGTCGATGACGGTCGCCTGGCCACCCACTGTCGTCGTGAACGGGGCAAATGCGCCTGGGTTCTGCCAGAAGTAGAAGCCGGTCCGGACGTGGCTGGGGCCGCCGCCGAGCGCGATGATGAAGCACAGCAGGATCAGCATTACGATGACGAGGGCTTTGACGAGCGACATCCAGAACTCGGCTTCACCAAAGAAGGAGACGTGAATCATCTTTGTGGGAGTTAGTGTCTGGCGCGGGTCCAGTAATAAGGAGAGGGGGGTATCCATACATTGAGCAGGATGATGCAGACGCCAAAGACGACAATCCAAACCGATACGTTTATATCTGGTCGCCACTTTTGTAGTAGAATTCCCGTCGCTGTCAAGTTGTTCGGTAGCACGATGACATATTTGAAGAAGTAGTTCCAGCCCGTCGCAAACCCCATGGCCGGGTCGACGAAGCGCGATGCGTATCCGGAGAAGCTCTTCTTCATCGGCAGCCAGGCGCCCATCTCTCCAAGCGCGACCATGACCACGTAAACGACGAAGCCCATGAAGGCATACCCGATGAGGAGGGATCCGGGACCGAACTTTAGCGATGTGCCAGTACCAATAACAAGACCTGCGCGCAATGCGTTAGCGGTTGTCGGTTGGATCGCGGGGTGCGCCCGCGGCGATTGGCGATGCTTACCAGTTCCAATGGCACCTGCAATGGCCATCATGTCTGCATGGCGTCAGCATACAACACAACCTAAGTCAATTCCCTTCCAACCCAGGCAATCACGTACTCAGTTGCCGAGGCTTCATTCCCCGGTGCAAGTCATCCTCGGCCCCATCCTCGACGGTGCCCTCCTCGCCGCTGTGTTCCCCCGGCGACACATCCTGCACCGGTGCTGTCGTCTTCTCGCCCTGCTCATCGCTGCGCCTCCTAGAAAATGGTAACCTCGCCATGATGCGCTCGTCGTGTCGCGCAAACCGCCCACGGTTACGCTCTGCCGGAGGAGAGAACGCAAGGAAACCTAGATCAAGCCTGTTGCTGTAAAGGAACCCAAAGTCGACAGACAGACCGAGGGGAGGAGGATCAGGTATGAGAATGAAGGGGAGATTGTGGGGGGCGGGATCAAGGATTATTTAATATGTGTGTGAGATGCAGGCGCGCGCGCGCGCAGAGGAGAGAAGGCTATCGTCGGATGGCCGTTCGGTCTGCCAAAGTGGAACAAGGCAGTGGAACAACAACGCGGTGGCCGGGATGGGATGGCTTGGAAAAGGCACAGCCGGCCGGCCAATGCTGGGGGACGGCCAACAGCATTCGGGAACCCCAGTGACATCTGATAACGTGCGACCTGCATGGCAGCGCTCCGGCTCGTCGAGGTCGCATTCCCACCCCCGGCCCTGGTCAGCTTTCGCACGCGCCATCGATAACAGCTCGGGAGGATGAGAGCATGGCATGGGTCGCAATCAAGGCTACACTATTCGTAGATTGTGCGAGGGCACCGGCCACCGGGTGGGAGCGGGATGGTGCCTCAAGATGGCAAGCTGCTAGTCTTCTGGAACCCAAGCCCTGGCTTCGGGGCACCCTCCCACCGACGGTGTGGTGCTGCGCGCGCATGGCGATCCGGAAGGTGGCACATTGGTGGAGAGAGAGGGGAGAGAGCAGCACCTGGCCATCGCTCGCATCCATCGCTCGGTGTCTCAAAGAGCAACGACCCCGGCGCATCCCCCAATGGTGCAATTCTTGGCGCGTTGAAAGACAAGCCTCGACAAGCTTCGGTGGCTTTGACGGACTGCCCTTGGCTCCGCTTGGCTAGAAAGCTGGTGTCAAGCCAGAATGGAAATGCAGATCCTCCCTGGCAGAGGCGTTGTGAGATGCAGTCCTTCTGGGCGTGCTGGGCACTGCTGGGCGCTGCTGGGCTGCCTCTGGCGTGTCTGGGCGCAAACGCTCCACGCTTGCTACGGCACTTTTTGGCGACTCTGGGGGATCTCGCCGAGTTGTGGGGAAGCCAAGGCGCGCTAAGGCAAGGCGGGGCAGATGGATGAGGAAGGTGCTCACGACCACAATGGATTGAATGGATTGAATGGAACCTGACACGCCACAGCAGTCCTGAGCATCACTCAGCGACGGCGACGCGGGGCGCAGAGCTGCCATGGCCAAAGCCTGGGGCACACCGAGCAGACCCGAATTGGGCTCCCGGTGAGGAATTTGGACCATCTGGTGACCTAGCGCTCACTCCACTTACTTACATAAGTAACCCACAGCAATTCAACGCTCGCGTGGTGATGCAGGGTCTTATCAGCCCCAGATTGAACAGATGCGTTGTCTCGGTGATTGTATCAGGGCACTTGCGTTGCACCGTGTGGGCTGAGTGCGGGGAACAAGTCTCGCCTCATGACTCGAGCTTTCACGATAACTAACAGCAAAGACTTGGCTGGCGGGAAAATTGAGTCGCTGTTGGGGGGTATCTAATTCCAGTCCTCCGGTACTCCTGTTTCCCTTCTAAAGGTTCCCTTCTAAAAATACAAAGACCCCGGATGTACATAGATGCCATGGCATGAGAGAAAGAGAAAGAGTGTAGGTAGCCAAGGGGAGGCTGGAACCGTTGCCCTTTCGGGTGTGGGCCCCCCCCCCCGCCGTCGCCAAAGTGTTGCCGTTGCCTGCCCAGTCGAGGCGCCGCGGCACCCGGCCTTGGCAAGTCTTTAACCCGACGTCAATCCTCCCCAGACTACCAACTCCCCCAAAACAAACTGGGGCTTCCTGGAGCGGCGGAAAATCATGTCGAGCCCGGTGCATCATGCGCTGTTGAAGCTTTGAACTCTGGTCGTCACGTCCCTCCTTCCGTGGTTTCAGTTTACCTCTCGACGCCGACACGAGTCCGTCTCAGACGCGGACCAGCTTCTCAAAGAACGGCGGGTCGCCAGCGGTCAAGTCGTACTTATGGCTAAGGTCGCCCTCCGCGCGCGGCTTGGTCGTAAAGCCGGGACCGTTGGAGGGGATCACGGCGACCGTGGTCTGCCGCCTGGTAAAGTGCCGGCCCGTAAGCCGCTTCCCGTTCTCGAGCATGGCAGGCCCGCGGAGCTCGGAGAAGTTCATATCCTCAAGTTTCTCCTGCTTGCCGATGTGGTCCTCGTACGACTCGATGTCGGCGGCAAATCGGAGCGCCGCCATGGCTAGCTTACAGCACGGCCGGCGCTCGCCCTTACCATCGACCTTGAGGTTCCCGAGGTGGGACCAGGCAGCCTGGGTCAGGCCGAGGGCCAACGTGCGTAGGATCTCATAGTCCATACCGCGAGCCCAGGGAGTGCTGTCCCGGACGCGATGCCAAAGCCGGGGCTCCATGCGAGATTTGTGCCACATCGCATCTCGCTCGGCATGGCACATCTCCATAAGTTCGAGCAGAGAATCGTGGAGCTTTTCCTTGTCCAGAGTCCGGTCCGGGCCGTCAGAAGGGTGTATGTCGATGATACGAGAAATGACGAGAATTTGGTCGTGGTCCGTTAAAAAAAGCTCATCCACATCGATCGTAAGCCCCGAAAGCTGCGATAGCATTCGCTTAAACAACTGACGTTCCGACATAGTGCAGGTTAGGTCCGAGTTGTATCGATGTCGCGCAGATAGGAAGAGCGTGGTGGGGCAGATGATTCAAGGATGACTGCATGGTAACATGTAAGTAAATGTGCCTTGTGCTTTTCCCTGGTAGTAACAAGTGCCCAGAAACTACAAAGTGAAAAAGACAGAACGAGAAATACCTGAGATCGTAGTGTATCGGGACTTTTCTTGTGTTGCGTCGTTTGATGGGATCGCGAGTTTTGAGATCACGTCGAGCAAGAACTACGATTTGCAAAGTCGTGTGGAGGAAGTCAGGCAGCGTTGCAGAAAACGATGGGAATTTTGCAACAGCAGGCGATAATAAATAATGGGCACACAATTTGGCGAAGGGGCAGCCGGAAGAACAAAACCCGATGGCGGTGCCTGGCATCGGATGAAGGCCGTACTTGTTTTGGTTCACCTACGGGCGCCATGGAAGCGCCATGGGGTTATAGGCTCTGTTCCGGAAGACCCAAATCAAAACAGTTTCCTAAGTGGATGGCGCAGTGGTGGGTGGTTGATGCGTGCGGTTAAGTCTAAGGTATCTGACACAAACTAATCCCTCGCGAGGAGCTCTCCTCTCTCAGCCACCTACCACCAGAGTTCGAGACTTGTTTGGCGCATCAAGACTTTTTTTAGCTTTCTTTTTTTTGTTCTTGTTTTTCTACTATTGAACCCTGTACTGCTAGCGAGAGCTATTTCTATGTTAACCCTCTCTTCATGTTATGCCCCAAGGAGATTAAAGGAAGAGTATAACAATATGACACCGAGATGTTCTCGATTTATGCTTCCTTTAATCCCCACCTCCGAACTCTCGCGTCTCTATTTGCCTGGGCTTTGAGATACCTGGCCCTTAAATATTCCCTCGTGAGGATATCTTCTCAATCAGCTACCTGCTCACCAGTGCTAGAGTTGTATTTGGCGCATCCAACTTTGTGCTACTTTTACTGGCACTAATATAACTATCCCAGGTTTCATCATGCCTCCACCATAGCCTGTCTGTTGGATTAGGTCACGTTCATCACTGCCGGCCCCGAGGTGCACTTTCCAAGTGGCGGCCCTCGTTAGATAACAGAGCTATAGATTTTCATGATTGAGGGATTGGCGGGTCGGTGCGACTTTCTTTCGGGCCAGTACTTTGCTAGTGGATCACAGAGATACCGTAAAAGTCTGGCGTGGCACACAGAATAGACCGAGGGGGTCATGATGATGGTGTTGGGCCGGGAGGTCTTGAGGCGAAGCCCCATCCTGAATGGCGACACGAGCCCCTATCTTCGTAAAACCGACGCATTGCCTGCATGGAGTGTTCAAGAGCGAGTCAGATAATCGCTGCTCATCGCTTAGTGCTTACCCATGTGGTAATGGCTTACTTGGCACCTCATGAGCAAAAAAAGCCAGAC